>CM073547.1:0-2400000 GCA_037074615.1 Leucaena leucocephala
ACGCGCTATCTCAGAGTTAAACCCTAAACCCTAAACCCTAAACCCTAAACCCTAAACCCTAAACCTAAACCCTAAACCCTAAACCCTAAACCCTAAACCCTAAACCCTAAACCCTAAACCCTAAACCCTAAACCCTAAACCCTAAACCCTAAACCCTAAACCCTAAACCCTAAACCCTAAACCCTAAACCCTAAACCCTAAACCCTAAACCCTAAACCCTAAACCCTAAACCTAACCCTAAACCCTAAACCCTAAACCCTAAACCCTAAACCTAAACCCTAAACCTAAACCCTAAACCCTAAACCCTAAACCCTAAACCCTAAACCCTAAACCCTAAACCCTAAACCCTAAACCCTAAACCCTAAACCCTAAACCCTAAACCCTAAACCCTAAACCCTAAACCCTAAACCCTAAACCCTAAACCCTAAACCCTAAACCCTAAACCCTAAACCCTAAACCCTAAACCCTAAACCCAAAACCCTAAACCCTAAACCCAAAACCCTAAACCCAAAACCCTAAACCCTAACCCAAACCCCCTAAACCCCAAACCCCAAACCCCCTAAACCCCAAACCCCAAACCCCCCTAAACCCCAAACCCCACCCCAACCCCAAACCCCAAACCCCAAACCCCAAACCCCCCTAAACCCCCCTAAACCCCAAACCCCAAACCCCAAACCCCAAACCCCAAACCCCAAACCCCCAACCCCCAACCCCCAAACCCCAAACCCCAACCCCAACCCCCAACCCCAAACCCCAACCCCCGAACCCGAACCCCGAACCCGAACCCCGAACCCGAACCCCCAACCCCCAACCCCCAACCCCCAACCCCTAACCCCCTAGACCCTAACCGCTAACCCCTAACCCCAGACCCTAACCCCTAAACCCTAACCCCTAAACCTAAACCCTAAACCCTAACCCTAACCCTAACCTAAACCCTAAACCACCCTAAACCACCCTAGACCCTAAACCCTAGACCCTAATAACCCTAGACCCTAAACCCTAAACCCCTAACCCCTAAACCCTAACCCCTGACCCCAAACCCCTGACCCCTAAACCCTTGAACCCTGAAACCTTGAACCCTGACACCCTGAACCCTGAAACCCTGAACCCTGAACCCCTGAAACCCTGAACCCCTGAACCCTGAACCCTGAACCCCTGAACCCTGAACCCTGAACCCCTGAACCCCCAACCCTGAACCCCTGAACCCCCAACCCTACACCCCCAACCCTACCCCCCCAACCCCCCCAACCCCTAACCCCCAACCCCTAACGCCCAACCCCTACCCCAACCCCCTACCCCAACCCCAAACCCCCAACCCCGAACCCCGAACCCCGAAACCCTGACCCCGAAAACCCCGAACCCCGAAAACCCCGAACCCCGAAAACCCGAACCCGAAAACCCGAACCCGACACCCCGAACCCGACACCCGAAACACTAAACCCGAAACCCTAAACCACAACGCCAAACCCTAAACCCCTAACCCCTAAATCCTAAACCCGAACCCCGAACCTCTAACCCTGAACCCTAAAACCCTCACACTCTAAAACTCCAAAACCCTAAACCCTAAACCCCAAACCCTCAACCCTAGACCCAAAGCCCTGAGCCCAAAACCCAGAACCTGAAACCCTAAACCCCAAATCCCAAAACCCTAAACCTCTAACCCTTAAATCCCAAATTCTAAACCCCGATTCCCAAACCATAAACCCCACCCCATAACCCCTAAACCCTTGACCGAAACCCTTAAACCCTAACTCTTGAACTTGTATACTCGTAACCCTTATATGAGTTATGTTGTTGGAGCTAGTGTTTCAGTTTCTTACGAACTTGAATGAATTATTATTGTCGTAGTATGAGTTGTCCGTATGTATTGGGCCTAGTTATTGTGAAAGCCCCCTTCATTACTAATTGGGTTCTGTTGGTCATTTAAAAGGTTTATAACAAGTTTTTGGTTTGGTCTTGTAGTCTTTTAAATGGATTTAGATGTTATGTGTCGAGTGGTGTTGCAGACAGTCTCACAGAAATTCATCTTTTTACACTCCAAGTTTTAATTTCTTTATAGGCCCAACATCTTGGATTCAGTGCAACAAATCCACAACTAGTAATGAATCTAGCAAAAGAATCCAAGTCTTCGGTAAAAAAAATTGTCACTGACATTTTTTTTTTGTCATCAAAGGCATTGCACCTATATAATTCAATTCAACTTAATATAAAGTAGTTAGTATGTAATTGCAATTTTCAAGAATTGATCAGTATTAGACATGAAAAAAACACGCATTTATGTAGCCTCATACAGTCTTAACGGAGGGAGTATTCTGTAATTATGCAAGAGTCCCCTGGCAAAACTTGCCAAAACCGAGTCAAGAATTACATATCTCCTAGCCGGTCAGTCAGCGGGTAATCAATTACATGGACGGAGCCAGTTTGGTAAGACGATTCAGCAGTATAAATTTCGTTGTTTGTATTGGCCAAAAGCAGTACAACTCTCATTGTTACTAGAAAGAAATTGGAGAATTGAGACTCGCTTTAATCACTTGGAGATACAAAATAATACAATAGAACCAATGGCGTGGAATGATTGATTCAGTGAGATCGAGGGCGCAGAGGTCGGGAAACATGATGAGGAGCCACGTTACGAGTAGAACGGGGCCTAGGCTCCACAGGCCTGTCATTGGCAGTTTGAATCCGCTCCAAGTTCTCCAGAACTTCCTTCATTGAGGGCCGATTTTTAGGCTCTAACGCAAGACATTTTAAAGCAAGTTGAGCTATACGAAATGCGGATTTGGATGGATATTTTCCCTCCAACCGCGAATCCATTATGCCCTTCAATTTTCTTCCATCTTGTAAGTATGGTTTCACCCAGTCCACAAGATTATGTTGGCCGCTGGGGCGGTTTTGATCTAGTGCCCGAAGGGCCGTCAGCATCTCAACCAAAACAACTCCAAATCCATACACGTCACTCTTCACGTACAGATGCCCTGGAGATTGATTGATGATGTTCATCATAAAATTAATTTAACTAGTTCAGATTTTGTTCAAAATATTTTTTTTATTTTCCATGACAAAATAAATCCCATGTAGATGGGCACACAAAAACCAAAGGAACAAACCCAGAAAATGCATAAGTTAACCTGTAGCCACATACTCAGGAGCCGCATAGCCAAACGTGCCCATCACCCTTGTTGTTACATGGGACCGACTAGCTGAAGGTGCCAATTTTGCCAAGCCGAAATCTGAAATCTTTGCAGTATAAGCCTGTACCACCACCAGAATCCAATGCAAATTTAAGTCATGGACATGGACCCCCATTAGTTAATTATTCTACACTAAAAACATTTCTGGCATTGATGATTGTTCTGGAAGATAGCTTTTCTGTACGCACGAATTATGCATTTTATTATACTTCAATGATAACAGACAGGACCAATTCCATGTCCATAAAAAGGATGGTACGAATCAGAACAGCTGTCATGTATTAGGCTTTTAACCTTGTAATGTATTCTAGTGTAAATAACCCTATGGGAGGGTGATCAAACCAAGTCAAAACCCTTTTATAGAGTCTTTGTAGTTTCACTGAAATTTTAATTTCATTCCAACAGTTTTAAAATTTATAATTAAATCCTTATGGTTCAAAAAATATTTAATTTTTCCCTTATTATTATATTTTTATGAATATTTTGTCATAGAAGTGAAATAATTCTGCTTCATTCTTTACATACTAATTGTTGCTAAAATCATCGTATCATATTAGAATAACGTATTATTAGTTATATCAATCAAATTTAATAATTACTCATGAAATTATAACAGTAGGAAATACCTTAAAAATTTTGTAAACAGTAGGGATTAAATGGCAAATTTTAAATTATAGAACCTAAAAGATTGTATAAAGTTTTAAGGACCAAATTAAATACTCCCAAACTCTTATAATTAATACTCGATTAAGAATTACTATATTTTATATAACTCACCCCATCCAGCAATATATTGGAGGCCTTGAAATCACGGTAAATTACTTTCTCAGATGTGTGCAAAAATGCCAAACCACGAGCTGCTCCAATTGCAATCTTAAGCCTAATGTCCCATGGAAGTGGTTGAACAGCAGAACCCCCTTGCAAAAGCAAAAGAATGTTAGCTATCCATTTTTAAGATGCCTAACAGATTATTTCATGTTTTGACCTATCCAGTGGAGCCAAGCAGTGATATTTAACTAGTCACTCACTTCCAAATAGGTGATTCTCCAAACTGCCCTTTTGCATGAATTCATAGACGAGAAGAAGTTCATTTTCTTCCCAACAGTACCCTAACAGCTTAACGAGGTTAGGATGAGACAGCCGTCCCAGAAAATTTATTTCCGACTGCACAACATAAATGAGCCGTTAATATAGCAACAAATTTGTAAGTCCAGATTTGCAGAAATTTGACAAAACAGGTACAAATCTTTTCTCAATACTTCAATGCATTTATATGTATAAATCCAAAATACATCAATTCCTAAAATTCTGAGGTGATTCCATGCAAAAGAATACTTTTCTTAAAGAGTGGATTTTTGCATTATAAGAATGATATTGAGATCCCCATCTTGAATTTTAGCTACCAACTTGACCTATGAAATGAATTGAAAAAATTGCTACAACCATTGCGGACTCAACTAACTCAACCCTTTGCGAGGTCCGATCCCCACACAATTAATCAAATTATGCGGATTTATAAAGTTTCCTCCGTACACCCAAATTACAGCTCTAAATGGGAAACAAATCGGACATGCATCTTTTGTAGTTTGTTTTGAGCTACTCTATTTACTTGTTCATGCTAAACAATGATCTATGTACTCTACAGCACAAAGTAGTACTCTCACTACTAAAACTAAATCTACCATCATAGGAAAACGGGGAATATTTTGAAGTGTTATGGCTCTCAAACCTTTGTTTACTGATATCAAATGCTATTCTACTACACTTTTTATCCTTGAAGGGAAAGGGATTTGCAAGCATGTCCTGTAACATTCACTCATATATATAAATCTACCTACAAGTAAAAGAAATATTTTGCTATAATCTCTGTCGGAGAAAGTAAATCAAGCAAGAAGCTTGAAGTAAAGGAGAACAAGAGCCACAGCTAGAAGCAAAAACAATGAATGAATGTGATAGAACTGAAGGTTCACAGTAGATTTATAAATCATTTCCTAGGACCTATAGCAGAAGATTGAAGAAGGGAAAGGATGTAGAAAAGGGCAGCACCAGCAGTCCAGGGAATTACAGAGGATCCTGGCTGTAAGGCTAAAGGGTGAATAAGTAGGATTTATGTGCAGCTAGGGTATGAGCAGTGTTGGTGTAGCTTTTGGGGGTTTTGTACTTCCATTTCAGCCAGAGGAGCGACGGGAGTTCAGTCTTTAGGGAAGTAGAAGTGTTGTTGGGAGAGTTCTGGAGTCTCGAAAGTCCAGTATCACTTTCTTGTGTATTCCTAGTTTTGTTTATGAGTCGGGGACTGTGTTAACATTGTTGTACTTTGTTTCTGGGTGTGAGAGGGATCAGGGTTTTGGCTAGAATCAGATATCATCTTGTATATCTGATTCAGTTCTCACCGAATATCAATATCAAAATCCCAGTTATTCCTCAACTTCTTGCTGTTTACTGTTGTTATGCATTTTATTTGTCCTGTTAGAGTGCAGGTTCTATCAGAGAGAAATTTTATTTTTTACCAGAGGTTGGGGAAGAGGGGGAATAAAGAATAATGTTTTTGCCTAGTATAAAAATTTCTGCTGCAACACATTTAAGATCATATAACTTTCCCCGTTTTATTTTTGGCCTTTTATTGCCATAATGGCTGCTAAATTCAACAGGCACAAATGAGGTAAGTGAACCCACAACAATTATCTTGGTTAAAGCAAGGTAGAATTACCTGCCATTCCTCAAATCCTTGTAAGCTCTCTGAGTTCAATTTTTTAACGGCAACGACTGTTCCACTTCCATTTTTTGGCGTTGCCTTTTCTTCAAGCCAACCCTTGAAGACTTTTCCAAAACCTCCCTCTCCAAGTACTGTATCAACTCTAAAATTCTTAGTCGCAGCCTTCAATTCCGCAAAGGTGAATATCCTTAAATTTGCAGTAGGCAAAATCTGCCCATTTGTATAAGCTTCACCACCACTGGACTCGGAAAATTGGCTATTTATGGAGATGCTTCCGCTCCCATAAGATGTAGTAGCAGTAGTTGTATTGCTGGTAGTCCGGGATGCTCCTGTTGTAGCTGCATAAAAGAGCCAGCAACGATAAGGCAAAAGAACTCCAGGACAGAGATACGGAAAAAGTAATCAGTAAGATCGAAGCAATTCAAACGAGGTGGCCTTTAAAATCCAATCCATGAAAAGTGAAGTGAACCCCCCAAAATAGGAGAAAGAGATTGAATGAGGAGGTACAAGTTTCCTTATGCTACCTGCACTAAGATGATCAGATGTGCTGGTGGTGCTCGAGTTGTCAGCTGAAGAACCCCAGCAAATCCCCATTTGAATCGAGCACTTTGTCTACCCGTTGGTAACCAAAATTAGAATGAGATGGAGAATAGATGCCTTAATCCCACGAGATACGCTAGTATTCCAGCGTTATTCAGATCAAAGCTGTGATCAAATCATTCCTCGTCAAACACTGGTTTCGTTCTTCGCGTTTCTCTCTCTTCCCTTCCTTTTCCCCTCTTCCATTTCTCTGTTTTTTTTTTTCTTCGTGTTTACATGCAGTAAGTCACTCAGTTCAGGAGAATAAGTAAAAACAGAAAGCTTCACGGGTAATCGAGTGCTACGATAGTATTCAAAAGTCAACTGCCGTGGCCCATGGTTTAGTCAAGGTCAAACCGAAGAAATTTTATATTCAAAAAAGTCGACAGAAACAGCTTTCATAAACACACAAACCGGGTCCGGGAGGTATACCGAAAACTGTAATTTACCAGTACTTCAATAAAATTCCGTTTATTATAAAAAAAACGAAATCCATTTCTCAATCTTAAGAATTTGCAGTGATGCTAATTACTTGCAGGGATTTAGGGCCTGAAATAGGATTTCTACGTAGAGCAACAGGGAAGCATTTGGGGGGAAAAAATAAAAGCAGGGAAGCATCCAGCATAGGGAACCAACCAACTTGCAATGCAGAGTAATCAGTTGCTCAAAATATATAAGCTCTAATCAAACTCTAACTTTTGCTCTACTTAAATATCAGACATACCCTCGTGTGTGTTTCTTCTGTATAGTTCTCTCAGCTTTTTCCCTCTGCATTACCGCCGCTACTCCTTCCTTCTGCGTGATCTTCATTTTGCCTCCCATCTTCTTTCCGATCTGGTGGCTTTCCTCCGATCTGTTGCCTCTCATCTTCTTCTTGGTTTGCTTATAATGCTTCATGGTCTCTTTCATTTTGATCTGCATTTTTCCCCCGTTTTGCTTCATTCTCTGATTTGGTCCATGCTCAGCTCGTGTTCACCGCCATCAGTCGCCGTCATAAGAAAGAAGTAAAGACGATGAGAAGCTTATGGAACAACATGAAGTATAATATTTTTTATATTATAAATTTAAAAATATTTTTTATATCATTTATATATATAATAAATTAAAAAATATGATAAAATTTTATAATTATTATATATTAATATAATATATAAATCTGAATATAAAATCTCATTTTCTCCATCATTTCTATTATTAATATGGGTATAATACCGAATTAAAAGCAAGGCTCTGTTCAAAATAAGGAACCAAAAAATAATTGAGATCCATATAAGTTCTAAAATACAGTGCACAGGATGTTTTTGAGCATACCCTCATTTACCTTGCAATTCTTAGCCTCCGTGGGTCAACTGGTCTATGACATGTAGAAGATGTGAGTCACGTCGGCCAATCTAGAGAGCTTGGGTTCGATGTCGTTTGGATTTGAGATATGGCATTGAATATATTCGATGGGATGATCAGCGTTCTAGTTGGGTCAGGGGAGGCGAGCAACACCGTATATATTCCACGGTCTGTCGAGTGTGTCAGCGAGAGGTAAGATCTCGGCTAGGCTATTCTCAACTACGCCGATAACGCCAATGACAAGAGCCACGCTCTGGAAACTTGGGGGCAAGTTTCTTCTAAAGGGGGAATTGGAAGAATCAAAGAAGTAAAAAAATAGATAAATTAGAAAACAATAGAATTGGTGGAAGATACTTGCCTTGGCAACGTCGATTGCTCCAGATCGCCACCAGCTTATAATTCAATCTTCAATCTTTGTTGAGATGTAAAAAAAGTGTAGTGGTTAAATCAAATCTTTTAGATTTGAGATTTGTCAAGGTGTGCGTCATCGTCGTTGTGCCATTTTTTCCTCTATTTTTGAACCAAATACCTATATATCTTCCCCTCTCTTGTAAAAATCTCTAACCAAATAATGCAAAGGGTTTGAAAACACATAAAAATATATAGCTCCGAAACTAGTTGTATTTTTAGAGAGATTTAACCCTCTTCAAGTCATCCCTTTCTCCTAATAAGAATAAATATTTATGACTATAGACCAACAAGTCCAACCATCTCTTGCATAAGGCCTCGTGCACATCTAGTAGAAGGGGTATACCAGGTGGTACCAATAACATTACCCAATAACAAAACAAATCTCAATGTATTCATGATGTCAATAACGTGGCAAAGCCAACAATAATAACAACCATCATGCATGATTTAATATTAAACAATTAGGAAAACATCTGGGCCAGTCTGGCCCATTTAGGAAAACAGGTCCATTTGTTCAGCCCTATCTCACAAATTTTGATGGATTAGATGAGTTGGCGCAAATTACTTTAAGCCAATAAAGGTGAGTAGGTAGGTAATAGCTCCAGAATATTTTTAGCTTTATGTTTACAGATAATTGATAATTTATCTTTTTTTATGTTGATATTGTTTAAAAAGAGAGAGAAATTTTATAGATAAATATAAATTCTTTTTAAAAATTGTTATACTTAAAAAAAAAAAAAAAAAAAAGCTAGGGAGCAAGACAACTCTTTCTAATGAACTGCATAAAATACGCGCGAAACTTTAAGAGAATGGTACCTCCTCACAAATGGGTTACGATGACTTGGCCTGAGTGATTATACAAACTTCGATGACATGACACAGCGGTTGTTGTCTAGTGAGCTTGCAAGAAAAGAAACACCAACATACTGAACTTGGAAAACGAAGTATAAGGTTGTGCATGTTTGGATTCGTATTGCTTGTGGGTGTTTGGATTTATGGGAAATTGTTGGATAATTGTGCTCTAGACATCCTCCCTTGTTGATAAGATGTTTTATTATAAATTTTAAAAGAGGGGTATTCTGGAGAAGGCGAAGGTTATTGACTGATTACGGATGGGGATGGATGTCCATTGTTGATGGAGGAGATAAAAAGATGGAATGGGGCCTTTGATTAATTAGGAAAGCAAGTTTTTTCTTGGGAAACCATTTTTGTTAACGGGGTTAAGCCAAGTAACTGGAATGAAGAATGAGGTGTTACAAAATTTACAATTGGAGAACAATACAACAAGCATATAAAGAAATATATATATATATATATATATATATATATATATATATTATGGCCTTCTTTTATATTTTCTTTAGGTTTTTAATTGTCCACGGCGGCACTGCCCACGGATGCTCACAGGTCACGCCTCACGACCTTACCTCAACATTCAGCATTAAAATATATTAGACTGGATCTGGGGGAAAAATACAAGATGGGTCAAAAATATATGCATACGAGACCAGAAAAGCCGCGTTGGGTTTAAGAGAAAATTCCATAGAGCGAAGTGGGGATACTGGTCAGCACCACTCAGCAACTCAGCATCCTTTTATTTATTTATTTACATTAAACCAAAGGAGGACTTTAGAATTAGAAATCAATCAACCGAAGAAGGTGGTCATCATTGTCCGCCGATCTTTCTCGGCAGCAACCATTCTAAAATTAACGAAACCATAAATTAAGAGAATCAAACTAATTTTCTTTTCTAGGCCAAACGGCGACCGGGGCAGACGCATCTGCGGGAGGTGCGAGAGAAAAAGAAAGCCAATTACGACTTCGATGGAAATTTAGATTTCAGATCAGGGCGAGGCAATTATTTTATCCATCCTGTCTCAATTGCCTGCATTCTCATCATTTGGTAAGCTACCTCTACTATATCTGCACAAGTGTGAAGCTGTTTGCGGCTCAGGATTCTACGTTAATTCATTTGACGACGGCTGCAAATGATTGCTTTCCTTGTTTTATTTAGAGATTATTTTTATTTAGATGTAAATATTCATGATACGTTAATTCATTTCTTCTGTTCTCTCTGTTATTGACAAATAAATGAGGAATTTTCTTTCTTTTCCTGATTTCTTTCTTAATTTGGCCGTGTAGCGAAATGAATGGATCCTTCCTCGTAAGATTTAAAATGATTTCATCTCATATCCTTCTCTAGTCTTTATTTTATACTTTTATATTTTCAATCCTCAGTGCAAACTGATGACAGATCGTTGGATGAGGATAAGGACGTAAACATACCTGCGTGATTGTTTCATGGGCAACTCATGCCGTGGATCTTTGAAAGGGAAACATTTTCAGGGCTTCAGCCAGCCCGAAGACCATTCCACTGCCCATTCCAAGCGCAACATTTCTTCTGATTGCTCCAACTCAGATTATTACGCCTCCAGCTTGAACTCCCAGAAGCCCGTAGGCAAAGAAAACCCAAATAAAGATATTAGTAACGACTCTTGTACAGATCAATACAGCAATAACAGCAATCTACCCTTCCTTATTCCACCCAAGAAAGAAGCCATCATGAGGCGGGGGGTTGATAACCAAGCATATTATGTATTGGGTCATAAGACTCCCAATATCCGTGATCTTTATACACTAGGTCGTAAATTAGGGCAGGGACAATTTGGCACTACTTATTTATGCACCGAGAATTCCACTGGCACTGAATATGCATGTAAGTCCATCTCTAAGAGGAAGTTGATCTCTAAGGAAGATGTCGAGGATGTTAGGAGGGAAATTCAGATAATGCACCATTTAGCAGGTCACAAGAATATTGTTACAATAAAGGGTGCTTATGAGGATCCATTGTATGTGCATATTGTCATGGAGCTATGTTCTGGGGGAGAGTTGTTCGATCGCATTATCCAGAGGGGCCACTACAGCGAAAGAAAGGCTGCAGAATTGACTAAAATAATTGTAGGAGTTGTTGAGGCATGTCATTCCCTTGGGGTTATGCATAGAGATCTCAAGCCTGAAAACTTTTTATTGGTCAACAAGGATGATGATTTCTCTCTTAAAGCTATTGACTTTGGGCTTTCAGTTTTCTTCAAACCAGGTAATTGTTATTCCTTAATATGATTTCTTACGACAATTATAGTTTGGAGAAGAGCAAAGAAGCATTTTGAAAACAAGATTCTCCGTAGGATCTATTCTGTGCTTCTGCTCTCCTCATAAGAACTTCTATTTTTTTCTATTTTATACCTTGGCACATTTTCGCACAATATCTTCTTTTCGTTCTTTTGAATTTGCAAAAATATACTCTGGAGCTTATGCCCTTTGTTTAAATATCAATCGATTGTAATCCGTTTATTTTATGTGTTTATACAAAGTAGTTATTGGGAAAGACCATGGCATTTTAATGGTGTTTTTCAAATTTTAACTCAAACTTTAATGCTTCAGGTCAGATTTTCACTGACGTAGTTGGTAGTCCATATTATGTAGCTCCTGAGGTTCTCCTCAAGCATTATGGGCCAGAAGCAGATGTATGGACAGCAGGTGTCATACTGTACATATTGCTTAGTGGTGTGCCACCATTTTGGGCAGGTACATGTCACGGCAGACACTCTTAATTTTTCCTCCTTACTCTGTTCCATCACTAAGAAGGCATTATTTTTGGAGTTCAGAAACCCAGCAGGGTATATTTGATGCGGTGTTGAAGGGACATATAGATTTTGAATCAGATCCATGGCCTCTAATATCTGGTAGTGCAAAAGATTTGATCCGGAAGATGCTATGTTCTCAACCTTCACAACGGTTAACTGCCCATGAAGTTTTATGTATGTTCATCCCTCTATAGTTTTCTTTGTTATCTCACCATTAGAAAATAAGGAGAGATGGCCATCAGATAATGAGTGGGATGGATGCTAATTCCTTTTTGTCTAGTTATCATTGGTGGATGTTTAATGCCATCTAATAGAAGTGGATAGCAGATTTATTAAGGTTTCAATAAATGATTGAAGTCTCACTGGCATTGCTTCATTCATGATAGATTCCTCCCATAGAAGACCCAGTGCTTCTTTGCAAACTTTTAGATACATACAGATACAAGTTGTTATGTCCTTGAGATCAGACATTCTTCATCTTTATGGGGTTAATATTTTCCGTGTATTTATTAAGATATTAATTACATACATGGTACGATTTTCACTGTTCTATTTTTCAATGTAGTTTCTTGCAAATGTGTGTATAAAAATCATGTGTATATGAGCGTGTGCATACCAAAAAAATAATATAAAGGTCAAAAACTCAAAAGTTCATTTTTGGTGCTTTTTTAGGTCATCCCTGGATATGTGAAAATGGAGTTGCCCCTGATAGGGCACTCGATCCTGCTGTCCTTTCTCGTCTCAAACAGTTCTCTGCGATGAATAAGTTAAAGAAAATGGCTTTGCGGGTAAGAAAGCTCAATATTGGGTAAATAGTCAGATATTTACATGGTATATTTGCATTGACACACTAATGCATAAGATGAATTGATAATAATACTTAGTTAAACACGTCTAATGGTATCAATGCTCTTAGTCAGACATTCTTTGCGCATAAGCTAAATGATGCATAAATAGATATATATTTAAATGTTACATATACATGGACGCTCAAATGTAAAAGATGAATTGATAATTGATAATAATACTTATTTATGCATGTGTATTGGTATCTGTGCTCATAGTCGTGCATCATGAATTCTTTTCAAAATGATATGGCAATGCATCTTTTTCCCTGTCAATGTTATATGAATGTTTTTTGATTTGTTATTGGGTCACGGAGGCAATACATCTTTGTGCACATCTTGGCGGCCAAATGAACAATATTGTATTTTGCTTCTTTGTTGATCTTCATCTCCATTGTTCCTTCATCTTTATCTTGTTGTCTCATTGTATTTCTGTTTCTTATTATGAATATTCCTCTTTTCCTACCAATTTTAAAATTGAGACAGTTCTGATATGTATAGCTGATTTTCAGTACGCCTCTAGGTGTGACTTTAGATCAATGTGAAAGAATTGACAATTGCCTGTTTTATCCTAATTTCTTAGGTAATTGCTGAAAGTCTATCTGAAGAGGAGATTGCAGGTCTAAAAGAAATGTTCAAGGCCATGGATACTGATAACAGTGGTGCGATCACTTTTGATGAACTCAAGGCTGGTTTGAGAAGATATGGATCAACCCTTAAGGATACAGAAATTCGTGATCTTATGGAAGCGGTAGTGTTCCATTTCCAAGAAAGATGCACTTCCATTCTTTCTTTATTTTTCTATTATTTTCTGAAAATAAATATTTTTCTTTCATATTTTTACTTTTACTTTGTATTTTGTTCTAGTTCAGTTTTTCAATTGCTTGTATCTTCTTCATTACAAATTAAATTAACATTTAAAAAATGAGCACTGATAGTCAAAGAAGAACGTTTTCAATTTGCCTATTTAAATGATATTTTTTTCTTGGGTTCTTAGAACTTGTTTTAGTTGGAATTGGGCATAGGTTTTAATATGATTTGTGCGGTATAAGCCTTAGCTTTTATACTATATGGATGCAAATTGACCGTTGGTTTTGTTCATCTAAGGTGATAGTGTCAGCTTTAAATATATGTATTGTTCCTTATATCTATGTTAAGTACTTGATCATGTTCCATTCAGCTGCAATGTTTGAGTCGTTTCAGGCTGATGTAGACAACAGTGGAACTATAGACTATGGAGAGTTTGTTGCTGCAACAGTTCATCTAAACAAATTAGAGCGTGAGGAGCATCTAATTGCAGCCTTCCAATATTTTGACAAGGATGGAAGTGGTTATATTACAGTTGATGAGCTTCAACAAGCTTGTATAGAACATAACATGACCGATGTCTTTCTTGAAGATATTATTAGGGAAGTGGATCAAGATAATGTAAGTAATTTATAATCTTCGATTTTATTCATTCAATTCATTTAGGAAAACTGTATTGGCTTCATAGAGGTATTCTAAAATTATTCCTGTTCCCTTTCTTAAATCCTGACAGTATAAGCTTCTGGGATGAAGTTGTTCTTCATATGATATTAGAACATTCCTGACTAAACGATAAGAGGCCACTAACTACCTATTCTAGGCATTGAACATGTAGGAGATTGGAACATGAAACTTGGGAGTTGGGTTGATCCTGAACTGATTTTGTGGATCATGGAAGTTGGTAGAAATGGAAGTGGAGACCATGGGGATGAGGGAGAAGCATGTGAGGAAGTCATGTATTGCGACCTAAGCCACTAACTACTCCATTTATCCACTTAGCATGATTTTAGGATTTTATTTCTGTTATTTACTTTCTTGGTCTTGTAAATAGCCACTTTAGGTGCTTGTCAGTGGCAGGGAGTTGATTATTATGTGTGAAAAATCTGAGGTGAACAATGATTAGTTATGATTAGTTTTGTCAAAAGTATTGTTCTAATAATCTTTTAGTGGACAATGGTTACAACAACAACAAGAAACTTTATCTCATTAGGTGGGATTGGCTACATGGATTGTACAACATTAATGTGCTTATCAACAACTAAATTTTTGGATTGAATTTAGTTATATTTAACAAAAACCAAGACATGTGGTGAGCATGATGACACTAAAGCTTTTCTGACCGAATAATTGAGTTTTACCCTTGGTTGACCTGATATTAGAATTTCTACGACCAAATAATTGAGTTTTCCCTTTTTTTGGGGTCATTCTTCTAGGATAGGCCCATCTTTATCCAAGCTTCTAGTCAAAGGGGCTTTTGGCTGAGGCATTGTGTTAACAATATTCATATAGGTTGTTTACTTAACTTTTGGGTTTGTAGGCTTGATCTTCCTATTAAACTTCTGGTCAGACGTATTATTTAAGAAAAACAAAACAAGACTTCTAAATCTAATCAGATATACCTACTTACATTAGTATGTTGATAAAAAAGGAAGATGGGGTAACATTTTGGTGCCTAACTGCTGTTCTACTGGCTACACCAATAAAAAATAAATAAAAACTAGTTAGGTATATGCATGTTATATTTACTAATCTTCATGATTATTATGGTTTGCAAAGAGAAAGAGAAAGTTCATTGATAGTGTTAATTCATATGGATGCAAATGATTAGGATTAGACTCTATGCAGTTAGTGCGGATGCTTCGTTAAAGATATTTATATCTTAAGCTTTTTGGTTGAAATGATTTTTGACCCGATATTAGAACTTATACAACCAAATGATTGAGCTTTTTTAGGGCGCTCATTATCTAGGTTAAGCCCATGCTTTGTCCATGGTTTGAGTCCAGAGGGCTTTTGTGTTAACACTATTAATATTGGATGCTCACTCAAAACTTCAACTTTTGGTTTGATAGTCTTGATCTTCCTATTATACTTATTCTGGTCAGATTTATTATTTAAGAAAAACAAAACTTGTTTACTGAAATCATCATCCCATGATACCATGAAATATCTGCATTCAAATAGTCTAGCATTTCTCTTACATTTTAAATTTTCATTAAGTTCCTGTGCCTTTCCTAATCCAATGACGCTCAATGAATTTGTATCTTTTATTTTAGGATGGAAGGATTGATTATGGTGAATTTGTTGCCATGATGCAAAAAGGCAATGCTGGAGTTGGAAGAAGGACTATGCGCAACAGTCTCAATTTGAGCATGAGAGATGCACCAGGTAATTATTAGCTTTGGTTTATGCTCATTGTGTAACTTTGGTTAAAATGCTACTTTAGATTTTAAACTCTGTTCTGTTGATTGGACGATCAATTCTCTTGATTTCCAAGATGGGTTAGATAATCCAATTGCATTCATTGTGAGCTTATACGTGAAACGTGCCTCAACCATCATTTGTGGAGGCATATATTGTCAAACCCAAAATTATTTCATTTTGTGCATGGCAATGCTGGGCTCGTCCTTTTGATCTTTCTCCTCTTTTTCATAGTAGCTCCTTCTCCATTCTGGCCTTCCTTCTGCATTCTGTTGAATTTTGTTGTAATTTTCTCCAACTACAGTCCCATCTGGCCCATGATGTTTTGCACCTCATTGATGTCCTCATGAACAATTTGTTTGGTTCAACAAATGGGAGGGCAGGAACCGGAGGGATTTTAATATTTACTTGTTTGATTTAGTTAGAGGCGAGGGAAGAAGAGGGATTTTAATATTATCTCATTTGATTTGAGAGGGGAAGGGAAGAAAAATAATAATAAATTGACTATACCACTGATGTGGAAAGAAGCTAGGAAGAGGGAAGAGAAGAGGGAAGAAGAAGAGGAGAGAGAAGGGAAGAAAGAAAAGAGACAGACAAAGAGAGAGATATCTGAACAATAATCTGAATGTTCACATAATAGGCATAGCTTTCTGATTACAGTTCTATTCTCTTATATAGGCAGTGATTACTAATGGCTAAGTAACAGTCATAAGTAACTAACTGCCTCTCAACCCACTAACTAACATAACTACCCATTAACAGTCAAATTCCCCTGTCTATCATTATTAACAGATCAATACAACCCTCTCCAAGAGACCGTTGTCCACAATGGTCTAGTACAAGGTAGAGTACCAAAATCTGAAAACAAAAGAGAAACTTAGGCTTCAATTCTAGGAGGGAAAATCTGCTGAACGGAGGACTATTTGAGCCTTTTGACTTGGACCCATAAATTGGGTACCTCTCATCCCTTTTTCTGCAAAATGACATAGCCCCATGCTGTAGATCAATCTTCCTCCTTTTTTTACTTCTCTTTTTCTACAAACTCACACTAGCCCCATGTTGTTCAGTAATCCCCTTCCTTTTTTCCTTTATTTTTCTGCAAACTGCCACGGCCCATGCTGTACAGTGCACTTCGTTCTTCTTTTTCCCTTTTTCTTTGATACCATTTCTGAGGATTGTAAAATGGATATGCCCGCTGGCCTTTTGATTTTTCAACCTGAGAACCATACAGCCACATGTCTAATTCTGGAGCTCGACACACCTTCTCCCTTGTGTTTGCTGTTTCAGAAGTCCTACCCAAGTACTGTGGCTTCGAGAAGTTCAAAGTTTTCCAATGGTTTTGGCACACCAACAGTGACGATACAATAGAGACTACCATCGATGGAGAATTAAGACCCAACAGTGACGAGAGTAGAGGAATAGTCAGTGATGATGAAAGAGGGACAACCTGTGATGACAGACCCTCACATTTGCGAGGGACCCACAATGACAGTGGCTCTTTGTGGTAATTATGTAAATATAATATTTGCAGGATATTAGGAGATATGGGGAGAGATATTAGGAAGATAAAATCAGAGTATTATTGGAGAAAATCTCGGGGTATTAGAATTCAAATTCTCTTGTATTCTATTTAATCACTTCTGGACCATGAATAAGATCATTGGACTATTCAGATCCTATAATTCCACACTCTTCAACTAGGAACTGCCGCTACTTGACCTTCAAGGACAGAGACAGGAATGGCAAAGAAGCAGGAATAGACGTCAGCAAAGAAACCAGTGGCGATGAAAGAAGAGGGATAGAAGGTGACTGGAACAATAACATACGATGATAACTTTGGAAGAGCAAGAACATTCTGGTCGTCTTTCTTGGGGCTCTCTTGCTTGTCTTTTTGCTCGTGGATGGTTGCTGGAAGCGAAAGCTGATCTTCTTGAACTTCTAAAGTTTTTCTTTCCACGGTCTCCCAGTCTTCCCGCAAGGCTGCTACCTATTTCTGTAAAACTAATAGTGCTTTCTTCAATACGGCACTTATTTCTTCTAACTGTTGAGCAATGCTCTGAAGTTGTTCTAGAATGGAACCCATCCCATTAAGTCTAAGGAAAGACTGCTCTGATACCACTTACGTATAAAGAAGCCAGGCAGAGGGAAGAGAAGAGGGACGAAAAGGAGACTACAAGAAGCTAAATGACCAGACTATAAAAAAATAATTCTCATACCCATTGCTGAAAAATTACTTGACAAGTTGCATGCTAAATTCTTTTCTAAGTTGCATTTACTAGCAGGATATCATCAAAGTAAAATGATGCCCTATGACATACATAAAACTGCCTTTAAATCACATGAAGGTCTCTATGAATTTTTTGTGATGCAATTCAGTCTAACAAATGCTTCTTGGGAGATTGCAAGGACTTGTGAAGTGTTTTCTGTTTTTTCTGTGGGTTATCTGATTTTTTTTAAATGCTATTCTAGGGTATAGAAACACTAGGGAGGATCATTTGAAGTATCTACATATCACCCTTCAAATATTAAGGCGTAAAAACTGAGTGAATATCCCTTTGGAACAGCACGTGGATTACTTAGTGCAACATTATTTCTGAGAAAAATGTTGAAGTTAACTTCTAGAGAATAGAAGCTATTGTTTCATGCCCCGAAGGCCTGAACAGTCTTCTATCAATGCTTTGGGGAGCTTTTTGGGCCTAATGGGTGACTATAGGAGGGTTGTGAAGAACTATGATTCAATGAGATACTGCTTGGCACATTTATCAAAGAAGAACGAGGAAGCTAACAGGGGCTTTGAATTGTTAAAGTCAGCCATGACCACAACCCCAGTGTCTGCTCTCCCAAATTTTTCTGAAAAATTTATCATTTAGAAAAATGCTTCTACTATAGGTATGAGAGCTGTCTTTTCTCAAGATCAGCACCCAGTAGCCTTTTCAAGCAACACTCTTTGTCTATCAAAGAGGAACTTGTCAGCTTTTAATGGCAATAGTGTTTCTGATACCTACACAAGGACCATTTTATTATAAAGGCTGATGTTTTGTCACTGAAGTACTTACTGGAGAACAAATCAATTTCTTCTAGTCAGCATATACAAGTGGAGTTGTGAGGACGAAGTTATGAAATGGTGCTTCAAAAGGGCGGAGAAAATGAAGCTACTGATGTGCTTTCTAGAGGAGGGCACATAGCGGAACAAGGGTGTTGTTAAGGCATGACTACTGCCTTGAACTTGACCGCTAAGGTTAGATAGTTCTGGGGAACTGGTGTCCTAGCAGGCCTGATAGAGTGGCTTGTAAATGATTCCGAAGCTCATCTTGGTAAACCATACATTGAAGAGAGAAGGGATTTTCATAGTGGGTGAAAATCTGGATCTAAGAGTTCAGTTGTTACAATATTTCTATGGGGATGTTCTAGGAGGCCGTTTTGGCATGACTCCTTCCACACAAGGGATTTTTTTCTATTTTCTATCGGAAGGGGTAGAGTCAGTCATTTTTGTTTAATACGAAACCCAAGTTTTCTTGTGATTTGCACCTTTACTGCTTGAGCTGTCTCGTTATGTGAACATAGTTTGAAAGTGCTATCAGTTAGCGATTAATGAATACTCCTCCGATCCACAATACAAGTCTAATTTAACTACATCACGTAGACCGAAAATAGTTGTTAAAAGGGTGTTATATAATTACATATGTAAAAAATTTGTAAAACTTTTCAAATACACCCTTGTCAAAAGTCAATACTAAATTAATTATAATGAATTAATTACTTATAAAGTTTAATCGTATAGGAGGGAAAAGTAGGACCAAATATCAAAAGCTCTAGATATTATCCAACTGGACTTATATTTTGGACCAAGCCAAGCCAGGAGAAAATGAGTTGTATTATAGACCAAAGGAGTACAAGAATGGAGGGACGTGTAGGCAGCCTTGATCATGATGCGGTTGAGTTAGACAAGAGGAGATATCAGATTGTTTGTCACAAAAAGGAGGAGGAAAAACACACACAGAGGAAAGCTTTGGAAACTTAGACGAGGCTGTAGTTACAATGAAGGAGATGATAGAGACACTTGTTCATATGGAGGGAAAGAGTAGAGTTATTTCTAAGTCATGCCCCAATAATCAAACAAATAACCAAACTTAGGCCGATACCCAAAAAAGGATATAGCGGGTAGTAGCACAATAATCAGAATTGCAAGTTTAGAAAGCTGGAGTTCCCTTTGGTTTCAGAAGCAAAGAGATTGTATCCCAGAGAGGAAAGGAGAGTGTTGACCACAACAGTGGCTAAATATTTAACTATGGTCCTATAATTGTGGGAAGAGAACGAACAATTACTTGGTCTCAAAGCACAGCTGGAAAAAGCACCCTTACTCTCAACCTTAAGTATTTGTGGGCTAATCATTTGCTTCAAAGATAGGGGAAGTTAGTGGTGCGTGCAAAACAGAATTTCAGAAAGCAGTCATTCCAACTTTTTAACAGAGATGCATGTTATGGACATTCAGGGATGGCATCCACTTACCAACGAATTTCATGCAATTGTTATTGGAAGGGCGTGGAAAAAGATGTGAGGAAATTTGTTGGAAGTTCAATTTGCCAAAGTTTAAAATCTAGGAAGCCCCATGCCTTTTCCGATCATTATTTATTCCAGAAAATGTTTGGACTGAATTGTCTTTGGACTTGATCGGGGGTTTCCATATGTTGCACCATAAGTGATTTTGGTTGTGGTGGACAGATTAAGCAAGGCAACCCATTTCATAGAGAAACATTTGTATCCTGCATTGGAAGCGACTCTAATATCCATGAATAATATTGTAAACATACATGGATTGTGTAAGAGTATTTTCCACTAAACATTTGAATGCTTGCGTGCGTTTAAAATTTTATGAATTGAGTTGGTATGATGAAATGTTTTCATGTGCCCCTTGAGGCAAATAAAGAAAGAGAATGTGCCTTTATGACTAGGGACCCTGGTGGCTAAGATGGCCGTGTGCCTAAAGAATGTGCCTTCATGGCACACCAAGATGGCAAAGGGCTGAACATAGTAGTTCTCCCTAGCCTCAGTAGGATATAGGGGGAAGGTAAGGTAAGGTGAAAATGTTTCAGTTATGAACCAAAACGTTCGCTATCTCTAGAATGAATGACTAATGCATGCTTGTACTTGATTGTTCGAGTGATAGTTTGTATAATATTGAACGGTTGTTGTTTAGCAACCTTAAATCAATACACACACAAACATGCAGAACGTAAGCTGATTTGAGCTGGTATTTGAAAATATCATTTTTAAATGTGATAGTTCCAAAGCACTTTATGTTGTTGAATGATCTGTTTAAGTTGCCTCTATATTATAGTTTAATTTTTAAATTTAGACTTCATATTATTTTATTTTATTTTTAAATTTTAACTCGATACAATTTAATCAATATAATTTAATTATTTAAAATATTAATGTTTATATTTTAAAAATTAAAATTATATATTTTATAAAATTTAAGAATTAGTTTTGAATAATTAAAATAGTAAAAACTTAATTATAATGAATTAAAATTTATTGATCAAATTTTAATTTAGTTAAAATTTATTAATTTTTCTTTGATATTAAATATTATTATAATTTATATTTCAATTCTTTGATATTTAAATTCCATACTCGTCTCTATTCTAACGTGCCATTTCGACAGGTTGTACAGCAAAGACAGAAAGAGAAGAATAAATCAAATCTTTACAAATCAGAATTGTGGAAGCTCTTTGGAAGCAGCGCCTTAATCAAGTGTTGCATTTATGTTGTATGATTGCAAACATTGTTGATTGTCATAAACTGTAGTGTCAAGTGTCAGAGCTATATGAAGTTGACAAGTCATTTTGCGGGTGTTTTGATGAGGTCATTCTGTTTATAGTTTGAGTTGGGATATGTTGATATTTCAGGATTTCTTTTACTTGCCGACTTTTATATTCTTGTCATCAAGATTTTCAATTAAAGTATAATGTGTATAATATATGTATAATTTTTCAATGGTAATATATATACTTCGATTACAAAATGGTAATACATTTGTTATTATAATATTTCTTTTATATATTTTTCATGTTCAAACTTCAAACTGAATTTAATCAGGAATAAAAAAAATATACATAATTTTTTTTTCTTGTGATCAACTCTGGGTTCTGTCTTCCCGGTTTTAAATTTTTACTGTGCACAAAACTTTATATATATATATAAAATTGAAGAGGGAATTAAGGGCCTCTTTAGTATATTGAGAGTTGTAAAACTCGTTTGAAAGCTGTAAAACATAATTTAAAACGAAACAAGAAAAGATAATCGTGTTTAGTTTTATATTTGTAATTTTTTTTCATAATCACATTTCATCTCTAAACTTGCTTTGAATTTAATTATAAGCAACATTGTGTTATTTTTCCTCATATGATGTGTTTGGATAGGAGGAAAACATAGGAGGAAAGAAAAATGGTGGAGAAAATAAGTTCTCCCTTGTTTGAATGAAGAGGAGAAATTAGGAGAAAGAAAAAATATAGGAGAAACGAGAAATTAAGAAAATGAGGAGTGGGAACATTTTCCCCTCAAATTTTTTTCTCTACATATAAACAGATTTTGATAAGAAAAGAAAATTTTCACTACCTCGCGCTCCCTCTTATTTCTACCGTATCTAACGTTCTCCACATCGTCTTTCTTTCAAAACCACTTTAGTTTCTTCCAACTTTGCTGTAATCATCAATATATATATATATATATATATATATATAATGCCGTAATCTCCATCTTATTAGAAATGGCAACACAAAAAAAAAAAATTAAGTGTTTACAAATTTTCAGATCTTTAAAATCTTTTCCCAGTAGAAAGGAATGAGTTTAAACAAATTCAAGTTCAGAACTTGTTTGCAAAAATGTAAAAACAATTTACACAAACAGAAATTATGAGTTGAAGCTTGAGAATGATTTCTAAAAGGAAGTTTTAAGTATAAAATAGTAAACACTTTAAATATACATTTTAACACAATAAAGAATAAAATAGATATGCTGGAGATGTAAAGAGTTAGGAATAAAGAGATTGCAAACAAAGATTTTTACTGGTTCAACTTGATCTGCTTGAGCATAAGCTCAGTCCTCAAAAACTTTCTTTACTATAATCCACAAATTAAATGCATATGCTATTATAAGAAGGGCAGGGATATATCATAACTAAAATAAGAAAAATCAAACTTGATTAGCTTACTTCTATAAGAAGAGAGAGATGGGGAAAAGGTTTGGAATCATTAGAACGGAACGCTAAGGATATAGAAAGAAGATGTACCAATAGGATGGAGGAACTGATGATGTAAACCCATATTTGTAGTTGCTTATCCTTTGTCGCCGTGGATGAAATAGGTCTCATCATAATTCTCACACTGTTAATATATCAGATGCTGGATTAAAAGTAAAATAAATAAGAGCAAAAAAATAACCAATAATAAAAGAAATAAAAAATGCGTGAGAAAAAAAAAAGAGCATATAGAAATCTCAAATTTGAACCGAGCCCAGTTATGGTCTAGGTCAAATAAGCATAAATAGATTTCTATTAGCCATGGTCGGCACAATGTACAGAGACAAAATGAAGAGAAATAAAGAAAGAGCATAGAAAGAAAAAGAAGAAGAAATGCGGATATCAAATTAACCTTTTAACAAGGGGAGAATGAAAATGAAGGCAGACTTCAAAATGAAAAATAGGAGAAGGGATAATGAAATTATAGGGGTAACTTGAAATTTGACTATCAAATCTTCCCCCTCAAATAATATCAGCAAGCCAAAGGGGAGCTCAAGAAGAGCACGTAACCTGAAATGAAGTCAAAAAGTTAGCCAAATGAGCCATAACTGTAGATAAGCACAGTAGGAGGCCATTATGTGAGGAAAGTAATTGTAGATAAGCACAAGAAAAGTGATGTTACTTTAGTTATATATTGATTTGAATTGTGCACTTGTGGTTTACTAGAATTTTGTGTTGTGTTTCCCCTTCACTTTTCATTTGATTTTTGCACGAGGCAAAAGTTGTTTTCAAAATAATACAGAAATAGAAGTTTATGTTTAGCCTGATTAATGGCCTCCAAAAGATGAGAGTCAGATGCAGTAGGTGCAGTTAACGTAGAAGTTTGATAGCTCTAGTTATTGTGCCCTTATTTTGGCAGAAATGTTTCTCAGGTTTACAGAGGGGAGTGCTATTGAATGTACAATGAAGTTCGAAACCAAGGGAACTAGAGATATCTTGCTTCCAACACCGGTCAATTATCCGCTCACATTCATAAAAGTTATACGAAAAAGACTCAGACCTTTATTACTGTTCTTGCGATACGGCAAAGGAAGCCATGAGGAAAAGCCGCAAGCGCATGCCAGAGTGATAAAATAAATAATAATAATTTATAATATAATTATACGATAATTAACAAAATTAAAAAAAAAAAGAAAAAATTAATATAGTTATAAATATTAAAAAATACATTTTATCTACTTAACAATTTATATTTCTAAAATTACCTTATAGTTATCAGTAGCTATCATATTCTCCCTTATAAGATAGAGAAAAATAAAAAAAATAAAAGAATGGGTGCTCATGGGCAGAATAGCCTCTGTGTCTGGTGTTTAGCCTAAAAAATATATGGATTATATTTTATAGTATGATATTTAATCTTTTTTATATTTATTGGGCCGGATAGAGTATTTTTATTACAAGTGGAAGGGGCTTTGTACGCAGCCTAGTCCAAGCTGCTTAACCAGAATTAAATGGGCTTGCTACAAACAGTCTAAAATAACTTTTGTGCCAGAGTGAACTTGGGTTAAAGCTTATTTTTCCTTTGGTTGAAGCAACCTGCATGAATGAAGTCGCCGATGACTAACCAAGGGACATTAATCCTGTAGTTTGGACTCTTCATTTGTGCGTATATGCATGTCTATGTAAGTTGGATTTGGGTCGGTCCGTATCATTTTTTTTTTAAAAAAAAGTTAATCATTTCATTTTTATAGTCCATTATACCTCAGTCATTAAAATTAATCTTGATGCAACTCAATTGTTCTTATCATCAAATTCCCACGAATGGAATGAGAAGTGGGTCCATGTAAATGATCGAGACATGGCAAACTCTGCCGGTAGCTGGTCAAGACAATAGTAAAGGCCAAGCTTGGATGCCCCTTAGAAAAAAGGTTCGCACCGAACCTTTCCCAATCCCAAGTTTTAGCTAGCAAAAAAAAAAAATGGTTCAAGTTTTAACTATTTAATCCGTTAATTCATATAGCTTATAATTTGATTACAGTTCAATTTTTTGAAGACTAAATAATCTTCTGTTGTCTAAAGATCAACGGATTAAATAAATAGAATATAAGAGATTGAGTTATAACTTTGTAGAAATTATAAAGATTAAATCATTAATTTTTTTTAAAAAAATATGTAATCTTTTTTGGGGCAAGTCTAACATGATTTTTTTTTTGTAATTTTTGTTTAATTTTATGTAATATTGTTGATATGAATGATATTACATCATAGATTGGGTAAGTATATAACACTACCGCCAACAGCTATAATAACTAATATAATAGTCTATTTGAATAAATTTAAAAAATATATATAAAAAAATTAGATAATTTTTAGAAAAGAGTTTTTAAAGAAAAATTTATAATTTTTAATAAATAGATATTTAAATAGTTATTTTTATTTTTTTTATTATTATAAATTATTAAAAAGGGTATAAGATAAAAGAAATATTATCTATTATTACATCCACCATTTTCTTTCCTCTTCTCATGTAATGAACAACAATATCCAAAGAATAGAATAGACAGAGGAAGAAGATGATGACACTGACTAAAGTAAAATAGAGAAGATTAAGAAGGATGGAGAGGGGGAAGAGAACAGATGATACACCTAGAGGTAAAGAAGGCGGATGCCAATTTGAGGGAGAAGACAGACAGAGAGAAAGAAGATGGCACCAGGCTTGTTGTCATACTTGCGGTGCTAGTTGATGTTGTTGGAGAGCTCCGTGCTCGTTGATGCCATTGAAGATGATGCTAGCAAAAGAGGTAGAAATAGGGGAAAAAATAAGGGAGGAGAGAAAAGGAAAAATAAAAGTAAAATAATAATTAGATTGTCCTATTATTTTAAAAATTATTCTCAATAATTTATCTAAAATTATAATTTAATCTAATTTTTTAAAATAAATATAATTGGTTATTTTAATTTTTTTAAACTAAAATTTAAATTTAAAAAACTTTTTAAAATTATAAATTGATTTATTTCTAAACAGGAGAGGACGCGTGACATACATTGAACAAAACTGTAGAATATAAGAAAAATTCGTGTCAAAACTCTGCTTCCCTCGACTCTACTAATCTGGATCTAAGCATCCAAAGTGCTGTTAACAGGACTCCAATTCATTACCACGGAAACGTCGACACAGGAGCCAGAGCCTCTCATCCTGCAAAATGTCATACTGATTCCCCAGCCCCACACTCCAACCAAAGGAAGATCGAATTTTTGAACGGTGGCACTCATCACTTTTGGTTCTCATTTACATAGATCAGTTAATGCGAACATTTTCTATGGTCCAATCTCTCTCGCTGTACATTTTATCTCTGGAAAATGTCCTCATCCCTAGCCTTGGGGGGTTCTTCACGCTGCGGCCGCGTTCTGGGTCCATCACTGGACAAGATAATCAAGAATGCGGCCTGGCGTAAGCACTCCCACCTCGTCTCCGCCTGCAAATCATCCTTAGACAAGCTCGAAACCCTATCTGATTCCGACTTTGCTCCATCCGATGCCCAATCTCCTCTTTCAGGACTCTCCTCCTCGGACGCAGAATATGTGCTTCAACCTCTCTGTCTTGCGCTGGATTCGGCGTACGCGAAGGTTGTTGAACCTGCTCTTGAATGTACCTTTAAATTGATCTCTCTCGGTCTTGTCCATGGCGAGATTGATCGCACTGATACCGGTACTACTGCGACTGATTCACAGTCCAGAGTTGTCTTCAGGATTATTGATGCCGTTTGTAAGTCAGGTGGCCTTGGGGAGGAGGCGATTGAGTTGGGCGTGCTCAGAGTTTTGCTTTCAGCTGTACGATCCCCCTGTATTTTGATCCGAGCCGACAGTCTCATTCATATTGTGAGAACTTGTTATAATGTGTACCTTGGTGGGGTAAACGGCACCAATCAGATCTGTGCAAAATCAGTACTTGCCCAGATTATGATCATTGTCTTCACAAGGGTCGAGGAAGACTCTATGGATGTCCGCGTCAGAAGAGCTTCTGTCAGTCAACTTTTGGAATTTACGGACAAGAATCTGAACGAGGGGAGTTCCATACTTTTTTGCCAAAATTTCATTAACGAGGTAATGGAGGCGAGTGAGTGTGTTCCTTTTCCTAATAGCAAGGCTCTGTCCCTTTCATCGACTCTGGAATTGCAAAATAGCTCTGAATCAGGGTCGCAAGCAGCAGATGAAACAGTTTTTTCGAGTAATGGCGAGTTTGATAATGAAGTTGGAGCTAGTGTCAGTAAGATTAGGGAGGACGGTATTCTTCTTTTCAAAAATCTGTGCAAATTGACAATGAAATTTTCATCTCAACATCACTCTGACGATCGCATCCTCTTGAGAGGTAAAATTTTGTCCTTGGAGCTCCTTAAGGTTGTGATGGATAACGCTGGCTCAATTTGGCGCGTGAATGAGAGGCAAGTAGTATTGAACTTGTAACTCACAGATAACTTCTACATATTAACAAGCTTGTGAATGACCAAGATTATTAGTCCCATTTACTTTATTTGACCTTCTCTGAGGGGTATTCTAGCGGAGACCATATATTCTATGGAATTCAATCTGTAATATAGGCTGATTTCTGATAATAAGCAGGGGTCTATATGTTTGAAGTGTATAGAAGTGTATAATGCGTAGCTGTGTATGCATAAAGTTTGTGGTAATTATGAAAATAATTAATTATTGTAAACAGTTAAGATACTATGAGAGATATGAGGAGATAATAGGAGAGATGTTAGAATATTAATTCAGATAAGGTTAAGATATTCTAGGATATTATTGTTATTTTCAATCTAATTGTACTCTATAAATTCAGTTTCTCCTAATGAATAAGAACATCGCATTATTCAGCTCTAGTAATTCCACATGGTATCAAAGTTAGCGATCACAGTGTACAACCAGCTAAGTGCGACGAGATGAGCCACGTGAAGCCCAACAGAGTGCAACGTCTAGAGCCTACTGTTGCGACGGCGTGTGACTTGCAACGGTCAGCTTCCCTTGTTCCAGCGCACGTGAAGCCTCTTGCTCCTGGAGAATCAAGTTGGGTCTATTGAGTGACCCAATAAGCCCAAGTCGGGTCTGTTGATAACCAAGTTCCCGTCCAGTGAGCAGAACAACGTAAAGGTAGCTTAGCCTCCGACAGACGAGTCCTGTTAGGTCCATCCAGTAAGCCGAGAGTAGGCTTCGAGCCACCCAGTATTCTCTTCTCTTCGGTGAGCCTTGGACCCATCACGAGCAGCGGAGTCAAACCAAACGTTCCAATACTATCACGAGCGGTGGAGTTGAGCCAGACGACCCAGCACAGACGTGAGCCAGAGATAGAGACGGAGAAGGAAGCAAGGTTGCGAGTGTCAACTGAGCAGTGAACATGCGAGACTCATAAACCATTACATTGATCATCAGCAGCAAACCCAAAAGAGCCTCTCAGCGTACATAACTTCTATTCCTGACTTTGTAGAAGCTAGACACAAGTACTGTTTTAACAGAAAAACAGTACTGTGGACCCAGTTGAGTTACGCGCCCAATTCTGTGAGTTATGAGCCCAATTCTACACACTGTATATACGAGCCCAGCGACCAGTAAGTGACAGGCCCAGCAAGTTTCAGTGACAAACAGTGAGTCAGCAACTGTTTTTTTTTCCCCTTCCACCAACGATGAAAATTTTATTTGATGGGCCCTCAAAAATGGACCTTCCACCATCTGTCCCTATTATGAGCAAAGAACAAATGAATCAATTGTTCAGCTATTTCAAAACCCTTCATACTAAACAACAACCTTCTGTTACTGGTGCTAACCAACTCATGCATAAAGGTATAGGAGCCTCTACTGCCTTGCATACTTTTGCCCCTACTAAATGGATTGTTGATATAGGAGCCTCCGACCGTTTGACTTTAGATGTCAACATGTTTGATTCATATTCTCCTCTGACTGGAAATAAATCAATTAAGACAACTACAAGTTCTTCGTCTCCTATAGCTGGTACTGGGATTATCTATCTGTCAGACAAATTACATCTTGACTCTGTTTTACATGTTCCAGACTTAGCTTGTAATTTACTATCCATCAGTAAGTTGACTAAACAAATCAAGTGCTCTGTTCATTTCCTTCCATCTCATTGTGTTTTTCAGGATCTTTCATTGGGGATGACGATTGGCACAACTAAGGAATACGGAGGGCTCTACTACCTAGGTGCTTCTACTGTGAGTACTTTACATTGCAACATAAGTGGCTTAGTCTCGACTTCCGATGACAATGATATTGTCTTATAGCATAAAAGGATGGGTCATCCTAATTTTTCTTATTTACAAAAATTATTGCCACATTTACCTTTGAATAAAAGTACTATTTTTCATTGTGATGTGTGTGAGTTAGTCAAACACCATCGTCTTACCTTTTCCCCTTCTACCTATAAGTCCACTTGCCTTTTTTCAGTTATTCATAGCGATGTCTGGGGCCCCTCTTGTGTTCCAAGTAGTACTCGTTTCAAGTACTTTGTTACCTTTATTGATGATCACACACGCATGTACTGGGTCTACTTGTTAAAAGACAAGTCCACCGTTTCCTCTGTGTTTATTGAGTTTTTTCATTATGTCAAAAATCAATTTAACATCACCATATAAGTCCTTTACACAGATAATGGGTTAGAATACTTTAACCAATCACTTGAGAGTTTTCTTAAAACTACTAGTATTGTGTATAAAAGTAGTTGCCCATATAGTCCTCAATAAAATGGAATTGCCGAACGCAAAAACAAACAACTCCTTGAAGTGGCCTGTATACTCTTGTATACCTGTTATACCCCAAAGTTTTTTTGGGGGGATGCTATAGTCACTGCTACTCATTTAATTAATCGTCTCCCTAGTCGTGTTATGTCATTTGTTGCCCTTTTAGATAAACTCCGTGAGACCCATACGGTCACTCACCTTGACTACACCTTACCGCTTCCTGTCTTTGATTGTTCTGTTTTTGTCCATCAATATCACCCACAATCTAAATTTGATCCCAGATCTATCAAGTGTATCTTCTTAAGATGCTCCAATTTCTAAAAAGGTTACAAGTGCTATGATCCTATCACTAAACACCTCTTTGTCAGTCGAGATGTCACCTTTGCAGAACACGAGTCCTACTTTCCTCAACCTTCCACTCAGGGGGAGAATTGGAGTGAATTTAAGCTTAAGTATTTTCCAGAACCTATACCTCCATCTGTTTCTATTCAACTCCCAATAGACCCATCCAATGTTATACCATTACCACACCTAGAAGTCCAGGCTCAGAAGTTTGATAATACTTACTCACGTAGAAACAAACAGGAATTTGGGTCCAACATACCCGAGGATGTCCCACTTCCTGAACCGATAGAAGGTCTTGTGAATAATGATGAGCATACTCAGGTAGCAGAGACAAGCGAGGTAGAACTCCCTATTACATTAAGGAAAAAAAACTTGGACATGCACTAAGCATCCTATTCAGAAGTATGTGTCATATTCAGCTTTCTCTGAAAAATCATTACAGTTTTGTTACTAACCTTGATCAGATTCAGGTCTCTAAAACTGTGTATGAAGCCCTTGAGAGCCCATAATGGAAAAATGCAGTAATGGAAAAAATTAAAGCATTAAAAAAGAATGAGACTTGGGAGCTCACTGCATTGCCAAAAGGAAAAACACCTGTGGGGTGCAAATGGGTGTTTACACCAAAATTTAATGCTGATGGTTTTTTAAATAAATATAAGGCAAGGCTAGTTGCCAAGGGTTTCACTCAAATTTATGAAATTGACTATAATGAGACGTTTACCTCAGTTGCTAAGTTAAGTATCATCCGAGTTCTACTCTCCATTGTTGCGAATTTTGATTGGCCACTCCAACAACTAGACCTAAATAATGCATTTATGAATGGTGAATTAAGGGAAGAGGTCTACATGAGTCTCCTACTAGGTTTTGAGAAAGGGAAAAACAGTCAGGTATGTAAATTGAAAAAATCAATCTATGGTTTAAAGTAATCTCCACGAGTCTGGTTTGACAGGTTCTCTACAGTGCTTAAGATTGAAGGTTAGAAACAAAGTTTATCAGATCACACCATGTTTGTGTTAAAAAGTGGTGACTTGATAACTATCCTCATTGTATATGTGGATGGCATTATTCTCACAGGGAATAACATCAAAGAGATGGGGAGAATTAAAATGGCTCTCAATAAGTAGTTTGAAGTAAAAGATCTTGGAAATTGAAGTATTTCCTAGGTATAGAAGTAGTAAGGTCTCAAAAAGGGATCTATGTTTCTCAAAGAAAGTATATACTGGATCTTCTCAAGGAAATAAGAATGCTTGGGTGTAGGCTGAGCAAAGTACATGTGTGTACTAAAAAAAACCAGCAAAGAAAAAAAGGAAGCAGCTCGAGATAAAAAGCAAGAGGCAAATGAGGTAACAACAGATAAAGACCAATATCAACGACTGGTTGGTAAGCTTATATATCTTTCGCATACTAGGCTAGATATTGCCTTTGCAGTAAGTGTAGTCAGTCAACACATGTATGCTCCCAAGAAGAAGCATCTAGATGCAGCTTATAAAATTCTAGGGTATCTTAAAGGTACACCTGGCAAAGGATTGTTATTTAAAAAGAATAATATCAGAGACGTTGAAATCTTTGCAGATGCAGATTGGGCTGGAGATCGGGATAACAGCAGGTCTATGTCTGGCTATTACACCTTTGTATGGGGTAATCTAGTGGCCTGGCAAAGTCAGAAGCAGAGAGTTGTTGCAAAAAGTAGTATAGAATCCGAATTAAGAGCCCTATCTCAAGGTATTATGGAAGGGTTATGGTTGAAAAGAGTGGCAGAAGAAGTCTATTTTTAGTTTGATTCTCCACTGAAATTCTATTGTGATAACAAAGCAGCTTTAAGTATGGCATTGAATCTCGTTCAACATAGCACGACCAAGCATGTTGATGTGGATAGACATTTTATTAGAGAAAAAGTTGAAGATGAGATCATCAACTTGTCATATGTTCCCACTAAGTTACAAGTGGCCGGCATTCTCTCTAAAGGACTATTAGAAGATGTATTCAAAAGCTTTGTAGGTAAGTTGGATATGATTAATATCTATGATCCAACTTGAGGGGGAGTGTGATAATTTTGAAAATAATTAATTATTGTAAATAGTTAAGAAATTATGAGAGATATGAGGAGATAATAGGAGAGATATTAGGATATTAATTCATATAAGATTAAAATATTTTAGGATATTGTTATTTTCTATATAATTGTACTTTATAAATTTAGTTTCTCCTAATGAATAAGAACATCGCATTATTCAGCTCTAGTAATTCCACAAAGTTACCACATGACTGTAGGATTCTTAGTATCCTTTCATTGCCAAAGAGTTTATTACAACTCTAGTCTTTAGTAGCATGTATGCCGGTGATTGGAATTAAAAAAGAATATTCAAATGGATCTTGTTTTACCATCAAGTCTGTAAATCTTTTATTATTTATTTGCCAGTTAAGTGCAGCTTTTCGAATAATATTGAATTGCCTATGCTGCTTTTCGTTTTGAATATTATTTTTTGTGCCTTCTTTTGTTAATAATATGGCATAAAACTCATTTACTTTAACATGCCATAGGTTCCTTGATGCCATCAAACAATATCTTTGCTTGTCACTGTTAAAGAACAGTGCCCTGTCAGTCATGGCCATCTTTCAGCTTCAATGTTCTATTTTCATGAACTTGCTATCAAAGTTCAGATCAGGGTTGAAAAAAGAAATTGGCATGTTTTTTCCCATGCTTATCCTCCGGGTTCTTGAGAATGTTCTTCAGCCAAGTTTTCTGCAGAAAATGACTGTCCTCAACTTATTGGACAAATTAGCTCAAGATCCTCAAATTATCATTGACATTTTTGTCAACTATGACTGTGATGTGGACGCTTCGAATATATTTGAAAGGTATCATGTTTTTTGTCATACGTACTTTCTTGATTATGCCTTGACACCCACCTTTAAAGAAGAATGGACATGGGTAAATACTTTGCTGTTTTAAGTTGGCATTAAGCTTGGTTGCCAAAAAAATAGGCTTGTTAATGCTGAGTCATTGAATTTTAGTATTTACTTATAAGAATGGGTGCCTTCAAGTATGACGAACGCTAATTGACTAGCTGCCAGGAGAGTAATGTGGAATTTTGTATTTGAAAAACATTTGTAAAGCAGCCTTTTTCTCTTCCACATCAAGGTCAAATGGGAAATATGACTCTATTCTAAACCTTTAGATAGAATTAACAGATCAATCAATTCCCAAGCATAGACAATAAATTGCTGTCATTGAATCAAAACCATGTGTACTTAGTAGTCACTATCTGACGACTATATTTTTTTGGAAGATTATATTGCTAATAGTAGATTATCTACAATGTTTGTGAAAAATTCTGGTAAAGTACGAGGGAAAATTAAATGAAAATTGCTCGAAATTGAACCAAACAATATCATTCAACTAGGCGGGCTAGTTTATAAAAATTAAATCATTGAAAGTTGAAGTGTGTTATGAATTCATATCTAACAAAGAAAGTTACCATAGAAATTGCTATGTAATAACCATTTTAGCATAGAGACAAGCCATGAAAAGGAATTTAGGCTGATAGTGCTCGTCCTTCTAAATTAGGAAAGATGAAGACACGACTCAACATTAGACAAAGTAAAAAAAAAAAAGCTTGTAAAACTTAGAAATGTTATAAGCTGTCTAGTTCCTTTGCATATCACTATCAAATATAAATACTCCCTTCAAGGGCTGCAATCCGTCCACTTATTATTGACAAACTGTGGTGGTACCTAATTATGAATTAAATATCCAAGAAGTGCAATAATTTCAATCAAGTTTCTCAGTTTGGTAACATCCAACAGAAATTTGGTACAAGTTTAGAGTAAATACTCTCAGGGATGGGGACAATTAAGAAAGGTGTAAACGCTGGAAACTCCAAATTTTTTTCATCATTATTGTTTGCTGATTGACAAGAACATTAGCTACTAAACCACCTTCCCATATCATTATCCATTATTGTTTGCTGATTTTATTCCTTTTCTGTTTTCCATAAAATTAGTTTAGATTTTATTTTATCATTATTTTATTAATTTGAATAAAAATAGAGGTTATTATATAGCATAGGATGTTTGACCAGAATCAATATATCCCCAATACTTGGACCTCTCCTATGGAACGCGAATCCTCTAGTGTTTTCAATTGCCATATCACCGCTACCATTATTAATGGAATGAGAAGGGGAATGGGAAGTGGGCCTTCCATGGAACCAATTTGCATGTTTGGTGTGAATGGAAATAATGTTCAGAGATGCAAAACTAGGGGAGGGAGGGAGGGAGAGAGACTCAAATGACATGAATAGCCATTATTAAAAAAATTTTAAAATAGCAAGATGATCTTCATCTTATATCCAAAACAAGAGAGCAAATTTGCTCATTCAATTTTATTTTTTAAAAAAGCAGCCAACATGAACAAGAATCTAACATCTAGCAATGTAGAAAACAAGAACATTGAAAATTTTGAAACAAGAACCACAATGTTGCAAATCAAAAAATTTCTAGACGAACCTTCCATTACTAATCACAGATCCAAATTTTTATTAGGAGTTTGATCAAACGATCGATTACCCTGCTTCCTCCAACCTTCCATTACTAATCAACCTTGTAACTAAAGAATTTCAAGAAACAACATTCCTCTCAAGCATTAGGTTAAATAACTTCCTTACATCTTCAATTCTTCTTAAATCTACCAACCAACTAAGCATCGAAGTCCACAAAACATTCATATGCAACATCTATTCAAAAAACTGGCAAGCTTCATCCAGCCTCTCAAATTGCAGATAACCCAATAACATTGCAAATATAAATTAAGAACCAAATCATAGATCCAAAGGATGTTGACACTTAGCGAATTTGAAACTACAAATCACAGAACCTATCTTCAACAATATTGCTCATTTAAACACCATTTTCATTGTTGTTGAACATTGTTGAATGTTGCACCTCATTGCCATCATCAAATGCTATACCCATCACTGTCATTGAATGCACTGGCCCCATCAGCAACATTGAACATTGCAAGAGAGTATCCATCTATATTCCCCACTGCAACCTATCATTATTGTTGCATACTCCACCCCCAAGTCATCTTCGAAGGTTGCATCACCACTACCATTGTTGTCAAATAGCTTTGTGATGAGAGGGTGAAGATTGTGGATTTGCCTTGGAGAATTAGCAAATTGTGATGAAGAAGATAAAAGATGGGTTGGGGTATTTTTGTCTGAAAGGATGGAAAAAGTTTTTTTTTGTCTTAAATTTTGGCTTCCTAGGAAGGCCGAGTCTTTCCATTAGGATGGTGGTGGAAGCTTGGTTTCATCATTTGAAGGAACTAGCATTCCCAGAACGACTTCCTCTTGCATACCTAACATAAACGTGACCTTACTGCCTCCACCACTTCCTATGCCTTGCCACCACCAACATTGAAGTCATTATGTCAACTCCACCACTACCACTTCCTTTAAATATTGTTGTGACATGAGTGTATTATTATGTAGATATATAATATGATTTTCATCCTATCATCAAACGCATTGTTGTGTTACTCCAAATGTAATATATTGACGCAACATATGATATTATATAAGGCATATCCATCAAATAGCTTATTCAGTGCTATCTATTGCTGCTTATGCTATCAAGTTTTATCTTGTATGGTGCACCAACTCAGGCCTAAGTTCAGTAAATTTGTTTTCTTTATTTATATTCCTTTGATTTCTGCATCTTGTTTTAGTATTTAAACTCTTATAATTCCATCAGATGCTTGCAGGATTGTCAATGGCCTCCTTAAAACTGCATTAGGACCACCTGCCGGCTCAACTACATCTTTGTCTCCAGCACAGGATATTACTTTCCGACATGAGTCTGTAAAGTGTTTAGTCAGCATCGTCAAGTCAATGGGAACATGGATGGACCAGCAAATAAGGATTGGGGATTCATATTTGCCCAAAAGCTCTGAAAGCAGTAGCACGACAGAGAATCATCTAACTTCAAATGCAGAAGAAGGAAATGCTTCTGACCAGGAGTTTCATCCTGATGTAAATTCTGAATTTTCAGATGCTGCTACTCTAGAGCAGCGGCGGGCATATAAAATTGAACTTCAGGTTGATATTATATCACATAGAGGAAGACAAATTTTTATATGATTGCCAATATGAAAGATCATCTCATACTGCATTGAGTCTCTACCTATGAAGCATGGGTACTTCTAGATCCAAGGGGTACCCTTCTTGGATATGTATGTGTATTGGAGTACTTTTTCAGTACTACGAGAAAGGGAGAGCTCATGCACCATTTACTTTTTTTTTTTTTAATTTAAAGTTTAGTTTGGGTGCATATTGAGTAAATTGTTATGATGCTTACAAACTTTAAGTCTCATAGGGCTGAAATTAAATCTTACTTTCAACAAAGTTACATGAACTTGGACATCATATCAAAGAAGGCTATTGCTGTTTGTTTATTATGAAAAAATTACTATACTGTATACCTGTATTTATTATATACTAGTAACTTGGGCACCATCGGTATCTACTAGGTTTTGTATACCTGCAAGCACCTACATTTTATCTGCAATATTTTGTCTGCCCTTGCGAAATGCATCCTCTCATCTTTCAGACATTTTATTTTGCATATTTATTGACGATCTTCCTGGTATACATGCAGAAAGGTATATCACTTTTTAATAGAAAACCTTCCAAGGGTATTGATTTTTTGACAACCAACAAAAAAATTGGCAATGCTCCAGAAGAAGTGGCTCTTTTCCTCAAGAACACTACTTCCCTGGATCAAACCAAGATTGGTGACTATTTGGGGGAGAGAGAGGAATTTTCTCTCAAAGTTATGCATGCTTATGTTGACTCCTTTAATTTCAAAGGGATGGATTTTGGTGAAGCCATAAGGTTTTTTCTTCGGGGCTTCAGGTTGCCTGGTGAGGCCCAAAAGATTGATCGCATCATGGAGAAGTTTGCTGAGCGTTATTGTAAATGCAATCCAAGTTCCTTTAGTAGTGCAGACACTGCCTATGTTTTGGCTTACTCCGTGATAATGCTCAATACAGATGCTCATAATAGCATGGTGAAAGATAAGGTTTGAGTGCTTACTCTTTTCTAATCTTGCTGGCCTATAGTTAGAACATCATCTCTTTTTGATATATAATTTTAAATTGGTTGGTCCATTCTAAACATGGTTTCATTCTTTTTACTACTCATTGAACCATGAGTATTTCATACTATTTTAAACTAGCAGTGATTTATTGAGTTGAAGGGACGCGATACCTTGTAAATAAGGTTAGGTTTGAACCTTGTAGATTAAAAAAATCATTTTGGGAGAGTTACCCCTATTTGTGTCTAACAATGCTTGAACTTGACTCAATAGTATTTGATACCATATAATCATACCAATATATAATAATTTTATTCATTGGAACAACATCTTATAAAGCCAACGTAATTTTTACTTGAAAAATGTCATTTGATATGTCCTGCTTTCCCCCTTCGTGGGTGGCAATAAAGCTGAATTAGTAGATATATGTTCAAGAAACTCACTGTATTTACAAATGAGAATGTTTTATTATCATTATTTGTAATATATAGCTTCACAAATTCAGGATATCTTATTGTCTGATTACGTTGAATGTGGGTTTGACATGGGTTTTTGGGTTACATTGTGTTTTGATGACCTTCCAGATGACAAAGGCTGATTTTATTCGAAATAACCGTGGAATAGATGATGGAAAGGATCTGCCAGAAGAATATCTTGGGGCCCTGTATGATCAAATTGTTAGAAGTGAAATCAAGATGAATGCTGATTCTTCTGCACCTCAGAGCAAACAGGCAAATAGCTTTAATAGATTGCTGGGTTTGGATGGTTTGCTCAATCTTATGAACTGGCAGCAGAATGAGGATAAAGTGGTGGGTGCAAACGGCCTTCTCATTCGTCACATTCAGGAGCAGTTTAAGTCAAAATCAGGAAAATCAGAGTAAGATAAAATATTGACCAATTTTGGGAATTTCGTGGAAATGTACTCTCTTACAAAGCTAATCGTACTTTTTCTTATGCTGCCCTGTTCATATATGTGCATTTTCTATTTGATTATGCTACCTTGACTGTGGTCAATAATATCTGTTGCATTCAAACAAATATTTTAGTGTGTTACGGCTCTACATTTTGTATACACTACTCATTTGTGGGGATTCCAATTTTACCTGTTGTTTCAGATCTGTTTATCATGCTGTCACGGATGTGGCAATATTGAGGTTTATGGTGGAAGTCTGCTGGGGTCCTATGCTGGCTGCTTTCAGTGTAACTCTTGACCAGAGTGATGACAGGATAGCCACTTCTGAATGCTTGCAGGGATTTCGACATGCTGTGCATGTTACAGCTGTGATGGGCATGCAGACTCAGAGGGATGCTTTCGTTACGTCTGTTGCCAAATTTACGTATCTGCACTGTGCTGCCGATATGAAGCAGAAAAATGTTGATGCTGTCAAGGTAAACATATTGTACTTTTATTGCTGTTGACTGTTAGGTTTGATAATTAGAGATTCTCTGGAGAGATGATTTAGGAATGAATAAGATCATTTCATATGCAACAATAATGTCTTACTGCTTACCTTCATTAGCAATATTCTAGCCTTGTGCTCACAAAATGGACTGGTAGTAGCTAGCTTGTTTTTATTTGACTAATCTGCTGCATGGAAAGAAAATATGACTAATACATATTTTTTAATGTATTTAGTTTGCGATCAATTTTATTTGATGTAAATGTCTTTTTGTCATGGTAGTACTGTAATTGCTGCATATTTTTTCTACAGGCTATAATTTCGATTGCCATTGAAGATGGGGATTATCTGCATGAAGCATGGGAACACATATTGACATGCCTCTCCCGTATTGAACATTTGCAACTCTTAGGTGAGGGTGCGCCACCTGATGCATCCTTCTTTACTTCAACTAGTGTTGAATCAGAGGAGAAAGTGCCAAAGACTTCAGGTTTTCCTTCTTTGAAGAAGAAAGGAACCCTTCAGAATCCAGCTGTGGTGGCGGTTGTTCGCGGTGGTTCATATGACAGCACAAGTGTTGGGATAAACTCTTCTGGACTTGTAACACCAGAACAGATTAATAATTTCATTTCAAACTTAAATCTTCTGGATCAGATTGGGAGCCTTGAATTAAATCATGTGTTTGCTCATAGTCAAAGGTTGAACAGTGAGGCAATAGTAGCCTTTGTGAAAGCACTTTGTAAGGTTTCCATTTTGGAGTTGCAGTCTCCCACAGATCCTCGTGTTTTCAGCCTCACTAAAATAGTAGAAATTGCGTAAGTTTTCTTTCCTTTCTGTTAAGTAGAGTTGCTCTTTTGCAAAATCAGTTCTTTGGAAATATCATTCTGGATGACCTACAAAATTGTGAAGTGGATATGCAGTGAGGACAGTTTTTAATGTTAAAATGGTACCCTAATATCTCTACTAATATAAATGTTACATAGTAATTCTTCCCCTGGGTGCTTCGAATCTTGATCATGATTACTGCTTATTTTTCTCAATAGACCCTCATTCACTATCTCAATTTTGAGTATTTATTTTCCCTTTGAAACTCCAAAAACACATGTTTTCCGTTGTTTTCTTTCATTTGGAACTGACGATCATACTCAAAAAGCGAGATAAGGGTCTTGACTCTCCAAATGATTTATAATTTGTAAAATGTGTTTAAATTATTTTTCTAAAGTCCCAACATGCCCCCAAGGACTTTTTTCTTTTAATATTGAAAACCCTCTAGGTCAAGTCAAACCAAACCGCTTGGCATGGCTGTCCTGACCACCCAAATTTTAGTTTGCTGGAGCCACTTGGCTTGACATCATTGGATCAGCTAGGTCATTGGATTATGCCTGATGAAGACAGTATATTGATTGATTTAACAACTGAAAAAAATGATCAGATTCATACATGTCCTTGTAAAATTTTATTTAGCCACTGAAAAAAAAAATTAAAATTTTTCATATCAATTCCTATAAAAATATTTTTCTTATTAGTATGACTAGACTAAGGCCGGCCTTGTGCACCCGCAGGTGATACAGTGTGTTTTTCCTCTGCCCGTAAACTCTGCTAACCATACCTTTAGCCTATATTAGTATTCATGACTATAAGATGGTTTCTTTTGCAGGCATTATAATATGAACCGCATCAGATTAGTGTGGTCTCGCATATGGAATGTTCTATCAGATTTCTTTGTGTCCGTTGGATTATCTGAAAACCTATCAGTTGCAATCTTTGTTATGGACTCCTTGCGGCAACTTGCGATGAAGTTTTTGGAACGTGAGGAGCTAGCTAATTACAATTTCCAGAATGAATTTCTGAGACCATTTGTGATTGTTATGAGGAAAAGCAGTTCTGCTGAAATTAGAGAATTAATAGTTCGCTGCATTTCGCAAATGGTCCTTAGCAGGGTCAATAATGTGAAATCTGGCTGGAAAAGTGTTTTTATGGTATGTTAAATTTGGTTGGCTTTGTTTTCATTATTTCCTTGCGATATTCATTGTTTCAAAGTTTCAACTTATTGAGTGGAAAACCCATGACTGTTATTTACGAAGGCTTAGACGTGCTATTGTTTCTTAACTGCTAAGAGATTTATATGTGATTTCTTTCATGTAAAATTTTGCCATGTATAAGCTACAAACGCTGATAATTTTCTTAATTGCTTTGTTGATTATGATTGGAGTGGTTTTGACAATGACTGATTAGGATTTGATTGTAAATAATCAGAATTGATTGTGATTGGTTGTAAATAATAAGTGAGATTATTTTTGTAACTATTTGTCATTTATCCGTTGTCTTGCCCTTTCACTATAAATAAGAGACATGTGAAATTTAATACTCACTGACTACATTTCCCACATTCTCTCTTGTTCTCTTCGTAATATTTCTTCACTCATGTTTCTCTCATTCTACATGCTTAATTCATTAAAAAATGAACCTCGTAAATTTATTTTTCTTGGAAAAATGGAAAAGGAAGAAAAGGATGTCAAAGACGTATATGGCATCAAACTTTTATGGTCTTTCAGATATGATTTTATTAGTGGGATGACACTTGGTTAGATAAACTATTGTACCTTTCTGTTTATATATTGCTTGATGAACTCCCCCCCACCCCTGTAAATTAGAAAAAGAAAAACCTGAAAGTCAAAGCAAGAAGGGTTAACATATCTCATTGTTAGTATTCAAGAGGCCACAAAAAAAAATCTTGCTTTCTGATGCAGCAATGTTGGTTCAGGTTTTCACTGTTGCTGCTGAAGATGAGAGGAAGAATATTGTTTTATTAGCATTTGAGACCATGGAAAAAATTGTGCGTGAATTTTTCCCTTATATTACAGAGACAGAAACAACAACGTTCACTGATTGTGTTAGATGCCTTCTAACATTTACAAATAGCCGATTTAACAGTGATGTTAGCCTCAATGCAATTGCTTTTCTTCGCTTCTGTGCTGTCAAACTTGCTGAGGGAGGACTTGTTTGCAATAAGATGAGTAGTGTGGATGGCTCATCAATTGCTGTAGATAATGGTGTTTCAGTTCTGGAATCTTCTACTGATAAAGATGATCATGTATCCTATTGGAATCCATTGCTATCAGGTAATAAGCTTCAGATATATAGTGCTGTGGTTATGCACTATGCATTTTTAAAAGTAGAGCGCATTCTTGTTCAATAGTTGTATACATACTTTATAATAGTTTGCTTATGCAAATCACATATTTCATAATCGTCACGAACCCAACAATCTAGATTGCTGTACTTTTTACATATTTGTAAGCTGTATATCTAGCTTTAATAGTTTGTTAAATCATTTGTTTCTGCATCAGGACAATTAAGCCTATTTTTTAAAACCTTGCCTGTCTGCTTTTGAAATTTTTGTTTCTGTTCCAGGGTTGTCAAAATTAACATGTGATCCAAGATCAGCTATCAGAAAGAGTTCTTTGGAGGTGCTTTTTAACATATTAAAGGATCATGGTCATCTATTCTCGCGCTCATTTTGGGATAGCCTTTTTTGTTCTGTTATTTTCCCTTTGTATAACTCCGTATCTGGAAAAAGAGATACAAGTGACCAGTATTCAGCTTCTGTATCTGGGAATCCTGAAGGAAGCTTGTGGGATTCTGAGACTTCTGCAGTAGCAGCCGAGTGTTTAATAGATTTATTTGTCTCCTTTTTTGATATGGTGAGATCTCAAATGCCGGGTGTGGTGTCAGTATTGATGGAATTTATAAGAAGTCCTGTTCAAGGTCCAGCTAGTACTGGAGTTGCCGGATTAGTGCGTCTTACAGGTGTCCTGGGTAGCAGGTTTTCAGAAGAAGAATGGAAAGAGATTTTTCTAGCTTTGAAAGATGCAGCTGCATCAACTGTGCCTGCTTTCATGAAGGTCTTAAGAACCATGAATAGTATAGATATTCCCTACATTTCTCAGTCTTCTGCAGATGTGGAAAGGTCTTCGGATCATGAATTGACAAATGATGATTTTGATGATGACAATCTTCAAACTGCTGCTTATGTTGTGTCAAGAATGAAGAATCATATTGCTACACAGCTACTTATTGCCCAGGTTTGTTTCCCTTTGCTTACACAAATGCATGCATACAGGTAACCTACAAGTGCCAAGTTACGTGAAAATGGATTTATGACATGTCAGTTGATTTGATACATCTGTCATTTTTTCATTTTCCCTCTTTTTCTCTGCACTTTGTTTATCTTGAGTATAAAATTTAACTGGCTGCTTTGATCTAGGTTTTAAGTTTTGTTTAGTTCAACTGAAGGAGGGGAGGTTAGGAAAGGGTACGATGAGGTTATAAGTTTTGTTTGATTGGAAGATAGGTGAGCAGACGGAAAACTTTTTGTTTGGTTCAGAAGGGAAGATGAGGGAAACTAATTAGAAGTTAACAAAGATATTCTTATCTTTTTATTTAGATTTTCTTCGACATTTTTTTTACAATATTTAGATCAGAATTATAATTTTCTAAAATATGAATATTAGAAAACCTATTACATTATTTATATATGACAAAAATATTTTTATATGCACTTTAAAGCATGATTTCATTAATTTTAACATATTATCCCATTAATTTTAATATTTTTTAATATCTTATAAAATTAAGAAATTAGAAAATATGAAAAAATGTCAACATTCTGTCATTAGTTTTATAAGACATATAAATATATTTATAATATATACATGCCATTTTTTGCCAATATACTTACCTTAAAATATATATTTTTTATATTAATTCTATACAAGCGTACATAGAAAAAAAATAATATTTCTAATCTAGATAAGTAATCTGGGATATATATCCAGCACAACAATTTTACCGGACAGTAGCCAAAAAACGCAAAAAAAAGTAGTGCAGACAGTGGTGTGCAACAGAAAAAATGGTTTTAAGTCAAGAGAGGTAACACTGAAATAATAAAAAGACATGGGTATTTTATCCAAGATTAGAACAAAATTTTTTCTTCTTTCCAAAAGCTCCCCAATCCTGGAGAGGACGGGAGTATAAAAGGGCAAAATTTTAAACTTCTTATTCCCTCCATTTTTTCCAACCAAACATCTTTACACCTCCCTTCCCTTCCACAATCCTCCAACCAAACAATGCTTTAGTAGGGACTTAGTTGACCTGCCTTTTTCAGTTTCAACACCTTTGATTCTCTCTACCCTCTCCTCTAACTCTCACCCTTTCTATCACCCTTCAATGAGTGTTATCCATGATTATTTGTAAATTAGCCTGTTATATTTTATTAACGGTTAATTTTGCTTTCTGGGGCATGGATGCTGATATAGTGCTTGAGCTAAATGGTTTTACCTAATGGTGTAACAATGCTTCCTTCTTATTAGATTTGTTGTGGAAAAGGGCTGTCTTTGTAGTATTACTTTGTGTTATTCTCTTGAACTTTTTAAGGGAGTATTTATTACATAGATTCAAAGGGCACTTCTTGTGTTTATGGCCCTGTTTGTACTTTGTTTTCCTTTGGAGCCTTTGACAAAAGGAGGATAATTCGACCTCCACCTTGACTGTGGCCTTCTCTTCAAAGTCCACTCCTAATATTAAAAGTTTTTTTAAGGAAAAAAAAGGGTTATAATTTTATTGTCAATAGTCAGGATTAGACTTGACCACCTCATCAAGGAAAGCCACTTCTGATGCTTGCTTCTATAAACATGAATTGTGGGAATCCTATCAATCTATTGCTCAGGACTAAATGTTATGTCAGCATATTCTCATGCTTGAAGCTCTTTGTGGGAACCATTTAATGATTTCTAAGTTTAGCTATTGAATGAATTAATTTTAAAATCCTTATATGATCTGGCCACAGGTTGCAACTGATCTCTACAAAATGCACCAGCAGTCTTTATCAGCAGGCAATATTAAAATCCTCCTTGAATTATATTCGTCCATCGCAGCTCATGCACATCAGCTGAACACTGATTCAGTCCTTCTGAAGAAGTTGCAGAAGGCGTGCTCTGTCCTGGAGCTATCTGGTCCTCCCATGGTTCATTTTGAAAACGAGTCCTACTTGAATCATCTGAACTTTCTTCAAACTTTACTTGCCTGGGATCCTTCGCTGCATGATGAGATGGACTTAGAACCAGAGTTTGTAGCTGTATGTGAAAATATATTTTCTATTTACCTAAATTGCACTGGCTTTGTATCCCCCTACAACAAGTCAGATGCCCGGCTGGTGCTACATCGGAAACATCCTTTGAGCTCGGGAAAGAAGGAGGAAATAGCAGCTAGAACGTCTCTGGTCGTCTCAGCGTTGCAAGGTTTGAGTGCTTTGAACAAGGATTCATTCAGGAAGTACATCCCACACTTGTTTCATTTGATGGTAGATCTGGTGCGGAGTGAACACGCATCTGGAGAAGTTCAACTTGCCCTAAGCAATATGTTCCATTCATCCATAGGTCCAATGATAATGGAATGAGTTTTGGATGGTACATCTTATCTTATAGATGAAATGTAGCCACGTAGCAGTCAGAATTATCGTTGGATGCTGAGGCTAGAGTCTTTCCTTGGCCATATATATATACATATATATATACTATTTACACAAGACAAGTGTTGTAGGGTGTATGCTGTTGGTTGATCGTGATTGTGACATCATGTAAATGAGAAAATTCATTCAAAGCAGCGTCGAAATATCATGGATGCTTGAGGTTTATAGATGGATGACTGCGTGCACATCATCAATCTCTTACTTTTCTCTCTCTCCCCCCTCCCCCCTCTCCTAATACCAGCATAGGCATGAAGTTGCTAAATGGTCCCATTTTGGGGAAGAACAGACGTTCTTGAGATCTACGTAGCATAATAACGAAGCACTCCTTCAATTTTTATTATAATACTTATTTAATTAATTTAATTAGATTAAATAATTTAATTAAATTAATTAATATAATATTATTTTCTTAAAACATCCTAATTATCTTCAACTTTCTCCCTTCTCTTTGTGGATTAATGGTGAAGGTATATAAGTATAAGTAATTTAAAAAAATATTGATTAATATAAAAAAAATAGATTTTATATTTAAAATTAAAATTAATTTTTTAATTGGGTCATATGTTAAAATAGGTGAGGATCATATTTCCAACTAACTCTGTAAACGGTCAAATTGTTCTTGTTTACCTTGTAATTACAAGATGTGTAGTCACTGGGAATAGAATAGGAGTACAAGGAAAACTTGATGAATCAGCCATTGAATTAATCCTTTCGAATCATTTTTTTAATAAACTATATTTAAAAATTTTAAATTATTAAATCGACATATTAATGTAATATGTTTAAAATTATACAATTTTATAATCTTATAAAATTATTAGAAATACTTGTCCTTAATATAAAATTTATTTAATTAATTTGATTAGATTAATAAAATTAGTTAATATGATATATTTTTCCTAAAACATTTTAATTATATTCCTTAACTCTATCCCTTACCCTATTTCTTAATTAGAAATATTTTTCTTTTGAAAATCTACATAGAACATTTTTAAAATTAAAATCATATGTTACAAAAATATTCTTTTTACTCTAATAATGATAATACATATTATCTTTAATATAAAAACTAAATAATTAATTTATAAATATTAAAAAATTAATTTAATTAATTATAACATTTATTTTAATTTTCTTAAATTACTATCTTTAATCATATATATATATATATATATATATAACTACTCATTGATTGTAACTCACCTTAATATATATAATCATTAGAAATACTTAGGATAAAAAATTATGTAAATTAAATTAAGATATTATATTTAAAATTAAAATAAATCACTTATTTAACTCTTATCTTTAATTTTAGAGGGAGTGATCAAAGAAAATGAGTAATGGTCTTGATAAACTTATTTTATTTGAACAAATTCAAAAGGCTATGAAATTGAAATGGATATCCCAGTCTACGACATACAAAGCTTTTGGTATTCATCATGAAATGATCGCAAACACTAAATCGAGAAGAGCTATTTCGGCCACCGCCCAACAGGAATCTTTCGCCTAAAAAGCAAAAGTAGTTCGTCATGAGGGATTCTAATGCACTTACTCTTTCAAACTAAGTCTTGCATTTTGGACCTTCACCGATAACTTCAACTTCTGTTCTTCCATATCCCTCAAAACAGCCTGCAGGTTTGCACGATAAACTTCACATCGCTGATTTGTACTCATCAACTCTGCGGTCAACTCTTTGACAACACAAACATGCCATATTTGAAGCCATAGCACCGATAAATTATATATATATATATATGAAAATCGTTTATAGGTCATCATAGAATTAATTTTAAAATAAAACTAAGAAAAACGTTGAATTACTTTACCCTATGCAGATCGCCGTGGCATTATTTATTCCGCTTCTTTCATATCAATGCAAGGATCAACACTAAACCAAACAAATTGCCAAGATAAATTACTTGATCCAACACAGATTGCGGCTGACAGGAGATCCTGGAACAGACATATCCCTTTTTGAACAACTTAGCCAGCTTGTAAATCAAGCATACTCAGCAGGAGTAACTCACGTTGATGAAATGAAAACAAGCATTCTAAAGCTTTGAACCAAAATTATTTAGGCGCTAATGTAAAGATCCAAACAATGTTGATTTCTAGCTGATGTATCATCTAGGTATATAAGACACCTTCGAAGAAAACATAAAAATCAAGATTGGCACAGTCAAGAAAACAATATTTGCATTTTAAGATAATTATGTAATATGCAACAAATCTGAACCCTTAAACCTTGATTAGGGGGAGGGGAGCAATTTTATATTATTAAATGATAAATGTCGGATGATATCATGCCCTGTCATGCTCAAAAATAAAATTTACACGTCATTTCTCTTAAATACACGTACAAACTCAGGTCCTGATCCAAATGGAAACAATGGTCAAAATATGTATGTTTTGTTTGGAAAACTCAGTAGTTTGTAATGGTACCTGCTGTTTTCTTCTTTCCTCTACATACCTTTTAATATCCAAAAAAACCAAAATCGTTGAATATAAAAACAGTAAAATAAATTATAACAATAAGCATAATTTTCGGTTGAGAGCTTGTGCCTGACTTCGCAGAATCTTGCGTTAGTTCCTGATGACTCGTTCCATATCCAAACATGCAGCAACTTCCCCAAGCATATCGGTTTATCTGGGATCACTTCCTCCCATGCATGCAAATAAAGGGTCTCCACGTGACTTCTAAAGATCCTCCTGGATCAAGGGTCCCCTTTTCAACAAGGAACCACACCTGTGGGTTCTCATATTAGAATTGGAGGTGGGGAAATTGGGTTTGACCAACTTCATGTGTGTACCACTTTGCAGCACTTGGCCTTTTCCCTTTCTGTCCTACTCAAAATGATTCTCTTGTTCCGCGTTGCGTCCTCGTTATCTTCCTCTCCAAGATGACATCTTCACTTAAAGGGCTCTCCCTCTGATACACTAAATCTTCCATAGAAGGTAGAGTGTCTCTAGGCTCCTCGTCCATCATAGAGGGCTCAAAGAGTTTAAGATACTCAACATTAACCATCGAATATATATCCATATACGGAAGAAGCTCAAGTCTTCAAGCATTGTCTCCAATCTTTTGCAACGCTTTGAATGGTCCATAACGAATGGGCTTGAGCAGTTTTCCTTCACCTTTGAGACGATCTTTGCTTAGATGAAGCCAAACTAAGTCCCCTTCTTGGAAGTCGGCTTTAACTCAGTGCCAATCATATCGCATCTTATATTTTTGTTGAGCTTTCTGCAAGTTACTTGTTACCTCCTTATGTAGTCGTTGAATCCCTTCCAAAAATCATTGTGCCTTCTACTGGATTTTCTCTTCCTTAGTGCCTTGGACGATGGTTGAATATGAAACTCCAAGTCAAATGGGCTTTGTGGTTGGAAACCCAAACATACTTCGAAAGGAGACTTCTGCGTGGAACTATGTAAGGCTCGATTGAAGGCAAATTACAGATATGGAATACTTTCATCCCATGTTCTTGGATGTTGTGAGTTGTAACCCCTCAACAAATGGACAACCGTACAATTAACTACTTCGGTTTGGCCATCCATTTGCAGATAGAAAGCGGTACTTCATTTAAGCCTCGTATCCATCATCATCCATAAGGATTTCCAAAAGTGACTAAGGAATCGACTGTCACGATCAGATATGATGGAACTAGGTAGTCCAAAATGCACCCAGACATGTTGAAAGAAAGTCCGTGCTACTTTTTCTCCCGTGATCATCCTTTTACATGGCATGAGTATCACCATTTTTGAGAAACGATCAACTACCACACACAAGTAATCTTTACCATGACGTGTCTTTAGAAGTATACCAAGAAAATTCATTGATATGCTTTCCCAAGGACGAGAGGGCACCACAAAGGAGTGTACAAACCCAACTTTCGATTTGCAGGCTTGGATGTACTACATAGGACATAACCCTTCACAAAACGTGCTACATCATTTTGCATGCATGGCCAGAAAACATAACGTTAGAGGTTTTGTAATGTTTTTGCTACTCCAAAATGTCCTGCCACTTTAGAAGTATGTGCCTCACGTATCTAGCGTACACGTTCAACTTCCCTTGGAACACATAGAAGTGTTCCTTTATAAAGAAGTTCACCCCACAACTGGAACTCAGATGGCTTCCCAACTGTAAGATTGGCTAGTACTTCTAAAAAATAAGGATTGTTAGTGTACCAACTTGCATATTCTCCATGTAAAGAAGGTTCGATCTGCATAAAAGTGGATAAGAAAATAGAAGTTATCGGAGGACGAGACAGCATATCAGCAAGTTTGTTATGAACCCCCTTCTTGTATTTGATTATCAAGTTAAATTGCTGCAAGTAAGTCATCCACTTCATGTGACGTGCTTGTTGTGACTTAGACTGGACCTGCAAGTATTGGAGAGGACGGTGATCTGTGTGCACCATGGTCTCCTTGCGTAGGAGGTAAACTCGTCAATGTTTCACAACTTGATGCAAGGCAAGAAGTTCTTTGTCATATGTTGGGTAATTCTTTTGGAATCCTTGAAATAACTCTGAATGATATGCTATAGGACGCCCTTCTTGTAGTAAGACAGCACCCATAGCATACCTTGAAGCATCTATCTCTAGTTCAAACAGCCTCTGCAAATTAGGCAAGGCTGAAACCGGCGCCTCGCATATCTTCCTTTTCAATAAGAGAAACGTGTCCTCATGTTTCAAGGTCCATTCAAACTTCTGATTACCCTTCATTAGGGCATGTAATGGAGAAGCCAAACTAGAAAAATGACATATGAACTTACGAAGGTATTGGCAAGCACCCATGAAACTTTGAACCTCCAAGATAGATGTCGGTCTTGTCCATTTTATGATGACTTTGACTTTATCAGGGTCAACTTGTAACTCACCACCCCCAACAATATAACCTAGGTACAACAAGGTTCTCTTACCAAACTCACACTTCTTTTGGTTCAAAAGGAATTGGTATCACTGCAATGTCTTAAACACCTTCCGTATATGCACCAAGTGCTCTTCCCATGATCTACTATAGATCAAGATAAACAATTACAAAATCATCTATAAAAGGCCGCAAGACATCATTCATAAGTCACATAAAAGTGGCTGGGGCGTTGCAAAGTCCAAAAGGCATCACTAGCCATTCGAACAACCCTGGATGTGTTTTGAATGCTGTCTTCCAAGTATCTTCCTCATGTACACAAACTTGGTGATAACCAGATTTTAAATCTAATTTGGTGAAGACGGTTGCATGGTGCAATTGATCTAACATGTCATCTATACAAGGAAGAGGGTAGTGGTTCTTCACGGTGATCTTATTGAGTGCACGGTAATCAATACACATACGCCAACCTCCATCTTTCTTAGGAACAAGAACAACTGGGGACCCACATGGGGAACTACTTGGCTTAATAATGCCATGCTCAAGTAGTTCATTGATTTGTCGTTTGATCTCTTCATTCTCCAACACTGAATTTTGGTACAAACCAAGGTTAGGTAGTGATAAATCTAACACAAGATGGATTTCATGCTCTGGTCGCCTTGGTGGTAGGTCCCAGTTCTCTTCAAAGAGGCTGGTATATTCTTCCAACAGATTCATCAGTTCTTTGGTATTTTCTCTACAGGACAATATTAATGTAGATAAGCAGGATATACCTAAATGAACTGGCTGAATCATTGCCAGAACATATTTTTGGGAGGTGCTAATAACACGTTTTTCCTCGCTTACTGTGATTAAATTGATTGTCTGCATAGGTTTCTCACTGGTAAGGATGAATTTCTTGCCACCCTTAGTTAATTCATATTCTTGTGCTCTCTGGTGGTAATGTGCATCACGATCATAAAGGAAGGGATTACCAAAAATGATTTGGCAAATATCAAGTGGTATCATATCACATTGTACCTCATCAATGTAGCTGGAAGATATTACAAAGCGTACTGTGCATTGGGAGTCAATTTGTTGGTTCACATAATTGGTGATCCACCTTAGTGGGTACGGTCGAGGATGTGAGGTTGTCATCAAACTGAGTCTCTGAACAAGCTTCGCAAAGATGAGATAATTCTAACTCTCAAGGTCAAACATTGCTGATATAACTTCTTTCTTCACCTGAATATTAACGGTGAATAATTCTTCTGTTGCATTTTGAGCACCTGTTGGACTCGGACCTATCTCCTTCGGCATTGCCATCAAAGAAAGGGCCGAGTCCGCTTGGTGAACTAAACTCAATCGCTCGAGTTCATCTTTTAGAGAGGTTGATGTGGTTGCCGTGGCATTCTGACGATGATAATCCTTCTTCCATTTTTTTGGAAAAAGCTCTAAATGAAGTTTCCAACACTTCCCCTTATCATGTCCTGTAACCTTGCAATGCTCACAAAACTTGCCAGAGGATGTAGCAGGGGTTGAGGATTCACCTTTGGCAAAATTTTTCTAGTTCTTTGGTTTCAGTTTGCTGTCTCCAGTACCCTTCTTACTTCAAGGCATATTTTTTTATTCTATCGCCATTGCCGTTGTACATGCACTCGTAATATCACGGACATAGAGTAATTTTAGCTCCGCATTAATAGTACGATGCAGCCCCACGATATATTTTAGGTATGCCTACGAGTCTGTTAGTGAGATACCGAGAGCCATTGCTTGTCGTCAAAACTCGGTGGTATAATCTTGAACAGATTGATCACGTCCTTGTCTTATTCGATGCCACCGATCCTACCTTTCTTGAATGTACCCCATCGGGTAGAACTCCCGTCGAAGTAGTTGTTTGAACTTACTCCACGTTAGACCATCAGCTTCACCACTTGCGACATGGGCCTTCCACCATGTTTTTGCATGATTAGTCATCTTAAGTAGTGCAAACATGACTCTTTGGCCATCATGATATCCCCGTATAGTGAAGTACGCCTCAAGCTGATCGATCCAAAAGTCTAGCTTATTGGCATCGATCAACCTATCAAAGGTTCGTATATCGATCTTGGCTTACTTGATCCGAATAGAAACAATGGTCAAGGTATGTATGTTTTGTTCGAAAAACTCAGTAGTTTGCAATGGTACCTGTTGTTTTCTTCTTTCCTCTACATACCTTTTTATATCCAAAAATACCAAAGTCGCTAAATATAAAAATAGTAAAATAAATGATAACAATAAGCATAATCTTTAATTGAGAGACTTGCACTTGACTTCGCGGAATCTTGTGTTAGTTCTTAACGACTCGTTCCATACCCAAATATGCAGTAACTTCCCCGAGCATATCGGTTTATCTGGGATCACTTCCTCACGTGCATGTAATTGAGGAGTCTCACGTGCATGCAAATAAAGGGTCTCCACGTGACTTCTAAAGATCCTCTTAGATCAGGTCCCCTCAAGTGTGATTCAGTGTGTGCATGATTATACTGATGATGTTTTCTGCTTAGTTTTAAAAGCTTGTGACATAAAAAATCACAAGTTAAAAGAAACTAACCACAGATGTATAAGTTGATAGTTCATCTTCATCAGCTGCAGCACCCTCTGTGACCCTAGCACTTTGATTTTTCACAGCAGAAACCTTCTTAGCTGCTTCTTGCAGATATTTTATTGCAATGTGATAAATGTGAATAGCTTCGCACCTTTTTCCACATATTTGATTGCTTCTTGACGCAAATTGTTATGATGAACCGTTAAAGACTCAAGAGAATTACTTGTGTATTCAGACATATGCTCATCCAACAAAGCTCCAGTTTTCGCATTCCTTGTCCAACGTTTCAATACATACTGTGGAGGAAGTGTAAGAATATTTTTTGCTCTGAAGACTGCTAGTATATGCATACAAATAATTCCTAAATACTCAAACATCTGACAACTACAACTAGCCTTCATTTCAAAAGATTAAAAGTAACAGTGTGTGCTTTTTGGTTTTCCCAAAATTTGGCAACCTTATAAGTAATCAGAGTTCCAGATTCATCAGTTTTTGTTGCAAGATTTGCAAGAGTCTCTACTAACTCCTCTTAAAATTTCATGAATATCTTCCTCTTGTAAAGACTTGCATCTTGTTTTTCCATAGGAGACGGCTTTTTCAAAACTGGACTAATATTAGTAGTGTCATAGTCTGCTTTTAATTCCCGTTCATGCCAAGTTGATACGACTTTCTCGAATTGTTTGACCAACATCTGTATGGTAGTTGATGCATTAACATACCCATCAAAGAAAATATTCAAACATTCATTTCTCTCGTTTAAAGATATATTTGCAAAGAAAGTGTCCCGCAAGTAAACCAGGACCCAAAGTTGTCGGGCGTTGTACAATGACTGAAGCCATTCATTATCCATGATGTAGTATCTGTTAGATATTTATTATTTATTATAACCTATTTAAATATTAATTAGGATATTTAATAAATATTTTTAAGTGTGGCCCGTAGTCATTGGGCCCAGTGTAAGGTGGGTTATTGACTCAATTTATTTAATGTTAATTTTCTGATTGTGGAAATTAACAATTCATTTTGATTGTGAGATCTCTTTTTAAATCCAGTGTGAAACCTAAATCTCAGCTCTCTTCTGAAGGTTCCCCACTGGTGACAGCTAAAAACAAGTTGCGATCGCTATACCTAATTACCAGCTGAAAGAACATGTGATTTATCTAACAGTATTTTCTTTTGACAGGCATTCCATTTGATTACAGTTCTCCTCAGATCAATCAAGCTAATGGTGAGAGGTAACTCTAAGTCTTCCGCTGCATCTCATGTATGTTTTATATTCATATATGTTATAATCTAGATAGATTACATTATGATTAAGATGTTTATTTTCTAACATGTGGTATCAGAGCCAAATTTGAGATCACCTCTGCCTTACTTATTGATCTTTTATGTTCATGAGTAACAATATAGGATGAATAAAGATTATAATTTATTTTATTCTTTAATTCTTTAACCATTTTCTGTTGATAGCAAGAGAGGCTGGCGAGATCGGGAGAGAATCTGCCGTGACGGCATGGCGAGATAGCCATGAACACCGTGAGCTCGTCACGAGTGGTCACTGGCAAAGGCGAGAGAGGTCACCGATATGGTGAAAGTTGCCATGAGAAGCTGCCAGAAATCACTTGTTGTAGGTTGTCAGCGTCGCTGTAGCTGAGGAAATGCGTCAAGGATATGGGTGATACTACAGTTGCGAGTTGCCAAAGAGAGAGAGAGCTACCGTGAGTCAACAAATGGAGGGCGATATCGCTGTGAGAGATATCAAAAATTGCCCATGAGTCACCGGCTTTAACTGCTGGAGTGAAGCATTGCGGCCGCTCCTAGATCTGCTCCTCTAACCTGACTCACTGTGAAACTTACCCGACTAAAATGCACCGTTTCTCTCCTAAGCCTTTGGTTATTAATTAAAAAAAGGTTTTAAATGCTGCTGGGCCTGATTGGTACTGGGCTGAGGAAGAGTTTTTCTTCCCTTTTCTGGGTTAACGTAATTTAGGTTGTCTGATTTTTTTTTGCTGTTGGGCTGCCTCCTGCATTTTTAAGCTTGTAAAAAAAATTCTTTTGGAAAATGGTTTTAGGCCTGATTTGGGTTTTATTTCTGAAAATTATTTTGGGCCCTATTTTTAGACTTTTGTGTATAGGCCACTTAGTTTTTATTTCCAGAAAAATATATTTGGCCATTTAATTTAATATTCTAGAAAAGTTTAATTACTATTTCATGCACTATAAACGTTTTAATTAATTTATCTATTATTTTAATTTTTGAGACAAAGGTATTTATAAATTTTAATTTTTATATTATTTAATTGCCTACTTTTGTATATTAATTTCTCCTTCAGAAAATAAATTAACTATTTAATTTTTGTAAAAATCTTTGGAATTAAAATTAATTTATTAAACATTTTTTGGGTGCATGGAATAGTGGAAAATTTTAAATTAAATTATTTAGTCATATTTGTTGATTAAATTGATTTATTAAATACTCCATTATGTTGTGCATATTTGGATTTATATGCACGTTATTGATATTTGTGATTATCATACATTTTTGTGAGGAGTAGCCACAACATCCTCATTTATTTTTGTTACGTGCATTAATTAATTATATATGGATTTAAAATATCAATTATAATTAAATGTATAGTTATGATTTATCTTTGCCCACAGGTAGATATCTCATGATTGTATATTTAATTAAGGGAGAATTAATTTCTCCATTAAATTGTACATATTTAAATTTTCAATGCACATGAATGATATTTATGGTTAGCGTGCAATTCTTTGAGTAGCCACAGCATCCTTATTTATTGAAATTGTTGCATGTATTCATTAATCACATATGGATTTAAAATATCATTTGTAATTAAATGTATAGTTATGATTTATCTTTGCCCACAGGTAGATATCTCATAATTGTACATTTAATTAGGGTGGGATAAAATGGCCTCGTCATTTTCTAATTAACCCACAGGTATTGAAAAATTATGAACGCGTTCTAATTCCATCATTTGAGATAAATACATGGTTATGCTAATGTCTTTACCCACAGGTAGACGTTGGTGGTACGTATTTATACTGCTTGCATGCTACATTTGAGCTAAGCACGCATATATGGCACAGTGACTTGTGATTGCTTCAAATTCTTTTTTTGAGTTTATTTGTGCGTTTTTCTGATTTCATTTTGTAGATCCAATTGCTGCCCTCAAGATTATGGCTGATGTAAGCAACAAAATAATCTTAGATGGCAGCATCAACTATGCTGACTTGAGAGACGATATTTTGCTACAACTCAATTTCTTGGACTTGGATTATACCTTGACGTTTGATAAACCTTTGAGACTCGATGATGCCTCTGATGACAGAGAGGCAAAGGAAAAGTATAATATGTGGAAGCGAAGTACCCGCTTATCTCTTCTACTTATAAAACAAAGGATTATTAGGAGCATTAGGGAAGCAATCCCTAAGTGCGACACAGCTAAAGGATACCTAGAAGCCTTAGATAAGCAATTTAAGCTGACAAACGAGCAGATGGGTGGTGCCATCATGTCTGAACTATGTGCTGTGAGGCTTAGAGGCATTGGCAGTGCAAGGCAACATGTTATGGAGATGAAAGGTATGCTTTTATCGTGTGTTTCTTTTGAGTCTAACTGTTCTAGCGTTAATGATGACACTTGGTGGATTGATAGTGATTCAATGATCCACATTTCGACTACCATGCAGGGCTTTCTATTAAGCAGGTCTCCACATCCCAATGAGAAAAATATCCTTTCAGGCAATGGGAGAGGAGATCCTGTGAAAGTCGTTGAAACCTTTTGCATAACTTTTTCAAACAATTATGTTTTAAAACTTTATGATGTCTTTTATGTTCCCTCTTACAAAAGCAACTTGATTTCTATGTCAAAGCCCATTCCATTTGATTATCATCTAGTTCTTTCTAAGAAACTTATGACTTTGACAAAGAATTTTGTTTTGATTGAGAATTTGGTTGTGATTGATGGCTTGTTTAAAATTGTTTCTGATTCACCTCAATCTCTTTCTGTTTCGCATGGTACTAAGAGAAGTATCATCGATGAGAATTCTTATAGCATGTGGCATAGGAGATTGGGTCATATCTCCGTTGACAGAATCAAAAGGTTAAATAAAGACAAAATTCTTCCATCTTTAAACCATTCAGAGTTTGATTATTGTGTTGACTGCCTAAGGGGAAAGCAGACTAATAAGTCACATAAAGGGGCTAAAAGAAGTTTTGAGTTGCTAGAAATTATACACACGGATATTTGTTGCCCTGATTTGGCTGCACATGGTCAAAAGTAGTTTATCACCTTTATTGATAATCACTCACGATACATGTATGTCTACATGCTTTATAATAAAAGTGAGGCACTATGTCCTTTCAAGAAATATAAAGTAGAAGTAGAAAAACAGATAAGGAAACCAATCAAGATCGTGAGATTAGACAATGGTAGTGAGTATTATGGTAGATACACTAGTGAAAGACAAGCGGCAGGTCTATTTACTAATTTTCTTTAAGAGCAAGGTATAATGGCTCAATATACTATGCCTGTATCACCTGACATGAATAGTGTAGCTGAAGGAAAAAATAGGACCTTGCTGGATATGGTTAGGAGCATGATGAGTAGCTCCAAACTGTCATCTTCTCTGTGGAAGGAAGCACTTAAGACAACAACATGCATATTTAATAGGGTTTCAACAAAGGCAGTGTCTAAGACACCCTTTAAAATCTGGAAAGGATGAAAACCTAGTTTAAATTATTTCAAGGTATGGGGTTATCCTGCGGAAGTAAGAGTGTATAATCTAAAAGAGAAGAAGTTGGACCCTAAGACTATTAGAGCTTACTTTGTAGGCTATGTGGAGAGGCCTAAGGGTTATAAGTTTTATTGTCCTCCACCTTCTACAAGGTTTGTAAAGTCTAGGAATGCCAAGTTTCTTGAAAATAATGTGATTAGTAGGAGTGATTATCCATTGGATGATCACATAGAGCGAACTATTGATATCATTCATGAGGGTACATCAATAGTTAATAATCATCCCACTGTTGGGATTGACATTGAACGTGATGTAGACCTTGTGTCTTAAGTTGATGGTGCTGAACGAGATGGACACATACCTGATGGTCAACCTATCACACAAGTAGAACTACAACAAAATGTGATAGAGGATATCATTGTTCAGTAACCTGGTTTAACCCAAGAGGTTGAATTAAGGAGGCCAACTAAAGAAAGAAGACTGACATTACCTGATGACTATATAGTGTATTCTGCTAAGGTTGACTGTGATGTAAGTGTTGATAATGATCCTTTGTCGTTTACTCAAGATGTGAAGAGTGTGAACTCTAAATTGTGGTATGATGCTATGATTGATGAAATGAATTCCATGACAAACAATCATGTTTGGGAACTTGTAGAGTTGCCTAGTGGGTCTAAGGTGATTGGTTGTAAATGGGTTTATAAAACCAAGAGAGACTCATAAGGTAATATCGATAGATACAAGGCTAGGTTGGTTGCTAAGGGATTTACTCAAGTGGAAGGAATCGATTACAATGAAACCTTTTTACTTGTATCTAAGAAAGATTCATTCTGTATCATCATGACATTGGTTGCCCATTTTGATCTGGAGTTGCCCCAGATGGATGTTAAGACTGCTTTCCTCAATGGTGAACTGGAGGAAGAAGTTTACATGAAACAACCTGAGAGATTTGTTGTAGAAGGTAAAGATCAATTGGTGTGCAAGCTGAAGAAATCAATATATGGTTTGAAACAGGCTTCACGACAGTAGTACTTGAAGTTCCATGAAGTGATCACGTCATTTAATTTTGTTGAGAACATCATGGTTTATTGTATATACCACAAGGCTAGTGGGGGTAAAATCATATTCTTGATTTTGTATGTGGATGACATACTACTTGCTACTAATGATCTGGGACTATTACGTGGGGTGAAGCAGTTTCTGTTCAAGAGTTTTGACATGAAAGACATGGGTGAGGCTTCTTATGTCATTAGTATAAAAATTCATAGAGATAGAACCCAATGTCTTGTAGGCTTGTCTCAAGAGGCTTACGTTATCAAAATTCTTGAACGATTCATGATGCAGAACTATTCGTCTAATGTGGCTCATATTGAAGAGGGAGACAAGTTTAGTCTAAGTCAATGTCCTGAAACCGAGCTTCATAAGAAACAGATGGAAAGGGTCCCATATGCTTCAGCGGTAGGAAGCTTGATTTATGCACAGGTTTGTACAACACCTGACATCGCTTTTGGTGTGGGTATGTTAGGAAGATACCAAAGTAATCCTAGGGAAGCACATTGGACAGCTGCAAAGAAGGTGTTTAAGTACCTATAAGGCACTAAACACTACATGCTCACATATAGGAGAACAGGCAGTTTGGATGTGATTGGATACTCAGATTCAGATCTTGGAGGATGCGTAGACTCGAACAAGTCTACATCTGGTTACATCTTCCTATTGACAGAAGGAGCTATATCGTGGAAAAGTGTTAAGCAAATTCAAACAGCTCATTCTACCGGTGATGCTGAGTATATTGCGTGTTTTGAAGTAAGTTCACAAGCTATTTGGATAAAGAATTTCATTGCTAGGCTTAAGATTGTGGATTCAGTCTCTAAGCCAATTAGAATGTACTATGATAACGCAGATGTGGTGGTCATAGTCAATAACAAAAGGAATAAAAATAGCAGCAAGTTTGTTGAACTTAAATTTCTTTACTTGAGAGAAAGGGTTCAAGATGGCCAAGTTTCCATTGAACGTATCAATACTTTGGACATGTTAGTTGATCCTTTGACTAAAAGGTTAAAGCCGAACATTTTTGTCACACATGTACCTCATATGGGACTTCATCTTACTTTTGATTAGTGGAAGTATGAGCAATGAAATTGTGTTTTGTGGTTTATCATTTCAAATTGTGATTGTATACATTTGTGTTATTGAAATTGATAAATATTGAGACATGAACTTGTGAACATTGAGTTCATATATATTGTGATACCCATTAAATGATGGTAATACCTGTAATATATAGAAGGTAATACCTGATAAAAGGGGATTTATCGCCTTGATTCTTGTAGCACGACATCAGTTTACCTAGATAAGGCAATCACATTGAGTATACGGGCCAAGTGGGAGAATGTTAGATATTTACTATTTATTATAACCTATTTAGATATTAATTCAGATAATTAATAAATATTTTTGAGTGTGGCTCATAGTCATTTAGCCCAGTCCAAGGTGGGTTATTGAGTCAGTTTATTTAAGGTTAATTTTCTGATTGTGGAAATTAACAATTCATTTTGATTGTGAGATCTCTTTCTGAGTCTAGAACGAAACCTAAATCTCAGCTCTCTTCTGAAGGTTCCCCACTAGTGACAGCTAAACACAAGTTGTCATCGCTGTGCCTAATTACCAGCTGGAAGAACCTGTGATTTATCTGACAGTGTTCTCTTTCGATAGGTATTCCATTTGATTACAGTTCTCCTTAGATCAATCAAGCTAATGGCGAGAGGTAACTCTAAGTCTTTGGCTGCATCTCATATATGTTTTGTATTCATATATGTTATAATCTAGACTGATTATATTATGATTGAGATGTTTATTTTCTAATAGTATCTATTTAGAAGTGATTCCCAAGAAGACTCAAACTCATCAATCCCATTCTCGATGACACATTTCTTGAATTTAGGCTCAAAAGCAGGATGTGATTGACAAAGATGCGCCATCTTGTCTCGGGTTTCTCTAAATATGCTCCATTTACAGAACCTATGACAAGTTTGAGGAAGAACTTGGGCAATAACAACACGTATGAATAGATCCAAATAAGATGTTATGGAGACAGGATGGCATCCGAACATAGAGTGGAGCCAGGTCCTGAAGAGCCATATGAATGAAGACTCAATTTCATTGAGAATCAATGCACAACCAAACAAAACTGGTTATCCATGATGATTAAAACCATTGAAAGAGGCAAATGGCATCTTGTACCGGTTAGTCTTATAGATTGTATCCAATATAACAACATCCCCAAAATAAGAGTAATTCATTCTAGATGTTCCATCAACCCAAAATATATTTCCATCGACGTGACCATTATCACCTTGAACTGAGTAAAAGAAAGAAGGGCTCTCCGCTTGCATGCACTTCAGATATTCCAGTACATAATGCGCCCCGCCACCGAAGGGACGCTGCCTAGTGCCACTCATATGTCTTGAGTTTAAATGATCAACTGCATAACAATTGTTCACCTATTCCCTAGGAAAGGCAAACTGTATCGATAAAAAAAATTAAAATTTGACATTTAAAAAGAATTTGAGTCCATCTTGACAAAAGATGAAATAGGAACTATAATATAAGTAGAGTGCAGTACGAAAATTCAAAATTCTACCTTGTACCTAGCATATACTTTCAAATTTTTTCACTGATTTATCATTCTCGTAAGCTAGGGCTAGAAGGATTTGCCAGAAACCGAGTGAGTATGCCCATTCAGAGGATATTTCACATTTTTACAGACAACTCAAGTACTGTTCAGCCGAAGATTAAAAAAACAAAATAAAGGTGTTTTTCAAGGAGACTCTGAACCAAAGCTCACAATGGAGGAATCTGATACAAATTTGGTTTTCTTCTTCTTCCTCTTTCGTTTTCCCCCTCTCCTTGCCAGACGCCCAGTCCGATGTCCACCATCCTCCCTCCGTGCCTCGAAGTAGAGGTGTATATGGGCTGGGCAATTTCTGTTTAAAAAAAGTATGCTCTGTATTTTATATTTTGATGCTCAATTTTCCTTCCTAAAAACTTTAACTATTTTGGGTTAGATATAGATAAATTGATATAGGTGAATTAGGTATGCCTAAATCTTGATATCATACTTATATTATAAAAAAAAATATGTAATTATAAACTTTTAAAATAATACCATATTTATATTTTTTCAAGAGTTAAATAATATTTATAATCCACTAAAAATAAGGCAACAAAAAGATAATAATTAAAGTCGTAAAATCTATTGCATATAAAAAAAAGTATTGAAGTCTAAATAATTTATAATTGTAACTTTGTATCAATCTTCCTAATATTGACAAAGATGAAGTATTTAAAAAAATAATTAATTATAATTTATAATATAATGATTAATAAAGTTAAAAAAATAAAAAATTAATATAGTTATAATATTAAAAGATACAACCTACTTACTTAATTACTCATATTTTTAAAATGATGATTTAGTTATCAGTAGTTATCATATTTTCCCTTCCAAGTGGAGTATTTAAAGGAAAAAATAAAAAAAAAATAAAAGAAATGATACTTATGGGTAGGGCAATCCCTCTATCTGGTATCTAATCTAAAAAAAATATAGATTATATTTTATAATTCGATACTCAATTTTATTTTATATTTATTGTGCTAGATAGAATAGTTTTATTATATGATAGAGTAGATATGTTATATAATGGGTTTTATACAGAGTCCTACCTCAAAGTTGGAACACCCAAAAAAATTGCCCTGGCTCCAGAGTCCTGCCCTACACTATCATAGACAACCTTAGAAGTCATGAGGGAAACGTCGTCGCTTTGAAACTTACATTTTCCCGATGAAATTATTAGAAAGAGGCCAAATGGCCCATGACAAGAAATATAATTATTTATAATATATTTAATTTTTTAAAAAATATTATTTTATTATAATTTTAATTATAATATTTAAAAAGATATATTAATTTTTAAATATCTAAATTTACACTTAAAAATAATAGATAGTTTGATCTATTTGATATTAGTATTATTTAAAAAAATTATTATATTTTTAGATTATGAATAAATTTAATCTTTTTTATATATATATAAAAAAACTTATATTTGCCATCCTAGTCTATTCGGCCCTTTCTTTTTTTGTCTCTTCTTTCTTGATAAAAAGTCGGGCAAAACGCTCTCATTCTCATTCATCATCGGCTCTTTCTATTTTAAAATCCAACCTGACTTCTTTAAAATTAAAAAAAAACATATACGTAATACATACACAAGTCTTCCATTTTTTAAATCACATATCAAATTATGAAATTGATTTATACTATGATTTTAAATTTTTAAACTCATTTATTTTGATTTATTTATTTATATTTTTCAACATTGATCATTGTTAAAAAATGTAAAAGATACACATAGAGACACAGAATAAACTAATATTTAAATCGAACAAGAAATAAATTGGTTAGTGGAAATTTTCCTATTTTCACTTGTAAAAGTTATCATTTTTAATTGTTAAATAGTTTGTTTGTACTTGTAAAGTTAACTATAAGAAGCACTTATAAAATAAATTGGAAGTTGTAAATTTTGCTATTCGCTTATAAATTATATTATTTTAATTGCTAAAATGCTCATATGTACTTTAAATTGTGTCAAAAATTGTTAGCATGTAAATTAGAAAATTAAGTTGATTGTTTATATATATGTTTGCTCTAGATGTTCAAAAGAATTTGACAACTTGGTGGTTATAAACCTTTTGGTGAACTTAGTGCCGACAGGGATTGCCTTTTTTATAAAAAGAAAAAGCATTTGGTCCTCTCATATCCAAATACAATTTCATTTTTATTCTAAAATATTTTACTAAAATTTCTTAATCCTTTGAAACTCATTGGAAATTATGGATGTTGTGTGTACTTCATTGAAATTCTCCCAAGCTTTACGTAATAAATAAATGGGAGTAGGTGGGAGCGCTGGACTCATTTTCCTTCGTGCAAAACAAGTCCAATCCCTCACCGTCAGGAAGCGAACTCGAGACAAAAAATCGACCCCACAAGAGGAATATAACAGCCTGTGACAGACGGAGCTGCGAACGCTACATTTCACCTTTCTTTTTCCTCAATTCATATTAATTTGTTTATCTTGCATTCCTCTGGTTTCTCCCATCACCAGATCTCTCTGCGGCTCTGACTGACATTTCCAGAAATGAGCTTTCTGGCTCAGAATCATAGATTCTTTCCAAGCCGCGCGTCGGCCCTTCCGCTCTCACACACTGGCGACTCCAAGCAACACCATGGAGGCCTTCGCAGACGCCTCTCGTCCTTGTCCATCAAGATTCAGGCCACCTCTGCTGCATCCTCTTGGTCATTTCCCAGATCCAAGTCCCTGTCATCAGTAGGAGATTACGCTGGCACCTCGCTCAGGAAATGGTGGGATTGGGGCTCCGCTTGGTTCCTCTCCAGAAAACCCTTTTTTGCTAGGGATCTCGAAATGGACGAGCAGGGAACCAAGGTCCTTGGATCCCCCGACAGGGGCAGCTGGGGGCATGTTTTCTTTAAGGTCCAATCTGAGATTAGAAAGCTTCTTGGCTCTGATCAAATGACTCTTCCTCAGACCTACAGGTCTGCCAAGAGTTTCGATGCAAATCATTTCTGAAGATCCATCTGCCCCGTCTCTTGAATGATTGCGTAGTGTTTGGCTTCCTTGGAATAATAAAGATTCCAGATGATGAAAATAGCTAGTCCCGCTTGGTTTTTGCAATTCGTTTGTTCGTTATTCATGTATCTTGCACTTTCTTTGATTCGATTCTTTATGTTCACTGTTGGTCATAAGGAGTGTAATTAGTAAAATTAGTATTCTTGTATGCTGTAGGTTGGGCCAAGAATGTATGGATCTCTGTTAGTTTTCACGCCCTGCTTACTGCTGCTCATAATGCGAGTCGCTGGGCAACAAATTTCTTGTTCATGTCGTTGGAGATGGTATTATAGATTATATTATTTGCATTTCCCGCTAGCAGATGGAAATTGCAGTTTATCAATTATTTCGATTTCACACACAAATCAACACAATGGAGCAAGCATTGCCTGTATGTATTAAGAGTTGATCATTTATCAATTATTTCACACACAAATCAACTGTATGGAGCAAGCATTGCATAATATCTCACACTGTTGTACTAACCAGTGAGCTTGATAACAGGACTCCCACAATTATGCTTCAAAACTAGAAGCCTTTTCACTTTTGTTCATTCTTAAGAGACATTTTAAGTTGCTATAAACACTTTCTTTTAAGTCTAATCTGTTTATATTCCCCATTCAACGATACATTCACCACAGAAAACCCTAATACCTAGCTATACAATGCGGGTGCTTAAATCCGTGAATGAGAATGTAAATTTTTTTTTGGTATAAGGGGAAATATTTTAAAAAAGGGTTTGAGTTTATCTACGACCTAAAGGTAGAGTGAAGTTTTCCTTCTTTTTAGATGATATCAATGGTTAACAGAACAAACTGTTTATTATCTTTAGGTGTAAATATAGGTATTCAAGAAGTAAGATATTTTTCTAAATATTTTAATTAGAATTATAATAAAATAATATTATTTTCAAAAGTCAAATAAGTTCTAAACAAATGAAAAATTAACTTTACATAAATCTACAGAAATGTAAACAGATCTTATGATTTGAGCAGTATATAGAAAAGATCGTGTCGTCAACTTTTTTTGTGTGGAAAGAATAATGTCATCTTCACCTGCATGTATACATACGCAACTTAAACAAATCCTTTGTTATGGAATAATGAGTATTATATATTAAATTAAATAAATATTATTGATTATTTTTTTCTTTTTTAAATTTTATGTATACATAACGAAGTTTAGGTTGGTTAAAAGGTAAATATGAAACTTTAGAGAAAATAGATGAAAATAAAAAAAAATAAACAAAATTAAAATATAATAATATTCTTAAAAGATATATATATATTGGGAGGGATAGATACAAGTTTTAAAATTAAGTTACTTAACAATAAGATATAGTAAATAATATAAAAAAATTAAAATATAACAATAAAACTTAAGTTGAAATTCTAACATATGCATTAAAATTGAATAAAATTAAAAAATAAGACTAAAATCTATTATATGCTACATAAAAGTAGGAGACACTAGAATTTAATTGTCATATATTTACAGCAGCTTGCAGATATTGCAATGGATCTTATATTTGTAATATTTATTTACTTAATGTAATATCTAATTAATTTTTTAAATAAATTAATTAATTATAACTAAATATAATTATTTAAATTAAAGTTATATTATATATTTATTAATATATTTAAATGAGTTAATTGACTCTTATATTAATATAATAAATTTAATTTTTTAAATTTATTTAAAAAAATTAATAAATTTTTAAAACATGAAGAAAATAAAAGAATTTTCCCAACAAGAAGCATTTAAGAATATGTCCTAGGAACCCAAAAATAGCGAAAAATAGCAAACAGCCAGGAAGTTTTTTTTATACGATGGCAATATTATGAACATTTCACAACAAAAATTAATAGCAAAGAAGTCCACAGAATATTCAAGATATTATGTTATTTCATGATCATAATATGAAATTTGTATAAAATTTTATCTGTGGTCGATGTTATAAAATTTATATCTATAAAAAAAAATTATATTTCACCATCGGCATAATTCCTATGACAGATTCGCTCGCCGAGAGAGGGAATTGCCAAGCTTGGTTAGCGAACCAAAAGGTCGTGGAGAAGGAAACCCTTTTGTCAATCGTTTCTTTGTCGATGAAGACGATCCTAATAGTATGATTGTCCGATTTGCTTGTCAACCCACTTCATCTCACCCTTGCATTTAATATCAGTTTTTAGTTAGGTTGTAGCAGCACCAACTCTAGCCCGTACGGCATTTTATTGCTTCCTTGTTCCATCCAGGGACTGAAGGCCTATATGGATTCCAGGCATATTGAGATTTTCATTTTTCTAACCTGTTGTGTTCACATACATACATACATGCATACATAGTATATATATTTGGCCAACAATATGTTCTGTTCTTATTGCTTTTAGATTATTTTTTTCATGCAATTAATTATTTGGGTCTACTGCGCTCAAATTGTTGAAAATTCATATTTTAAACCAAGCTCAAGTTCAGGTGGTCGGTTCCGTCATGGATAGACTTATATGGTACAATATGTTCTTTCTTTGTATACATTGTCAGAAAGCTTTATTTTTTTGTAGCCCGGTGAAGTTCGAAGTAAGTTCTTGATGAATCTATCACGGATTAGTATGCATTTGAATTGAATTATTTTGCATCTTATAAAAGGAAATAGAGGGTGAGGGTGCGTGCACTTCTAAAGTAAATTATTAGCGAGTCTTTTTGACGTTTCTTGTTCAAGTAAATCAGAGGATGCCCAGTGCTATTATTGGTTACCTTTTGGTCTTTTACATATCTCAGGCGCCAAATTCTGCAATTTTTTAATTAACCATATTCCATTCGTATTCTGAGGAAATTGTATGTTTGTGTGGGCTGTTATCATTGGATGAACTCTCATCTTGTAATGCTTTTTGTAAACAGGAAATATGTTAGGCAGTGCTCTATTTCAGTGACCAAATGCAAGTTCTTATGAATTTATAATTCAATTATGCTCATTGCATATGAGATCTCCTCATCTGATGGAGACATTAGGTCATCCCAGTGTATTTATCCAATCGGCCTACTCACCTCCTACTTGGGCAGCAATAATTGCTGGTGCCTTTGTCATCATTACTCTTACTCTGTCAATGTATCTCCTGTTTGAGCACCTTTCTGCATACAAGAATCCTGAGGTTCTCCTCCTTCAATGTTTTCTAAAGTGTTGTTTTCCAATTGTGCATCTGTTTATTACATTATTAACAATTATTTTCCCTTGCCCTTCTTAGGAGCAAAAATTTTTGATTGGAGTCATCCTAATGGTTCCATGCTATGCGGTAGAATCAGTAAGTTATGTGAATTTACGCTAGAATTTGTCTGAGATGCCCAAGTAATATAGTATTTCTGAAAGGACCAGTTGACAAGAAGATACAGATTTCAGTATATAATTATGGATCCTGGGTTCCATTGTTGTAGTCTATTTGTGAAATTTGAAACCCCTCCTTGTTTTCCTCATTTGTTTTATGCTTATGGCATGAACTACTCCGTTTTTAATGCTTCTGACTCAAGTTGATGTTAGCAGTTTGTATCATTGGTGGATCCATCAATCAGTGTTGACTGTGCGATACTGCGGGATTGCTATGAATCCTTTGCCATGTATTGCTTTGGAAGATACCTTGTTGCTTGTCTGGGTACGTTATTGCAGTAGCTTGTACTTATCATATAGAATTTAATTCTAGAATATTAATATTGCTGTAACTAGAATTTAGAGCTAAATTCTTCCCCCCGTCCATTTTATTGTCTTGGACATTAATTAATAATCTAGCATTTATCCCTTTCTAATTTTAAGGATTGTCTTTTAATCAAAAAGAGATATCTTATTCTAAATGTTTGATTGTACTTGTGTTTTCTTTTAAAATTTAAATTTCTCTACATATCTATTAGTGATTGATAATGATAACATTTTATGATTTTGGATTGTGATTGAGTTCGCAAGTGTACGAGATCGTAGTGGAAATATTTCCATAGTATTCCAAGTGTCATACCTAAGGCAGGTAGCTTTTCACTAGTCCAATTAATTTATAGTCAAAAGCAAAATAAATATTTCATTGAAAGAAACTATAAAATGAAAAGAGCAAATGATAATTGATTTAGATGATTTAATCACTTGAAGCATTAGAGGATCAGGGTTCACCTTATGAGATTGCTAGGTTCTAAAGTGTCCAAATTACCTCCGGGTCAATTGGTCCATTTTTAATTAGTGTTGAATTTGCTTGTGCAATACCTATACAACTAATTAAACCATCAAGTTATAACTGAAGTCACCACAAGTTCCTTAAACTATCTGTAGAAGATATCCAAATTAATTAGGAGATATTCGGATTAATTAAGAGGGATTTCAGGAACCAATTAGGCAAGATTATGGAAATATGATATGATTGTATTCATTAATATCTCCCTGATTTTCTCCATGTATCATGCCCCTCTGATTCTATGTTTCCTAGTATATATATGTACTCAGATTAGATGAATTGTACAGAAGAGAATTACCAATACTACATTGCTCTCTGTCATTGTCCCGTAGTGATATCTCTGTGCTAAGAATCCAATATGGTATCAGAGCAGGGATCTCCATTGTCACTCTCCGCTGATGCAGCCTCCACCATGACCGACGGTGTGTTGCGTTGCCCACCCAAGGTCTCCAGCATTGAAGGCTCCACTGTAATCATTGTCCCCGAGCGTCTTACCGGCGACAATTATGTCGAATGGGCTCAGTCAATGTATCTGGCACTCGATGGTCGTGACAGGCTGGATATAATTCAAACCGACCCACCTTCCACTGATGAAGTTGCTGCTCGCCGTCAATGGAAGACTGAGAACTCGTTGGTGGCGTCGTGGTTGCTCAACTCCATGGTACCCGATGTCAGGAGAAGCTTTATGTTCCTTCCCTCCGCAAAAGAACTTTGGCTGGCTGTGAAGGAAGCCTATGGAAAACGTCCGACGGCGTCGCTGGTGTTTGACCTTCGCTCTCGTCTATGGACGGTCAGACAAGGTGATCGCCCTTTAAATATGTATTACCTGGAAAAAACTAACCTCTGGCAGGAATTGGATCAATTGAAGCAACGCGTTTGGCGACACACTGAAGACGCAGTAGCTTATCGACGAGATCTGGACGAAGATAGGCTCTTTGAGTTCCTTGTCGGCCTGAATCCAGTGTATGATGAAGTTCGCTGTCGCCTTCTCGGACGTACACCTCTCCCAACAGTTCCCGAAGCTTTTTCTCTTCTGAGAGATGAGGAAGCTCGTCGACAGGTGATGCAGAGTGCCTCTCCAGCGACGCGACCAACAGTAGCTGAAGCTTCCGCCCTCGCTGCTCGGGTTGGAGACACCAGAAGAGAACGGCCAGTATGTGAGCATTGCAAGAAGGTTGGGCATACCAGAGACAAGTGTTGGGACTTGCACGGTAAACCTGCGGATTGGAAGCCGAGAGCAAGGAAACCTAGAGCTCTGCAAGCCGACGCCTCCACGATTCCCTCAAATGACGCTCACGGTACTGGCGCTGCGAAGGAAGCAAGGATTCTGGCCCAATATGATTCAGCCCACGGTGACAGTTCACTTGTGGGTGGATCAGCCCACTTTGACTCAGCCCGTGACGCCACTGGATCAGCCCACCGTGAACTGTCTGGATCAGCCCACAGTGCTGTTTATCCATCAGCCCATAACTCTGCCCAGAGCCCAGATCCATTAGCAGTAATTTTGGCCCGCCTTACTGCTCTAGAAAATCAGACACGTAAGCAACCAATTGCCACCATCATAAAGAAAGGTAATCTCATTAATGCCCTTTCCACCATTCAAGGTAAGTGTCTGGGTTCGTGTTGGATAATTGACTCTGGTGCTTCTGATCACATGACCAATGATATCTCTCTTTTTTCCAAATATACTCCTGGAAAAAATAATCTCACAGTTAAAATTGCTGATGCCTCTGATTCCGTGGTTGCTGGTTGTGGCACTATCAATATCTCTAATCATTTGACTCTTCATAATGTCCTACATGTTCCAAACTTGCAATGTAACTTGCTATCTGTCAGTCAGTTCACTAGAGATGCACGATGTCAGGCTAATTTTTCCTCTACCCACTGTATTTTTCAGGATCTGCTCACGGGGACGACGATTGGTGTTGCTAAGAAGCTCGATGGGCTCTATTACCTGGTTGACGATCCAAATCAAGCACCTCATTTCTGTAATAAAGTGTCTCTCCCTAAGACTAGTGAATTGGAGTTATGGCACAAGAGATTAGGCCATCCGAACTTTCACTATATGTGTAAGATGTTTCCCTCAATCTCTAATAAAATTTCAGAATTTTCTTGTGATGCTTGTGAACTTGCCAAACACCATCGCACTCATTTCCAGAGTATACCATATCGCCCGTCCAAACCTTTCGCGATCATCCACAGTGATTTATGGGGCCCATCCCGAGTTGCAAACCGTACCCAGTCAAAATGGTTTATGACCCTCATTGATGATCATACCCGTGTTACTTGGGTGTTTCTTCTAAAAGACAAAACCGAGGTGTACCAAACATTTGTTGACTTCTATAACATGGTTCTCACCCAATTTGATACAAAAATTCAGACCCTCCATACTGACAATGGCACTGAGTATTTCAACTCTCCGCTATCTCATTTCCTGAAAGACCAAGGTATCACTCACAAAAGTTCCTGTCCTTACAGTCCCCAACAAAATGGTATTGCTGAACGGAAAAATAGGCACATCCTCGAGACTGCTCGGGCGCTTCTGTTTAGTAGTCATGTTCCAAGTTTCTATTGGACCGATGCTATTCTTATGGCTACTTTTCTTATCAATCGCATGCCGTGTAAACCTTTATCCTTCCAAACCCCTCTACAGGTCCTCCAACATCATTTCCGCCTCCCTTACCTAGAAAATACTCTTCCCCTTAAAGTTTTTGGCTGTACTGCCTTCATCCATCTCTACCATACTTCCAAACTTGACCCCAAGGCTGTCAAATGCATTTTCCTCGGCCCAGCCAATACCCAAAAAGGATACAAATGTTTTGATCCCCTAACTAAACGCCTCTACATTACTTGTGATGTTACCTTCCATGAAACCGTTCCTTTTTATCCGTCCTCTTCGGTTCAGGGGGAGACTTGGGGTGAACCTTTAGAACTTCACACTAATCTTAGACCCCAGCCATTATACCTCCATCAGGAACATGAGAACCTCCATATCCTTGACACACCATCACAAGAAGAATCTGAGGGTGATAGGGAATCTGAAGGAGATAAAGATACTAGTTCAGGAGGAGACACTAAGAAATGGGGACAGGTATATGCTCGCAGAAACACAACAGGTAATACCCCTCTGGTGAATGACGCACACCAAGAGTCTGAACCAGGTGCAGATTCTGACCAAGCCCAAACTCAGAGTAATGACCTTGACCTCCCAATAGCAATCAGAAAACCACAGAGAGCTTGTACCAGGCACCCCATAGAAAGGTTTGTCTCATACCAAGCCTTATCCTCTGAACATTATGCTTTTATCTCTTACCTTGACCAACTCAGAATACCAGAGAATATACATGAAGCCTTAACAAGTCCTGAATGGAGAAGAGCAGTTATGGAAGAGATGGAGGCACTGGAAAAGAATAACACGTGGGACATAGTTGAGTTACCCACAGGCAAGAAAGCAGTTGGGTGTAAATGGGTATTCACCCCGAAATTTCTGGCAGATGGAAGCCTAGACAAGTATAAAGCACGGTTGGTGGCTAAGGGCTTTACACAAGTCTATGGCATGGATTATACTGAAACATTTGCACCAGTGGCAAAATTGAATACTATCAGAATCCTACTATCTCTTGCTGCTAATCTAGATTGGCCTTTACATCAGATGGACGTTAAGAATGCCTTCTTAAACGGAGAATTGAAGGAAGACGTATATATGAAGATGCCTCCCGGATTCCCTGAAAGTAAGAAAGGACAAGTATGCAAGTTAAGGAAGTCACTGTATGGATTGAAACAGTCTCCTCGAGCATGGTTTGAAAGATTCACCAGAGTATTAAAAGACCTGGGCTACATACAAGGACAAAGTGATCACACTCTATTCTTCAGACATGAAAACAAGAAACTTACTGTATTAGCAGTATATGTAGATGACATCATCCTCACTGGTGACAATCCAACAGAAATTGATAGAGTAAAAAGGGCTCTTAACCAGGAATTCCAAGTGAAAGACCTAGGGAAAATGAAATATTTCCTAGGCATGGAAGTGGCCAGGTCAGCAAAAGGAATCAATATCTCACAGAGAAAATACATACTAGATCTCCTAGAAGAAACAGGTATGTTGGGCTGTAGACCAAGTGATACCCCTATCAAGGTTGAAAAAATTAAAGATGATGAAGACCTGGGAAAGGAGGTAGATATGGGAAGATATCAACGTATGGTAGGAAAACTGATTTACCTATCACACACAAGGCCAGATATTGCCTATGCTGTCAGTGTCGTAAGTCAACACTCTCATAACCCAAGACAGAAGCATCTAAATAAGGTCTATAGAATCCTCAGGTACCTGAAAGGATCACCTGGATTAGGCCTTCTATTCAGGAAAACTGATAAGAGGAATGTAGAAATTTTCACAGATGCTGATTGGGCAGGTGACCAAGACGATAGAAGATCAACCTCTGGCTATGCTACCTATGTATGGGGCAACTTAGTCACATGGCGCAGTAAAAAGCAGAGTGTGGTAGCCAGAAGCAGTGCAGAAGCAGAATTCAGAGCAATTGCTCTAGGCATATGTGAAAGCCTATGGGTAAAGCGACTACTAGAAGAATTGGGAATGCTAACAGTATTACCAATCAGGCTACACTCAGACAACATGGCAGCTATAAATATGTCACACAATCCAGTCCAACATGACAGAACCAAGCATGTAGAAATAGATAGACACTTCATAAGAGAAAAGATTGATGCTGGGACAATCGAACTGAAATACATTCCTTCCAAAGAACAGACAGCAGATGTACTCACGAAAGGATTGACTCAAGATAAGTTTGAATATCTCATCAGCAAGTTGGACATGACAAATATCTATACTCCAACTTGAGGGGGAGTGTAGAAGATATCCAAATTAATTAGGAGATATTCGGATTAATTAAGAGGGATTTCAGGAACCAATTAGGCAAGATTATGGAAATATGATATGATTGTATTCATTAATATCTCCCTGATTTTCTCCATGTATCATGCCCCTCTGATTCTATGTTTCCTAGTATATATATGTACTCAGATTAGATGAATTGTACAGAAGAGAATTACCAATACTACATTGCTCTCTGTCATTGTCCCGTAGTGATATCTCTGTGCTAAGAATCCAATACTATCCCTGGCCTAGTCATTTGCATTTATTTCTCTAGATCTAGGTTCACTCTTCATCTCCCAATCTATCAAGATCACCCGTAAATTTGATTAAATTGTAGGCCAGTCATAAAATCAGCATGAAGCACAAAAGAAATAAATATAATAAAAGAAGGAAACTAAATATATGACATGAAGCTGAAAAAGAGTCAAACCAAAAGATAAAAAATCTAGTTTCCCTAATTAGTTTACATCCTTACCCCCAGTTAGGAGATTTAGAAACTCAAAAATTAAATATAGTGCTTAACATAGTTCTACAAATCTCAATCATCGAGAACAGATAATAAGAAATTAAAGAGTAGAGAAAGAATAGAATTCAGTTTCAAAACTCCCCAGTAAGTGCGTTCTCTGCCTCTAGGATGCTTCAACTAACTCAAACCAATTTTTACAGGTATTAGGTAAAGTGATTGGATGCTTAGAGATGACCCCTGCTAGTCCCTATTTATAGGTATAGGAGAATCCCAGCTTTATAAGTATTAAATGGGCCTCCAAAGAAATATGAAAAGGATAATATATAAAATCAATTAAATATCTATAATAAAATATATTAATTCTATTATCAAAATCATATCAATTTAAGTGGATAAAATATAGTTATCAGCTTGTTTTTATGCTGTGAAATTTTAACAGATTTATTATCTTGGAAATCTAAGTTCTTTGCTTATGTCTTCTTAGCAATTTTATGACGTTTAATATGCTGATATTTGTGTGCACATCACAAATATGTTTCATTGTTTGCTAATCTCTTTGTGGAAAGGGCGAGCTGGAGGTTTTCCAATGTTATTGAACCATATGTTTCCTTTTGTTTACACAGCATTTCTATTTTTTTGACTGATACTTTTGTAGGCATTACATAATATATATATATATATATATACTTAATTGATTTCGTGATTCTTTTCAATAATCTATGACATTTATATTTTAAAATATAAACTGATGTTCTTGAGTTAGACATGTAGCTTCTCCCACCTTGTGTTTTTTTGGGGGTGTGGGGGTGTGGCGCGGTGATCAAGTTCACTTAATGTTTTAATGTCTATCTATCTTCTAGGTGGGGAGGAGAGGACCATTGAATTTATGGAAAGAGAAGGCCGTGCCAGTTCAAAAATGCCTCTATTAGAGCATAGCCCTGAGAAGGGAACTATAAGGCATCCATTTCCTTTGAACTACTTCCTTAAACCCTGGAAACTTGGTCGGTGGTTTTACCAAATTGTGAAATTTGGAATTGTTCAATATGTATGCTTCTTTTACTTTGATAATCTATTCTTTGGCTATTTTTTCTGTAAATATTTTGTTTTATATTAATTCCTCCAAAATGTTTGCTTTCCCTTACAGATGATAATAAAATCTCTGAGTGCTATTATTGCAGTAATCCTTGAAGCCTTTGGAGTTTACTGTGAAGGAGAATTTAAATGGGGATGTGGGTAAGAAAATTTGGAATGGCTGGAATAAGAGTAGTTTGGTTCATCAAATTACATCAACATGTTGAAGTAGCTCTGATCGATGTTATTTTCTTTGTTTGTTGTTGTTTTACCGGTGTCAAAGAACTAAGTTTATTTACTCTTTTATTTTTTATTCCTTTTAACTGGTTATTGCCTTAAAAGGCATAAAAATTTCCTTATGTATGGATTTTGACTGCTTAGAAGGTAGAAAAGCTTCACCTTGAATTCACCTTCACTATCTGGTTGTCATAAGTAACGGCTGCCTCTTGTTTTACATTCTTCTTTGTGTTCCAATTATCTTAATAGTCTTCATTGTGAATGACTTTTGCTTATCTATTTTAATATTAAGGGATTACCTCCGGTGGTTTCTTGTGTTTAGAAATTCTAGCTTTTCTAGATATAACATGTATATTTGAATATCTCAAATGTCAGTGTTAAGATCTTCAGAGTTCATTAATTTTACTTCGAAGTTATTAAAACAACTTGAATTTCACATACAGAAAAAAAAGAGCAATGAAATTATATAAAGAAAAAGAGATAGATTAATTAAGAAATATTTAGAACTTTGGAAGTGAGGTAATCTAAATGTAGCTGAAAATTCTAGGCGTGGCATATTAAATGTGTACCTGTTAAGCCTGTTTACCTGAGATGGCCAACATAAAGAGTAGTTTGGAACTTTAACATACAGAAGTATCACTGCTTTCAGCTCTAGAATATTTCAAACCACACCTTTTCTATGAGATTTTGTTGATTGTGTCTACATCTGATTGTCAATGATGCTATTGTGAATCACTTTCTCGGAGGGATGTTAGTTATACCATTATTCTGGGCTTTTCTGATGAAAATATTCATGTTTCATGTCTTCAGATGCTAAGTTTGTGCCGGCATGCTGTTATGTTAGGTGGACAAAATCTGCAGTTATATCAACTGCGTGAACTTTTTCCTATTTTTGTAGGTACCCTTATTTGGCAGTGGTTCTGAACTTCAGTCAGTCATGGGCATTGTACTGTCTTGTTCAATTTTATGCTGCTACAAAGGATGAATTGGCTCATATACAGCCATTGGCTAAATTTTTGACGTTTAAATCTATTGTGTTCCTCACTTGGTGGCAAGGGGTGGCAATTGCTCTCCTCTATGCCTTGGGTTTGTTCAGAAGTCCTATAGCACAAGGGTTTCAGTTGAAGTCTAGTGTCCAAGATTTCATCATTTGCATCGAGGTAGATATCCTTCACTGGATTTAGCTTGAGCACTGGTATGGGTAATTAAGTTGGGAGGCTGCAATTGGATATGTATTTAAAATGTTGTGCTGTTGTTCTGTTTTAATTTTCCGGCAGTTGTTTGTTATTTGGAAGTTGACTTTAATTGGCTCAAACACCTTCCTCCATGGTCCAAGGGAGTAGAGCTTTGTACAGGTGACTTTGGTATGCAAAATAAGTTGCGCATAAAGCTCTCTCGATGGTTTATGTTGATTTGTTGCTCATTGTTCAGTTTCATGTCTATAGGTTAATGTACTACTATTTTATCTATATTACATTAGTACATTGTGACCAAGCATTTATTTTATATTGTTTTTATGGATCAAGATATTTGCTATGAACCTCAGTTTACAGATACTAATGCTGATAAGACCAGGCCCTTGATTGATCTTAGATTATCAGAAGGCCCATGGCTATGGGATGAATATGCTAGAAGATTCAGGATTTCGTATTTTCTTATTTCTTAAGTGCTCTGATGCAGTATTTTTCATGTGCTTGTCAAATACTCTAGTTCGCTGGTTTTTCCACACTTTCTTGAAGTCACAGTTGAATCTTTTGCGCTGTGAAACATCTTCATCTTTCCTATCTCCATAACATGTTATATTTCTATGACTGCTCCAGATAAGGGGAAAAGTAAAGTTTGACAGCTCTTTTTATTCATCCAGCACAGATGGGCGTTGCTTCTGTAGTTCACCTGTATGTGTTTCCATCAAAGCCTTACGAGCTAATGGGAGATCGCTTTCCTGGGAGTGTTTCAGTCCTTGGAGATTACTCTGCTGACTGTTCCCTTGATCCTGATGAGATTAGAGACAGTGAGCGCCCAACTAAGCTGCGCCTTCCTAATCCTGATGCTAATGTCAGGAGTGGGATGACAATCAGAGAGAGTGTTCGTGATGTTGTTATTGGTGGTGGTGAATATGTAAGTTTCCTATATCTTAGTAATACTTGAACTAATACTGGGCATATGATGCTGATAAGTACTTGGTAAAGGCCCCTTCTTAGCTAAGGCAAATAAATAAAGATATTCTTGAACATTTAAAGAAGAAATTCTAAAATTGTTTAAGTGGGAGTAATTGGCAAATAATACGCTCTTAAGTGTAACAAACTTGTTAATGTTATAGTATTTAGAGAGAAGCTATCAAACTATCTTGATGTTGAACGAAAACAAGAGTGGGAAAAACTACAAATATTTATTCAAATTGATTAATAGAGTTGCAGTCCTGAATGGTATATGGAATGTGTGGAAAGTTTTAAATAACTTTTGGTGAAAATGTGGGGAGAGTTTAATTACACTGTATTATGTTTTTGATAATTGTAGTTACTTTCATAACCTTGTACTGCTGTTTATTTTATTTAAGCATAATGTAAGTAAAGCAAGGACATTCTGTGAAGCCTCGGAAAATGGAAATTGTCCTATATATTCTTTATTTGTACCGTTTATTTATAGATTAGATATTTCCTTTAGTACGTTTCATATTAGTCTTCAGTTCCTTCTTGTGTTGTGTCTGCCTCACTGTTTTCTCATACATTCAGATCGTGAAAGATGTGAGATTCACAGTCAATCAAGCAGTGGAGCCAGTAGAAAAGGGGATCACTCGATTTAATGAGAAACTACATAGAATTTCTCAAAACATCAAGAAGAATGACAAAGATAGAAAGAGAACAAAGGACGATAGTTGTATTGCTTCATCATCATCCCCTGCAAGGAGGGTGATTCGGGGAATAGATGACCCCTTATTGACTGGGAGTGTTAGTGACAGTGGGGTATCAAGGGGAAAGAAGCACCGCCGAAAATCAGGATCTGTGAGTGCAGAGAGTGGAGGAGAGAGTAGTAGTGATCAAAGCTACGGGGCATACCAGGTTCGAGGCCATAGGTGGGTTACCAAAGAATAACAAGTATTATAGGGAATAGTTTATGGAATTGGAAATTTTTTTCTGGTGAAGGACCAAGCCCTGATCTCTGATGTAGTAGCCTGCAGGGGGAGGAATGATTTCTTTTATACGCATAGGATGGTTTGATTGTATTTGGTGCACGAGAGTTCTGGTTGAAAATTTTCTGAAGTAAATTGTTTCTCATTTGGAGATATGCTGTTCCTGTACGATTTATGTAATAGACGGGTCTTGAGTATTTGTGTAGATGTTTATTCTGGCAGCTCCTAGCAGTGGCTATGGCTAAAGAAAAATTTAATGGTCGCTGAGATGAGCTACAGATTTGTCTGTCCAACATGTTCTTTATATATTGCTGCTTTTAATTGGAATCTTTTTTTTTGTTTGGTATGAATGAGGGCTAAACACCTAAACCAAATGAGACTAAATTATGAAGGGATTAAATCTTAAATACTCAGTAATAATAAGAGATGTCAAATGTGAATGACAAGAATATAGAATTGCCGTGTTAGATAACCCGTCATTTATTAGAGCATCTGCTAATTTATTGTATTATCTAGAGATATGTTGAATTTTAACGTTCCATGAAAGTAGTAGGAGACTTTATTTGCAAAACCATGAGGCTGCAAGTATTTGTTGTCTGATTAGACAAAATGTGAACTATGTTTTTTAGAATAATCCATTTAAGGCCAAGGTCCCACGAAAGTGTATGCTCTCATCAATGTTTAAATTGGAATGTTAATGATACCATATGCTCTCATCAATGTTTAAATTCAGTTAAAGGAGGCTTGCCTGATTTATGGCCGTGGCTTGTGACCCATCTACGCATAGGTTCATAAATCTTTCAATCCGTTGTTAGCGTATAAACACTTTGTTTCATTAATGCAATCTGGATCTTGAGTTTAAGGTAAAGCTCAGAGAACAATTTCTTGCCCTTTTTATTTATTTATTTATTACAAACGCTATGGAGAAAAGAATACACAGATGCTCATCACCTGTCAGCACATAAAAGCTCTTTGCCCTACAGAGAGATTGTTAAGAACAAAATCATTTGCAATGCATTATGAGTTAGTTAATTCGCACTCATTGACTTCTCTTACATAATAAATTTCTAATATCCTTGATAATGTTAATCAAGGGTGGGGTTTGGAAAATTTTTTATTCACGTGATGTAAAACTTGAGCCAAATTATTGTAAATTACACCTTTTGGATATGTCTTGGAGAATACCCATAAGATCAGGAAACCCAACTTTCCCATTGTCACACCATCAATAGAAGTTCCGGTAGACACTAGTAAAGTTATTAACTTGTTATTCGCAATTACTTTCACAAGGGCAAGACTAGCTATACAGATTATCATCCAAATTTGATCTCTTAATCAATCATATTTTATATCAATGTAAATTTTATCGAATCCCTATGTGTCTCTAGTGTTGCTTCCACAAGATGCTTGGGAGTGAGAAATAAATTATTTGCAGCAATAATATTTAATTTAAGTATTTTTAATAATTTTTCATTTTTTTCCTATCCCTTACATGTGGATTGCGCTTAAGCGCCCACCATGTCTACTTAGTTTTACTTCTTAAGGAAAAGATACTGTACAAAAAGTAAAAACTATTGGACTTCTACATTTTTTTTGGAGATACTCCCTCCTCTTGTCTAATATATAAGTCGTTATTAATTAACATAAATTAAAGATTGTTAATTAAATTATTTAATATATTTTAATAAAATTTGTCTATTAAATCATGATTGAAGGTGTAATTTTTAAATATATATTTATTATCTGTTACATATTTTTTTGTAAATAATAAAAATAAAAAATAATTATTAATTTTATTTTTAATTTTTTTATATTTTAGACTAAAGGATTATAGAATATATTGGACGGGAGGGATTATTATTATTGTTTTTAATAGTAAACTGAAAATAATTGCCTTAGAAGAAGTAAGTAGACTATATATGATCATCTCTCTCCTTTTACATGAGGGGAAGGACAGAGAAGTCCTTCAGTACCCTACCAAGGACAAAGCGAACACTAACCCCTTCCCGTCTTCTTACGTCCCTTCTCCTGCTCGTTGAGGAAGAACGGAAGTAAAACCCATACGGCGAGAATTCGGGTGTCAGAGCCATGTCTCTTAATCTTCGTCAGAAGCAAACCGGTAATTCTCATCTTGCTTTTGATTTCTGCTTTTGTGAAAATTTAGGCCAAGAGAGCTTCAATCTTTTGCTACAGTTAATAAATATCTTCTGTCTCCATAATTGATTACTCCTATACCTTCTGGAATTAATTTTTATGATTAAAATATCAAATCTGTGGAATTCTTTTCCAAATTAAAAACTTTATCATTCCTCCGCGTATTGAAATTCTCGAGCCTGATCTGTTTGTTGGTGGCTCTCAGAATGCATAGCCCGCATGTTGAATCTGAACCAACCAATCAACGCAGCGGGCACCGCAAACGAAGAGGTGTACAAGATACTGATCTACGACAAGTTCTGCCAAAACATCCTTTCCCCGTTGATCCATGTTAAGGACCTCCGCAAGCATGGCGTAACCCTTTACTTTCTCATTGACAAGGATCGAAAACCTGTCCACGATGTGCCTGCCGTCTATTTCGTTCAACCTAATCAATCTAATATCCAGCGGATCATCGCCGATGCATCCCGCTCACTCTACGATAGTTTTCACGTCAATTTCTCAACCTCCATTCCTCGTCCACTTCTCGAGGATCTTGCATCTGGGACTTTGAATTCAGATTCAATTAATCTGATATCCAAGGTGCATGATCAGTACTTGGAGTTTGTGACATTGGAAGATAATTTGTTTTCCTTGGCTCAAAAGTCCACCTATGTCCAATTGAATGATCCTTCAGCTGGAGATCGTGAAATTGAAGAGATTATAGAGAAGGTTGTTGGCGGCTTGTTTTGCGTATTAGCTACGCTTGCTGTTGTGCCAATCATAAGATGTCCACGCGGTGGTCCTGCAGAGATGGTTGCATCAGCATTGGATCAGAGATTGCGAGACCATATGTTGGCAAAGAACAATTTGTTTTCAGAGGGCGGTAATTTTGGTAGCTCCTTTCAGCGCCCAGTTTTGTGTATATTTGATAGGAATTTTGAGTTATCAGTTGCTATACAACATGATTTTCGTTATCGACCCCTTGTTAACGATATTCTTGGATTGAAGCTGAATAGGTTAAGTGTGCAAGGAGAAAAGGGTGGGATGAGATCTTACGAGTTGGATAGTTCAGACTCATTTTGGGTGGCAAATGGATCGTTAGAATTTCCTGAAGTTGCAGTGGAGATTGAGACCCAGCTCAATAAGTATAAGAAAGACGTGGATGAGGTAAATAAGAGGACTGGTGGAACTAATGGTGCAGAATTTGATGGGACAGACTTGATTGGTAACACAAAGCATTTGATGAATGCTGTGAATTCACTGCCCGAGCTGACTGAAAGAAAACAGGTTATTGATAAGCACACAAACATTGCTACTGTGTTGTTGGGTGAGATCAAGGAGAGATCACTGGATTCTTATGCAAAAAAGGAAAATGACATGATGGTTAGGGGGGGTGTTGAACGTAATGAACTACTTGCTGTGCTCAGAGGGAAGGGGACAAAGTTTGATAAGCTTCGCTTTGCCATCATGTATCTAATTTCTTCTGAAAGCTTTAATCAGTCAGAAGTGGAAGCTGTGGAATTGGCACTGAGAGAATCTGAGGTTGATACTGCTGCATTTCAGTATGTGAAGAAGATCAAATCATTGAATGTTTCACTGGCATCTGCAAATTCTGCTAACAGAAGTAATATTGTTGACTGGGCTGAGAAACTCTATGGGCAGTCAATTAGTGCGGTGACAGCTGGTGTCAAGAATCTCTTATCTAATGACAGGCAGCTAGCGTTGACAAGGACAGTCGAAGCCTTGACTGAGGGGAGGCCTAATCCTGAAATAGATTCATACCTTGCTTTTGATCCTCGTGCTCCTAAGTCTGGCTCAGGAGCAGGTAGCAGCCATTTGAAAGGACCATTTAAGGAGGCAATTGTGTTCATGATTGGCGGTGGTAATTATGTCGAATATGGCAGTCTACAAGAGCTTGCGCAGCGTCAGCAGCCTGTCAAGCACGTTATATATGGAACAACAGAAATTCTCACTGGTGAGGACTTTGTAGAGCAGCTGACGAAGTTGGGACAGAAGATGGGCTTGGGTAATACTGGTTCTTTTTCAACTCAATAGTTCAGACGACATTGTATATGCATTTCAGCAGGCCAAATTGTTGATGACAACGCAGACATGAAGGTAATGTGCCAGCAAAGTCAATATTCATTTGGTGTTCGTTGTCTGAAAGGTATTCAGGATCTCATGCAATACAATGCGTCTTTGTTATAGAGAAATTAGATTGCCGCTTGCATTCTTCTTAGTTTCGTGTAACAGCTCTTTATGTGTCATTTTTATTTCATTGAGAATTTTGACTCGTTTTGAGAATCATTGTCTCAATTAAAGTTAGTCTCTGATTGGAGATATCTTATTCTTTTACTTCCTTTTCCGAAGCCTGATCTAAGTGGACGAGCTGGACAGATTAATGAGACGTTGCTCATGAAATTATGTTTATATGGTTATTTTTGTCGGTTTCTTTTATAGTTTCCGCCTTCTAACGTGCAATCCCTGCTAGCAAGAATAAGATTAGAGGGTGCTTCCGGAAACAAAGTTTCGTTTGAATCTTTCTTTAAAGCTGTGGCATACGGACTTCGTATTTGTCTCTCACTGGTCAGTGGGCATTGTCATCTCTGGGCTAGGTCGAATTAATTTTGGCGAAATCGGAGTCTTAACTTTTTGTTTTTCCTTTTTCTGTCAAAAAGTTTCAAAATTCTTTGGAAGTTCATGTGTTCCCTTTACCTCCGGTTGAATGTATATGTATTCAGATCTTACAAGAGGACTACCATGAGCGGTCTGTCAATGAAGGCGTTGATAAAATTCTGCTTCAAGCTTTATGATTTTTTTTTTTTTAAAAAAAAAAGAAGTGTCCAGATTTAAAGGAATTTGAAGTTAACGGATCATCCTATCTCCAAATTAGGTTTACGGGTAATATCTAATATATAAAATTTATAGAAAGCCACAATATTTATAAATAATAAATAACAGCTTACTTTATTAGAAGCCTAAAATTTTCAAATAAAAAATCCCAATATCTGTAAATTTGTCGTATTTTACTGCCGCTCAAAGTATCAAGACAAGCCTCAAGCACCGACTATGGGCCTTTTAGGAAATCTTTAAACATAAGTTTTCAAAAAAAAATTTGAATCAAATTTTGATTTAATTTTTTTAAATAAATAGTTATAATTATAATTTCTAATAAATTAGTTATAATAGTAAAAAAATTTATAAACTACCTAATTACTATTTTACTTTTATTTTTTTCTACTATCTCTCCTATCTCCTTTATCTTTTCTACTATCTCTCGTCTCTATTCTCTCTTTTATCTTTTCAATTATCTCTCATATCTCTTCTACTATTTTTCTTCTCTCTTTTATCTTCTCAACCCTCTCCTATCTACTATCTCTTTTTCATCCTCTCTTCTATCATATTTTTAATAAAATTATACCCTTTTTAATATTTTTTTAATTATAAAAATTCTTTTAATAATAACTATCCAAACACTCATTTAATCATAACTATTTTTTTTATAATTTTTTTTTAAAAAACCCTTATAAAAACTACTTAAAATTATTTTTTTTATAAATTATTTTCTAAAAATCTATTCAAAAACATATTATATAAAAGATAAGTTGCAAAACGCTTTTCAGTATTAAAATAAACATTCATAAAAAGATTAGCTTACGCGTTTAACTATTAAATTAAAAATCAATGTTTTAAGAAAGTTTGAAACAGAAAACGAACATCTACAGGTTAAAGAGCTAGCTACTTTTCACAATTTCGCAAACTTTCGGAATTTTCACATTCTGTGTACATTTTGGTTGAGTAGCACTTTAGCCAGGGTCTGACACGAAGTCGGATGCCACTGGGAAGGGCTTTCGAGTCCACGGTCCCAAACATTTGAGTATTGATCGGCTTTATCATTAGTTCCTATCATGAAAAGTAACGACGACGCTCTAATAATGTGATAAAAATTGGACAGAATCAATCCGTCTGATTAAAAAGAATCAATCAAATACAACCAATCTTAAGTTCAACTTAATGGATCAAAAAATCAATCAAAAGAACCAACTAAGGCAAAAGGAAAAACCAGAAGAACCAATAAGATAAACGTGCATATAGACTCGTTTGCATTTTAGGATGTTTTCCAAGATGTTCTGTTGTTATTTTTTCTTCTCTTTCTTTTAACCCAAAAGACCTTTTGTTGCATACAAGAGTTGTAATGGTAAGTTTCATATTAGCGATTGAGCTACGCAGGATTCACTATTCAAAACCAATATGAATACATTTTAGTATCCCATAAAAATTCTTCTCAAATTGTTCAATATATTGAAAAAAGAAAAAGACAATAACAGTGCACATACGACTTTGAATTGGAAAGAGAAGAAAGGGAAGGAGCAGTAAAAGAACCAAATTTTAATTACTGTCCAATAAAACAGATAAACCGTGTTAACTATGTATCTAACTGTCTGCATAAATTACCTTGTTTTTCAGTTTTCACAAACTCATCTTTCAGAAGTATATATCCCTTTTGCTTTGAATGTGCTTTAAGATCCTTCAATTTCTTCAATATGTTTGTGAAGTAGTCCTGTAAATACTTCTCTAATGTAATTATACCTTTCTGATCCACGCCAAGAAGATTATATGTCTCTGCCATTGGAACGGAGAAAACAGTGTCGCTTGTTAGCACCTACATTGTTTGCCATTTAAATGATTAGTCCCATTATAGTTATATTTAACCACCAGTGAAATAAAAATGACGTGCTATCCATACATAGAAAACTCGGTGCTCAAAATTAGCTGTTAATTCAAATGTACGACATATACAGCTCGGAAATAAAAACAAAAACAAAAAAAAATGCTCATGAAAACTTAAATGCTTAACAATTCACTGTTCATTTTGCAAAACGTGTATACAAAATTAAGGGTCTGAACATCCAAGAACTCCTCTCAATCTCTTTCGTGTGGAATTATCACTACCGGTTTATAATTTAGAAATGCAATGAAGCATTCAACCAGGAATTTAAAGCAGGATTCAACACGGGAAAGTATACTTAAATAAGCTGTGTGCGTGCGTGAATTCAACGGAGTTATCTGAGATACCAAGTTTTTAATATCTAGGAGTGCATGAGTTAAGATATATGTTAAGTTTTCTTCATAAAGCATCTGCAGAGGAAATAATACCTTTGAAAAAGATAATCTGTCAGCAACATCCTTTGTCCACTCAAAAAACCTGGTCAACTGACGAGTGACCCTTAAAATGGACACTGGAACCGTAGTTACGTTAGCATCTTGACCTGCAAACCTCTCACACAACGTTATCACCTAAAATCAAGAATGAAGAAGATCGGTGAGCAAGGTATATGATTATGAGCAAGTTGGTTACTTAGCTTAACTCATAATATGTATGCCTCTTGCGTTGTCCATGCACGAGGACCAGCAAATGTAAGAAGTTTCCCATTTACTTTCTCATTCCGTAAGGCTATAAATGTCAAGCGAGCTATATCCTACAAAGATGTAGAAATTGATTAAAGAACTTGAATAAGAAGCCAAGCAGACAAAAAAGGAACAAGAAATGTATCACTCAACCAGTGTGTCCATGTAAGCAATTCTGGTTGGGGCATCAGTACCCCAAACGGATTTCTCTTCCAGGACTGGAACCGCATACTGCCCAATAAGACCCTGCAATATTTTGCGTAAGAAATTTTCAGTGTTAACAGCAGAGAAGAAAAATCTAATATATGAATTTCCATCCATGCTTTTAATGAGGATTCAAAATGCATCACTTTGTTTAGGTCGTATTAGGAAACAGTTTGAAAGACGTAACATTATAAACTATGAAGATTATACATTACTACTTTAAGTTTTCTCAAAATTGCTACCTAGCCACAAAATCTTCCTATTGTCAGCAATGTCAATCTCTCAAACAGAAGATAGATTGAAAACTGAAATGTGTGCTAAAAAGTTACAGAAGACCAAAACGTCAATTTCTCGGGGCAATTACTTGCATGAAACCACATAAACGTATAATGATGTGTTGGAGGCCTAAATTACGTAGAAACTTCTCGGTGCAATACTTGATCTCCATCAGTGGAACCTCTGGATGTCTATCGCAGTTGTGGATGGAATAGAAGACATATTTCTGAATTCCCATTGCCTTAGCACACTGTATAAGAGCAACTTTTCCTTCCCAATCCACCTACAAAGGATGAAAGGATATAGTCTACTATTCTGAGTCTTCTAATAAAATAAGTGTACTTTAAGAAAGACAGCAATAGAATCCTCCATCTGAAACCGACAGTTTTGATGGGCTCCTCTGGACGACCGGTGGCACAGTCGATCACCGTATGTATTCCAACCAACGGGCAGGAATGGTCTCTGGTTTACTGAGGTCTGCCTGCTCAAAAGAAATAAACTTAGCAACTTATGTATTTCTTGTAGGAGCTAAGAGATATTACAGTTGAGGGGGATCTGTTGAATGCCTACAAATTGACGCTACAGAAGGTTCTGAATAAGAACGAAAGATAACTCAAAAATGACAAATTAAATCAGGATTACGCATGATCTGCGATTGTGCTGCTTCTAATTTTGATTAAAAAAACTAAAAGAAAAAAAAAACACATTAATGGAATTACTAATTTAGCGCTTGATGTCATTAGTTCTACACGTGGCCAAAGAAATACAATGTGGAGGGAATGAAAGAAGACAGAATGGAAGATGCAGATAGAAATAGTGGTAAAACTAAAACATGGAGAAATGAGGGTGAAAAGGTACATTGACAATGGTGGCTCCCCAATCTCGAAGGAAGTCAGCTGGAGCAGGCCTAGGCCTGACGAGGCACCTAACATCGTAACCCTCGTCAAGCGCGCGCCTCACAACCTGCCTTCCCAGAGTCCCGGTAGCCCCAACCACCAGTATACTCGTTGCCCTGACAGGAGTCCCAGGACCAAGGTTCACCGCCTGCGCCGTGCATCTAACCGGGGACTTCTACGCAATATTGCTCCTGATAAACAATATAGTAAAATGCATAGCTCAGAGAAATCCGTATCACCTGAATCTGGATAAGTGCTCATAAATTAGAATTAAAGGAGCGAACGCGAACCCGTAGAGGGAGAGAGGGTAAGGGAAGGGAGAAGGAGGATTCGGTCGGGCGATACAGTACGACACCATGAAAGTGGGGCGTTAGCGGCAAACTGCTTAGTGGTGAGGTGAATTCTGGCAGGTATTGGAAGCTGGGCGGCCTTCAGCGCCATATTTAACTGAGATGCACAAGAAGGATCGAGAACAAGAAAGGAAAAGGAAGAGCGGATAGATCCTAATGATGCCACGTCGGATGAGTGTACGGGATAAGGTCTACAGCAACAGGAACGGGTCCGACTCGTTTCCAATTTTTTTTTTTTGGGTATGAGACTCGTTTCCATTATTTCTTTGCAAATCCGAGGCTTATATTCTCTGGCCCAACTATATTTTAAATTAAATAAAGTAATAATTTGTAGGAATTGAGAACAGTGCCTGAATTAATTATTTGTAAAAGATGGGTATTTATTTCATGAGAATCAGCACGGGAAATTCAATCTTGTATTATTGAGGTTACTGTGCGCATGAATTTGGCTGTAGATGAATACGTATAGTTGTACAACAATCTGGGAGCGCATGCATGTTTAGTAGTAGTTTGCAGTTGATAATACTCTCCCTCGGTTTGAAGACATCATAAAAGCACTAGTTTACAAGCACGCTTACATCTCTGCTAGACTTCGCTTCAACCTAGTGATCACCAGGAATAAACCATTCTATGGAGCATGTTGATGACTAGTTTCATAAGAAGACATACGTTTGTAGTTGTAGCTTTTTTTTTATAATAAACAAACGTAAAAATATGAAAGTTCATAGATATCATTTCTTAACCAAAGAAAAAGAAGATCATCATGCAATACAACATTTTCAGAGAATAGAAAAACACTTGAGTAGAGAGGAAATGTCCACTGCAATGGCATTGTTTCACTTCTTCTCTGGAAGCATTCCCTGACAATAAGCTATTTCTTTATGAATTCGGTTCCGTCTTGAGTATCCTGACCTAATTCTGATGACTTTGAGACAGGTCTATTTTATCATAAGAATGATTGGGATAGAAAAGTATTAGGATGGGATAGAGAAAAATGTCAGGACATGATAGGTCTCAACCTGACCCTCAGGACTCCTATCTTGTCTCGACCTCAATTTTTTTATAAAAATATATATTACATTATCTTATCTTTCTTACTTTATCCACTCATCTTAGGCTCTCCGTCTCTCTTCTCTTACGCTTTATTTGCTCACAGTCACATGTCTCGCCAATCGCCACTCTCATACAGATATTTTTACTTATAAATATTCTTATACAGATATTTTTATTCTTCCTTACTATTATTTTTTCCTTTTATCTAGATAAGTTATCATTTTATATCATTGAAGAATATTGGTATTTAGAGAAAATTATCTTGCTATTTTATATAGAATAATTTATTGAGATAATTTTATTATAATATTTTTTTAAAAAAATATTATCGAAAATTCCCGTCACAGCTTAAGATAGGACAGGATGAGACACAGGATGGGGTTATCCCAGTCTTAACCCATCCTGTGAGCACCTCTACTTCAAAGGCTTGGGAGGGAAGCTGTAATTCTTTTTCTAATTATAAGAATCCATTAGACAACTTACTATAAATAAATTATGTGTTTGGATCATGGATTTAAAGATTTTCAATCGTGATATTATACTATACGAAGTAAGTATATAATGAGTTTTGTCTCAATTTACATTAATATATTTATTGAAAACAAATCTAAACAAAGCATGAAAGTTGCAAAGTATCTTCCATTTGTTTCTTCACTAAAATGTTAAGAACACCATACAATAATAAGTATCTTCTTGCTATATGAAACAATATTCTACCTGATATCATCTTGAGTTTACTTTAAAATTTAAACTTAGGATTATATATAGTGTAACATCGGGTCGTTCTCTTTTAAGAGTCAAAAATCGAAATTAAATTCTTAACTAACTAAATGCAATGTAACTTAAGTTAGAAAATGAGATTTGTTTTGATTGATTAACAACTAAATATAATAAATTAAAAATAAAATATTTTTAATATTTTTAATTTAAATAATTAATTAATAAAGAGTAAATGGAATGATAATGCAAGAGATTAACAATAATAAAAATAATTCTCCAATCCAATAGATATGAGAGTTATAAATAATGAATTAATAATTATATTAAACTTTTAATTCAACAACCAAACTACCTCGAATTGTCATAAAATATATTCTAAATCCTAATTTATTAATTACCACCAGAATAATAAAATATGACTAAAGATATTAAAATCTAATACTTAATTATAACTTAATAATTCATAAAAAAATAGAATTAAAACTAGCAAGAGATACAATGATCCAATAATTTAAGCCACATTGAAAAATCACAAAATAATTACTAAAATTTCAAAATAAATTCTTGACATAAAACAGAGTAATGAAATTAAAATTAATTAAATAACAATACCAATTGCCTAACAATAATCCTCAATAAATATAAATAATTTATTATCAAACTTTCCAATAATTATAAAATTATTCTAAAACTTAAAAATCATAATATAATGAATGGGTAAAAAATTAGAATAATTTAAACTCTCATTTGAAATCCTAAGATTATGCCTTTACTAGAATAAGAGGAGTAGGATGTTCTAGCCATACTTAATCATCAAAATTGATGCCAACATCATTGCACTACCACATCGTCCTTGTGTTACTAGTTTTTGTGTCTTTTGTTCACGTTCTGTCACTACATAGTTACGACTTCTGTCTTCTCTGTGCTTGCTGTCTGTAGGAATATAGGTGGTGTAAAATCCTCAAAAATATAACTATTATTAATTATTTAAATATATTTTATATCCAATATAATTTAAAAATAATATTATAAATGAATTTAGTTTATTTCAAAAGAGTTAACCATGGTATAAAAGAGTTTAACTAAAATCTAAATGAATTCTACCATGGTTATAAAATTTTTTTTCTTAAAATATAAATAAGATAATATGATATATGAGTATGCAAAATAAAACATATTGTGGGAATATACAAATATTCTACACATACCTTTAAGGAAGAGGGCTATATACAATTAATATAACTCTACTTAAACCTCTGTAGTTTTCCCTAGGTTCCAAGATAAGAATATGCCCTGAAAAATGTTAATAACCACAGGGTGAGACAAACGTCTCAGTAACCATCAGTTCTACTTATTATGCATACTAACATGTGCATATGAGGGGTCAAGTGGGACTTCACAAAACACAATATATACAAAATAACATATTATCATAATAAAAAATAAATGAATAACCCGCCCAAATTTCTCCCTTTAAACCAACTGAACTGCCTTATTCCTGCTGACCGAATTCATGGGCTAGTGGTAGCTACCCCTCGAATAGCTAACTGATCAAGTGATATGGATAGGCCAAAATCTATAGAGCACTTGACCAGATCATGGATCCATTCCCCCTCGATAACACAGGTGGGGGTATCGTTGCCCCTCGGTAAACAGGTAGGGCATGTCCCTCGGTAAACTGGTGGGATAAAAGCCATCCATTGAACTTTGATGGAGGTTATACCACGTGGTAGAAATACAACTATCTTTTCACCCATCCCCAATGCATAATTTTCAAAATAATTATATTAATCAAAATCTCAATAGCTTGATAATATCACAAAAGAGTATTTTTCTCAAGATAACTTTCTTCAAATAACAAGTTTAAAATCTTAAACTTTCTAAATTAAATTTTAAATCCCACAAGACTATTTTCAATAAAAATCATAAAAACAAGCTTTTTCGATATAATAATATCAACATTAATATATATATATATATATATATATTAAAACACTCATAAACATTATATTAGCATACATAATAAGTAGAAAGTGGTTACCTTGAAGGAACTGAGAGAGATGACTAAAAGGAGGAGAACCGACCCAATAATCAAGTTTTAGGAATAACTCAGGTTTTAGTTCTATTTATAAAGTCATAATAATAATTCAAAATTTAAATTCATATCTTAATCTTTATTAAAATCTTATCTGATATAGTAATTTAAAATTTAAACTATATTATCCTATATTATTATATGTATATGTAATCAAAGATATAGATATATTATTATTATCTTTATCAAAATTTTATCAGGTATTATAATTTAAAATTTAAACAATATTTTTAAAATAAAATTGTATATCTAAATCTGAATCTAAATCATAATAAATTCTTAAGTAATAATGACAATCAAATCATAAAATTTTAAATGAGATAAAAATGGGATATTATATGTATCATATTTTATTAAAATACTAAATTATAATACTTTAATTAGATAATATTTTTAAATTATTGATAAATATTATTTTTAATTTTACTTAAATATAAGGATAAAAATTGGGATGTTATAGGTGGAGGCTAGAAGGAGCGCGATCACGGCGTTGATGAGTGCTAAGTGGCGTGTGTTCTCTGTTACATCATGTATGCGTATGGCTTTTTGGTGTCACCCATTGTGCGTCTTGTGACAGCCAACCCCCCTCTCTTGCGTCTCATGTGTTTACATTTAAAGCTGCAAAATGAAGTTAAGAACCTAATTATCTAAACTGCAAGGTTTAGCCATGAGTCTTCATATATAATTTATGATTATGTGATATTTTATTATTATTTATAAATTCTGATTTCTTCTAAACTCTTGAAATATAAAATCATAATAGTATAATATATTTTATTCTAAAAATATTTGTTTAAAAGAAATAATAAAAATATGACAATTATATCCCTATTAAATAATAATAGTAAGATATATTAATATAAATAGTGTACAAACTATATAATTAAGGACTAAAATAATAACAAAAACCTATTAAAATGACATGAATAAATATATAAAAATATGAATTTATCACTGAATAAGGTCAACTATATAAAGTATAAAATATTATTATACTCTATCAATAGCTAAATTTTTAAATATATTATTGACTAGTAGATTTTATTTAATAATTTTTTTAAATATTCTACCTAATTTTTCTTTATCTCTCTTTTTAAATGATTCCATACTGTTAGATTTACCTTTAGTGACACATACCAACGGCTTTCTTTATAAATGATCATACAACATTGATGGATAATTTTTTTTATATTTAAGTTTTTCTCTTCCAAACAATCTAGCCGAGAAATGAAAGTTATGATGTAAGGGAATAGCAAAAACTGCAAATTTATCTAATTTATATATAGGGCCCTCCTCAATAATGATATGACATGCTTGACATTTTTTCCTTTTTCCAAAATGAATTTGGATAATCAAAGCTTTCTAGTATGGAATTCGAATAGAGAGTATGTGAGTTGGTTTCAATTGTACACGATATATTAAATATTATAGAACTAAATATTTCCGAACAAAAACAGATTGAATGAGAAAGGAATGGCGCCTTTAGGTATGTGATCTTAAAAAAGGAAAGACAATTCAGATGCCTTTACCTTAACACAGGAAATTGGAACCACTTGACTTGTAGCGTTACATTGGTAAATTTTTTTATTTATTTAAACTTATTCTTACAAAGAGAAATTAGAATAAAAATTAATTAATATTAATATGATTTATGTTTAGAAGAACTTTTATTAAGAAAATATAAGTTGTTAAAAATTTATTTAGATGATATACTGAAAAATAAGTTTTAAAATATTTAAATATAAACAAAATAAAAAATAAAAAACTAGAAATCACAAAAATTTATTTCAATTTTAAAGTAACTTTGAACATAAACAATGGATTTGAGTGATTTTTTAGGAGTAAGAAGGCAGTGTAATATCACTAAAACATGATGTGAAACAAGCTCTAAGTTTATTAGAATGATAAATGCAGTGAATATAAATATGTGTAAATTGAAATTTAAAATAAGATTACCCTACGCATAACAAACGCACGCTAATAAAATGCTTGCAGTGGGCACCACATGGGAGAATGAATTGAATGTAGGGGAGAGTCACGTTGGGGTAGGCCATGAAGTAAGTGGATTGGATGTACTCGGAAGGTTCGCGACGTTGACTCCTCCTGTGGCTATGGGATCATCATCTCTTGCAACCAAAGAAACTGAGTGGCGAATGGTGATAGCAATACAATAGTGCGTTTTAACGCTTCCCGTTCGGCAACCGTTTGTCCATTAAGTTACCCCAGCAAAACAAAAAAGTTTGCAGTGAAAGCAAAAATGTCGCCGCACCTTGGCCTTTTATGTTATTGAACATTTGTTCGGAGATATTGGATATGGATATAAATGGTGAGTGTAGATAAATGTAATTAATTATGGAAATAGATCCGCAGTATTAATAGGCCCTCAACTGCAACAACTGTTTGCCTGTTTATGACCGCCGTACAGAGTACCTGTCGCGTCTTTATAGCTTGCAAAAATGAAGAATCAAGCCTAGTTTACAGTGTAGACCAGAGGGACAAGCCTCTTGACTCTTTTCCTCCTTTCTCAAGCCGAAAAAAGGGACAGAGAGTTCCACTCTGTCTTCTCAGACTCAGAACAACCCCACGAAGAACAAAATCCAGCTCCTGCCTGCTTACCAATTACCGACAGCTTGCATCGGCATCAGCGATCATTCCTCTATGGTTTGTGCGATCCCTTAGCTGACAAAGGCTTGTGGTTGCTCATCCAGCCATGGGTTGCTGCCCATCGTCATTTCTGACCGAAACTCATCCTGAAAAGCTGCAAAATCAACAGCCCCCTCACCATGTTCGCACTCAAAACCACATCCATACCCAACCACACCCGCCGCCTTCTCTGACCCCCGATCCTTCCGCCGCCGGTGGGGTTCCTTCTTTCTCCGAGTTCTTTTTCTCCGACCTCAAAGCGGCCACCAATAATTTTAGCTCCGACTTTATTGTGTCTGAGAGCGGAGAGAAGGCCCCCAACCTTGTGTATAAAGGTCGCCTCCCCAACCGCCATTGGATTGCCGTTAAGAAGTTCACCAAGGCTGCATGGCCCGATCCCAAGCAATTTGTGGTACTTTTCATCTTCTGTCACTTTTTCTTCTTCTCAAGTGTCAAAATTCTGGATTTTTTTCTTTTTTCCAAAAATATTCTGATACCTATCTCTTCGCTAAATTATTTGGTTCTTAGGATGAGGCCTCAGGTGTTGGAAAATTGCGACATCGCAGGCTTGCTAATTTGATTGGCTACTGCTGTGATGGAGATGAGAGGCTACTTGTTGCAGAATACATGCCCAATGACACTCTCGCTAAGCATCTTTTCCACTGTATGTATCATCTGTTTCACAAACATTCTACTGGCTTTGATCAATTCAGTTCAATTCAAGGGTGCCTTATCAACTCTCACTTTGCGGCCCAAGCGTTGTCACCAACTTTAGCCGTGTATACTTTGACCTTTCTTATTACCTATTGATTTAAAATCTTTTGGCAAACAATTATGGAAGGGAATCAAGCTTTGCTATTTTTCTCACCCCTAAATCTGAGAGACTACTTCTTATTAGCTAACAGCTTCTCTGCTCTCTGCTTGGGAGGCTGTGTTCATCTATCTCTCGCCAAACCCACTTGGTGGGAGCCGGCCGCTCTTTTTATGTTTTCACAATCTTAAGAGATCATTAGTATAGGTGACACTAAGGTTAATCTAATCTATATATTGTTTACTAGTATAAGTCTATTTCTTTGCCCACAATGGAACCATCAAGAGTTGAACAAGGTGGGTTGCTGTTTATCTTAGTTCAATCTTCAGTTTTTGTTGTTTATTTCAGGGGAAAATCAGACCATTGAGTGGGCCATGCGCTTAAGAGTGGCTCTTTCCATTGCAGAAACTTTAAATTACTGTAGTTCTGAGGGTCGCCCATTATACCATGATTTGAATGCTTATAGGGTTCTTTTTGATGAGGTAAAGTATATTTGTTGTTATTGTAACTCTATTTAATTGTTTCCATAGATGTTTTGTTTTATGAGTTGTTGCTTATGACGTTAATGATATATCTTGGTGATCATCTGATTTATTGATGGATTATTTAGGAAGGTGATCCACGTCTGTCATGTTTTGGTTTGATGAAGAACAGTAGAGATGGAAAAAGTTATAGCACGAATCTTGCTTACACACCTCCTGAGTACTTAAGAAATGGTACTACTGGTCCTTGCTGCCCTGACCTCTCTATTATGTAGCTTCTTTTTTATTCTTCTACATAGTCAAATTATAATTTAATTTATGAAAAAGAAATCAAGTAAATATGTTGCATGCCCATCTTTGTTGTTACCTTTACTACCTTATTTATTATACTCATAATTATCTCATCGTCTTTTCATCAAAATGTAGGAAGGGTCACTCCTGAAAGCGTCATTTACAGCTTTGGTACTGTTCTCCTAGACCTGCTAAGTGGAAAACACATCCCTCCAAGTCATGTAAGTGGTTTATATCTGCCAATAGTTTTTCTGTTTGTCTGTTCTTGTTGTTTACGTGATCATTTGTATGCTCTCTATATTTTTTTTTTCCAATTATGGGCATCCATTGGAGCTTCTATCAAGATGTCTTGTTGAGATATAATTAGTTTCCTCAATGTGGACTTGATATTTATACTTGCCATTAGGGAACAGCTACTTACCTTTTGAACATGGATTAACTACCATACATTGTGGGTTGAGTGTAGAAAGAAATTTTGGTAGTTACAACGGTAATATAATATCTTAATAGTTATTCAATATGCTACTATATTTTAATTTTGAGTAGCATTTCATTTGTCATGTCACTTACAGCTCTTCATTTATCTACTGTATTATGTTTTTGAGTGGCAATTTCTTTTGTTAAGCTATCTCAACTACCCAACATAGAATAAATAAATATTTAAGAACAGAAGCCGTGCCCTAGTGGGCTGGCTTGCTGTCCAACTTATTCATATTCTTCCCACTTGTCATCAAAAGCCTTGCTTCTTTTCCAGAGCTTTTCAGTATTGAATTTATAGCTTCTATTTTTTTGTAGAACCTTGTCATCATTTAATAGTAATCTATTATGCCCTTTTAGTGGTGCTAGAGTTTCGACCAACATATACTTTTAAAATTGAGTGATATAGGAAAAGGGACGTCACTGTATGTCAATTAAAAACAATATTTTCAATGCTAGAGAGATTGAATTCTTTCACTTTTAATGGTTGGCCTTGTTGAAATTTGCAGTTATTGTTTATATGTATTCATGTTAAAAGTTAACATATAGATTCAGTTTAACCTGTTTGATGGTGGATCTTCATCGGTGCCATATGGAGTTATCTGATTATGGTTGCAGGCACTTGACATGATACAGGGGAAAGCCAACATGCTTCTTATGGATTCACATTTAGAGGGAAAGTTCTCTAAAGAAGAGGCGGCAGTAGTTGTCAATCTGGCCTCTAAATGTTTGCAATATGAACCCAGGGAGCGGCCTGATACAAAGGAATTAGTCACAACACTTGCTCCATTGCAAACAAAACCGGATGTAAGGATCCTTATGCAATCTGGTGAATGAAATAAATTAGAGTAAATTAATGATATAACTCATAAGAGTGCCTTTTTCTCAATTTAGTCCCCCAATCAAAATGGTCCTCTGCAATAGGTAAAGTCATAGTCACTCAACAGACATGGTATAACAAGAAAAGCAACTGTCATTCTTTCAAACAGCACATTTTTTGCTTGGTTTCTCAAAGCCCACCTGGTCCAGCAAGATCATTAAAGTAGGATAAACAACGTTGTTTAGGGGAATATGACATCTGAGCAAGTCCATGTCCACGTCATAATTGACAGTCATGCAGACTCTTGTTTTGCCTCATGTCAACTAGTCTATAAATATGAAGTGCCTATGACTTTGCATAACACAAGGGAAACTTTCTTTCTACTTTTTTGGAGATTATTGCAACTGTGGACCTTTGGTTTGAATTTGGTGGTTCAGATTTGATAGTTTTTAGAAGTATAAATTAATCTGTATCATTAAAGTTTAATCTAAACGGTTTGCAATTGTAGTGGAGATGCAATGGAGAGAAACACAGTGAAGAGAAACTGAGTCTTAATGCAAAGGGCCCTTTTGGTTGGAGCACTAAATTAGGAGACTTTATTATTTTAGAAATAAATTGAGAAGGTGATATTTCATGGACTAAATAAGTTACACAACAAGTTATTGTCATATTGCTTGAAGGGTTCTATCTGATCTTCTGTTGTCACCTAGTCACCTAAATAGACAATGATATTGGATGCTGCAGTTCGGTCATATCTTTTACTCAATTCGTACAACTGTACCATTAATTAAGTTACTTCCTTAATTTCTCAGTCCAATAAATTCGCTTGTATGAGACACCTTAATTGATTATCACTAAATCAAATCTAATTTGGGAAAAAAAGTATAAGCCAGGTGATCGGCTCATGACTCATAAAGGGGTTTCTTTTGACCATAAACTTTTCTATTTAACAAGTAGCAAGTATTATATAATTGATAAGGATTTGTGTAGAGCATGGGCTCCTCACGCCTGATATATTTAAGTAGCAATAGTTGATAATGTGTTGTTCTAGTAGAATTGCAGTATGATTTTTGCAAGATTGATGATGGCTTTAGAGTTATATGGATAAACTTGATTAACTCAAAGTGGAAAATCTAAATAAACCTAGTGACGTATCGGCTTTATTGAAATTGATTATGGTACAACCTTTCAAATCAGTGTTATGAGAACACAATTACATTATTTTGTGGGAGCCACTACTTGATATCTCATTTTACTATGATTACTTTTCAACATAGACAGAACCTCTGTTAATTCGTTTTAAATTTATAAATTGTACTAATTGGGAGTAAATTTCCTCACTGCTCAGAGATGCCAAACTCTGATATCATCTTAATCAGAGTCAACAGTCCAAAGGAAATTATGCATTCTTTCTTTTAATGAATGTAAATTATATATTCTGGTGCATTTAAAACTCATTTAAGACTTTTTAAATAAAAAGCATATGAACAAGAGATTAGTATATAAATGTATCATGGCACATAGCTTGATAATGGGTGTTGATATGCAACCTTTTTTAATTCTTATGAACATATTAATATGTGATGTGATCATGTGATATCAGCATATGACTGGGCCAGTTTTATGTGGTGGCGGCCTTTGGCTGGCATCACTGTAGCTAGGCTAGTGTACCTTTTCCATTTGTATTGTTTTTTTCTAGCTTGAAACACCTCAAGTCATTACATGCAGGATCTCTAATTTCCCTGCCCATTCATAAAAGGCTTCCATTTTTTCAGATTAAATTTGATTATTCTTCCATGAATGTAAACTTTGGATTTATGCATATTTCAAGACTATATTTTTAAAAAGTGAGAGTGCGGATGCATACTTATTGTTCATGATAATTTGCTTGGGGGTTTTTGGAAGCCAATTGTCCTTCAAATGATGCGAATGTGCTTTGGCTATCTAGAGAATTAAGAATATGCATAGTAGTCTCTTGGCTGTTTTTTTTTTTGTTTTTTTTTTGCCAACCTCTTGGCATTTGCCATTTGATATGTGGATATTCTAATACCCCAAGGATTAAAATAACTCATAAATTGATGTTTGGGTTTAATAAACGGGAAAATTATTGATTTCTGGGTTTAGGGTGCGTAGAATTTTGCATCTAATTCTGTCATCATTGCAACTTCCTTTTTGGGAGTCTGTGTATGTCTCCCACTAGATCACAAACTTAGCTGTAGTTGAACAAATTGAGCTTTAGGACAAGTAAAGATATCTCCATTAGCCTGATATGAATACCTATGCTCACTAATCAAACTACATCATTTATAGGTCGTTAATTTTTTTAGGTACCTTCTTACATTATGCTTGGAATTCCAAAGCATGGGGAAGCTCCATCAACCCCACAACGCCCTCTTTCAGCCATGGGTGAGGCTTGTTCGAGGATGGACCTCACTGCAATACATCAGATCTTGGTTGCAACTCACTACAGAGATGACGAAGGGACTAATGAGGTAATGAATGGGTACAATTTCAATGCTAATCCCCAAGTTACAGTTTTTGCTAAAACCTTGGAACTTTTGGTTTGGTCTAGTTGTCTTTCCAAGAGTGGACCCAACAGATGAGGGATATGTTGGAAGCAAGGAAGCGTGGAGACTATGCATTCCGTGACAAAGATTTCAAGACAGCAATTGAGAATTATTCACAGGTGCAACTCAGCACTATGTTTGTTGAGCATGAGATTTGGAATAGAGATCCTTATGGTTTGTGGTTGATGCAGTTTATCGATGTGGGAACAATGGTGTCACCAACGGTTTTTGCTCGGCGCAGTCTGTGCTATCTGTTATGCGATCAACCAGATCCTGCGCTGAGAGACGCAATGCAAGCACAATGTGTTTATCCAGACTGGCCTACAGCATTCTACATGCAATCAGTTGCTCTGGCGAAGCTGGACATGCAGAAGGACGCTGCTGATATGTTGAATGAGGCTACTGCTTTGGAAGAAAAGAGGCAAAGAGGAGGCAGAGGCGCATAGTTTGTACAAAAGCTGAGCTCCCCAATTTAAATATTGAATTTACCTAAATCCAACGTGTGTCTGCTTAGATGGCACACGTACATTTGGTTCATTGACCAACTCATAGGAATTAACTGTTCATATGGACGTTAAATTGGGAAGGGAATCTTGGTGATTTTTCTATATGCAATCTCTTCCAGTCTTCTCTGCCGCCTCCGCAATGTGGTTGGAATACACGAACCCTTCTTGTTGCATGTGATTTGGGTTTAGTATTGGTGAATAGGCAATAAGATTCTTATTATATTCTCCATATCAAATTGTTCCTTGTACAAAGCAAAAGGGGAGACTCAATGGTCTAGATCCTGATACTTTAGGAATGAGAAATCCCTAGGTCTTACATTACCCCCAAAGGGAGCATGGGGGAAGATTTCTCTCTCGCTAAGAAATGTTTTCATCTCCAACAGTTATACATGGAAAGATAATTTGACTAAGGGGTTAGTTTGAGTTGTAAACGGTTCAGTATCATTTAAGTAAAGTTTTGAGTTTAAATTTTAGCGTGTGTAGAAAATTTTTGTTGGGAGATTAATTTATTATAGTCAAGTACGTGACTCAAGTTGAATTTGAATATAATTAGAGTAAAATTTTAGTGTTGGGTAAGTAATAAAAAAAGAAAAGAAAAGATAATTTATAATGTTTTTACCCCCTCAAACAGTGTTAGACCCAAGAACCTAGGACCTATTTGGTTCGTTTCCCACTAGCCCAATGAATCAGAAACTCGATTCCAGTGTGACTTATGATGCGTTGCAGTTTTATGTATGAACCTTGATTCCCATGCTAAGCCCGAACATCGAAGGCGTCAGATCTTCCCCCTCGGTGCCAAATCTACAAACCATGGAACTATGATTTCTGGTTTCACTTTTATTATTTATTTTTAGGGAAAATTAGGGGAAGAAGAAGACCGAGAAAATAATATTTATTAAAAATAATTTTAAAATTGTAATTCTAATAATCAGAATATAAACTTAAAAAAATTGAAGGGCCCCTCCTTCCTTCATCACACCCTCCTCCGTCTGAAGAACCCTTACGATTGCGCCGTTATTTGTCGGAATTTGAGCCAAGGACAAGCTCGAGTGTTGCAACGTCGGAGTTCTTCGCTTCATGTACACCCATTAGAGCAAAAATCAAGAAGAAGCATGCTTTGCGTTTAACTCCAGGAAACACACTTGCAATGTCAGTACTGTGAATCGAGATGGGGGATTTCATATTCTTTGATTATGGGAACGAGGTTGAAAAAGAAACTTCGAATTATTCAAGCCTTGGGGTTATTATTAGAAAGGAGAGTGTTTTGGTATCTAAGACAAAACATTTGAACCAGTTTTTGGACCTTGATTTTATAATCTTCAGTCCTTGTGGAAGAAGATAGGGAGGGCGTATATGCATGAGCGAGAGAAAATTTAGTATTTTGAAGCTGATATTTTAGTATTTAATCTTTTTAAGTAATTATATTCTTTAAAATTCTCTCTACTAAATATTCCACGTGGGATTTATAGAAGCTAATTCATTAATTATTCTACATGAATTTATGTCTTATTTTATACTCTTATAATTTTTATTATAGAATTTAATTAAAAAATTATCTTAATTCTATATATAAGATCTTTTTTTAATATTTATCTATTTTTTAAATTATTTTTATTGATATTCTCTTAACAATAATTAAGTAAGAATAAGAGATAAGAATAAAAAAATAATTATGATGTTTTAAAAAAATATGTTATATTAATTAATTTTTTTAATCTAATTAAATTATTTAAATAAATATTATATTTAGTATACCAAGAAGAGTACATTGATATTTTTTTCATGTTCCTCTTTCTAATAAGATATCTTCTTCCTTGCAAGAATTTCCATCCTCCCACTAGTTGCAGAGCTAGCACGCACCCTCCAATTAATTCTTAATTCCTTCCCCAATTCAAGTCCAACAACGTAATTTCCTCTCTCTATTTTTTTTATTCAAGAGTATAATTTCTTTTAAAATTTAGAGAGTAAATAGTTTTCTTCATTCCTAATAAATATATTTTTTACATTTATATTTATATTTTTCTTATCTTTTATAGATATTACTTACTATCTCAGTTAATAATTTGACAGTAACTTTCTCTCGTTCTTCCATTCTGTTGATAAATACTTTCTTTTGGGGATAATTCTATCATTTTTCAAGCTAATTAAGGAGCCATCCATTCTTAATATTCGTGTTTATTTTGTCATACATTATTAATATTTTATACTTAATTTATTTTGTGGTTCTTACAGTATTATTTTGTCGTATTAATTTTTAGAGGACCTCGGTGGAGAATAGATGGATATAAATAAAGAAAATGACAAAAAGAAAAGAAAAACAAAGTTCACCACAGAAAAAAAGATAATCTAAAATATGTGACAGGGTAAAGCTTGATGATTCATTTTTAATTAACATAAGATATGCTAATTACAATATGGTAATGAAGCCGGTATGGAAGTATAATGATGATTTTTGGGTTTTTATGAGCTTATACGAGTACTTTAGAGGGAGGTGTAGATTCCATGGCGCCATATCCACTGAAAGACAAAACAAGTCGTCGAATGCATGAACGTTCTGAAATTCAAATTTCTCAAACTCGCATGTCCATCCCAGAAAGGAATATTATTTATAATTAGTTGCTGCTTTTTCGATGTTATCCTTGTGATTATCATCAAAGAAATTACATAAAAGCATGCATGCTTTCCTTATGACATACAAGGATCTCCTAATACAGCCCAATTTGTGCTAGCTCACTCCTTTCAGTTACAGTCACAGAGCAGCTCCTCGCTGGCATAGATTCCCTCTTCCATGACCTAATTAAATCTCCTCTTTCCCATTTGGTCTCATCAATTCACCATTCTCTCCTCCCATGGGCTGCACCACCTCCAACCTCAACGATCTGCTCGCCGTCGCCCTCTGTCGTCAGCGTTGTGCCTTTCTCGATGAAACTATTCGTCACTCCTACGCTCTCTCTGCTGCTTACCTCTCCTATATCAACTCCCTCCAATCTCTTGCTCTTTCCCTCCAACAGCTAGATTTCACTTCTCCTTCGTCGCTCTCACCCTGACCAATCCCATCCCCAAGGTCTCATGTCTTTTACAGCTGCTGCATATATGAAGCAAAATGCTACCCCCTCCCAGGTGTATGAGCAGATGCCTATCAGCCCCCCACGCTGTTCACGTGGGCCAGTATTCTTCCTTTCCTTCTCACCACTATGGAGATCAAACTTTTGGCGGTGGGAGTAGAGGGTATTATAGCTCAGCCCCTCCATACGGACCAGAGTTGTCTGCCTTTGCTTCTTCATCTCAAGCCTCTCCAAGGATTTATTCACCTTGGGGTTTTGACAGCTCTTATTATTCTCAACACACAACGAACCTGCGGTACTCGAAGGAAATAAGAGAGGAGAAGCGAATTCCTGATTTGGAAGATGATGATTATGAGCATGGAGTGGTCGAACCAGAACAAGGGGGTCAAAGCGCCGACGCAGATGATGGGGCTGGGGAACATTCAAAATTTACAGAGGCATCGCTAAACCAAACTGTGCCGACTGGTTCAATGGAGAATGATGGTGTGGAAATGGAACATGAAGTGCCTGCGGATGATGCTTTTGAGGTAGCCAGCAAGATTGAGGTTCAGTTCCGAAGGGCTTCTGAGTCTGGCACGGAAATCGCTAGGATCCTTGACGAGGGAACGCTTCCATATTATCCAAAACACGGAGTTTATCAAGGTAAGTCATCTACATACATTTTCTAGTGCAACCCGGCTCTTTTTTATTTTCTCTTAAATCCAATCAATTATTACCTCAACTATCCATTGTTATCTTGATTTGTGTATTATTTGAGAGCTTTCCTTCTTTTCTGCTTGCTCTTCACTAATTTGTGCTAAGCACTACTTGCATATTGCATACATTAAGTTATTACTAGTCCGTGGCTTGAACTCGGTTTTTTATGCTGACTTCAATTTATTATGCTCGCTCCTGAACTTTAAATTTCATCAATCCGTATGAACCAGCGTTTTCCAAAGTGTTAAAATTATTTACTCTCCCATTGTCGTTAACGGTGTCACAACTATCAATCTCCAAAGTATACAAGATTGGTCATAGGAGTTTGGAACTTGATGGAGATCTATTGACGAGGTCACGCAATCTTCCTTCTACCTTGCAGAAACTTCATCTTTGGGAGAAGAAACTCTATAAGGAAGTAAAGGTATGCCATTATCTTGAGTCAGAAGTTTCTTCCCCAATATGTATTTAATTAACTCGATCTTTGGTAAATTTAGTGAATCTGTAATTGTTTATAAGCATATCGTACGCTTATCTTTAAATAGCGTACTGTTAACTCTTTTGTTCACCTGTATTAAACTATAGAAATTTCACATTAAATAATTATAAAAAGATTAAAGGCATATAATATTAAAAGGAGTCTTATCAAATTGACTAAACTCATTTTGATAGGAAGACAACACAAATTAATAGGTCTCTGAGACTAAAAAAGAGTACAAACTTAGACTGAAAAACAAAAGGGGAAAAAATTATGGAAAAATACAGATAAAGCCTATTTGAATTTAAAAAAGAGAAATTGGGTATCTTAATATTGAAAAAGATAGATTGGACAGGAGGCCCAATCTTTCATTTGTAAATTAGTGTAAAAATACGAAATTAGCCTTGGTATTTGCAACTCCTATAACAGTATTTGCAACATTCCCAGTGGTATTTACAACTCCTGTAATAGTTTTGTAACTTTGTCAATGGTATTTATAACTCCCGTAATGGTATTTGCAACTTTACTAATGGTATTTGACACTTTACAAATTATATTTGCAACACCCATAATGATATTTGTAAGTCCTATAATAGTATTTGCAATCTTAACAATGATATTTGTAACTTTGCTCATAGGATTTTCATGTCTATTTGATTTGCAAGTCTGGCAGGGATTTGAAACTCTTGCTATAGTATTTGCAAGTCTCATTATGATATTTGCAATTTTGATAATGACATTGTAACTATGACAATAGGATTGCAAATTTGCTCATGGGATTTACATGTCTATTTCATTTGTACGTCTGATAGGTGGATTTGCAACTCCTACTATGGTATCTACAATTTCTACGATGAGATTTGCAAGTCTGAAAATGGGATTTCCAACTTGTAGCCATAACGTGCTACACAATTTCATTGATGACATTTACCATATAACTTAGGCTACTTACAAAAAATTATCCAACTCATTAACACTATACATCATATTCTATGCACTATATATTTTCTTCTTATACTTAAAACATTATGAACAAAAAGCATAAGTTGAATATCAAAAAATATCCATCATGTACTGACAGTCAACTTCACATTAGATTTGGATTTTTGAATGTTCTTCTAAAGTATCCAGCTTGGTGGCATATGCTGCAGTGATATACCTGCAGCGAATAACAACTTCCATAAACATAAAAAATTTTACTTATATTTCTGGATCATCCCTTTGTTATTGTATATTATCATTTATTTTAATTGCTACATAAACATGTGCACTGCTGTCTTTAAACTGAAAAAAAGTATAAACTTCACCATAATCATTGAATGACCCAACTCCCATTACAAACTTGTAAATTTCTTAGCGTAAGTTGTCAAAATAATTACTAAAGTTGCAAATCCCATTACATTAATATTAAATGACCCAACTCATTGCAGGTAACTTTTTTCATAGCATTAAATGTCTAACTTGATGTTATTTAAGATCATTTCTAAAGTTGTATCTCCTATTAGAGGAATAATGAATATCCCAACTAATTGCACCTAACTTTTTCTATTGAGTATTAAATGTCTTACCTAAAGTTACAAAAATCATTCATGAAGTTATAAATACCATTAAAAGAGTAGTAAATGACTCAATTAATTAGTTTTATGACTTGCAGGTTACTCTTACTATGAGTCATGCGAAAAGCAAAGTAATGCTCTTTTCCAAATGAGTACTATTTCCTCCTCAATCTTAAGAAACTGAAAAGGAAACCGCAATTGCGAAATGCCCCAAAGCACCCAAATACGTCAGCATTTACACTAACTATATTCATACTTGCCCCATATCTACACCTACTTCTCTATACCTTCAAGTATTATCTGAGAATTTTCACCATTTCTCCTACAGCTTTCTTAAACTAATAGAAGCTACAGTATTTGTAAATCTTTTTCTCCCCAGGTAACCATCAAAATGAACAAAATAAAGCTAATCACTGGAGAAGTAAACTAAGAAGATTTGTGTTAAAAACTTTACTTGCACTTCCTCTTTTCTAGCTTTAACTCAGCCAAAGGTGTCTCCCCCAAGTTTTGTCTCCTATTCTTGTGCCAATGGTAGACTGCTTCGTCTCTTTCTGTCTACTAATACTGTTGTAGTGTACTTTTAATTAGTCTAAGGGTAATTTTGTATTTTTACATTAATGTACAAATGACATATTGTGCCTCCTGCCCAATCTGTCATTTTCAATATTGAGATGTCCAATTTATCTTTTTGAAATTCAGATGAACCTTATCTATCTTTTTCCCAAAAAATTAGCATGGAGAATATTAGAATATAGAAATCTAATATTGAATAATTAAGAAAAATATTAAAAGTATATTATGTTAAAGGAAATTTTATTAAATTGACTCAGGTCATTTTGATAGAAAAACAAACTATATATACATCTTTGTTTTATTAATATAGTGTCAAAATCATTTAATATGAGTTGTCTTTCTATCAAAAATAACTTTAAGTTAATTTGATTTTTAATATTTTTCTTAATTATTCAATATGAGATTCTCATAATTGTATCAGAACGGATTCTGATTATTTAGGGCTTAATTGAATCCTATGTATGATTTATTATAATTTCATATATCCTGCTATTCTCCATGAGAATTCGGATTTATTGGCAAAGAGGTAAAGAAATAGATTAATCATTCCATTCCAATCGATTCAAGAACCAGACAAAGAACTAATGCCTCTCATGCATGCATTTTTTGCAGAAATAGTATTCTTGCTTATTTGAATGATTCTCAATAAAGAAAAAAGAGTTCAGGAATTACTGGATATATAGGACTATAGGAGCCATTAGAATTTATTCCTACGTTTTATTTTTGTAGGCAGAGGAAAATATACGAGTCTGGCATGATCAAAAGTGTCGTATGCTGAAGCGTTTGGAGGACAGGGCTGCCGATTTTCACAAAGTTGATACAATCCAAACTTCAATTAAGAATCTATCCACAAAAATAAGAATGGGCATTCAGGTTGTTGATTTGATTTCTGTGAAGATAAATAAGATAAGGGATGAAGAGCTGTGGCCCCAAGTGAATGAATTGATCCAGGGGTAAGTAAAGTTAAGAAGTTACAATAATTCTGTTATTTGTGCTGCTCACTCATGAATATGTCTTTATTCCTCGCTGACTATATCTGACATATGAGGGCATTGTAGAGTATATATGCTATTAGTATGTATGTTTTGCTTTCCTCTCAAGGTGTGGTGGATGTGGATACATTTTTTTGTTTCAGGCTAACAAGAATGTGGGAATCCATGCATGAGTGTCACTGAATTCAGTGTGAAGCAATTAGAGAAGCCGGAGTTGTTGGTTGGATGGGATGCAGGAACAAGCAACTTGAACAAGAGGTGATCTGGAGCTTGCAATTCTGTAGCTGGATAAGTGCCCAAAAGAGGTACGTGAGAGCATTGAATAATTGGTTTATGAAATGTCTGATGCATGAGCCGGATTCTTATTCCCCTGGAAGAATGGAAGCGCCGCGTGTATTTGTGATATGCAATCGATGGTCCCAAGCTATGGAGAGAATATGTGAAAACGAAGTATTAGAGTGTGGGTACGTGTTCAGCAGGCGCGTGCTTCAGATATGGGAACAAGAGAGGTTGGAAAAGAAATGTACAGAGAGATGATGAGGAGCAGAAGCTAGTAAAGCAAATACGGGCAGTGAAGAAGAAAATGGAGGCGGCATTCGGGGTGTTAATTATGATGATGATGATGATGAGGGTGATGGTGATGGTGATGGTGATGGAAGCACTGGTTTAGAAGGAGTCTTGCAGCAAATTTTGGAGGCCATGGAGAGGTTCGCAGGCATGTCTGCTACGCTTTACCAAGAGCTGCGGCAAACAGGTGATCAAGACTCAAGAGGAAAGAGGCGGTGTGGAGCATATGCATGCATGTTAAGTAATGTAGGAGTTAAGGACACGAAGGCCATCCTGCCTGATTAAAACATGTAAATTGGGCTAAGTTAAGGATTCTCTGTTGCATGCTGGTGTTTTGGGAGGCAGTGTTTTAATTTAAACTATTAGTCATCTATGTTATTTGTCTGTAAATCTATTTCCTCAACTCTTTCAAAATCTTGTTTGGCTTGGATATTGAATTCTTATTTTTCCTAATGTATTTATTATTCTTCTATATGTGACATAACTAATGTTATATACAAAAATAGAACTTGGTTTTAATTTCTATTGTATGTGGAAGTTAAATTTTTTAAATGAAATAACATATTAAAATTCTCAAATCGTCTTTTAAAAAGCATGTAATATATTATGTAAAAGATTTTAAGATTAAACTCGTCTATCTATGACTAATTTTCCTATGAGATATTTTTATTTAATACTCATATGAGATATTTTTCCTTTCATAAAATGTTCTTTCCAATTAATTAAATTAGTAGAAGCTTACAACTAATTAACTAGTGAGCAAATTTATATATATATAGCAATTTGAATAGAAGAGTGGGCACAAGGCGACCATTTTCTTTCCTGTATTGAGAATGCCATATAGGCTTAACGTTAAGTTTTGGTATGCCGCGGAAGATCCATAACTAACCTGCAAAGCTATTAGATAGATAGTGTGTACAGATACAGAAGAGCATTTTAATAATGCAGAATACACTTATAACAATTAGACAGTATATATAGGTCATTTTGCTGGAAAATGTTAAACCAATATGTTGTAAATAAATTGTAATAATAAATATTTATTATTTAGGATGTTAATAGGCGGTTAGTTAGGAAGATATAACCCGCCATATCAGTGTGTCAAGCTGTGTATAAATATAAGGCATATGTATCAATATCATTGTTCAGTTCATTCCTAATAAAATCCATATTCCATATACTTAGGCCCCTTAGAAGAATCACAATGCCAAATGGTGAGACCATGGTGATTACATATCCGTGTTACAGATAGAATTATACTTAAGAATGTTTATTATACCCCTGGTTGTTGCTTTAATCTCATTTGTTTCATGTCTAACTATTAATATGTCATGCATAATGTCTTTTCATCTTGAGTATTGCATTTTGTAAGAAACTTTAAGTGGGAAGGAAAGAATAATTGGTAAAAAGAATTTTGGACTGTACATAACAGAACTAGAAGGACATACACTATTATGCATATTGAATAGAAAGAGACCATTAGTTTTACCCAAGATACTTGGCATAGGAGGTTAGATCATGCACTCATAGACAAGTTAAAGTACCTAGATCTGATTAAGACTGAAGTTATTGTTATTCATCATAAAAAAATGTGATATTTGTGCTCGTTCTAAACAGACTCATTTACCTTTCACTTCTAGTTCTTCAAACACTAGTTGTTGCTTTGAATTAATTCATGCCCATGTATGGGGACTATATAGAAAACCCATTTATAAGGGGCATCGTTATTTTCTTACTATTGTCGGTGATTTCTCACGATGTACATCAATATTCTTAATTATCAATAAAAGTAAAGTTATCATTCCTTTAAAGAATTTTTTTGCCTTTGTTTCTACTCAATTTTTTGCTTTAATAGAACAATTACATACTGATAATGGTATTGAGTTTGTGAATCATGAATTGCGCACTTAATTAAATAATAAATGGGTGATTCATAAGACGAAATGTCCATATACTCCCACCAAAATAGGGGTCATTGACTGTAAGCATAGGCATATCTTAGCGGTTGCAAGGAATATGTTCTTTCAATCTGGTGTCCCCCTGAAATGTTAGGGAGAAATCATTGCCACTGCTATTTTTCTTATTAATAAAACTTCATGTCGTATTATAGGTTATATTGTATGGTTACCAAACTAACTTATCCATGCTTAAAGTCTTTGGTTGTCTTGCCTATGTTACCAATTTTCATCCTCATGATAAATTTGGTCCTCGATCTGACCCCTATGTCTTTATAGGCTATCTAGATTCTCAAAAGGGTTTTGCTTGTATAATATTAAAATTGGTTCATGTTTTTATTGAAACTAAGTTCCCTTTTTGAGACTCTATACGTATCAATCAAGTGGAGAAAATAGTGATCTCATGATTGATCTATTCAGTCATAACTCGCCTAAGTATAATGAATCCCCTGTGCCAATTTAGATGTCAAAACATATTTTAGAACCACCCATACATGGTGAAGATCCTCCAAATAGAGGAGAAAATGTTCCAGCATTGAATAATGAGCCAAACCATCTGAGTGTTGAGAGGCCAGTGCATGAAAGAAGGTCCCCTACTTGGATACAGGATTATTATTGCACAGCATAGTCTTCAACATAGGTTCTGTTTGGCTATGCCTCCATGATAGATTTACAAAAAGAGTCTCACTACAGGTAAAACGAATGTAAAGTACCCCTTGAAGTCACATTTATGTTATTCAAGTATTTCCTATAATTATAAAACTTTTCTATACAAAATTGATCAAATTGTTGAGCCTCTAGCTTTGAAGAAATAGCTCGAGACCCAAGATAGATGGATGCAATGCATAAAGAAATAAAAGCATTAGAAGAAAATGATACATGACAATTAGTTGACCTACCTAAAGTCAAAATACCAATTGGGTGTAGGTGGGTATTTAAGATAAAATATGATTGCAGTTAAAACATTGATAGGTTTAAGGTTATATTAGTGGCTAAGGGGTACATTCAACAAGAGAAAATATATCATTTTGAAACCTTTTAACCCATGGTTAAGATAGTTACTATTAGAATTATGCTTTCTATTGTAATAAAAAATGACTGGGCCTTCTTTCAAATGAATGTGTATAATGCCTTTCTCTAAGGTGAATTGGAAGATAAGGTATATATGCAATCTCACAAGGCTTTGGGAACTTGACAAGAAATAAAGCTTGCAAGTTAACAAAATATTATATGGGCTCAAGCAATATTCATGGCAATAGAATATTAAGCTCACAAATGCACTGCTGGAAGGAGATTTTAAATAGAGTAAATATGATTATTCATTATTTATTAGAAAGGGTGAATATGAAATTACCTTAGTGTTGACCTATGTAGATGATTTGATCATAACAGTAAATATATCATACAAGATCAATGAAGTAAAACAGTTTTTGTATAGTAAGTTGAGGATAAAATATCTGGGGGAATTTAAATACTTTTTAGGAATAGAGGTAATAAAACCAAAAAAAGGTATAATACTTAACCAAATAAAGTATGCTCTTGACATTATTACTAACCTGGGTTTGACTGCTTAAGTCTCTTACAGTGCCAATAGAGAAGAACATAAGGTTGTGGGCAAATTCTAAGAAAGAAAAAGATTATATGCTCCGCTGGTAATGAGATTATCATACTTATCTGTGACTATACATTATTTGTGTTTTGTAGTGCATAGGCTCAGCGAATTCATGAATGCATCTAGGAGGTCTCACTACAATGCAGCTATAAGACTGGTTTGATACTTAATAATCTATTAGGCCTTAGGATATTATTGACAGCAAGACAACCTACTAAGTTAGAGTTTTTTATGGATTCAGATTGGGGGACATATCCATATACCCATAGATTAGTAGCAGATTTTGTGATCAAGCTCTCAGGGTCACCAATATCTTGAAAATCAAAGAAATAGTCAACTGTTTCAAAGTCTTCAGAAGAGGCAAAATATAGAGTTTTAAGTCAGGTTGTATCTAAAGTGGTATGGAATTTTAAGATGTTAAAGATAATTGATTACCTTTTCTTTGTTACAAATAAATTAAAGCATCTCTTGTATAACTTCATTTTCTCAATCAAACTAAGCAGTTCACTTCTAATTAAAATGAGTTTTTATTTATTTATTTATTCTTTGTGAACGGATCATAGTAGTATGAGTGGTAGGGGCTCATATGGATCTTAAATCAGTGGTTGAGAGTTTGGTTCTCAACCCATATAGAAAACTCAACTGCGCGAAGGATTAGTTTTTGCTGATGGCAAATGCCAAATGAGCTGATTAGCTACCGCTGCGGATAAAGTCCACTCATAGTCATAGTATCTCATCACAACGAAAAGAAGCTTTATTCTTTTTAAAATAAATAAACATAGGTGATTTTTCCCATTTTTAAGAAATCTCTCGTCCTTCGCTAAAGGAATAACTCAGGAGCTATTTGAACAGTTTCCAAGTGGATTATTGAACGGCTTAATATTTAAAAACCTGCCAGAATGGGCGTATGCCGATCTCAGTAGTATATATGCAGCACTCTAAAATCTAAGTGCTTCCTTTCCTACGGCCTTTATAGAAAACTAAAGTAAAAAGAAGATTAAAAGAAATAGACAAAAATAACAAGTCGGGTTAGCGGCTTCTGGGAGTGTGGGTTTTAGTTATTGAGCTTGTTTAGTTTACTTACAAATTATATTTTTAAAAACTCTTTTACATAAAATCTAAATTTAATTTTTTTTAAATAAATAATTATATTTATTTAAATAAATTTTTAAATAAAATTATAGTTTAAAACTAAAATTTCAGATAAATTGATCAGAATAATTTATAGAATAGTAAAAAAATTTATGAATTAACCAATTACTATATTACATCTAATTTTTCTTACACTCTCTTTTCTATTTTTTTTTACACCCTCTTTTCTCTTTCCTATTTTTTCTTATACCCTTTTTTCTTTTCTTATATCCTCTCTTCCCTCTCCTCTTATATTTTATCTCTCCTCATTTAATATTTATATTTTTTTTATAATTTATTAATAATAAAAATACTTTTATAAATAACTATCTAAATATTCATTTATTTAAAATTATTTTTTTATAAATTTTTATTTAAAAATTATTTTTTATAAATTTTCTAAATTTTTTTTAAAAAAAATTATTTTTAAAATTCTATCAAACACACTCAATAATTAAAACGAGAGAGAAGATAGATCCGGGATCATTGCGATGTGAGCGGGTTTAATTAATGACGCCCGTGACAACATTCATGAAGATAACGCCGACAAGTCTGCGCAGCCGCCGTAGGCCCCACAATAGAAGCCATCGCCATTGAACAGGCACGTGGCCATGTCCATCGCGTACGTACAAGCTGATGAAGATGAAGATGAAGATGAACCCTCTTTATATATATATATATATATATAAATAAGGGAGGTCTCATGTCTTGATTCTCCACATCAAATCCAAGAGATGGATAACAAGAACAAGATGCGGGTGCTCTTGTGTGTGCTGCTGTACAGCCTCATGGTGGGAGGCTTAGCGGAGCAATGCGGCAGGCAGGCAGGGGGTGCCTTGTGCCCCGGCCGCCTCTGCTGCAGCCAATTCGGCTGGTGTGGTACCACTAACGATTACTGCGGCCCCGGTTGCCAGAGCCAGTGTGGCGGCAGTGGCCCAGGCCCAGCCCCTCCCTCCGGTGGCCTCACCGGCATCATCTCCAGGGACACCTTCAACCAGATGCTCAAGCACCGCAACGACGCCGCCTGCCCGGCCAATGGCTTCTACACCTACGACGCCTTCATTCAGGCCGCCAAGTCTTTCCCCGCCTTCGGCAGTACCGGCGATGATGCCACGCGCAAGAGGGAGGTCGCAGCTTTCCTCGGCCAAACTTCACACGAGACCACCGGCGGTTGGCCCAGCGCTCCCGACGGTCCTTACGCCTGGGGTTACTGCTTCAAACAGGAACGGAACCCACCAAGCGCTTACTGTCAACCCAGCTCCCAATATCCATGTGCTCCAGGCAAGCAATACTATGGCCGCGGACCCATGCAACTGTCCTGGAACTACAACTATGGACAGTGCGGAAGAGCCATAGGATCGGACTTGCTCAACAACCCCGATCTGGTGGCTAGCGATGCTGTGATATCCTTCAAGACGGCACTGTGGTTCTGGATGACAGCGCAGTCGCCGAAGCCATCGTGCCACGACGTCATCACGGGGAGATGGACACCCTCCGGCGCTGACACGGCGGCGGGTAGACTTCCAGGGTACGGAACGACCACGAACATCATCAACGGAGGGCTGGAGTGTGGGAGAGGGCAGGACGCGAGGGTTGCGGATCGCATTGGATTCTTCAAGAGATACTGCGACATTCTGCGTGTCGGCTATGGCTCCAACCTCGACTGCTATTCCCAGAGGCCATTCGGCTCTTCCTCGCTCATCGACGTCCTCTAACTCTAATCTAATCTCTCACATGCGTGTATCACTCCATCTTATCCAATAAAATCGTCTCTTTCCACAATTTTTAGGTGTGATGATATCCTTGAACTAGAATAACCATCTATGGAATCCTAAATAAGCTGCATCGTTTTATAAATAATATATTTTGTATGAGCGTGATAAACATACATATTGACGTTGATCTTTGGAACAAGGGGTGGATGCACATGTCCTGAGCTGCAGAAGTCAAAAGTTGGTGGGGTCAAGTTGAAGTTTGGGAAGAGTTAGAAAACAGGTTCGGTCTAATCGTTTGACGCTTCAACGCCGTACACCGTGGGTCTTTAATTTCCTGTCTGCCAGCCGCCACCATCTTATTGATCCTGACATTAGCTTCCCTCGCCCCGAATTGTGGACCATTAGAGAAGATTCGAGTTATTGTTGCCCTCTATTCTGTTTCTGCAAGTTGTTTAGTTAATTAATTTGGCACATGATAACATCGTGAAGATAATACGGACAAGTCTGCTGAGCCGCCGTAGACCCCACTATGCACCATGTTCACAAGGGACTCCTTCTGCTTAAATATGAAGCAAGGTCAAATCCAAAAGATAGAACGTAAAAAGATGTGGCTACTCTTGATTGTGCTGCAGGGGGGAGGCGCGCTGCTTAATTACATATATGATGTCCTGATTAAGGGAACATATTATATTATAATTAAATAATAGAGCACTATACCAAGATTTCATCTCCTATCTACAGTTCTAATTATCAAATATCCTTCACTCTTATTTCACATTCACTCTTATTTCACATTCTTAACTATTCCCTTTTATTATTGGGAAAATAATATAGGGATCCTATATAAGTAATTGAATAATAAAAAAGTCTCATCAAATACTATAATTCATGTCAAATCCTATGAGACCTCACATGAATTTTTTCTAGTTGTAAAAAGATTTAAATAACTTTGTGAAATAAAAAAATATTAAAGAAGAAATGAGAATTTGCGCGCTTTGCGATAACAGTACAGTGTTGACACGCTTTGCTATGAAATAGGAGAACAGTATAGTATATTGTAGGTAGATTTACTTATCATCGTAGCTGGGGTTGTTAGTTGCAAGTGCTCGGGTTGTTATTTTAGGCGCTGAGATTGTTATTGCAGGTATTAGGGTTGTAAGTTACAGCTGATGGGGTTGTTAGTATAGGGGTTGGGGTTATTAGTGCAGTTGATGGTGTTGTTAGTTGAGCTGATGGGGTTCTTAGTATAGGTGATGGGGTTATTAGTTGCAGGAGCTGGGATTCTTAGTTGCAGGTATTGGGGTTGTTATTTCAGACTTAGAGTTGTTAGTTCAGGTGTTGGGGTTGTTAGTGCAGCTGATGGGATTGTTAGTTGCAGCTGATGGGGTTCTTAGTTGCAGGGGCTGGGATTGTTAGTTGCGGGTGCTAGAGTTATTATTTCAGGCACTCAGGTTGTTATTATAGGTGCTGATATTGTAAGTGCAGCTGATAGAGTTGTTAGTTGTAACTGATGGGTTTCTTAATGCATGTGATGGGGTTGTTAGTTGCAGGTGATGGGGTTATTATTTTAGGTGATGGGGTTGTTATTGCAGGTGCTGGGGTTGTAAGTGCAGTTGATGGGGTTGTTAGTTACAACTGATGGGGTTGTTAGTTGCTGGTGTTGGGGTTGTTATTTTAGGCACTGAGGTTATAAGTGCAGTTGATGGAGTTGTTAGTTACAGGTGCTGAGGTTGTTATTTCAGACGCTAGGGTTATTATTGCAGGTGCTGAGGTTGTAAGTGCGAAGTTGACCTAGACATATATATATATAAGTAAAGTAAGATTATTAATAGTACGTTTAAATTCAACTATAATTAAGATATGATCAATGACGCAGAAATGCTTCAACCATCATCTTTGAATAACAATTCAGTAATTAAGATTCTTTATCATTATAAAATGATTAGATCCTCTCCACATAATCACATATTCAAATTACATTCAAAGCTTGTATATCTTGCCCATATTGTGAGGCATGGTCTACCAATGAATTTTGAGCCACCAATTCCATAATTTTTGGGATGAGTTTCTTCAAATTCACCATATCAACTTCATAAGGGTTACAACTATCAACACATGCAATCAAAGTCTACAAGAAAAGAGGAGAAATTTATTAGGCGTATGCGACAGAAATTGAATCTTACTTTTTGTAGTTTGGACAACTGATATGAGACGCAAGTAATGTTTTCCTTAATTTTTTATGTTCTATATAAATATAGTCATCCTCCATATTATTATGCTTTGACCCAACTCAAAAATTTTCTAGGTTTGTGGCTTCTTTTGGTTATTTTTATAACTCACATATGCTTTTGACAAGCATCTTGGAGTTATATGGTATGACTGTTAAAAAACAAAATAGTTTAACTTCCTAAATTATCCATCCATCTTTATAATATCATTTTCTGTAATAGTGGGTATTTCTGGCTGACAACAGTTAAATAATAAAGTTTTAGAAAAAATGTTCTAGCGAAACTCTTCATAAACCAAATACTTCATTGTTGCATTTTTAGCTAATGTTACTAACCAATATTCATCTTTTGATAAGCATCTTGGACTCTTGGGGTTAATTTTTAAAGTTGATATGGCTGTTCATAATCGAGGTAGTAAAAAAGGACCTGACACTTCTGTAAATTCATATTCGCTATTTTTTCCTAATTCAAAATTGTATGTATCTAATGCTCCAACATATTTTGAAATCCAAGTTGATATATGTGTCACAGCAATCATATAATTATCACAAAAAAATTAAACACAAACACACAGAAGAGAAATCGGCCACTTTATTGTTGCAGTTCTCTTCTCAGCACATGTTTACAAAACAATAATAAGTGAGTTTTCCCTCATTGAGAACTAGGAGTTGAAAAAACACAAAATTCAAGCAGACACAGTTATAAAGGCGTATGCCAACATAATTTTCTATGCTCGTTAATCCAACGCCACACAACAATACTCAACTCAGTGGTAATGATGACACTAAAAAATGAACATCTATGATGAAGGAATAAAAAAATGAACAAAAAAAGATGAACTAGAAATCAAAGAGAAAAAGAATACACACAACAGAGATATGATATGAAATTCCTTATTTTTGTTTTAGAAAATACAGAAAATCAATAAAAATGACATGAAGGAATGCTCTTAACACTGAAAATAATTTTCAAGTGATGCTCATAGTTTCAACATATCTCTAATTTTATGTTTAGAAAACTTCATCATGATTTCATCATCTAATATAACAGACTTTCACCTTCTTCCTGAGAACCAAAACAAAATGATGATGACATGAAAAAGAGCAGAAAAAATGTGAAGCTTACTTAGTAGTAGGAGGAGAACTTTTATATTTATTTGTAGTAAAAACAGTAACCTGAGGTTTCTTCTTCTCTTGAACTATTCCTCCATCTTTAGTGTTTTTTTGTTCAAGATTTGTAGAAGCTTCTGCAGAAACGAGAGGAGGCTTCACAAGATTGCCCCTCCTCTTAGAGAGAAGAAATAAGCTTCTTTTCCCAAATCAGCTTCAGACGCAATAATTTTGTCACTTCAAAAGGGAAGAAGAAGAGCAGAATCCATTATTAGCACTATGATAAGCATTATTATGATTACTCTACAAATCCTTGCCGAAAAGAGAAATCATACTTCTAGATTTCCTCTCAAGAGGAGGAGAATCACTACCAGAAAGGCTAAGCCTGAGCTCTGAAGCGTAAGAAACTCAAAACTCTTCAACATTTCTCTCTTCTTTCTCTCTGCATCAGTCACTGTAGCTACAGGCTTCCTCATCACACTTTCTCTTATTATTTCACACTAGAGCATGCCAAGAAGGACAGTTGTATCTTTTCATAATTGGAAAAAATTCATTTGAAATCCTATGGGATTTGAAATGAATTATAGCATTTATTGGGATTTTTTTGTCATTCGATTACTTCCATGGGACCCATATGTCATTTTCCCTTTATTATTCCCATTCTTTTTAAAACCATTCCATTATACCCAACCGGCCGCCTCAAGTTTCAGATCTTATGTCCCAAAAAATAGATGCACTTCTATCATCACTCATGGTCTGCTGATTTGTGAAATAATACTATAAAAATTTCTTAAAATATAATTATTATTAATTATTTAGATATATTTTTAGATAATATAAATTAAAAATAATATTATAAATAAATCTAATTTATTTTATAAGAGCTAATTATAATATAAAATAATTTTACTAAAATTTAAAAGAAATTATACCATAGTTATAAAAAGAATTTTTTTAAAATTTAAAAAATTAATATAATATTAGAGTATGCATAATAAAATTTACTGTGACAATATATAAGTATTCTACACATACCTTCAAAAAATAATGCTATATAATTAATATAACTTTAATCAAGCCTATAAAATTTTTCCTATGATTCTAAAATAAGATTATCACTTGAAAGATGTTAATAAAAATAGGGTGAGATAAAAATATCAGTAATCATCAATTCTACTTATCATATGCATTAACATGTACTCATAAGGTGTCAAGTTGGACTAATAACAAAATACAATATATAGAAAATAACATATTTTATAATAAAATTAAATGGATAACTCATCCAAATTCCTCCTATCAAACCAACCGAACTGTCTTATTCTTACTGATTGAATCTATGGGCTAGTGATAACTGATCACTCGAAAAGCTAACAGATCAAGTGATATGGATAGGCAAAAAGCCACAGAGCACGTGATCGGACTGTGGGTTCATTATATTACGATAAATAAGTAAGGGTGTCACAGCCCCTCAGTAAATAGGTGGAGTACGTTCCTCAGTAAACTGGGGGATAAAAACCAACCATCAAGCCCTAATGAAGATTATACCACGTGGTAGAAATAGAACTCTATCATCACTCATCCTAATGCATAATTCTCAAAATAATTAAAAATCTCAATAGCTTGATAAATATCAACAATTTTTTTTAAAGATAATAACTTTCTTTAAATTCTAGTATCAACATATAACAAATTTATAATCTCAACTCAAACTTTTTAAATTAAACTTTAAGTTTCACAAGATTATTTTCAATAAAAATAATCAAACAAATTTTCTCAATACAATCATATCAATATTAATAGATTTATAATATATATAGCACACACAACGAGTAGAAAGTGGTTACCTCTCATATTAGAAATAGTCTAATGGTCCCATATACAACAACATTAACCACAAATAATTTGGGAGTAAAGAGAGAAACTAGATAGTAATAAGAGTTAAGGATTAGGATTAGGATGCTTATATATAATTTATAAGGTTTAAAATTATAATATCATCTAATATGATCTTATTATTTTTTAATAATATTATTATTATCTTTCAAAATCCTATCAGATATGATAATTTTAAATTTAAATTATATTATGATTATAGTATAAACATTTATATTATTATATGTATATTTAATCAAAGATATAGTAATATTATTATTATATTGATCAAAATTCTATCATATATTATAATTTAAATTATATTTAAATCTGAACCTAAAATCCTAATAAATTCTTAACTAATAATAGCAATGAAATTTTAAAAATCCTAAGTAAGCTAATGGTAAGATGATCCATATATCATATTTTATTAAAAGTAATAAAAATAAAAAACTATACTAATTTAATTAGAAAATATTTATGAGTTATTGATAAATAATATTTTTAATTGTGTTTAAATATAAGATTTATTTAATTAATTTAGATAATTAAATAATTTAGTTAAATTAATTATTTATAATAATTGTATTTTAATTTTCTTAAAATATCATATTTAATTATGTGTCTTTTAAACTATCATGAATAGAAATTCCTTTAATATGTATAATCATATAAATATAGTTTGAGAAAAATTTATAGTTTTAAAAGATAAAGTAGATTGTGATATTATAATTATAATTAAATTAAATTGTTTATATATTTCTTATAATTATGACTTGAGGGAGTATTATATATTATAATATATAAATGAGAGAAAAATGCTATTTTTAAGTTCTTATAATCTATACTTCACTATTAAATTTTCAGTCGCTCACATTTAAAATATTTTCGACTGTATAGTGTAAATTATCATATATTTATTGATTTTTAATTTTAATTTTGTTTTTAGTTTCCTAGAGTTAGGCCAAATTTATCAAAATTACTCAAAAATACTTTCTTAATCTTTAATAAATAACCCATTTAATTAATTTGATTAAATTAAATAAGTTAGTTAATATAATGTATTTTTTCTAAAATACCTTAATTATTTTTTTAATTCCTTTTCTCTCTTTTTTATTTGATTATTTTTAATAGAGTATCAATAGGGATAATTTAAAAAAATTAATAAGATTAACTGTTCAATTATATTATATATTAAAGATAATAAAAATAAAATCTCATATCAATAGACAAGTTTGAGCTCGTGACATTATAAAATATGGATTAACCCGGAACTTTAGCTTTTAATGTTGATAAGTAATTTCATGATAAGGTATCCATTATTTTTTTTGGTATAAATTAAGAGGCATTCCCTAATCGACAGTTTAAATATTAATCTTTTTAAAATATTAAAATTATTGAAATAAGTTTTATTTTTTTTAACAAAATATTTTTTTTATACGAACATCTTGCTTCAAACTCAATATAGTATATTTAAGAAATCTAACTATGTATTAATTATATTAAATTTTATTGGTATAAAATATCCATTAGTTTTATCATTCGGTTTAAAGTATTCGAATTGTACATATCAGTGGATTGGAGAAGGCCTCCACGTGGTGCTGATCCTTGAAGATAAGCCGACGAGCCGATTTACAAAGAGGGCTATAAGAAACCCATGCTCTAGTCTTCTCTTGAGTTTTCTCTCTTTTGGGCTTTTCAATGTTTGTTCCTACACTGCATGGATAAACCCAACCAAAAGAAAACCCAAAATCCCAAATGTTGCCATTTGAGGCCGTACACTGCAGCCAACTAGAAAGAGAAGTCCATCTCGATATTCTAAATTCTAAATATCTAAATTTATATATGAGAGTAATAGATAGTTCGCTCTATTTGATATTGATATCGTCTAAGAGAAAATAAGATTTCGTCATACCCTTAAATCGTGAATAAATCTAACCTCTATAAAAAAAAATTATACTTAAAAAAAGAAAGAAAACTCACTGAATCGAAGATTTTAGATTTGGTGAACTTTAAATTAAATTAAAATCCCATATATATTACGTGAATCTCTAAGTTATGAATAGATGGACACTTTAGAATGATAACTTTATTATAATTTTAATCGTGATACTTCAAAAAGTATTTTAATTCTTAAATGTCTAAATTTATCTATGAGAATAATAGATAACCCGTCCTACTTGATAGTATTATTATCTAAAAAAAATATAAATTTTACTATGTCTTTAGATTATAGGTAAATTTAGCATATTTTCAAAAATTGTTATACTAAAAAAAGATGAACACTCGAGGGAGCATAAAAAGGCGTCAATGAAGTGATTGCACGTTCCCTTTTTAAAACATACTGTAGTAAAGAAAACAACAAGGTTAAGATAATTTAACTACGCACTATAAATTAATACTTACTGACAAATTTTCTAGATTGGTAACTGTTTCCTCCCTCATATACTTGTGAGAACATAAAAGTTTACACCGGAGAAACAAATATGAACAACAGAAACCTGGCTGTTGGGGAGGGAAGGTTAAAAACATGGATGACGGGTAAGGTAATAAATGAGGATAGATGTACAGATAATTAAGGATGGGAAGAAGGTAGTTTTTTTATAATTAATTAAGAATAAAAGTAATTAGAAGTTTAAGAGGGAGGGGGAGAGAGAGGGGAGCCAGGGAGTGTTAATTTGAGACCAGAAGGGGTCTTGGTTCCAGTCCATATTGGAAATGAGGGGAAGCTGGAGGTCCGGAACTTTGTGATCGGTTCGTAGTAAGGCGGGTTTGTGGTCCTCATCAAATGATTCATCTTCGGGAGTTTCGGGCCGAAGAAGCTCCTGTTTGTCGAGGGAGCTGGAAGGGGAGGCGTGAGCGAGCAGCTTCAAGTCCTCCTCCATAGCGGCCATCTGCTCCAAGACCTTCAAGGAGGTGGCCTTTCTGTAAATCTTGCAGAGCACGATGTCCTTTGAGAGCTTTGAGGAGTCGGGGAGGCGGTACTCATTCATGACCCAGTCGGTCTTGGAGCCGCGGGGGGCCCTGCCGCGGTAGAACACTAAGGTCTTCCTGAGGCCGACGAGGCGCTTGGGTTCGGAGAGGCTGATGATTTTGCGGTCGGAACCGGTGGCTTTCCAGAAGCCCTTCTGGGTGGTACGGTTGGGCCTTCCGCCGCTGCCGAGCTTCCGGTCCCGCGGCACCAAGAAGTACCATTCTCTTTCTCCCACCTTGGCGAGGCCTGCAAGCGCATGATATATCACATGAATGATGAATATGTATGCATGTACGTACTGCATAGGGGAGGCATGCATATATCGCAAGGGAGAGAGAAATATATGTAAACATGCATATACCGGGCAAGTCCCAGGGATCGTGGTGATAAATGTTGAGGAAGCCGATAATGTCGAAGCGGAGCTTGTTGCCGAGGAGGGTGTTCTTGAGATAGAAATCGATGAGTTCTTCTTCGGTGGGGTGGAATCGGAAGCCTGGCAGTTCCATATCCTCTGTTATGTTCTATTCTCTCGTTGCTCTTGCCAGCCCCAAGGGCCTTGCGCTCTTTATATATACCCATGGATCCTCATCAGCGACTGATCATTAGGTGGACGCTCCAGATTATTCCAATCCAAAGACGACTGACTGACCGGGTTTAATTCAAGACTGACTGATGATGAAGACGACGAGTGGTAGGACCCACGCGGCTTTGCCTTAAATCTGTGGGGTCCTTCGCTGTGTTATATTTCTATTACATTTGCATTGAATCTATATTGTTAAAATTGATTCCACACATGTGTTTTCCTTCAGTAAGCTTATCCCATTTTGTTTTTAACCTTTTGGTTGGTCAAGAGAACACTCGTGTGCCATCCTTGCCATATGGTTGCAAATGAAACTGCTGTTCATTTTCCGTTGGTGGACATCAGTTTCGGGAACTTGTGTGATAATTAAGATTGGTTGGTTTGCTGCAGGTCAATAACTTGCCATTTAGTTGAAATTGAAACCAACATGAAAAGGTGCAATTCATTTGGACAGAATGACGACCAACTCCTACCATCTTCTGCTTTGTAATTTTATGCCAAATACCTTGTTTCTTCTGCGCGTATATATATATATATATTCATTCCGGGAATCGTATCCAACTCTCTCTAAAATGTCCATCTTTTTTATGATCGCCGAATGAAATTGAAAATAACATGTCGTTCCCATCCATTTTTCTGAAATGAATAAATAAAGGGATGATTATTGGTGTGAACCTTTTAGGTAATTGCCGCATTTACCTTTTCATTATTCAATATCATTTCTAAACGTTCTCCATGGAATTATTATAATACATGCACTTCTGTATAAGCTTAACTTGCATGTAGAATAATATATATGGTCAATCGGTACAGTATGTGATATGTCATGTTAAACATTTTGCGATGTTCCGGTTGTAATTTTTTATCCGTAAACAATTTGTGGGAATAACATGATGAACAGTGCGGATGCAGTTTTTGAGTATCCATACAAAAACTAAAAGAACAGATAAACTATATATTGGCTCCGCATCTCTCATGTCGCATTTAAGGAAATTAATTAGGAACTTGAAGATTAATATTTAGTTACCAAGGAAACAATTTAATTTGAGATCGAGGCCGCCGGGGTGCATGCTAAAAGGGTACCGAATCAGGATACATGTGTGATTAATGGAAAAGAGAGGAATGGGTCCAAATTACTATCTGGGAGGTAGTTGACGGGGTCAATTAGTGGTATATTGTGGGAGAGATGACAAAACAAAAGCATAAAACTTGGAAAAAAGAGACTGCATTGTGAGTTTTTTCCAAAGAGATATGGTTCTCAATTCAAAGGCATATACGCGTTTGCAACATTATTTTCGTTCCCAAGCCTCACAATCTCTCTCTCTCTCACACGCACACAAACAAACCATGATGTAAGATAAAACGCTTTGACTTGGAAGTCTTGTGCGAAGACTTATAGAGTAAGTCTTTCTCCACTAGGGGTGAGTAGGATTTAGGGCTTTATGTATCTTACGGCCAAATCTAAGGTTAGATCGAAGTCACATTATTTTATATAAATAATAATACAATCTTCAATTTGATACTTAAGAATCTACTGGAAACAAATTTGTATTTGTGTAATTTTTTTATACATAAAAAATTTTAGATATATTTACCACTATTTTTTTATTAAAGTTAATATATAACTTTAAAGTTTAGAGAGTGTTTATAGAAGATTTATGAGATCGCCTACTAAAATAGCTATCACAACAGTAACATGAATCGAATTTATTTTCTTATAAGATGTAAATCTATTTTTTATTATATATCTAAAATTTTATTAGCGTATTTGTGTGTAGCTTTTAAAATAAAGTTAGTTTGAATCAAGACCAACAGATTCTAAACAGAATTAAGAAAATTGGTGTGTGTAATTACATAGAAATTGAGATGGACAGTATTATTTAGAAGCTATGAATGTTGACGAGGATGATTAAAATAGATGTGATATATGTTAGCAAGGAAATGGGAATTGTGTATTGGATTAGAGGTACGTAGATAGACACAAGGCTAGTGAATAGAAGTAGCTTCCTGCGCTACTTCCTGGAATTTTCTCAAGCATTTTCACCCCTCCTACAAGAAGACAAGTACACCTACGCAGCACCTCACGAGAAATTTCGCGGGACTCCTTTTGACACCTCCTAGTCATGATTTCTCATAGCAAGTACTTGCCGCCATTAACACAACACTTAAAAAGCTCTCCGCACCCCACACACCACACCTTGTCCCTATCAATCTCAACAAACCAAAACAATTTCTCAAACTTCATTAAACTACACCAACTCACTAGCCCCTATGTTATCAACAAAATTGCAGAGGTTATACAATTCTTAAAGGTAAATTGGTCATGTTTTTAGTAGCATGAAAATTGTCCGGTAAATGCAATATTATGATTTGATCTTACTTAAAATCTCCAATTATTATTAGTACTTACTCTTTTAATTCAAAAAAAAATATGAATGCCACGATGAATAATTATATAAGACATGTCATTATTTAGCTTCAATCACATATATTTACATATAATCAATGCTTTAGTCTTATTATAAAAAATATTTATATTTATTATTTAATAGTACCTTAAATACGATTATATATAATAAAAAAATACTTATATTTAACAAAAAATATTAAGAGTTGAATCTTCTAATTTATGAGTTGCTTTGCATATAACTAATATCCATTTGGATTTGTTTACAACTATAAAACGAACATATATAATTTTAGAATACAGATATATAGGGGGGGGGGGGGGAATAAAACGAACCATTTTAGGTTATTCCGTGGAAAGTATGATGGCATGACTTGACTGTAGGATAATTCATTTGCAAGCGAAGAGCGAAGACATGTCAATGCTTGAAGAAATTGTGGGGGTGGACTTGGTCTCCCCGTAGAGGTCAGGGACCAGACATGTGCTTTCATTTCCAAAAGCACTCTGTATCTCTCCATCCATTTCATTTCCACTGTCAATCAAATTTCATTCACATATGTTCTTTTTTGGGTACGGAATATAAAGGGACTTGCTGTAAATTCAATGATATATTTACTCCCTCTCATCAAGACACCATGCTGTATTGTATATAATATTTTCATGGAACAAAATAAGTGCTGGCTCATCATGAAAATAAAAATCACGTCCATCTTACTCACATAATTGCTAAAAAACTTTATTCCACAAAGATACTCAAGGACATACATCTTTTAGTAGATATAACTTACTTCTAGTACATGCAACTCTGTAACGATGTGTAAATATCTTCTATTTTACACATAGTTAAAAATAGATTGTACACATTTAAAAAGTTTTTTTAATAAATTTTTTTGCAAAGGGTTTAGGTTCACCTATGATTTAAGGGTAGAGTAAAGTTTTCATTTCTCTTAGGCGATATTAATGTCGTATAAGGAGAGTAGTCAAATTACCCTCATGCATATGCTTAGGCATTTAGGAGGTAAGATATATCTCTAACTGCTGTAACTAGAACCATAATAAAGTAATATTCCCCAAATATCAAATATATTTTAAATAGTCATATGTCTTATCTATTTGCCAGTTGAACTAATAAACGATGGCAGGGCATTACACTTTAGTTTTTAAACAAATTTCAAGTGCCAACAATAAATTTTTCCTTAAAACTTTTTCAACAATTTTCTCATATATCCTTTTTCACATTTAAGATATGATGTGGGCTAACCTATTGGACAACTTATAAAACCATTTTCATCTTTCAATATATATTTATGCTACTTTTATTTTGTACCGGGATCAAAAAATTCATTAAAATAATACGTAAAAACTCACATTTTCCCAAGATTTTGCCTACCCTTGACAACAAATGGATTGCATGACATGGGCTTCAAAGACCTAAAATTCACTCGTGCATAGTCTGGACCGGACTGCAGATTGACTAGGGTCCAGAACTGGCCCATCTAATGTTTGGGCTAATATTTTTGGACCCAATACCCGGCCCTAATCCATTTAACCCACTACTTGAACAGAACAATCTCTTGATTTTCAATAAAAGTTCATGACAGTACTCAATCAACTTTAATAGTTCTGGAACCATGGTTAATTTAATCAGTGGAAGGATAAAATATATAACTATTTAGAGTATATTTAATTTTTAAAAAGTATTACTGTAATTCTAATTACAATATTTAGGGAAACATCTTAATTTTTAGATGTTTAAGTTTACGTTTAAAAGTAATTGATGGTTCACTCTATTTGATATTAGTATCGTCTTGGAGGAAATGAGACTTCTCTCGTTGATAAATTCAATTTATTTTTAAAAATTTATATACCAAAAAAAAATTAATAGTTCTAGAGGATTCTGTTGGAAGCGGATCCTCTCATCATCCGCTTCCCTCCTCCCTTATCCATACATATATACATTAAAAAACAACCTTATCCATCCGCTGCCCCTTTTAACCATTTTTTAAAAAAATATTTTAAAAAAGTGTAATTTTTTTAAAAACACTTTTTTTAAAGTGTTTTTGTAAACAACACTTTTTTAAAAAAAGTTTTTTATTTTTTGTATAAGATAGGAAAGAGTAGGCAAGAAGGCAAATAATACTGAGGGATGAGGGATAAGGAGAGAAGCGGATTATGAGAGGATCCTCTCATATTCCGCTGCTTCTTGTGCAGCCAACTGCATGAACATTCAGTGAACTGGTATACGTCTTACAGTGAATTTAGCATTATATCGAATTGACTCTCTTGGCATTTGACTTGAAGCCACATTAACGGGATGCCTGCCTTCATGCACCACTTTGTTGAGGCGTTTTTACTTGCATCCACATTCATCATACATAACCACCTAAAACTAGTTCAATAGTGTTCTATATGAAAATTGATGCAGAGCTATAACTTTATGAGTGAGGTTACATAAGAGTAAATTACCAACGAAGGATACAAGAATACTTTTTTAATTTTAAAAAATAAATGTTGGATCCTTTGCCAACAAAATATTAGTGTCACTGGATGCCCTCAAAAGAGCAGCAAGCAGGCCCAGCATTTGGTTCACTGTAAGCTCGCTTGTCCAAAAACACCACTTCAATATGATCACTGCCATTGCCGGACAGTCAACTGTAGATATTCCCAATTATTCTTTGACTGTATAGATGCCATGCTGATACCAGAGGAAACCAAGCTGAAACAAGATGGCACCCAACTTGGTTTACTACGAAGAAACCATATCAATAGGTTCAGGTTAGAGCTTCTGCTATAGGATGAAACCTGTGCCTCCATACATACGATAAACACATCTTTTAGAAAATTGGTCACTGTTATTCTACTAACCATGATCATGCTTGTAACTTGCCACTTTCCTCCCTTCAGATTAATTTACTAGGATCCATAAACCAATATAGTCATATATATAAAGAAGATAACATACGGAGCAACAAACCTTATCAATAGATGCTGCTCAATGCTCATATGCATCAACCTTTTGTCTGAGGCACGTCGAGTTTGAGCAACTTGGTGACCTACAACATAGATCAACATACATGAAGGCAGTCAGTAGTTGGAGCAGGATGCTCAAAAATAAAGTGAAGAAATAGACTGAGAGTTATTTCACGCAGCAGATGGCTTGTAGAAATTTACATCTACTAGAGCTTTCAGTTTAAACAAGCAGATGTCAGAATCTCACCTGAGATGTCTTGAGTTCGAGCTCATCCCACTCTAAGTAAGGATTGCTTCCTTCCACTATACCTGTTCCAGCATATATCCATGCCCCCATATCCTAAGAAAAAAATCTTAACGTTATCATAGCAAGAACAGCATGACCAATTTTGATTGTGGCTACTTTCTGAAGGTTCAGATATAACAGTCAGGTCTTATTATAAATTTCCTGAATCAGATAAAACTTCAGAGATGATTTTTCTTTTCATATTATAAGAGGGCCAAAAACGATCATTATAAGTTTGACATAATACCGACATGTAATTTTTCTCATCATGTGTAGTAAAGCGCTCTCTATTCAAATAATATGATACAAATCAATAAAATGATTTGCAACTAAGTTTCCAAAATTTAGCATAGAACATTGTAACAAAAATCTTATTAATTCATTCATCAAATTGTAGGGATTTGACACTCATTTTTCAAACTTTATGACTGATTTTAAAATGATTTGCAACTGAGGTTAAAAAATTTAAAACGGAACATTGAAAAAGCTTCTAGATTTATTCATCAAGTTGTAGAGATGTAACAACCATTATTCGAGAATTACAATTGATTATAGAATGATTTCCAAACTGAGCTTCTAAAATTTAACATAGAAATATAGAAAAAAGAAAAGCTTTTAGCAAGCGTATTAAGTAAATTAACTTTGAAATTCTGATCACTTATATTTTGAAATGTTTTGGTCCTTCCTTGGAATTAATTTTCTCTTTTGGTCCCAAAGTGTCATTCCCCTATATTCAATTTACCAGTTATTCTGAGTACTTAAACAAGAGTTACGATGACATTCTATTCTCTCCAGTGTCTCAGAAACATGAAGCATCACCTTGGATTTGGAATATGGTCAAAACATCATAAACAAATTATAGCCAACCTTTTCCACCAAAGCTGACCTGATGCCAACAGCAAATTCACTCTCAACACCTCCAAACCAACCAACAGGTCCAGCATACATTCCTCGATCAAATACTTCTGAAAATAATGTTGGAAAGCAAGGTAACATTTTTCCCAACGAATAAAAGTCACAATTTTATCAATCAAAAAGCATAATAATGCTTCCCCATTTTCAGTCTAAGTGAATACAAACTATGTTACCTTTTTCAGTATGTACAATTAAAAAGGATAGCTAAACTTCCCATTTCAACTTTATTAAAAGCTATGACTTCTTTTATTTTTTGGCCAAAACCTATATGACTTTTTCCCTAGCTAAGTCAAAATGGTTAGGGTCAAAAGTCCTCCAAAGAACAAATAGGTTTAGATGATTTAATTGCAAATTAATATAGCATGTGGAGTATAGGATTTGAATGAACCTGTCTCTGCAATTAACATTTGTGCCTCTTCTGTCGGAAACCCACAAACTGCAGGACTAGGATGAAGTGACGTCAAAATTTCAAACTGGAAAAGAAGATGAGGACCTTGTTAAATCATGAATACTTGATAAGCATACTTCCGTGAGTAGTCTAGCACTCATATTGTCCTACTGTTAGTCTGTTACCTCATCTTCTTCACTTCTTAACCTGCCGGCTAATTGAGCAAATAAATGTTGGATCCTTGGGAGTTTTCTTACTGCTTTGCTTGGTTTCACCAGTACATTCTCACATACTGCCTGCTCGGCAGAATGATACAAATATCATTATCAGGTGGTGGAACTGGTGGCTAAAGCACATAAGTATATCAGAGCGTTCCCCTCATGGTTACTAAACTAAGTAACCAAGGAAGGTCTAAATTGACTAGAATTGGATGAAGAATGACGTGCCAAATACATTAGCGTATAGAGCATTAGTGTATAGAGTGTGATATTGATAAGACCCCAGCGAAAATTGAGCTGACTTATTCAAGGAAGAAACTGAAACGGGGAGAAAATCATGGAGCCAACGTTTACTTTGTTATTTGTGATATCAGTATTTTATTTTTTGTTATTTTTCTGAATTATTATATTTAGAGTAAGTGGGATAGTCTCACTGAAATTTAGGAACCACTCCTTAGATTTTTCAACTACTTTCCTATTGTAAACATTATAAAATTGGTACTACTGTCCTAGAATAAGACGTGGAAAATATTTCAGAGCATATCGTTCACTGAGGGAGATTCTCCTAGATCTATTTACGAGTAAGGGTGAGATTCTTGCCTTAATTCGTGAATAGAGGAATACTTCATTTTTTGCTTCTGTTCATTCGTTATTTTCTGGGAAACGATTGGAGCGTACCATTTTTGGCATCAGAGCCATGGTAGAAACAAGAGCCTCAAGAAATCCTTCTCAGACCGACAACCCAAATCCATTTTCAGGAGAGAATGATCCGCTGGTCACTATTGCTGAGCGTCTACGCACACTCGAATTGCTATCTGAACGAGACGCTGGTCTGGAAGCAGCCTCTGAACGGAGTCGACGAAGGGGGATGCGGTCACATTGGGAGGCTGATAGCGAGGACGATCCTGACTCCTCGTTGAGACGCCGCTTGCCGTATACGAAGATTGAATTTCCAAAGTCCAGTGGAGGGGACCCAAGGGGATGGATCTTGAAGGCCGAGAAATATTTCCGATATTATGACACTCCGGATGACTTGAAGGTTGACGTAGCATCTATGTATCTCGAAGGGGACACTCTGGACCTCTTCTCGTGGGTGAATGGCGAAAGAACCATGGTGTATTGGGAAGAACTAGTTCGAGCTTTGCAAGAATCGTATGGCCCACCTGAATATCAGAACCCCAACGAGTTTCTGTGTAGTGTTCGACAAACTGGTACCGTGGCCGACTTCCGTGTGGAGTTCGCCCGACGTTCTGCCCACGTTCGAAACTGGCCAGAGCATTGCTTGATTGGCGAGTTCATCAATGGTCTGAAAGAAGAGCTCAAGGCGGACGTTCGACTACACAAGCCTCGAAGCGTCTTCTGAGCGGCTAGTTTTGCGCAGGAATTTGAGAACAAGATGAAGATTGCAATTGGGTCTAAGCCCACTCACTACTCCAACCCAGGAAGGTTCCAACCTAGTTCACTTGCAAATTTGGCCCGAGATGCTAAAACAAACTTCACGAATAGAACAACCATTGCATCCTCATCAGGCACAAAACCAGTCCTTCGTCACTGTCACCGGAGCTTCAACATAGGCGTGAGAAAGGACACGTTGCAGTGAACCATTCTGACCCGGTCACCGTTGTAGTAGCTCGTTCTCACTTATGGAGATCACAGAGGAAGGAGAGGAAGTAATGCATCCTTTGACCGAAGAACACAAAGAAGGCACAGAAGGTATAGAAGCAGAAATATCCTTTAACGCTATCCTGGGCAAATCATCAGCATCTACGATGCGCTTGCAAGGGACCCTGCGTGGTAGAAATATGTTAATTTTGGTTGATAGTGGGTCAACCCACAACTTTATATCCGAGGCAGTAGTGACAGAATTAAGGTTGCCTGTACAGCAAGTGTAACAATTTGGAGTTTAGATTGGCAATGGTAGCACTGTTAAGTGCAATCGGGTATATTCCGCTTTAGAGGTAACCATCTCTGATTTAGTCTTAAAACAGGATTTTTTCCCTTTCTCATTAGGAGGAATTGACCTGGTGTTGGAAATTAAATGGCTGGCTTCTTTGAACACTATACAAGCTAACTGGAATGAAATGTTCATGATCTTCTGGGTTAATGGGAAGAAGTATAAACTGCAAGGGGTAACAACTCCGCCCAAAGCTGATGTGCAACTACATAGCCTACTCATAAATACAAGACTAGCAGGGACGGAGACCCTTAATGTGGAAGCTGTCTGTGGAGAAAGAACCTAGCACCTTACCCCCCCCCACGGGACCTTTATCATGCGATCACTTTGAAAGCAGATGCCAACCCGCCAAATCTACGACCTTACAGATACCCTCATTCGTAGAAGACAAAGATTGAAGCACAAGTCACAGAACTTTTACAAAGGGGTTTTATTAGGCCCAGTGCTAGTCCCTTTGCAAGCCCAGTTTTGTTGGTAAGCAAAAAGGATGGGTCCTGGCACCTTTGTATTGACTATCGCCGCCTAAATCAGATTACAATTAGAGATAAGTACCCAATTCCCAACATTGATGAATTGCTAGATGAATTGCATGGAGCTGCCTATTTTTCAAAAATAGATCTACGTTCTGGGTACCACCAGATACTTGTCATGCCTTTTGACATTCATAAAACTGTATTTAGAACCCATTCGGGACATTATGAATTTGTGGTAATGCCATTTGGCCTTACTAACGCCCCCGCAACTTTTTAGTCTGCTATGAATGATTTATTTAGGCCCTATTTGAGGAAGTTTGTGTTGGTCTTCTTTGATGACATCCTTGTCTATAGTCCTACTGCTCACCAACACTTGGAGCACCTTTGGCTTGTTTTACAGATCTTGCAAGGACATTCTTTCTATGCAAATGCCAAGAAATGCTCTTTTGGGCAGACCAGGATTGACTACCTCAGTCATATTGTGTCCAAAAATAAGGTAGAAGTGGTGCCCGAAAAAATTGCTATAGTTATTACTTGGCCTACTCCCTCAACTGTTAAGGAATTACGTGGATTCCTTGGGCTGACCGGCTATTATCGTCACTTTGTTAAGAATTATAGATTGATTGCTTGACTATTGACTGATTTGACCAAAAAGATGGCCTTTACATGGACAGAAGGGGCACAAACTGCTTTCGAAGCACTTAAACAGGCACTGACTACCACTCCTGTCTTGAGGCTACCAAACTTTAACCTTCCCTTCACTGTAGAGTATGATGCATCCATGGAGGGAATTGGGGCAGTGTTAATGCAAGAAGGCCATCCGATAGCTTATTTCAGCAAAGGCTTCTCATTTTCCAACCAGTTTAAATCAGCTTATGACAGGGAACTCTTAGCACTGGTATTAGCTGTTCAGAGATGGAAACATTACCTTTTAGGCCACCATTTTACTGTCCAAACAGATCATTGCAGTCTAAAGCATCTACTAGACCAAAAGATCGTGACCAACTCCTAACAGTGGCTCATCATTAAATTGCTGCCATTCGACTTTTCCATCACTTACAAATCAGGTAAGAATAATGCAGCAGCAGATTCCCTTTCCAGAAGGCCTCACCAGACTGAATTTTTCCAGTTGGTAGTTCCTATGGTGGATGACATTGCTCAATTACCACGGGCACTCCTAGACAACCCCGACGCACTAGCCATAATTGATAAGGTGTAGCACCACCCATATCCCTCCTCCAGCTATAGCTTGATAAATGGAAAATTATACTACAAATCCAGGTTGGTCATTCCTAATCAAACTGAGCTCAGACAAAAGTTGATGGAGGAAGCACATGCTACACCCACAGGTGGTTATGGCGGCTATCTAAAAACTCTAAAGAGATTGAGTACCCATCTCTATTGGAAAGGAATGAAGAATGATGTCAAGCAATTTATATAGAGATGCACAAATTGCCAGCAAAAAGTATCAAACACTTGCCCCTGCCGGTCTCCTACAGCCTCTCCCTATTCCAGAACGAATTTGGGACGATATATCCCTTGACTTCATTTCGGACCTTCCCAAGTCTAAGGGACATAATGTGATCTTGGTAGTTGTAGATAGATTGAGTAAGTACGTTCATTTTATGGCCATGTCCCACCCATACACTGCGACATCTGTGGACCAACTGTTTTGCAAGGAAATTGTTCGCCTCCATGGCATCCCGCGTTCCATAGTTTCAGATCGCGACCCGCTTTTCTTAAGTTTGTTCTGGCAGGAGCTGTTTCGTTTGAGCAAAACCCGCTTAAATATGAGCACGGCGTATCATCCTCAATTTGATGGGCAAACCGAGGTCATAAACCGCTGCCTCAAAACTTACCTGAGGTGTTTTGTTCACGAGCAACCTAAACTGTGGTCTGATTTCTTATGTTGGGCTGAATATTCCTTTAATACCAGTTTCCACGTAGCTGCAGCCACTACCCCATTCCAGCTTGTGTACGGAAGAGAACCTCCCCCTTTGATTCCTTACATCAAGGGAGAAACAGCAGTGGCCGAACTGGAAAATCAGCTAGAACTACGAGATGACATGCTGCGGGTTCTGAGGGACAATTTGCTGAAAGCACAGAACCGCATGAAATCTCAAGCTGACCTCCATCGTCGAGATCTCCAATTTGAACTAGGGAATGTAGTGTGGTTGCATTTTCAACCATACCGCCAAAAATCCTTAGCGAAGAGACGATTTGAGAAGCTGTCACCTCGATTCTTGGACCATATAAGGTCTTCTGTCGAATTGGAAACGTTGCCTACAAGTTAGAACTACCTCCTGAAGCTAAAATATACCCCGTTTTTCACGTCTCACTACTAAGGCCTGCCATTAGACAGGATCTACCACCCATTCCGACTCCTTTACCTTTATCCTCTTATTTGGAGTTATTACTCACACCTGTAAAGGTGTTGCAGCACAGATGGCTTATCAGCAAAGTACTGGAATTGTTGATCCAGTGGGCGGGCAAACCAGCAGAGGAAGATACATGGGAAGATTATGACTTACTGGGGGAACAATTCCCTCACTTCCGACTTGAGGACAAGTCATTTTTTCAGGGGGGGAGTAATGATAAGACCCCAGCGAAAATTGAGCTGACTTATTCAAGGAAGAAACTGAAACGGGGAGAAAATCATGGAGCCAACGTTTACTTTGTTATTTGTGATATCAGTATTTTATTTTCTGTTATTTTTCTGAATTATTATATTTAGAGTAAGTGGGATAGTCTCATTGAAATTTAAGAACCACTCCTTAGATTTTTCAACTACTTTCCTATTGTAAACATTATAAAATCGGTACTACTGCCCTGGAATAAGACGTGGAAAATATTACAGAGCATATCGTTCACTGAGGGAGATTCTCCTAGATCTATTTACGAGTAAAGGTGAGATTCTTGCCTTAATTCGTGAGTAGAGGAATACTTCATTTTTTGCTTCTATTCATTCGTTATTTTCTGGGAAACGATTAGAGCGTACCAGATATCATAAAGAACCAAGACAGTTTTGTGTTCATTTTTCACTTAGATTGCATGGCCACAAATTAATAATCAAGGACATAAGGTTCTAAATTGTAATCCGGAATGGTTTCTAAATTAGCCCATCGGTTGTTCTATCAGGTTCTTTACTTCCACAGTGTGAAGCCGCCATATTTCTAAAATTTCACAACATAATATGCAAACATTGTATTAAAACATATACTTTTGCATGCATCTCCCTCTCAATAATGATTCTCAAAGGACTCAAGGACAAATTCTTACATAAAAGCCAAACATGCATAAGCCAGCATCTGTCCCCCAACATATCAGCAATACAATCTAATAATGAAGATTATAAAGATAAGTTTACCTCCAATTTACTTCTTATAGTCTCTCTGACTATAGTGAACTCCATATCCTCCTTTGGACTGCAAATAAGACACAAACAATTTAAATGACAGAAATTGGGGAGCTAGATATAGATGCAAATAGCAGAAATTGTGGGTATCGGCAAAACAGGTCTAAAATTTGATAAGCTCTAAGCACAAATAGAACCTGGAAAGTAAATCTAGTGCGATTTGACGATCTAGTGCTGTTGTTGCACCTCTTGCGCGGGTTCCAGCCAACGCTTGACTAGTTATGTGAAGCCATTTTCTGTGAAATAGTTGCTCTGGCTATTCATGAAGTTCATATAAATAAAAAATGAAACACAGGAAAAACAATATATCATTGCTGACTCAATTCAGCACACAGATCTTAAAAATTATTTTCTGAAGAATGCCAAGGCATAGCATGAAACGATTTATGCAATAAATTGCATAAGCCATAGTAGTTCATAGTTAGATGGAGTAATGCTTACTGTGTTTCAATGAAGGCCGGTGCATTTGACGGCTGTAGGAAAAACTGGTAAGCATCTGCACCTTCGACCTTCAAAAGGTTTGGTTCAGATACTTGACAAATGTTAGTAAGTGTTATGAAGCAATAACTACGATTTGTAATGTTAGATTATATTCAAATACCTGTAAGGATGCTAACCACGAAAGAGGATCAATGTCAGCAGTAGGCACTACTCTGGTACTTCCGAGCCAGCACAACCTGATTTCCCATTATGTTATGATATAATACTGTAATAGCACTATAGCAGTAAAGCAAGACCTGGCGGGAAGAATCATCAAAAATAACAAGCGTGGAATGCGGATTAACCTTGGTTAGTAAGGAGTGGTTCGTCAGTATCATCTGCAAAGCTCTGTTAACAGCAAGACCCCATTCTACCTTAGCAGGAAAGTTATGACTGATTATTATGGATGTTCGAGGAGCTTGTTTGGAAACTTCACAATGAAAGAAGAAACCTGCGGCACAAAGATGTACGGTTTCAACAAAAATCCGTTTCTATATTTGAAACACTGAACATAAATGCATGGACCTTGCAAAGTGTTGCTCGGAGTGCATTGATTGCGTTTTCCCATGACCAGGAAAGAGCATCATCCCACGCAATAGTTGCAGCAATCATCGACGTTCCTTCAAGCTCATCAAACTCGACCTGTCATTTTTTGGGTATCTCTAGCTGCTGATGCTATAAATACTAACGAGAAAAACATCACAATGATATAGAATAGCTATTGGTTTGGAGAAAGAAAACAGGGCAGGTTACCTGAGGAATCATGAAGTAAAAAGAACCAAAAGGCAGCCACTCGGGTGACACTTTAGCTTTGGGATTGAAACGTATAGCTCCATAAGCTCGGATTAATGGGCATCTCTCAGAAAGAAACCTTCATAGCAAAGTTTAAAATAACAAGATGAGCATTTAAGGGCCAATGCACGTGGATTTAACTGGTAAGAAGTAACCTTTTGATGGAAAGCCAATCGTCGTAAGAAAAAGGATGTGGCTGCCGAAAGAAGATGGCGGAACCGACACCGGCAACGCTAACCAATTTGTGCTCGTATGCCGTAGACATTGAACTGCGACCATTTCCAAGAGAGAGATGCGTCGCTCGACCTGAGGAAAAGCAGCGAGGAAGCAAAAATTCGGATTGGGAGTGGAACCAATCAATAGCCTCAATCTGATCTTCGATCGCCACCTTCAATCCAAATGTCAAACATATGAAACCACATTCACCATTGTGGTAGCCTTTTTCTTATAGTTATTCCCCCGCAAAAACTAGCTTTTTTATAAAAAAAAAAATGGAATGTGGAAGCCCGAGTTTTTACTCATTACGATGCGCCGCCTTCTTAAGATGCATGAAATTTCAGAAGGAACTGACCAACTTTCTAAATATTTCTCAACAGCATATGATTTTGCCTATATTCTGCTCAGACTTTATAATTTTTATTTTGCCCATGATTATGTATATTTTTCAGATTTGTTTTAAAAAAATAACAATAAATCAACCCTTCAATAATCAATCAATAACTATATTAATATTTTAAAAATTTTATCATCCAATATCTCAACTAAGGGCTATATTTGGATTAGAGAAAAGTAAAGAGACAATAGAAGGAGAGTATAATACATGTTTGGATTAAGAAAGAAGCGTGGTGAATAGAAGGGAAGAATAATAAGATAAAAAACTTGTTAAAATAATAAAGAAAATGTACTATTTTTAATAGTTTTTTCTTTTAATATTATTTTCTCACTAATTTTTATTATATCCAGGGTAAAGGTTGGCCAAAAAAATCCAGTAACTGAGGAGAAGAGAAGGTTGGAGAGGGGAAAAAAGAATTAGCATCTAATGAGGAAGGAGCACGAAGAGAGTGAGAAACAAGATAAGGGGACAGCAAGTGCGTGTGGAGCAGGGAAGGCCTCAAAAGAAGACCTGGAGGCGGATTACGCCGGAGGTAGAAAGAGGAGGTTGGGAAATGAGGTGGGAGACGGCGGAGTCGAGGGCGTCCATGGCCATCGCCGGCGATGCAACTGAGGGAAGAGTGCGTGAATCAATGGTGCCAATTGGGATTGTCGGATGCTGAACTGCTCCTTGAGGTCTGCAACCATTGAGGGAAAGAGAGCATGCCTTGAATTTAGGCCTCTACACAAAACAAGAAGATCACAAACGCTTGATGTTGCTAACAAACATAAATGAGAGATATAGGAGGATGGTAGGAGGGTAGAAGGAGGAAGCTCAATTACGTGATGAAGCATAAAACGGAGGTATTGCCTGCTTGACTTGGAGGGTGCAAAAATCATGAAGCTGCGTTTTCCTGATTTAGCTCGGGTGACCCATTTGGGGGTGGTAGCTCCAGCAGCCATGGCCAGTTGAACTCTTCTGAAAGCAGAGCAAGGGATAAGCAATCTTTTCGGCCAATCAGGATGGGAAATGATATGGTTCCACTTTGGAAAGTAGGCCTTCCCAGCCTCTCCATAAGGTCTGGACTATCTTGTTAGTGGGGCCCTTCTTTATCAACTTCATTAAAATTTCCCCAATCGTGATGGCACTGTGGCAATGGTTCTCTCGAAATGAGAAGAAAAGACGAAAAGAAAAGAATTTGTGCACAATATGTTGAAGGTGCAATCGAAACTTTTTTCACCTATTATCAATTTGGGGTGCAGATCATCTTAACAACGAATTTCGTTCATAATATAGTACAGATTATTGAGTGTGTGTTTACATTTGGACTAAATTCACCTCAATTATAGATTGTAGAAGGCATTACAGTGTTTTGTTTTAGCTTTTAAGAGCAAAGAGCTGAGTATGAATGGAACTGGATTTCACAATGACTACCGTCTACATGCGATATCCTTTACTTATCATCAAATATAAAAATTCTGCCAACTTTTATTATTTATAATTTATAAATAGTATAATTTTTTAAAAAAATTATACCCAATTCAGGGCCAACTTAAGTTTGAGAATATTACTTAGTGTGTGTTTGACATCTAATTTTGAGAATAGATTTTAACACAAAATCATAGTTTTATAAGAAAAGAGCCAAATAAGAGTTTTTTTAAAAAAATTAATTCTAGAACTCAAACCATAGTTTTGAGTTTAAAACCATGGTTTGAGAATAATTGCTCTCCTAATAGCTTTTCCATTTTTCCCCACTGTTACAGTACAGTAGCTTTTCGGTGTGTGTGAGTTTATTAATAATTTAAATTTTATTTAAAAAAAACAAAAACAAATACTATTAAAATCTAAAATTTTAAATTCTTATTTTAAAATTTTAGAAAAAAGATAAATTTATCAATAAAAGTTACCATCTTCTAAAATTTTAGACGGTCATCTAGATTGGTTAACTCTAATAAAATTTTCAGTGAAAAAAAAATTAAAATTCAAGTAAATATTATAAATTTTTACCTTATCCAAATATATATGTATATGTATTATTTTGTAATCACTTAAATAAAAAAATTTAAAATTAAATTTATTCTTTATGTAATTATTATATTAGTTTATGTCCTTTTTAGTAAATTGTCTATCGAAAAGTGATTCTAATACTAATCATCCAAACATCTTCAATTTTTAAAAAATCTATTCTCCAGAATCTATTCTTTCCAAAATCTATTCTCCAGAATCTATTCTTCCCAAAATCTATTCTCCAAAAGCTAATCCAAACACACCCTTAATATATAATATATTTAATTAATTTAATTTAATTAAAAAAGTTAATTAATTTAATTAAAATATCATATTATTTTTAAAATATCTTAATAATTTTTTTAATTATATATTTTTTTATTTATTTAATTATTGTTAAAAAATATATACATTATCATGAATATGTATGTTTTGTAAGGTGATGGAAACTATAGTAAGTCATATATAGTTATGTATGTAGTAGAAGGCATGCAAGACCAGGGGGCATCGTCGCAGGGAGAACAGGCCTCTTGCGCCAGTGATCTGAAGAGCAGTGCCATACACTTGTCTAGATTTCCAATCAGCTGGTAACACCTTCTTTGCCCACATCCATTTCCCATCGTACCATGATGTCACCTCCATCCTCATCTGTAATTCCCCTCCTGGAACCCTACTCGTGTCCTACACTGCTCCATGGTTTCTGATCATGAAGCTCCAGTTCGATGATCCTACCTCTGCAACGTCTACGCCTACTATCTCAGTTTGACCTCCTTCATACAAAAATTTAATTGCCAAGTAATATGGTTTCTTGCTTGATTCTTCCACCCTCACCGCCAAATTCCTGTTTTTATACTCACACGCAACTCTGCTCCCACAAAGCCATACCAAGCTACGTTAGCCTCATTCTTGATTCATGAATATAACAATTCTTCATTCGAGTTTACCTCTTATATTCCACATCCAAGACTCCAAGCTTCAAAACTTGTTCACCGCTACGCTACCCCTTCTTAGCCATGGCAACGAAGGCACTTCTGCTTAGCAAAAAAATCAGTTTCATTGTGGGTATTGAGATCGCTCAAAACGACTCTGCTACCTGATTTGCTAAACAGACTCGAGCTCTTGCATCTTATTTGCACAAATTATCCATAATTCGATAGCACTTTCCATGATTATAATAGGAGCCATCACTATCAGTAATAAGTTATATTGGAAATCCACAACTTTAGATGTAATCTTTACTCACCTCAAAGCACGCACCACAACCGGCTCCACTTTTGTACAAGGAAGGAACACCGGCTGCAAGGTGTCCACCACTTAATTCCAACGCCAAGGAGCCATACCCCCATGCCCAGCTGCATCATTTTCACAAAACCGAGTTATTTCCCGTGTCTTTTTAATTTAAAGATGATAAAAGCAAATCGTTGTTACAGGAGAGAGCCGCGTCATCAGAGAAATAGGCAGCCTTAGTTTGGTGGACGCAGCGTTCGCAAGCAGTGGCAAATGAAACAAGAAGGAAGATACAACAGAGGAAGAAAGCCATGTTTTTGTGATGAGGAAAACAGAGAGGTGGATGTGGGATATATATATATATATATATATATATATATATGAAGGTTTTCGGGCGTACCTGAAATCCTTTTGTAGACTCACTTGATACCCACACGTAACCGGAGCACCCTGTATGGACTCTGGTTCGTTTTCACAACAAATGCACCGGAGGAAAAATGCAGAAACAGAGCGACAGAAAACAGAGAAGTATATGTTCTGTCATGCACCATTTTCTGTCCGTGTATGTACATATATATAGCCTGTGGGAGGGGAGTTAAATAACCGTATCTAACTCCCTCATTTCAAATTCAAACATTCCCCTTCAACTGCTCCTCACGGTTGGTTGTCAACGGCTCTCTGTTTTCCAGTCGGCTCTGATCCACCATGGGTGGATCGCCCGTTTCCTTACATCTCCCACTCACACATGGTGGATTATATATTATGGCTCAAATCTCATTTTCTTCCTTCTTTCATACTAGGTGCTTTGCCGTGACCGCGTAGGCATGACGTCTCCTTTCGGGCGTTGGTACTAGAAATCCTCTTTACAGAGACCAGCACAAAGCAACCCTTTAGTGCAGCTTGATCAAATAAATTATAGTGCCTTGAATGTCCTAGATTTGCCCGTATACACTTTTCTCATGGCTAATCTAATCCCTCTTGAGTCAGTTTATAACTCAGATAGCCTTCCACTTATGCATAGTATCCACACTTATGAAATTAACAAAATAATATCACAAGGGACCGGTCACAGACACTAGCATGGATATGTATATTCTGGCAATCTTTCTTTTGCCCATATATCATTTTGATATGAATCAACCGCTTTCCTAGCATAATACCTTTGGTTCATATATAATTTTAACCATAGGACATATACCAAAGTAGCAATCGCTGAAACATACCTCCATAATATTGTCAAAGTCAAAGGACATTAATGAAAGGATTATACCTTTCTGAAACTCACACAACAATGAAGCAGGGATTGATTCATTTACTTTCCATTTGCGGTTCTTTAGCACATGTGGCATGAATCACATGTTACGGTGTTCCTCTTATCCTTAAAGAGTGTACATCGTTTTGATTCTATCAATCACACCTTTCAAACTTAAGTCTAGACACTCACAGTATCTAAACCCAAACTCTTCAATTATATTCACATAATATGACGTCAATTTTGAAGAATTTGTTATCTGGCAACAGGTTTTATGGATGTTGGTATCCATTGTTCGATCCATACCCTTACTTATGGATCTCATCTCGACTCACTGCACTTTTAAGCCAAGGCGACACTTATTGTGTTTCTTCTCTACCATATCAGCACTCTTGCTGTTTTATTGGTGAACACATGTCTCATCTTTGAATGCTTCTATAGCATCAAAGGCGGTTGCTCATGTGAGAGAGCTACCTCTTTCAACCTGTACGACATACTAGACATTGTATACTTTTATCCAGATATATAAGTAATAATAAATGACATGATATCATTAATAAAAATAAAAGTATTACATACAGTCTGCAACTTTATATTTTTAACATGCCAATGGCTTTTACATGTTTCTCGAATGTTTCTTTGCCTATTGGCTTGGTCAGGGGATCTGCAACCATACACTTGGTTAAAATGTATTGTACAGTTACAATTTTCTGTGCTATATAATCCCTCATAAAGTTATATTTTATATCAATGTGTTTGGTCTTACTGTGATACTTAGGGTCTTTAGTGTAGGCTATAGCTGCAGTATTGTCACAGTGTATCAACACCGGATTGGTACTCTCATTCCCAAATCCTAGGTACTCGATAAATCTCTTCAGCCAAACAGCCTCTTGCGCTGCTGCAGTGCATGCCATAAACTCAGCTTCCATAGAGTGTAAAGCAATGTACGTTTGCTTCTTACTACTCCAACATATGGCGCCGTTGTTAAGCAAGAAGGTGTATCCTGAAGTCGATCTTCGTTCTTCTTCATCACCGCCTACATCAGCATCGGAATATCCGATTAGGCGTAGATCGCTTCCTTGATAACACAATGCATAGTCAGCTGTGCCCTTTAAGTATCTTAAGATCCTTTTCACTGCTTTCCAGTGTTTCTCACCAGGGTTGGACTAGAATCTGCTAACTAGCCCCACGGCATAACAAATATCTGGTCTTGTACACATCATTACATACATCAGGCTACCAACGGCACTGGCATATGGAACTCTTTCCATTTGCCTTTTCTCTGATTCAATTTTGGGACACATGTTAGAACTCAAGGCCACTCCAGTAGCCACAGGGATATCCATGGGTTTGCATTCACTTATATGGAATCGCTCAAGTATCTTATTGATATAATTCTCTTGTGAAAGAGTGAGGATTCTCTTGGAACGATTCCTTCGAATCTTGACTCCAAGTATGTATTCTGCTTCACCCATGTCTTTCATCTCGAAATTTGATGAAAGCCATTCTTTAATAGCTATCACAGAGTCAAAACTATTTCCAGCTAATAGTATATCATCTACGTATAAGGATAATATCACAAAGTTACCCTTAAACCGCTTAACGTAGACACAGTGGTCTTCCTCTATCATCTGGAAGTTATATGAGGTAATCGCCTTATGAAACCTCAAGTACCACTGTCTGGATGACTGTTTTAATCCATAAATAGATCTTTTGAGTTTACACTTCTTGTGTTCAAACCATTTTTCAATGAAACCTATTAGTTGTTCCATATAGATTTCTTCATCTAGATCACCATTCAGGAATGCGGTTTTTACATCCATCTGATGTAACTCTAAGTTTAAACTGTTTACTATTGCTAGAATAAGTCTTATTGAATTGAAGCGCACAACAGGTGAAAAAGTATCCTCATAATCTATACCTTCCTGTTGTGTAGATCCCTTTGCAACCAATCGAGCTTTGAATTTGTCAATTGATCCATCTACCTTTCTTTTGATTTTGAGAACCCACTTGTTCCCAATGGCTTTACGCCCTTTTGGCAGATCAACCAATTCCCAAACTTGGTTTTTCATCATTGAGTCCATTTCCTCTTTCATTGCTTTCTTCCATTCCTCCTTTGCAGGACTTGCTAAGGCCTCATGAACAGTGCGGGATTCATCATCCCCTTCTGGAGTAACTAAGAGTGCTTCTCCTTCTATTTGGAAGCGTCTCTTTGGAACACTTTCCCTGTTACTCTTTCTGGTAGGAGCAATTTGCTTATCTTTTCTCATTTGTTTTGGTCCTTGTGTTGACCGTTCTTGGCTCCCACTCAGATTGACATGCCTAGATGATTCTGGGTTATCAATTTGTTCTGCAATGTCCTGTTCCTGAGTCTCATAAAGAGATACAGTGCGGTCAACATCTCCCCTACTGGGAAACTCCGTCTCAATAAATACAGCATCTCTTGATTCTGTTTCAGTCACTGTTCCATCTTCAATTTCACTTATGAATACATATCCTTTTGAGGGTTCAGAGTATCTTATAAAAATACATTTCTTCCCTCTAGGACCCAGTTTCCCATGTCTATAAGAATTATCATGGATGTATGCCGCCGAGCCCCAAGGTTTAAGGACGGTTAGATCTGGCTGACGTTTAGTCTATAACTCGTAGGGTATGGAAGCGACTGATTTTGAGGGCACACGGTTAAGTATGAAGGTTGCCATCAATAAAGCATCACCCCAATGTGAAATTGGAAGGTTTGCCTGGGCCATCATAGACCTAACCATGTCTAGAAGAGTTCTATTTCTTCTTTCAGCAACTCCATTTTGTTGAGGTGTGCCAGGGATAGTTAGTTGCCTAATAATCCCTTTTTCTTCACAGAGCTGTTTGAATTGATCTGAAAGGTATTCACGACCTCGATCAGTGTGTAATGCCTTGATTCTATTGTCCATTTGATTCTCTACTTCATTCATGTATCGTCTAAAGCACTCTAGTGCCTCGGACTTATGTGAAATCAAATAGACATGACCATATCGTGAAAAATCATCAATAAAGGTAATGAAATACCAAGCTCCGTGTCTTGCCCTTACACTCATTGGACCACAAATGTCAGAATGGATTAATTGCAATGGGTTTTCAGCTCGTATTCCCTTACCGAATGGTTTCCTGGTAGCCTTACCGGCTAGACAGCTTTCGCATAATGACATATCCATGTTAGAGATCACCCCCAACAAGTCTTCTTTAGTCAGTTTAATCATTCTATTTTGATTAATATGTCCTAGTCTAGCATGCCAAATATTCATATCAGGATTATTTGAAGTAATAGCAAAGCAATCATGAACATTAAAATCATTAGCAAGATCCAAAATAAAGAAGCTTTGAAACCGAAAAGCTGAACCATAAAATATTGAGTTGCTACAAATGTCTGCAACTTTATCATGAAAGTTTACATTAAACCCAAAGTCTAGTAAGCAAATTACAGAAATTAAATTCCATCGGATGTCAGGAGCATGAAGCACATCATGCAGTATCAAGATTTTTCCACTATGCAAAACAAGTTTGCAAGTGCCAATGCCTCGAACCTCGATCATTGCATTATTGCCAACGAAAAGCCACTTGCTTTGATATGGCAACCGACGGTATTCCACGAAAGATCCTCGATCTCGACTTACGTGGTCTGTGGAGCCTGAGTCAATAATCTAAGAAAAAGAAATAGGTTCTGTCAGAAAAACAGTGCTAGAAACAAATGAGACATGTGAATTCACATAATTCACTGTTACCTTTTCGCTCTCGGCCTGTTTAAAACAGTCACGTGCGAAGTGTCCCATTTTCTGACAGGCAAAGCATTTGACCTTCTTTAGGTCTAGCTTTTTCTTGCTTCCTTTCTTTCCCTTCTTCTTGTACTGTTGCTTGCCCTTCTTGGGTGGAGGACCGCCTTTCTTCCCATTTTTCTGAGATTTCTTGCCCTTTTTTGATTCAGGCTTTGATTGGGAAGGACCAACACCTTCGGTCAAATAGGCTTGTCCAGTGGCTTTATAAGCCTCCAGACGTTCATCCTCTAGCTCCAAATGCTTAGCTACATCACTGAAAGTATTGATATTTTCATTATGGGTCAGATTAACTTTCATGTGCTCCCAACTGGCAGGGAGCGATCTGATGACAGCTTGCACTTGCTGTTCGTCAGATAGATTATGTCCGGCTTCCTTCAGTTCACGGATCATTGTGGACATCTCTCGTAGATGTTGCCTCATAGGATTATTTGATTTTAGCTTATAGGTATCGAATTTAATCGTCAACCTTCTAAGCTTAGTTGTGGACACTCCTCCAAACTTATCCTTTAAGGCAATCCACATTGCCTGTGCCGTTCTGTGTGTCTCAAACTCACACATTAAGTCATCAGCCATTGCACTCAATAGAGTGATTCTTGCAATGCTATTCTTCTTTTTCCAGGATTGGTAAGCTTCCTGGTCTCTCCTGTGCTGGGCCGTATTGCCAGCCTCAGGTTCTACCATGGCCATTGTTAATGGCTCAATAGCATCCTGTTCTTCCAGAATATATTGGACCTTTCGGTGCCAAATATCCCAGTTGTCCCCGTTGAGTTTTTCCCCTTTGTTCAATTCAGCAATAATGTTTTTTGATGCCATTGTTCAATATTGGTTCTGTGACAAATGTTTCCCACATTAATTTATTCAACCATAGAACATTTAAGTGAATTTACATATATATATATATAGCACATGTAAAGTATACAATGTCATGTACTTTTATTAATTTTTAATCAAAAAATAATAATATCACTAGACCCATGATCAGGAGAATACATTTGTACCTCCCATCATACAAGTACTAGCAACGCCATCATTCTCTATCAAAATTAATATAAGTACTTGTCTCATCAAATATTGCTTTTCAGAATACTCATCATCTAAAAAGGCTCCCACTTATAAAAAGTTATACATGAATCATAACATAGATAAAGAAATGAAATGAAACATGTTTCTCTTGCATACAAGGCATGTAATAATGATAAGTCTTTACAAAGAAAGAGTAATAAAACATGTCTTTAACAAAGTAAAGTAATGGAAATCAAAGCACAAGCATACATTATTTAATATGAGTTTTACAATATTCTAACATTGCTTTTCTTAGCTTCTTAAGCTCACGAGGTGGCTTTTTAAGGTTAGATACAAATTCTATTCTTGTAAGCCAATTTTTCTTTCTGATGCGTCCTGCACTGGGCTTTCCTCTAACACTTGTGGCTCTTATAAATTCCATTATGACTTTTAAATAGAATTCAGTATGCTTCTTATCTGTCATGCCTTCAATGTATTTTCCAATGAAGCCATTAATACCTTTCATGTTTGTTAACATAGCTGCATCTTTTTCAGCTATGTTCATGGCCAAAATAGGGGTAAGAGGTTGGTTAACTTCATCTCCATCCTCAATTTGAGGTTCACCGTTAAGAGTAGGCTCCCTCTTGGAGTTTAAATCTGAAGACATCATTAAAGGCTGTAGAGGAAGTGGTTCGATGGGGAATAATGTTTCCGAGCACGGTCCGGAATCATCTCTTTCTTCTGGTTCCTCTTGTGGAACTTCCTCCATTAACTCCTCTGGGTCTTCTTCAGAAAGATTATCAAGATCTTGCTCTGGATTCTCCTCAGGTTCCCCCTCGGGATCCTCTTGAAGGTTTTCCTCTATGTTATTGAACTCATCTAAAAATGAGATATCATCATTTAAAGTATATCCCAGAGATTCAGTGTTAGATGAAGTCATTTTCACTTAAATAATAACACATATTAATTATTATAATTTTCTAGAATTTTTAAACACCAAAAAAACGCCAGAAAATACACTGAATATTCATAAATAGGTCCAGAATTGCCTCCCAAATTAGACAAATTATATGTCAAAATAAAGATCTTGATTTTAGGGATTTTTAGGAACAAACCGCACCTCAATCGGAGGTCCCACGCTCCCTCACGCGCTCCAAGAAGGAAAAATTCAGAAAAAATAAAAAAAACAGAACTAAGCCCACTCTCGGCTGCTGGCGCGTGTACTACACGAGCCATTCTGGTGCTGCCACGTGTCGCCACCAGAATTTCCCCAAAATAATAATTTTTTTTAATAATAAAAAAACAAATTTTCTTTTTTTTTAATTAAAAAAAACTTTTTTTTTCTCTGGGCCTTGTACAGCCCAATTAGTTTTTTTTTTTCGTGACTGGGCTGGACGCAGCCCAGTCTGTCGTGAACAGTGCCCATTTAATTTTTTTTTAAATAAGAGGTAAAACGGCGTCGTTTTGAGGATGAACAGTGTCATCCCCTACCTCCAGCCGGGTCTGCACAGACCCGACTGTAAAACGGGTCGGGTCCGACGACCCGACTCGTTTTTCACCCATAACTTCTCCGTCCGACGTCCAATTTTAATGTTCTTGGAGTCATTTTTCACCATTTTTTCGTGCTCTACACAATGGAATCATTTTCAAGTCCTAAATCTTTTATTTTCTAATGACCCAATTTCAAAAAACGAAATTTTCAATTCATTTTACGTTGAAAATGCTTCTCTTTATCGTTTAAATGCTTGCTCTATGCATATTATCACTAAACAATCACTTTAAGATATATATATGCAAAGAAACAGTGCATAACCAGAAAAAAATGAAAATACAGAGAAGATGCGGAAGCGAATAAACAGGCTCTGATGCCACTGAAGGTTTTCGGGCGTACCTGGAATCCTTTTGTAGACTCACTTGATACCCACACGTAACCGGAGCACCCTGTATGGACTCTGGTTCGTTTTCACAACAAATGCACCGGAGGAAAAATGCAGAAACAGAGTGACAAAAAACAGAGAAGTATATGTTCTGTCATGCACCATTTTCTGTCCGTGTATGTACATATATATAGCCTGTGGGAGGGGAGTTAGATAACCGTATCTAACTCCCTCATTTCAAATTCAAACATTCCCCTTCAACTGCTCCTCACGGTTGGTTGTCAACGGCTCTCTGTTTTCTGGTCGGGTCTGATCCACCATGGGTGGATCGCCCGTTTCCTTACAATATATATATATATATATCATAGTCAAGGTGAATTGGGTACTTAAGTGGAATATGATATGATATCTTTTAAGTTTAATGTTGCTTAGTGGAAGTGAATGAAAAGAAGACGCATTAACTTAATGGAGTCTCTCAAGTAGCCTGAGAATCCGCGCATACAGCTGGGATGCAGGTGGCCGTATGAAATGAGCATCTTTATTTAAGCATTTGTGCACTTTGAGTTTTCATCCCACTTTCTTTCTCACAATTTCAAACTAATAATCTTGGAGATCAGGAAATTCTGCTTCCCAAGCGAAGTCGCCTTTCCTGTTTTCACCTTTACCCTATGCAGGAAAGATACGTATATATCTTACTGCGAGGCAATATGCAAAAGCAAAGTTATGATCCCATTTGCTTCTTTCTTTTTTTCTTCTTCTAGACTTCAAATCAGCAATATAGCCGTAGCATCAACATCTTTGCTTCTCAGCATTCCTTTGTAAAGATATCTATTTTGTTAACTGTGGTATGAGGAGCGTACAGTTGAGACTCGTATTGCACTCAGTCAACTTCTAAAAGTTAATATGGCACTGAACCCCGATTTCTGGTTGACGATGATGCAGCAACAACTTCGTGAATACAATGATAAATGGATTGTGATATGATATCTTTTGATTTTAATGTATTGTTGTTGCTTGGTGGAAGAGTGCCTAGAAAAAGAGACGCCATAACTTAATGGTTGTTGATGACGTCTGAAACTAGAAGAACATGTTGCCGTTTCCGATTGGCCAAGTTACAAGCAGCCAGAAATAAATGTTAACTTGCAAAAGTTTGGATTCAAATTACACTGCCGTTGCAAGGAACTCGTTAGTGGGAAGTGGGAAATATATAAAGACCTCTAAATGCGATGTTTGGGAATAGGAACATTTTGGTCAATACACTTTTTTTAAACCGTAAAAAGATAAATCAAAGTCCTTAATTGGTGTTTTAAAATTTCAATGTCATGTTTAGAGATGTTAGCATTAGTGTTGATTGACTTGCTCACAGTAAACATCACATGGATGATGAAGCTATAGCATTTTATATCCTCCTACATGGTGTAGTAACTCGCTTTTAGCGTATATTTAGTATCGAGTTGCATGTCGTTAGCTATACAAGTTTCTGGCACAATTTAATTGTGGCCATTGTATTTCAAAAAAAAAAAAAAATTGGTGTCTTAAAGTATCATTATCCCCCATCTTCCTGAGGTGCCAATTTTGTACTATAAATTTTGAGTTAAGCAAACTTAATATATAATTAAACAATAATGTAACAATAATTGTACAATTTTGGTCGTGGTCAAAACACTGCTTCATCCCACTGAGCAGCTACAGCACAGGAGGGCACTCTTATGGTATCCCATGATTATGGTGAGTATTAGGAAGTTCCAGCAATCCCGCATTTAATTGAAATGCGTCAAAATTTAAGATCCGGAATCAAATATGGCGGTGAAGACCATCATGATCAATCAGGAGAACCAACTCGCTTGCAAAACTAATACTGTACATGCTCTACATCTGGACATCCTGCGACCACAAGAAGGATATTCCCTCTAACTTGTGACTCAAGAATAGTTGCTAAGGGTGTTTCCTCTCAGTTTCCCTTTTCGGATAGAATGGCTACAAGCTCAGATCGAGCCTTTTCAAGGACATCTGCTAAATTCTCAGGCTTCTTACCACCCGCCTGAGCAAAATTGGGCCTTCCTCCCCCTCCCCCACCACATAACTTTGCTATCTGTCCTATAAACTTGCCCGCCTGAATTCCCTCTTCAACAATCCCTGGGCTGAAAGCAGCCACCAGACTTACCTTATTTTCACCAGGACATGATCCCAGTATCACAGCTGCGGGATCTGGTAATGTTTCAATCAAATATTCTGCCGCATTTTTTAGTGAATCAGCATCAACATCATCCAAGAACTCAACTAGTACCCTGAAACAAAATTTTCAGACATCAAAAAATAGAAGTCATGCATCTACCCGCAATAGTGCATGCGTTTCATTTCTCCCCCTTCTCTAGTTTGTTCAATAAATTTTTTAAAATATAAGAAACACATGCATGCGGGAGACGGCTGGGGTTCTAGCCATTAGTGTTGCATTTACATAATAGATATTTTATGAACTATCAATGATACGATGCAATCACTGCTTCTTAATCGTCAGATTTCCATGGTTAAGTCAAAGAAAACTAGAAGGGAAAAAAAAAACGAGACTCAGATTTCATAGAACCCTTTCCCTTTTCTTTGAAATTTCCAAGGGACATTAAGTATGCAATCGTTTAAAAACCATCCTCGTTGTCGCTCACATGATAAAATATCCTCTACCCTAACTTCAGGCAACAAAGGGAAACATATGAAGGAAATTACCTGAACTGCTTTGAATGTCCCACCAACAGAGCGTTGCTTGCGATAACTGATGCTTTGTAGACAGCTGCTTTTGCACGCAAAGCAGAGTTTTCATTTTTTGCTTCCCGCAACTCCTCTAAGAGGTGTTCTACCCTCGTTGTTACTTCTTCAGGTTTCACCTTCCCAAGGAAACAATCAAGACAAGCAAAGTCAATATCACAGAGAACATAGTTTATACGATTGGAGTGCACTTAAGAGGAAAGGAATGGTTACATACTCAAAAATTCCAAATTAAACTTTTTGTGATTATTTAGATTTCAGATAAAAATTATAAACATAAAATCTAAATAATTAAAAAACTGATAATGACAGCTTCCAATAAGATCTTGGCCTATCATAAGCGCTTTGTAGAATATAAACAACTCTAATACCTAATGCAGATAACCATCATATCGATTTTAAGTAGGAAATCTATGTATGCTATTGTATATAAGAACAATATACCAAGAAATGGCCAAAATGATCAGATGGACGTAAACAAGTATACGGAGTCCTTGCAGATGAATATGAATGATACCTCACACGTGATTCCCCTCAAGGATAAAAAATAAATTACAAAAACAAAGATTTGAGAGAAGCAGAAATCACGAAGCGTACTTTGAGAGTGGAACATAGCTTCTTAATGTAAGAGTCTCTGGCAGTAACATATTCAATGAAAGCTTCACCAGCTACAGCTTCTATACGCCTGATTCCAGATGCAATACCCTGCTCTGAAATTATCCTAAAACCACGAATTTCAGAAGTATTACTAACATGGGTCCCACCACAAAGCTCCATGGACACACCAGGAACCTCTACAACACGTACCTGCAAGACAACAAATTCATTGAGAGCCACAAGAGATTGCTTGAAGATACCCAATCTTAAAAGAGGGGGGACCTTAGGATCAAACTTTGTTTGGAAAGTTCATTACTTTCGAAAGCCTTTCAAACTCTTAATTGATTCATTTTTTGGTTGGATAAAGCGGGTCAATAAAATGATATATTCAGTTAAATATATTTTCAAGACACTCAAACTTCTAGGAATGATTGGGAATCGACAGCTATAAAAATGGTAATTAAAGCCAGAAGAAGAGCCAGGGTTGGAGGATTAGTTGTATTTTGCAATCTATCCTTGATAGTCTAGGATATGAGTTGTTAGATACATCCTTCATGACATACATAACCTAGATGCTCAGAACGACTAAAACAGAAGCAAGCTAATTAAAAATTGAAGTTCAATATCAGAAAATATGCAGTAAAACCTCTTCTCCATATTTTTCTCCAAACATTGCTATGGCTCCAGCCTTTTTTGCGTCAACAAGAGGCATCACTTTGGTTTGAAGAAGTGTTGCATCCCCAATCCATCCAGTGATTAGTCTTTCAATTTCTACAATCTCACTGTCATGAAGTGGTCGATGGAAGTTGAAATCAAACCTGAGCCGATCAAATGCCACCAAAGAACCAGCTTGTGATGTCTCAGGAACAATAACTTTCTTAAGTGCGGCTTGCAGCAAATGAGTAGCAGTATGATGAACCTTCAAAGAAACAATGAAATTTAAATAGAATATAGAGGACTTAAAGAAATAAGTATCAAGTAACTATCAAAGAGCGTGTAAGGGTTTGATTTTACTGCATAATAAAAGTAAAGATGTACTCATTAGCAAAAGAAACGATAAGTTAACCATTTTTGTACCTTCGCTCGCTGCCTCAGTTTTACGTCCACTGCTGCCTCCACTTCTTTACCAACCTCTAGAAATCCCTCACGGACTGTTCCCTTATGAACAAATATGTTACCTAAGGATTTCTGAACATCTATTATCTCAACAACAGCCTTTGGTTGATTTTCACCCTCAGCAATATATAGAAAACCATGATCTCCAATCTGCCCCCCTGATTCAGCATAAAATGGAGTCTTATTGAGCAAAACTTCCACATCACTGCCCTCACTAGCCATGACTGCTGGATCGCCATTCACCACAAGACTTTCTACTATAGCTTTAGCATAAAGGGTGTCGTATCCAAGAAATTCAGTTTCAGTTACATTTTCTGCAACATCTGCCCCATTTCCCATAGCAAGTTTGACAGTATTATGTGCAGCCTGAGATTGACGCCTCTGCTTCTCCATTTCAATATCAAAACCATTCAAATCAATAATCGCACCACGTTCTTCAGCCACTTCCTTTGTTATTTCAACTGGGTATCCATAAGTATCATATAAAAGAAACACATCTTCACCAGACAAGCAAGGTACAGTTCCAGTTTTTTCTGCACTTGATAAAGCGTCCACAAGTTTCTCCTCAAGCAACTTTTCTCCTCTCTCCAGTGTCTGCACAAACCGAAGCTCTTCTCTCTTCAACTCCTCAAAGATCTGGGGTGCTCTGTTCTTTATATCAGAATCAATATGGGTACTTAACTCCACTACTTTCTCAGCAACGGCAGGTAAAAATACTCCTTCAAGGTTTCCCAAACTAGCACCCTTTATACCAAGCAACCTGCCTGTACGGACAACCCTTCTGATAAGACGCCGAACTACATAACCTCTCCCAATATTTGATGGGAGAACCCCATCAGATATGAGATATACAATCGCACGCATGTGATCCCCTATAATCTAAGATATAAAAAGAAAAATGATGCACAGTGAGAGAAGAAAAGCAACTAGTGGTTAAAGCCTACTGTCAGAAATCATAGTGTGTTATTTGAAGATAGTCATACTTTCAGATTCATCTTTGTCTGATCATCAGCAACAGCATAAGAAACATATGCTAACTCAGAGGCTTTCTCTATTATGGGATAGATCAAGTCAGTTTCATAGTTGTTTGGAACCTGCCAAAAATATAAATAAAATACAAAGAGAACTTTATAGATATACCTCTATTTATCTTGATATACTTTTGAGAAAAGAATTGCTAATGATATGTTACTTTCACATAAGTGCAAATCAATGGATACCTTTTGGAGGATGCGGGCCAAACGCTCCAGGCCAAGCCCAGTATCTATATTTTTCTGTTTTAGAGGTTCAAGAGAACCATCATCCTTTTTATTGTATTGCATGAAAACTAGATTGTAGAACTCTATGAACCTTGTATCATCACCAAGATCCTGCTTTCATCCCCCAACCCAACCCACCCAAAAAATGCAAAATATAGTAAGACATTATTTTGATGTGGTTTTGAGTCACTCTAAACAATTTTATGCTTACAGCATCTTCATATCCTCTCTCAGGAAGAAAATCATAGTAAATTTCTGAGCAAGGACCACAAGGACCAGTAACTCCACTGGTCCAGAAGTTATCTTCTTCACCCAACTTCTTTATTCGATTAACTGGAACGCCCACCTGGAGAAACACAGACTGTGTAGTTAATATATCATGCTGTGCCTAGCCCATTAAGACAAGTTGATTAAAAAGCTCATGCCCATATGAACACTCAAAAAATTAAATGGATGTATTTTAAGAAATTAGGAAATAATGCCCAGAGGAATGCATTTTTAAGCTAACCTCATCAGACCATATAGCAAAGGCCTCATCATCATCCTTATAAACACTAATCCACAATCTGTAGGCTGGCAAACCAAACCTGTAAGTAAATGGAGGAAATGCTAATTTTTTTAAACATCTTATCCCCTTTTGCATAAGGAATAACGGATATATTACAATTAATTCAGAATGTTATGTGCATAACCGAGAAACATGAGCTTTCAAGAATTACACTATTAAAAAATGACACGATTGATGATAGCCAGATGTACTAGACTTCTAGTAATCTTTGGAAACCCAGTCCCTGCTTCTAGTCAAAACCCTCACAATATGAACACCATAAAAATGTTACATGTCAACAGGCAAGCTAATACAGCTATTTGAAGACCAAAAACGTAATTTGAGGACCATGCGTCAAAGGAAAGCAACCAAAAATGCATATTGATCTATTTTACAGTTATGCCATTTTCTTCAAAATTTAAAAGTGGACTTCTGCAATTCAACTGGAAAAACTATATTCAGTGATGATTTTTTTTTTCTTTTGGCAGCACGCTGAGAAGAGAGGATGAGCTCATTTATTCTCATCTTAAAGTGGAAATTATCTCCAAAACATGTATTCCAAGAAGAGCAATTTAATTTCAATCCTCTCAACCATTTACTGTACGAAGAAAGCACGGAGTATAGTTCACCAAATTAGATGACACTTAAAGCTTACTCTATGGTTGAAAGCTCCCACGCCCATTTAATTGCTTCTTTTTTGAAGTAATCGCCAAAGCTGAAATTTCCAAGCATCTCAAAAAATGTTTGATGTCGAGTTGTTCGGCCTACATTCTCCACATCATTTGTTCGTATGCACCTTTGTGCAGTTGTCGCACAAGGTACTTCTCTTGGAACCTAAGCACAATATACTTATACAGTTGAAACTTGATACTGCCTCTGGTCCTTGTAAAATTTTTCGATTGTAATCGTAGAAATTATATTAATTGTGCACTATATTCAAACCTTCCCCAGGAATATATGCTTGAATTGAAGCATTCCTGCTATAGTTAGGAGAACTGTGGGATCATCAGGGACCAGAGAAGCGCTAGGAAGGACCTTATGACCGCGGGAAGCATAAAAGGTAAGAAATTTATGGCGAATGGAATCTCCACTCACAGGGTTGTCCTTCAGTTTTTCCACTACAAGTTCTTCAGTAAACGGTGGCGACGACGCTGAAAAGCCACGTTTAACTATCATATCCCTTGGACATTGAAGATAAGGAACATTAAGAAAGATTAAGACTATTTACATGACTAACTATAGCAACCTGAGGTGCTCCTCGCACGAAACAGAAAGCCACGTCGTTCCCTAACAGTTCGAGTAACGGGCAACAATTTGCTAGAACATGGAAATGATAAAGTTTCTGCTGCAAAGCCTGCACTATTGACAAAGAGGTAGGGGGGGGTATCAAGTTGCAGTATCTGCCGAAGAAGCACATATTCAATGGGAAGGGGGCCTCTCCTTCTCTTTTCTCTCCTCTTACTCTCATTTCTTTTCTTATCCTAACCATTTAATCCAGAACATCTGCTTGCATGAAATAAAAAATTAGGCAAAAAGGCCCCACCGGCGGGCGGGCAGCCGGGAGGGGGGGGGGGAGGAGGAAAAAAATTCATTTGAGAGAAGTAAGCCTTCAACAGTAACAGGCAAATGGCTTCGCTGCTTATGAAAAGAATAGATCTCAGTCGATGAGCACACGGCCTCAGATGCCAGAACACTAGATTACTGAATCATTCTCAGGGAGAGAACTAAAAGGAAAACTGAAGAATTTAGTCTAGAAATTACCAGTGGAGACCAGAAACTTGCGGTTTCGGGGGATAAAAAATGTTGATACTGGGAATGAAGTGGAAATAGGAAGTGGGAAGAGATCATTTTGGGGAGGATGGAGAATCTTTAAGCATTCCATGGCCGCAAACTGGATTATGCGTTGAAATTGGCGGTTAAATCCGTTGGTATGATGGGAGAGGATAAGCCTGATTTGAGAGGTAAGGCGACCATTTCGAGTTTGGAGACGCAACCAGCTCGAAGCCCAGATTTAACGTGGCCTCCACCTCACCACACAGGCCAACTACTACGCTTGGGGAAAGTGTCATGACGTTGGAACTAAGTAAATTTAAAATTAAGCCTTTATACGTCAAATTTAAATATAATTAAAATAAAATTTTAATAAATTAAATGGACAAAAAAATAAAATTAACAACTTCAACGAACTAGCCACAACTTCTATTAAAATATTATATGTTTATCCTTTACAATTAGAATCTATAATTTTTAGTAAGTGTTACCCTTATGAATTAGTTGGCATTTGCCTCATATATATCAAAAAAATATATGTGATGTTACAGTGAGGCGACACACATGGCCCCAAAATGTCGATGAATAATGCCCTGATAAATAGAGACACTTGAGCTACGTGGCAGCAAGTTCTAAAGGAGGAATTGCCCACTCTAAAACCTGTGGGGTTTAGTTGGCATACAAGTCCTGGAGAGGGAAATGGCTTCACCAAAACTTGTGTTAGATTGTTGGGAAAGACGGAATTAGGACCACAAGCCCAAGTCCGATTAGTGAAAGATTCCACATGGCCATGCGCCATATCAGCACAACACTGAACAGCACAGTACGTGCAGCTTCTGCAATTGTGAGCCTATATATATCTGAAACGGGAATAACCACTCCTCCACAACCTCAATCAGTACATAGCCAATTATATTTCCCATTATATTTCCCCCTTCTTATCGGTGAGTTCTTCAGGTCCTCCCTAATCATTAAGAAAACCATGATGATCAGCGCGAAAAAGCTGGTCAACATGGCGAGAAAGTGGCAGCTGGGAAGCGTAAGAGGATATCGTACAAAAGAGACGACGACGTGGACACGGGCCATTTCGTAGTTTACAGTATAGATCGTAAGCGATTCCTGGTTCCCCTCAAGTATCTCAAGAGCAACGTCTTCAAGGAGCTGCTCAAATGGTCTGAGGAAGAGTTCGGACTAGCTGACAATGGACTTCTTGTGTTACCTTGTGAACGAGTCGTCTTAGAGTATGTGATCTCGTTGGTAAAAGAAAGAGTGCCAGAAGATTTGGAGAAAGTTTTAATCACTTCATGTCATGGCCTTGCTGCGTCATCTTCTCTTGCTCCAACACAAGCCCACCACCAACAAGCCATGATCCGTGGCCATTAGAGACATTTTATGGTTTCCTATTTAATGTCTAGATAACTTCATCTGGGCCTTTAAACCAGTTCTGCAATAAAATCCCAGAATCATAGTTATGAGCTTATCACTGTGATGATGTGATACAAGCTAGTAACGTTTGTCCTAATTAGGCATATGTACACGACACTCGAAGCAATTCAACTCAAGAAATTTAAGCTGCTAAATAAAAGCCAACGAGTGTCTACCACGAATCCCACTTCTGTGTGTTAAAACTACTACTGATTTACATGATCTTCTGGATATAAATTGGATAATCGAAAACAAGAAGGAATAGGAAAGGGAGAAGAATAAGGAATCACACGGAATGGACACTTAAAATTGGGGGAATGGAAATTCATGTTCAATTTTATTCATTCTGTTTCTGTTCAAATTCTTTCAGAACTTTATACTAAGAACTTCATCTTCAACTTCTATGTTTTCAGTAGCTTTTTATATTGTGGGGTGAGCAGGCTCAATTTCATTCAACAATGAGCTAAAATTAAATGCAAGTTATATCTGCTTATTTGAAAATAAAGAAATAAATAGAAATTATAAGAAGCAAAATCATCAGTGTGTATCAAAATTTAAAAAGTAGTTGCGTAGGTAAGGTTTTGTCACAAGGAAAGTGATTTTTTCAATATTAAATCACTGAGAAAGCCATGCATTGATTATTCATTGAGCAAGAAGGTATGTGAAAAATATATGACGGGTAATTACAATAACTAATGATTTTAAGTAAAAGGAACTTTGTCTTAAAAAATAATTAGGGCATTAAAATTTGAAATTGACAGTAATTCTCTCTTTGAAAAGGGAATTTGTGAGATAGAGAAATAAAGGTAGAAAGAGCACAGCACAGGACAGATATTGGCACAATAAGTGGTATGTTTAAGGAGGAATGTTTGGCGGGAGTGTGTGGACCAGCTTTGCCCCTTACAAGTGAATATAATGGCTTGGGGATGTATGGGAGGGAAACAGTGGGGCTCTCTATTAGCTTTGATCTCTTTCTTTGACGCCTACACTCTCCCATTTTCACATCACAATTTACTCCACCATTGGATGGCGCTTATTACTTATCCCACCATACTTTCATCTCAAACTGTTCTTCTCCATGACCTACACGCTCAAATCGACGGGGTGCATACACCCTATAACCTTGGCACAACTTCCCGACCAATTTTTTTTTTAATATAAAAATTTTTAAAAAAAATTATATTCACCTATAATATAAAAATAGTGCAAAAAAATTTTCTTACTAAAAAATATCAATATCAAGCAAAATAAACTATCAATTATTTTCAAACGTAAAACTGAACACTAAAATGTTAAGATATATCTTTAAACTTCGCAACTAAAACTACAACAAAATAATACTCTCTAAAAATTAAATATATTATAAATAATCGCATGTCTTACTGAAAGTTATATCTACGTATCAATATGCCTAGAAAACCACCCGCAAATCAACTCTCGTATATTGATTCTTGCTCTTAGAGTGGGCTACAGTGGAACAAACCCCACAAAAGTACGTCAACAGCACTAACACTATAACCTGGAACACACTATACATTCAATGGCGGTTATTCCAACAGGAGTTTTACAGCCTTCCGGGAAAAGGAGCGTGCAGCAAGCATAAAGAACCCAGCCCTTTAACACTTAGGAGGATAAAGAACCCAACGGTAGTCTAAATACTGTAAGCATAAAGAACCCAACGGTCGTCTAAATACTGTAGATATCATAATTTAAATAAATCTGATTATCTTAAAATAATAATAAAACAGTCCTAATTACGTTTCCATCACTCATATTCTGTTGCCATAATATTTTTGCATGTACGCATCACAACGATGGAAATAAAGCTCAGGGTAAAATGCTCGACAACGGTGTACGTAAAATTTGACATAGCCGGAAAGGAAAAGAGGAACTATATCATTTTATTCAGACTCCTATCAGGTGAATATACAAGCTCTGCTGTAGGTCATACATCCCACGTAAATGATATATTCAAGAACTGCCCAACCAAATGAAAGCTCTCTACAAATCTGCTTTCAGATACAGCCGTTTATAATTCACTCGGCAATCTGCAGATGCAAAAAAGGAGTTAGCCAGATTCAATTTTGAATGAACAGACTAAGGAAGTTTTATCATATAAACACGCCAAAACCTAAAAACAAAAAACGCAGAAAGAAAATTTGAAAATCAAGACTGTAGTAGCAAGCAGGACATGAACATTAGCATTCTGTAGCATCCAAAAGACCATGGGGTTCGCATCCTACCAAAGAAATTGTTACTTACTTGATTAAGGGGATTGTCAGGAGATTTCTTCCATAGCTTCCATATCAGGTCCTTATATTGATTGTGTGTAAGGCCTGGTTTCTCTTCCTTCAATTTAGGAAGCTCAGCCTCTTCGAAGGCCTACACCATTAAAGAGATAACACGCAAGTGACAAAAAGAGCTCAGGATACAACTTAAGTATAATCCAGTAAATCTCATCATAAAACACGTCAAGAAGTAGCCAGTCTACTAGTAAACTACTCCCCTACCAGAAGCATGTTCCAGATAGCCAATCAGAACAGAAAAATCAGCCAGAGCTTTTGTTTGCAAATTAATTGCAGTAAGGGCTTGATTGGAAGGGTAGTTTGGGAGTGAGTGGGGCTGGTTTGTTGGATTGTTTGAGCATCTGAACCATTGATTCAATGTTCAAAGTGGAATGGGTTAAGATGGTTTAAAATCCATCCTAAACCATTACACCCCAATTTAAGAACCGCTCCAAAGTCCAAATTGGGAAGGTTTAGGTTCTTCATAAGTTTTACAACCCCCCCCCCCTTTCAAACAATAAACTTCAAATCAATGAAGAGCGCGACATTTTATATTATTAGAATAGAATGACAGCTTCAAAGTTTTATCCCCAAGTATGTAAATTCCATTATTCAAAGATCCTGTGTCGTTGCGTCATTATTCAGAAATTCAGCTAACCAACAATGTTAAAAGAATTTGTAGTTAAAAAAAAAAAAACAAAACAATGTACCCTGAAATACAAAACCACATTGTTTACAGACTCAACCAAAAAGTCCCTGATGCGATCAGCAACAGCTTAATAAACCAATCTACTGCTTCTTTTAAAAAAGTTGTCACACTCTTATCTCGTCAACCATTGCAATAAAATCAACCATATTAGTTCAAGAGATTGATTTACCACGTACAAGCGACACCATCCATTTAATCAATAATCATAACATATTACTGATCATACAATACATATTGCAACGTGGGTTAAGTTAGTTTAAGCCCAAACTCAGAATCACAAGTATGTTGTAAACCAAATTAAACCCGGAATTTATATTAGAGAATTGGGAACAATATTATATTGAAATCGACACTTGTAATAGTGAATAAATCAAAATCAAACCAACCTTGAAGGAGGCCTTGAGGCGCCTCTCCGGATGCCTGTCAACCGGCAAGTTATCAGTGACACTCATCTGAGCAATGGCATCCTCCACTGTCCTTGCCTCTATGATAGAATCGTCACGATTGGTATTCGTCACAAGAACCATCCTCTCATATTCTTCCTCCGCTGCAGTGCGGACCTGCCGCCTCTTAGCCTCGTTCTCCTTCTTCTGAATTTCCGCCTGCTGTTCCTCACGCTGATTCCGGAGCTCAGCCTCCGTCACCTTCGGCACTGGGATAGAGACCCGGTTAGCCTTCTTGTCAGGCTTTTTCATAGACTTATCGATTTCATTCTCCTCCATCTCGGCTAAGCGACGGGCCTCAGCCCGTCGAGCGGCAGCTTCGGCTTTTTTCTCGGCCTCTTCCTCACGCTTCTTTGCAGCACGCGATTTGGAGCCCTCGGCTTCGCGCCAATACTGATCCTCCTTTTCGCTAGTCTCGCGTTCCTTGCGCTCGGATTCGACCGCGCTCTTACGAGCCCTGGCGGCCTCAGCCTTGCTGTTGACGCCCATCTTTTTCGGCATCTCTACGGCTTTAGGGTTCAAATCCTCTACGGCGATCGCGACTACAAACACCGTAAAGAGTCCGGCATGGCATGGGGTAATAATTTGGAGCACCCATTTTTTTTTATAAAAAAAAATTTAAAAGGAGATTGGAGTCCGGAATTCGGAATTATCTATTCCTCCGTTCTATACTAATATTAAATAAAATAAATTATTAATTATTTTTAAAAATAAATATAAATATTTAAGAATTAAAATAAAATAAACTATTAATTATCTTTTAAATATCATGACTAAAATTATAATAAAATAATATTATTAAAATATCAAATATATCTTAAATAATTATATCTTTCGCCTTCTGCTAACTGAACCCTCTAGGCAATGATGTTTGTTTCACTTAGTGTGTTTTTATATAGATTTTTAAAAAATAATTTATAGAAAAAAATAATTATTTAGTAGCTTTTTAAAAATAGTTTTTGAATAAGAGTTTATAAAAAAAATAGTTATAGATAAATGAGTGTTTGGATAATTATTATTAAAAAAATTATAATTAAAAAATTACTATAAAGTGTATAATTTTATTAAAAATATGAGAGAGGTAAGAGGATGGAGAAGAGTGAATAGAGAAAAAAAAATATGAAAGATGATATAAAATAGTGAATAGAAAATAGAGACAAGAGATGAGAGAGTAGAGAGTAGAGATTGTGAAAAAAATAGAAGAGAGAAGAGAGAGTATAAGAAATATTAAGGATAAAATAATAATTAAATAATTCATAATTTCTTTCACTATTCTAAAAGCTACTCCTATCAGGTTATTTGAAATTATAGTTTGGTCCAGAAATTCTTTTGAATAAATATGATTGTTTTTTTTAAATTTTTTTCAAATTAAAATTTAAGCTAAAAGCTCTTTTAAAACTATAATTTAAGATATTCTTAAATACACCTTTAATTTGCCATTATGTGGGGACTTTTTTTTGGGTCCATTTAGATAAATTTTAGGAAAATAATTTATAAAAAAATATTTATAGACAGTTTTCATAAAATAGTTTAGGGATAAGAGTTTATAAAAAAATAGTTTTAAATAAATGAATATTTAGATAATTATTTTTAAAAATATTTTTATTATTAATAAATTATTAAAAATAATATAATTTAATTGAAAGTAAGAGAGATGGTAGAGAAAAATGAGATAAAGTGAAAAAAGAAAGAAGAAATATGGTAAAAAATATGTAAAATAGATGAGAGAAGAAAGATGGGAGAGAGATAAAAAGAGAGATGAGAGAGATGTATGAGAAAAAATAAAAATAAAATAGTAATTGAATAATTATAAATTCTTTTATTATTCTAAAAATTAGCCTCAATAACTTATATAAAATTTTAATTTTAAATTATAATTTATTTTAAAAATCTAACTATTTATTTAAAAATAAATAAATCAAAATTTAGCTAACAACTTTTTTAAAGTATAGGTTCATAGACTTGCCAAACATCCACTTTGTTTTGGCCCAAAAAACGTTGTTATTCAAGTTTGGACAGTGTCCATATGTTCAGGGAATGTGCGCAAACCCTTCAGATTTAGCGTAACCACAGCAGTTTTATCTTTTTTATGTTTTTAATTTAAATCATCAGTTGAGTCAGTTGATAATTAGAATTTTGATGTTGTGTAACAAAAATATTTCATATAAAAAAATACAATTGAAATTAAATTTAGATCGTATTGATTAAGCGAGTTTACGTTAAAGTTCACGATCACGTTTTATTTGATATTTTCATATAGGTGGCTAAATCACCATCTTAGGAATAAAATTGCGGTCTTTATCAACAAAAATTAGTTAAGTTGTGAGAAATAACTCCTAATTCATAAAATTACAAATTACAATTCTGTTGTTGATACAAAAAGTTTATTAATAAATAATTTATAAACATTTTTTGAGTTTATAAACAAAGAAGAAAAGAGAGAGTCAGAGACAATACGAAGGGTTGAACTACTATGGATGCCAACAAAAATAAACAAAGGTACGACCATAGATAAATTCACGGAAACACGTTGTATTAGCATATTTGGCTACCGAATCTCCTTTATTTGGGATGTAAAAGCTGTTTAAAAAAATAATGGTGATATAGATAACACACATCTGAGTTATAATCTAGCTAATCAGAAGTTATTACAGCCGTGGAAAAATATAAACAATTATATCGATTGGAGTGTTTGTAAAAGTACACAAAGGACGTTATTGTTTCAATATGGCTTTCACGATGATAAGTATTTGTGCTAAATCTGTAAACACAGTATAAGGAAAAAAACTAAATTAGTACGGATCAAATCAATACAACGGGATAGACTTTGGGGAAGAAGGAAACATATTGGAGCTAGGAACGTTGGAAGAATACAATATTTATTCGATTTATAAAATATAATTTATAGGTTAAATATGTATCTAACACCTTAAATTAATTTTAAAAGAGTAATTAATATCTTAAAATATTTAAAGATACAATTAATATCTAAACTAATTTTGAAGATGTTATTAGCACTATAAAATATTTAAATTAGTATAATTTAACTATTTTATTAATACAAATATAAATTTATATACAATGCATGTAATATAAATTTTTTATTTTAATATATTATTATTTAAAAAGTTATATGTGTCGTATTATTTAAAAAAGAGTGTTGAATAAACTCTAAAATTAACATTATATAGATTTTATATGTGAATATTAAGAAATTTTATAATTTATTTAATATCATTTATTAAAATAATATTATATATGTGATCTTTTAAGTAATAATTGTTGAAATAAAAATTTTATATTATGTATTGAAAAATTGTACTTTTGTTAACAAAGAGTTAAAATTACAACAATTTAAATATTTTAATTTGATAACCGAATGATTTAAATTAGTTTAGAGTACTAATCAAATTTTTATTCTAATTTATAATACAAATTATATTATAAAATAAGCTTTATATTAATCATTGTTATAAAACTAAGTATGAAAGATAAATAAGATATATTACGGAGGCAATGGATAATGACTAGTATGTTTAATTATTTGGAATTTGGAATACATATGAGTAAGTGAGGCATGGGGAAAAATATAGCTCATAAAATAGGTTAATCTGTTTTATATAATAAATAGGTGGGCTTGGGTTAGTAAAATCTTTTTTCGGTGCGAGTTGTACAACACGTCTTCTCTTAGTTTTTTATTTTTTTTAATTATTAATATTATTATTTATTTTATTTAAATATTATTTTAAATATTTTTATTATCAAATAATAGTAAACACAGTTATTTATTTATTAATATATATTGATATATTATAATTGATTAATATTATATTAATATTTATAATTATAAAATTTGAGATTTTTTATAAAAATAGAAAATTTTAAAAGTATAATATTAGAAAATTTTAATTATATCAATATAATATTAAAAAAATTATTAATATTTTAAAATTTTAAAAATATTTTTTTAAAAATATTAAAAAAGAAAAAGAAAAATATAAGAGGAGTTAGCCCCTGAACTAGCCCACCACTAAAATGATGTGGGCGAGCCCCCTTTCTCAAGTCTAAATGTATGCCATGAAAGATGAATGGGGCAACAGATAATTTAATTGGTTCGAACGAGATATTATTTTCTCTGTCTTCTCAGTGTTTAAAAAACACAAGTAGAGAAAATTATCGAGAAAGTATACAGAGGAAGGAGAGAGCAGAGCACTGCCAGTCTCAATGAATTACGCCATATGCTATCCTTTTTACACGTATCCAATCCTCTTGCATCACAACCGTCCATCTCACAAGCAAGGCTGAAGGCTCCACGTTTCTGTGAAGGGACGGGAAGCAGGTCAACTTCAACCCGGGCGATCCTCTGCTCTTGACCATTATGACGTAGCAAACAATGACAATTCTCCAACAACCAACACCACTCAATTCGGATAAGATGGCAAAGCATACTAGTTTATTTAATTGTAAATAATACCTCATTTATCACTTATCAGTGTTAACCATAAAATATAATTTTTCCATAACCATGGGGTTTGAGATTGTTTGACTCGAGGGTCAGAAGTCCCGCCGCTCGATCACCTCCAAGGGGGCACTCTTCCACGGCGGCGTTGAGCACGAGGACATGCGATGCCGGGTTTCCTCGTCCCGCGCGTTTATATGCTTCTGTTAATTAATCTTATCATTCTAGACCAATCCCCAAGTCTGAGAATTTATTTATATCCTGGCTCATCGCCCAACCATGTTACATATAGATAGACCAACCAGTACACAGACTGTACAGGTGGGTTATCCGATATCCAGAACTGTGGGCAGCACTCCCCCAGAACATGCCACTTCCCGGCATTACTTTACTGTTTTCAATTCCATGCCTTCGGGGGGAACCAACTTGTTCGATCTGATAGTGCAGGCAGGGCCGTGACCCTTATTCTAATTAACATCAATATTCCCCTCACATCACGTGTTTGGTAAAATCAACGATGCTCTGAGATCTCAAACCAAGGAGTTCGGGTGAAATCCACTTGGGTTTAGCAACCACGACGTCGCACACCCTCCCCCACGATAACAATAACTAAGTGCCTGTTTAGCATAGCGTTTCGGAATCAATTTTGGAGCAAAATCTCAGTTTGAAAAAATTTTACACAAACATCAATTTTTGTCCATAATTGATTTTGGAACAAAACCTCAGTTTATAAAATTTTTTGCCAAACAGCCATTTTTATCCAAAATTGATTTTGGGCAAAACCTCGATTTGAAACCATGGTTTTGAAAAAACTATTTTTCAATAGATTTTAGAACTGTAAAAGAGCTTATAGATTATCTAATTACTATTTTACCCCTATTTTTTTCTTATACTCTCACTCCTCTCTCCTCTCTCCTCTCTCTCGCCTCTCTCTCTCCTCTCTCCTCTCTCTCTCCTCTCTCTCTCCTCTCTCCTCTCTCTCTCCTCTCTCTCTCCTCTCTCCTCTCTCCTCTCCTCTCTCTCTCCTCTCTCCTCTCTCATACTTTAATCAAATCATACACTTTTTAGTAATTTATTAATATAAAAAGTGATTCTACTATTAATCATCCAAACATTTCTATTTGCAAAATCTATTCTTCTCATAATCTATTCTTCCCAAAATCTATTCTCCATAATCTATTCTTTCTAAAATCTATTCTTTCCAGAATCTATTCTCCCAGAATCTATTCTCCAAAAACTAATCCAAACACACCCTAATACTAAATATCACTAAAATAAAACTACATTCATGAATCAGGATAAACCTTTTTTAATATTTTCAACATATTTAATGGTCGGAGCTTCCATTCAAAATCTGGATGTCGGTTTGCTTTTAAACCCAGCTAACCCCCGCTCTTTAATATTAATCCTTTTTTTTCCCCTACCCATTCCGAATCGAATCACTTTCACGTAAAAATCCTTGTCTTTTCTTTTATTTTATGCTTTTGGTTATCAAAAAGGCCTCGATTTCTTTCTGATTGAATGGCGATGGAGGATAACGAGAGCCGAGCGAGCGGAGTGCAGGAAACATCGTCGTCTCCCGCTCAAAACCGGCAACAGAGACAGAAACTCGAAGTGTACAATGAGGTTCTTCGTCGCCTCAAGGATTCCAACAACGAAGAGGCGATGCAGCCTGGCTTCCACCATCAGCTCTGGGCTCATTTCAACCGCCTTCCGACACGGTTCCTACATTTCTACCCTACATGTTTCTACCTCATTTTCTCTTTCTTTCATATTCTCCCTTTACATTTGCTCTCTTTTTCCTTTTATCCATCTATTCAATTCGGTGTACAGACGTTAGTCCCACCCTGGCTGCCATTAAGCCTCCTTCAAATTTATATCTGACGACGACGATGATGATAATAATACTTAAAAAGAAGAAGAAAAGAAAACGATGAAGTAGAATTTCCAGTTACTTCATGGCTTTTAATACGTGAGAGTCCAATAATTTTCCTCTTGGATTCTATTGTCTATTTCTCGTTCAATCCACTACGAGACTGTTGTCGATTCTGTTTTCTTGCTGCGAGATCTTCCATTGGTTCTATACTTAATGGTTTGTTTTGATAAATCTGGTGGGATGCATTTCACAGGTATGCATTGGATGTGAATGTGGAAAGGGCTGCGGATGTTCTGATGCACAAGAGACTACTGCATTTGGCACATGATCCTGCTAATAGGCCTGCGATTGAAGTTCGCCTGGTCCAGGTGAGGGCCGTTGATTTAGTTAATTATAGATTGGCTGTTCTTGATTCTTGAAATCAATATGCTTGCACTTGTTAGTGCTTTCACGTGGCCATGCGGCATAATTTCTTATGGCATGCTCTAGACTCCAGTTAGTCGTAAATTATTATCTGATTATGCAGTGTGAACATATGCCCGTGCTCAATAGATATTCTTCATTCACTCTGGAATACGTAGCGAAGCTTCACCTTCAGAGCATTGCAATATCATTTTTGGCTGACCATGTTCAGAAATGGTTTTCGGACGGGCACTGCATCTAACCTCTTCATTAAGATAAAGAACACGTTACAACGAGCTAACGTATGAAGTGTGCTAGTGTAATTGGGTATCCTGTGGAACAACATATTCTGTGGATTATAACCTTAAAATAATTTCAAGTGCGGGTGGAATGAATCATTTTTGGCCCCAAGGAGCTATAGTGCTCATTTTTGTATGAAAGCAGTATACTTTGCAGAACTCAAAATCAAATTCTACCAGATCAGAACCAAAACTAACCTATCTTGTATTAATTTGAGATTTGCATGATTGCAATGGTTGGTTGGAATCTATTTTAGATGGAAACTACACGTAGCTCTAAATGAAAAACATCCTGAAAATTTTGCTTCACTGTATCTTCCTGAATTAATCTAGACTGAACTTAAAACAGAACGGGAAATAGTTTTTTTTATAACAATGCCTCTTTTTTGGGTTTGTGAACTAGTATATTTTTGTTTTATTTATTATTTGATTTAAATTGATTGCTTTTAGTATTAAGTTGGTGAGAAAGGAAAAGCTATAGAACAATAACTTGATTGCAGGTTCAAGCCATGTCTGACGGAAACTTAGTTGATTCTGTCCATTCAGAAGCACCTGATAATGAAACTGGTCAAATCTCTTCAAAGCACCTAGGGAGACAGAGGTAGTATTTTCTTAGCTTTTTTAGATGAATTTATCTTCAAACTCCAGTTATATATATGTGTTTGTGTGTGTGTATTAAGCTGTACTGATTAAGCATTTCAGAGCTTGATGCTTGTAGTGAGCTATTCTTATCTCGTTGGAATTTTTGTGCAGCATACATCCACCTCCTGCTTTTGGTTCTTCTCCAAACCTTGAAGCCCTGGCACTTGAAGTAACTAAGAGTGAAGATCTAGAGGTGGAACAATCTGTACACGCTGGTGAACAATATTCGAGGTAAAATTTTCATCTCAAGATACCTTTAGGGTTAGGCTTGGATAATTTCTGCATCCTTTTGAGTTTTACTTATACTTGCTTTTTATGTAAGAGTATATCTGAAGACATTACTCAGCTGGTATATCCGAACTTTTATATACTTAGTCCCAGCTACATAACAAACTCTCTAAGGTGCTTGAGGTTAAGGTGCTGATGAGTATCATTCATCCACCAGTCTGTTAATATTACAAACTCGAGACTTATCTGAGATATGCCTGTACAAACGTGTACCATATGAAAAGTTATTTATTGAAATTATGATAAAATCTTAATGATTTCTGGAGTTTCCAGTTGAGTTGTTTGTTATTATTTTTCCCTGTGAATTTTTTTGTGATGTAAAATATATTTGTCATTGACAATATTACAGGCCCATGCATGAAATCACCTTCTCAACAGAAGACAAGCCAAAGCTTCTCAGTCAGGTATATGATTAGGGATGGAAACATGCCAGACGGCTTGTCAGGGGCCTCTGGCCTGGCCTGCATTAGGTTTGTTTAAAAAAATGCACAGGCTCAGGCCTGTTTGAAAGTCTGTTCTTCTTAAGAGGCCAGGCTCAGGCTTCTTACGAAGCCTGTTAGGCCTTTCAGGAGGCCTGGGCCTGTTATTTAAAATATATTTAATATTAAAATATAATAAATGAGTATTAAACCATTAAACTAACATGTATTATTATACATTTTATTCTTGTATTTTATTTTAACAGGCCTGTTAGGGGACCTGTTACGAAGGCATGTTATGAAGGCCTGTTAGGTGGCCTGTCAGTATAATTAAAAAAATCAGGCTTTCTAAACAGGCTTCAGGCCAGGCCAAGCATTTGTACAGGCCAGACTTAGGCAAAAAAAATAGCCTATAACAGGCCACAAGCCAGGCTCAGGCCGAATTATCACTTAACTGGCCTGGCCTGTTTCCATGCCTATATATGATAACTTTTGCAATGAAAATATTATGCATGTAAGAACTGTCTCAAACTGCTTGCAGATTGGACCGTATTCTTCTCTTTCCATTTATTTGCCCATGTAAATCATTGATGGTTGTAAACAGTATTTTAGTTGGTGGGCAGAGATGCTGGAAAATTCCATAGATAAAATACAAAAAACCACCCTTCTCTATTTATTTGAAATTTGAACCTTATGTGTTGAATGGGAATGTACCTTTTGTGTTAGGAGATTCACAGGTCTTGATTTACTTGCAGTTAACTACTTTGCTTTCTGAGATTGGACTGAATATTCAAGAGGCACATGTTTTTTCCACAACGGATGGTTACTCATTAGATGTGTTTGTTGTCGATGGATGGCCCTATGAGGTATGTTGTGCATCATTTGCTATCACTAGAATGTGGGTCCTATGTTTGGTCCACATTGGGTGCTCATCACATGTGCCATCTCTGCGATGAGATCTAGATTGTTAAAATTTTATTTGGACAGTCTAAATTTAAAGCTTTTAATGTGACTTTTCGATAATAAATTTAAAGCTTTAAAATGTGATGATTGGGAAATTATCTTTATTTTAAATTTTGTACTTTTTAAAATAATAAAATTAAATTAAATCTACACTGTACAAATTTAATCTAGATGGTCCATTTGAGCTAAATTGCATTGTTCTTAACTTATAAATAGCGTAACTCTGTATAAATTTTGTTATAAATATAGATATGTAGACTTGGCTATGATGAGATCATAATATTGAACTAGATGATAGATTCTTCTGAATTAAAAATATAGTTAACCCTAGATTATATTTTAAATTACTGAAATTCTTGCTGAAAGGCATTCTCTAAAATCCAGATTCACCTAAACCATGTTATAACTTGCATTTCAGTTCACAAGCACTTACTTGGCTAACATACTTGCTCAAAACTTCTTTTCACGTCTGAGATACAGTATACCATGTATATTACTATTTGCCATTACTTCGTTCTCTTTTAGTATTTAAGATTGTGAACGTTTCAGTTCATAGGACACTGCTTGACAGACTGGTTATACTAAAACAGGAAACAGAACAGCTTAAAGCAGTTTTGGAGAAGAAAGTTTTTCTGATTGAGGTAATTGAGGCATCTTATTTTGTTCATAGATCACTGCTTGACTAATGTTTCAGTATTTTAAATCTCCTTTTTATTGTTGATTACTTGCCAAAATGCTTCATACTCTTACTCTCTTCTGGATTTCAGTTTTCTATGTTTCAAATTGTTTGTTGCTAAGTGGCCTTGGGGTTGGTTTCAGAGGCAGGCGTGGCCAATTCAACAATCAGTATCTTCTGTTGGTGAGCCTGATCAAGGTGTGAAATGTGAACCCGATCATTTGACAATACCTAATGATGGGACTGACGTTTGGGAAATAGATCCTAAACATTTGAAATTTGGAAGTAAAATTGCATCTGGATCATATGGTGATTTGTGAGTATATATTTATCAAAATATTCCTTTTTTCTCATCGATACCGAATATTTTGATTATAAGCAGATATTATTGATATTAATGTTTGATTAACCCGCAATTTTAAAACAGATTTAAAGGTACATATTGTAGCCAGGAAGTGGCGATTAAAGTTCTCAAAGCCGAGCATGTAAATTCAGATTTACAGATGGAATTTGCCCAGGAAGTCTACATCATGAGGTTTGTATTGATTTGCACTTGTTGGCCATTGGAGATCTATCTGCCTGTTTATTGAGAAAGTTTCAATCCGGCCAGTCACTGGAAACATTCTTTTGCACGCCAGAAGTTGATTATGGAAATGTTTTGTGCTATTGGAGCCCTGTGTTTTATTTAGCCTTAAAAATTACTACACCTCCATTTTTAAAAGATACTTTCATTGTGATGGTACGACTCCTATCTAATAGTATCAAGGTAATTAAGCAGCAAAAATATATGATTATTGTTGTTCAGACAAGATATATAGAAATTTAGTTTAGGGAAAGGAACCAAACAAGTTATATAGAAATATTGAAGGACTCGTAGTCAATGTATATTGTGAAACACTTGCAACCTCTATTTTGACTAATATCTTTATAACACATACTCTTTATTTAGGTGCACTTCAAGCAACTATTTCCTTGACTTACTAGACATTTTATAAATTCTTAACACCTCTTAACATGTCTAACATGTTCTTAATCTACCAGCGTTTCTATTGGTGAAAAATTTGAGAATCTACTTATGTTAAACAATGGTCACTTGAAAACATAAAGAAGTTAAGGAAGTTTGTTATCATAGTGTCCAATTTGAAATTTCAAACAAGCATTTTGCAAAGTTATCTCACTTTAACAAGTCGGTTCTGAACCATTTTTTTGGGTGTGAGACATCACACGCCAAACTTATCATGAACTAACTAAACTGTGAGGAAAAAGAGGTATAGGTGATGTTGAAATTGTTTTCTGTTTTGCTTGTGTATATTCTTCATTCTGTCCATGTGTATACTATAATCTTATTTCTTGAGCTTGCAGAAAGGTTCGGCATAAGAATGTGGTACAATTTATAGGAGCATGTACCAAGGCCCCATATTTGTGCATAGTAACAGGTGAAATCCAGTGAGTTATGTTATTTCATTCAATACAATAACATAATAGACTTCTGTAATCCTGGATATTTAGCTATAATCATCTTTTTTTTATAATGTTTTCTATTATCAATTTCAGAATTTATGTTCGGCGGAAGTGTGTATGACTACTTACATAAACAAAAGGGTGTATTTAAATTTCCATCCCTGCTCAAAGTAGCAATTGATGTTTCTAAGGGAATGAATTACTTGCACCAAAATAACATCATCCACAGAGACTTGAAGGCTGCGAATCTTTTGATGGATGAAAATTGTGTATGAATTCCTCCAGCTTTATGATTATGATGATCTAATCTGATGCTTCATCTGTTGTTATAAACCATATGTATTGTCAATAAAACCAATTCAATAAGCCAGACATGCCGAAGTGACAGTTCAGCACGCGTTGCTTTGCAGGTGGTCAAGGTTGCTGATTTTGGGGTTGCTAGAGTGAAAGCTCAATCTGGAGTTATGACCGCGGAAACTGGAACATATCGATGGATGGCTCCTGAGGTATCTAATGTTCTTTTAACAGAGAGACTAGTTTGTTCAAATGGTTTAACTACATTATTGGTCTTAATTTTCTGTTTAACTATTACATTCCTACTGAAATTTCGAAGTATATATTTGAAAAAGGAATAAAAATTGTCGAGGTCAACAATTTTAACCTTGAAGTTGTCTTAAGTACAATATCTGATACACATTGCTGGTCTCAAGAGGGGCGAGTAAATTGATTGTTATTATAAAGCAGCCTCTTGTATGATTTAGAGACCAGCAATTTTTCATTACGATCTGCAAGGAGAAGAGAGGCCCCCCTTCTTCTGGAAAGGGGTACAATATAGATGAGAGATAGCTCCGTTTTTTTGGCCAATGAGAAATAGCTCGTTAGCATAAGTTTTTAACACGTTTGTTTTGATTTGAAGGTTATAGAACACAAGCCATATGATCACAAGGCCGATATATTTAGTTTTGGAGTTGTTTTATGGGAATTGCTAACTGGAAAGGTAATTCTTGTTTTTACTACCCTCTGATAATCACCACTCACTTAACCCTCTTTATTTAAACTATTTTTTACCTTGCCAGCTCCCGTACGAGAATTTGACCCCACTACAGGCAGCTATAGGAGTGGTTCAAAAGGTAATCATATAACTAACTTCAGAGAGTGGTTGTAGATTCAACTGTTAGATGAAGTCGTCTTCTTTCTGGAAGTACTTTCTGGAAACCCTAAAGAAAACAGTGTACATGATTCAGCGGAAAGATATCGATGGTGACTATTTTTTATTCCTGCTTTACATGAATTTCAGGGTCTACGACCCACCATCCCCAAGAATACCCATGCAAAATTTGTTGAGCTTCTTGAGAGATGTTGGCAGCAAGATCCAACACTAAGACCTGATTTCTCTGAAATTATAGACATTCTGCAACAATTGTCTAAAGAGGTATAACAAGTCACTTTTGACAATTAAGATAATCATATTAATTTTCGTATTATAATTGTTAGCTTTAAAGGTTGCATCAAACTGAATGTCTCATGTGACAATAACTGTTTGCTTGGAACAGGTTGGAGATGGAGAGGATCCACGCAAGGAAAAATCTGGAGGAATTTTCTCTGTCCTCAGACGAGGTCATCACTGAAAAATAAAATGGCAATTGATGCTATCCATAGGTTTTGATCAAAAGGGTTATTTCCTGATTTTTTTTAATTGATGTGTACAGTATTTTCTTTACTTGCTTTTTATGGTAGATTATTCGCCTCAACAGCCAGCATTTTCAAAACCAAATACGAACTTCGACTTTTGCAACGGCATTTGTACTGTAAAGAGCCGAGGTGACGATATCATAATGATATACACATATAAAATAGAGTAAAAAGTTGGTGTTATTTTATTATATGTATTTTTTGTACCCCACTACACGGGATAGTTCTGTAAGCAGCATAAATGAGTGCTGTAACGGGAGCAAATATGCAGTGGCTTTACGATTAAACGTTAATGAGCTGGCAATATTACCCTGTGCCTCCTTAACCAGTCCTATTATGGACCCATTTAGATAAGTTTTAAAAAAAAAATTATAGAAAAAATTTTTTTAGATAGCTTTTATATAAATTCTTATAGAGAAATGCTTATAGAAAAATAATTTTAAATAAATAAGTGTTTGGATAGTTATTTACTAAAAAAAATTTATTATTAGTAAATTACTAACAAGAGTATGAGAAAAATTTTTGACCACCGTTCATCCTCTTTAGTCGTCCAGTCTCCTTACCTCTATTGACCTCCAAGAGCTTATACATAATGGAGGAGAAGATCAGAAATAGAGAAGAGAAGACCTTAGACCATGACCTCTTGACCTTACACCATGACCTCTCAATTTTAAATCTGTAATAGATAAGACCAGAGACGTATGCTTCTTTTTTCTTGTCAATGACTTGCCGTCGATGACTAGCAACGTCTATTTCTTCTTTCTTCCAGTAGACGACTAGCGATCAGTGACCTTAGAGCATCTTCCATCGATGTCTGCTTCCTCCTCTAGTGACAATGATTTGTCATCTCGCCTCCTTCTTTCTTTCCTTTAGACAGAAATGGCAGTGGAGAGGAGACGTTAGTGCAGAGAGAGGAGAGAGGGAAAGGAAGAGAAGAGAGTGTCATAAAAGGTAAGGTAAAATATCAATTGGATAGTTCATAAGTTTTTTTATTATTCCAAAAGTTATTTTCATGAGTTTATTCAAAACTATGGTTTAATCTATAAATTCTTTTAGACAAATATATATATTTATTTTAAAATTTCTCAAAATTAAAATTTAGGCCAAAAGTCTTTCTAAAATATAGGTTTGGGGTTACTCAAACAGGCACTATATACATGAGCGCGCACATTTAATGTTCACTTGAATATAAGCATCCTCATCATCACAAATTATCATATATAATCTAAACTCGTGAAATGTAACCATACTTAAGTGTTCAAATGCAGATGATATGTGAATATTCTCATTGAAATTTTATTAACTGTTTCAAGCTCTTTTTTTAGCTAAATACAAGTATCCTCTTATTAAAGATAATTATATTTGAGATATTATCGAGTATTGAATGTGAATATCTCATACTATAGAAGTTTAAACTTTAGTTTATCACAATTAATTCTTTCCAATAAATCCAATCCTACAAGTATAACTTATTTATTTATTTTTACAAATGAGGGATACATCCAAATTATAAGGAAACTTAGATAGGGAAAACAATTCCCAAACTCCCACTAGCAACTAATTCCTCCAAGTAAAGGGGACAAGTTCCCAAGAAAGAAGAAGTTTATAAATCTTATTTAACCAATACACCAGTAATATGATTATGGTTTCGTGAAATATAAGCTACTTGAACATCTCATAATCTGTTTAGTAATGAGTGAATATGCAGTATCAGAAGACTACTGGTGACTATCCCTCTGTTGTATAGATATGATAATATTCTTTGTATCTGACTCAAGTATGAGATTTTTAATTCCTATATTCCATGCCATTAATAGGCCTTTAAAAATTGTCTATTGTTCTGCTTCAATAACACTATAAGACCCAATAGCATATGTGAAACTAGCAATCCAATTCCCATTATAATCTCAAATAAAACCCCTACATTGACTTTAATAGTGACCTATCCACATTTATCTTAAAACACCCTTTGGTGGAACTTCCCATTTAGTTCTAGAGAAGATTAGTTCGTTGTGTATAATATGCTCTTGTTGACACAAAGTTGTGGCAGACATGCTTCAAGATTAATAATGGCTATTGATGCTATGGATCAAACATAACTTTATTCCTCTATTTCTATAAATGGCAAATCTAGACACTTATTTGAGTTTCCAATCGCCAAATCTAGTTAAACCCATATCTCTTTTTAGATTTATAGCAAATTAATTTCTCAAATCTATAAAAAAAATTACATAAAGTAGATCGACTTGATACAATGATATTATAGTAGTTGTGTATACTCATAATCCCACAAGATACGTCAAGTATCTTCTATACCTGATTTAGTGTGCCATATATAAAGCATCGTACCCATGTCTATGACAAGCCGGCGAACCCGTTTGAACTATTGAAGGGGCTGAATGAATTGAACGGCAATGATTTTGAAATTATGTAAGTTGATAACGAAATTTAGATTTCAATTAATTTTGACAATGAGCTTGTCCAATCATGTTGAGGGATTGATGGCACTTATTAGGCTGAAGGATAAGGCTCATCTCTCAATCATATTCTCCTTCTATGGTTAAGTTGAGTAGGTGGGCCTTCTAAGGCGCCCACAAAATTTAAGGAAAGGTAACTTGTTAGTATAAATTTTGCAACCATGTAGCCCAAAAAAAAAAAAGTTGCAACTATGTAGGAGCATTGATATTGAACAGGGGGAATCCATTTGGGGGGTGTGGAGCCAGTCCACGCAGTACGCTATGCTTGTCCGCTTTTTAAGTGCTCAGTTCAGGAATCTCATCTTTAGTTTCCATGGATCCAAGGCGTGGAGCTTAGGTCACCGCCCTTTCATAGGGCTAGAAGCTCGCCACCTATACTAGAAGTTGCACTTGCTAACAAGAACGTGCATTCAAGAGTCACATATTGTATTATAGACAGCACAAGCAACAATGTCAAGATTTGACGAAAGAGGCCTGTCCAATAAAAATTCCCCCGTATCAAGTAACAGACTCGTCATGTCGGCTCATCATATAATGATTGCGCCACAGAAAGGTTGTTCATGAGCTGAAGTGGGTAAAGGGGAAGATCCATTGGGAATGAAGGACGCGCAACGTGTGAGCAAGAAAATTAGGCGCTAACGGTCTCAAGCGGAGGCCGAGCTGGAGGCGACCTCAGGTCCCCACGCAACCATTCACATCCAAAAGTTTATAATCAGAATCCATTTGCTATTGCTACTTGACAACATATACTATATTCTCCGCGGCCGTTAAGGGATCCATCACGCATCCTCCTCCATGCTTGTTTAGTTCCCGATTCTCTTCTGCTATCCTACAACAAATCGTCCAATCCAAATAATTTAAATATAACATAATAGTGTTATGTAAACAATAATATACAGTAATAAGACTTGAATTATTATAAGTATAGCTCGAACCAAGAGTTTGAGTAAAGTAGAGGGGGGCATGAAGGGGAAGGGTTTGAGAGGGCATTCCTTTAGTCTAATATTGTTTTGAGCATGACCCTAAAAAGATAATAAAAAGAAAAGGGAGAGCGACAGGGGGCTTATGGGATTGGTTCCACGTACAACGTTCGGCGTTGCAATCATATAGCCGAGTGGCCACTATTGCTGCGGATTAGCTGTACTTTGATTTTTGAAGGCCAAGCCAAGTTGACATTCCTTACTTTACCATTCGATTCAATCGTTTTTAGTATTACCCTTACAAGGGGACTTTGTTTTACGCCGCGACGTGTCGTATTTGGCTTCTTCTTTAGGGCTCTCTAAGTCTCATCCCATTACGCAACTGTGCATTTCATATCATATCATCCCCTCAATCACCGCCGCTCCTTCCTCCTCCTCCCGCTTCCCCTGCCCCCCATTAAAATAACTCACCCCGCTTCACTACCTTCGTATTGGTCAATTTTGTTAATGACTTTGTAATATAGTCACGTATTAACTCATTTTTTTTTTAAAAAATAAAACTATCAGTTTTGGAGTAACTCGATTAATTGAAGGCAAAGCATGCTTAATTAACTTATGAGTCCAAATATAGAATGCCGTACAAGCCCCGCCCTCCTCAAACTTGACTCCAACTCAAAAGACAGTGGCCACAGATCTTACCTGAACCTCGGTGTGTTTGTTGACCAAATCTTTGAATCTTCCCTCTTGTTGTCTCTTCTTTTTATTACTAATTAATTAATCACTTCAGCTTTCCCATCAATATTTTATGTTTATTCATGTTTGGTATAACACTTTCACTCATGCATCGTAATCACACTGGCTTCCATTGTTTGTCCGTTGCAACTAGGGGTGTTCACGGGACGGGTCGGGACCGGGACAACCCCGTCCCGTGTCCCGTCCCGATACAGTACACGGGACGCAAAATGCGTCCCGTGTCCCGTCCCGTCCCGAATTTGTCCCGGTCCCGACGGGACCGGGACGGGTTCGGGACGGGACGGGACGGACCCGAATTTTTTTTTTTAAAAAAATATATTATAATAAAATCATCTCAATAAATTATTCCATATAAAATGCCCCAACAACTTACTCAAAATACCAACATTTCTCCTTTATATAATATAATAATTTACCCATATAAGGGGAAAAAAAGTAATAGTAAAAAAGAATAGAAATATCAATATAAAAATATCTGTATAAGAATAAAAATATCTATATAAGAGTGGGAAAGATAGGATAATGTATATTTTTTAAAAAAAAAAAAAAAATCGGGACGGGACGGGATTCCCGAGGGACGGGCCGAAACCCGTCCCGTCCCGAATACCAATCTTGTCCCGTCCCGGGACGGACCCGTCCCGGTCCATTTCGGGACGGGACGGACCCGTCCCGAAATCCCCGGGACCGGGTCGGGACACCCGGGACGGGACAAGGTTGGACACCCCTAGTTGCAACTTATTAATTAATCATTTTTACACAAAAAAAAATTAATTACTCTGCATGCATATCTCTCGCGACTAGATTAATGCTAATTTTCTCCAACAATTTAAACGTCTTCTCCAAGTTAACCGAAATTGATGATTAATAATTAATGAACAATGATTGAGGATTGATTTGGACGAAAATGGCATGGGGTATATTTTGAGTAATTACGCGGCATCTTGAGCTAACCTAAGCGAGACGAGAAACACGGCAGAAGCCGAAGCGTGCTCGGCGTTGTCTCACATGTTCCTTTCTCTGTCTCCGACGCTGCAATTTTCTTACGTTTTTCCTTTGGTTCCATCCTCCCTCGCTAGTCACTACACGCGTCTGTCAGCTTTGACTCGAGAACTTTCGATTTCATAAAGCCGAATTTAATTTCTGCGTCCCCCAACACTCGCTTTCCCACTTTAGTCCTGGTTTATTATTTTAATTTACCTTCCTCCCATCTCCCGCTGCCTAATTAAATTCCAATGGATTCCCTCAAAAAATCATTCAAGTCCTATTATTCTTACAAACATCGCACGGACGCCGACTCCGGCCACGAGCAGCTTCCCATTCTCCTCGATCAAGAAACTCCCGACGATCATCATCGTCCTCCTCACCTCACTACTCCATCATCCATGTCCTCCACTACTCCCAGTCCACATCGCCCCGAAGTTGTCCTTAAAATCGACGAAGGCGACTCCAGAGGTCCCGCAGTGCAGCAGGGTGGCAAGATTTGGAGAGAAACTAGCTATGACTTCTGGAACAATGCAGACGTGAGCAAGAGTGCCAGTGATGGGAATGCTGGCGCTGGTACTAGTGGTAATGACGAGGATAGCTTCGATTTCCGGCATCGTGGGCAGGGTTCCGAGGATCCACCCTCCATGCTCATTGGTAAGTTCTTGCACAAACAGAAAGCTTCTGGTGACATGTCTCTCGATATGGATTTAGAAATGGAGGAGTTCCAGCATGACTACAAATTGCCTCCGGTGGAAGAGTCTCCGCAGCTCAATCGCATTTCCAAGGACCTCAAAGTCTCGTTTGAGGAACCCACTTCCAATGTTGTTGAGGTGGCAACTGATACCGTTAGACGAAGGTATAAGGACTCGCCGGGTCACACCGAAGTTCATAAATCGCCGCATCGCGATCAACTTGGATCGCCGGCTGTTGCTCAGAGCGGTAATGCTGCTGCCGGAGATGGCGAGGTGGTAAGATGTACCTCCAGCGCCACTTATGAAAGGAATCTTTCGTTGCAGAGGAAATCTGCTTTGCTGAAGGCCAGAAATAAGTCAAGATTGTTGGATCCGCCGGAGGAGCCGGACCGAAGGTCTGGTCGGGTGGCAAAATCAGGGCAAATGTTATCGGCGATGTTAGGGAAGAAAGGGGAGGACGAGGAAGACGACCCGTTTTTAGAGGAGGACGTACCCGACGAGTTGAAAAAGACCCATTTTAGCATATGGGTTCTGCTTGAGTGGTTGAGTTTGATTTTGTTTGTTGCTGCGCTAGCATGCACGCTGAGTATCCCAGTTTTGAGGAATAAGATTCTCTGGAAGCTCCAGTTATGGAAATGGGAGGTGATGATCCTGGTTCTGATTTGTGGTCGGTTGGTTTCTGATTGGGTAATTCGAATTTTGGTGTTCTTTATCGAAAGAAATTTCCTTTTGAGGAAGAGAGTCCTCTATTTCGTATATGGTGTGAGGAAGGCAGTTCAAAATTGTTTATGGTTGGGATTTGTTTTGATTGCTTGGCATCTATTATTCGATAAGAAGGTTGAGAGGGCGACTAGAGGCAACAACGCCCTTCAATATGTCACCAAGGTCTTGGTCTGCTTCTTGGTGGGTACTTTGGTATGGTTGGCAAAAACTCTCGTGGTTAAGGTTATGGCTTCTTCCTTCTATACAACAACATACTTTGATAGGATTCAGGAGTCACTGTTTAATCAATTTGTGATTGAAACACTGTCGGGGCCACCTCTGATCGAAATTCAGAAGTCAGAGGAAGAGGAACAAAAACTTGCTGATGAGGTTCAGAAACTGCAGAATGCTGGGGTTAACATTCCCCCTGAGCTCAGGGCAACTGCCTTCTCTAGAACTAAGAGTCCAAGGGCGACGAAAAGTGGAATGCTCCAGAAAAGTCCCCGTCTTATAAGTGGAAAGTTTTCTCGTCCACTCTCCCATAAGTCAGATGATGGAATTACTATTGATCACCTACATAAGCTGAATCCGAAAAATGTCTCTGCGTGGAATATGAAAAGGTTGATGAATATGGTCCGACACGGCACTCTTTCTACACTGGATGAACAGATACTTGATTCAGCTCAAGATGATGAAAATGGCACACAGATTAGAAGTGAAAATGAGGCAAAAGCTGCGGCAAAGAAAATATTTCAGAATGTTGCCAGGCGGGGTAGCAGGTTATTCCTTGATCCTTATAAATTAATTGTATGCATTAAACTAATTTATCATTTCGCCATCTTTTATGCATATGCAATCTCAAACTCTGACGCACATAGTACTGCAGTTCATAAAATGATTCCTGAAGGTTGGGCCGAGTCTTGTAAGCTTTACTGACTTCTTGACTGGTCTGGTCGCTGGTGTTGAGGCTTGTTTGCTTATGTATAAGAGAAAACCGGTCCTGACTACAGTATGATTGGGGTGTTTGATTGAGTAACAAGAATGATTAATGACTGTGTTCAACATCAAAACTAGTTTTATTCCTTCATATTGTATGCATTAATGATTGAATGAATGATTCATAAATTGGCAAGGATTTATAATCTTCTCTTCTCTGCCTAGCTGATGAGAACTCTAGAGGGTCCATACACCTAACTGATAAAGTTTATTATTTTTCTTTTCAGGTTCATTTACCTGGAGGATTTGATGGGTTTTATGCGGGAAGATGAAGCTGAGAAGACCATGGATCTCTTTGAAGGAGCATCTGATTCCGGGAAGATCAGCAAGTCTGCCTTGAAGAACTGGGTGGTAAGATTAGCAACACCTGGAGCTTGATTTGGAAAACAAAAGGGGTGGATTATATTCTGTAGTATATTAACAACTAGGTTGTCTGCGGCAATTCTTTCTGATTTGGCTGAACGATATCATTTCTTGGGAATTAAATTTCACAATACTATTTTTATGCACGCCTTTATCGTATTCTCAATATGATTCCTTGTCATTCTACAAGTAAATACTCTTTAACATACTGGCTACTAATGAAACTAGTCTATTTTAACTTGATGGAATAATCTTGCCTCACCACGTCCTCTCTCCCTGAGGCACTCAAGTGCAGATATGAACGACCCCAATGCAATTCATATTAATTGACATTTTTGTTTATTTCTTCTTCACCTGTTCATGCAACTATGTATTTTCTTTTAATGATGATGGTTCGAGGGGAATTAAATTTCCAATGGGCGATCTTGGTCTATGTTTTATTGATGCAAGGTTTCATTTATATTTAAATACAGCTGTTTGTGTTTGCTTATATATTACTTATGCCAGTGTTCTCTATTATAAAAATCCAGGTTAATGCCTTCAGAGAGAGGAGAGCACTTGCTTTGACCTTGACTGATACCAAAACCGCAGTGAACAAACTTCATCGAATACTCAATTTTATAGTTGGCATCATTATACTAGTTATCTGGCTATTAATAATGGAAATTGCCACTACCAAATTTCTTCTCTTTGTGAGCTCACAGCTTGTCTTGGTTGCGTTTATATTTGGAAATACCTGCAAGACGGTATTTGAAGCAATTGTTTTCTTATTTATCATGCACCCATTTGACGTGGGAGATAGGTGTGAAATCGATGGGGTCCAGGTAATGCTTAGCTCTTTAACCGTATACAGATTCTGTTTTCGCTTATGCAAGACCTGACATTATAGCTTATTTTCTCCACCTCTTTGCTATCTAATTTCAGATGGTTGTGGAAGAAATGAATATACTTGCAACCATATTTTTAAGATATGACAATCAAAAAATAATCATCCCCAACAGCGTCCTTGCAACTAAGGCCATACATAATTACTACCGGAGTCCTGACATGGGAGATGCTATTGATTTCTTCATACATGTGTCTACCCCAGCTGAAAAGGTTGCACTCATGAAACAAAGAATACATAGGTATGGGCAAGAACAAACTGTTTCCCTTGCATTGTTTGTATGCTTGGGGGTGTTATGGTGTAAATCTAAAATGAAATTTGAAATGACTACATTGCAGCTTCATCGATAACAAGAAGGAGCACTGGTATCCTTCAGCTTTTATAGTCTTCAGGGATCTGGAACAATTAAACATGATAAGGATATCGATTTGGCCAACTCATAGGATGAACCACCAAGACATGGGAGAAAGGTTTGTCAGAAGATCCCTTCTGATTGACGAGCTGCTCAAGATATTCCGGGAGCTTGACATCCAGTATCGTCTTCTTCCTCTCGATATTAACATTAGAAGCATGCCTACCACTTCCGAACGGCTTCCACCTAGTTGGGCCACAATCACGAGTTAAGCGGGAAACTCTTGTCGTTCCGCGGGATAGGATTAAAGAAAGGTAGTTTTTCGGGTTCTTAATTATACTGTATATTAGTTTATGGAGCTGATAATATGGATCTTGTGCGATATTTCTTGCCACCGCGTGCCTTCCCTGTTCTCGCGTTCTAAGGCCATGATTAGTATGGTTTTATTTTTTTTGGGAAAACGGAAGAAAAAGGGAGAGAGAGATGTTTCTATGAAAAATAGTTTTTTGGGGCCAAAAATGTTTGACAGATAGAAAGGAATCAGAAATATTCTTTTGCATTGGGAGTTTGATATGAAACAATTAAAAATGGAAATGAATATAATGTGATCAATCGATATGAACGTCTTTCAATATAATGTACCGGAAAAAAAAATCCAGATTGAGTTTGGAGTCTGTTGTCTAACCATGTAATATGGGTTCTGACAATATTTTAATATAAAATATTATATTAAATTTTCACATAGATTTACAATATCTAGCTAAGGTTGGCGTAGTGAAAAAAATTTAAAAAACAAGAAATTGAAAAAAAAAAATCAAGATAGGAATTCTATTTTTTGACTAAAGGTATAATGCATTCTAAACAAAATATATTCCCTTAAAAATAATATTAAAATAATAAGTATCACTTTTCAAAATTATTAATACTCAACAAGTATATAATAATTTCATATTATATAAAATCAAGAAATCAATTTAAAATTTTAAATAAGTTTTAAAATGAAATTATAAAAAATCACAACAGTTTTTAAATCAGTTTATTAAAGGAAATATATAAAAAAAGTCTCATGTTATAAATCAACTTGTAACCAAACGGGATCTTAGTCTGCCGAAAAAGAACGGGCTCTAAGAATTTATGTTGTTTTAATATCAATCCAGAACAAATATAATTAGTTTAATGTATTTATCATTATTTATGTAATATTATACTATAGTATTTAATATATAATTTAATTAAAAAATTAATTTTAATTTTAAATATAAATTTAATTTTTTATATTTATTATTTTTTTAAATATAGATACTTTCTCAACAATCATTAAATAATAAAAAAATAGTTAAATAAAATGATTAAATTATTTTGAGAATATTTTATATTAATTAATTTTTTAAATTTAATATATTAATAATAAAAAAATAGGTGTATTATATTTTGTTAGTCGCCATTATTTCCCGTGATGGTAAACATTCAAATGCGTTTAGTTTACATAAAATGATAAAAGCTAACTAAGTCAAAATTTCATTTAGTCAGTCGAGAAAAACCAGTGAAAAAAAAAAACGAGAAGAGGGATTAAAAATTAAAAAAAAAAAAAGGCAAAAGAAATTGGCGCGACTGTGGCTGAAGGACGAATGGAGGTGCTTCAGAAGAGCAGACATCATTTGGGTATTGAGACCTGAGAGGGAAGAAAATAGAGAAGAGAATGAGCGCTGGATGGCTAACCTTTCGAGCCTTGTACACGAACTACGAGAACGCATTGCAGCTTCCTCATCCTTGCCTAGTCCCAATAAGGCTGACGACGATGCTTTGGAGCTCAGGTTCCGCGCTGTCCTTCCCAATCTTCTTCATGCTTATGTCATCCCTTGCTCTCCCTCCATTCCCATCCTTTTGTATCTTCCCTACGTTTCCTCAGAAAACTTTGGTGGAAAAACACTTCTTTTCGCAATACCGAGCTAGTTCATGTTTCGGCATGGGTTACTCGTATATGCATTATAAAATATAAAAATTTTAGAGAATCAGCGAACCAAAAAATGTGTGAATCCTTTGTTAGAGATTCGTAAAGAAGCGGCAAATTTAAAACGCTGGTGCCATTCCGATCGATGAAATATTAGCTTAAACTACCGTAGTTTACTCACGTTCTAGCTGAGACACTTGGAGTATAAAGCTCATTTTCTGTTTGGCAGCAAATGAGAGAGAAGGGATTGCAGTGGTGAAGCTTCTATTTCATATCGCAAAAAATTTTCCTGGGGTATTTTACCATGTCAAGGCTAGTGCCCTAGTACTAATCATTGGTCGGATATTACCCGTTTTTTGCAGAGCCCGCATTTGGGTGAGTTACTTCAGAGGAAGTTCTGCTTTTAACCTTGGAGCTTGTGGCTTAATTTTCTCCTTTTTTGATTTCTATTGTCACGTCTGTTAGCTATTTGTGTATTAATGCCAAGAATTATTTTATGAATATCTCCTACACACCCCTCCTGGCAACGGTAATTTGGACTTGAATTATAGATAAATTATAAATCCACCATATCCTGAGCTCGAATTTATTTTTTACTATACCAATTGTCTACCGTTTGATTATAGAGGCTTATCACCTTGTGAATAATGTTATTAATCTAACAAGTATATTTGTTATTATTATAAGGGATTTGGAATGGTGTAATCTCAAATATCAGTTTCTAGTAGTGAAGTCTTTTCACTTTCCCCTCTCAACTAACTCTTCAAATTTTCAGCTTTAAAATCCTGATATTGGTTTCTTTATTACAACTTTGTATGTCTCTGTACATGAAAAGGTTGACTAATGCATGATAAAACTTATTATTAAGGTTTGTTCAATATATGAACTTTCACGTTTGTATGATGTTCAAAGGTTTTATTGGGCACATGATGCCTTTATGATGTTGCTTGCCATAGAGATTTTTCTCTTATTTTTGTTTTGGTAATATGTAAAGGAAAAATGATCTTTTTACTCATTTTCTGTTAATTGAAACTATTCCCTGTCTTTTACCTCTCTGATTTTCATTTTCTTAAATAGCTGCTTATGAAGAATGACATGCAATTTCAGATCTCGTCATTGGGTAATCTTCAAAACACTTGAGACGCTTTTATCTTTTCTTCGCACAGGAGCACAAGATGCTTATAGACAATTTTGGTTTGATGCCATGTTAGTCATTGAAGGTATGAATGTGAAGATTATGAAGTACGATATTCAGTGTATCACCTTTTTCTTAAATAGTTGATTGGTCTTTTCTTATTCGCTTCCTTCTCTATGACGAATTATGTGATTTATTTCATTGAACTTTTGTTAGTTTCATATTGAGTTGGGGAATGGTTTTTTTTTGGGAGGGGAAAGGGGATGGAAGAAACTATCTACAACAATTTTTATTGTTGGATCTTTCTATGAAAAATCATGTTATTGATTTTGATTAACACTGTTGAAATTTATGTTGTCTTCACAGATGTTATACACCTTGTCTCTCTCAGTCTTCATGACGTAGCAGTACACAATCCACTAAGCTAAGGTTAAAGTGATTTTGTGAGTCCTGTAAAGGAATTGTCAGCTCTCCTGCTATTATTGGAGATCTCCCATCAAGTAACAAACCTGTTGATGGATGTGGTTTATTAATTGACCTGAGTGACAAAAGGAGATGGCAGCTTTTTGCAACTTGGATTTTAAAGCTTCTCAGTAAATGTCTAACAGAAGGAACACTGTATGTTGAAGGCTTGGTCAACACATCATTTTTTTCCCCAGGTTCGCTGTGCACAGCATATGCGAGGATTGTTTACGTTTGCCCTCCTCGTACCTGGCAGCTAGACTCTCTCGTATCTGCACTTCATCCAGAACCATTCTCGCCTTTAATAGAGTGCTTTTGAGTAGCTTTATCTAATCTTGGTCCACATCTTGTGGGGGTGCAAGTTTACAATAAGACTTTAACCGTGCCAACACACGAAGATAACCTCAGACTCGGAGAAAAGATGCCTATTCAGGCGGTGGGTCAATTAAAGATCAAATGGCAAAAATTAAATGAAGATGTTGTTGCTGATGCCAATGTTGAGATGCAATGCAAATATCTTCATATGCTTACTTTTCTTCTTTCATTGTTGGAATAAGTTTTGTCTTTATGAATTTAATGCTGCACCTTAATGTTGGCATTGGTTCTGTAATTTATTGGGGTCAGTTTAAATTTTCCTGAAACCCTTGCAGTCATTTTTAGAGTAAATAGATACTAGGTTCCTTGGTTATGTTTTGGGAAATATCATTAGAGTAGTTCTTCTATTACTTATTATTGTTATTATTATATAAAGGTTACAAGCAGTGGTTGTTGGTGTTATAGATAGAGTAGATTTGTTATAACTTAGCTTATTACATTAATTTGATCAGCGTGCCATCAGTAATATCGAGGCAAGGTTACAAGGAGTGGTAGTTGGTGTTGGGGCTGCCCCATCATTACCTCTTGCTGGAGAAGGTCAAGCTCGTAGGCTAATTGCTGAAGCAGTTTCTCACAAGAATCTTGGAAAGATGTATATATGGTGGATGCCGTGGTTTTAAGTAATCAATTGATTAGGAAAAATTCAGACAGGTATGATGTCATCAGTTTCATTTCCTTATGTCATTTTAATGTTAGTGTAATATACAGTGTATGTTTTTATACACGGCAGTCATATCTAATCTCCTTGTCTATAATGTGTCTTGCTCGTGTTTGCCATGAATACTGGCAGCCCAGAATTGAAACTCGAAAGGACACGTCTTCTTGCGCTTGATTGTGTATCGCTTCACCCCTTCCTTTACATAAATGCATAAAATTTGGAATTTACCTGTGTGGTCACATAAAAATGATGTTCCTGCTTCTGTCTCCTACCTATTTTTCAAAGATATGTTATTGGGATGAGCCCCAAGAGGTTTGCTATTTTTTCTTACTGTTGTGGCTACATAACGTAGTATCATCAGCATGCTTTAAATGTAAATGCAAGCACAGGCTCCAAGGCATATTAATATAAGTCACTTGAGTAAGTGAGTAAAATGTTTCCCACGATACCCATTCCCCCCCCCCCCCAATTTCTTTGACATACAAGGAGGCTTCACTCTACAACGCGAGTATATTGTTGGGCTGGACTGGGGAGACACGTGACTTGTGCTGCATTTACTTATTTATTCTTTTTTAATTTAATCAAGGGTATAATGATATAAAAGTATAAATATTTAAATAATATTTACCTCTTCTAACCAATATATTTTTTAAAATTTAGATTTATACTCTCTTTTTTACCGGGTGAAGTTAGCTACCATCTCAACTAATTTTTTTACAACATTTATTAACTATTACAGTGAAAACATGGATACTACTTCCAAAATAAATAGATAGATAGATAATCCTTTTTCTTCTTCATTAATGGAAGGGGTGGGCTGATTGGGTTTGGATGTGTTGTTGCATAATTGCATTATCATCATTATGATGGGATATGGAATTATTGATAGTTTGAATTTGAAACATTGGGCACGTTTCGATTAACTTTTTGGAGAAAAAATGATTTTAGATAAATTATTCTAGAAGAGTTCATGGAAAAAATTGATTCTAAATGAATAAATATTTGGATGGTTATTATTAGAATGATTTTTATGATTGGTAAATTATCAAAAAATATATGAGATTAAAAAAAATTATTGTCTATCACTGTTCACATTAGTATCTCACGTCCTATCTTTATTATCCTCTCTACATTGCCATTGTTCATTTTCTTCTTCTTCTTCTTCTCTCGTTGATTCTAGACCTCAAGTGACGACGATGAGTATCTCTATTAGACTTCAAGCAAAAAAAACTTTAAAGACGATGAAGAAAGCTTCAATGATAATAATGGAAGCCACAAACGACGACAACCTCCATGAGACCCACATATGATGATGGCTACGGAAGTTTTGTGATGACGGCGAATGTTGGACATTGACTGAGATGAGATCTGTGAAGAAGAAAGAAGAGGAGGGAGGCCGAGGTGAAGAGAGAAGAAAGAGAGTGTGTCAGAAAAATATGGGTTAAATAGTCTTTTAATGCCCATAAACTATTTTTTTTCTATTTAAAAGTTATTCCCATAAATTTATCTAAAATCATAGTTGTCATAGTTTAGTATTGAAGCATTTATAGACTAAAATAATCGTTTGTTTTAAAATTTCATCAAACACACATTGTAATTTTCAATTCAAAGATTCATTTTTTTAAAAAAAGTTGATGATTAAAGTGTTATCTTTTTTAATATGGTATATACTAAAATAAAACACTACTAAAAATAAATTAAATTTATGCTGCCTAATTTTAATTTGGAAGATTTTTTTGACCACGTATACATTGTGACTACAAATTCCATCATAATTTCGAATGTTGACCTTAAAATACACCGAAGATCAAAAGTCAACTTTACTTATTCTTTATGTTTAATTGTTAAATATGGAGGGCAAGATGAGTTACATTACTAATGATTTATAAATAATTTAACTTCCTAATGTGGTACTCATTTTATATTGACTTTGACACTAAATATTGATAATAATAATAATAATAAGTAGAGCACTGTTCTAAATTGTGTGAATCGGGCAAGTTATTTCTCAAAGTTTGCAGTGATACAGGTGGAAAATGACACAAAAATGTAATATCGATGTTTTATAAATACATATTTTTACTTTTTTTTTTTTATCTCTCTCTGAGTGGACAAATGAAATGCTTGTTGTGAGAGAGAAGTATGAAATATGAGATGTTAACAAAGAAGCGAAAATGAGAAGGAAAGGAACAGCGAAACATGGGGAGGATGGAGGAAACTGAATAAATGGTAAACGCTTTTGAAGTTGGTGGTTTCCAAGATTCCTTTGTAGAATAATCGGTAGAACATAAAATAACTATACTACTTGCAATGTTATGTCCTTGAAGATGAGAAACAGCGATAAATAAATTGATAATTTTCCAGATAATTATTGTCTTAGTCCTTTAATATAATTATAATTATAATGACTTGTATAAGTTGTTAAACGAGACAACCCGTATTCGGTGGTCCTCTTCCTCAAGGTATCTACAACAATCCAAATGCTCTTTCTTTTCGACCCTTTCCGATATCAATTTTAGTCATCATCGAAATCATATCATTCTCAATTTCAGAAGGTGAACCATAGGCCAAAGATCAGCAACGATAAGGCCGTTGGCAATGTCTGGCAGCGAGAGTTAGGTTAGATATCCGGCAGAAATTTCTCTCACCGCCTCGGAGGTATAGATTTTCTATCACTCTGTTCGTGGTTCTCCTCTTAATTTTACCTGGCAACTCCTTTTTTCTTAATTTGTTCTTGTTTATTACTCCTTAACTCTAGACTCTGGCAGGAAGAAAGACTCGCTCTTGTGATGGCAGTGCAACTGTTTATCGAGTGTGTCTAACTTAGATTTTTCCCCGATGTCAAATTATTATCATGCGTTTTGCCTTTTATGTTTTTCAAACCGCTATGATTAGTCCTTTTGGGGTTGAGAGGTCATATATTTTGTCAGGCCGAAGCTTTGAAATTTTCATTAGTCCGATTGAATGTAATCTTTCCAAGAATCTGTGAAATGCACAGGGCATCTGAAGGTTTTGGGCGGACTTGGAATCCTTTGCTTGATTCACTAGATTCCCACACGTAACTGAAGCACCTTGTATGGACTCTGATTCATTTTCATAATAAATGCACCAGAAGGAGAAAGAAGTATAACGTCAGAAATAGAGGAGAAAGAAAAAACATTTTATGCAACAACTAACCCTCTCTTCTGTCCGTGTATGCATATATATAGCTTGTAGAGAGGGGAGTTAGATAACCGTATCTAACTCCCTCATTTTCAAATTCAAATGTTCACTCCCTGCTTCTCACGGTTGGGTCTGATTAGGTAGATTACACATTTCGTAACAGCATCTTATTTCAGTTCCTGGGGATGTTGAGATAAAAGATGTTAAATTACCGTTAACAAAAATATAATGTCAAGAATGAAATATGTGGTATTATATCCTTAATTGAAACTCGAACTCTAATTTTAATGGCAAATTTTCTTCCTTTGATAGCCCTTTTGATTTAGATGTAAATACAATTAATGTTCACGACCCTTCCTCACATGCCATCTTTGATATGCTGATGAAGTAAAAACAACTTTCGTCAAGCCTGTATAAAGAAGCTCAAAGATCTATTTAATCTTATTAATGGGCTTTGTTTCAGGATCTTGTCCTCCGACTTGATATATGCAGGAAACTTGAAAAGCACAGAGGCTGTGTAAATACTATAAGCTTCAATTTAGATGGTGACATTTTGGTGTTAGGTTCTGATGACAGGAGTGTTATTCTCTGGGACTGGAAAACTGGAAATATCAAATTATCTTTTGATTCTGGCCACAGTAACAACATTTTTCATGCAAATTTTATGCCCCTCTCAGATGATAGAAGCATTGTGACTTGTGCTGCTGATGGGCAGGTACATCCATGCCTATTCCATTTGACTGTTTTAGCAGTTACCGTTTATAATAAATCTGTCTCATTATGATTAGTTGATTCTAATTATACTTTAATTTCATAATCTGGAATGCATACTTGTTTTGACTTATGGCTTCCTACCTTATGCATTTGTTTTATGTTGAGAATTGCCAAAATAAAATATGGTTTCAGGATGGATAATTATTTACCAAAACTGTTCATCTACATTGAAATCAAGAGAAATACAATCTTATATTTGTTATGTGTATGAAGTTCATTTGTTTCGTAGCATACTCTCAATTTTAGGTGAGACATGCTCAGATTCCGGAACGTGGAGATGTGGAAATAAAGTTACTGGGCAGGCATCATTGAAGGGCCCATAAGTTGGCTATTGAGCCTGGCAGCCCCCATACATGTTATACCTGTGGTGAAGATGGATTAGTACAACATGTAAGTGAAATGTTTCCTTTGCTATAGCTAGTTGTTTATTCTTCAGTCTTCTTTGACAGTTTCATTAATGACTGCAAATGGGCAAGCCTTTTAGCTATTAACTTTCTTTTGGTGTGTTGGCCAAGCAAAGCATCCTATTAGTGAGAGGGTGGAGAATGGAGATTGCTCAATGTTGACAGGCCTTAATGTTGGTTGGTTGGTTGGTGACTCTCATGCAAGAGATGAATATAGTGTTGATGTCAACTGTTAAATCCGTGCTCTTATGTCTTGCTGTGGCCAGACATTCCCTCAGTCTCTATGTAATTAGAAATTTTATTTTGCACTCTTGTTGCTTAGTTAAGTGATGGTAAGGATTATTGCAGTTTGATCTGAGAACTGGGACTGCAACAGAACTTTTTACATGCCAACCAACCAATGATAGAAAGCAGTACATGCCATTCATCCACCTACATACAATTGCAATTAGTCCAAGTAACCCAGATCTTTTTGCAGTTGCTGGGTCTGATGAGTATGCTCGAATTTTTTATATTCGTAAACATAAGTGGGATGGCTCTTCTGGTTTTGATCAACACACTGACATCTTTTGCCCTCAGCACTTGATTGGTGATGAGCAAGTTGGAATAACGGGCCTGTCCTTTTCTGAACTGAGCGAGCGGCTTCTATCTTACAATGACGAGTTCATTTATCTTTTTACATAAGTTATGGGTTTAGGTCCAAACCCTGTTGCTAGTTCTCTTTCTTCTAAAATCACTGATGCCAATGGATTGGGAGGTGATCATGCTTCTGCAGCATCATCGTCATCATCTAATGTAGATGTTGATGAGACAGTTATTGCACAAGTTTACAAGGGGCACAGGAATTGTAAGACAGTGAAGGGTGTTAACTTTTTTTGGCCCCATCATCATCATCATCATCTAATGTAGATGTTGATGAGACAGTTCTTGCACAAGTTTACAAGGGGCACAGGAATTGTAAGACAGTGAAGGGTGTTAACTTTTTTGGTCCTAAATGTGAGTATGTGGTGAGTGGGTCAGATTGTGGTCGGATTTTCATATGGAGAAAGAAAGGTGGCAAGCTTCTTCGTGTAATGGAAGCAGATAAGAAAGTTGTCAACTTCATTGAGTCTCATCCTCATACAATGGTTCTTGCAAGCAGTGGAATTGATAATGACGTCAAAATATGGCCTCCCAAGGCGCTTGAGAAAGCTACTTTACCAAAAAATATAAACCGGGTATGAATTAAGTCTTTTTGGGTTGATTTGTTCAAGTTCAATGATGGTGCACAAAATGATATTAAGTTGCATCATGCCTTTTATGTGGGTGGGGAACTCGGTTTCATTTAGAACCGGACTATTTAACCTTATAAAACTCTGCAACCATTTTCCAAGAATTATTATCTTCAAATAAACACAAGAAACCTAATAAATGGTGAGATGTATTCTGCTGCAAGAATCTATTCCAAAAATCCTTTTCAGCCCTCTTTCCTCCTCCTGCCCCTGGCAGGTGATCCCCATCTTTTGTTCCCTCAAGTTTGGGAATTTAAAGTCTGATGTCAGCCGTGGTCCACACTATAAACTGCGGAAGCGATTTGCTCCGCCCTTGGCTGTGCTTAATATCAGAGGAACCAATTTCTTTAAAGTTAATTCTATGACCAAAGTTCCTGTAGTTGATGTGATTATGATGACGATGACGCCACAACCACATGGCGATAATGGTGATTATGTGGATAGTGAAAATGGCAATGCTGATCATTGAGCTTGATGGTTGCAATGATGATAACTTTGCGTGTCCGACAGAATTCACAAGCTAGGCGGTCCCAGATGGATAATCAAGGTCTGCAACTATTTTCACTTCCCAGGCAGAGGATCAACATAGACGGCAATGAACATAACTTGGCTCTACGACGGGCGTTTTTGGAGTTGATCTCAAGATTCCATGCTGCTGCTGATGAAGGCTCCGACAACGATGATGGGGGAGACATAACCGGCTGGCGGACTTGTCATTTTAGTATCACTGTTCTTGGCTTCAAAGAACGGTGGCAATTGTATATAGCACAGGATTTTACAAGAAAGTGTAATTGTGTAGGTGTGCGTATAACAAATTATTCTGTGGACATGTTCTTATAACTTTATTATTTATAATCTTTTTTTGTCTTTAATTAATAAGAAACTTGTATGTAATTTTCTATTTTTTATCATTAAATTATTTATTTCAAACATGATAAAGTATGTAATTTGTACAATTCGATATGGCATCATTGGTGACTTCTGCTCAAGTCGTAAATTTTGGGTCTAAATTAAATATTAGCACTCGAGGCTAAGGAAACAAGATGACATTATATACGAAAGTATACATATAAGGATGTAACTCTAATTTCTGTTTCTTGTATTTTGGCTTAATTTAATCCTAGGTGTTGCGGTTGTTCAATGAATAATTCACTGACTCAATCCGAGGCATTCCTGTCTGTGTTATCCATTGCACGTTGATTTTGCCACTCGCGAATCGCATTAGAAGGAACCGCTTGGATCCATACGCTCTGAATAAATGCAATCATCTGCAGTAGAGAATCTTGTTAATTAATGGGTGTAAATTTTAGAAAAGCCAGATTAAGCCTCATGTTTTCAGCACTGACCAGTGATACCCCGAGGCACATGACGCTGAAACCTGGAAAATTGAAGGGTGCTTCTTCCGACAGGAACAAGGCTACGTACGTACACAGGAATCAGAGGGACACTTAATTTGGTTTTCTCGTTTTGACTTTTGAGACCTATACCTACGTACGTACCTGTCAGTGGAGTGAATATTAAGGGAGCAATGATGTTGGCGAAGGAGCTAATTCCTGAAAAGCATCCTTGAACCATTCCCTAAACCAAACATTAATCATTGGAGAGATTGAATTAAATGTTAAAAGGAAGAAGAATATCCATATATACATATATATATATATATATATATATATATATATATACCTGCTCTGCAGGTCCAACCTGTTTAGATACAATGCTGCTGATCTGTATGTCACATCCATCTAGAGAGATCAGAATAATGAGTCCTACAAGTTTAACCATACAAGCAAGAGATAGCAACCTACACTCGGGCGCACCAAAGCTCCAAAGACGGTGCAGACTCCTAAGGCATATGGAACCTGCATGGTTTGCAAATGATTTCAAGTTCTGAAGAAAATATATACAACTGCAAGTGTTTGAAGAGAAAACTACCCATGGCGCCCAGCATAGGCTGTAAGCTAAAGTCTGCAAATTAATCATCACATATGGTCAAGCGTTAATACTCTCTTCTGATTTGTGTGTTCATGGTGGATATGGGAGGTTGATACTTACAGTGATACTGCCGACAAAGAGGCCTATTGAAAGCAACTTTTTCTCTCCCATAACAGGTACTAAAATGGGCATTAATAGCAGCTGCAGAGTTGTCGTACATGTCAAAATAAACAAATAAATTTGAGTTTGTATTGAAAAATTGGGGAACAGATGACGAAGGCTTATGTACTTGCACTAGAGTTGCTCCAGCCCCATAAATTAGCATCAGATCAGCAAACTGGTTCTTGCCGAATTGAAATTGATACTTCAAGTAGTACTGCATGACGTGGGAAAAAACTCAACTTCCAAGTAACTATATGAACCAATTGCTGCTTTGCTGTTAAAATCGTATATATATACATGCTATATCTAGCTACTGATGATGCGCATATTATAAATTACCAGCATTGAAACCTGCAAACCGCCATCTGTAAGACTGTTAAAGAAGCAAACAATCGCCGCTTTCGAGAATGCGGGGCTGCAAAAGTGAAGCTTCTCTCATCATTTTTTTATAAAACTCTATTGCTGGATTTCGTCCAAGAACTGATGATTGTCCATGTAAGATGCTTTATGGCAGTCTGCTTTATTACGTACCTGGACTTGAGCAAGCCAATGAGATCCGTCAAGGATGGCGGTGTCATGAATATTGGTGGCGACGAGTCCTGCAGGTTCTCACCGATCTGTTCATCAACACATGGAGCCCCACTCTCTTTCAACATGGGCTGCCTCACACCACCACCAACGACGACTAAGCTTTCCTGCAGAAAGATTCTCATGTACAGCGCTGAACTCATGGAAAACAATGCAGCAACCTGAAGAAATAGAGGCGATCATGTCTCAGCAGGCACCACAAGTAAGAAAGTAATGCATCGAGTGAGAACCTGAAATGTGAAAGGAGTGGAAAGGAATCGAGAAGCCAAGGTTCCGCAGAGGAATGATGCGGAGCTGACGCCTCCAAGGATTCCAAAGGCAGATGCTCGTTTTGTCTCTCCAACCTTGTCAGCCTGATGAAATGATTCAGAAGAAACGGCATTAACTAGGTAATGAAATTGAGTATGGGAAAAGGTATTGAGGGATAGCAGTACCACGTATGCAAGAGCGAGGCAGCTGACGGAGGCATCGCCCACAATGGCAGTAAGAGTCTTAACCACGTAGTAGGCGTAGAAGAAGTTTGTGGCCCTGCTATATCCCAATATCACTGCAATAATGATAGATAGATATCCATTCCCAAATACATGAAAATCTAGTCCAGTAGTAATTCGGAGTGAATGATTTATGAATGAATGGGAAGACAATTAGGTGGCACAAGAGTAATTGACCATAGAGGCGAGATGCGAGAAAGTGGGCGTAATGATGCCCCAAAATAACAAATGATGAATGAGGGCCAAAAATGCTGGAGCCCATCAACATTTCAGAATGACACGCCCACATCGCACCGGTAGCCGTGGTCCCGTCCCAACAAACATATTATAAAAGGTTTACTTGCATATAATATTCTTTCAGTAATATACTAATATTCCACTCTTAAGTAATTTTTTGTGATATATTTTTAATGGCAGTCGATATTTTAAAAGTAATTTTTTTTGCATATAAATTATGAAACCTTTAAAATATTTTTTAATAGTATTCAATATTTTAAATTTAAGATAACGTTTGCTACAGAAAGAATACTATAAAAATAAAATTCTACTAAAAATTATTTTAAAATACTAAATAAAGTATTATATATATTAAAAATTATTTTAAGATATTAAAGCACCTTTAATAAGTATAATGATTAATGAATGAATGAAATAGAAATGATACAAACCTAAAGGGAAGACAGAGAGGGTGAGCGGAAGCGTGAGCAGAGCTTTTCTGCCGTACTTGTCCGACAAGTTGCCTACCAACGGCGTGGTCACCACCGCACCGACCCCCGCTATCTGCACTCAAAGCCGTGTTATCATGACTCATTCGTTTGAACTTTGAATTGCTTCGGTGGCCCCAAAAAAGGAAAATGGCCACTTTAATCTCATTATTATCACTTGCTTTAAAAAGATAAACACAAGTCCTTCTCTGGTCCCCCGTCACTTTAACATTGATGTGCATGATTAGTTTGTAATAAAATTATTGTTTTATAAGAGTTTTTAACCTAAATTTTAATTTTAAAAAATAAAATAATTAATTATATTTATTTAAAAATAATTTTATATTAAATTATAGTTTAAAATTAGAGTTTTAGATAAATTATTGGAATTAACTTGTAGAACAGTAAAAAGACTTCTAAAATACTCAATTACTATTTTATTTATTTTTTTTGATACTCTTTCCTGTTCTCCCTCTTCTCTCTCTCTTCTTCTCTTTGTGTCTTTTCCTATCACCTTCTCTCTCATCATCGAGCTATGATCTTCGTTGGCTATTGTCTGTGGTCCTCGTCGTCATTAGCGTCTGTGCTCACCATCTTCTCGTCATCTTTATTCTTCATTGTAGATTTGCTATCATCGTTACTTGTGAAGGTTTGAGAGACGCTTATATGGCTAGTGGAGGTATGGACATGGTGGAGGTTCATCGTCATGAGCAAACACGAAGATATTAGGGTGGCTAGCAGTGACAGATACGAAAAGAGAAAAGGGAAAATGGAATATATTTTTTATAAAAATAATACCCATTCTGGTAATTTATCAATAACAAAAATATTTTTACTAATAAATATCCAAACACTCATTTATTGATAATGACCTTTTTCATAAGATCATCTCCATAAACTCTTTTTTAAAAGATATCCAAAAATTATTTTTCTTCTATAAATCCCTTTTTAAAAGTCTATCCAAATAGACCCTATGTCACATTCCCCAACTTCATTCTAACACATAACCCTAACTCAGTTACACTTAATACACACCACTTATTCATAGTGCCTGTTTGAAAAGAAAGAAAATTGAAGTTTTAAAAGGGTTTTTGGCCCAAATTTTAATTTGAGAAAATTTTAAAATAACTATTTATGTTTGTCTAAAAAATTTTTTTGGATCAAACTATGGTTTAAAACTAAAGATTTTGATAAACTACTAAGACTAGCTTCTAAAACAGTAAAATAACTTATGAATTACCCAATTACTATTTTATCCTTATTTTTTCTTATGCTTTCTCTCATCTCTCTTTTCCACCATCTCCCCTCTTTTATCTATATTATTTCTTCTCTACCCTCTCTTATCTATCATATTTTTAATAAAATTATACCCTTTATAATAATTTTTTAATTATAATTTTTTTATAATAAATATATAATATTCAGAATAATTTTTTTAAGCTCTTTTCTATTTTTTTTAAATTGTCTAAAAACAATTTTTATAAATCCCTTTTCTAAACTCCTATAAAAATTTATGTTGCTATTCCGGCAGGGGGACACCTAGCGCAAGAGCCAAGAACAAGTCGCCAGGATCTTGACCATTGCCATTTGAACCAAATTAAGAGTGGTAGCTATCATAATTAAAATAAATCATTTGGCACCTCACAACAATATTTGTAAAATCATCGATTCCTCAATCAACAACTTAATTATGCGAGCCCGGTCCGGGATATGCAAGTATATAACTGATATATATTTTTATTTTTTGTGCAGAAATCGTCGAAAGCTGCAAACTGGGGATAACCTCACTGCAGCGAACAGAGGTTGGGATTTCGAAGATACTTGAGATTTGGGTGTGTCAAACGGATATTCCTGTTTAAAACTAAGAATATATTTTGTAATATTAGAATAAACAAGTGAAGATGTTTAATTTAACACTACTGAGGATGTCACTAGAAACCACTTCGCATGCATTATTATATATATATATATATATAAAAACATGAAAACGTTGGTTTATATATAGATGGGGGTGTTAGTGGGCATAAATGAATGAGATGCAAAGAGCAATAACTGAAGGAACATATGAATCGTGTCAAATTGTGGAGAAGAGGAAGCAGAGATGAAAGTAGAATGAAGAATAAGAATACTTAACAGCCTGCTGGAATCCTGTGAGATAAATAGCGAGAGAACACTGATATTCAGCCGGGCAAAGCGCCGACACTGTCACGTCCGTTATTGCCGGAGCAACCATGAAAGCGGCCGTCCCACAAAGAAATACCGTCACCAAAAGCTGCCTCAGCTCCTCCATATCTCTCTCTCTCTCTCTCTAACGACAAAGAGTGAATGGAGACGTGCTTTTCTACTCAAATGATCCCCGCTCTCAGTTCCCACTAGGTTCGGTTTCCTTTTTTTCTTTTGTATTCTTCGCCAAATGTTCGGTTTCCTTTACCTTTCACTTTCAAAGACCCAACGGAACCGACCAAGATTACCACCTAAAATATGTGTGATTGGAAATTGTAAAATTACTTTTGAAATAATAAACAATGGCAGATATATTTTGACATTCATTATATCTTTATTAATTAGTGGAGAAAATAATGTAACAAGTCGACTGAACTAGGGGTCGCAGTTAGATTGGAGATGAGAATTAATGTTCTTAAAATATGGATGAATAAAGCCTATATTGAGATTGAGTGCAGTGGTTGACAAAATTACATTTCCGTTGAGAATATAATTTTTAGTAGAGATCGTATCCTCCGGTGAGCAGCCAGAGACTTTTATTTTTGATTCACTTACCATCTAAAGACATGGTAAAATATTCTTTTCTTCTAGGTGATACCAATATCGGGTAAGGTGAATCGTCTATTACCCTCAAATATAAATCTATATACCTATGAGTTAGGAGTGCCACAATAAAATATTATTTTTTAAATATTAAATATATTTTAAATGGTCACATGTCTTACCCTTCATCAGTTTTTGTTTTTTTGTTAACTACCCGGTTCACGAGAATTTTGCTCCAACTATATTTAGATCCGACTCACGTCGCACACTTTGTTATAGTGGGTGAATCTCCCAACAGAGATTTTCTGCATACGCTAAGCCACCAATGATCAAACTCAAGACCTTATTTAAGTGATATTGAACTACTTATCACTCGGACTAATCCCCACTAAATCTAAAAGGATAATGAGTAATAGCCAGAGATTAATCCTCTTGGTATGATCATTAATCGTAAGCCCAAGAATGAGTGGGCCGTCTGGGCCGCTTATGGTGTCTGTTGAGCGTTTAAAGGGTCCATGTTTGAGAAATCCCAGGCACGCTAATTCCGCTTCTTCACTCTCTCGTCTTCCTAACACTTCACCTTCACAGCATTTTATATTCATATTCCATTCCCAATCATGGATTCCGTTGCACTCTTGTGCACTGCCTCCCTCCTCCTGGCCGGCCTTCACTGGTTCCTCTTCATCTTTGGCCCCACCAGGAAAGCCAACTGCCCACCTCTCCGGCGGTTCCATCTCCGCCGCTAAGGTCCAAGACAGCTACAAACAGTACTGGTCCTTCTTTCTCCGTCCCAAAGAAATCCAAAACGTTGATAACGTCCCTTCCTTCGTCGACACTTTCTACAACCTGGTCACTGACATCTACGAATGGGGTTGGGGCCAATCCTTCCACTTCTCCCCGTCCGTCCCGGGCAAATCCCACCGCGAAGCCACCCGAATCCACGAAGAATTGGCCGTCGATCTCCTTGAAGTCCGGCCCGGCAGCAGGATTCTCGATGTGGGCTATGGGTTGGGCCGCCCCATGAGCGCCATCGCCGCACATTCCGGCGCCAATGTTGTTGGAATCACCATCAACGAGTACCAAGTCAGTCGTGCCAAAATGCACAATAAGAATGCGGGACTGGACAAATTATGCGAGGTTGTTTGTGGGAACTTTCTGAATATGCCATTCAAAGATAACTCGTTCGACGGGGCTTATTCCATGGAGGCGACCTGTCATTCTCCAAAGCTTGAGGAGGTTTACGCCGAGATTTATAGGGTTTTGAAGCCCGGGGCAACGTATGTCTCCTACGAATGGGTGACTACGGAGCTGTATAAGCCTGAGGATTCCTGTCAACAGGGGATCGAGAGGGCCGATGCATTGCCCGGTTTGAGGAGCTACAGTGACATCGGGCAGACGGCGAAGAAGGTAGGATTCGAGGTGGTGAAGGAGAAGGACCTGGCGAAGGCGCCGGCAAAAGCATAGTGGCTGAGGTTGAAGATGGGGAAATTTGCGTACCGGAGGAACCACCTGAAAAACAAAGTGCGGTAGCCATTACTAGTATTTACCAATGTCATTGCATGCTTGGTCTGCCTCCAATTGCAAAGCCAAGCCACTATTTTTCACTATGGCATATCCAACCACGACCACCCTTTCAACACACCTACTACGTTTATACTTGAAGCTCTTCCATGCGGCCACTGTGCCTATACACTCAGATCTGTTTATACTTTATTAAAAAAACCAGAGACGAAAGAATGAATAAAATAAAATAGGGGTAATATTATTGAAGGAGTAGGGACAAAAAGCTTTGCTACTAGTATGGAGCAGGAATACAAAGCGTATGATGACGTGTGTTGTTGTTTGGTGATGTTAGAGAAAGCTTCCGCTACGGGGTAAACGCCAAATTAGTAAGGAGGGAGAAGCCAGCAATTTTCGCCAAATGCTCGCCACCGCCAGCCATCAATGTCATTCCCTAACGCCATCTCCACGTCTTGTTACTCCATATCCCCATTATATTCCTCATTACTTGTTCAACTTTCCTTTCTCTTTTTCCCATTATATTATAAGGACAAGCTAACCGTGTGAGATTAACTTTCTCCTACTTAGAGACAAGCTTCTATATTTTTTCATATTTATTAGAGATCAGAATAAGTTTGACATGCTGTTTGCGCTGGGATTTGTCTGCAAAGTTACTCGGGCTTATAATTTATGTACTCTTCTAAATATAAGATTTAGTTAATTTTTTAGATAATAAATTAGTTAATTTTAACTAAATTCATATAATATACTTTTTAATCTATTTAAATTAGTCAATTAACTCTTATATTACTTATAATTAATTAATTTATTTATATTTTTTAATATATTTAAAAAAATTAAATAATTCTTCTATTAAAAACGGAAGAGTATCATTTATATTTGAGTTTTATAAATCCTAAATCAGTATGAGGATACTGATGGCGTTGATTATATTTCATGCAGAATAAAAAATAACAACTAAAGAAATTTCCATTTGGGTGGGGATCTTTTTCTCTTGTAAATCCTTGTCGATTAAGACAAAATAACTGCCATGGACGCGCCATTATTACATTCTAATCTCTCGTGGTGTACGTTGAATCAGTGTAGTTCTGGTTTTCTTCTTTCATTCCTTTTTTCTCTATCGTTTTCCGCTTCATTTGTCAAACCGTGGTTGAGCTCAACAACTTAGACTTGAGACTTGAGATTTGAGATTTCTGGTGGTAGTTGCGCTGTAACATATAATATCTGAATCTGATTCATGCGGAGATAAAACCGACAAGAATTTAATATAGTGAAAGAAAATAACCTTATCTGATGTTGACTGTACTCAGCAAAAACAACTAATTTCCTCTCCATTACTTAATACTTAGGCAGGCAGTTAACGAGTTGGGAGCACTTGAAAAAGAGTTCCAAGGGAGAATTCATTAAGAAAGCGGAGGTGTACATCCCAATACAGCTCAATCATTTGACAAAATGGGCATACAAGTTTTAGGTGGCAACCACTATATTCCCCTAAAATGCCAACTGTAATTCGCTATAATGGTATACGAAGTCGATAAGCTTCCAAGAATCTCTTCTGCCTACCTGAGAACTCACATTCATAAATAAATAATGAACCAAACCTCCGCCGGGCCCCCTTCATACAAACGCGTCCTTCTCACAAAAAATTCCTCCGCTGCGTCATGTGCTGGCTTAGTTGTTAGCGTCTGTTTCTCCCCAACAAACTAATAAACTACTCGTAAACCCTTAGTTTCTAACACACACACACACACACACACACACACATATGTGAAATGTATGATTGCTTCGGTTCACATTTACGTAGCCATTGACTCTGATCTTAATAATTATAAGTGAGGAGCTACGTACGCATTAGAATGGCCTTTATTTTAATTATTATCAATTCATGGATGAACGCCTCTATATATACAGGTCAAGCCAACTTGAAGTTTCATTGACGAGCATACATACGTACTGCACGTAGCCTCTATAATCAAACGCGAAGAAACGAGATGGAACTGAAGGTTATAGGGAAGGCATCATTGAAGAGAGGGTTTGGGCTGTTGAGAGGTGGCGGGAAACTAAGGAATAGAAGCAACAGGGCGTTGGAAGGCGTCGCCAAGGCAAGTGGAGGAGTAGTTACGTGCAGTGAGGAAGATGGGGTGCTGAGGATGAAGATTGTGGTGAAGAAGAGCGATCTGAAGCAATTCATACAAGCCATGGCCGGCGCCGGCAGTTACCCCTCATCTGCAGCGTCCTCCTTGACGGCGGAGCAACGATTGAACGCGTTGAGGAGAAAGCATAATGCGGTGAAGGCGAAGCATCACAACTGCTGGACTCCTGCTCTGCAAAGCATCCCCGAAGAGCTTTGAGCTTCCTACGTTTTGTCCATTTCCTTCTCATTCTACCTTTTCAACGTTAGCGTTTAGTCCCTTTTTTTTCGTCATTACAAGCTGCAAAAAGCTTGCATTGATTCTAACGGGCTACTCGTCTGTGAATTCTATGTATTTTATTTTACTTTACTTTTTTCCCTACATTTTTTGTGACCAACATAATGACACGTGTACTCCGCTAGTTTCTGCAAACTAACATGGTTTCTAGTGGTGATTGGGCAATTTTTTTACCAAGAATTTTTATTTTTGTAAAACCGTTAATGTCCCTCCATCTGGAATAATAGAAGTATGAAAAGTCAAAAGAGTAATTTGCTCCAGAAAGTTTAAAGACTTGCAACATGTTTGTTGCTTTTGTTTTTTATAAAAGACCGAACACCATGTGTGTCAATATAAATGAGACAAAATATTTCTTCTTTTGGACTCGAAAACGTCAAGGATTGAACAAAAATAGTAAGAGTAAATCTTCCATATTTTTTTTACCAAATGTGCATATGAACAGTAGGAGAAGAATTAGTGGTATTTTAAGAATTGATATCTCAGCTGATATAGAAAAATATATAGATTTTCTAATAATTAGATGGAGAAAATTTAAGGATATTTTTTAGTATATCATTGATATAGTTAAATCTAAACTTGCAGTTTAGAAAGAGAATACCCTTTTAGTCGCTGGTCATAGCACTTTGGCCAAGTCTGTATTGAGTTATATACATGTTTATCCTTACTGGTTTCCAATACCAATCTCTGTATGTTAGGAAGTAGAGAGATTATAAAGAAATTTTATATGGGGCAATAACCAAACTTCTAATGGATTACATCATATTAGATGAAATCAAATTGTTAGGTTTCCAATACCAATCTCTGTATGTTAGGAAGTAGAGAGATTATAAAGAAATTTTATATGGGGCAATAACCAAACTTCTAATGGATTACATCATATTAGATGAAATCAAATTGTTAGGCTTAAATAAAATGGTCATCTTAGATTTAATAAACTTGGATCATTTAACCATATCTATGGAGCTAAATTCGCCTGAAATATAGTTAATAGAGACAAATGTTTGTGGGTGAATATTCTTTTACATAAATACATTATCAGGAATGAATTGAACTTACTTGACGTAAGAAAAAGTGGTTCGGTGCCGTGGAAGTTTATTTCTCAACAGAAAGATATAGTTTATCTTGGCACAAGATAACATATCAGAAATGAGGAATTAATGAATTTCTTTACTAATAATTGGTTATTTCATGGTATAAAATTAAAAAAAACATATCTTAGGCCACTAATATCTTAAGAACAGGATAGTAAAGTTGCAAATTAAATTGATTCAGCAACTTAGAATTTCAAAATACTTGTTGAATTTCTCCCAAGTGATGCTTTTTAAAGATTATTTAGTACACTACCGCCTATATCAAAAGTAGGGAGTGATGTAATAGCTTTGAATGCTACAAATAAGAGTACTTTTACTATTAAAAGTACATATTTTCTAATTGAGCTCTAACGGGCCAATACATATACCTCTACATATAAAGATATTTAGAAATAGAAGGATGCTGAGTATATTTGAGTCTTCATGCTTGTGGATGACTATCAATAATTGTTTACCGACTAATGCTTAGAAAAATAAGTAGGCGTAAACTATTGCTAAACACCTTTGACTACGTTTACTGAATCCCATGTATTATTTCCCATTTTTTTAGAATTCCCTTACGAGACTAGTTTGCTTTAAATCTCAAAATGGAGTTGGGAGTGAAGGGTCTTGGTAACTAGGGCTTAATTTAGGGAGTTGCAATTTGGAGTTTATAGAAGTTGATGAATCATGCTACTTTTGATATAAATTTCTTGAAACGTGTGGATAATTGCTCAATCATTTTGCAAACATAGAAAAGTTTCATGTAGATTCAAGATGAACATGTAGTCAATGAGCTTAATGTACAAAATGTATCAAGCTGTCAACCCTATATGATAGTTTAAAATAAATGTTGATGGAGCATTTATTGTGGCTCATAGTAAGGCGGGTTGTGGTGGTATTATTAGAGATCATTCAGGCAGTTAGGTGACTGATTTTTGCAAGTAAGTTAGACTCTTATAGTGTGATTGAAACAAAGAAATTGACTGTGATAAAGGGCTCCAAAATTTGGGATCTATGTTGAAAGAATATTATTCTTGAATTTGACTCAAATAATATTATAGATAGGCTGTCAAACCTAAATATTGATACATTCAATTTACTAGTGGCCTCAATAAAGAGACTCGTATATTTATCATCAAACTACAATATATTCTTAGAGTTTAAAATAATATTCTAGATGTTCTGGCAAAAAAAAAAGATTGAACCCTATAGAAATATTATATGATTATCCTCTATATTTAGCGTCTATGATTCACACCAAGTATTTATGATATAATTTCTTTCTAAATTAGTCGTATTTATTTCATGCGCTTAGCCCTCATGTATACAGGGGAAAAAAAGCTTGCGAAACAACGGAAACACCAAAGAGATGTTCTTATGGGCCAGACCTAGGCCCAAGTCATCTAGAAATATCTTGACCTCTAACACCAAGTTCGGATTATCTGATTAATTTGTGAATGTCAGGTAGTTAATTGTTCACACCGCATGGCTTAACGGCTGCCTTATCCTGCCGGAAGCAAATGACATGAAGGTGCTGCTAATACTTCGTCCCTTCAGACATGGCTGCAACGCTTGCCTACCGGCATAACTTCTTCTTGAACTCCATCACACCGGAAAGGTACTCGCGGAAGCAAGTCACCGAGCAAAAACCCCACCGGAAGTTTGACCTCGATAATGAGCCAGGATGCTCTGACCGACAACCTCGCCACGCTCGGTCCAAGAAGTTTAAAGCTTCTAGGGGACCGCCCAATTCCTTACTCACAAGGGCTCTCGTTGAGACTGTTGTTTCTGGGTCGATGGAAGACGCACTCAGCCTGTTCGAGAAAATGAACCATTTCGACACATTTATTTGGAATGTCATGATAAGAGGCTATACAGATAAAGGGTTGTTTCTAGAGGCACTTGATCTGTATCATAGAATGGAACTTGAAGGGGTTCCTGCGGATAATCTCACATACCCGTTTGCAATCAAAGCTTGTGGTTGTTTGTTGGCATTGACACCGGGAGAGAAGGTTCGCGGCAAGGTGTTTAAGGTGGGATTAGATATGGATGTTTATATTTGCAATGCTCTTATTGCTATGTACGGGAAGCTTGGACTCGTCGATTTAGCGTTAAGGGTTTTCGAAGAAATGCCTGTCAGAGATTTGGTTTCGTGGAATTCTATTATTGGTGCATATTGTTTGGTCAAGGACCATTTGAACTCGTTGAAATGCTTTCGAGAAATGCTGGAAATTGAGATTCGACCGGATAAGTTCACTATAATAAACGCGCTTGATGCATGCTCTCTTGGTGTTTCTCTGTCACTGGGGAAGAAAACACATTGTATGGCACTCAAACTAGGGTTTGAATCCAATGTTATGGTTCAGACGTCCCTTATTGACATGTACAGCAAGTGTGGAAGGCTAGATTATGCCGAGAGAGTTTTTGACAGAGTATCTCTAAGAAGTGTTGTGGCTTGGAATGCAATGATTGGTGGCTATACGCTGAATGGGCAACCACTTCAGGCTTTGGGTTCCCTGAAAAGGATGCTCAAGGCTGATAACTTGTCAGTTGATAATATTACACTAATAAATTTGCTTCCTTCTTGTGAACATTTGGGAGCTGTTTTGCTGGGTAAGTCTATCCATGGACTTGCTATTAGGAAAGGTTTTCTACCTCATCCAGTTCTAGAAACTGCTTTGCTTGACATGTACGGGGAATTCGGTATACTGGAATTGGCAGAGCTAATTTTTAATCAAATGACAGACAAGAACTTGATAACATTGAATGCCATGATTGCCGTGTATGTAAAGAATAAGTGGTACGCGAAGGCCTTAAAACTATTTGAAGAACTGATGAGCGAAAATCTCAGGCCAGATGCGTTTACTATTGCAAGCATCCTTCCCGCCTATGCTGAATTGGCAGCATTAAGAGAGGGCAAGCAAATTCACGGTTATACCATGAAATCACAGTACCACTCAAATTCATTTGTTTTGAATTCGATTATTTATCTGTATGCAGGTGTTGGGGATACAAGGACCGCACGGAAAATTTTTGATCAAATGTCATGTAGGGATATCATATCATGGAATACTATGATGATGGCTTATGCCATTCATGGTATGGGGAAAATGTCCATTGAACTTTTCTCAGAAATGAAAAGGCAAGGTGTCCAGCCTAACGATAGCACTTTTGTTTCGCTGCTGTCATCTTGTAGCAATTCAGGCATGGTTGATGATGGGTGGATGTACTATAACTCGATGAAACTAGAGTATGGAATAGAGCCTAAGATAGAGCACTACGGATGCATGCTCGATCTTATTGGTAGAACTGGTGATTTGGATCAAGCCGTGAGTTTTATAGAGGCAATGCCAGTATTGCCTACAGCTCGGATATGGGGATCTTTATTGAATGCAAGTAGAAACAGAGGAAACATAGAATTAGCTGAACTTGCTGCCGAGCGCATCCTTACGATAGAGCGTGATAATACTGGGTGTCACGTCCTACTTTCAAATATGTATGCTGAGGCTGGGAGGTGGGAGAATGTGGAACGCATGAGGTCTATTATGAAGAAAGAAGGATTAGACAGAACAGTGGCTTGCAGCCTAATAGAGACTAACCATACTCTGCACAAGTTTACAAATGATGACAGATCTCAAATTGAGTCTGATATGATCCATAATGTTCGAGATATTATCTTAAGGAACACTGGTGATGAAAATTGCGTCTCTCGTCTCACCAAGTTCAAGCCAACAGACATGGCTAGAAAAAGAGCAAAGTTACCGAAGAACCACAGTGTAAGATTGGCAATATGTTATGGACTGATATCGGCAACAATTGGAAATCCTATTCTGGTGAGGAAAAACACAAGAATATGTGAAGATTGCCATAAGTTTGTAAAGAAGATTTCAAAGAATACCAAAAGAGAAATTATAGTAGGGGATTCCAAAATCTTCCATCACTTCAAAGACGGACACTGCTGTTGTGGTGATTACTGGTGATGCATTAGCTGTATGGCGACAGCTATGGAGGTTTCACATTACGTCAACTTTAATCGTTTGTATATTCATCCGTCTATAGAAATTAACATAACTACTAATCAGTAGCACCAACTAATATCATTTGTATATGGGGTGAGGGTATGAGCAGGTATTTAGTTCCCAGATAAATGCACCCTCCTTTAAATTGTCTTGTTATCTGTAAACTGTAAAGTTATCCCCACATTCTCTTAGTTATCATGGTTTGACCTCTTTAGCACTGTGTCCAGAAAAATTATATCTATCAGATTCTAATAGGAGCAGGAAAATGAACCCGGCTCTTCAGGTGCCCTACCTGCTCATGCAAGTTGTCCAAGTCATTCTCATTGTCTGTGATTCTAATAGCTGCCATGCCAATACTATTTTCCAATTATCAAAGGAAGCCAAAAATAGTTTTCGAGAGACCAACTTAAAACTTTAGATCCATGATTTATACTTATCAAGATAATCCCAGGACTTATGTACAAATCAGCATTTTTTTTATATATTTAGGGTGGCAAACTATACTTTACCCAATCAACTAAGACAATGGCCAATGAGAAATTAGCTCTTGATAATTTAGTTCTCTGGACACTGTAACACCGTGTGTCAAGGAAGCATTGCTTTCCATTATTTTTGCATTTTGGACTAGAAAACCAAACCTCAAAAATAACATTCAAATAGAAAGTAGGATGGCATTTTCTATAATGTGGCCCCCAATCCACCTGCATCTTGCGGCTTTACTCTAGTTGGATAGGATATGGGCATGTTTAGTTTCTATGGAAAATATAGTTTTAGAAATCTTTTGAATAAAATTTTAGTTTTAAATTTTTTTAAAATAAACAGTTATATTTATTTAAAATTATTTTTAGATCAAATTATAGTTTAAAAGTAAAGTTTTAGATAAACTATCGAGACTAATTTTTAAAACAATAAAAGAGTTTATATATTACTCATTTATTATTTTACCTTTATTTTTCCCATTTTACCCTTATTTTACTCTTATTTCTTCTTCTTCTCGCCAGAACTGTGGACTATCTTCCTCCTGTGTTTAGCGGGAGAGAGAGAAGAGAGAGAGAGGATGAGAAGAGAGAAATTTTTTATTTCATACCATTTTTAATAATTTATCAATTACAAAAGTTCTTCTAGTAATAACTATTTAAACATTCATTTATCCAAAACTATATTTTTTCTATAAACTCTCATTCAAAAAGCATTTTTTTAAAAACTGTTTAAAAATTCTTTTTTTTATAATTTTTTTTCTAAAAATCTATCTAAACACATATAATAATTATTGATAGACATGATCAATGATAGCCAAATGCCATAGCATACAAATTACGAAAATATCGAAGATTTAAGCATTGACTCAAACTAAGAAGTCACTCTCTCAACACAAATTTTACATGAGTTTACAGCAGACACCATAGTACTCATACCTGCCCTGGCCATTAACATAAAAGCCATTCTCTGTATGATTGATCCCGAGTAAGGATGGCACCACTATGCAACTCCATTCATAACACCATTAAAATGCCCTTATTGCCCTTGGAATTTCACGCATCCTCTACACTATTATCCTATGATTACTTCCGAATTTCAAACTACGCATGTCAGAAAAACCAAGTACCCAAGTAAGGGACTAGACACTTTTGATTTACTTAGAATTAATTACTTTTGACAGTTCGAGAGCCTGACGATAGGGGTGCTTCTATATATGTGGGAGAGAGATTTCATACATACTTACTATGCTCTTCTTTTTTAAAAAAAATATTAAGTAATGCCCGATGATTGAAAACACTATTAAATGGTTTAACTCATTAAACAGTATATGCTCTTTGAAGCCTCCGCAAGCGTGACTCTGATTACAGTTGCCTACCAGGACAGGGGACCAAAAAAAAAAAGGATTATCGCTATTTAGTATTTACAGTGGACGGAACATCTCATCTACTAGTCCAACGAAAAGTCCCAAGATAGCAAATTGTGATCTCTGCTCCATCTCTCACTCAACGGTCTCCAACTCGTCTTCCCTATCATTCATTGTTATTTGACAAAGCCTAACAAAAAATTCGGCGATGGCCTTGAAGACGACTTGGTTAAGCCATCGAAGTACGGAGAGTATCCTCTGCTTGGACAAAAGCAGCTGATCTTGAACATGTGAGAGAGGCCCTTATTGCCAACATCAGGCGGGGTGGGCGTGGCCTGAAGATAGGCCAGAGCGGCCTGCTTGACGAGGGGATTCTTGATGGGGATCTCATTCCAGCTGGAATTGTTGGCCGGAGACAGGATCGGCGGCGGCGTCGGATGCTCTGGTATGATGTCCCTGAGGCTCGTATACTCGACCGCCGGTCTAGCGATCATGTCTATGTCGGAAACATGGAAGGGAGGAGGGGTGAGAAGAAAAGAAGGGGAATCGAGAATAAATTAGAGATGAAATGAGGGATTTGGGGGTTGAATGATGGGAATAGGGAATTGCATTGGAATAGAGAAGCGCCGTAATATTATCATATTGATTTAGAGCAGTAATGGATGGAACAATGGGAATAACTATTAAATTGTTTGGTACTCGACATTGGATAACGTTATGCTATCATATGACTGAAGCAGAGGGGCGCAGGCAGTGGCACGGTATTTGGAGAAGCCACGCCAAAACCACGATGCAATCACTCGCCATGCAAATTCAGTTTATGAAGCAAAATTAATACTCGCCCATGAGATTAAATACTACTCTAATAACTAAAATCTAACCGTGGAATTATTAGTGCCTAATAATAATACTTATACAAGACCTTCCTTCTGCAACTCGAGTCTTTCATGAATCATCCTATCATGCAGGTCCCACATTCCCCTTTATTATATAATAAGAGGTTGAGCACTGTAGTTCTAGGATGCAAGGCACCAGATTTACGATATAGAAAGATCCTATTTATACGTCTCAATCATTTACCATCTGAAACTCTTGCGGGGTCTTGTCTATTCTGACGAAAACATGTCTCCAGATATTTGAGTTCAAGTTAGTTTAGGAGGTAGAGAACTGAAGCATGGCAGTCGGCGGGTCCATCCATCCCAAGTGCACGTGGAGAATCGTCACATAAGCCCCGAAACAATCATTAATGATTTGAAAAACAGCATTAGGCTCTGACAAGCCGACGTTTTCGTTGCTATTGTGAATTCACGTACTATTGTGAACTCAATTCCATCCAACCTGTTGATGGCAACTAGGTTCGGTTAAACATAGGAATACCACGTGGCGAACACCCCAGATGGAAGTCGCAGAAACAACGTAGGAAGATGCCGCACCTTCAACTCTGCATAATAGAACAGAGTTTAGAGGCCTTTAAGATTCGCGAGCGCATCGGAGTTTTCAACGCTGCTTCTGCTTTCTCGTGGCCTTCATCTTGTCTAGGGTCACTCAAGTTGAATGAAGATTCCAAGGTTCTATATATCGTTGGCTCTTCTTGTCAGAGATACAAACACTGACAGGACACCTCCAAAAACTCGTACAGAAAGCAGAGTCACAAGATGGTATCATGGGCTCTCTGCAGAGAAATCCAACGCCAACAACACCATTTAGGCCGAAGAAGAATTCCGTCACCCTTCAGAACCCATTTGAGCAGGAGAAACCAACTTTGCCCACCAGCAACGGCGTCGTATCTTCTCCTAATTCAGGAAACGAAGAGATCCTCTCTGTTATTTCATACTGCTCCTCTGGGTTGTCCTTCCCTGACCCTTCAGATTCTCCGTCACCGCAAGACTTCAAGCGCCTCCACCTCAGCAAGCTTCTCGCTATCATCAAGTTATCCAAGAAGCCGCTTCCAGAGAAAATCCTAGAGCCCCTGGTTTCAATTATCTCTCTCAATCTGTTCCGACCACTCCCTCCTCCGGCAAACCCCTCCGCCCTCGCAGACTTTCCCGATGACGAAGACTCTCCTCCACATTTTCACCCGTGTGGTCACATATCCAAATTGTATACGAAATTCTTCTCAGGCTTGTTATGATCACAGATCCAAATGTCTTGAAGGAGTATAGGGACCATCCGTTCCTCCTCAAGCTCTTAGCTTTGTTCCAGTCTGAAGATACGAGGGAAGGGGAGAGCTTGAAAACTGTGCACACAAGATATATTCCAAGTTCACTTGTGAGCGCTCCTTCATGAGGAAATCCATGAACGATGTGTTGTTGAACTACGTGTTCGAGATAGAGAGGCACGTGGGGATAGCAGAGTTGCTGGAGATATGGGGAACAATAATAAATGGGTTTACGGTGCCACTGAAGGAAGAGCATAAGTTGTTCTAGATGAGAGTGCTGATTCCTCTGCACAAGACCAGAGCACTGCAAATGTACCATAGACAATTGGATTGCTGCGTGTCCCAGTTTGTGCAGAAGGAGCCTATGCTCGGAGGGATAGTTGTTAGAGGGATTCTGAGATATTGGCCCTTCACAAACTGTCAGAAAGAGGTTTTGCTGATTGGGCAGTTGGAAGATCTGGTGGAAAATTTAGACCATGATCACTACCGAAAGTTGGCTTTTCCCCTATATACCCAGATCACCAAATGTATCAACAGTTGGAATTCTCAGGTAAATCATCCATCTTTCTCTTATTGTTATTATTGCTTCATTTAAGAATTATCAAGCTTAGCCAGAGTTAGTTCATTTTGGTAAAGCATGAGATGGTTAAATAAATGTGCATTTGGCGCAGGTAGCAGAGCGAGCACTGCATGTATGGAACAACGAGGTGAGGATGGCGTCGACGGCGATGGTGGAAGTATTTCCAGTGATGGTACAAGGGATGGAGAGAAACCTGAAAGACATTGGAGCAAGAGCGTGAGGCAACTAACAGATAGTGTCAAGTTAATGCTGGAAGATATGGATCCGGTTCTGTATTCCAAGGGCCTCCAAGACATGAAAGCCAGAGAATCAGCGGCAAGCTACGAGGATTTGAAGAGAGAGCGGAGATGGCAGACGATAGATGAAATGGCTGCAAGAAAGGCTCAGTTCTCTCTCTGTGTCTCCCACTGAACTTGCACTGCAAGCAAAATTTGTGTTGGCGATCCCTTTTCCATATTTTTAATTTTAAAATATAGATATGATCGTATGGGATAAATATACCAAATTTGCAGAGTTGTATTGAATCGGACAATAATGAATGATGAATATCCACGGGGTAAAAAAACTATGCGTGCATCCGGCCAGCCTAACCTGATCTTCCCTTATCAAATCCATTAATCATGTATAATAAGATTTAGACCATGACAACTAAAACCCCGAATATAACTGATTAAACAAATAAAAATTGTCTAAATGAGAGAACAAAGGAACCAAATGTCGGCCACGAAAAGGGAAAAAATATCACGTACCAAACGCATGATTTTTCTTTCTAAAGATTACTTACCAAATATTAGCATACACAAAGATCACTGATTCTTTAAATATACTACTCATCATTTTTGTGATAGTGAACGTTGGCTACGCATTTTTTATTAAAAAAAAAAATACTTAAAAAGCCTTTTTATTAAAAATTTTTTTTTTTTTTTTGGTACAAGAGAGGGCTAATATGCCCAAAATAAAAGAAATTAAACAATGTGGGGATTAAATCCCAAACACTCCTTGATCATAATTGCCTTTAGATGAGAAGGGCACGAATGTATTACTGCTGTATTTGTCAATCCTTCTTTAGCCAAAGCATCTGCCAGATGGTTCTGTTCTCTGGATATGTGTTGGATTTTGAGCTCCCAATCTAGAGTCATCATCTTCTGTATCTGTGACACTAATAAGCTGCACCTATTAAAATTTGAACACATTAACATGTTGACCACATTCTTAGCATCAGATTCAAGAATAATCTTCTTAAATCCTAGATCCCAAGCTAGCTTTAGTCCTTTGTATACCGCCCACTGCTCTGCTTCAATCACAGTACAAGAACCCAACACTCTCTTAAACCCCACAATCCAACTTCCTGAATGATCTCTAATAACTCCACCACATCCTGCTATGCTATGAGCAACTGTAAGTGCTCCATCCACATTTAGTTTAACCCAATCTGTTGGAGGAGGCTGCCAATGAGGAGAAATTGAAGTTCCTTCATTTGTTAATGAATCGTCTTGTATTTGCATTAAGCTTTTCCAATTTCGCATAATAACCAATAAGGGATCTATTGGTTTCAAAAAGTCATTGTCAAAAATGAATTGGTTCCTCCATTTCCATAAACTCCATATTGAAACCCCCCATATTAAACTCCAATTAGTACTTCCATCAAAACCTAACTTCCTTTTGAGATTCATTGCAAACCAGTCTCGCAGTGTCGCTCTAAAGAAAGAAGACCACTTCCTGGGGTGAATTAATTTAGCCCAAAGTTGTCTAGCATAATAACAATCACGGAGAATATGTAAAATGTCCTCTGTGTCTTCATTACAATACTGACAGATTGCATTAGTTGATGACCACCTACTCCTCCAATCGTTTGTTGGTAAACGATTATTAAAGGCTAACCACATGAATACTCTAATACGTTCAGCCCCTCTCCACTTCCATATATCTTTGTACACAGAGCTATATGCATGTGTCGGATGCTTCTCAATTAGAAAATAGGCACTTTTAATGGTAAAAGTACCTTCATTTGTAGCATTCCAAACCATCACGTCATTACCCGCCTCCGGTATGGGTGGAATCGTGCTAATTAACTTCTGAAATACATTACTTGGTATGATTGTAGCAAGTCTCTGGAAATCCCAAACCCCACAAGTGGTCCAATCTACAACTTTAGTGCTTTCTTCCTCTCTTGTAATTGGCCGAATACATAAGTCCTTTAATCTTTTATCCGAAAACAGCCATCTATCATTAAAGAAATTCACCGATTGCCCATTTCTGATATGCCATCTTGTGCCCAACTCAATTATGTCTTGTTGTTGTGCAATAAATTTCCATAATGCAGAATCTCCTTTTCTAACATCCAACAAGTTCTCCTCATTCCTAATCATATATTTATGAAATAGAACATCAACCCATAGTCCTTTGTCTCCATTAACTAGCCTCCAAGCTATTTTGGCCCCACATGCTTGATTAAATGATGATAACTTCTTGAAACCAAGACCCCCATACAATTTAGGTCTGATAATTTGATCCCATCCAATAGGTTAAAATCCATAAGAGTTTTGACTATGTCCCCATATAAAGTTCCTTTGCACTCTCTCCACTTCCTGACAGATCGAAATTGGAATTTTAGCCACTTGCATAGGATATACCGGTATAGAACTTAAAACAGACTTTGCCAAAGTGATTCGTCCAGCCACTGAAAGAGTACTCTCCTTCCAAGTATCTAGTTTTGTTTTGACTCTATCAATAATTAAAAAGATGTTTTGCATCCCGACGGACATAGAGGTTCCAGGACATACCCACAAGAGAAAAGTGCACAAATAACTGTTATTTTCTTCTTTGGGTAAGGTACAGTAGTTCAGAAAACGTGACGTGTTATTGTTCCTCAAATCAAAACCTAACTGCTACACTTTTCAAGGCAGCATATGTAGGAGATCACCGTTTGAAAATATATTTTACAACTTACAACCAATGTAAACATTAAAATATGAATGAAACTACAACATGTTTAGCTCAGCTCATCCCTGCAAAATCGATGAATTTAAGAAGCAAAACCTATCATTTTTTTGTAGACGCTCAAGACCTATCAACTAAAATTACTAATCAAACATCGTACTAATAAACACAAGGCTCGAATAAAAATTTTAGCCTTTAAACATACGGAAAAGACAATGAATACAGCACTAAAGAGTTTGAAAGACTTTCCCTGTACACCACAGTACGTTTCGTCCATCAACAGAAGTTTTCCCAATGGAAGCACGAACTGGGATCTCGTAAGCCTTTGAGGAACTACCTCTAATCAACATGATCAAATGAATTGGATCAAGTATTGATGCCCGCAACTGAAAACTTGGACAGAGTATATAGCCTTGCTTAAAATGAATCTTCACTCCAATATTGCCGGATAATGAATGCACAATGACTAACAAGGCCCATGCAGATAGAAACAAAGGGGTTCACTGGCAAGTGATGAAGTTATCTTGAAAATATCCATTATACTTGATATTTTGAAAGCTTGTCTTTTACTGGGGGCTCCAAAGCAGACATGCACTGGTCCCAGGCTCCATTGCGCAGCATCTACCACAGACCACATTCCTCACCAGTTAGTTCACATCATCAAGACATAGATTATATATCTAGTGGAAGAGTGTTTATTGCGAGAAAATATGAGTTGGTAACCACCATGGGATCAAAATAAACAGACAATATTAAGAAAAAATTGCTGGGTTGAAATCAAACAACGTTGCTTAAGACAAAATTGCATTAACAAGGATAGTAGAAATTCATTTATATGCGGCCTTTAGCTTCAGTCATATTTAATAATTGCTAGATGGATGTGACTGGCAGAGAAGCAACATGAACCTGTTTATATCCATGCAAGACCTGGCAGACTTCATTGTGTAAATCTTCACTCCTTATTTCCTACAGACATACATCAACAAGCTTTATAACAAAAACCAATAAGCGTCACAGTTTTAAGATGATGATGCTATGGCATACATACGTGCCAACTTGCAATGGCCTTGCACATATAAACAAGCGAACTTAAACCTCCAGAAGGATTAGCTCTAACCTGAAAACAAATGGAAAGCTCCAATCACATGGGAAGTTCACATATTACAAACTCTAAGTGAATAGGTGCTTACCATAGCACATAGCCCTCTAAAAGCATCCTCTTTCTCTATATCGTCACGTATTCTGCCACAAATCATTCAAGATAAATCAATAATCAAGATAACTTAAGATGAAACAGGGGACATCTAACTATTGTTCATTTTGGAAAGTGAAGTTCTATTGACTATTGAGAGAACTTTCTGCGGAAAAAAAACAAATAACAGCTTTCGCAAGCAAAACCAACCAGCTTTTCTTTTGTTTGGTGGGTGTTTTTGTGTGTGTTCGGGGAAGGGAAGGGGGTTGGATTGGTTGAAAATACTTCCAATGCTCTGGCCCCTCCAGAACATAAACCAACTCCAACAGGAAGTAATGAAGAAAGAAGAATGAAGCCACAAATTTCTATAAGAATAATTATGATTTTTCAACCAATCATTTCTATCATAGACCAGAACAGGGCACGCATCATCACAACGTAAGTAAAACGGGGGAAAATAGTAGATTTGCATATCATTAAGCAAAAGTAATAAATGGTCACAATACCAAAGAAAAAAAAGTATCAAAAAGCAGTAACTTACATTGACAAAGCCATGCACCAAGATTGCATGAAATGTTCCATATGTGGTGATACAAGCTCTGGGCAAACCCATGCAAGCCTCCCTAGTGTTATTGCACTATTTTCTAGAAGTGACTTGTTGATTCCCTAATAAACGGCAAGACAATAAGCAATAAAACACGTCATAATTGAACAATTGAAGTGTGTGATAAGACAGTAACCTCTGCATGCTGAAGAACTGGGACCAGACATGATATAACTGTCAAAACAATGGGAGAAATTTCTTGATGAACCTGGAATCGAGATATGGAATTTTAGCAGTCAGAAATTTATGCATAACAAGAAATAAAAACCATTATAAAACATTACATTATAGAATCATTTCCTGCATGCTAAAGCCAACAAACACGCACTAATATCCCATTAGCCACCAAAGATTCATCTTGCTAAACTAAATGCATTATAAGAACCTTTCGATGAACTACAACCCAAAAGCTAGCCAATGAGGTTGGAAAATAAGAACATCCAAAGCCTTAAATTTGGACAATATTCTGTTCTCTCTGGACAGAAGGAGATCAAGATTATAGGGAATTCCTTCAATTAAGAACCATCACACATAAACATCAATTAATGAATGAGTTTCCATCAAAGAAGCTATAGCAAATATAGTATGGAACGTTATTGACATATTTTTAATACCATCTATCGAGAAACTACACCAGAGCATCTTTACAGCAACGTCAAAATTACACATGAAACAATTTGAAGAATACGAAACCCACAGTCCAGCAGCGCCAACTAAGTTCCAGTTGCCAAACAGTTATACCCAGTATGAACAGAATGCAACATTTAGCATTGACATACCTTAACTGCTAATTCTCCAATAGCCCAGCATGCATTGTTTGCTACTGAAACAGCTTCCTTTACCTTAGAAGTTTCCTGTAGAACATGCGTGATAAATCAACAAAAGGTAGAATAAATGCAACTCTACAAGCTAAAAGTTATACTACCAACATACCAGCTGCTTGGCGGCAGCCTCAAGAAACTGAGACAGATGAGGGCGCAAATGAATTGTGCACACCTGGGCAGATTACAAAAGCAAGTTAGAATACCCCCCCCCCTTTCTGACTTGAGGTTCACAAACTGAGATCTAGTTAGTGTCTGCGTGGGTCATTATATTCGCTCAGTAAAGGCAATATGCGTTCAACTTACTCTTGCAAGGTCACCAAGTAAAGCAAAGGCACTTTGTCGAACATCAGGAGCATCATCCACACAACAATGCAGAAGTAGGTCCCTCAAAGAACATTGTGAGACCTGAAGAACAAAACATATGGTTATTTCAACCCTCAAGCAACCCATGCAATCCTATTTTTTTATTAAAGTCACAGATATAATCAGAGAAGATTTACATTTCATAACAAGAATTCATGTGGCAGTGACAAAGATTACATGTTTGCAATAAGAAAAAGATTTCAAGAAAATATCATTTCAAGGAAACAGATGAAGATTTAACAACAAAACTTCATTATCTCCTCTTAAAAATAAAACTTTAGAGAAGTACCAAACTCTCTATTCCACTGCCAAGACCCTCCACTAGTCCAGAAAGCAGATCAAGAGAGCATACAATAAATTCCTTGTCATACTGAACACCAGCTGCAACAGGATCAGCCTGAAATGAAGTATTCAATCAACTTACGGAAAAATGAAATAAAAACTCAAGTTCAGTCACCTGATTTGAGTATAATACAGGTCAGACAATTCATAAAGCAAGCAGCAATACAGAAGGCAAGGGAAATGGAACTTTTAGCTTCTAATTGGGATGCCAAGAAATAAGTACAAGAAATAAATAAATAAATGAAGTAAATACAAACACAGAAAAATACCAAGCGATATAAAAGACAAATGATGATTGACCAATTTTAGGAGTTCATCTGAAGGTAACCATTGGTGCTTAACAGAGTTAATAAAAGAAAAACTGCAGCAAAGGCAATAGCGTCCAGCAATAAGTTGTTTAAATCACAAATACCGGCTCTGATCTCCTCATACAATATACTTGTAAGAACTCAGAATCGAGAACAAAATTATGAGTGTGAAGTATTTTAGGACCAACACACTGAGGCCACTTTTGATATGAGGGAGGCCTTTTTAAGGGAGAGGGAGAGGTAAAGAAAAGCCCAAATAATTTTTGTTATAAATGGAAAAGAGGAAATAATTAGTATTACTGTTTGGTAGCACCCCATACTTGGCCCAGTTAAAAAGACCCAACAAAAAAAATCTCTCAAAAAAACGGAGGGAAAGTCCCAATTTGCTTAGCAGTGGGTCTTCATCAAAAGTGTCCATCATGAACATCATTCATCATGAATGCAACACCAGTGATGAAGCTTGACGAAGATTTGATGGTGATAATAAGAGATGTTAGGTGACAGGGGTTGCATGGCCTTTCATAAGTTCTCTGCTGGACGGCCATAATAAGGGTTGCTCGACGGCATTGCCAACATTATGGCCACCTCAAATGGTGTGAAGGACACTTGACAATAAAGGAAATTCCTTCGCTTGGGAGCTCTAGGTCACAAGTTGAGGATGCTAGCTCTTAATGGGTTCTGTGACGGAGATAGAGAAATTAAGGCAAGGCACAAATTCAATAAAAAAATTACACATGACGATAATTTTTGGCATAAAAATATCCTTTCCATGGAAGATCATTTCCTCTATTTTTTAAGATGAATCCCTTTCCCTTAAACATGGGAGAGTTGGCTTCTCAAGGAAGAGTGTCTCCCAACAATCAAACACAAGGCAAGCTAATTCCCCTCACCCTATCCCTTTCTCAAGCTCTCTTTCCACTGTACCCTACATAGCATAAAATTCTCTATTTCCAATGATAGTTATAGAACATAATATCAAATATCTAGGAGGATAAAGAACAAATATCTAGAATAGTCATAAAAAATAACAGCCCACACTTTTAACCAAATATCTTCCATCATCACAGAAAATGCTGGTGGGTACCTACAAATGTGACATTTGGTAGCCAAAAAACATGAAGCAAGAAATAACAATTGCTACCAACAAAGACAAATGAAATTACAGGCAGTATAAGCTAGAACAAAGAAACAAAGTAAAAGTGAGAATTTTTAAAAAGAGATGACGTATGAACTTAATTTAAAAGTATTCAGTTAGTCAAAGTAAAGAACCTTTGCAAATTGTTGGGTTTGGATTATATTTATGCATCTTCTAAAAACAGGCTCAGCAAATGGAGTGAATCCAGTACCCAATGCCTGAAAGAAATTCAATGTAATCATTTCATAGCACAAGACTGAAATATAGATGTTGGTACAGACACAGCCCACATAAAGCATTCTGAATTAAATAGACAAGTTCCCTTAATTGCATGTATAAATAACATCCAGAGAATGAAGACCCATTTTCTAACCACTACTATAAACTAACCTAATTTAAAAGCCACCTACAAGTTAAGAAGAAACTTTCTATCAACTTTATCAGAAACCTCATGAATTTTGGGCAATGCTACAGTTAAAGCATTTTAATTTTTATGACAAAAGAGTCCTAAAGATCAACAAATGGTTAAACATAGGATTCGAGTTTTTTAGTTAAGACATAGGAATAGGATACTACTTAACAATATTGACTGCATCAGCAAAGCTCTATAAAATGGGCAATAACTATCAAGCAATGACAGTTGGATACAAGATGCTGAGCAACTGTTGTAACCTGCAAAGTACTACTTCAGCAAGGAAAAATAAGCAGCACATGTGGCAGTTCAATATTTGGAATTTCAACTTTATTACAATCAAACGATCCATTGAAAAATGTCAGAATTGGGACTTTATTGATCACAGAGCAACCCAAGGTTGCAAGTATGCCAGTGTAATGATACTGAAATATGTATATGTATGATAAACGCTTTATAGAGCAAAAACTATCTCAGACCCAAAACAGGAATTTTTTTTCTATAAAAAAAATGGACAGGAACTGAGATGCTTACATGAGCTATGGATGTGAAGCATTCCAGCAGCGGAAAAAGATCTTTGTCAGAATTTGGAAGTTGATGCCACTTTTCAATTAATGGTGGCATCAACATCTCAAGATAAGCAGGCTGCGGTGAGGAAAGAGGTACAGTTAGCATAGAGATGCTCACCCAACAAAAGAGAAAAGAAACAAAATTTTATAGCAATCAATGACACTTGGGAGAAAAAGATTGTTTCTGGTTAGGGAAGGTTCTCTATGATATATCATTAACAATAATGACATTACCTGATTTAGCTCACCTCCAACAGCCTCTGCCAGAGTTCCAATAGCATCGTAAACAATTCTGAGGTTTCTCCTCTAAATTTAAAAAAATGAAGCTTAATTAATAGTACTTAAGCATAACGTAAATGGGAAGAAGCATAAGAAAATACGACCCAAAAAAATACAGCCCTCATCAATATATGGTTCATTTCAGAAGAAAATGAACAAGAAAATCACCTGATACTTCCCAAATGCAATGATTAGGTGCTTTAATATAATTTCCAAGCGTAGTGCCAAATCTTCTGCTGCCTCCTGTAGAAGCAAATCACATCTCAAATTTATATAAATTGCAATTAAAAAAGGTACTAACCAATCCCATTCTTTGAGGAATAATGAACAGAAATTGCAGCCGGAACCTCTTCCAGTGTTGCAAAAGCTGAACAAGCTGCCTCTTGCACACGCTTATTATCATCCAAAATTCTTCGCAAAAGACCCATAAGAACATTATCGAACTGCTCATAGCCTTTCTGATGCCCAATACCCTGATGCATACCAAATATAATGCAATCAACTAACAATCTCTCAGAGCCAGATAAATCGCATACACCAAACTCTTCCACAGTAGTCCAACTATCAACTATAGAACTTCTAGTAGTAATCTGGTACAATTTTCATAATAACAAAGAGGTACGATTGGATATTAAAATATAAGTATTAGGAGATATATTTTATCTGTAAGAATTAGAAACTATCTAATTAGGATTTTTATAAGTAAATACCAATTGGAGAATATTAGCATCTTTTAATTATTTAGTCATAAGGATTGTTTCATTGATTCAGATTTAGTTTTGCTGTTTCGCCGCCTACTGAAGGAATGCTCGATCACCATATACTTTGATTTTATAGGCTATCATTTGGGAAATAAAATTACTATCAAGCCATTTACTTATCGTGTTCTCCCTCTCCAATTTTCCCCTACCTCTCTCCCAAGATCCTCCCTCTCACCACCCTGCACATGTTTTGGTCTCGGCACATATCAAGAAAACTTTGCAGGTGCTATTAATTTTATATAAATTAATATATATTCAATAATACCAAGGTACATAAGGAGATATACCCTTCAAAGCACGCACTTGCAAGTGATGGAACAAAACCGAATGCATACCTGAACAATAAACTTGCTAAAACGGGACAGTGTCCAGCATGAAATGCTTCGTATCAAAGGAAATTTATCATCAAGAAGAGGGATGAGAAATGTCACAATCTACAAATGCAGAATGACTAATGATTTAATATTATGAATTAGTAAATGAGCAACTGGAGGAACAATAAAGATTGTGAAGTAAAAAGGAAACAAAAAACAACAATGTGAGTATAAAAGAAAAATAAAGTAGATGACAGGAAAGCTATTAATAAAATACCTCTGGCAAATGAGGATATAGACCATTTTGCTTAAAGATTAAGGTCATCAAAATCAATTAACTGAGAATACCTCTGGCAAATGAGGATATAGACCATTAATGCAACCTTCACCTATGGCCCCAAGAGCCAAGACAGCAGCTTCCCTTTCCTTCCAAGCATCATCACCAGTAGTCGACAACTTGGTCTGCACATAATCTTCAAAATTAAGACATCCTAGAAATGGATTATCTTACGAAAAAATTGAATCATAGAATAGTTTGCATCTAGAAGCAACTTGTTGAAAGGCTCACAACAAGTTAACGGATGCACTCTAAAAATTGGGCAGGACCAGTTCACCGGGGAACTCACTGGGCAATATGATAGTTCAAACCTTGTACTCATAAATGAACACGAGTAGTTCAATTACCTGAACAATAGGCATCAATGTTGGAAGAATTTCATCTCCAAATACATTCGAGAGAATATCTAGAGCAGCTGCACTGCATTTCCGTAAATTCCATGTGTTGACAACATCATCATCCTAAAAATATTACAAGTCAAAAAACAACCACCACAAAAGAATAAATTTAGATCATGAGAGCAATTTTCCTATGATCTTGTTAAGTAAACTCTAATCAACAGAATCGAATACAAAAGTAACTTGAATAAGCAGTCACGAGAGCAAATATGTAATGACATACATCATCTTCTATATCATCTGATCCATGGAGTCTTGATACATGAAATCGAGGTTTAAGATCCTGAATTGCAAAATATATAAATTATATTAATCTGAAACCAAGAAAGCCAAGCCACTCAACCCAGAAAAAATATTTCAAACCTGATCTCGATCAGGTAGGGAACCATCTTCCTGCAAGAAATTATGTAAAAAGGAATAAATACACGAAAAATAGAATAACAAAGTTTGATTGAAGTAATCCATAAAAAAACTAATTTATCAAGGAGAAAACCTCAGCTTCAGCAAGGGATTCATCATCATCTGCATAAACCATGTTTGACAACAATACCTACAAATATGCAACAGCCACGGTTAGATAATTACAAATCTCTCAAATTATCTAAAAGAAAATAAGTATAAACAGAATTACAGGAATAAGACGAGGCAAAAACTCCCTCAAGTTTTCTCGAGGTAGTTGAGCATCACAATAAGCAGACCTGCAAGCATAATTACAGTTTGTTCTTTACAAAGATGATTTGTGAGATGCAAAAGCTCCTAGCAGGCAAGAAATAGTAGAGAGAATTTCAGCACTGCTTTAAAGTTAAAATATACAACTCTTGTATTTGCATAAGCTTGATAATCATAGAAATAGGAAACAGTTTACCAATACACTGTCAGAATAAGTAGGCCAAATTAGGGGAACCTCATTCCTTATTGCACTACAATCTCAGACATAAGTTTCAGATTAAAGTATCTGCAGTTGGAGTATTTAACAAGTTTGTTATTGGAATTTGCTTGGACGTGTTAGAAAAAATCTCTGGCTGGTTATAATAGCAGAAAGTGATTTGAAATAAGAACAGCCTAAGGATGATATTGAAAGAAAAGGTCTAACTCAGGGACCGGGTTTGTAATATTTCTGTACTAGTATCATATAAAGTATAATCAACTTCGGAAAAAATAGTCCTGCCTCCACCCCAAACCCACTATCACAAAAATAACTGCACATCAATTAAACAATAAGTCCCTGGTGTTCACACTATTCTCTCCTAAAATAGTACCAAAATTCACAGGCTTCAAGAGCAACTTCCTCATCTCTGTCTTTGTTGACTTGTAGCATGTATTCAATCACATTCCTCAGATGTGGCTGCATTGTAATTAACAATTGAATCAGACAAGCAAATTAGAGACCAAAGAAAAACAGACAAAGATTATGAGATAAAGAGTAGCACAACGGAAAGATAAGCAGGGTTCAGCAATTTAATGGGTTATATAACCAATTAATGAATTGGAATTATGATGAAACTGGACAAGATTCCCACCTCTAAGAAAGACGGGCAGACTTCAATTAGCTGAACGAACGCTGCACAAACCTAGTCATCAGTGAAAACCAGAAGGATGGATTCAATATTTGATCATAGTCTCATGGCTCTCACACGAAAATGAAAAGAACAGCTCTCCAAAATGAAAAAACAAGAACTAAAAATTGTCGAGAGTCTACTCTTGACTCAATATTTTTAAATGACGATATTGTTTGAAAAAACAAATTGAGGAAACACCGAGTTGGGGCCAAAAGGGGAGGCCTTAACTTCAAAGATCAGCAATTCAAACCAGTAAAAATCACATTAATCAGAAAAGTGGCAATGATACTCTTCTTAAAATAAGTTTCTTTTGGTGCTATACCATATACTTGCCCAATAATAAGACTACAAGTGCTTACCAATTTTCGCACTTCAGCAGCAGGGTCATTTGCAAGAATAAACAAGCCCTGAAGATATTGATCCATGGACACATACAATGCCTACCGAAGAGCAGTTTAGATTATCATAACAATTCTAAACAATAATATCGCAACACAAGAACCAATGTTATAGATTCTCAGCATACTTACTGAAGGCATCAACATGACGTACTGATTTACAGAACCCAATGAAAGCTTTCTTAATGAAGAATGAGGTGACTGGAAAAACTGAAACAAAATAGAAATAAGCACATCAAGGAATAGTTGGAGGATAAATTTCAAAAAAGGAGGTGCAAGATAACAATATCAAGAGAAAATGTGCATATTACCCGAAATAATCTGGGCAGAAATATGTTGATTGGCCGTTCTGCTAACCCAGGAATGTCTGAATCAAGTACTTGGGGAATATCCTCACAGATCTGAAGTGCATAGTAATAATGGAAGCGTTAAAGAGAGGTATCGTTATATAACATTGTGAAACTGTAAGAGTACCAGTTACTGAGATTAGAACATCTTCACTCAGTTAAGAATACAGCGCATACAAAACAAATGGGAAGTCTTAGCTTATAAGCTCAGGCCCTTAATAGGATAAAAGAGGAAACTACAAAAATAATCCTAGAAGCCCAGCGCAGCCTTAGAGATTTAGGCAGATGGAAAGAGCTATTCCTATTTCAAAATATTATTTAGGCTATTAGTTCTTTTAGGGTTTGATAAACACAAAAGGAAAGAAAGAAAGAAGGGCAAAAAAAACAAAACGCCATTCACAAGGGACCATAGCCACACACACTTTTAGAGCTTTAAAGTTAATAAGTCAACTTTATATTTTGACATATAGCTTAAATAATTATTTTGGGTACATTTTATATCATTATAAATTAAGACTTAATGAATATTATGCTTTAGTGATACTAATAACTTAATTAGTGCACTTCATAATTATTGTCTTTTCAACTTGATAGTTATTATGTTTGAACAGACAATTTGTACTATTCCAAGTTTATATTTATCTATTTTGTTTTCAGCATATTTTGCTACGTTCCCTTGCATCACTCTGATGTCTCTTTCAAGGAACTCCAACCTAAGCATTCTAGTGTTCTAAAGGCATTCCAGAATTACGTCAGAAGATTCTCCCCTTCCTCAGGTCCAGGCTTTATGTTATTTCCCTCCAACAGCCTTTTTCACTCTCTTCCAACACAAACACTCAAACTTCCTATCCCATAGTTACTAGACCTTAATTTCTTTCCTATCCCCTTGGGCACTGCACCCATTTTGGTTTTTCTAGAATATACCAATGTGTCAGCTGCTGGACTATGACTCTCAGACCCAAATTTTCCACCTTTTTATTCCAATATTTGGTTTTCAAAAGCCACATTACACCCTAACTAATCCAAGTCTTGTTTCTTTATCACCTTATTTCTTCACTTATAGATGTAAGTGGCAGTAGAAATAGTAGGCACATCATTTTCCTACAAGGTATATCCTTTGTAAACATACAGAGGGATAGGAAAGAACTTCAACAAAAATGCGGTGATTGTTTTGACTATATAATTTTTGTTGCCATCTACAAGGAAGATATTTTCTTCTCTTTTCCTAGTGTCTATTCTTTTATTTAAAAACCAATGTTAAGTTCCCTTCCCTGAGTAAACTTCCAGAGAGAAACTCAGTAGCTCCAAAAAAACCTTGTTACAGCCAAGTAATGGCATCAAACAGTAAGTGTGTACTGATTAAAACCATAAATTCCACGGAATAGATCTGCTACAGGTGAAGCCTTGTAACAAATGAACAGAATCCTACGTTCTTAAAAAATATATATATTTCCAACATACCTTGGATAGAGCATCCATAGCACCTTCCATGTGATTCAGATCATTACTGTCCAAGAAATTTACTAGAGCTTGCAACAAATCAGGCCACCCCAGAACTCCTCCTAGCTGAACAACAACACTAATAATAGTTCCCACAGTAGACCTGATGTTCCTGTCTGGTGCTCCAAGACAAGGCAGCAACTCTGATTTCACATATTGCTGGTATGCAGGAAGCATAGATTTATACGTGGTTTTTAGGTTATTCTTCAGAAATAAGCCTGCAGCTTGCCGAATGTCAACTGACTTTCCCTGTTCAAAGCCAAATTTTCAGAGCAGCATAATTATAAACCCAAAGTCAAGAGCTCCATCAGCAGGTAGATCCCAGACACATGCACTGGTACACAATGTATCTATAAAAAAATTTAATGACCAAGATCAAACTTTACATTTCCATATGCAAATAGTCAAAAACATATCTGCAAGCAATGCCATAGAGATTATACATTTGAATAAGTTTAATACATTTGAGAAACACTCGTCTATTTGAAAATGATTTCCAGAACAAGTCGTTAAATGTGAAATGAGGAAATTGACTAGTGCCAGAGGCAAAAATAATGAATCCCCGTTTCATGAAAGAAGGTATCCCGATGGAGCCAGAACTACAAAAGACATAACTTGTTATTGAAAAAAGTACTAAATCCACTCCAGGAGGGGTATAGTGGCAATTGGCGATTACCTCAGCACGTGCAAGTATAAAAGCGAGATAATTGTTAAAATCAGGCAAGTGAGAGTAGTGCTGTAGTTGCTGCCAAATCTGAGACTTGTCAGCCGATGAAGAAGGAGAAATCTGCTGCTCCAACAATCCACAGATCTCCTTGAACCCCTCCTCTTTGGGCTGCCACGCAGCAGTCGCCGCCATATTTAGCGGGTCCGACAATGAAAGACTTGAAATTCCGCTTAATTAAGAGAATAAGGTGTGTGAGGGATTTTGGGTGGCGGAGGAAAGAGAAGAAGAAGACGAGCCTTCTTAAATAAAATAAAATAGCAGCGATTCCTCCCTGCTGGGCGACTAGCCTATTTGGGTTTCTACTTTCTGGTTTGCAGGGTTGACACGTCCATAGAGCTTGGACTTTAAAACCATTGTCTTCTCCGAATTAATTAAATTAAAATTTAAAATTAATTCTGAACCGAACGAGGCCCATATCCAATTATCCATTACTTGCTTCTATTGCCTTTTACTGTTTTGCATGATGATTATCACTCGAATACCTTTCATGGTTGTATTTCTTTAACCTACAGGCTTCGCAGCACATAAGCCGCCACTATGTTTTTGACACCACAGGAAAATTAAAATATGAACACTTCCACCCCGTACTTACCATTTGAATTACCCTCGGGTGATAATAAACGTGATGTTGTAAACACTTTTGGACGGTATCATGCTTTTTGTAAATCTTTATTATTCCATATTATTAATTATTTTTTAAAATACATTTTTTAGTTCAATCTATGGATCTGAGGCTCACTAACAACAATAAATGCCAAGTAATCAGACAAATTTTAAAAGCCATTTTATTCAGAGTAAAACTAATGCATACATCAAAGGAAGCGTCCGACCTGCTTGCTAATAAATATCGCGACTATGAAATTACATGGGGAGATAAGAGTATGAAACGCGCAACATAAATAAGAAGGCTTGACGAGTCAACACAATCCTGAGCATGGTGAAAATATACCAAAATCCAATTAATGCTGTCCCCAAGAAGGATAACGAAAATGGGGAAATTGACATATGAACAGAACTCAAACAAACTTAGAACCGCTAATAATTATGCTGGAGAGAAGAAATATGCACTTCGGTGGAGAAATCAATGGACTAATGAATTCCCAAGGCCATGATGTGCTGATGAGCAGGAGAAGATATATCGGATTTTGCTCAATCCATCAATTCCCAGCATCCCGACTATAATATTGATCGAGTGTCTTGGCTGGTATACGATGAAGAAGTTCACGGGGGAAAATCCGAAGCAAAGTCCACGCAAGATCTAGCGATTGGAAGATATTGCGGGTGTCATAAGCTCCTTGGGTGACAAACTTCCTCTCAAACTTGTCCAAAAATTCCAGATACAGCTGTCAACCGAAAAATATATTAACATTAATACCACTTCAAGGAAAAACATCTCTAACAGAGGGAAGTATAATCAGAAAACTGTCAGAGACCAGATCCTCGGATGAAAGTGCTTCTTCTCCGACCACAGCTTTCATTGCCTGGACATCCTTTCCGATGGCATAATTAGCATAGAGCTGAAAATCGAAAATACAAAACAGTTACATCAGATGGATTTTTTTTTGTGTGTGTGGTGTGGTGTTGTTTTTTTTTTTTTTGCAAAATGGAGGACTAACTGAACCAGACCTGGTTTGACACATCAGAATGATCCCTTCGAGTCATTCCCTCACCAATGGCACTCTGCAAGAGTGATCAACGGCAAATCATTAGTGTGAATCGCAAATTTTGTATTTTGTTTGTAAAACAGCAAAAGGATCATTAGACTTGAAATCATACAATCCATAAAATTATCCTTACCTTCATCAATCGAGACAGTGATGGAAGGACATTGATTGGTGGGTATATCTGGCCAATTCAAAAGAATTTGAATGTATATTTTCAGTCAACAAAATTAACATTCACAATCTAAGCAAGTGACACCAATCCACCTAAACACATCTAACTACAAAACCTCAAAATAGACACCAAACACATTAGAAAGAAAATTTATAAGTGCGGAAAAACAGACAAATTTCCCACATAAAGAATATCAAATTACTAACTTTTTTTCAATAACAATAACAATACACTAGTTCCTATAGTATTAGTAACAGTACGTCATTCGGGGTTAAATAGCATTCTACACCAAATCTCATCATTTACTTAATCTAGATGACTGATCCAGTATGTTGCAAATATTCATCAAAACCAAACCGTAAATATAACATACCTGTCTGTTATACAGCTGCCTATCAATGTATATCTGCCCCTCAGTAATGTACCCCGTAAGATCAGGAGTAGGATGTGTAATATCTGTATAATAGAAGTTCAATAAAGTTGATCAATTCCGCGTCAGAATTGCCTCACACGAGAAAGCTAATAGAGTTTAGTAAGTTCCTGATATGAACCCGTAAGTAATTGCGCTTTGCTGACAAATAATAAGACACTCTAATAAATTCACTTACGGCAAGAATCTCACTATAAATGAATTTAGGAGCCAAGGGAGAATCTCCTAAGATAAACTGAATATTATTAACCTCATATGCTATGAGAAGGGTTGCAAGCATATTTATACAGAAACAGTACAACAGAATAAGCATGGAAGCAACAGAAAGATCTCTACATCTTTGGGATTTATAGCTTAACAAACTAGTGGACTTCAGCATAATCATAGGGGGACTATTCTTGTGCTAACTGACTCTACTTAATAAAATTTAATAATTACTAATAATTAAGGAATAAATAAATGTAAATGGGGTTTATTTAATAACTGACTTCCTAAAATTACGCCTCTGATAAGTGATTGTGGGAGTTGTATCAATTCCTTACCATCATTTGGCATCGTTAGAATTGGTATTTGTGTAATGGAGCCTTTTCGCCCCTCAATTCTTCCAGCACGTTCATAAATTGTTGCAAGATCTGTATACATGTAACCAGGATACCCACGCCTTCCTGGTACTTCCTCTCGAGCAGCAGATACCTATAGGGGATCATAGTGATCGATGCCTTATCTCGTGCAAATTTTTCCAGAAACAATTGAAAATTTATGTGTTACTTCGCAAGTATCAAGAGTCAGGCCAAGAGAAAGATAGGCAATGTCTACTTCCTGTTAGTATTGAACTCCTCATGAAATTCATGTAGGCATAAAAAAATGAAAACCACAAAAGAATGTTCGAGGCTGTAATAAACTTCTCATCCTTAATTTTTGGTCCATTCCTTGTGTCGCCCTTTTTACAATAAATTACAATACAGTTACATTACCTCACGAAGGGCATCAGCATAAGAACTCATATCAGTGAGTATCACAAGAACATGCTTCCCACATTCATATGCCAGGTATTCAGCAGTGGTAAGAGCAATGCGAGGAGTGATGATACGCTCGATGGTAGGATCATTTGCCTGTAGTAGATTACAACAGAAAACGAAGAAACATTTTCAACCTTCGTGCAAGTTATTAAATTATTATTCGCTTTAAATTTTAATTTTAATGTACAGCAAGCTTCATTTCTAATGAACAAACATTATGTTTATCCAAATACAAAATAAATTTTATACTCCCATTTCTATAATTTACAAATGAACTTATTTAAGCTGGACAACTAGTTTCATGGAAATATATACTGCCATTATAAGATAGCACTTATTTAATGGGAAAAAAACTGCTTACCAGATAGTATTAGTACAAGGCAGACGCTTTCTCATTCAAGTAAATTATACAGAATGAGAATAATCACATAAAAGAAATCAAGAAGGAGGAAAAAGAATAGGGAGGAGCAAAACTAGACAAACATACAGATCTAAAAGATTACCAGATTAAGAAAAAGGGTCACTCTCTCCATTGAGCCATTCTCCTCAAAGTCTCGCTTAAAAAATTGTGCAGTCTCCATGTTAACTCCCATAGCTGCAAACACAATGGCAAAATTGTCCTCTTCCCCGCCCTGTATATAGATTGGTTTCTTAGAGAATATCGCCTTAATGTAAGAGTATCATGATCATTACTTTAACTAATCTAACAGACAAAACATAGTGTTATTTTATAGCTACAACCAACAAGAACTACATCTGTCAGCAATAAAAGTACAAAACAACAAGCTTGATTATTTCAAATCTTTTTTCAGCTTTGTTATAGGACTTTCAAGAATAAAGAACCACAAAAAATTCTAGCCTGTTAATTATGTTGTTACGACAGAGATTCACAAGACCCGAGACATGGGGGAAGGGGAAATCATAGAAATTGAACCAAAGGACCTTAAGCTCACCCCACAAGTATTTATGAATCAAATAAGGAATATTTACATTAGATCACCAAAATCTTAACCATACTTCAGGTCGTCCAGAGCATTAAAAAGGTTATTGAACATGAAACCAAATAAATCAACTATACCTCAAGAAGATTATCAGATTTTTCCAATCGCTTGACTAACCCAGCCTGACGACATATCTGAGCAGCGATCTCATTATGGGGAAGACCAGCAGCTGAGAAAAGAGGAATCTTTTGACCTCTGGCAATAGAATTCATGACATCGATTGTGGATATTCCTGTCTGAATCATCTCCTCTGGATAGGTTCTCTCACTAGGGTTGATGGAGCTTCCTGAATTTAGGGGCATTATTTGAAAAAATTAAAGACAAACAAGTGTACAAATAGAAAAGCACACAAGTAACAAGTAATTAATCACGTGAGTGACTCGGCTTACCTGATATATCCAAGTATGCCTCAGGCAAAATTGGTGGACCATTATCAATTGGTTTTCCAGAACCATTAAATATGCGCCCTAGCATGTCCAGTGAGACAGGAGTTTTCAACACCTGAAAAGAGAAAAAGCACAAGTGATTCTAGTTCTACTGTAGGTTAATATAGAAGAAAATATGTACTTACATTGAAGTGCATTCTTACTTTATTATATGTGCTTCTGAATAATACAGAAAATGGTAAGAGCAAATAATTCATACCTCTCCAGTGAATTGTACAGTTGTAAATTTATTGTCAATCCCAGATGTACCTTCAAAGACCTGACCAGTACTTCAAAAGGTGAGTCTTTGACCCATTAATGATATCAATGGCACATGACAAAAATAAACAGTGAAGAAGTCATTTGCTGATAGAACAAAACAAAAATGTCAACAAAGGGGAAGTGCACCCAATTAAGCCATTCTACAAAGAATCAAAAATGAGTCACAAATATTGAGAAAATAGGGGGTCTTGGAACAAGACAAAAAATAAGAATCTGAAGACACTTTTAAAAATTATTCTGCCAAGAGAAAATTGTGTGGATTGTGAAATTCCATAAGCATTCACCTGAACAACAGCCTTTTCACCATCAACTTCTAAAACTTGCCCACGGCGAGTAGTTCCGTCTCCTAAACGAATATTAACTATCTCTTGATACTTAGGTCCCTGAAGCAGTTCATGGTTTAGAATTTAGTAAGGAACACAGAAAGTAAGATCCTAATTGACAAAGATCCATAATTAGAATACACAATAAGCAGGGCAGAAGTACAGTCCTTACCTTAACTTTATCAAGAATGACCAACGGTCCAGCAACTCCAGATACAGTTCTATATTCTGCACAGAAAATAAACAGAACGTCACAATTTATCAATGTTGATTGATCCATATTCTACCAAAATGACGTTACCATAATGTCTAGCATTAAATATCATCTCTGATTTAGCCAAGGACTATCAAAATTAATTAGAGAAGTACGTACCCATTCCTATCTCCAAGGTTCCTTCCTCCATATCGTGATTGTTCTCCACAGCACCCATCTTTTAACTTCAAACAGGCAGACAAAAAAAAGGTACAAAAATAAATATATGCCAAAACACATATACAAATGAAAACTAGTATTTAAAGGGCAACAATTCTGTTAATATTTAAGACAAAGAAAGAAGAGAAACTGTGTTGCTGAACCGGCTGAAGAATAAAATTTAGAACACAAGCGTACAACCAAAGTGGAATAATCCAAAAACTATCTTTTCTTATTTACATATCACTCCAACTCACATATCGCGGATATAAAATAGAGAGCGCAAACTGGATTGAAAAGCCTTAACTGGCTCAATCCAAGTCTGTCATTAGAGAATTAAGCTATTAAACTGAGTAAACCTGCTCCGTTATATCTCAAATTTCGCCGAACTCAACTTTTTATTCAGTCCACGATTGAGCAGATTCTGAGTTAAGGGCCCAGGAAAAGGCCTTGTTCAAAACTCTGAATACAGAAAAGTGAGACTACAAATTCAGCAAGAGATGAAATAAAAGGATCCGGGAACATTAAAGTTGATGAGAAATCCACAGATAAAATCACTAGCTTCCAATCAAAACTAAGATCGTAGTGAAAGAACTGTAATTGGATGCAATGAAGCGCGTGAAACTGTTCGGAGAGTCATCTTACAATATCAGAAAAAGGGATTCAACGAGAGAAAGGCTTACCTCTTTTTCTGATCTGCAGAGGAATATGATGAATGATGGGAGCGGAAGAGCGATATAATATCAACTACAAAAAACTAAAATATAATAATAATTTGACAATTACAATCAATCAATATATACGTAAAAATTAAAAAAAAATGTAAAATAGTAGTAGAAGTAACTGGTACTCCCACGTTGTTTTTTAACTACGTGCAAATTTTTTTATATCAATTTTATATATCTCCAGCAATGTTTGGCGGTCATTGGTCCAGTTTTCTAATTTTCTAAATAACTAAGAAAAAAAAAAAGGCGCTACATGTTCTTGGGCTGAGGCCAGCCTTTTTATCATTTAAGAAACACAGCGAATGTCGCAGGGAGAATGGCTACAAAAAAGTTATGTGAATTTCTTATCCCAAAAAAAAGAAACATAAGTTCTGTGAATTTCGATATTAAGATAAAATATTATTATAAATATGTATATTTAGTATTACTAAATGCCTTTTTAAATTTTTGTTTAGACATTTTTTATTTAAATTGAAATGTATAACTTTATTTTGTTTTAATGTAAAACAACCATATTATCATATCATATGAGAATACTTTCAATTTTATTGCGGTTCATATTTTTCATTTTTGTTCTAGTTATTGCAGATTTTCTTCTATTGTGAAAATTTGTGCTCATATCCAATTTGCTAATTTTGTCAAAAAAAATCTTCAAATTCTAAAATTATACTAAAATAATTGGGTTTACGCCTAAAAGTCCTATGGCCCTGATGAATATTGGGATCAGCTCTGGACGTCTCGTCCCAATTGAATTATAGTTATTTTAATAAATTATAATGTTAATGAATGATATGTTGGTGTTAAATTTACAATGAAGATATAATAATATTAACAACACATGAATAATTGATTTAATTTCTTAGATATCATATATATTATTGGTTATTGATAATTAATTATGAAGTGGAAAAAATTAAAATGTTGATATTTGATTCAAAAATTGTTTTCAACACATGTACATAGACAAATGGACTTGAGTCCTTTTCTTTTAATGATATTTATAGAACATCAATTAATAATTTTTAGCCGATTAAATTATGTGATATAAAAAAACAAAAAAAATTGACTCTGGACATGTCGTCAGAAACTCGTCTCATCCAAAGTGTGACGTCCTCGAAACAGAATGGGACACAGGATGGGCTGACCCCTAAACACTCCTATTGGCTACGAGGGTGCCTCCATGGATGAAATCCTCCCATTCCCACCACCACGAGGACTACTGTGATTGTGTTACTGGTGATTGAGTTCAGTCTGAAAGCTTGCAATTTTACGTCCAGGTCAGGGGCCGTTGACGCCATAAATAGATTCTGAATTAGGGTGTGTTTGGAAATACCCTAAATTATAGTTTGAACAGGGCTTTTGGCCCCAAATCTCGGTTTGGGGAAATTTTTTACCAAACAGCAATTTTTGTTCAAACGGATTTTTGGACTAAACTATAGTTTAAAACCAAAGTTTCAGATAAGCTGGTCAGAGCAGCTTATAGAACAGTAAAAGATCTTATGAACTAACTAATTACTATATTACCCCTAATTTTTCTTACACCATTTTTCCTACTTTTTCTTACACCCTCTCTCCTCTCATCTCTTATCTCTCCTCATTTAATACTCATATCCTTTTTCGTAATTTACTACTCATAAAACCCCTTTTATAAATAACTATCCAAACACTCATTTATCCAAAATCACTTTTTTTCTATAAATTTTTCTAAAAAAACTCTTTTTCATAAGTTATCTATAATCCCACTTTTTTTATAAGCTAGTTTGAAAATTTTTTTCCAAACACACTCTTAGTTCAGTCTTTATACGCATGCATGTTGGGTTATCCATCTGCTTTTGCTGCTTTCGGATCTACTTGTACAGGTTTTGTTTACTTTTTGCGTGCTTCCGTCACATCAAATATGAAATCCGAGAGGTATTGAGCTTTTTATGGGTCTTTTGTGGTCAACGCACCACTGACGCTTGTGTCACAGGAGTTCTGGAACTACCCCGGCAGATAACAAAGTAATCATCTGTGCATGTCAAAGGAAAAATAGTTCCCAACACTTGACGCACCAAGTTCTGGGTCTCACTTGTTGTCCACAACACAAACACACTTGATGGAAGTTCTCTACCGCGTCGTCGATTGTTATTTACAACCGTGCCCAACACATTAGATTATCATGGATACTGAATAAAAAAAAACATTCATTTTCATAACATAGCACCCAACCAAAAAAAAAGGGAGCTCCCCATGCCTAAGTGCTCGAGTAATCGAGTTCCCTCGTCTTTATAGTGGCGTAAGCGTAGGCGCAAGTATAACATTCCCGTGTATCGGGTCAAAGCGGGTAGCATCGCCATCAATTCAAACACCTTATATTAAAATCATTCTTATATTAAAATAAATTATAGTAATTCAAACACCTTTTTCACGTCTTTTTTCTTCCGTTGATCTGTAAAAATGAAGTTAGTATTTTGCGTGCGGGGCCATCCACGAACGAAAATATGGTCCTGAGTTCCATAGCCAATGATCTCACCGTTCTCAACAAAAATCTGGCTGATGCATAATACAGTTACCGTTAATCTTAATCTTCGTGTGCCCCCTTCGTGTGCCAGTCACTACAACCTCACATTTCTCTGAGAAAATGGCTGCCACCCTCTCTGCTAGGCCCCACCGTCTCTCCCCCGGCTCCGCCTTCCCTACACCCCTGGTCAGACGACCCCACTCTTCTCTCATCGGAAACTCTATAATCACCGAACCCTGGAGAGTCTCGTTCGTATCCAGTAGGCGCTCCGTAAAGCGGACGGCCCCGCCAGTTAAATCGGGCTCCAGAGCCGATGACTCCGCGCCTTACGAGATGTCCGTCGAAAACGCCCTCAAGTTGCTCGGAGTCTCTGAGGCTGCCTCCTTTGATGACATACTCCGCGCAAAGAACTCCATCCTCGCCAATTGTAAAGATGACCAGGAATCAATTGCTCAGGTTTTCTTATCTGCTTTTTCGCTCTCGATTGAACTCTATCTTCGATTATTTGCGATTTTCGATAATTTTTGTGTTAATTAGATTCTTTTTACCTTCCCTTCATTAATTATTGAGGGCACCCCCTCGTCGGCCATAAAATGTAATCATCGGGCTGCGAGGCTCGTCTCATTCTTAATTATTTCTTGCTAAAATCTTCCAATCAGTGATATTCGTTCATAAAAATAGTTTTTTTTTTTTTTGCTTCTGGGTCTGATTTATGATGAACTTTCCGTATTCTTCCCTCTGAATCCTTATCAAATAATTGGATTTTGCTTCCGAGATGGATCAGAGGTCGGTAGTTTTAGTTGATCTCAGATTTTCTCTTTTAGATAACTGTGTAATGTTAGTCTAAGTGCAGCAGAGTATCCACAAACTTTTTGTAAAGGTTTGATCTTTACATTTAATTGAAAACTGAAGCATACTCATAAAGTATTACATTCTCTGTTGTTTGAGATCGATAAGGTCCAATCAAACCTCCTTGCAGTTTTCCTGCTAGTCAGCGTGGCATTAGATGTTTGTATACATGCTTAACTCGTTTTAAATTCTTCATGGAGTCAATCTGGCTTTTGATGCCATTGGTGTATGATATTCTATTATTCTAGGTTGAGGCTGCATACGACATGTTACTTATGAGGAGACTAACTCAGCGGCGAGCAGGAAAAGTAGTGAATAGTAGCATTCGTTACGCAGACGTCAAAGCTATTAAGCCGCCTGGTCTGAGATCAACTCCTCAATGGTTGCAAGGATCTATGAAGAATTCGCCTGTTTCTATTGAGACTCCTTCAACCGAGGATTTAGGCGTACAAGCTGGAGTATATGGTGCTTTGATGGGTTTGACCTATATTAATGGAATTTCTTCATCCTCTGCACCTTATGCGGGAGCTGATGTTCCTGGACTTATCTTGGCCGGTAGCTTCGGAGCTTCCTTGTACTTCATGACCAAAAAGAATGTGAAGTTGGGTAAGAAGCTTTCTCTCGCAATGCTCAGTGAAATTAGAACAGGTTTTGGTCTAAACTCTAGTGGAAGGGTCTTTGGTGGTGGATACTTACTCTGTAGGAGGTCCTAGTGTAATTCATAATTTGCTTTGTTCAGTGAGTTGCTGCATTACATAGATGTTGCAAAGAAACAAACGCCATAAAGAGTGGGAAAGCAATCATGGAAGAAACTAAAGATGGAAAATTTCACTTTCACCTTGTTGAATATTATTTATTTAATAGAACTTGTCAAATATTGGAGGCAATGACTGGCATGAACTGGCCTCATATGCTAGTTACCTAGTTTACAGCTTAGAGAAGTTCTTGATCGTCTTCTGAGATGATGCTGTTAATTATAACATTCCCGTAAAGAATAGCCAGTTCATTTTGTATCCATCTCATAAATTTGACATGGTGTTACCTTGTGCAGGGAAGGCAACTGTGATAACCATAGGAGGACTGGCGGCGGGAGCAGTGATAGGTTCGGCTGTAGAGAACTGGTTGCAGGTAGATATTGTCCCATTTCTGGGCATACATTCTCCTGCCACTGTGATTGGTGAAATCATTATTCTCTCTCAATTCTTGGTTTCCCTGTACCTCAGATAGGTAAGCAGGAGAGCCAAGTGATCTTGTATTAAAAAAAAAGAAAATAAAACTTGTAATTATCCATTTACCCAAGCTCTTGTTTTTCACGTAGCTTGCGAATCATTGCACATTGAACAAACCTCCCAAGTCAGAATAGAACCCAGCAGCATATCTTGCCAAATTACAAATAATCTTGAAGTTTTTTCTTTGTTTTTTTTTAAATCTAAATTAGAATAAAATTTTTATAAATAAAAAAGAATATACTTTAAACAAAATCCAAAAGAATCAAGTACATGTAGACACCCGGACGCACTGCCACACGTCGTAGTGGTTTCCGAAGTCATGTGGGGACCTTTCATGTCTTACGATTGCTAAGGAATGATGGAACCCCAAAAATTCTCTCTTAACGATTTAAATTCCTAAATAAATTGATACAATAATTATTTTTATTTTCCAATTATATTTTTGTTTTTCCAATTATTTTTATACAAAAAAAAGGAAATGCAAGGAAGTCCCAACAAATATTTTGGGTTCTTACAGCAAAAAATAACAATTAATACACCTGTGCAATTAAATCCAACACCTCAGAAAATTACTGGTGTCTCAGCGAGCTGCTTCGACCCATCGACCCATGACAATGCGCAAGAACTGAATTACACAGAGATCCCCGCAGCACCAGCTTCATGTTTGACTCTGGTAGTTTTCACTTTTGTAACCCTCTATATAATACATGCCCCAACCCTTATCAGCATTTTCATTGAATGTCACAAGGTCATTGTACATTTTCCTGGATGCTTTGGAGAACTCTGCCAATGATTCAAACACCTGAGAAAACCCTAATTGCAATCCATGCAACGTGATCCTCTGTGTTTCTTGCATGCAACTATGGTGCTTCTCCTTCTGTGTCTTCAGTTTTCTTCCAAGTGCCTCCAACTGATACTTCTCCATCACATGCTCTTCTTGATGCTCTGTTCCCACCTCTGGTTTTTGGTCTGTGACTTTCAGCTCAAGCATCTTACTTTTCACCTTTATTTAACCCATAATTCCTTCTGTCTAAGTCTTTTGACAGACTATCTACTTTCGTTTTCTGCTGCTGCTCTTCACCTTGCTGAAGCCACAGAGCTCTCATGTCCTTCACAACACTTTTCAATGCAAGTGTTACCGTTTCATCAGGCAGCTTTAGCAGTGAAGCAGTCCAATTGTGGCAAACTACAAGCAGCGGTGGCCCGTTCGCTTGATATGGCACCGCAACATTTTTGCTTCTGGAGTAAAATTCGACTTCAGGGACAACAAACTTGCTTAGCCATCCATACAAAGCTTCAAAATATGCCTTTTGAGCCGCAACGTACAGGGACAACAAACTTGCTTAGCAATCCAGACAAAGCTTCAACATATGCCTTTTGAGCCGCAACGTACTGTCTGAAGCATACGTGCCAATTTCGAAGTTGAGTTTCAAGCCGTACAGTAGCCAATCTGTGAGATTCGTTGCAGAATTTCCCATACGTGGGACAGGTGACAGACTTCACTTCTGAGAGAATCTTTCTCTGGGTTTCATGGGATTCCAACACATCTTGCCATGTTTGTGATAGGCTGCATCAGGAAAAAGAAAAATAAAAAACCAGATTGAAACTCAATTATCCGAGTCTTTTTAGTACCCGATGCGATATCTCAACCTTTTAGAAGCTCAACAATTTGCGGCTGCAATTCTTCATCTCTTATTTTCTGAATTCTTTTTGAGATTGACTCTGCACGCCGAATTGCAACCAAGCTCCCAGCGTATAAGTTTTTCACTGCAGCCCTTGTTTTATCCATACTTAGCACATCATCTCCTCTGACATCCTTGTTTCTCAATTGGGCACACTTTTTCTCATAATTTTTCCTCGTTATATCTCCAGCCTAAGGTAAGAAAAAAAAAATTACTATTGAAAGTAAGACATAACAAGCAGGGAACCAAGGTCATGCTTGAAAAAGGCAAAAAAAAAAACAAGAAATACTACAATAAAGTTGTCAGTTTACCAAAAAAAAGTTCTTGAGAAATTTGTCAATTTCTTACATTGTGTGGCTTTAGACTTGAAATTCATCAAAACAAATGTACAACATTACAAAACAAGGAAAGAAACGACTGACAACTGCACATATCTCATGAGACATGATCCAGTTGAAAGAGGCTAATAAAAGTATAAAACCATCTCATAAGGCAATAACCTGTACACTTCAGCAACACAAGAGCTCACAAGTCTCTTTAATCATAAGTATGGTGGTAGAAGTAAGGGGCAATCCACTATAAGAGAAACCAAGTAGCCATATTTGATCATCTTGATTCATCCCATAATATGCTTCATTGCGAAAACAGAATATATAAATTCTAACAAAAGGAATCACAAAAACATCTTACCTTAACCTCCTCATATAGCTTCTTTTCCCAAGCATATAACCTTCTCAAGGTTAATGAATGGCTTCCTGAATCCATTCCCTCATAATCATCAAATAAGTCGTTCCTATATTCTGTCCAAGCTGAAGAATTTTTTGCATCTGATACCACGAGGCTCTTGCATGATGAAGACTTAGAAGGGGAGCGATGCCATGTTATTGCATGAATGAGTTTGATTGAATTTTCTGCATTGAGATCAGATGAATCAAATTCTCTGAGGCTGAAACTAAAGAGTTCAGGATCAGCTTGCAAATATATAAGGAAATCATCATTAAGTGTATGAAGGAATAGAGCAAATACATCAACATATTACAGTATTGAATTTGAAACCTTAAGGTTGGAATTCATTCCAAATGACATGAATAAGTTTCAAAAGAGAGGAAAGTACATCCAAATTATCAACTGGCTTGAGCAGGAAAGCAATAATAATACATGGAAAAGAACAGAAATTGGTAATAATTCATAATATGCGGCGACCGAGTTCAAACAACAAAGTTAGGGCCAATCTCAACGCAGATGAAACATCAACTTTAAGTTTCAAAGGATTACAAAGTATTCCAAATTAAGGACTCTTCTGAGAAGGAAAACAACAGACTCATGGAAAAGAACAGAATTTAGTAATAACTTACTACATGCTGTGACAAACCTAGACCAACATAGTTAGGGTAAATCTGAAAGCAGGTGAAAATATCAACTTTAGCTGGATTAACCCGAAAATGGAATCCTCCTGAAGGTGAGAAGAAAAGAACAAGTCACAGTATATGATAACATGAGTATAATTTCCCACTTTTCTCTCACTTAAATGGTTTGGGAAAAGGCAGCGAGTGGCCCTTCTAGATAAACCCTGTAATTGTTCCCCCTTCTTTTTCTAGCAGTAATAAACCTTGAAACTGGTTCAAATGATGAAATTTTTGGTGAATTTCGGTGCTCGATACGTACAAGGGTACAAGAAGACGATATACGCAGGAACGTGAGAGAAATGATAGATCCAGGAGAATGTACAGCCCAAGCTTATTCACCGATATTTTTTAAAAAGAAAAAGAATGAACTAAACCATGCAGGCAGATATGAATTTGATGCTTACTCGAGGCTAAGTTTTCTGGTGAACAAAGCACTTACCTCCTTGGAACAAATATTCCTATTATTATTCAAGAAATTTGACTGCAACTGAAATAGCGCACAAAAAAGATAAGCACGACATGTCTGAATTTTGGCCATTACATGCATACACTTTGAAGATACAGTCAGGACCCACCCTTTATTTCCTCTAAACCAGACTGAAGGGGGATTCTATTAGCCTCCAGCATTCTGGTCACATTCTTGCCAGAACTATATGTCCTAACGAGATAATCCTCAATATCCTTCAAAGCTTCCAGCAATTCCCTCCCTTCCTCCGGTGTATCCATAACAGCAAGTCCCCTCTGCTCCCTCTGGCTTTCGCTTTCCGTAGCCATGTTTACAACATTCCCCGTCTCAACGTTACCTCGCACATGTTCTACTACACCTTCATTTTCTTCCACAGTCACCGCCTTTTGCTGCTCAAAATCGTCTCTTTCACCTTCCTCCTCTAGCTCTGGAATCCCTTCTTCCTCCCTCACCGCCCTCAAATCGTCGTCTGAGTTTCGACGATACCCACTAATAACCTCTGTCCTCATGCCCTCAAATGGGTTAAAGAGATCCCACCCGAAATCTCTCTGTGGTGATGGCATTAGTGGTGGCGGCATATGCATGTAATGGTACCCAAACGGCTGTTCAGCTGGTTCTTCTTCTCTCTTAACTTCATTTTCTCTCTCCCCCTTTTCTTCTCTCTCTTCCTCAGAAGATTCTGATTCTGAAGTTGTTGAAGAAGCACCTGAATCACGAGTGATAGCTTCATGCTTCGGCTCAAACGTGTCTGCTGGAAGAACATTGGGCTGTTTATTACATTTTCTGTTTCTGAAGGTGCAGGGCAAGGTGGGGGAAGTGTTATGAGGAAAGATGAGGCAGGAGAAGAATGGCAAGCCACGAAGAGATTTATGGCTGCTGCTACCGCGTAAAGAGAATGAAAATACTTATAATGCGCCTCTGCCAGAACGTATCTTCTTTCCACTGCAATCTTTAACTGGCTTTTTCTCTCTTTACAGATGGCTACAACTTCTTCCTCCTCTAGTTTAGAGGCAACACAACCCATCTCTCTCACTAGATGTTGGGTTTAACCAAAGTTAGAATGCTTTTGAAGAACAGGACAAGAAAGGTTATTACTTGGAGAAGCGTGCGTATTCTTTTTCTGATAAGGAAAAAAAATGAAGGTAGAAGAAGATGCTTTCAACTGGGTTTTAAAGGAACATATCGAAAAGCACAGCTTTTTCTACTTATACGCATTAAAAGATTAGTATGGGTAGGTATGGGAGAACTTTGAGAACAACTCACTCGAACTGACTCTCGGCCATCATGTTAGCACAGAAATAAAAACCAACCAGTGGCAGATAATGGGAAATATTCTGCAAGAACAGGAAGGTCAAGTTAAAAACAAGATACAAACTGAACTTATGAGCGTCTTGATGATAAGATGGAGGAACTTTGAACAAACCGTACCATGACCATAGATAGCCTTGAAAAGCCCATAACAGTGACTAGGTATTAGCAGTGACCCATAGAGGCAGCGACAGTGAGATGGTATTGGTGGTAGGGGCTCGAGAAGGAGAGAGAAAAAGACAGCAATCTAGTGTTTGGCAAATTGCTCTTGAAGGTAGTGTACGGTCATGGTTAGCCATTCTCAGTTAAAGTGGGCATTAAAAATTAAAAATTTTAAAAATAGATAAATAAAAGGAAGGGAGACTTTCAATATCATAATCAACGAAATCGAATAATACACTTGAAACGAAAATAACTTGGTAAGAGGAATGGCTAAACTATACTACTTCAATTGAGATGAAGAACTCCTCTCACCATTGAACATGATTTCAGAGAAGGTTGAAGCCGATTTCTCCTCTTGTTATTCGAAATACAAGAAGCTGCCTGGAGGACAACGTGGAAGGGGGTGCGACCTGCTGATGAGAAGAAGTGCATGTTGCAGATTACAAGTGAACAAGCTATGCTTGGGATAGTTAGAAGTTCTTCGCCCTTTTAGTTCTTCATTGTAAGTATAGTGTACTGGTATCAGATTTTGTTTGTGTTAATCCTGATGTTTAATTAACCTGCAGCCGAGATCCTCTGTTGAAATTATTCGAGAGAGGAAAGTGTTGTAATGGAAAATGTCGGAGGTACTAGAGAGAAAGAGGCAAGCTTACGAGTAAAAAAGAGGAGTCAAAGTGAAAAACAGTTGTAAGAAAAGGAGTGTGACTACTGGCGCGACAAGGGGCAGAGGAAGGGCTTTGTCAGTAATGGTTTTTGGAACTTAAAAACGGTGTCCCCATCCTCAATTCCTCATGCATAATGAGAGAATAATTATGGTTAGGTATTAGTTTAGCAGCACTTAAAAATCCGAAACTGCCCATGCCTACAAATATAAGTACGAATGTATCCCCGAGGAAGGATTTCAGTTGATTAGATACGGCCAGCACTTGGGGAGCATCCAAAAGATTTCTGCACGCATGCATATTTACACGAGGCAGAAGGATCAAATGCTGTGTCAGTTGTCAGTGTGAGGTGAAAACGCACATGAAATACAAGGTTAAAGAAACAAACACGTTATTAAAGTCTGCCATGATAAGACATTATGTCATATTATTAAAAAATTAGGGGCGGCTACCTATTTCGGTTGTCCAATTCTTTGGGTTCTTTACACTGAGAGAGAACAAATCAACCGATGGACTGAGTCCAGTCGAAGAAAAAATCCCGTTATTACAAAGCCCAACAATTGCAGTACTTAAATTTCTCTCCTCATTTCCACCACAGCAACCACTATTGGTTTGGGTCACAGCTTGCAGTTATTCTTCTTTTTCTCCATTTTCACTTTGGTTCTTATTAATTAAAAACTGTATTCCATTTATATACTATATTTTTATTTTGATTCTTTGGATGATATCCGTCCATTCGCCTTTCTGTTTAATCTTTAATCGTACGAAGGAGCGTCCTTAATGTTTAATGTAATTTTTTTAACGGGCAAAAACACTGAATGATTATCACCCAAAAATAGTAACCAACACAACGTGAATATTATTCCTGTCATTCAATCTATAAATATGTCCGTTCAAATCTTCCAGAAATTGCCTCAGATGAAGATCGGCAGCTCAGTTGAAACCAAACGAGAGCAAGACGGGTAGAAAATGATGCCCTGTATTGCTGATCATCACATAGTTTACATATATAGACTCCAAATCTTGACTGAACCAACTGTTCCAAGACAACCGGCCCACCATCAGTTGAAGAAAATAAACCATTTGCTTCCACTTACAACGAAAAAGGTATCAACAAGATGGTTGTTTTACCAAGGCAGTCTATCATAATTAACGATCAAGATCAGATCAGAAGATCTTTTCTGTTCTTTTAAGTTGTGGAAAGAAACTAAGCACGGGTATTAGTAGCATTCTAGTTAAGTTACAGTTCACGATATAAAGAATTCAAGCGCTCCTCCCCCTCTCCTTGCTATTTAATGATACCTGGTATTCACACTAGAAAATGATACAAAAGAAAAAAAGAAGAAGATAGGAATACAACTTCAATCAGGTGCCACCACCCTCTGTTGGTGTCGCACATGGTGCCAGCGTGTTATGAGGAAGGGTTATTCCACCCCCTCTAACTGATACATCGTTGAATTTGGCAGAGCTTGCTCTACTAACCAGATTTGAGTCCAGAAATACCACAATCACAGTAATGTCATCATGGAAATGTCGTCGAACCCCACGATCAATTTTCTTTAGGTCCGAATATCTCATTTCTCTCTTCTTGGCTGCCTCTTGAAGGGCAGTTTTCACCAGCCTCCTCGCGCTTGCCTGAAATCATAATACATAAATTATTCTTCAACTTTCAACTAGGCTTGCTGCTTTGTATGCTTTACTGATTCCAAACACATGATCATAAGAATTGCTTTAAGGTGTTTCCTTGCGATGCATTAATCAGGAGAACAATTTTATATCCATTCATGTAATTAAGTAGTTGAAACCTATTATATGCAATGCCATTTCCTAATTCATTGCATATCAAGATTATCCGACAGTTTTGCTGTAGCTTCAAGGGCAAGGAGAAAAGCATACCATAAAAATATCACCTCATCATTAATCTTTGAACTTTGATGTTAAAATAAAAGGTTCATAACAGAATATTAATTTCGCACGAGTCAGCAAAGCTAAGGGAAGGCTTCATAATCCAGAATTAAAGTTCTGCAGGATAATGATATCAGACAACACATTTTTAGGTACGTCTAAAAGTACAAAAATCCTGCAACTTAAAATTCAGACTGACTGCTAGACCAAAACATGGTAGGATATTATAATCTTGGGCCAAACAAGTTCCCTTTAACTATATAATAATGGCTTTTACTGTCTAGAAGTTTGAAGTTTGATTGAGCAGAGAAAACAACTTTGACCAAATGAGTGCTGCTGTCGAATGAAATATATCATGCTTAAACGATTTAGCAATAAATAACCATTTAAAATATATGGACAAATTAGATAAATGCCATTAACTGTGAATTTCACGTCTTAAAAATTCAATTCTTCAGGTAAAAATATGTGCCCTCATCTTAATAGACGTTATATAGCAATACACTATTGTTTCCCCACAACAGATTTTGCGTACAAGCATGATGCAATAGATGAGAACAAATGGAATTTTTTTACCATAAAATATTACCCCATAAGAACAAATGGAACTATACCCATCCATGACACAATAGCATATAACATGGAAATTCTAATTGCATATAAAGAAATTAGGAGTCAGGACTCAGGAACAATTGGAACAATGAAAATCCCACATCAATTTCTTTTAAGTTTTCTGTCTAGAAAAGCCATAATCTATCATCTATCAATTAATCTAAACCATGAGCTTGTATAGCAATATCTAGACTAGGATTGTAGAATATAAATTCATATCTTACACTGCGGGGATTGTTTTGAACTATATCAACTGCTTCTTGATTGCTAAGATGCTCCCAGAGTCCATCAGATGCAAATATAACAAATTGATCTTGTGGCTGCAACTGATGCACTGATATGGATGGTTCTGAGCTCAGTATTGGACTCTTGAATGGCTCACGAAGTCGAAATCTAGCATACAGAGGTTCTCTATTGAACTCAGCCTTCTTCAAATATACATCGCCAATAGATCTAGAAACCTGAAAGGTAAAGGATTCTATTATGACGTAATTCAATTAGAGGACAAAAGATGAAAAATTAATTCGCTTCCATACAAGTCATGCTGATGCTAATATACTTTCAAGAAGAGGAGACCTGATCAAGAAATCAGAACTAATCTGAGTAAGGCTTGAGAGTTCAAGTTCCCTTACACCAAGATGGACTGACAAAGAAGCGGGTACATGGACAGGGTGGCATTGACTTTGAGGGATACAATTATTATGTTCGGTAATCAAAATCCTCAAATTAATCTAAAAGAACTAAGGATGATTGCAAAATTGAGCAAGAATTCCATATGATAATGAGAATACAAGAATTAATTTATTATTCCATGCAAATGGAAATTCCGGTTATATAGAGTCATCATCGTGATTGTGTACCAAAAACCAATTCTAAATATAAAATAAAAGCCATGGAAACATCTGCAGAGTTGAGGAAAATAACCAAGGCCCCCTTTCTATCAACAATCTTGCAATTGATACCCTTCAAGATTCTTATATATTAGGGAATTTTTCTTCCTCTCCCCCTCCCCCCGGGCCCCACCAAACTCTTTCTTTGCTTTTGTTTTCTTTTATTTTCTTTCATTACTGTCTAGACTCTGAAGTCATTCTTCACATCCCAAAAGAATACATTACAAAGTTATTTACTCCAATGGTGAAGTGTTTCAAATTGTAGCATGACGAGAAGAATGCTTTGAGTATAGGAATGGAGTATCTGTCATGAGGTGTATCACCATGTAACAAAAGCAGATAGAGCAAAAAGAAAACTGGCTTGGGCAATCAGGAAAACTAAATGATGAGCTATAAATGACTCACTTGTATAAGGCCTTTCACTCGCCATACATTATGCTTTAAAACAACAATATGTGAATCATCAGGATGCAAGGAGTGCAGCTCCTGTCTAACAGACTCTAAAGCTGCATTGTGCTCCGCAGACAATTGCATGGCTAGAACCTCTCCAGTTGCCTTGACTACTCTTCCCAAAACAGCACGGGAATCGCCAAGATTTGCTACATAAATGCTACCGTTACAAATAACACCAACAAGACAGCACGACCCAACTGCTGCAATTTGTGGTTTCATTTGCCACTGTTTGGCAACAAGCGACATAAATCCTTCCTCCGTTGCTTGAAATGCCTTACGAATTACATCTACGGACATTGATTTTTGCTCTGCAGTAAACCCTGCAATTAAAAGTTGAGCAAGAATTCTTTCAACCAATCACCATGTGGAGATTAAGAATCCGAATACAGAATAAAAGTCATGTAGCTAGATAGGTACTAAAATCCTTCAATGTGGCGTATACAGGACAATTTTTCTAACCTTAACCCATTGCATAGCTGATAGACAATGGTAAGATACAAACACATACTAAGAAGGAAAATCACCCCTGCCATAATTTCTTGCACCAAACAATTGAAAGCATGTCATTGGTCATGCTTTCACAGTTAGTCTGAGAGAAGAAAATTGAGAGAATGAAAGGGTCCCTTTTGGTCTTACAATGAAAGAGTCCTTTATTTAGAACTATTCGGTTTCACCTAACAAATTCTTTTCAGTCTTGTAAATTAAAGGAATACATAATTCAATTAAATACAAACTTTTCTATTCCTTAATCTTTCAAAATCATTTCGAAATGGACTTGATCGCTGTTTCTTCCCTTGAGTCTATCTTAAACCATAAACTCCTACATACATATTCACAATTCAAAAACAACCTAAAGTACTGAAGAAGTTTGAAATAGGAAAGCAAAGAAAATGCCACATCCCAATATGCAAATACACAGGCTAAAATCAAGATGAAATTTTGTGATCATTTCCCAACTGGTTTTCAATCAAAACATAAGGAGGCCAATCATATGGTGCCGAGTTCGAAACATATTCACTTGTCATGTTTTTATTAGCGAACATAATTCCAACCATGCCATACTATCGTCCTCACAGAATATCTTCCATCATGAGGTTACTTACTCTTGAGATTGTTAAAGAGGTTATTGTTGATAAACCGGGATGTTTCCGGCCCTCCATGGCCATCATAGACACCGATAAAGGTTCCATAAGGGCCAGAGTCATGGGAGCTCAAACTGCCAGATTCAAGCTGGCTCTGATCCTCCAGCAAGTTATTGGCTTGGACCACAGCCATTGAAAATTCACCGTTGAAATGCTGCCCCGAGTCCTTGTACCATAAGAGCCCATCTTGTTTACCTCCACCATCTGAAACTGTTCGTGCATATCGATCCGAACCTGGCCGAAAGCAGGCCCTCAGAAAGTTCATCAACTCTGATAACATCCCTCATCTCACCAAACAACCTTCAAGAGTTTCCACATCTATCAACGATCGACAAACTACTTCGCCCTCAGAATTTTCCGTCACGATTGAGACAGCCCTGAACTTTTCACCACAATTATGACGATCCACTGCAAGACAAATCAACAAGCAAATACAAGAAAATTCAATTACGGGTCAAATATAACCTCGCGTAAACAGAGTTGTCCTAAACAAGCCGCTAATGACACAGAAAATAGCTTTTCTTGTGAACACAAACTCGACTTTGCTTCTTGCTAGAGAAATAAAACTAGGACCGCGTAAAGCCTTAACGATGAATAATTCAACAAGGAGAAAGAGTTAAAGACAATTCTTCGCTTCTTCTCTTTTCTTTCTTTGTTTATTTTTCCCCCTTGGTATCACAAGGTGAGGTCAACCCCACTTTCTTTTCTTGGAGAAGGTTTTGGTAAGATCGTTCGAGACCCAGCCTTCTCGTTCACATTGGAAATCACAACCCCCAAGAGTTACAATAGTCTCCATAAGAGCTAATGATGACAAGAACTTAAAGTTTATTCATTTTAACAAAACAAATTCCAGAGAGAGATCTCACCCAATAATTTGACTGTTGATTAGCTATTGAGTGCCCAAGCAGAAGAAGAGAATGATCTGGAAGGAACAAGAAAGTGAAGTGTGGATGGAGGCATTAGATCTGTGGATCCATCAAATCAGGAGGAAAAGAAAGGAGAAGTGGGTTAGTTTTGTAGGTGTTTTCCGCTATCTATCTAACTAGTTAGTGGTATGAAATGGGGAGGATGAAAGGGTTGAAGAATAGAGCCAAGGAGGTTTAAAATGAAAACTTCTTCTTGGGTGTGTCTGAAAGATTTGGCCAACTGAAACCCTTGCTTTGCCTCGGGTCTGAGAAGACAAGCCACATAAAAGACCAACAAGGGGGAGCTTGGAGCCAGCAATGCAGAGGTCCAGCGCTGGGCTCCACACCTCTATGTTCTAGAGAGAGAGAGAGTCAATGAAGTAATCTGGTCTGGAAAATGATAAAGTCGCAAGCTAAACGTTATGGGCATTCCGTGAAATGGGGTTCCAAGGAGAACACGTGGAATTCGTGTTTTTTATTACAGAGTGAGATGTTAACAAACGAAGATTTTTTGCCTAACGAAAATTTCACCCTATATTTTTGCGATTAAAATGGAATATCTCAGTAAACTTTTGCATTTACTTCTAAAAAATAATACAAATCTCACCTTAAACGTGACAGAATTCAACTTTCATTTATGCTTTGCCAATGATTTTATGGTGTTACGTAAAGGAGATCAGGGTACACTAAGTATCGTTCAAATCTGCTAGTCAAATATTTGGTCATGCCTTTAAATTCTATAAATTTAAATGCAATTGACTTTGAGCCCTTGACTTGTAAAATGTCAGAGAGAATAATAAGACACTGGACAACTAGATATTAGAGTTATGAAGGTCTTATAGATAGATAACTTCAGTTTTGCTCAGCATTTTACAGGTCTTGGAGCCAAATGTTTCCAAATCCTTTAAATGTACTTGTTGGTAAATTTTTGTGGAAAGCAGAAAGTGAAGGCGGGAGAAGTCCTATCTCGTGGGAAACCATTTGTCAACCCAAGGGATTTAAGAAGATGCTTTCGTGGAAAAAGGCGGCATTAATTACGTAAGTTAATTTTTGACCATGCAAATGATGACACTAAATCAATTTGGTGCAGATGGGTGAATGAATATGAATTAGAAGGCGCACTCGTCCTCAACTACTCTGGTGTTTCTTCTACCATTTCTATTGTGATGTCCGCTTGGCTGGCGGATCTACTTTTTGTTTTTCCGAAGGAAAAGAGATCCAGGGAGAAGTTTTTTTAATTTGAAGTTTGAATATTTAATGATGTTATGTACGCTCAATCAACAGGATGCTTAGCTGGCTGCAGGCCTTCCCCCCCCACCCCCCAACACACGTGTTGTTTTGTAGGATATACCCCTATGAGATCTGTTTTCCGAGGTGAACATGGGAATGGGATCTGCAGGTTTCTGCTCTGCATAAATATTCAACCCCAATAATCCAATATAAGCGTGCGTTCTTTTAAAATTACATAAATAAATATGAATATTAGGCTCCGCTGACCCAGCCAAACGTAATGGTATCGCTTTTTCAATTTCCATACAGTCTTCGCCGTAGAAATAATTACAAGCCAACGCATAATTTATTGTCAGCGTTGTTTTATTGCTTTCAAATCCACAGAATGCTTTTAAGATTTCTTGCAAGCATCCCCTTGCGTCCCACGGCGCTTGCCTTTGATTCAACCAGATGACAAATGAACTTATTTAATTCTTCTTATGAAGATTCAATTCGGACTTTAAGAATTAGTGAAGCGCCCGATCAAAACTCTAATGCTAAATTTGGAATATGTTGTAATCAACTTGTGTCCGGACTAACTAATGGCCGGTATGTGAAATAATTGGGGTTAACATGGGTGGATGCCTCGAGCTATGGAACCTAATAATGCGTTAGGGAAATGTCCGACCAAGGGTAATCAACTTCTGAATTTATTTAAAAGTAATTATAGAGGAGAAGAGGAGTGTATAAATTCGAGACAAGTATTCCATATTTATTTATATATTTAAGATGAGCATGGGATTGAATCTGTCTGTTGGATTAGTAGGTTGTAAAAATTACCAAGGTTGTTGGTGGTGGTGTTTAGTTTCTGATAAAGGATAGCGTGCTCAGCCCCTCCCCCTCGCTTGCGTCCAATATGGGTTGAAACAGGCCCTGTGATGGAGCAAGCACGAAATGAAATTACAATTTATTAGAGAATCTGCCAGCCGCAAAGGGGGTTCTGATTTCTGAGTGAAAAGTGACAAGAAGCAAGCACATGCATTCACTGCACTTGAGAATGGCAAGGCTCTTATATTTTAGTACTGAGCTCCCTGACCTCCCCTGTTTCTTGTCATCCATCACCCCTGCTTTTTACCCACCATTCTCATTACAAACTCATATTCCATTCCAATATTTCGTAAGCCCGAATGGCCTCACCTGGCATGGAATGGAAACGAGTAAGGAGTGAAAGGGAAAGCTGGATCAGGGCCGAGGCAGGGATATCGGACAGACACGTCCCTTTTACCTAACATACACCAATTATTTTGACATGATTCCACCCATGTGCCTCCTTCACTTCTCTCTCTCTTCTTTTTTTTCTTGGGGGGAAAATATTTGGGAATTGACGTGCCAGTGAGCGATCAAGTATGCAGCACTTGGCATTTTCTCGCGTAATAAATGCGGCTCGCGAGTGGAAATTGATGACCCAACAAAACAGAGGGTGTGGCAAAATTAAGAAGTGGATGTGCAAAACTCTGCATTATTGGCATACATTATTTGGCCCCTCCAAGAATAAGACATCTCGATGGATATAATCAAAATCCCAAACAAAACCTTAGAAATTAGAATAGAATAGCCCAAGAGATCGGCTGTTTGTATTCATTGATATGTCCGCCCCCACGTGAGGATACGCTACTTATGATTAAGCAGCTCTCAACTTCTGCTTCATTCCCTCCATATCTTATCACCGCTCCTTTTTCATTACTGAATTAATTATTATTATCTGTGCTTCGCGGAAGGTGATGAGAAACAACGATTCTTGGGTTTTGTAGTGCTTTTGATTTAGGACGGAAAAGCAAAGACGTAAACAGTTGTAACGCAGTACGTAAGGTTCGGTGAGGCTTCTTATCAGAAGTAGAGGCCACAGGTATGGGATTGGAATGAGTATGCAGATTGTGCTCTTCAACCCACAGATAGATGACAGCCATGTCTGGAGCTCAAGTATGAATAAATATATAAAATTAAAAGGAGGAGTCATGTCCGGAGCAAAAACAATGTACTTAGTCTAGGCTGTTGCACATTCAACAAAATGGTCCAACCCCATTGGATTATCCCTCTCGTCCTTTACTCGCCGAAAGTCCCACTTTTGTAACACGTAGTAATTTTAATTTAATTTTATAAAAAAATAGCCTTTTTATTTTCTAAAGAAACAATTGTAGGTTCATCTGCATCCGATTCAAGAGTCAGAGTACCTCAATGCATGGTCATTTCGGGGTAGATGGCGAATTTGGGACCAGCAAGGCTTGGCGTGTGTGTTGAGAGAGAGAGAGAGAGGTCAATTGATGGAAAAGCCTGACTAATAAAGAGGTTCAGAACGAGGTGCTCTTCTTGTAAAGAGATGGCAATTAGGAACGAGAGCTCGTCTCATGAAGGGGCATGACACGAGTTGATTTGAATATTGATTGAATCATTGGTGGGGGCGTTCGATGTTCGCGATTGACAATTAATTTGGAATTTCTGTATCAGTGACAGCTAAGTTTTCGATCCCATTCCATGTGGTTTTGAAGGGCTCACATTAATGCCACTAATTTGAGCTGAAATGGGTCGCAGATTCTATTATTATCATAATTAAATTCAATTAGATTGATCCAAAAAGTCCAGATTAACGCAATGGGTAACGAACTTAATTTATGGATGACACGAGACTGGTGCCTGAGGGATCCAGAATGAATCTGAAAGGGATGGGGCAGGGTCAAATTTGGGATCTGCTTAGGAAGATGCAGGGAAGGTGATACGTGTAGGAGAATGAGATCAAATTAATTAGAGTCATTATCGAAGTTGTTCAAGTTTCTATTCTTGTTTAAAATAATAATGACAGACTAGGCTACCATGACCGGGAGGTTTGAAGTTGCTAGGTTCATCAATTGAGGGGCACCCGCAACTCCTAATTTCCCTATACACGACACGAGCATATTATATATACATGTATTATGATCCCCAATTTTTAACTAATTTCTTTTGATGTTGCGCTAATAACTTCAAATAACGGATTCCATTCATATGTACGTTTGAAGCATGGGAAGGCCCCCCACAGCCCCCTTCCCATCAATGAATGGCTAGTCATATTGGGAAATAATTAATGTGAGGCGATGGGGACTAGAGAGATAAGGAGAGGACCTAGCAATGGAAATTCCCCAGACACTTGTCGTGTGAGGAGCAGGGTCCATTCATAACATAACGATCTCCCTCTTGATGATCTTTTAAAGTCGGTATAACGGCAAATGATTAGTTCCATAATAGCCTTCGCGTATATATAACACAAATTAAATTCACTCCGCTTCATTAATCTTCCCAAATTGCAAACGATGTGACCGCAAACTGGACGCGGTGCTTGTTCAGTCATCTACCTATGCCAACCAAAATCCAGTCTCACTTTCAACGCCCTCCCTTCACTTGCCGGCCACTTGTGTCTTCCAATTCTCTTGAGCGCCATACGTCTTTAGAGATATTTTCTTAGCTCTTGCATCATTTGATTCCTTGATTTTTATGCCCCCAATATGAGGAACAACATTCCTCAACTATCTACAAATCATTTAGAAATAGAATTGAACTCATAACTTTATATATATATATATATAAACTTTTATATCATTAAATTAAATTATGTATATTTGGAAAATGTCAAAATAAATTAAAGAAAATCCAAAAAAAATTATCTCACATACTTATATAGTACAATATAAAATTGTTTAAAACGTACTAATTCAAATACCCCTCTAATTTTGATCCCACTATTATTTATCACAATTATAGACTTGTCCTTTTTAGAAGAATAAACTTTAAGTGATGCCAATATGGTACAAAAACGGGTCATGAGTCATTCATACAAGTTCCCCATTATTTTTAATCAACTTTTATTGGAGCCCTTTCCATACAACTATATGGCATTCAATGTGAATATGATCAGGTCATGTCGACTAAGAAGATTTTTTTAACATGATTTTCTACCTATGAGAACTTTTAAATTTGACATTATTTAGTGAGACTCGAGTGTTTCGTAATCCAATTATTACTGCTCTGCTTTGAGCTCTTATTCTTATTTATTTCCAGTAAGAAATAACATTGGGGTAAAAGTTAAAAGTGAAATTAATAAATTTCTAAGAGCCCTAGAGCCAAGGTTTCCGGAAATAAATAGTTTGTATTTATTACTTTTCATTTTATTTTTTTATGTGAATGACAAGAGGGTTTTTTTAAATGATTCAAAAAGTATTAGCTTTGTACATTGGGACACTGCTTGTGGGCTGCCTAATACTTTTCCCATCACCATTAGGGTGTTTAAATTGTTCAGTCCTAGATATTTCGACTGTCCTGATAGTTTTAGGACAAATTCATTCTATCTCATTTTGAGAAAGATTGAGACAAGATAAAGGGAGGGGTAGCACATGACAGATCTCAGTCGGACCCTCGAGACTTATATCTCATCTTGATCCCAATTTTTTTAATGTTACATTCTCTCATCTTTTTTTTATCATGTTCACTCATCTTAGGCTCTCTACCTCTCTTCTCTCATGCTTTGCACGCTTACTGTCACAGGTCTTGCTCGTTGCCACTCTTATAGAGATATTTTTATACAGATATTTTTACTTATAAATATTATTATACATATATTTTTATTATCCTTTACTGTTATTTTTCCCCTTATGTGTAAGTTATCATTTTATATTAGAGAAAAATGTTAGTATTTAGAGGAAGTTGTTATGGCATTTTATATGGAATGATTTACTGAGATGATTTTATTATAATATTTTTTTAAAAAATTTGGATCAGGAATTCTTATTCCGGTCCTGTTAAATTCAGGACAGGACGAGACACGTGTACTATATCAGTACGGGACACAGGACGAGATTATCCCAATCTTGACCCGTCCCGTAAGCACCCCTAATCATCACTTACAATTGGACTCATAATTTAATTTTCTATATAAGAAATTAAATATGGAATCCTTCTTTTTATCAAAAAAAAAAAAAAAAGGAATCCTTCTGCAGCTGGGCCATTCACTGTTATTAGTTAGGCCCATGTCCAAGAAAGAAGGGGGTTTACATGGACCGTAGGCGCTTTTATAACTATTTCACCACACTGGGTCGCTCTTAAATTAAAAATGGAAAGTGACAAAAAAGTTACGAAATACTCATCAATATATTATATCATTCAATACACTATCTAAAAATAAAATACATAGCGCTATTACTTTTTTTCCCTTCAAATTTTAGATACTTTTAAAAAAAATTAAAATTAATGTTTTGGTACAATAATATAAGTTTTGAGTTTAAATTATAAATAAAGATGAAAAAATCGAGAAAATAATGTACCTGCATGAATTCAGTTATACTGCTTTTCAATTAATCTGAATTTACTTGACAGGTTCAAATAAAAAAATTCTCCCGTGCAATGTGATCCTTTTTTTCTTTTATTTAAAATTAGAAAAAAATGAAAAAGAGTTAGAGAGAGAGAGAGAGAGTATGAGTGAGCCTAAGCTATTTTTTTTAGATACAAATTTTTTTAAGGGGAATTGGGTTTTTCTACAATCCAAGAGCAAAGGGAATGTTTTTCTCTCAACTATATTATTATTATTGAGTACTACGAGTATAAGGTGTTTGCCTTTACTATTTGTTTTTTCGGCCTCCATATCTTGTTTAGTGGGGGTGTCGATCGGATCCACTGCTTGGGTTAATTTCGTTAGCTAAGGCAAAAAGAACCGAGGCTCGTATACAGCAAAACCGGCTCCCGCGACATTACTCTTTCAAGACGATTTTTTCATGTTCAGTATAAGCTTTGAAGTTCAGCCTGGCATTCACGTTGATTACTCTTCTCTGATTATTTGCCCTCCATTTAATTCTGGTTAGTTCTTGACTGTAGTTCAAGATTTCTAGTGTGTTTCAATTCTATATCGCGTTTGCTTTATGAAGCTTAGCCGTGGAGCTCAACCAATAATCATATGCTTGGCTTTTTAGAAGCGGGAGTGAATGATAGAAGCTTATATTACTATAATCTTGGTTGCTTGAAGGGTATAAAACGTCTCATTTATTCGCTAGATTAGGCTAACCGAGTACGTGCTCTCTTAGGTTTTGTTTGAGAGACCTCCCGAGTTGTTTTGGGCGTGCAAGCAGAAAGGAAGGCAATATATGAATTAATTCAGTTTGTTAAAAGAACGCAAGCCTTTAGCTAATATGTCGCTCATTGCAGATCATGAAGTTGTCGTCAAATCATTCACCTAATTATCCTTGGCGATGAAACAATTTTTCAAACCTAGAGATTTCTTTCCCTTTTCTAGAAATTTAACGCTTTACTATATTCATTTTCAGAAGCATTCCCTAAAAGAGTCTTTATTCTTATGCTTCTTTATCAATCTAAAATACAAGCTTTTGACATACACAAAGCATCGCAAGGGCATTGCCACTTTGCAGAAGGTTAAAAACCATAGGTTTAAGTGTTTGTGGCATACTGGGATTACAAAATTGCAATGATCTATGACAACTTTGGGGCGAGTTTGACAGATGGTATAGAACAGTGATTTTTGAAATTTGTTCTTGTGGTCCATAGAGAGGGATATGGATATGTGGCTTCCATATTTCTATTTCTGTTAATTGTTTTTTTAAAGAAAAACAATGAGATTCATTTTGATCTGTGTTTTGCTCATTGCATCTACAAGGAAGTGCTGGAGATATGCAAAAAGATTCAGACTGCTCTTTTACGCTTTTAAAGTTTTCCAGGACTTCATTACTTATGTCCTTAGATTGTATAGTCATCCTAAAAGATATACAATCTTCTCTTTTGGATAAAGTGTTCTTTTATCCAAAATGAGATTTGCCCTCTTTTTTGCATTGCGTTTTTAAGCATCTTGGGCTCACTGTTCTCTTTAAGCTTCTCCGTGTGTGAAAATATCCCATCCATCTTTCTTTTGTATATCCCCTCTTTCCTTTCTAGTTATATTTCTCTGTTTGCCAAGGAAAATTTAGATTATGCAATTTTTTCCCTGCAGAAGTGCTCATATTTGCTGAAAAAGGCTTTTCTTCTTTAAGCTGTTGAGCAAGAGAGTTGTGATGGAGTTTGATGAATATGAGTACTTAGAGAAGACGGTTGAAAATTCTGAACTTCAGAGGAAGGAGAAAACTAATGGTAGTGACCTAACTGTAAAAGCTGAAGAGAGAGATCGTACTCGGAGTTCAAAGCAAGAAATTAAAGCTAGTGAGAAGCGTGATGATGTTGATCGTCATTCCAAGAAATTAAAATCTGGAGATGATTCTCATGGTTATGACAGTCACAAAGAAAGAGGGTCATCTCGCCATCGTTCACCTTCTAGAGATGGAGACAAGGAGAAAGATCGGCATAGAAGCATCCATGACAATAGGGGTAGGGTGAGGGATCAAGATAGAGACAAGAGAGACCAACACCGAGAACATGACCGTGAACGAGAAAGAGACAAAAGAGACCGGGGGAGTGAGAGTAAAAGAGAAAGGGAGAGGGACCACTCACGGCGAAGCAGAAGTTTATCTGAAAGGTGTCAGAGTGATTTGGATGAAAGAGATAGAGAGAGGAGTCATGACAGAGACTATAGAGATAGAGAAAGAAGCCGGGACAAGGATTACAGAGACAGAGAAAGGGAGAGAGAATCAAGCGAGCGGGATCGAGATAACAGGTACTTTTATGTTATTAAGTGTAAACATTAATATGCTGATGATTATTTGGCTACAGTATGATTTTGTATATTTCTGGAATTATTTCATCTACTGTGGACCAGTGGGGATTGTTCAATTTAAAATTGCCATGTAATTGAAATTTTTATAATGCAGTTGTAGTTGTATGTAATGTCAGTCCCAGGTAGTAGTTAGCTTCTAAATTATCCATATTTGAAGTCCAACATGTATTTTGTGTTTGGAAATCTGCTAGACAGCTAGAGTTATAATAGGTGTTCTTTGTTTGAGTCATTTTTTTAATTACATACGTTTTTAGTTATTCTCTTTCTTTGACAAGTTATTTTTCTTTAATCTCCTTCATTTGCTTCTAATACACTCTTCTTTTCCTGTCATCTTCATTGTCATTTTTTTAATACAGCTATGCTTAAATTAATTGTCTGTGCCATCTAGTTGGTAGTATGATTCATGAGGTGCGCTTATTTGCAGTGGGGCAGACGTTATTCATGCTATAGTGATTTTTTTTTAATCCCTCCTTTTGTGAAGTTGACCCTTTATGAAGATGCCATCTAAGTTATCACATCAAATGTCTCAGATTTTTAATTCAAAACTAGGTGACTGCTTTTATGTTGTTGATTATTATAATGATTTCTGCATGCCACTTGACAGGCTGAAAAGGCCACTGGAGACTTCTGACCTGATTCTGAACTATGTTTGAACCAATTGTCAAGTAAATGAAATATTAAGGTTGAGGTGGTGATGTAAAAATATAAGGATAAATTCACATGTCTGATTCTATTAAGTAAAGAAGTTATCCTCTTGGCTTAGTAGAGTGTAGTCCCCTACTCTCTCATTTTGTAGAGGGCTATTAATCTCTTTTGAGCCTGATATGATACCAGTTCATTATTAGATTTGTCGGTCAAGAATTTTATTTCTGTGTTTGTGACTTAGGTTCTCTCCTTACCTTTCAATCTTTCATCTCTCTGCTGTGAGAATCACTGTTTGATTGCTTAACAGGCTATGTAGATGATAGTATCCAACTAAATTTGAGAATAATGGTTTCTTGAGTTGCATATAATTAATTGTGCTGTTTAATAGTCTTAAAGCTTCTGAATATTAAACATTAGATTCTGGGAACTCGCAGATATGGTAGAGCAATCTTCGGATGGTCTTTCTGGCAATTGGGCCAGGCAGAGAACCTCAGATCATGGGTTTCAAAGTTTCTCCCTTCCGGGATGTATCTGAAAGCATGCATTGCAGGATTGGGGGGATTTGGATTTTTTGTAACAGCCATGATATTGTCATGTTATTTGTTTTCTTCATCTTTGAGCACAATTGCCTTATTGCATTTATTCTGTTGCACAATGTTGGTGAGGGAGTGATGGGCTATTAATTGTAAAATTACAAGAATTTAGAAGGTTTTCCAAATAGTGTCCCTTACACTTCTTCTTTTGGCGATCTGAGTCAATGACTTTTATAACAATCAGAAGAGATCTATCTATTTCTGTTATTTATGGCTAGCTTTGGCTGCTCTCTTGTAACATAAGATTCTCTCATTAACATCTTTGGCACCTTGAATTTGAATTAATTTGATAAATACAGATCTGTTAATTTAAATTATCTGGGCTTGAAGTGCTTTCTCCATCATGCGAATGGCTTTCTTTGTTCGCATTGTGTACTGTCTTCTTTCTCCCATTTCTGTCTTTCAAATTGATCATGTTTAAAATAAACTCAGCCATTTTGTATAAAACCAACATTAATGTTCATGCTTGTGTTTCTCTTATCATTATATATAAATAAAATGCTTTTAGCAGATCTCAACTTAATGTAAGTAGGTTTTTTGTATCAATTCAACTTGGTGTGGTTCTGTGTCCCTATAAGATTTTTTTTTTATTTATAGAAGATAGAAAAATCCTGTGTTACTGCCAATTGGATGACTTTCTTTCCCTTGATTAGCATCTCCCACATTCTCCAGGTCTTGCTCATTTTTGGGTCCAAGATCAAATTCTTAAGAATTCAAACGTGTCACTTGTGGCATTTGCGTTAACTTTGTTGTTCTCCTAAGGCCTATGATTTATGGAATTGAGCAATAAAAGAAAACAAAAGGGAAAAAGGTAATTTATAGTTGAGCTCCCAAGGTGTATGCAATATGCAGTAGATGTTATGCCTTACCTTATTTTCATCTGAACTGCGATGAAGAAGTTGCCAGTAACCTAACTTGAGTCATAAATTTGTGTTTCTGTTATGCTACAGACGACATAAAGAAAAAAAGGAAGAAGCAGCAGAACCTGAGGCTGACCCTGAACGGGATCAGAGGACTGTGTTTGCTTATCAGGTACTATAGTTGAGCTTGCATGGTCTTGTTCATTTTATGCCAAATCTAATTTATCATGTCATCAGATTTCTCTGAAGGCAGATGAAAGAGATATATATGAGTTCTTCTCTAGGGCTGGCAAGGTAATATTCCATTTACTTTCTTTGTTAACCAGAGTTTTCCTTTCTTTTGTTCTGCTGTTGACAATTTGACATTAATCATGGGATCTAATATTTGAAAGTAAAGTGAGGTAGGGAATAATATATGGAAAAGGGATCTATTTCCTGTTGACCTTCAAATCTTACAGCTCCTCATTTCTTTTAAGGAGTATGAGTGCTAGATGATATGCGCGCGCGCACGTGTAGATATAAGTCTGAAGATCACAACACATTAATTTGATTTATTGGCAAAAAAGTATAAAAAAAGTAATTAGAAGAAATGCAATATTTTCAGTTGTTAATAACTCAGATGTCTCATTTGCTTGTGGGATGAGATGTGTGCTTTTGTCCAACTTATTTACTATGTCTTCAATTTTTCATTTTCAGGTACGAGATGTTCGCCTGATAATGGACCGCAATACCCGTCGATCTAAGGGTTTTGGGTAGGCATTGCATAACTGTGACAAGTTGCTTGCGCTTAATCAATTTGATTCTGCTCTCCATCATGTCTTCTCATTGTCTAAACTAACTTTCATTGAATAACCGTATTTTGGCTTTAAGCTTAAGTTCAAGTTCATGGACAAAAATGTGTAGGGTGGAAAAGAGGTGTTCAGAATAGATATTTGGTAGAACATATTAGTGAATGAAAAGCATGTTGTATCTCTGCAAATAAACTGCCCATTTTATTCAATTGAGATTGTGCTAAGCTAGAGGCTCCCCAGTAAGGTTAATTCTATGAACTTTTCCTTAGGCAGGGACGGGATCATGTTTTCTCTTACAAATCCTCCATCTTAATAATGGACTCGTTTTCCTTTCAACATGTACACCAATCTAATCCGTAGCCAAATCAATTGTGTTGAAATGGTGGTGGATAGTCTTTGATTTACCAGATTGGCATCTTTGTTGTCTTTTGCATATGTGACAAATGGAATTCTGTATCAAGAAACTTACATGTTTCATGTACTAATGCAAGGATTTTCTATTTTATTCTCACTTTGAAGACATATTTTTCTGCCTTCTGGGCTTAAATTAAGCTACAGTTCCTGGAGGAGCTATTGGACTCCATTTGATCAATCATCTTGATGTATTTTAACTTACACTGTTTTGGTGTATTTATTTCCTGGTATATACATTGCCTTCTAATGCCGTCCAACTTGTGTTCTGGCTCAGGTATATAGAGTTCTATGACGTCATGTCTGTCCCCATGGCAATAGCACTTTCTGGACAACCACTTCTTGGCCAACCAGTGATGGTGAAACCATCAGAAGCAGAAAAGAATTTGGTTCAGTCTACTACTTCTGTATCTAGTGGATCCACTGGACTTATGGGCCCTTATTCTGGGGGAGCAAGAAGGCTCTATGTTGGCAATTTGCATTTCAGTATTACTGAAGCTGATCTTCGTGGGGTATGCTCTTTTTTTTCCTTTTACTCATCCATGGAAATCTAGGAATGCATTTCATAATTCATTTTCTTGGCTTGGGTTTCTTTACTAATGGAGGTTCTCATGGTATCATGCAATGTAGATGAATTTATTCTATTACTGCAGCTCCACCTCTGCCTTCAATTGATCTTCTATTTTGATCCTTAATCAATTTCTTAGGTTTTTGAAGCATTCGGTCAGGTTGAGCTAGTCCAGCTGCCTCATGATGAAACTGGGCACTGCAAAGGTTTTGGCTTTGTGCAGGTGAATCTGATGATAACTAATAATTACTGTATTGTTATGAGCTAATTGTGTCACTGATATATCTAAACCATATTTCTAGCAACATAGCATTTAATTGCTCAAATTTTGGAAGAAGCATTCAGTTCAAAGAATTGAGGGACAATTTCTATTATCTGAACAGATAGAGCCATAAAGGGCTATTGAATCATGTCAATCATTATAGATAGGACTCCAATGCCATTATACTACATAAATTTATGTCATTCTTGCAATGTGCAAACCTTCTGGAACTTTAAGTGAATTGAAACAATTGTTTGATGCAGTTTGCATGCCTTGAAGATGCAAGAAATGCCCAGAGCTTAAATGGACAACTTGAAATTGGTGGCAGAACAATAAAGGTATTTAATCTGTTTTAATCATATATCTGGGTTCTTTTAGCTTTCTTAAACTGAAATTAGACTTTTTATTTGCCAAAAATTGATTTATTGTTCTTTTAGGGAATTTTCATTAGCGAAATGTCAAACGAGCATTTGACATTTGTTAGAAGTGTTTGGAAGTGTTAGAATTGTAAATAATTTAGTTATATTAGCTATTTCTATTTTAGATATCTCATTAGTCTTTTATGTCCTTTATTTTATTGTCTCCTGGAGGGGCCTTCGTATCTATAAATTCCCATTTACTTTGCCACATTCAAGACAATCAAAGTGAAAATCCGTAGTCTCTTGTTGACAACATGGACGAACTTAATTTGTGTTTTTTAGTCCAACCACATTAGATGCATAATTTGGGGGTATAATGCATTTCAATTTTCATGTTTAAGATATTATATTTACTTTACAAGGATATGTCTTGACTGGGTTCAATGCCTTTCCAATTATTTAAAAGTTAACGTTTTTTCAGTTTTTCTTTCACCATGGGGACCAAGGATCCCTTGGCCTTTAGACTCTACCAAGGTTTTAGTTACGTGGGGCACAGATTGGTAGATAGTCTAATATAATTCTTAGAGCATCACTATTGAGGCTTTGAAAACTATTAGATTATAATGTTGTTCTGATGTGTAAACTAACAATACAATACACAATTGCCAGGAAAATAGACATCCTGTTGATGCTCATCAGGATAGATTAAGTTTTTCTCTACCTCATTCCTGCTCATTTTTATTTCTGATATAGGTATCTGCAGTTATTGATCAACCCGGAATGCAAGAAGTTGGAGGAAATACTGGTGATTTTGATGATGATGATGATGGCGGGGGCGGCTTGGTGAGTAATCTCTTACTTGAGTATATTACTAACCTTTTTTTTAATATTTCACTAAAATTATGTTTCAATTTAAAAGCATTCACGAGTCTCCACTAATAAATTTAACAAGTGATGACAAAATAACCACGTTTAATTAATGCGGTCATTTTGTAATTAAGTGCAGTTACTTTATTGTATCACTGTATTTTATTTAGGCTTCTGCTTTTCGAATAGTGGGGAAGCTGATCTTATTTCAGGAAAATTCTTGAGAGGATGGACGAATTTTGATAATATTGGGAAAAGAGTTATCAATTGGGTAGTTCGAAGTTTAGTAATTTTAACGAGAAAGCAGAATTATTAAGGGTGACATTGTCAGAGGTTATGCCAATGGTTAGTTTGGATTTGGACCAAGGGAAACTGGTTTTGATACAAATTTGTTATCTAGCTGATTTACATGTATTTTTCAGTCCCTCAACGCATGTTCTCGGGCATTACTCATGCAGAAATTGGATCGTAGTGGCACTGGATCAGGGTTTGTCTGAACCTTCTCGTTTATTTGTTCTGATCCAACTTAATTTTGAGATCTAAATGCATCTCACTTCATATGTTTTTGTGGACAGTATTACTGGTTCCCTAGGTAATTCTATTGCCAACAACACAAGCCTTAACCTACCAGCTACAGCACACGTGGGAGCTCCATCTGTGGGTTCTCTAGCGGTTTCTCCAATTCCCCCAGTTCCTTCAGCAGCTGGGTTGCCCGGTGGAAGTCTACAAATTCCCACTGCTACTGCTACATTTCCTATTATTGATACAATTGGTGCTCCAAGTGAATGCTTATTGTTAAAGAATATGTTTGATCCCAAAGATGAGGTGGTTAGATTTGCACCTATGCTAAGAAATTTTGTGCGTCATACTTTTGCTCTGTTCTATGATATCACTAACATGTCATGTGCAACAGAAGGAACCAGATTTTGATTTGGATATTAAAGAAGATGTTGAAGCAGAATGCTCTAAGTTTGGAAATTTAAAACATGTATATGTCGACAAGTGAGTAAAGAAGTGATCCACGCTTTCCATTTTTTTTCCTTCCAAAAGATTAGAACTGCACATACATATATTTACTTGTTTATTTTATTTTCTATGATAAACAGGAACACTGCTGGCTTTGTCTACTTACGATTTGATAATACTCAAGCTGCTATAAATGCACAGCGATCTCTGCATGGGAGGTGGTTTGCAGGGAAGATGATCACTGCTAGCTTCATGGTAACGTTTGACTGGCCGGATTTCTTAAATTCTTCATTGTCTGCATATTGAAAACTAATTAGAATGTTTTCCTTGCCCCATAATCAAGTGAATCCTAATCCTAAATATGTTTGCAGGTGCCTCAGGTATATGAGGATAAATTCCAAGACGGCAGATTGGATAATTAAAAATGGAGAAGGAAGTCCAGATGCTTGGTGGATTCTCTCTAAGATTCGGTTTTCTTTTTACTAAAAGAGCAGGTCAAGTATTCTTAATTACCCGGTGGTTACTTGTGGGGAATCTTTTGTTGGAAGCATTCATCCTCAAGATTATCCCATTCATGGGATACTTTGAGACAAGATTTGCCCAGGTCATGTCCAAATCCACATGGAACTTTTATTTGCCGTTTGATGAGTAAAAGGTGCTATTTCTAAAATTAACAGCTATTACAATTAACTATTTTTGAGACGCAGTTTGAGTTTCAGTTTAACCTCTATTCCTATGACTGTTCTTGGTTGGTTTTGTTTGTTTGGAATATCCTTGTGATGCTTAGCAACTGTGAAGCATCCATACTTCGAGAAAACAAAAAGAAAAAAAGAGAGAATGCTATTATGGTGTGTGTGTGTGTGTGTGTGTGTGTGTAGAAGTTCTTTAAACTTTGAAACTTTCGAATAAATTCTCTTAAATTCTTACATTTATTTAAATATTTTTTTCAACGGATTTATGTAAATGATAACTCTTACATATCTCAATTATACTAAAAAATAAGTTAAAATGAGATAAAAAATAAAAACCTCGCATCCAGAAGAACAAAAATAAGAACCAAAGAAAATAAAATGATTATAATTCAACCAATAAAAAGTCCTACCCGGCTGAAAAGGAAGTCTGTATAACAAAATCTCATGATAATGGGATTTGATATTTCAGTTTGCATCATTCAACTTTACTTAATTGTCTGTTAAAGCAGTTGAGGTTGGTTTAATTCATAGGAACATGGGTTATTTTAAGTGTTGGCAAAAGGAAAGAGTTATTTTAAGTAAGTTAAGGTCGTTTAAATTACCTAAAGGAACAGATAAACTATATTTGAAAAACAGACAAACAAAATATTACTCTATTGCTTTAGCCACATGTTCTTTATTAAGAAAAAATAATATAATATAATTATTATTGTTACTCAGTAACAGTTACATTAGTAAAAATGAAGTTTTCAATCAAAACTAAAATTCCGGTAAAAAGAAAAGGTCAAAACTAATTTAACTGCATGACAATAAGCTAATAAAAACGACATTTTTTAAATCAAAATAATGATAGCAATGTCGTCTGAGTATTATTTACTTTCAGATAAACATCAAAATGAACACGAGGATTTGGTCTAATAGACACACAAAGATTTATTTGAAGAGAAAGAGGCGTCAATGTCATGTTTAGATTCTTAAAATTAAAATTACTTTCAGGTGATGAAATGAAAATCGTTTAAGCTTTGAATTGAATGACTTCACCCATCCATATCATTATACCTTGCGTTTGGCATTAAAGGGTGGAAACAAGTTTACATAATCTTCTCTTAACTTGGCATGCAAGGCTGCTTTTCCTATCTATTCCCAAAGGAACTCTTTCGTTTCTTTGCTTCCACTAGACTTGATATCTGTTTGTCTTTGGAAGGATTCCACCATTATTCCTTTTCTGTCTAATTTAAACTTTAAGAGATATAGCTTATAATATATACTTTCTCCTATTTGAAAATTAAACAAATTTTTAATTTTACTTTTATTTACACTCATATGATATACTTAATACTTTTAGAAAATTGTACCACTATGAACAACACATCCCTACGATATACTTACTAATTTAAAAGACTCTCTCTGTCTCTAATGGCTAATGGGTTACTTTGCTGACGGGCCTGATCTGGGAATTGCAAGTAGTCGTAATCCATATGAAATAGGTAAGGGTATTGTATCAAAAAAAAAAAAAGAAATAGGTAAGGGTAATCCAGTCATTTTACGGATATAATAAATTATGAAAGAAGCAGCAATTGGATTCCCCTCAAATTACGTATGTGCCCCTGCAACGCAGCATATTTAACACAATGCTGCAGATGCCCCCCGTTTCTCTGTTTCTCAAATTTTTGTTTCTTCTTTCTCCGTGACCCCTGCGGTACAGAGAAGCTATTCGTCTCGGGCAAACACGAGCTCTTCTTCTCCTTCCTCGTCTGTTACTGATTGATTAATTTACTCATCTTTCTTTTTTTCTCAAGGTATTCTTGAATAATCTGTTATCGTGCCCAACGTTTTCTTTTAGAAGAAAGAAAAAAGGTTAATGTTGATGTTTCCTTTTTATGTTTACATCTCTTTCGTTCTACTATTCCCGGGGATGCGGCGCAGCATCAAAATTCAGCTCATTCGTCTATTTTCTCTCGTTTTATTAGACGATCGATTTGTCTGATTTTGCATCACTTTCCCGTTTGTTTTTATTCTTTTCAGCTGCCCCAGAGCCTTTTTTGTTTATGCTTTGCCCGTGCATTTAAATTTGCAAACAAGTTTAAGATGACATCCAAACCAGATTTTTGTTTTATTATTTCATGTGATTTAGATCCTTTGCGCTTGTAGCTTGCGATTATCGAACAATTGATGAATGCAGGCGTATTTATGTCTTCCAGTTCTCCATTTCTTTCTGTTCCTGTTACTCTATTTTTTCGCCGACTGAAAGAAAATTTTGCCCGTTGGCCGATATGTAATTTATTGAGTTGGCATGTTTATGCCTTTTTATACTCCTTCTCTTCTGGTTGCTGTCATTTTTTCAAGACTTAAGCACTGAAGTGATTGCGAGAACTGTCCATTCATATAACTTCCGAAATGTTGGCCACATATTATTGATACTAAACGGAAAATTTCCCCGTTGCCCGATGCTTAATTTACTGAGCTATTTGTTTGCCAAGGTGCTATGTGTGAAATAAAGACTTTTTTCCCCTTCCCTTCGGGAGGAGGAGGAGGAGGAGGAGGAGGAGGAGGAGGAGGGTGGGCAAATTGGATTATTTTATTTTTTTTTTGCTTTAAATCTTGGACAATATTCACTGTATATAGAGAATTAGTAGAACTTACTGTTGAATTGTTATTCTTTCTTTCTCTTGCTAATTTTAAGCTGAATAAAAAGACTTAAAATAACTATGTTGTGACATCTATGTATATGCTTTCAGATGGGAGTTGAACAGCATATAAATCTTTCTGAAGACAATGAGCCTACTATGAATGATCATCATAGTAATTTTTCAAGCCAAGGCAATCTTACAAGCGGGTTTCTTATCCAACCTAGGGTAAATACTGAAAGCAGTGAAGTTAACAAACCTGATGACTGTTCATGTCAGAAAAGTAATACCTCTTATATCTATAGACAAGATGTTGTGAAGAATAATTCCAGCGGTATGATTGGGATTGTGACAGAAGTTGCTGGTGATTCAGATTCAGATAGCAGCATTACTGATGATGACGAGGATGATGAGGATGATGTTGACAATGAGGATAATATTGAGGAAGGCAATAGTGACACTGAAAATAATGCCAATGGAAATTTGGATAGGACTGAGGGGCATTCTAAGACTGTTCCTCTATTGGCTGGCCAGCTGCGGGTATTGTGGATGGATGAATCTGAATCCACGCAAAATTTTAGTGATGTAAAAGTCGTTGATCGAGGATTTTTACATGGGGATTTTGTTGCTGCTACTTCAGACCCTACTGGGCAAGTGGGTGTAGTCTTTGATGTGAATATATCTGTTGATTTATTAGCCCCTGATGGATCTACAATAAAAGATGTTTCAACAAAAGACTTAAAACGTATAAGATATTTTACCGTTGGTGATCATGTGGTGCTTGGGCCCTGGTTGGGCAGAATTGATGATGTTCTAGATAATGTGACTGTCTTATTTGATGATGGTTCAGTGTGTAAAGTCACCAAAGCAGATCCATTGCAACTTAAGCCAATTTCTAAGAATATTCTTGAAGACGGACATTTCCCTTATTATCCTGGGCAACGTGTAAGGGCTAGCTCTTCATCAGTTTTCAAGAATTCAAGATGGTTATCTGGCTTGTGGAAAGCTAATAGGCTGGAAGGAACTGTCACTAAGGTTACGGTAGGATCAGTGTTTGTTTATTGGATGGCATCTGCAGGTTATGGACCAGATTCTTCAACTGCCCCAGCTGAAGAACAGAGTCCAAAAAACTTAAAATTGTTGTCTTGTTTTGCTCATGCAAATTGGCAATTGGGTGACTGGTGTCTCTTACCCTCATCGGTACTGTCATCCACAATTTCCTCAGAGAAAGGCATATCCAAATCAGAACCTCATGATTCCGTTAACAGTGAAATAGATTCTAACCAGACAGGAAGTGGATGTGATTCAGAAGAACCTACAGTTGAGGAATTTAATGGAAGTAGGGATGCCATGGACATTGATCAAGTGGACACCTCGGAAGGGAATGAATCGAATGATGGAAATGTCAGAAGTAATTGTTCACGTGATTCTAGCTCACATTGTAGTTCTGTCTCAGTGCCAAAAGACCATGCCCAAGAAGCCTGCCCTTTGCACCGCAAGAAGATAAGAAAAGTTGTGATCAGGAAAGACAAAAGGGCCCGAAAGAAAGAAGAGGATTTTGAAAAAGCTCTTTTGATTGTTAACACAAGAACAACAGTGGATGTTGCATGGCAGGATGGAACAATACGGCATGGACTACATTCTACAAGTTTGATTCCTATAGATAATCCTGGTGATCATGAATTTGTTGCAGAACAATATGTGGTAGAGAAGATCTCTGATAGTGATGGTGAAGATAATTGTCAAATTAGGCGTGTTGGGGTTGTGAAAAGTGTTAACGCCAAAGAGCGGACAGCTTGTGTGAGGTGGTTAAAACCAGTTGTTAGAGCAGATGATCCTAAAGAGTTTGACAAGGAGGAAGTTGTCAGTGTATATGAGCTAGAGGGCCATCCTGACTATGATTACTGCTATGGGGATGTGGTTGTTCGACTGTTACCTGTGTCTGTCTCTTCTGATACTGGTGCTGGAGAGGCTGCTGAGACATCAAAGCATGAAAATGAGGAAAATGGAGCTAAAAGAGGAATGAAATACAAGGTAGATAGCAATAAAGTGGAAAGTGCATCCGGGGGTGAAACTTATGTGGAGTTCTCAGACCTCTCTTGGGTTGGAAATATTACTGGCCTAAAGAATGGTGATATTGAGGTCACTTGGGCTGATGGGATGGTGTCAACGGTATGCTTATTTTATAAATTCTATCACTTGTTTCATCTGTAATTTTTCCTGTTTATTTTTTCTTTGGTGATAAGTATTTTTTTTCCTGTTTATATAAACATGAATGCTGCACATGCACTAGGTTTTTTCCGTTATGGAATGCTTTACTCATCTTCCATATAATTTTGGCTGATGAGGAGCTGAAGAATTATTTTAATTATTTGAAATTTGGTACTGATTTGAATCTGCTGAAATTTGCACGACTTCAACATAATCTGGCTTTGATTGGACCAAGATGGTATTCTGTGCTTCTTGGTGATGTAAGAACTTTATGCTAATACCTACAATCAGAGAATTGGTCCTTCATGCAGATATGAAGATGTAGGGAACCTTTGTGAAAGTTGAAATTACATTGGAAATTTATTTTGGGATTTGATCATGTGATTGGGCTTTGCAAAAGCAGGGATATTAGACAAATAGATAGAGTAGGAGAATAATCTGCATACCTTGGTTATTTTGTACTATAGCTTGAGGAAATTTCAGAGATTTGATTGCTTGGAATTCTTCTTTAGTTAGAAGGAATATATAAACTTGAGTATTGAGTAACCTAAATTTAGGGCCCTTGTTTATTAATCAATGGTCATAGAGAATCTAATCAGACCAAAGATGTCCAAGTCTTAATACTGAGTAGAGAGTACAAAATGAATATCCAAACAACCTGATAGCCATTAACTCCATGAAGTTAGTCAGATTTTGCAATTGTAAGCCAGATAAAATTTTATTGCTTGTTACAATTAGCCCCAGAAGCTCAAGTGAACCAGAATATTAAATGTCATTGATCTCTAAGCAAATGGCGTCTAGGTCGTCTGCATCACCAAGACAAGAATGGGAAGATATTAGACATTTGGGATCTTACTAGTGTTTCAGAATCATGTTAAGGGAACCGGGGTATGTCTTTCTTGGTAATTTTCATGAATTGAAAGGTTATGGACTACTTACATTAAATTTCAATAATATTTATATCTGGCTTTTATCTGAAGTTGGCAAATTCATAGCAGGTTTAAAATCATGTAATGTAGTAGAAGTGTTGAAATTCAGTACCAAAATGTTCTTTCTTCTATCAAAGGTTGCCAAAGGCTTTTGAATGTGACTTGGAATGTCTTCACCTTTTACATAATATAATGAATGTTGGGCTTTGGGATCCTTCTAGTTCATATTTGAGAACATGTATTAGTCAGAGTATTTGAATTCTTGTATATTTTGGGCCTCAGAGGCAATGAGAGAGAGTAAGCTTCATATGCCTAAAAAAATTAATTTTGTATATATGCTTTGGTGTCTGATGATATAACTTGTCCCTTTATCAATTAATATTTTATTTGTAGGTTGGACCCCAAGCAATCTATGTTGTTGGTCGAGATGATGATGATGAATCAATTGCTGCTGGGAGTGACTTAAGTGATGCTGCAAGCTGGGAAACTGTTACTGATGATGAGAAGCAAGTCCTTCAGGATTCCAGACAGGCATGTTCATTTCTTACCATTGCTGTGTTTCTGTAGTAATCAGTAGATTTGTTGTTTCTTTCTCTGAGGAAACCAATGGAAATATAAATTTCATCTTGCGAAATTTGCTGGTTTCAAAAATCATGCTCTTAACTTTTTTCTTCTTTCCTTTGTATGGATATCTATGGCAATATAGTTTGTAACAATTGATGCACGAAGTGGTTGTAAAATTTGTCATATCAGAAAGAAATACTTGTTTACTCATATCAAAATGATGTCTTCTGGTCAATTCCTCAGATGAATAGCTATGTATTGCGGTTGATGTTATATTTGTCAACTACTTGTTATTAATCATACCAGTAAATGTTGATCAAAGTTATGAGCCTCATTTTTTAATTATACAAGATAATGGGGTGCAGGATATTGAGAGGGAAAATTCAGGTAGTGACGTATCTGAGGAAAAAGAGAGTGGAGAGAATGACTTTGGGGCTGCTGCAGCACTTTCTGTTCCCCTAGCTGCATTCCGATTCGTTACTAGACTTGCCACTGGAATATTCTCAAGGGGCCAAAGAAATGTAGACCCAGTTCACTTGCAATCAAAACGTGAAAGTGAACTTCCATCAGAGGAAATTACAAAAGCTTCTGAGGCAATAGAAGTTAGTGATGAATCTAGTTCTCAGAAAGCTATGATTGTTGACAGTGATGATTCAGAAACTAAAAATGAAAAAGGTGAGGAAAATGTTTCTACAGAGCTATCTGAGACTTTATGTGGCTTGAGGACTGAAGATTCTCCAGGAAGTTTTGACAATGATTGTGTTTTCAAACGCTTTGATATAACTAGAGATCCTTCGGACCATTATTTTATTGGTGCAAATGGACAGGTATTGCTTTGCTTTATTTCCTATGCGGCTAGCTATAGGATAAGATAAAATGATATAGGAGCTTTCTAGTTTTATAATTTATATTCTTTTGATGAATATTGAGTCACACACATGGATGCACAGACAAGCTCTCATGTGTGGACAAGAATGCTTATTAAAGAGTAATATTTATGGATGTTACAAAAAAAAAATATTACTCTTATCTTTAATATAGGACTTAATTGAAGAGTTAAGTTGGTCCTAAATATAAGACTTATTTTTTATATTTACCAATATTTTTCCAAATTATCCCTATAGATATTTTCTCAATAATCTAGTAAGAGGGGGAGGGAGTTAAGGAAGATGATTAGGATATTTTAGAAAATACATGATATATTAACTAACTTAACTAATTTTCTTAATCTAATCAAATTAGTTACATATATGTTATATTAAGGACCGGAAGAGTAATATTTATGGAGCTTCCTATATTTGGCATCAAAGATATAGATAGAATACCAGTCATGTCAGCAGCTATTCAATCATGCAACTGTGTAAATACATACATTTAATTTTTTGTTTCTTTCTTTCGATTCTCCCTTATATCATGCGAACACCACTGCATGATTTTTTATTCCCTTTCAGATTCATAGTCGCAAATGGTTTAAGAAAGTCCAGCAAGATTGGAGCATACTACAGAATAACCTGCCAGGTGAGTGGTGCTAGCTGAAACTATCCAAAATTTGAAGTTTCTTGATTTCACATTTCAGTATGTAAACAATTGGAAAAAATTTGACAGACGGAATCTATGTACGAGTTTATGAAGATAGAATGGATCTCCTAAGAGCAGTTATAGTTGGGGCATTTGGGACCCCTTACCAAGATGGTCTTTTTTTCTTTGATTTTCACCTTCCATCAGAGTATCCTGATGTTCCCCCGGTAAGAAATACATATTTTAAAGTCATAAGTTGTGCTATAATTTATTTTTCTATGATCCAGGATAGTTAGATAGAAGTTGCTTATTCAATTTGTTGGATTTTACTGATATATCGTGTTTTTTAAACATTTTCTTGTATGCTGCAGTCAGCATACTATCATTCTGGTGGTTTGCGAATCAACCCTAATTTATACGAGGAAGGGAAGGTGTGCTTAAGCCTTCTAAATACATGGACAGGCAAAGGAAATGAAGTATGGGATGCAAAATCTTCCAGCATTCTTCAAGTGCTGGTTTCACTGCAAGGGCTAGTGCTCAACTCAAAGCCATACTTCAATGAGGCTGGATATGACAAGCAGGTTGGAACAGCTGAAGGAGAGAAAAATTCATTGTCCTACAATGAACATACGTTTTTAGATAACTGCAGGACAATTATGTATCTTATGCGGAGACCCCCCAAGGTAATTATGAATAAGATGTTTAAAATACCTTTTTAATATCTCTTAAAGCATCCTCAGACCTTGTAGGTTTTGTTCATTCCCAACATCGTGCTGGAAACTCTTTAATATTCTATTAAGATTAGATAAAGGACTATTGTGTTATGTACACTTAGTACCTTGATTAGGTTGCTCGATACCAATCAATAATTCTTAAGCTTTTGGGTATTGCGAAGCAACACGTTTACTGGAGAAAAGTTTTAGTACCAGTATAAAAATCAACTACTGTCTGAATTAACAGAATACATGTTATTGGTTGCGGAGCTTTTTTTTTTTTTTAATTATGAGTTACTTTTAAAATTATTCTTCTCATTGTGCCATTTTGCAATGTCTTAAAATGCAAAATTCCTACTTGATGTGATGAAATTTTTGTAGCGTCTACAAATGCTAGAAGCACATTGTGGATTTGGTGTCGTGAGTCTTTGGGCAGTGGTTGCTGTAGTTTCTTTTGATTGTGCCATATAATTTGACTGTTACCGTGCTGATGAAATTTCTAGGACTTCGAAGTGCTTGTCAAGGAACATTTCAGGAGGCGCGGTCATTATATCCTTAAGGCTTGTGATGCGTACATGAAAGGTTACTTGATTGGTTCTCTGACTAGAGATTCGTCTACCAGTGACAAGACTGATCAGAATTCAACTTCTCTGGGTTTCAAGCTGGGGTTAGCCAAGATAATGCCAAAGCTTTTCTTGGCACTAAGTGAGGTTGGAGCTGATTGTGAGGAATTTAAGCATCTGAAAGAGTCAGCGTGAATTTAAATCACAAGGATATAGCGTCTCTTTAATTTCAACAGGTCACCCATACTTAAAATTTTGAAGAGGTACTGATAAATGTAAAGGTTCTCTTGTTTCGTCTATGTTTTCATTGAACACATTGGAACCTTTTAATTTCCCTTGTTTAAAACTGCCAATTCGTTTGTTGGAGCATATTGAAGATAGGAACAGAATTGGTGGGTCTTGTCGGAATATAGCAAGCGGTTGCTATTATAAGAGAAGTACTCACTAACAGAGGCTGGGAAATCACACTTTCCATCGCCCGGTGAAGGAAGATGTTACTTCGGTTGATTGTGTTTTTGTCTATTTGTTTCTTTCCGTTTTGGAGGGAAAGAAGAAAATTGCTTTTTTTGTTGGGGTTGGTGTGGTTGTGGCGGGTTGATTTTCCCAGTTGTTTTTATTTTATTATCTACCCGATTCATCAGAGGTTTATCCCGATTATATCCGGATTCAACCCGCATCGCACACTTGGCTATGATGGATGAGTCTCTCAACGGGAATTTTCTGTATATGTCAAAGTTCGAACTCAATACCTCATTTAAGTGATATCAAATCACTTACTACTCAAACTAACTCCGTTGATATTTTCCCAGTTGTTGAAAGCCTAATTGGTTGTCTTGCATGGCTTGATTGCCTCCTGCTTGTCAGGATCTCATGATATGAATATAATCTACATTCCTTTACTATGTATTTTGACGTATCTGAGTTTCATAACATTTAAAAGCATTATAATTCGTTGCATTCACTCGCATGGCGAGCCATGAGTCGAATTTGTAGATGTTTTTTCGATCCTCATATTCATTCTTGCTGGGAGAAATTGTTCACTTGATATTGGGGCACACCTAACTCGGTTATGAATACATTCTCGGAGAGGGAAGCAGGCGAAACGCAATACCCTGCGGTTCCACTTGAAGCCACAAGACTTCCGAACCAAAACGAAGAAGTAAGTTCCCACTTCCGACCTTATTTTTAAAATGAAGAATGTAACTTTAAATTGTTAAAAAATAAAAATTGATAACCGTGGCCTTGGAAAACTTCAGTGCCCAGGTGTAGGAGAATAGGGGAATTAAACTAATGAAAAGTAGATGCTGGAGACGTTATACTCATCTCAGAGGCTAATCTCTTCGCTTAAATAGCTGCCCAAAGCTAGGCCGATGTCACCAAATTTTCCTTATCACGTAGCGCTACCCATTCAATTTCTAGATTTGTAGCAGAGATATCTGCCGGACAAATAAGGGGTTAGTAGGGATGTGATTAGATGTGTTTTGGTCCCTCAGCAATTCCTCTGCATTTCTCAGGCCAAGATTACAGAAGGGTGAGCATAACATCGTCATGCTTTTAAGGAAACACTAATGGCTATTGGTTCTCTTCCGTTTACAATTTTCATTGAGTTAAGTTGATAGCAGCTTATGGCTAAGGCCAAAAGCAATAAAGCATGGTGCCTGGCTAGTTTTATCCAGTGTTTGAAGCAGAGACCCTTTCACCACTGGTGGAATGCTGATAGGCAGTTAGGGGTTGCTGCTTCCAATGGTAGATATGCATGTAACCTGACTAGTCATACCGAAAAATTTTAATATTTCAGAACAAAGAGCAATATGGTTCTAAAGCTAGTTATTCCTCATATGTCAGCCTATCAAGTAGCTGTTTATGAGCTCATATAGGGTGGAAAACTGCTTCTGCAGAAAAGGAAGTACAAACAAGGAAGCATCTTATATGCTTTTTGTTATTTGTTTTCTCACCATAATTATAGCAAAATCATTCAGTCCAGTTCTGGTTCTATTATTACACAATAGCAATATGACACATTAAAATCAATGTCGACCAAAATCCAATGCTGAAATTAATCTAGCGCTACATCATCTATAATCTTTTCTCAAGTCAAAAAGGGGAAATGGGGAATGATTGCTCAAATTAGCGGGAGAGAAAACTGACTGAACTCAAAAACCAGTCTTGATAAGATTCCTCCTAGCCAAGAACCTCGCGATGGGAGGCGTTAACGCAATTGTGATGGGAACTCGGATGGGAAAGAGAGCCTTGTTACAGAGCAAAGCCAAGGCAAAAGCCCCACTCGAGGAGGCCGCAAGCTCAGCCGTCCGATTCCTCGTCTTCTCTTGGGTCACCGGTGCCGGTGCAGATGTCTCGTGGAACACAGAAGACCCATCAGCTTCTCCCGAAGGAATTGTTGGCTTATGATCATCATTTTCGGGAGAGACTCCACCTATATGGAACTTCTCAAGAACAGATTCAACATCGACGTTGTTCTTGATTGCAATGAAGAGGCCTGTGATGGAAACCGCAGAAACAGAACAATGAACTCCAAGGGCAACTTTTCCGTACTTCTTCACGATCTGACGGAATCGGCCACCCGCCATCGTCAAACCAAAAGGGAAGAGACTAGAACGCAGAGATCAGCCCCTCGGAGGTTTCTAATTTCTCAGCGCAGGGTTTTGAGGAGTTACATTACTTTGTTTACCTTACATGTTTTGGTCATACGGCGCCGTTTGATATGGTGGAATTGGAATAAGGATCGGAATCGGAATAAAAGTGAAAATAGAATTGAATATAATAATGAAAATAGAAAAGGACCCAAAAGCCCATGCCGAATTAGAAAAAATATATCCTCGCTGCAATGAAGCTTATGATCATCGAATCGAAAAATCAACAACTACACCACCGATGACATCCACGCCACGGACCTTATGCATGCAAATCACACACAAATCAGATCTATAGAACCATTCTGGAACAGATAAACAAATACTGTAACGAAAATCTCAGGAAAAAAAAAGTGTTCATGCTTTCCTTCGTTTCAACAGAAAACTTCGGAAGACCCATATCAAATGCAAGATGAAAACGGAATTTGCATTGCAATCTCGAAGGGGCTTCAATGAAGCTTGACAGATGAGTAGACGCCGCTGTACTAGGTTCGATTCAGCTCGGGCGGTCGTTGCCGGACGGAAGGTCACTTGAACGCCGTCACATTGGAGGTGTGGGAGGGGATGAACGTGTAGATCTTGACTACCCCACAACAGATCCGAAGTTCGTGGCCGCAATGATTTGAGGACTTCTACCGTCGCAGTCGCGCATGCATTGCCGTCGCCGTCCAAGTCACGTCACCGTCATTGCTTAGTTGATCCTAGAAGCCGTCGAGCTTGTGCGGTCTTGTAGTAATGTCAGGGGCAGAGCTTCCATTTCATTTTTGATTCTAAGGAATCTCAGCAATTCTTTGGTCCTCAGAATTCCATCGAATTCTTAAAATCCAAACAGTCGTGTGTAAGGGATCCATCTCCAATTCTTTTTCCTTGTTCCAAGTTCCAGAATAGCAAACACAGCCTAAGTGTAGTGCAATTTCATGTAGGAAGGATTGCATGCATCATGGATTCCTTACACCTCACCTAACCCAAAAATAAATCAGCAAGTCCGAGCAATTACGCACAAAAATAAAAAAGTATCAAGCTTCAATCACAATTAAACATGCATCATGAAGAATAGAACCGTTGATAATAAATAGAACCAGTGCTCTAAGAAGACGAATGACATGCCACCAGAAGGGGGTATAAATAGGAACACTCGACATTTCATAGGGCCTATATGGTTCTATAGACCCTGTCATAGACATGAACCACGGCATGAAATGCACCTAATACTTCACCAAATGGCAATGGGTCGACGCGACTGCATCGAAAAAGAGTTAGTTACAGACTCCCAAATCTGCAAAGTTAGTAATGAAACACAGCATCTCATGAAAGACACCATCACAAATAAAGAAGAGCCAGGGGCAAAAGAAGACAATGAAAGGTTAAATATCAGAGTTGTGTCCCACGTGACGAAATCCGAAATGGCAGGTTAAGCAGCGTGATGCTTTGAGTAAACGTAACTCAAAACAGGAGCGGAGAGCTAATAATGGTACACATATATAGTTGAGTGGATAAAATGATTGAACTAAAAATTGTAGAAGATGTGATGGGATGATATATATATATATATATAGATGGGATTTTGACATTTTATAGGGACGTCGTGCGATGTTTCATAAACAGCCACGCGAATTTGATGGAACATAATGCCACTCCTGATTAGTTTATTAAGAGGATTTTGCATTAATTATAACATATTTAACATTAATTGGATGAGTGGTCGAAGTGGGGAAGTGGGAGCCAACCTGCTATTTGTTTACAACACATGTATCACCATTATGTGATCCATGCATGCATATTCCCCCTTGCTAACCCTACCAGTTTACTGCCTAATACCCCCATTCTTTATTTTTGTCCGGTGTTTGATGCCCTTGTTGGGTTCATTGTAGTGCTGTTTCTTATACTCTACAGTGTTGACTTGAACTAGGGGCCACAAAAAAAAAAAAAAAGAAGAACAAGCGTATGATGAGAGTCATCGAGTTTATTAATGATGAATTGGGGTACCGGTAGAGGCCCCTCAGAAAGAAACTTGCTAGAATTACATATGATAAAATTCAACATATCTAAATCCGCATGATGATGTAGACAGGATTTCCTAAAGATACAAAAAGTCGTTGACCTCTTATGTCAAATACTTTTGTGCCAAGGTGGCACGATATGCAAATTCTGTTAATCGCTTATATCTGAATCAAAACGATTACCTGTTGCAAATTCTGCGACTATGGAATTCGTAGTGGCAGCACTTGTGCCTTTTCCCACAACAACCTTATATACATAAGCTGAATTTAGGGTCATAGTCATGTACATGTCTACTTGTTGCATGCTTCCTTTTGTATGGCATCCTCCTTTTGTTTACCACTCGGTCAAAAGGTGGTCAACAAAATCTTCCGAGGTTAATGGGGCCTCCAGAGTCCAGGGATGGATGTGCAAGGTTTCTTGGGCCCGGCCCAAATATGACCTTTACGACTCACCCTGTAGGTTACTGCTTAGAAGCTATTGGCGCTAGGCTGTCATTCGTTCTGGAGGGAAAACGCAGGAATGGCGGAAGATTACGAGCAGGTGGAAGAAGAGTTCGCCGTTTGGAAGAAGAACACCCCTATCCTCTACGATCTCGTCCTCTCCCACCCTCTTCAATGGCCTTCTCTCACCGTCCATTGGGTCCCCTCCTCCCCTCAACCCCACCCCCACCCTTCTTTCAACCTCCACACGCTTCTCCTCGGTACTCACACTTCCCAAGGTGTCCCCAACTTCCTCATGATCGCCGAGGCTGCGCTCCCCGTCAACACTTCCAATGCCGTTGTTAACGTCGATTCCGAGAATCCTGCTACTTCTAGGGTAATTTTTTTGTTTTCGTTTTTGCACAGTTATTGCCTCATTGCTGTACTTTATGCGTACCAACTGTTCGATAAAATACGTCAGTTTGACTCGGCTTTAGTTTTCCTTTTTCTTCTTAAATTCTTTTGTAGATAGAAATCACTCAAAGAGTTGCCGTTGATGGGGAGGTGAATCGAGCGCGGTGCATGCCGCAAAACCCCAATGTTATTGGCGCCAAAACTAGTAGCTCCGAGGTTTATGTGTTCGATTCTGCCAAGCAGCTCGGGAAGCAGCAAGCGCTTGGTTGTGACCCTGATATCAGATTGAGGGGTCATGACAAAGAAGGATACGGTTTGTCTTGGAGCCCCTTTAAGCAGGGGCACCTTTTAAGTGGTTCACATGACCATAAGATTTGCTTGTGGGATATATCAGCTTCCCTTCAAGATAACGTGCTCGACGCAATCCACATTTATGAGGTAATGAGGAAACTTCATGTTTATTCTTTGACATTCAAAGCTGATCATCTTGCCGTATTGGCTGATACTTTATTATGAATTTGGACTCGTGAATGCTACTTGAGGCCCATGAATCTGTGGTCGAAGATGTATCGTGGCATATGAAGAATGAGAGTTTATTTGGGTCTGTAGGAGATGACTGTAAGTTGATTATTTGGGACTTGCGAGCAAACCAGGCCCAGCAATCAGTTAAAGCACATGATAGGGAGGTAATGCAGTTTAATTGACATCGCACTCAAACTTTGTCATGGAATACAAATGGTTCTCATTGTATTCGTCCACCTCTCTCATGATTCATGACTAGAAATACAGACTGTGAGTGTCAGAGAGAGGCCGCAAGACAAGACAGCTGACTGGAATATGATTTGTTGCTCTCCACTTTTTCTTCTGATTCAGGTGAACTTTCTCTCTTTCAACCCATTTAATGAATGGATTTTGGCAACTGCATCTTCGGACTCAACTGTTGGTCTCTTTGATACACGGAAGCTGACAGTGCCACTTCATGTACTAAGCAGTCACGCGTAAGTCCTTTGCCTATGATGTTGTGTTTTGTTTTATGATCTTCTAGGATCCCCTTCCTGCCACTTCCCTATTCTGGGTAATATAAGATATGGACAAAGGTTCCCAGTTTCAGTCTTCATTGGATTCTTTAGGGCAGCCGACTAGCTTGCGAAGTTTAGTAGTAATGGGATGTGTCCTATAGGTAGGGCTATAGTGGCTAGTGCCCCCTCCCCATTTTTCGCGTTGTTGATTCTGATAAGTTGGCTTGTAGAACAGGGGTAGGTTAACTGCTGCCCTTTCCCCAGAATTTCTTTTCTGTCTGCAGCTTCGTTTTATGGAATGAATCTCTTACTCGGACAGCCAAAAGATTAAAAATAAAAGATATATATTCAGTAAAGTGAATTCCTCTGCAGCTCTTTGTAGACATGTTATGCCTATTTTTATTTGAACTGTATGACGGATTATTTAATTAATATATGTATAAATGTCTTATTTAGAATGTGCATCATGCGATTCAAAAATTGATTTGTCAATTTGGTTAGAGTTTTCCTTGCTAATAAATTCAGCTTAGTTATCCTTCATCTGGCTTGATTTATCAGGTCATTCATTATCCTTATTATTTTGTCTGCCTCATACTTATTGAACATCTTACATGTAAGTGGCGATGACAGTGTTAATGACTGCACAGTAGACACTAATTGGTTGAGTCAAAAAACTTGGATGCTACACATTCGTGCTGCTAATGGGTTTTGAATTTGTGGTTTTTGCAATTTAGCATGATTATGTTATAAACGCATTCTTCCATCAAACCTGCATATGAGACTAACCCTGGAGGACCTAATACTTATCGAGCTTTCATTCGCACTAATCAACATATTAGGAGTATCAAGGTGGTGTATTGGGGAGCTGGGTGGTGTATTGGGGAGCTGGCCAGCTCTCCTCTAATCGTAGGCTTGTCAATTTATTATTTTTGGGGTCTTTAGACCTTTGACCCTGTCATTGGTCCATGTCAGGGTCGTGTAATGGGTTGAAACTGATCTCCTTGGATACTATTTTATTACATGGTTCCTGAGTCATAGCCGAGGAAAAACCAATCTTCATTTGTACTGATCTGGCTTACTATTAATTGTGTACAGAGATGAGGTATTTCAAGTAGAATGGGATCCTAATCACGAGACCGTGTTGGCATCTTCTGGTGCTGATAGAAGGCTAATGGTGTGGGACCTTAACAGGTATTTTAAAAGATAACGGATTTTTGGTTTCTTTGCATACGTCACATGCACGTTGCATTGATTTGTCAGAGATGTGTGCACAAAGAATAGAAATTACCCTGGTAATTGTCCATTTTTTTTCATGACAACAGAGTTGGAGATGAGCAGTTAGAAGGTGATGGGGACGACGGTCCTCCTGAGCTTCTCTTCTCTCACGGGGGTCACAAAGGGAAAATATCAGACTTTTCATGGAACAAAAATCAGCCATTGGTGATCTCCAGTGTAGCCGAAGACAACTCTTTCCAGGTTTGGCAAATGGCCGAGAGCATTTACCATGATGGTGACTATGATGACATGTGGACTGCTGATTGCGAGAACTAGGCATAGACCCAGTGTAATGGCAATGCTTTGTATTGTCACTTTTACTTATGTTCAGTTTACGCAGTGTTCGACTTTTTTTGGCCAAAGAAAAAATTCACTGTGACCTGATGATCCGCTGCAGTTGGAACAATGATGGCAATTCGGCAGTATTATCTTGGTCATTGTATGCGTTATCGTCATGGCCTCAAGTCGTGAGGATTCGGTTTGGTTAAAAAGTTTTCTTCCCTTAAGAAATGTCCAAGAATTTATGTATAGTTTAGTAAGAGAGTATAGTTAAAAGTTATCAATCTATAAAAAAATGTTTAAAGTTAGCCAACGCGTTCCAGGTTTCTCTTCAGGCCAATAAATCAGTCGAGTTGAAGGAGACTTGGATCCATCAAGTTGCAAATGGTGAGACACGGGGCCTTACCAAATGTAATTAGAGAATTGAAAATAACAAGGTTTGCTATTCATTTCATGTGCCCCAGTCAATAAAAATTAGTATAGATAATAAAAAACATATTTATATTTTATAAGGATGTTGATTCTCTTGAGAGGGTTGAGGGTTTTAATAGATAATTTTATGAATCTCTTATAAATGTTATGTGTCAAATCTATTTTAATTTTTTTGTACAAAAAAAATATTCATAAGCCCATAACGTTCACTAGTAGGTTACAGGGTCATTCGCCTTCCCATCAATCCAAGAAGTGTTCGAAGGCAGATATGTTCTTTCCATATGCAATCTTTGGCTAATGTGCCCAGACTGGATTCCGGAAGTAGGCTTCGCATTCTCAAACAAAGAATAACTACGTGCCTGCCCTCATTTGCAAAACCAACTAGAAGACCACAGTTTCTTCATAGCACAAATCGAGCATCCCTCGTACAGTCAAACGCTGAAGGTAGGGGTAAACGTGTTATTACAAGAGAGAAAGAACAATGGTAGCAACTATGCAAGCCACCTTCCTTGTCTCACTTAAAAATAAGATTTCTTATTAAACAGAGAGAAGTTTCTGTTCTTCCTGTCCCCAGCAAATATTACGGAAAGATGAAACGCCATCTTACCAAAATTGTCCAAGTTCATAGAGTGGGCAACGTCACCAAAACATCCTCATGACACGTTAAGCATAAATCATAACCACCCAAGGTATCCGGGCACATAAGAGATGCTAAGATTTGAAAAGAAACTTAATTTCAAAAAAGAACAAAGTCTGTCTCTGCCATAAGCTCTGCGTGCTACACATCCACAGCTGTTTCTGCCAAACAAATCATCAATGTAGGATTTGATATTAATTGAACTAAATCAATCTAGCATACCCAGCAAAGATAGATCTTCCATCTCATAACAGCCATCCCCAAGGCAATAACCCCAGAGGGGGTCAAAAAGAAAGGGAAAAAATGAAGATCTGATACACAAATTGACATAATAATGGATAGCTGATGCCGCAACTGTAAATGAGTTATCCGCAGAAGTTATGTACTGTGAAGACGATGAGAACTGACATCAAATTGGCTCTTCAACCGGCTCTTGTGGCACTGGCACGGGTTTTCCCTAATAAACGAAGCGTGATATGAACATAAGAAAATAATAGTGACCAAGAATTTGCAATCAAAACATTGAAAAGGATACATTGTCCGAGATTACTTAATGAAGTTAGGAAGAAAGACGTTCATTCACATCTCTCCTCTCCTATTAGTTGTACTATTAATCCATTTAAATCATCACGGAGATGGCCTAACTCATAAAACTATAGTGATCCTTCTGAAATCCCCCTTTGCTGCGGAAATTCAAGATTACCTCGCATAAAATCTAGCAACCACTCATCAGCACCACAGCATAACAGTGATTAGGAATTTTAGTACTAACACGACATACGTTAAGGATTACAGTAGGACTAACTGAATTTTCATAGCCCTGTATTGTATCATCCAAACCAAAGAACTGCAGTTGGTCACCCCACACAGCAAATCATGCATCTCGCAAGTGCTCTCTCTCTCTCACACACACACACCACACACAGAGCAAACAAATTCAGTCTAGAATGAAAGAGTTAACAAGCCTTTACCTTTGCTCTTATTTTCTGTAGAAGAATTGACCTTAGGCACTGTCTGTCCAGCTCCACAAGCAGGAATATCCTTGAGCCCTATATTTTGGCTTGCTAGGCACTGGAGACTCTCAAATTCACAACCATTAAACCCTTGCCCATTTAGCGGTGTGCCTTCTGTAGCCTCTCCTTCTGCTCCAGGGCGAAGGCAATAGACCAAATCATTACACTGCATGTTGCAAGGATTCAACACATAAGAACCAGGCAAGCTTGGATTTGGTGGGTTTGAATTAGATGATTTTTGATATGGAAATGAACCTATCTCCCCTTCGATTCTCCCCCGAATATCCACAAGTAAGCACTTTAGCCTTGCAATTTCAGCCTCTAAAGCAGCCTGGCCTTGCAACTTCTTCATTAAATGCTGATTCAAGGCCCTCAACTTTACAACCTCATCCTCCAAAGATGCAGCACGGGCTTTCTTTTTCTCACGATATTTGCGAACTGCTTCACGATTACCAAGAGGACGTTTTTTTGATTTCTTTTCCCCTGACTCTGCAGTGTCATCAGTCCCAGCCTTGTCTTCAGCAGGGGCGGGGACAATTTTGGTGTGCACATGATAACAAGTGTGGGTATGTGAAAAATCAGGGCCAGGAGGATTGCAAGTGTGGGTGTGGGTGCAAGCATGCGTATCCTTGAGAAGTTCTTCGAAGAAACTATCCATTGAGCAACTGCTTGGAAGTTCGCCCACGTTTGGGCTCGAGAACACTTCACCGTCGTCCATTAGGCGACAGGAAATTCCAATTAAACGTAGAGTTGGTCCTGATTAGAAATGGGGGAGATATTTACAACAACAAACTTGATCGATGTAAGACCTTCGAAATCAATTCCTTCATAAAATCAATACCATCCGATGGATGAAAAAAAAAAAACAGGAAACTTCATGTTCATGAAAGATACAAATTACCCCGCCCCCCCAACAGACAAAAGAAAAAACAGAAATTGATCACGCATCGTAAAATGTTTTTATAGCAACTAAATTAAAAATCAAGAACTCCGTAGACGTGTCAAGATAACACCCGAGCATTTAACATTTTGGACGCAACCCGGATTGCATTCCACAGTGGCCACAACCAACTTGTTCAATAACCAACAACCAAGAAAGAAATGAAATATTTGCTTAGAGCGAATCGGAGAAACATAGAACACAAAAAACGGCATAATTAATACAAAAAAGCAACTAAATTGATTTTGGCCCAAACCGAAGAAACAGAGAGGTATCGTGAAAACCCTGAGAAGATGAGAAGGTCACGAGGAGGCACGAGACGAAGGGGAAGCGTGACATGAAACCCTAAATTAAAAAGCAGCATGCAAAAAAGATAGACGCACCAGAGCGAAGAGATAGATTCGGAGATTCTACACGATTGCTTCCAAAAGTCACTAGTGTGAGTCCCCGACTAGGTACTCAGGAAGGTGTTTGTATGTTTCAGTCATGGATCCGTACTTCTAGTCTACACAAGTTCGCGGAAAAAAAAATAGGGAAAAAGACAAAGACAGAAATGACGCGCTTGCAAATGGCTGACTGGGTCTTGTTTAATCTATTTTTTTTAAATATTTATAGGCTTAAATTATCATTATGAATTTTGAAATGGATTTTTTTTTATCTTCTTTTCAAAAAAAAAATATTAAGTCTAAATTTATAAACTCGCGCCTCAGCGGGTAAATCATTATTTTCTCTGGTTTAAGAACAATGGGAATTCGGATTCCTTTTCCTTTTTGAGCAAGGAGTAAAAAGCATTATTAGTTAACAAAATTCTTAAAAAGAGAACTTGGCAAATTTTCCAAAACCTAATACAACCAGTAACTGTGCGGCACACGTTATTTTATTATAAAATCTAATAATATATTCATGATTGATCCTGCGCCAAAATCATAATTCGTACCGTGAATTTTGATCCTCTTATATTAGATTTTAATTTTAGCTAAGGATTACATGAGTTATTCATCCAGAGGTTTGACGTGTACATATGTAAACCTCCTCGAGGCTGTCTTCTAAACAAATACGGGATGCTCTGAGAAAGACACTAATAAAAGTCGCAAATGGCTGCTCAGCCTTTTTTGTTTTTTGGGCCCACAACAAGTAAACTAATTAGTGGAATATAGTGATTACGTTCTACATGTCCTGAAAGAAAATGGACATTTCCTCTCACTTGTATGGGTGTGTTTGAAAAAAAATTTTTAAACTAGCTTATAAAAAAAATAGAATTATAGATAATTTATGAAAAAAGACTTTTTTAGAAGAACTTATAGAAAAAAAGTGATTTTAGATAAATGAGTGTTTGGATAGTTATTTGTAGAAAGGGTTTTATGAGTGGTAAATTACGAAAAAGGGTATGAGTATTAAATGAAGAGAGATAAGAGATGAGAGGAGAGAGGGTGTAAGAAAGAAAAGAGAGAAAAAGTAGGAGAGAGGAGAGAGAGTGTAAGAAAAAGTAGGAGAGATGGTGTAAGAAAAAATAAGGGTAATATAGTAATTGGTTAATTCATAAACTCTTTTACTGTTTCATAAGCTGCTTTGACCAGCTTATCTGAAACCTTGGTTTTAAACCATGGTTTAGTCCAAAAGCCCGTATGAACAAAAATTGCTGTTTGGTAAAAAATTTCCTCAAACTGAGGTTTGGGGCCAAAAACTCTTTTTAAACCATGGTTTGGGGTGTTTCCAATCACACCCTATGTTGAATAAACATAAAAATAAAAAATTAAATGATTATAGTAAAATGTTTTTCGATACTTTTTTTATTTAAGTATAAATATTGAACTGTTTTTCACTTGTTTGAAATTGAAAAACATTTTTAAATGTTGCATGAAAGTAATAGTGACTTCATGTTTTCTCAACTCACTGATAAGAAATTACTTTTTAAAAGCTGCAAAGTGTTCTTTTGGGACTTAAGATGGGTCATTTTCAAATGCTTTTGCAAACTTGAACGAAACATTTCGATTTTTGAATTTTAAACAAATAAAAATAATATTCCTGTTGAGAGCGTTTCGGGGCTGTATAAGGAGTATTTTTGTCAGACAAAACATTATTCCCAAGAAGGATGCATGCAGACATAGCAGCCGTGATGGACGGAATCAATCCCCATTTCTCCAATAGTGGTAATCGGTATTCCCCTGACAAAGGAATAAAACTGAATTCAGCCGAACCAAACATGAGAATCCCAAAATTTGATTCCCCTCCTCGCATTTAGCATATTTGCAGAAATAACAACCCTTCCCATTGCGTGAAGGCTTCTATGTCCACTTATCTGCGCCATTTCGCTATCACTTGCTATCCTGCACAAGTCCTTGTTTCCTACTCAGACACTAAACTTTCTTCCAATACTATAAATCTCGACAAAAGAATCAGCTGCACCAGAAGTCTCAGATGTCGTCATCTGAACTAACAAGGTCTAATTCAATCATCTTCCCACTACCCCCCGTGGTTTTATCACCCGATGCTTGCCCTTCAGATTTTATTCTTTTGGCACCTAAATGTCCGTCCCTTGTTGCAGGGGATCCCACTTTTACCGAAGACGGTTTCCTGAAGCAGCAGATAAGATATAAGCCAGACTAGCATACTACCACAGACCACGTATACTAGTACTACTTACTACATGAGACAAATAAGATTAACTTAAATTTTATTCGCAACTTACCTCTTATCAGTGTACTTGCTTTGTTCATTTGGCATAATTTGTTTTCTCTTCACTGCCTTTGAGTCCGGCTTGCCTGCAATTTGAAGTAAAAAGCAGCTAAGAAGTAAGAAAACAATAGCATCGAGCTACGTATAGTAGCCCATAAAAGCACAAGACCGTATAATGATGACCTGTGATCTCTGAAAGAAATCTTATCCCTTGCGAATGCTTATTTGTTGTCACTTTGCCTGCATTGCTGGTATAGAGATGCAAATCCATTCATGACACCAAAAGTCAAAAGAAGTGAAAATCAAAATCTACGAGATACCAGCAAATATAGCAAAACAGTTAATTAGTTGCATTAAGTATAACAAACCTCAATGCCTTTTTAAGAGCATCCACTGACAACAATTTCAGTGGCTGAGGTTTCATTGGGTTTGTTTTGCCAATAACAGGATCAACTACGTGAATTCCTTCTGACTTGAAATAATCCCTAGGCCTAAATGCTGTTCTTAAGTTCCTATTAATAAAACACACTTGTACACGTAATCAATCAAGAAATTTCTGAGTATTTCACAGACAAAGATGATGAAAATAGTAAAAGCTCATCACCCACCCTCCCTTGAGTTCAGTTCGCATTGTGGAGTACTCTTTTGATGATTTCTACAAGATAACAGATAGGAGGTAGTTTGGCAAATACATAAACCTTTTGCAAAGAATACTGACAAGAAACATTGAAGGACTTGAAGCTGCTTACCGATTTATGATATTTACAGTGTGTCCCTTGACGTCTGAAATAACAAAGATTTATCTTACAATTTTGAAAGATCAGCGTAAAACAAAGCCAAAGCCAATGGCATTCAGATAAAATGAAGGACAATATATGAGATGCTATTAACACTTAAGCTAGGCCTTTCCTCGTTGCACAAAAAAAAAAAAAACGCCAGGCGAACTCGAAGATTAGGGAAGGGTCTTGTTTTGTTTTGTTTTTCTAGGATTAGATCGGTGCCAAATTTCATTTAGCATATGATAAAAGGTTTGTCAGACTAGTTTTCTGGGTGACTTATTTCTTATCTCATGCGTAACCAAAACAATGCCAGATGTCTTTGATAAAATTGAGCATATTCTAAAAAGTTGACATATGAAAGTAAATCTATGTGTCGTATCTCCATAGCTCTAAGCGCCTAGATTTCCCTCACAAAATCAAAAAACATGGTATCCATTGCATCAACCGAAGTACTGATTTGCTTACATATTTATCACCAGCGTACAGGGCAGCCCATCGTTTCGTTTTCCCTTGCAAACTCCGTAATCAACAGAAGTTCCTATCTTCAGAATTTGACTTGGGGAATATGCACTCAATGAAAAACCATTAACCTACAAAAACAAATAAAATATCCATATAAGTTGGGCAAACCAGTAAAAAGGGTATCTCACTGATTCATTATAATTAATACCATAGCATCCTTTCGTACTGAACAGTTAAACAATGCAAAGACCGTCCCTGCATGTTCTTGCGAGTTACTCTTATACGCATCGCCGAACAAGAAAAGAGAAATATTAACTTCATCCAAACACCCAATTTTCCATATACAGAAGCTCTTCCCTGTCGAACTTGTCTTTGGGCTCCCTTTCTCTGTCAGTACTCCAACAGTCGCCCAACATCCAGAAATAGTATCCCCTATCAGCAAATTCCTGAATCCGAAATCATTCTAGTTTTTCAGGCCGATGCAGAGATTATTGCAAGCCAAAAGTATATTGACAGGTTCTTGATTACAACAACCCCAGTTTTATCTTGAAGACCACTTTCATAGTAGGACACTAGGTAAAGAAGATTACTTGATTACTGGTAGCCGAACGAAACGAACGTCTGAAAAGCGTTCACTGAGCTCTGCAGAGGTTACCAATTGTTTCCTGTATGTGAAAAAATCCAGCAGCCCATATCATGACCACTTACCATCACTGCTTAGAATGCCTAAATCATTTATAAACAAAAATGAAATATATTCTGAAGCTACTATCACAGGCACTGCCTGATATATCTAGAACCTAAGAGCATGCTGTATATCATAGATTCGATGTATCCGATTGGGATATACAGCTAAAATCCAACCCAACATCGATTAACCTTATTCGCAGCCCAGAAAACTTCTCGACCTCAGTATGACTTGATTTCTTGTTCACCGGTTCATTCAACTTTTCGGACTTTTTATTTGATTTGGTTTCATGTTCAAGACAATCCTGAACAGCATTTCTAAACACCGACATGTCAGCCGTTTCCCTTTGCCTTCGCGAGCCATCGTCGGATAAGTAACCTGCCATTTGAGGAATACATGAGGACCGACGATTTGAAAATTCGAACCCCAATGTTTTTTGGGTGCGGGGGGAATCCATATTCGAGAGAGTCATTATTTGAAGGAATAGTTTCTCAAATAAATGTAAAAAATGAGGATTCGACGGCGTACCCGGTGAATGGCGTGAGGGAGAAGTCGGAGGGGTTTCCAAGACTCTGTCTTGAAGGGAAAGGAGGAGGTCGAGATCGAGGTCATCTTGGTGTTTTCGCATGGTTCCTGAAAATCTTGGGGAAGGAGAGGGCTTGTCAGTGGTGTATGGGAGTGAATTTAGGAACCGATCATCAATTCGAACTTCGAGAAATGGAGGGAGACATGAAAGTTTTGGAGGGAAGAGAAATTAAAAAAAAAAAAGTAAACTAAAATTACTTAATTGTTGCAAATATTATTGTACATGTGGATGTCCATCCTATCTCTTGGGATTCTTCTTAGGATTCATTCTTGCCTTTATGCCATAAAACTATAACTTCCTCAATGAATGACTTGAGAGGGGTTTCTTGTGGTTAATGGCATTTTATTCATCTTTAATCCTTTGTAACCTTATGTTTAGTCTTTAATGGTTGTGGCCTATAAATAGTGGCTATGTAGAAGGCATTTGTACAAGTGAATATACAAGCATATGAGAAATTCTCTCTTGTCCTTCCATTTCTCTCATATCAAATTCTTGTCTTGTTATTCTTTCTACTCTTTCACTTTCTTATTTTTATAACACGTTATCAGCACGACATTGCTCTGAAAAATTTAAGGTATGAACTCCTTATCAATCCATATACTATTATGTTCAATTATGTACAAAGGATATTAGTTTTCTCTTTATCTAATTATCATATATGTTTTATTTTCTATTATCATCTTACTTAATTATTATGAGCAAATGTTATTTTTATATATTTGTTATATATTTTACCGTTATTTATTATTCTTTCATATCCATTTTAATTTTTGTTGTTAGATATGTGTGTATGGGTTATCTTTATTGTATTTTATTCTTATATAAAATATTGTGTTATTCTAATTTTTCTTCTTCTTTTGATATATTGATACAATATTATGATTGATTCTCTATTTATATATATGTGTGTGTGTTATTTACATTTTTCCTTCTCCCTATATATTGTTTACATTTCCAATTCCCCCTCCCTATATATTTATTAATTTATATTTCAATTAATTTATTTATCTTCTTTGTATTCTTAGCATTATTATATATTTACTACAATTATATAATATTCACTTATTTATATTACGAAATACTTATACTATATTACTATTTATATATTTGATTTATGTTATTTATATTTCTAATTCTATGTATTGTAACATATTATTTATGGTGTTTTTATGTTATTTAATTTATTTTGTTATATTTATTTATATTTATTTAATTTATATTACTTATTTTATTTATGTTACTTCTATTGTAGTATTATTTTCTCTATATTATTTATGTTGTTTCCATTATTTTGTTTTGTTTATTTAATTGCTTATGTGTTACTGTATATATTTTATAGTTATTTATTTTATTTATTTATTTTGTTTTTATTTATACCATTTATATTTTGTTACTTTTATTGAATTTATATTTATGTTGAATATATATTGTTTATTTATTTATGTTTTTATTATCATATTTTTCTAATGAATTTTATCAGAATTCTAATTGTTATTATTATTTTAGTTCGATCCATGGCTAATTTGACGAAACTCGAGTTTACTGCTCTTGATATCCCGGGAAAAAATTATCTGTCTTGGGTTTTAGATGCTGAAATCCATTTAGATGCCAAAGGTCTAGGGAATGCTATTTTACCTAGAAATGAAGCAAGCAATCAAGACAAGGCTAAGGCCATGATTTTTCTTCGCCACCATTTACATGAAGGGCTAAAAGCTGAATACCTAACGGTGAAAGATCCGTTAGAATTATGGAGTAATTTAAAAGAACGATATGATCACCAAAAGACGGTAATATTGCCCAAAGCTCGTTATGAATGGTTGCATTTGAGGCTGCAAGATTTTAAATCTGTATCTGAATATAATTCAGCTATTTTTAAAATAAGTTCTCAACTGAAGTTGTGTGGTGAGAAAATAACAGATGAGGACTTATTAGAAAAAACTTTTTCAACCTTTCATGCTTCAAATGTTCTCTTGCAGCAGCAATACCGTGAAAAAGGTTTTAAAAGGTACTCTGAACTAATCTCATGTCTTCTTGTGGCTGAACAAAATAATGAGTTGTTAATGAAAAATCATGAGATCCGTCCCACTGGATCAGCTCCATTCCCTGAAGCGAATGTGACTGAACGCACTGATTTTCATGCCCATGGTCATGGTCGTGGTCGCGGTCGCGGTCGCGGTCGTGGTCGTGGCCGTAGTAGGGGACGTGGCAATTACCGTCATCATGGTGGTGGAAATAATTATAATCCAAATACCCACCAAAAGAAGAAATATAATGAAGGGCAGAAAAAAGACAAGGGTGGTACTTCAAAAACTGTGGAAAATCTATGTTATAGATGTGGAATGAAAGGGCATTGGTCGCGTACCTGTCGTACGCCTGAGCATCTAGCAAAGCTTTATCAAGCCTCCATAAAAAAGAATTCAAAGAACATGGAAGCAAATATGACTTTTCAAGATGATGATGTTGAGGCAAATTTTGCATTCAAAAATGATGATACCAATGAGCTATATGATGACCTTGATGCTATGGCACACTTAGAAGTGGCTGATTTCTTTGAGAATCATGACTAGAGAAACAAATTTAGTTTATGTTTTATCTATATTTTATCTTAATTTAGTTATGTTTTATGCTTTATTTATGTTTACTTTTATTTTCTTCTTTTAAGAGCATTATTACTAATAATATATTTTGATACATTTATTTTCTTTTGATGAAGAATATGGATGTTCCTCTCTCTTTTATTGGGCACAAGAATGAAGATATATGTCTTATAGATAGTGCTACAACACATACCATACTTAAAGATAAAAAATATTTTTCTCATTTGACAATGAATAGTGTAAGCATCAATACTATAGCGGGTAATACAAAACTAATTGAAGGCTCCGGAAGAGCAATGATAACATTACCCAAAGGGACAAATTTTGTAATTAATGATGCTTTATATTCCTCTAAGTCTCAAAGAAATTTATTAAGTTTTAAAGATATCCGCCGAAATGGGTATCATATTGAGACTATAGATGAGAAAAATATTGAATATCTATATATTACAATTGTTAGACATGGAGAAAAATGTGTTCTTGAAAAAGTACCTGCATTATCTTCTGGTTTGTACTATACAAATATTGGTATAATTGAAACAAATGCTACAGTAAACCAGAAGTTTACTGATAAAAATACATTCATTATTTGGCATGACCGGTTAGGCCATCCCGGATCAACTATGATGCGAAGGATTATTGAAAATTCACATGGACATCCATTGAAGAGCCAGGAGATTCTTCAATTTAAAGATTTTTCATGTGTTGCTTGTTCTCAAGGCAAACTAATTACAAGACCTTCATTAACAAAAGTTGGGGTAGAATCCCCTGCATTTCTAGAACGTATCCAAGGGGATATATGTGGACCTATTCATCCACCATGTGGACCATTTAGATATTTTATAGTTTTAATAGATGCATCTACAAGATGGTCACATGTGTGTTTGTTATCTACACGTAATTTAGCATTTACTAGATTACTTGCTCAAATAATTCGATTAAGAGCACAATTTCCAGAATATGCAATTAAGACAATTCGTCTTGATAATGCGAGTGAGTTTTCATCGCAAAAGTTTAATGATTATTGCATGGCAACTGGAATAACAGTGGAAAAATCTGTTGCTCATGTCCACACTCAAAATGGTTTAGCAGAATCATTAATTAAACGCCTTCAATTGATTGCTAGACCAATACTCATGAGAACAAAACTTTCCATTTCAGCTTGGGGACATGCAATTTTACATGCATCAACAATTATACGCATCAGGCCAACAAGTTATCATAAATTCTCCCCATTACAATTGACTTTTGGTCAGGAGCCAAATATTTCTCATCTTAGAATTTTTGGATGTGCGGTATTTGTCCCAATTGCTCCACCACAACGCACAAAGATGGGACCTCAGAGAAGGTTAGGGATATATGTTGGTTATGAATCTCCTTCCATAATCAAGTATTTAGAACTGTTAACGGGAGATTTATTTACGGCACGTTTCGATGATTGTCATTTTGATGAAATAAATTTTCCAACATTAGGGGGAGATAATAAGCAGCTGGATAAAGAAATCACATGGAAAGCATTATCGTTGTCTCATTTAGATCCTCGAACACAAATATGTGAGCTTGAAGTTCAAAAAATAATTCATTTGCAAAATATTGCAAATCAACTGCCAGATGCATTTACTGACCCCAAGAGAATTATTAAATCTCATATTCCAGCTGAAAATACTCCAATTCGAATTGATGTCCCAGCAGGACAAGTAGCAAGTGCAAATGAAAGTAAACCACGTTTGAAGCGTGGTAGACCAATCGGTTCCAAAGATAAAAATCCTAGAAAGAAAAGAGTAAACAATCAAGATGGTCAAATTGAGGAGGCTGATCTTATAGGAGATACCCAGGACATAACAAATCAAAAGACCCCAGAAGAGGTCCAGGTACCTGAAAATAATGAAGAGATCTCGATAAGTTATGTCACTACGGGAAAAAGGTGGAACCAAAAAAATATAGTCATCGACGATATTTTTTCATACAGTGTTGCTGTTGAAATAACTAATCAAAGTGAGGATCTTGAACCTAGGTCAGTTGAAGAATGTAGACATAGAAATGATTGGCCAAAATGGAAAGACGCAATTCAAGTAGAATTGAATTCACTTTCAAAACGTGAAGTTTTTGGACCTGTAGTTCAAATACCAAATGGTGTTAAACCAGTTGGGTATAGATGGGTTTTTGTGCGAAAACAAAATGAGAAAAATGAGGTTGTTAGATATAAAGCACGACTTGTGGCACAAGGTTTTTCGCAAAGACCTGGCATTGATTATGAAGAAACATATTCTCCTGTGGTGGATACAATTACTTTAAGATATCTAATTAGTCTGGCAGTGCATGAAAGACTTGATATGCGTCTAATGGATGTTGTTACAGCATACTTATATGGTTCTTTAGATACTGAAATTTATATGAAAATCCCTGAAGGATTTAAATTGCCTGAATCATGTAAGAATCCTCGAGAAAATTATGCAATTCGTTTGCATAAATCCTTATACGGATTAAAACAATCTGGAAGAATGTGGTATAACCGTCTAAGTGAATATTTGTTGAAAGCAGGCTATAAAAATGACTCAATTAGCCCATGTGTTTTTATAAAAAGGAATATATCAGAATTTGTTATAATTGCTGTCTATGTGGATGACTTGAATATAATTGGAACTCCTGAAGAGCTTCAAAAAGCAATGGATTGTTTAAAGAGAGAATTTGAAATGAAAGATCTTGGAAAAACAAAGTTTTGTCTCGGTTTACAAATCGAGCACTTAACAAATGGAATTTTTCTTCATCAATCAGCTTATATTGAAAAAATATTAAAGCAATTTTATATGGATAAATCACATCCATTAACTACTCCAATGGTTGTGAGATCTCTAGTTAAAGAAAAAGATCCTTTTCGCCCTCAAGAGGAAAACGAAGAACTTCTTGGTCCAGAAGTACCATATCTTAGTGCTATAGGGGCACTAATATATCTTGCTAATTCGACACGACCTGATATTGCATTTGCTGTAAGTTTATTGGCAATATTTAGTTCTTCTCCAACAAGAAGACATTGGAATGGAATTAAACATATATTTCGATACCTTCGAGGGACAATTGATATGGGATTATTTTATTCTAATGAATTCGGATCACAATTGATTGGTTATGCAGATGCAGGATTTTTAGCAGATCCACATAAAGGTAGATCTCAGACAGGATATTTATTTACTTGTGGAGGTACAGCTATATCTTGGCGTTCGATAAAGCAAACTTTATCAGCTACCTCATCAAATCATGCAGAAATAATTGCAGTTCATGAGGCAAGTCGAGAATATGTTTGGCTAAGGTTAGTAATCCAACATATACAAAGAATGAGTGGCCTACTTCCAGAACAAGAGATTCCAACAGTATTATATGAAGATAATACAGCATGCATAGCTCAATTGAAAGGAGGGTATATCAAAGGAGATAGAACAAAGCATATTTCTCCAAAATTCTTTTTCACTCATGATCTTATGAAAAATGGTGATATAGATGTACAGCAAATTCGATCATGTGACAACCTTGCAGATTTGTTTACCAAGACGCTACCAACTAAGCCATTTGAGAAGTTAGTGTATGGTATTGGAATGCGCAGATTCAAAGACATAAATTGACAACGTCATCAGGGGGAGTAAACAAGTACTTGATGTACTCTTCATTTTAAGGATTTTGTTTTTCACTGGGTTTTCCTGAAAAGATTTTTGATAAGGCAACCTAAATAAATATTGTGTACTCTTTTTCCTTCACTAGGTTTTTGTCCCAATGGGTTTTTCCTAGTAAGGTTTTAATGAGGCACAATATCTGTCATGGACATCCAAGGGGGAGTGTTGCAAATATTATTGTACATGTGGATGTCCATCCTATCTCTTGGGATTCTTCTTAGGATTCCTTCTTGCCTTTATGCCATAAAACTATAACTTCCTCAATGAATGACTTGAGAGGGGTTTCTTGTGGTTAATGGCATTTTATTCATCTTTAATCCTTTGTAACCTTATGTTTAGTCTTTAATGGTTGTGGCCTATAAATAGTGGCTATGTAGAAGGCATTTGTACAAGTGAATATACAAGCATATGAGAAATTCTCTCTTGTCCTTCCATTTCTCTCATATCAAATTCTTGTCTTGTTATTCTTTCTACTCTTTCACTTTCTTATTTTTATAACATTAATCAATTAAGTATGTCTATGGTACGTAATTATATGTGCATAAAATCTGTGTATTAAATACATGGGTGTATAAAATTCCAACAAATCATACTATTCGTATTTTTAAGAGTATAATTAATGTCTTAAACTTTAAAAAGAAATTAACTTGTTATATTTATCAATACTAAACAATATGCAATTTATATCTCAGACTCTTTGTATGATGGGATGTACTCTAGCTATTTAATAAGCCACTTTTTGAAAATTTTAAAATAATTGGCTGAGTTAATGTCATCATAGCATTCTTTTAGAGAGTAATTGACGGAGCAGAATAAAGTAATAATTGTACTGCCACCAGGCTGCCATCACAACACCACACAAACCGTATTTTAATAAACAATATTATGTTGAGAGAAAGGCAAGAGAAGTAAATTGGAGAGACACGCCCCTGGATTATAATTTTGCAGTGTAATTTGTCCGGTTCTGCCGCAAGCACTTCTACTCGAAAGGCAAAGTTTGTGGTCAGATTCACTTGACAGAGAATGGAACTGATGCAACAAAACTCCTAAAACGAGAGAAAGGAAAGAAGCGATATTTCCTCTAAACCCTTAATTCTCTGGCCGTTTATCCGGCTTAATAGACGATAGACAGCTTAATTCTTGGCCTATATATATTGCTTGAAGCATTAGCTCATCAAATCAACAATCATCTCATCTCTCTTATAGAGATATACATACATGGCGTCCCCGAGCGGAACCACCCTTTTTGCCGCGCTGCTTGCCATCATTGTCTCGCTGTCGTATGCTCAAGTCAAAGTTGGAGATAAGCTCACGGTGACTTATGACGGAAGATCGTTGTTGTTCAATGGAAAGCGAGAGCTTTTATTCTCCGGCGGAATCCATTACCCCCGGAGCCCACCCGAGGTTTGCTTTCTTTAATTTCTTCTTCTTTTTTGTTTCCTAGATCGCCAAACAACTGATAATTATTCAAATGTACGTCCAGATGTGGCCAGACATTCTTGAAAAGGCAAAGTACGGCGGTTTGAACGTGGTCGAAACCTACGTCTTCTGGAACGCTCATGAGCCCATAAAAGGCCAGGTACGTGCGTAATGTAACGTTTTAATTTATATTACTACTTAATCGGGTTAGGTTCTTGGTCCTTCAATGGTCTGCCTCATGGTGCAGATGAACTTCGAGGGAAGAAATGATATAGTCAAGTTCATTAAGCTCGTTCAGGAGAAAGGGATGTTTGTATGCCTTAGAGTTGGTCCTTTCATCCAGGCTGAATGGAATCATGGGTATGATCAATCCAAATTCTTCATTTGATCTTCTCGAAACATTACGTACGTACCCACATTATGATAATGCTGACTAAAAATAATGTCTATTCCACGCATGGTACGTAAAATATAAATAAAGAGGACTTCCATTCTGGCTGAGAGAGGTTCCGGACATCACCTTTCGTAACGACAATGAACCTTTCAAGGTTTGTTCTCCATAACTTGCGAGCTTTGGATTTGATCGCCGGTATATATATATATCATTAACATTGAGAATCTTATTTCTTATCTGCGTCAGAAACACATGCAAGAGTTCGTGGTATTTATTACAGACAAGCTGAAGCGCGAGAATCTGTTCGCTCCTCAAGGAGGGCCCATTATCATGGGACAGGTTAATAATAAGCATCTGATCCATTAATTCTCTATATTATTACAGGTTTTGCATGTTTGTATACAATAATTAATTAATCTATTTACTACAGATTGAGAATGAGTACAACCATGTCCAAAAAGCATTCAAAGAGAGGGGAGATAGTTACGTTCGATGGTCGGCGAAACTGGCAGTAGGATTGGATCTTGGTATTCCATGGGTCATGTGCAAGCAAACTGATGCACCTGATCCGGTGGTGAGTTCCCTGAAATCTCTGGGTTTTTTTTTCTCCAAATTCCAATTCCCTGGACATGCTTAACTGTGAGCTTTCCGCAGATCAATGCATGCAATGGAAGGCACTGTGGTGATACCTTCTCCGGCCCAAACAAGCCCTACAAGCCTTTCATCTGGACTGAAAATTGGACCGCTCAGTAAGTGGTTCCTTCGTTCTTGCACGTTCACACACACACATCCATCATGATCCTTGCAATTGCAACAAATAAACACATTTGGTGGTAAATTTGCAAATTACAGGTACAGAGTATTTGGAGATCCTCCCTCCCAAAGATCCGCAGAAGATATTGCATACGCGGTCGCTCGCTTCTTTGCCAAGAAAGGAGCCATGGTTAACTATTATATGGTACTGAACTCGATCGTCTTCTCCGAAAGTGTTTGTTTGTTTGTTGTGTTTGCCCCCAAAACAAGATTTGAAACACGCATGTGTGTGTGTGTGTGTCCTACCTTGTAGTACTACGGCGGAACAAATTACGGAAGAACAGCAGCGTCCTTCAGCGCTACTCGGTACTACGACGAAGCTCCTCTGGATGAATTCGGTCTGCAGAAAGAACCCAAATGGAGCCACCTTCGGGATGTGCATAGGGCTGTAAGCCTGTGTAAGAAGGCTCTTTTGGAAGGTACACCTACCACACAAAAGTTGAGCGGCGTCCAGGAGGTTATAGTGTATGAGAGGAAAGGAAGCGACTTGTGCGCTGCCTTCATAACTAACAATCATACCGAGGAAGCTGCCACGGTGAACTTCAGGGGTCAGGAATATTACCTGCCCTCGCGTTCCATTAGCATCCTCCCTGACTGCAAGACTGTAGTATACAACACTCAAACGGTACCTAACTTGCTTCATTTTTCACTTGACAATCAATCAATGTCCTCCTAGCTAACTACTGTTTTGTTTGCCAACTAGATTGTTTCACAACATAATTCGAGGAACTTTAAGAGATCAGAGGCCGCAAACAAATTTGAGTGGGAACTTTTCACTGAATCCATTCCGACTACCAAGGAAGTGCCGATCGATGCCCAAAAGCATAAAGAGCTTTACAACTTGCTAAGAGACGCCAGCGACTATGCTTGGTTCACCACACGGTTAGCCCTCTCATTGTATCGTAATTATTTTCTTTTCCTCCTGATAGATCCCTAACAACATATATATATATATATATATATATATATATATATATTATTGCAGAATCGAGCTGGGTCCTGAAGACTTGCCCAGGAAGAATAGCATACTGCCCGTTCTTCGCGTGCTTAATAATGGCCACGGAATGCACGCATTTTGTAATGGTCAATTCATCGGTAAGCAAACCGTAAAAAGGTCATTTAATATTATTATCCATTCATACTACTACTAATTGTTCATCTTCTAATTTTAATGGCTCTAAAGGGTCTGCACACGGTAGCCACGTTAAGAAAATTTTTACATTGCAAGCGTCTGTAAACCTTACGGTTGGGGTCAATCAAATATCTTTCTTATGTTATACAACAGGACTGCCCGTGAGTGTCTTTCAACTCTGTGATTTGAATCTCTTTCATTTGTGTTTGGTAATTAATTAAGGACACTTGAGAACAATTTCCATAACTATATACAACAGGACGGCGGTGCATACATGGAGCACAGGTTCGCCGGTGTTTCTCAGGTCGCTCTCCTCGGTCTTAACACCGGAACAATTGATCTCAGCCTAAATGGCTGGGGTCACCTGGTAATTATTCTACTGCTTCTCATTTCACAATCATACAAGAACTGACTCAGATAATAGAGATCGATGACGTCATTGATTTTGGTCAGGTTGGTCTCCAAGGTGAAAAGCAAAACATTTTCACCGAAGAGGGTTCCAAGAAGTTCCAGTGGAAGAAGGCCGTCGGAGAGGGACCCGTCCTCTCCTGGTACAAGGTAATCGATCATCAAATGATAAAATAGCATCGCTTTCATTCCTAAAAACATATATAGCAGGCGAGCTAATCCGTATTCCATTAATTTACAGACAAGATTTCAGACCCCAGAGGGAAGGGATCCGATTGCGATCAGGATGAATGGCATGGGAAAGGGACAGATATGGATAAATGGGAATAGCATCGGCCGTCACTGGATGTCATACCTCTCTCCTCTGAAAAAACCTACTCAGTCGGAGTACCACATCCCGAGAGCCTTCTTGAATGAAAAAGACAATCTCCTGGTCATATTTGAGGAGGAGAAGAGTAGCCCTGAGAAGGTGGAGATCATGATCGTGGATAGAGACACGATTTGCAGTTACATCACAGACGTACACCCACCACATGTGAAGCAGTTCGCGAGCAAGAAGATGAAGCTTCACGCAATAGTGGACGATGTGAAGACTGAAGCAACTCTAAAGTGCCCTAACTTTAAGAAGGTGAAGGCTGTGGAATTCGCGAGCTACGGCGATCCAATAGGTTCTTGTGGATTCTACGAGAGGGGGACGTGCGAATCGCCGGCGGCGAAGCAAGTTGTGGAGCAGCATTGTTTGGGCAAAGCTAATTGTACGGTTCCGATGGACCCCTCATTATTCCCTGTCTCCGGCAAACCTTGCCCAAAAGACAAGCCCCTGGCTCTCGCTATTCAGTTAAAGTGTGAACAGTAGACATCGATCGCTCTACTCCAGCGGTCCCGACTAGATAGAGCTGCTTCACATTTACTTTATTCTTTAATTTCTTTGTTTTTTTTTCTCTCTCTTGTTTAGGCACGATGCATTAGGTTTTGCCCAACTCGGATGGATGCATCGTTTTAGGTTAAATAGCTTGAGATGACACTGTTTCTTTCGATCGATCAATAAGAAGATTCATCTATTTTCGACAGCCCGTTTGTGACTATCGTGTACGTAATATGCATTAATGCATGGTTAACGCTCCAAAAACACAAATCAGTTTGTTTCATTTTTAAGCCTAGTGTGTCTCTCCACTTGGTCATCGTACGTTATGTCCTTCTTCATTAGACTTGTTCCAATGTGAAGTCAAGAAAACAACTGATCTAAATTATTATTAAATAACACTAACGCGTTATTGGGGCGATGATGAAATGAATTTATTATACGAGGGCAAGAGGTGTAATAGTGTTGAAGATGGAGAGGAAGACTTGATCTTTCCGAGGGTTGTCGGATTCTTATTAAAGCCTCAGTCACTAGCCACTGCCTGATCATTAATTACTAGCTGCTCCTTTGGCAAAACATCCTTGGGTTTTAAAGTTTTTCACTGCATCCCTCTTACTCTTTTCTCTAATGAATCCTTTCTATTATTCCAGATTTTATAAAGACTCGTGTTGTTATTTGTAACTTAATATTTAGTTGCTTTTAAAACGTATAAAGCACTTGCATCTGGAGCATCACATGTCAGAATGTTTAATTAATTGATAATAGCTAAACAAATGTAATAGCTAAACAAAATTATCAAGTTGTGCGAGTCTTGATGCAGTCACGGTTACTATAATGCCCGCAAGCTCCACGATGGGAAGCACTGACTATTCAACATTTAATATATTATTTGTACTTGGTGCTTAATTAAGAAAACGTTCATGATATTCCAATACTATTGAAAAATGCAAAGCACTGTCGTCAATATTAGAGTGGGATCAGTATATTTGTACGTACAAATGAACTGTGCTGTCCATACCTGATGTGGCGAACAGTGTTTTCCATCCAAATGTATCATCACGATCATCAATATATTCTAGATGCCTATCAAGGTAATTATCTTTTATTTGATTTGATTAATTAAAAAAAAAACAGAATGTAAAGGTTGAGGATATATTGGGATTAAAAGGCGGTGGGGAGGCCAAAACGCCTAGGGGAGGGAGTGGTTCTCATTGCTCAAGGCTTTCATGTGATCATCACTTTGCCAGCCACACCTCTTCCCCCACATAGTAATAAATCCCTCTTCCAGTACTCTTCCTTCACTTCAGCTATAAATAATTATTCATTCCTCCGAAACTGTTCATTAGCGGTGTGGCGATTAAGTGACTGGGAGCGATTTGTGAGAATGATTTGTCTCATTTGATATGCTATGTGCTAAAAAACCCAGGGAGTGAGGACGAAGATGTGGCAGTGGCCATGGATTAATGGTGAAGAATCTCGAATATGGGAATTGATCCATTTGGCTACCAAGTCATGTGATTGTTTGTCCATGTGTCAGCTCAATCAGCCTACAACTCATTAAAATTAACGGTGTTATACCGGTTTAAACCCTCCGGGGCGGATGGACTTGACGGATTAAAGGATAATGATTTAATTTAAAACAAATAAATTACATTGGCCTGATTCAAAATTGAGCTAAATTATAAGGACCTGACAATTAGTTTTCCCAAAAAAAAAATACTGGATTTATTGACGGATCTAGAGAGATAGCGTCTCTCAGGATCTTGAATCCGCGTCTCGTCAAAGAACTTGACCCGCAGGATGGGACCGTGTCTTTGCCGACATTTCTAGCACGCGCCACGTGTAGATTGAGCACGCGGCATCCGATTATTTACTTTGGGCAAGTCGCACCAAATGCATTGTCTGTAAATTAATTCCCGATTTTTATTTTGTAACGTCAGATTCAAAATTAATTGTAACGAAGCTTGGCCTTCTTCGTCCGTCACCGTCACTGCTCCAAAATAACTACACCTCTTCGACGACTCTTTCACCTTTCTTCATTCATTTGCCGACTGCCCCACCCCCTTTGAAAGTAACTTACTTCCATTTTATGAACTTCCAACCTTTCTCGCTTTGTGCTTTTTTTTTTTTTGCTTTAAATTTTATTTATTTGTCTATCCGTTTTATGGATAGAGTGGTGAACTCAGGCACTTTGGAAATGACGTTTCCCGTGGAATGCATTTACTAGGGGAGTTAGGAGGAGAACATTTGTGCTCCGGGTGACTAGTTCGCCAGAGAATCGGGTAACCTGCCGGAAGCTGATTTCAGATGGGTTTCCTCAGTACTTTATTGGGCTTCTGTGGATTTGGAATCGGGATTAGTGTTGGTATTGTTGGTGGCTATTTTCTCTTCATCTATTTTCAACCCACCGATGTCAAGGTACATCTATGATGCTTAACGCTTTATCTTGGTTTATCATCATGGACCATTTTCATCTCTTCGGCGGGAAGTCATACCTGTTTGTCTAATCTCTTCGCCGGGCATCTTATTAGTTCGTTCTAAAAGGTCGCACATGAGAATGCTCCTCTTTTCTGCTTTTGACAACATGGTTTTATGGCTTAAATAACCAAACGGCTGGTCTTTTTTGCATTGGAACCTAAGATAGACAGGGCTAGACTAGACTTGAGTTCTATCATAATGATTATGAAATGGAATCAGCAATTAAGAGCACCTAAATGGTCATTTTGCTATTTGGGAAGTTCAACAGTTCTGTGTCCTCTTATTTTAGCGTTTTTGATTTCCTGCTGTCTTGGACAGGATCCTAAAATCCGTCCATTGGTAGAGCAAGACTCGGAGACCTTGCAACGAATGTTTCCGGAGATTCCACTCTGGATTAAAAACCCAGACTTTGATCGGGTATTCAATTGTGGAGTTTGATATGCCTCTCTTTCTTATGGATTATGCATTTTAATGTTTGGTTTTCATAACTGCACTTTCATTTGTTTGTGCTTTTCTATAGCTTGACTGGATGAACAAGTTCCTTGAATATATGTGGCCTTACCTTGACAAGGTATAAGTTTTTTCAAATGTCAGATTAAATAATCTGTAATCTGGGTTTTATGTTCTCTTTGTTAATTGTTTATCTGCTTTTTTTCTTCTTCTTCGTTTTTTTAGGCAATTTGCAGGACTGCAAAGAACATTGCGAAGCCCATAATTGCTGAGCAAATTCCAAAATATAAAATTGAGTCTGTTGAGTTTGACGTGCTCACACTAGGGTCCTTGCCACCAACATTTCAAGGTTAGTAGATATGGACATGATGCATTCTTGGGTAAATACCTTCTTGATGTTCGAACTGCCAGTTTGTGTAAACTTTATTGTCCTTTTGTTGCTGAAGCCATGATGGCAACAGCCATGGGAGCGCCTAATCACCAACTAGGGAGATTGAAACTTGTGTTAAAATGACAATAAAAAAACTTGAAAACTTGTATTGACTTGCCACATACATCAATTAACAATTTTCAATTTTGTACATTGGTTTCATACTTGGAGCTCTGTTCCCAATGCTATAGGCAATGTGAACTTCAAGGTTAAGGCATAAATAAGGTGAGGCAATGAGGCGGCTTGCTTGCATGTGCAACTCGTGCTTACTATGGAAGCTCCCATTGTATTTTATTTGGAAAAATCTGAAGATAGAGATCGCATAGAATTGTTAAAGATAATGATAAAGATAAACTGAGGTTGTATGCAAATATGAATTCCTAATCCATTAAGAGTTCCACTTTGATAGGTTTATGTCAAATTATAGGATCTGAATAGTATGGTGATTTTATTCATAGAGATGCAATTATATAGAGTACATCGTGTGATCTCTTATAATCACGTAGGAGATCAGATAAAAAACTCTCCTATACTATCTACCCGAGATATTCTCCCCATATCCCTCTTACTATCTTAGTTATAATAATTAATTATCTATTTACAATAATTACCACATTCCTTCTTAATTTGGATCATAAATATTGATCATATTCAACTTGCTTATAAAACGTTCAAACACATCTTATGGTAGTCCTTTAGTAAGGATGTCGGCCTCTTGTAATTTCAACAGGTTAATGATTCTATCTTCAACGTTTTCTTTGATAAAATGTCTGTCCACTTCAACATGGTTGGTCCTGCTATGTTGGACAAGATTCAGGGCCATACTCAGGGCTGCCTTGTTATCACAGTAGAATTTAAAAGAGAATCAAACTGAAAATGTGATTCTTCTGCCACTCTTTTCAGCTATAGCCCTTCCATAATACCTTGGGCTAGGGCTCTTAGTTCAGATTTTACACTATTTTTGGCAACAACTCTCTGTTTTTTACTTTGTCAGGTCACCAAATTGCCCCATACAAAGGTACAATAACCTGATGTAGACTTACTATTATCTTGATCTCTTGCCCAATCTACATCTGTAAAGATTTCAACATTCTTGCTTTTCTTTTTAAAGAATAGTCTTTTGCTTGGTGTAACTTCGAGATACCTTAGAATTTTGTAAGTGGTATGCAAATGCTTCTTCTTAGGATAATGCATATGTTGATTAGCCACACTTACTGCAAAGACAATGTGTAGCCTAGTATGCGAGAGATATTGAATTTACTGACTAGCTGTTGATATTGACCCTTATTTGTAGCTAGCTCATTTTTCTCTTGTTTCCTTTCTTGTGCTGCTTCTTTTTCTATCTTTTTTGGTTTCTTCTTTTTGGTACACAGGTACTCTGCTAGTCTGGCACCTAACATTCCTGTTTCCTTGAGAATATCAAGTATATACTTTCTTTGAGAGACATATATCCCTTTTTGAGATCTTGCTACTTCCATTCTTAGGAAATACTTCAGTTTTCTAAGATCTTTTACTTCAAATTGCTTATTGAACGCCATTTTAACTCTTTATTTCCTTGATGTTATTCCCTGTGAGAATAATGTCATTCACATTTACAATGAGGATAGTTATCAAGTCACCACTTTTTAACACAAATATGGTGTGATATGACAAGTTTTGTTTGTAGCCTTCAATCTTGAGCACTGTAGAGAACCTGTCAAACTAGGCCCGTGGAGAAGCTTTAGACCATAAATTGATTTTTTTTAGTTTACATACTTAACCACTTTTCCCTTTATCAAAACCTGGTGGGAGACTCATGTAGATCTCTTCCCTTAATTCACCATTGAGAAATGTGTTTTTGATGTCAAGTTGTTGGAATTGCCAGTCAAGATTCGCAGTAATGAAGAGCAGAACCCGGATAGTATTTAGCTTAGCAACTGGGGCAAACACCTAATTGTAGTCAATTCCATAGGTTTGGGTGAACCCCTTGGCAACTAGCTTTGCCTTGTACTTGTTTAATGAACCATTAGCATTAATTTTTGGTGTAAACACCCATTTGCACCCTATGGGTGCTGTTCCTTTTGGCAATGTGGTGAGCTCCCATGTCTCATTCTTTTCTAATGCTTTAATTTCTTCCATTACTGTATTTTTTCATTCTAGGCTCTCAAGGGCTTCATACACAATTTTGGAGACTTGAATCTGATCAAGGTTAATAACAAAGATGTAATAATTTTCAGAGAGAGCTGAATAAGACACATACTTTTGAATAGGATGCTTATTGCATGCCTGAGATTTCTTCCTTAATGCAATAGGGAGTTCTATCTCACCTGTATCTGCTGCCCGAGTATGCTTATCATTATTCACAGGACCTTTCACCGGTTCAGAGAGTGGTACAGCCTTAGGTATGCTGGACCCAACTGCCAGTTTGTTTCTACGTGCGTAAATATTATCAAACTTCTGAGTCTGGACTTCCAGGCGTGGCATAACTTCTGGAATAACATTGGATGGGTCTGTAGGGAGCTGCATAGAAACAGATGGAGATGGAGGTATGGGTTTTGGATGACTCTCAAGCTGAAATTATAATTCTCCCCTTGAGTGGAAGGTTGGGGAAAGTAGGGCTCTTGTTCTGCAAAGGTAACAATAAACACAGAGAAAACAACGGACTTGTCTTTTAACAGATAGACCTAGCACATGCGTGTGTGATCATAAATAAACGTAACAAAATACTTTGAAAGAGTACGACTTGGAATACGAGAAAGACCCTAGATGTTGCTATGAATAATTGAAAAGGGGCTAGTGGGCTATAGGTAGAAGGCAAGAAAGTAGGACGATGATATTTGGCTAACTCACTAATATTACAATGGGAAATAATATTTTTATTCAAAGGTTAATGTTTCGACAATTTTTGTAAATAAGAAAAATTAGGATGACACATCTCTTTGTCATAATAAAATATCATTGTCAACGGATGTCGAGACTAAGCCACTTATTTTGCAAGATAAAGTACTTACTATAGAAGTATTAAGGTAGTAGAGCTCCTCATATTCCTTATCTATGTCAATCGTCATCCCCAATGAGAGATCTTGAAAAACACAATAAGATAGAAATATATGAGCAGAGCAATTGATTTGTTTAATCAACTTATTGATAGATAGTAAAATTAATAGCTAAGTGTGGAACATGTAAAATAGAGTCAAGATATAATTTGTCTGACAGATAGACCATCCCAGTGCCGGCTATAGGAGAAGAAGATCCTATAGTTGTCTTAGTGTGTGTTTGGGTGTATAGTTTAAAAGGCCCTTTTGGGCAAAACTTTAGTTTGGAGAAATTTTGAACACTATATTTGTCTAGAAGTGATTTTGGCCAAAACTATAGTTTTGAATAAGTTACTGAAACTAATTTTTAGAACATTAAAAGAGTTTATGGACTATCCAATTACTATCGTACCCCTACTTTTTCTTACACCTCTCATCTCTCTCCTCTTTCATCTCTCTTCTCTACCCTCTCTCCTCTCTCATACTTTTAATCAAATCATATCCTTTTTGGTAATTTACCAATATGAAAAGTGATTCTACTATTAATCATCCAAATATCTCCATTTTTAAAATCTATTGTTTTCAAAATCTATTTTTCCCAAAATCTATTCTCTAAAAGCTAATCCAAACAGGCCCTTAATTGATTGACTTTCAGTCAGAGGAAGATAGGAATCAAATATTTTGACTTCTAAAGTTATATGGTCGATAGCCCTTATATCAATAATCCATTTAGTAGGAACAAAGATATATAAGGCAGTAGCGTGATTACTGGCAAAAAACGAGTTTTCCATCACTGGCCTTTTGTTTTTTGTTGACTCACTGGACTGGCTTACAGGATGGTCACTTGTAGGAACAGTGACTTGTTATTGTCCGTGAAACTGCTGTTAACTCCATAGAATAAAATAAAAAAAAACTCCACAATTAGAGATCACGAATGCTTAGTTTTTCGAAACGACAAAGGATCACGCTCTCCATCTCAGCCCCTCGTCGTCATCATCTCCGTTCCAGCAGTTGTGAGCAGCAGAAACAGCAGCAGCAATAACGGAGAAGACAGAACAACGACACACAGACGGACAACACAGTAACGACGGTGAATAGAGAGAACCAGCGACGGCAGCAGGCGAGATTTGAACCAGCAACGATGGCACAGTCTGACTGGTCGACGCACAGGATGCTGTCGGGCGTTGGAAAAAGGGGCAGTGACCTTCATGATGTGTAATGGCCTCAGACACGAAGTTGTTTTTTTTTTGCCTTTGGCCCAGCGAGTGATAGTGCTAGCTGGACAGTGGTTGGACTAGAGACGCCAGACGGACTACGGTGGTAGTATCTTGGTTGTCGGCTTTGATACCATGTGGAATTATAGGATCTGAATAGTCTGACGATTTTATTCATAAAGGGCAATGCAATTATATAGAGTACATGGTGTGATCTCCTAATAATCACGTAGGAGATTAGATAATGATATGCGAAAAACTCTCCTATACTATATATCTGGGATATTCTCCCCATATCCCTCTTAGTATCTTAATTAGTTATAATAATTAATTATTTTACAATAATTACCACAGTTTCTAACTCAAGAAGCACTAGTTGCAATTGGTTTTGGGAATGATAACGGTAATAAATTAACCATTGAATTGGTAATGTTGGTTCTTCAATGGTGGCTCATTTGCCACTTCCACTATAAGGCCTTAAGTCTTGGTTTATGGGTCATGTTGGTATTAAATAAATACTCCTCTCCTCTCACCAAAAAAAAAATCATAATGCTAGGACTTGAAACCAAGATCCATTGTAGTCCTGATTTCCTTGGACTTGAATTGGATCAGTTGGAAAATGGATTCTGGTTAAATTGTAAGGAAACTTGAGGGATTAAATGACGCATCTTGCCACATTTCTTTTGTGGTTGATATGATTGCTCTAGTTACTCTCTATCAGAGTGATCTTTTCTCTCCTCCGCACAAGGGATAACAGCTTCTGTGCTGTTTGGTACTTTTAATTTAAACCTCAATTTCTTGATAAGTTGTTTTGCACGATGAATTATTTCAATACTTGTTTCATTGTATATCTTATTCTTGACAGGAATGAAAGTTTATGTGACTGATGAAAAGGAGTTAATTATGGAGCCTTCTGTAAAATGGGCCGGAAATCCTAATATCACCGTTGCTGTTAAGGCATTTGGGTTAAAAGCGACCATCCAGGTAATGCTATTGCATATCTGTGTGATTGTGTGTGTGTGAGAGGAGCAGGGTGGTGGAAGGGGAGGGGGACAGAGAGATGATTCACTCTTCTTAACGCAGAGGATTCTACATTGTTTCAGGTGGTGGATTTGCAAGTTTTCGCTTTGCCTCGTATCACTTTGAAGCCTTTGGTTCCGAGCTTTCCTTGCTTTGCGAGCATATACGTGTCTCTCATGGAAAAGGTTTTTGGTGGTTTTCTCCTCTTACTTTGCTTGACCACTGGAATATGTGTAAAGTATTTTAGTTACTTAAAGCACAAGCAGTAGAGTATTTTGGTTGCTCTTTATAATGACTACAATCAAGTATAATCATGTTTAAAGCAGATTATTGTTAGTTGGCATCAATGCTTGTAGGAAGTTAGTAACCACCTACTGGATGATGGTAAAGTCATTTCTTTGTGGCAAGGAAGGGTTAGGTTGGGCTTTTCATTCAAATTTGGTTGTAGACAATGAAATGCCTTCATATTGGAAACCATTGGATGAAGTATATGTTTTGTTTATATGCAAATTGTTTTGTCTCCACAGTAGCTTGAAAGCTTTAAGAAAGTTTACTGGACTGGATTATAAGGATTACATGTTAAGTGACATAGACAACCCTTGCAATCAGCTAACCTTGATGAGAGCATAACAATTTTTTTATTTTTACCTACTAATGACTCGTAACAACTATTTCCATTTGCGTAACAAATTGCTGGTGACATTATGGTTTTTATGATTGGTACTTTTCTTCTCGACTTTATTGTTGCCTTTTATGTTGCAGCCACATGTTGACTTTGGGTTAAAGCTTGTAGGTGCTGATCTCATGTCTATTCCTGGTGTCTACCGATTGGTTCAGGTACGTATTTCAATCCCTTGCATCCCCCTGCCCCCCAGAATTTCTTCAACTCCGGGGTTTTTTCTCCTTTTTCCTTTCTTTTCGTGATATGCTTAGTTTCATACACTTATTTTTCTTCCAGGCAGTCTGGCAGTGTGGTAGTTTAGCGGCATAATAGTTATCCTAACCATGGTACAAATAAATTAATGTTGGTCCAAGTGTATGTTATTATGAAACATGTGATTCCCTTGGTGTAAACCATTGATTATGTATGTAACATTTTTTGCACAAAATCTTGTGCTTGTATATGGATGGAAGCTATTTCAGGGCAACTTTCCGCCCCAAAGTGGGACTTCTCTGTGCATGTGACTAAAAGTTTGACAGCTAAATTAAGAGTTGATACTTTTGGAGTCTAATGTGCAAGGATGATGAATAAAAGGAAATGTAATGTAGGGGGCTAGGTATAATGGTTCGTATTGAAGGATCAATGGCTTTCAATTAATTTAACGAGTGTTGTTGTGCAGGAGCTTATTAAAGATCAGGTTGCAAACATGTATCTGTGGCCCAAAACTCTGGAAGTTCCAATTATAGATCCATCGAAGTATGTTTCTGCATTTTTTTCTGAGGAGTTTTTTCCTAAACATCTTTATTATTATTAATAAACCCTAATTTTTTACTCGAATTTTTGTTGGGAATCGTAGAGCCTTGAAGAGGCCTGTTGGAATTCTCAATGCAAAGGTACTGAGAGCCATGAAGCTAAAGAAGAAAGACCTTCTTGGTGCATCCGATCCTTATGTGAAACTAAAGCTTACTGAGGATAAACTACCTTCAAAAAAGACCACTGTGAAGCATAAGAACTTGAATCCTGAGTGGAATGAGGATTTTAATTTGGTAGTTAAAGATCCTGAGTCCCAGGCTTTAGAGGTTTATGTTTATGACTGGGAGCAGGTATATAACTTTGGCAGAAAATTTTCATTCTATAGTTGCTTGTTATACATCTGAATCATGTGTTGCTTTGCCTTTACTTAGGTTGGGAAGCATGACAAAATGGGGATGAATGTAATTCCAGTAAAAGAACTTACTCCTGATGAGCCTAAAGAATTTACACTTAACCTTCTAAAAAACATGGATGTCAATGATGTCCAAAATGAGAAATCGCGCGGGCAGATTGTTGTGGAATTGACATATAAACCTTTCAAGGAGGAGGGGATGCCTAAGGGTTTTGACGAGACACAAACTGTTGAAAAGGCTCCTGAAGGTACTCCTGCTGGTGGAGGTCTGCTTGTAGTTGTGGTCCATGAAGCTCAAGATGTTGAAGGAAAGCACCACACTAATCCACATGTACGGATTCTTTTCAGAGGAGAGGAGAAAAAGACCAAGGTATGGTATCCCATGAATCTTGAAAGCTGCCTTTCGTGTTCTCTGCCCCCTTTTTTCCTTGAGGCTTAAAAATCAACATGTTGTGGGTTAACCAGATTTTGAATCTTATAGCACTTGCTTCTCTTAGGGTGCTTAAGACAGGTATCGTCGTGGTTGGTATGATCAAATGAATTTGCGAATAATTCTTTCTTCCACTTCATTTTGCTAAAATAACTATAAAATAAAATATGGATTTCATGAAAATTTGTCTCATTGATTGCAATAATGCAACTGATAGTTTGAAACTAGAACAGAATTTGATGTTAGAAATAAATAATTGGATCCATTGCGGATGCGGATGTCAGAAACTCATTTATTGATCTAGTAATTCGCTATCATTAGTAATATTTGAGCTGGACTTTTAAGACGAATGTTGTTTGATGCTGAGTACTGTTACTTTGGTTACTATTACAGCGTGTGAAAAAGAACAGAGATCCTAGATGGGAGGAAGAGTTCACATATACGTTGGATGAGCCTCCCTCTAATGACAGATTACATGTGGAGGTTGTCAGCACCTCAGCACGCAACATTCTGCATCCAAAGGTATGTAATCTGTACCTTACTTTTTGAAAATTGAGATTTATTGTTGATTATTATTAATGAGTATATGACAATGCACTGTAAAACAAAACAAGTTACACAGATTTTTGCGGTGATCATCTAATGTGAAGGGTTTTTTTGACAAGGATGCCCTTGAATGGTTGAAAGAACTGATAATATTTTACGATCATGCTAGAACTGATTTTATGCTTCTAATGTCCTGTGAAATTGACTCCATAAATTCTGAGAAACGTTACTTAGATTTCACATTGATATGAACTATCATAATAATAAATAGTAGTGCTTTGGTCGAAGACCGTGCCATCAGTTTGTTTTGCCTTTTATGGAACTTGACGATATTTCTCTCATCCTTTGGCCATTAGGAATATCTGGGTTATGTGGACATAAATCTCGCGGATGTTGTTTCTAACAAGAGAATCAATGAAAAGTACCATCTTATAGATTCAAAAAATGGTCGCATCCAGATAGAGTTGCAGTGGAGAACTTCGTAAACTGGCTGATAACATTCTCTATGGCCGTTCACTTCTCCTGTCCCCACCTTTTTGTTTTTAATTTTTATTATTCAAACTAGTTTTTCATGTTCATTGGGGAGATGGAAGGGACTGAGGAGCGTTCTTGAATTCTTTTGGTCCGGTAGATTGGTTTGTTTGTTTACCATGAACATTCCTATATAAATAAAAATGCTAGTTTGAGAGCAAAAGGTACTTGTATAACTTGGATAGCTAATGGACGATTATGAGTTGTGGACCTACATGCTTTTGTCTAGTCGCTTTAGTATTTCTGTATCTCATTTTCTATGAACTATGATGACCTTTCAGTTTGCAGCTTTAGCTTGGCTTGGTCTGTAGTGTTATGGTATAATGACGGTGATATGATTGACTATACTAGTTCCTTGTAAAAGAAAAACGAAAAAGATCAGAGGGATTCTTTTTTGAACAAAGCCCACCAATACGTTCTTGCTTGTTTTTTCTTTACCTCACTTTCATGCCAAGAAAAATTGAGATCAATGACCCATAGTTTATGGGGTCAGTTAGCAAAAAGGTCAGTTAATAAAAAAATAAAATATACGATTATTTAAAATATATTTAATCTTTAAAAAATATTATTTTATTATGGTTTCAGTCACGGTATTTAGAGAGGTATTTTAATTATTGGATGTCTAAATTTATACCTGAGGGTAATAGATAGCTTGTCTTATTTAATATTGATATTGTTTAGGAGGAAATGAGATTTTGTTTTACTCTTATATTGTGGTTGAATTTAACCTTTTTTTAAAAAATATTTTTATAAAAAAAACAAAAAAATTGAGATCAATGAAAGAAGTCTAGTCCAGTTGATCATTTATATTTTGATAATGATATTAATTTTATATTTTTAATTATTTTGCCATTTTATTTTTTTTAACTATATCCTTGGCATATTCTTGAGCGAAATATTTTTATTAATGTTAGGGAACAAACAATCAATAAGATATGTAGTAAAAAGAAATAGTACATATACTCCATATAATAAAGACGAGCTCAAAATAGCCACACGTGTGTATATAGAGTTAATGAATATAGATAAATACAAAAATGCAATATTTAATAAAATTAAAATATGTATTTTTAATAGTTTATCAAAATATTTTTTTATAGCAAAAGAAACATTAATAGGGCTTATTTAGAAACTTCTAAATTAATAGTGCTTATTTGTAAAACTTCTAAATTAATAGTGCTTGTGCTCTCCATCATACTCTCCGTGTTATCCTTCATGCTCTCTATTGCTGGAGAGGAAAAAAGAATAATGAATAGTATATGAACAGTATGAACAATAGCATAATTAATATTTTTTTATTTTATATTATTTTTAGTAATTTATTAATCTTAAAAATTCTTTTAGTAATAACTATCTAAATACTTATTTATTTATAACTATTTTTTTATAAACTCTTCTCTAAAAGTTATTTTTTAAAAGTTATCTAAATTTTTTTTATAAGCCCTATTTCTATAAATCTATCTAAATAGGTCGTAAGGTGCTACGATATTGCCAATAATAGGTTGGCGATCCAAAACTAGAATATTAACTACTTTATGAGAACTTATGAAGCTATACAAACACCTGTACCGCTATTCGCATCTCTATTCTAACTTCCTACTCCTTGTTGAACATGACACTAATTTTTCACATGATATTATAGTCTGCATTATTCTTGTCTCGTTCTAGACTTATAAACTCTATTACACTTGTCGTGTCCAACTCTAAGATTATTAAAATATTTTCTATTAAAGTATTTTCTTGTTGATTACATTTTCTATTAAAGGAACCAAAGTCCTAGTCTATTAAAATATTTTCTTATTGATTACATTTTCATCAATAAACAGATAATAATCCTTAATATTTATATTATACAGGTTTGGCTTTTTTAATAAAAAATTGTTTGGAATGAATTATTATAAAAGCAAGCATTTGTGTAGATACAGATTTATTTTTAGAGAAACTTGTATCGAATTTCTTAAGTTCATTTCATAAAAACCTTTTTAATTTATTTTAAAATTTTAAATTTTTAGCCCAAAAAACCTTTTTAATTTAAATAAAAAAAATAAAAATAGTCCAGTTATATATGATGAAGTGTTAATTTTATGTGATTTCATTGCATACGTAGACCGCGTGTTAACTAAAAGTACATACTTTTTACTTAATTAAGCAATAAATAACTCTATAAACGGATGCAAACATATATGGATCCACTTATTGAATGAGTTAAGTTGAAAGGTCAGATGGATATTAGGACTCACTCTGGCATGAAAGAAATGTTCAGATTTTGCTAAAAATCAAAATATAGAGCAAATGAAAAATATGTCTCCCATGTTTTTGACACGTAGGAGATCTCATGTGGCCGCAGAAGAGGACGGCCGCATGATAGCGCCACCCGCGGGTTACCCTATCCTTTCATCGCAACGCACACTACTGGTCTTTCTTTGCTCGTGGCCATTTTGTTTGCTTCTGTTGTGCCAATTAAAATCCACACTCCCCTCTTCTTCAACTTCTGTTCTGCTCATTTCCATTTTCAAGCAACTCCACAGTTGAGGCTTCAGAGTTCCCAATGGCGTTTCCGGTTGTGGACACTGAATATCTCACTCAGATCGACAAGGCTCGCCGTGATCTTCGCGCTCTCATCGCCAGCAGGAACTGCGCTCCTATCATGCTTCGCTTGGCGTAAAACTCTCTCCCCCCTTATTCTTCCGCAATTTTTTTATACGCTGATTCACCTGAACGGATTATTCGGATTTAACAATCACCTGAGCTTCATCTATGGTCAACACAACTGCTGTGGGATATCCAATTCTCGATTACACTTTTATGGCTTCTCCAGCAGTTCTTCAACATGTATTTTATCCTCTTTATTATCATATAACTTCCCGATCTTTCTGTCTACTTAATCCATGTGCTCATGTAGCTGGCACGATGCTGGAACTTATGATGCCAAGACGAAAACGGGTGGGCCTAATGGCTCCATTAGGAACGAGGAAGAGTATTCCCATGGCTCCAACAGTGGCCTGAAGAAGGCTATTGACTTCTGTGGTGAGTTTTACCCTCGTACGTGACCGGTTAGAAACACCGGCTGATGCATATGCATCTTTGTGGATATAATTTGTGGCTATGGGCACTCTTTCCGGTTCCGGTTTATGGAGCTAATATTTCAAATATAAGGATACTAACGCGTATTTTTTATATGTGATTTATCTGTCTAATCCAGTAACCGTAAGTATGAAAAACCATGCTCTAGTTGATGGATTTATGTAGAACTGTAGTTATAATTTTACAAATCCAATTCTAAATTTATAGGTTGTAATACCTTGTGTTGAGGTAGGATCCATTCCAGTATGCTACATATCGCGATTTTCCCTTAGAGTAATATAATAAACCTCCTCATTTTTCTAAATGTTGTCTTATTTTCTGATGTTAGAGGAGGTGAAGGTAAAGTGTCCAAAGATAACATATGCAGACCTATACCAGGTGATCATTATTTTCATTAGGCCGTAATGAAAATCTATGCTGCCTTAAATAATTTATTTGTATGCCAGAAGAATGAACTTATCTTTTGTTTGATGTGAAGTGTTGAATGGACTTTCCATTCAGTCGACCTTTGTATGTTTGGACTAAAATTATCAAATTTTTCTCTTGTTGATCTTAGCCGCAGGGTTTTATTTTCATCCCCTTGCGATCCCAATGATTGTTTTCTTCCAATCCCGTGCTTAGTTTCTTGCTTGGTGTTCAGATGCAATTAATTAATTCATTTTCATGTTTGTATTTTCCTCATTGATCATTATTAAGTATTAGGTACATGGATCCGGTTTGAATATACAGATTTAAAGTGATATATGATGTGATAGCTGAAGTGATGCCCTGGTGTCCTTATTCTGTCAGGTTTTTTTTTGAGGGGTAAGCCTATGATGTAAAGGCTGCATGCATCCCTTCCTCTCTTATTAAGTTTGACAAATCTAAAGCCGTTTTTGTGCCATCAAATTAATTTGATAATCGCTATTCTGTCTTTGTCTAAGGTGTGATTGTTGAAAGTTTTCATATAGTTATCTTAGGATATGCTTTAATTTTGGATGAACGGTCTATGTAATGAGAAACCATTTGAAGGGAGAATCTTGATTTCTTCACTATTCTGAGGCATATTTTCTCAACTATTCATTGGTTAGTTGTTCCATGAGATCCGAGAGTGTAACAGAAAATACTGTCTGAAAATTACAATGACATCATAGAGGCCTGCTACCAATCAATTAGATAACTTGAGCGGCCAATTAATTAATCAGTTTGTGTGCAGCTTGGCAGGGAGGGTTATTACTTTTAATTGCATAGATTCTGTGCCTTTTGCAAAGCAAGATCTGCATTCATAAGTAAATAACTGTGCAAGTGCCGTATAAGTTATGTAAAAATGAAGGAACAGAATTGTTATTTCTTGCTCCTTGTGCTCCCAGCTTGCTGGTGTTGTTGCAGTTGAGGTTACAGGAGGTCCCACAATTGACTTTGTTCCTGGGAGAAGGGTATGTTTGGGCATTTATTTAGAACTTTACTTCCTGAGAAATACTTGTATCATGTGCTTCTTGTTAATACATGTGATTGTCTATCCCTGTTGAAGGATTCAAATATATGTCCCAGAGAAGGACGTCTTCCTGATGCTAAACAAGGTGAGTTCATCAATCTTTGCGTGTGCTCCACCTTTCTCTGTGTTTTCTTCCTAGAGCTAAAAAAGGTGTTTTGTTTGATATTTAATTTTAAGGTCGTTACCTAATTTGACGAGTTTGAATGCTGAAGATTGAGTATAAACATGCGAATGCTGTTTGTAGGTGTGCCTCATCTCCGTGATATCTTTTATAGAATGGGCCTGTCTGACAAGGATATTGTTGCATTGTCTGGGGGGCACACTCTGGTAAATCTCCTCTTTTTGTTATTATAGTGTCGTTTGACGTTCTATGGTTATGACCAGACGTTCTAAGTTCATTTGCTCTTGTATTACTAGGGAAGGGCACATCCAGAGAGATCAGGGTTCGATGGTCCTTGGACAGAGGAACCTCTGAAGTTTGATAACTCATACTTTGTGTAAGATTTGAGCTGCTTGCAAAGTTCACATTTGACTCCTACATGGACATTTGCAGAGCATGAAAATTATCAGTTAAACATCGTTGTTGGTGTCAGGGAACTGTTAAAAGGAGATTCTGGGGGACTGCTCAAACTTCCAACAGACAGGGCATTATTGGAGGATCCTGAGTTTCATCGTCATGTCGAGCTTTATGCAAGGGTAACTGGGATATCTTCAATCCAAACTTTCTTTTTGTAATCCTTCTGATACTGAGTGCAAGCAATTTGTGTTTTTTCATAATTTCACTCTTAAAGTCTCCTTATTTACTGTATATTGGCATGAAACTGTTGACTTTCCACAGATTAATATTTAGGTCTGATGCAGTTGCGTCCAGCATGAGTTTATTAATAGGAATTTATCTTTCCCATTAGGACTTTCTTGTTTGTGTTTTTTTTTCTTTGGATGTGTTTCGGGGGCTACTCTTTCCCATTAGGCATTAACCGATGAGATTCAAGTAAATCTTCTTACCTTGCCTTCTTCAGGTCATACCTTCCTAGTCTTGTTTTTCTCTTCCGGTTTTCCTGTCCTCCTCAGCTACACACCCGACCCTACAGAGTTAAACTTCCACACGGAACTGAATAAGGCAATTAGCACCAACTGTTGTCTTCTTGACTAAAACTAACCTGGAACGTCCATGGGGATTTTGTAGCAAAAGTCAGTTCCCATTTTTTCAATTTGTATGCGTTTTCATATTTATGCTCTATTTCTCTGGCAGGACGAGGATGCATTTTTTAGAGACTATGCTGAATCGCATAAGAAGCTTTCAGAGCTAGGGTTTGTAGCAAGTTCCAAGGCAAAAATCAAGGATGGCATAATACTGGCACAAAGCGCTGTTGGAGTTGCTGTCACTGCTGCTGTGGTGATCCTGGGATACTTGTATGAAGTTCGCAAGAGAGCGAAGTAGACCTAGCTTTGTTGATCTGTGTTGGATTCGAAGTACATGTGACCCATAATATGGGTAATATTGGGCGCGTTCATGTACTTCAATCGCTGCGTACTTGTTCTCATTGCCAACTAGAATATAGCAGCCATTCCGAGGATATAAATAGACAATAAAAAAGTCTTAAGAGGATTGTATTCACGTTCTTAGTTGGTGCGAATGAATCAGTGCAGAGAAAACTTTTTTACGTTGCGAAGAAAATTCTTGCATAGGGTGAAAATCATACTCTGCAGAGGAAATGATTGATGATTGCCTCGTGCACTCGTATGAATCGTCATTATAGCATAGGGACATAAAATACGGATCCTTAATTCCTTAACTCAGCAGCTCAACTATATTTGGTAAATCATGTAAAAGATAATAAAAAGATTTGGGGGTTCGCATGACAGTTAACACCAGTGAACGTTCTTATTGATGAGAAATAGTAATTGAAATGAAACGAGTCGGCGTGCCTTCAAATGCATTCCGATCAGTAATAAAATCAAGAGGCCTTAATGAGAATGTGACCCATAGGTAGGTGGACATCATCGTGTTGTAATTAAAAAGAAAACGTATACGTAAATAGAAACGTGGAGGAAGGGGTTGGGATATATCTGCCGTTGGTGTCTGTCAATAATGACACCAAATTGAGTATGGTCATGTGGAGGAGGGAGGACAGGGGAAGGAGAAGTAGGTAGGGGTTGTTTGGTTGGGCAGGCTTCCGATTGCCACCCCACGCCCTCGAGTACCTCATCACATGACAAACTCATGCCTTGCACTGTGTTCAGCCAAATCCTACGGCAATACTTCCCCTCTGGTAGATTGCAACTATTGAATAGGCGTATATAACTTATCCCGTTAGCTGTCTATTTATTTTTTGGTGCACATATGTCATGGTTAGGTATTACTTATTTAGTTTTTTTGCTGAATTAACGCAAATCCACACAACCCCCCCCCCTTCCCCCCAACCCCCCGAAATTATATGTAGCACATTTTCAAGCTGGCTTGCCCTACAACTCGATCAAAATTATACATGTTGCTGATCGACAATAATATATTTATTTATGAACGTAATTCATAAATGACACGATAATTGGTATTTACTACCTGACAACTCGAAAAAGAGCAAGTATTTGGTACATTGTATCCTAACAGGGGGTTCTCCTCCTTTACTTGGTAATGTAGTAATTGCATTTTCAACTTAACAACTGACAGTGACCCAACGGGTGATGCTTATTTGAATGATGGGTGTTGCTAGTTATATATATATGTTTCATCCGCCGTCTATTTATTTTTCGTAATTTGACTACTATGTCTATTATTATTATTATACGAACACATAATTTCATGCTTATTTGGTTATCCCATAAAGAGAGATTTACATGGACAACCAAAGTAGGCCTGTTGCTCTAATTCAGCTATTCTACTAAAGTATTGCAACTTATCAATAGTGATCGTATCCGGGATCATCCTCTCAATCTCATGGCTGGATCAAACAAATTAGTAATCCCCTCATGTGTTATTGAACTGTTATATTTGTCCTCATGTCAAGATAAGCTTATCATTGTACGATTCTTTGGCTCGCCACGATCCCCAAATAGATGTCGACGTTGTCATCCTAAATAATCTTCCAACAGAATACAGATCACTTCCCCAGAAGATTTCAGTCGTAAACTTCCTTTACTTAGCTAGTCTCTACGCGTTTTCACATGTTGTTTCATTAATAATGCCACATGTATTCTTACTGACATGGGAGCTAAGGTAGAGAGGAGAGTAGGGGTAGAATTACGACAAGAGTGTAAAAGGGTATTGAAGAAAAAGGTAGGTGAGTGCTACTCCTATCTCTTCTTTAGGCCATCCTGTTTGAAAGCAACTCATACCCATCCTATTAACTCTTCTCTTACCCCCACTTGGGGAAGGTAAGATTCTGAATATGCGTATATGTATTAGAGCCAAGAAAATCACCAATCAGGCGAATGAAGCTACCCAACGTCCCAACCTTTCTCTTCATGCCTTGCCTAAACTTTCACCGCGAAGGTGATGAGAGAGAAATAAACTGTTATTTGCCTGAATTAATTTTCTCCGCTAATTAGAAGAACGTGTTCAAGTTGAGAAAATCCTCAAAAGTATACCTATGCTGCAACTTTTATATACAGGAAAATTGATATATGAGGTCTGAATATCTGTCCATAGACATTTCGTAATATTATATGACTTTGAAAAATTGCTATTTATATTATTTTACATTGAAAGGTTAACATCAGCAAACTTCAGAGCTTTTTGATATTCTTGCCTTTTTAACCCAATCTCTAGCCCTTCTAGAAACCCTCCCCTCCGTGTCTGGCAATAGAATAAAGAAGCACAACTACCACAAACAATCTCTGTACCTAGGCGCATGAATAGCCGAACTTACTCTCCCATTTCTTTCAGGGATGTCCATCGCAACTAACTTGTTGAAATAACTAATTTTAATACCATTACCGCATCTCTAAGTAATTCATTTTTTTAATTTGACAATTTCCAGACTAATAGGATCCAGGCCCCACTTGCAAGCTGATCTTTTTTTGTGGTAGGTACTCCATAATCATTCCCTCCCTAACCGCTTCTATTACCAACATCATCACCCTAATCATATCAAAATTATATATGCGTTGATTGTATGTTAATGATTATATTTCTCAAGGACAAAATATGAATCCCTCTTGTGAAGTTGGACATACATCACTTTGTTTCTATATATCATATATATTCTGCTGAATTATGATCAAATGTCTGAATAGAACACAGCCCCAGAGGATAAATCTTGGATATTTATAATAATTTATGGAATAAGAGAAAGAAGGTGAAGGGGGTGGGGGTGGGGGTGGGGGCGGGGGCCGGAGCGGGAGCACAGATCACTCACATCTTGTCTAGGGTTGCCCATACTTAAAATACATCATACTTTACACATACCTTAAGTTTACCCATAATTAATGCTCTAATAAACTTGTTGAATAATTGGTGGATGCTGATACCTTGTATTCAGGCCATTCCCTCAATACCTGTCTTACCTACTATTTGTCTCTCCTCCCTCTGCGTCAAAAGCCTATATATAAACCTCCTCGCCTTTGTTTTGCAGATTACAGAAGCCAGTTATATATGTTAACATGGGAAGGTCTCCTTGCTGCGAGAAAGCTCACACTAACAAAGGAGCATGGACCAAGGAAGAAGACGATCGTCTCGTTGCTTATATTCGAGCTCACGGCGAGGGCTGCTGGCGCTCTCTCCCCAAAGCCGCCGGCCTCCTCCGCTGCGGCAAGAGCTGCCGTCTCCGCTGGATCAACTACCTCCGACCCGACCTCAAACGCGGCAATTTTACCGAAGAAGAAGATGAGCTCATCATCAAGCTCCATGGTCTCCTCGGCAACAAGTAAGCTCCAAAACTCATCGTCCCTTCTTCTTTGAATCTGTATATCATCAATCCTTGAGGTGATTCACTGGCTAAAAACTCCAGTTTTTACAACACAACCCATCAATAGATCAGCTTACTTATAAAATATATGCCAATGAACTAGCTTCTTGTAGACCTGTTGGTTTTAGGTGGTTTGAATTAATGGATATGTAAAAAATGTGAGTGTAGGTGGTCGCTGATAGCCGGGAGACTACCGGGAAGAACGGACAACGAGATAAAGAATTACTGGAATACTCATATAAGAAGGAAGCTTCTGAGCAGAGGAATTGACCCTACAACTCATAGGCCTCTTAACGATGACTCTCAGAACCAATCTCATGCCTCATCTGCTTCTGCTGCTAAACAGCAGGAATCGGAGGTTCTGATTACAGATGAGAATTCCAAACGACCCGGCGTCCTAGAAGTATTCCCCGACTTGAACCTCGAGCTAACCATCAGTCTTCCCCACCACCATCATTAGAAGCAACCAGATCAGCCATCGCTCAAGAGCATTAATAGTGGAAGCAGTACGGCTGGTGATGGACTGATGGTTATGATTTCTTGGGATTGAAAAGCGGTGTTTTGGATTGCAGGAGCAGCGTAACCCAAATTCATTGGAGAGCACTCACAGAATGATTTGTGTGTACCCATCATTTTAAAGTTCTCTTATTTCTTTCTTCGATTGTATAATTTGTTAATTACGATGCATATAGGATATATATAGTATCAGGACATTTGAATCCTCTTGTTATATCTAAACCATGAGTTTTTTTTAACAAAGAAATCAACTTGATATTCATTGGTTGTTTTGTTTTATGGAAGTGCTGGTTTTTTATTGGTTCATGCGAGGCAATGAGGACAAAAAGAGGGGTGGGATGACCACGTTGCTGCCTTCTTTTTTTTGGCTACAACACGTTGCTGCATTTGATGCTTGTGTCAGCATCTTTGTGGAGACCTGTGAGGCTAATGCTATGTAAACAAAAGAAATAAAAAAGGATATGGAGATTCATGCGAAGCCAATGGACGAGTGGGAGACAGCTCCATGCATCGATCTTAATGCGAATTTACTCAAGTGCGTGAATGAACTAACGTGTATAGTCTTATTAATCCCCTGCCTATTCTTCCACCAACCTCCTCCCATTAAATGAATTTCACACATATAGAAAAGATCTAGATTCTGGTACCATAATCCACTTGTTTATAAGTTTTTGTTAGTAGCTAGGCATTTGTGAATTATATTATATCTCCTCTTAACCGTACTTTTTAACCTATAAATATGTATATTACTTGAACTTCGCGTTCGAAGGAAGATATCGTTCTTTCTCTACCTTGCTACCTTAGATATCATTCTAACCAGCAGGGTGCTATATAAAAATGTATATCGAATACCTAAGAAAATGATATCAACACAAGAGTATTTATTATTTTAGTCTACAGGGATAAATATATTAATAACGCGCGCGCGGCCTTCTCCAGAGCTTGCACCGATTTACCAACGCAAAGTGGGTTCTTGGTTTCCAAATGATATGATCAACTATCGATGATAAACTCTGCCCATTAATTAGATATTAATCAAAGAAATATAAAAAGTCTTCAGAGGAGGGTCCACTAAACCTCTACAAGATCCAAAACGTTGACAAAGTAAGATCCAAGGAGCTGATTATTGGGAGAAGAATGAAGTACACTTTGAAATTCATGATAAAAAATGCAATGAGCCACAGGACATACATGCGGCAGTGAACGTCTTGAGAGTTAAGAGATACAGTAAAAAAGAAAAGGTGATCGAGGGGAGGGGAGGGGAGGTCAGTTTCTTTAATCTATTTTGTCAATTTCTAAAGCTTCTAGATTGGCATTGTTTATAACTTTATAAACATTTTATCATACTTATATATGTATCTATCTGATGAAGAGAGAAGCGATACATCACTCACATAGATCGTAAAACATGCTCATCCCTTTCTATATCTCTTGTATAATTTAAATATAAGAATTTGAGAGAGATTAGGTATATTAATTATTTTAGGTACTTGTTTTCATCAGGCTACCCAAAACCCTCATAGGAGAATAAATGCGATGTTCAGGAACGTATTCCCTCGCCTTTATCATTGATTGTAAAATTGATGCTTGCTGAGCTATTCTTCCTCGATATAACCGCGTTGAGTACTGACCGAGTGAAAGACAACTCTTAAAAGGGAACCGATATGAACCAGATTTTAATTTATCAGGCAGAGAAGCAGAACTACAAAAGGGCAGAGAGAAGATGTAAAGAACCGGAAAGGAATATGCTAAAGGAGAAGTAAATAGATGGATTGTATTGATATAGAGAGGGTGATGTAAGATTTTAGAATTGGGATGCAGAATTCATAAAACTATGGTCCCTCCCTCGCATAATGAGGCGTCTCACTTTTCAACTCCCCACACTCTCTTTTCCCTTTTTCAATGGCGTTAGGTAGAGACATTAGAAGCTTCCGCCAGCTACATGTTTTCAAGCCATGTGGTCTATAATTAATTTCTATCTCCTTGCTTATTTGATCGCCAGGCCAACATCACCTTCTTGACTTGTGCTTTCATTTCTCTACGTACAAACCACCCACATCACCGAAACATGACCTTTGTTTTGTTTATATATATATCCACAGCCTCTTCTAGAGATAGAGCACGCATGCGGGCGGGCGCTTAAAATTATTGTAGACCACATCATGTTGATATAACTAAACCAAATTCATGAATGGAGATATGTGGAAGTAATTAAGCGCGCGCATATATGATCAGGGTCTCGTTCTCGTGAGTGGTGATATATGGAAAAGGATTTCTTCTGTTTCAAAGGAATGGGATACGGAGATACATATAGGACAGTGCCATCAGTTATCAGACATAAGTAGGAATCGTATCTATCATTACCCTGCCACTTCTACGTAGCTGCATGCTCGATTTTCAATGTAAGGGAGAGGTGAGGAGACTTTTTAATCATAAAACATTAATCCGATCGAGTTCATCATGCATTTTGACTTTTCCCTCCATGATTTTTATTGCTCGTAGGAATTTCAGCTGGCAGGTTAACTTGTTAATAATGGCGTACATGTGTTTTATATGCTCATTAGAGGCAGAGAGAGATGTGTGTGATGGAGATGGAGCAGTATAGTGGGTCTCACCATACCAAACAGTGACAATGACATGGTAAGAGTAGGAAGAGAATGCGCATATGCAGCGCAAGATAGCAGAAATGAATCTGGTAGCATAAAATGGGGCAAGTTTGGTGAGATATCCGTGAGGAAATGATGAGGATGGGGAAAGTATGGAGATATATATATGATAATGTGTGTGGGCGATAAGGATGGAAGCCCATGTTGTTCGGTAGTGGTTGGTTGGGGGATTTGGCAATCCCATACCATGAAGACTACTCCTTTCGCACTCAAACCCATTATTAATAAGCTTATGTATGTATTGACATTGTTTAAGAAAAAAATGATATTTCATGGGTGAAGATAACTCATTTTTAAAATTTTTTATTAAAAAAAACTATAATCACTTTCTGTATTCCGCCTTTCTCATAACCTACACACAGCTTTCCCCTTCATGCACATCCAAGTGCTCTTGGATTACATACCTGGTCTGCTTTGTTTTGATTGAGTTTCAAATCATGAAGTGAATCAAGGACTTGTGTTTGTGTGTTAGCGAATGATTCATTCGGTGAAGTGATGGAGAAGGGCGGAAGCTCCGGCGATTTGGAAGTGTAAGCATGCTCCCAAATGTTAATATTTGGCCAAATTTAGGAGGTGGGACTTTTAGCGATGAATGTGGCGTCACGTGATGTTGAGCCATCTTATCCCACAATGAACTGAAAGGTGAGAGACACACCAACTCTCTCATCTTGAAGTTGATAATGACGCCGAAAAGGAAAAGGTTGAATTAATTATTTGGATTTTGTTTCTTAAGCCTCACGTCGCCCTCTTCCCACATGGAAATCACGGACGACGCTGATCTGCAAATTGGTGTTAAGGATGATCTGACTTCACAGAGCCATTAATATTATTAGGTATGCAACAGCTCCGCCACCTGCACTCAGCTTCAGAAGCAAGAAAGAAGACCTAACAACCCTCACCGTTGGGTTGCCAAATTTATGAAAGGCCTTATAGGTCTACCAACTAGCTAGCGACCACAATCAATCCAATAACTGTATTCGGATTCTATAACTGTATCAGTTCAAATCTGTTTCCTCACAGAGGGGAAGAAGCTAAGGCTAACCAAGCAAAGTGTTACCTCCGTTTATTCCAAGTGGGCAATCAACCTCATTCTGAGTCGACCCCCGGAAACATGATGACAGAAATCATTTATCATTTACGAAGAAGATGCAACTTTTAAGTAAACCATATGTGTATGTATCAAGTATTTGTACACGAAGCACGAACAGAAAAGTAGCCGTAATTACAGGGAAGGGATCCAAGCACTAGATGAAGACATTTTTAAGTTTGTGGGCGAATGTGAATGCGCGTGGAAATGCACACAAATGATCGCGGTGCACAAAAGGCATTACGCCTATCAGATTGCAAACAACGTAACCAGCCCAGCGGAGGACGATGAAACCAAAGAACCCACATTCATTGGCGCCTCTCAACAAGTCCCTAACAGCTTCTTCCAAGTCACTGGGAATTGCTACGTGCTTAAAGCCTGTGCACCTTTGACAATTCCCGACACCCTCTCCACACAACCATGAGTACCACATCCACATCCACATCCACATCCAAACCCATCCCATTCGAGTTGGGCTCATTTGAAGGAACAGAGTTCCTATCCAACAATTGGGCTTCACTGGGCCCTAATTGAGCCCAGCTTCATCAAGGTTGATGGGTCCCAGAGTCTTCATTTCCTTCATTGATTGGAATATTATGGCAGAAGTGGGGTCTCATTTCCGTTTTTTGCTTCTTTTCTTTTTTAAATTAATTTTGTCAAACCTTAATAAGAATAGAAAAAGGGTAGGGACAAACAAGAGCCAGAGTTATTTTTTGAGAAAAAAAAAAGGAAACGGAGAACAAAAGGTAACGTTACAACAGAAGAGCACCTAGCCTACATTCATCTATCTAGTCATTCGTTTAATTTAAACGACCCTATATTTATCATCGGAATTGAATTCTCTTCATATCCTTTCTCAATATTTAATCTCCAATATTTAGGATATCCATGGAGGCTTATGCTTATTTGATGCTTACCTTTCCTACAAACTAAGTAAAACGTGTTTAAAAATAGAAAAAAAAAAAAAAAGTGGTGAAGTTGCGTGTTGCCTCGTTCAATTTTTGAAATACCTGACCGTACAATCATAAAAGTGGATAATTCGAGATCTGGCGGATTCAAACTATAAAATATGTATAAATACTATTCAACATTTCGTGTATCAAAGTAAAAAACTAATCGACATTTCAATGGACCGAAGAAATGGCTACAAGAGCCAATCAACTACTTCTATTTGTACCAAAAAAAGGGCAGAAATTAGAAGAATGCGTGATGACGAGAGCGTTAATTCTTGTGCTTGGACTTGAGTTCAGATCGAGCAGCAGCTTTGACGAGAGTGGTAGGCTTGATGACGCTCTTGGGGTTGAGGGCCTTCCTTATTTTGAACACTGCCCACGCCGTCCCTATAGCATGCCCTGCCGCGTCCAGCCCTTCATTTGTCACCTTCGCTGCTTCCTCCCCATATCTGCACAAGTTATACATCAATTGCACATGGCAAACACAAGTTCATCAACAACTCCACCTTTGAACAAACCAAAATATGCCTGCCTCTCTTTGTTCTACACCATCACATGCCCCACTATTCCAACAAACCCTAGGGATACTCTGTTTCTCCATCTCAAGACAAAACTAGTTGCACTTTCCAATGTCACACGTCACCCCCTCGGAAACTTCCTTCACCCAGATTAAACAGCAAAATAACACGACAGTTCCAATGATATTCCCTACGTTTAAATTCAGAGAATGCACTTACTTATGCGAAACAAGCCCCGTGGTCACAACTGATGAGGTAGACATGACATTCTTTGCGGCAACTTCAAAAGCATCGCACACCTTATCTGCATTTGCACGCACCAACATCACCCATCAGTAAAACACTATTCCGCTTAACTAATAAACACCGCCAATGCTATTTCCTATAAGTTCGATAGATAGAGGAGTGTCATCAGGAAAAAATAGAAAGATTGCTTGCATATCATTAATACCTTGAATTTTGAAACTTCACCTAAAGCACTATGAGATTCATCATTGATGCTTTCAGATTTGTAAAGTGAATAAAATACATACGCAGCATATCGATATGCACGTTCAGAACGATATATTAGTTTTGCACATAGTAGCCTAGCTAAAAAGGTCAAGAGACGAATCACTCACTAAATCCATCCAAGGAAGCAAGGACGATTTCTCCAGGGAGAAGGCTGAAGAACTTCTTGCCCGCTTTTGAGTTCACTATTGGACTTGTGAAGAATCCGGACACCTTGACAACCCCTGACAGCACCCCAACCGCCATTTTCTCCGACATCTTCGTCAACTTCTTCACCCTGTCCAAAGAAAAATAAACATAAAAATTTAATATTCGCCCAATCAACGGGAAAACCAGAAGAATATATAGAGAAATCATAGGTACAACTCCCAACCTTTTCATCCTCTTCATAGCTTGCGGGCTCATCTCCACCTGAGATCCCGGGTTCATCCTCTTCTTCAGGAACTCATTCCCCCACTTCAGCCTATCCACAGTCACGTCACCGCACCACAAGATTCCCCTGACGACCTGACCCGAACCAGCGGCGATCCACCTAGCAAAGCTTCCGCTATAATCCTCGACGTTCGGAGCTATAGTTGTCCAATACGCAGCAGAGCTCTTCTCCACCAATTCCCTTTTCTTGTCCGAGTTCAATTCCTCCGGCGACGTTTCCTTCGACACAGAGCCATCCAACCCCGCCCAGCCACGCCCACCCTCCACTTTCTCAACCGAAAAAAAACTGTAACTCTCCAAAACACGATCCAACTCCTTCAACACCCCCTCTTGTCCTTTGGCCGCGATGGTTAGTCCGTAATTCAACAAATCGAACTCGTTTCCGGACGCAGTATCGTGCTCATTTTCCGACGCCGGAACCCGAAGAGTGAAGAAATAGTGGGACTCATCGAGTTTCACAGCGGCCTCATCTCTAGCCAAGGGCCACTGAATTTGATCTCCAATACGAGCGAGGGCGGCAACTACGTTACCCCCTTGACTGAGAGTGACAATGGTGAGGTCCCCAGAAGCAAGCTGGACGCTATGATCCTTCTCGATAAGATGAAGAAGGACACCGGGGACGGTTATAAGAACATCTTCAGAGGAGTGTTCTGTAAATGGGTTTTGCGAAACGGAATCGTCTGCGGCGAAGAGGTTTTCAGCGACGCGGTCGACGTCGACGGAGGGATACAAGGAAGAGGAGGAGGAGGGTTTGACGGTAAACGGAGAATCGGCAGCAGGGTTGGGAGATTCAACTTTGGGGTAGAGAGACATGGTGAAAGACCGGTTGAATCGGGAGGAAAGCAGAAGAGATATGGGGAAATTATAGGGGAATGGATCGGATATATAGGAAATGATGGGTGAGGGAGTACATGTGGCAAGCAACGATGGCGACACATGCGTGTGTTAACCGCGGACGCGTTACCCTGAGCCTTCCCTGTTAAGGCTACTGGGATTTAATTGGCAAAAATACAAAAACTAAAGAGACAAAAATATCAGGATTTGACTAAAGAGACACGCCGGTCCATCTCCGGCCATCACCGAGAATGACATCGGGTGGGAAATCCCTATCCATAGTGCCTGCTCCAACCGTCGTCAACCAGGGCGCCAAGTTTGCGCTGACATTCCTCCGGGCCCATCATTGCCGGCTGAAGACGACACAAAAACCCCTTTGGAAACGGCACCATAGGAACCAATCGCAATGGGGTCAAGATAGTACGGTGAGCCCACACCATCCCCACCACCAATTGATATAGAGATGACATCAACACCCGCCACTTTTGCCTAAATACTCGAATTACCAACTTTAATGTTAATATGTTAGTAGTAACATTAATTTGAGAAAGGAATAAAAAGGGGAAATCACGGAGGGGAGTTGTTCATTAGAAAGTGTAAAGGAGGATGACTGGTTGGGGCGGTCGGCGTGCCCGGGGGGTTTGGATTATGTGAATTTAATGGGCGATGAGAGACCCGTAGTCTTTAAGTAAAATATACTAGTAATTGATATTCAAGAAAGTATTATAATATTTAAATATTTAAATTTGTGTTTAAAAAGTAATAGACACTTGCTTTATAAATATTAGTATTATTTAAAAAAATTATTATATCTTTAAATTATGATTGAATCCACCATTTTTTAAAAATATTGGTATAAAAAAATAATGTGGGCGTTGAGAGCTTCTTTGATTCTCCGGGAGGGCGGGTTATGGAGTGGGCCATCATTCTCACCACATCGGCGGTCCAAATTTCATAGAACAGGTAGGTAAGTGCTGCCATAAAAAACAAAAGCCCCCCAAAACAAGAAGAAGAAGAAGCAAAAGCAACCCATAAAAGTCGTTCCTCCCTCCCATTTCCTACACTTTTTGCATGCTTTCTCCACATTCCAAATTAATAATTAATGGAGATCATGGAATATAATTAAACACTATATGGGAACTTGAGATTTTAGAAATGGTTATGAAAGAGCCTGGGCTCTTTCCCGAGCACATGACAAAAATGCACGATTTTTGCGATGTTAAAAAGGGAAGAGGTTGACCATTTTAGATATAGGGCCTGTTTGGAAAAATTCAAACATTGGTTTTAAATCAAGGTTTGGCTCAAAACCTAGGTTTGGAGAAATTTTAAAACAAACAGTCATATTTGTTCAAACGGGCTTTTGAACTAAACTCTGGTTTAAAACCAAGGTTTCAGAAAAACTGGTCAGAGTAGCTTTTGGAACAGTAAACCACGTTTGAACTAACTAATTACTATATTACCCCTACTTTTTCTTACACCCTCTCTCCTACTTTTTCTTACACCCTCTCTCCTCTCTCCTACTTTTTCTCTATTTTCTTTCTTACACCCTCTCTCCTCTCTCCTCTTATCTCTTATCTCTCCTCATTTAATACTCATACCCTTTTTCGTAATTTACCAATAATAAAATCCCTTCTATAAATAACTATCCAAACACTCATTTATTCAAAACCACTTTTTTTTCATAATCTCTTCTCCAAAAGCCCTTTTCTATAATCTGTTCAAAAACCCTTTTTTTCCATAAGCCCGTTTTTAAAATCCTATCCAAACGGGCCCATAATTGGAAGTTGCGGTGGGCAGCGATGGTTGCGGTGAGGGAGGTGGGAGGGATGATGATTAGCCAACCACCCAATCACTCACTCGATTGGATTCTTATTCCCTCTTTTCTTTGGATGCTCCCTCTCACACAACACTTGGATCGCAGCTTTCATTCCGTGCCTTCCTTTTACTCCTTCAAACACTGCATGAATCCCTCAGTTCAAATGAGCACCTGCCTGCCGGATCCTATCTTGACGTGAGTCATATAAACCACAAGCTCAAATATTCATAATGCATCTGACATGCCTTCCACTTCATTCATTCATGCAAAATTCCCTCACACCCATTTCATTTATTTCTCACTCACATGTATATCCACATCATTTTAGGCAACCAACAAGATTCAGGTTATGTTTCATTACACCCCCCCCCCCCAAAGAAAAGATATTTTAACTCCTAAATAAATGAATACGTTGACCTCAAGTGAGGTTCAAATAAACTTGTACATCTTGACCCAATAGCTTAAAATCCTATAATCGTATTTTTATTTTCAACTGAGCGTTATGTTCCTGGGTGCAGTTTAAACTAGTATTCATTTGGATGAAATGCACCCTAGGGGTGTTAGGGCCTTAAGTTACTTTTTCCAAGACTAGGATTATAAATTTTATATTAAAAAATAAAAATCAAACCGCTTGATTATACTTGCGTGACACGATTTTCACTTTAAACAAAAAAGGAAAAAATGATGTGAGGTACTAATTGAGAGGGAGAAGCCAAGATAGACACTGCTTAATGGAGGGGTGGATAAGAATGGAATAGGAAGTTAAAGCTTTTGTTTTTAAAAAAGTTAAAGCTAATACATCTGTTGAGCAGACGTTTAATGATTAAAATGGAATAAAACCCAAAGGCTTCTTGTCTTTTAAGTTACGGCAAGCACCCCACAGATTCATACACATACAATGATTATGAGCATTACATATATTAGAGTCGCCACTTGGAGAATCCAAGAGAAGGTGGGGAAGAAGAGGAAGAGCACATGTGAATGTGATGATTAACGACAAAACCGTTATAACTAGCTAGTGGCCTCAGCTTAATTATAATCAGCACCAATATGTTCCTTTATTACTTGGCCCTGTCTCTAATAATATCAAATCCCATCTCCGTTGGATCAGTGGCTTGCAACTCATAGTGGATGCCCTCCAGCACTCTCCTCAGCCCATCCTTTGATGTTGCGTACAGCATCTTCGCTCTTATCCTCGACCCCGTTGGTGACCTGAAACAACTCGTTCATTCCGCTGTTTTCTCCTAAATAATTAACATTCCTTTCCCACCTTTCTTTAATTCCACTCCCACCTACCCAACCCATCTCATTTCTATTTTGGTCCCTGATTACTAAGCCACTCTGTTTTCTTATATTGAAACTTGTGCTGAGATTGTTCACAGTTTCCATGCTACCCCCCCCCCGCCCCAAATTTTCGTAACATCTGGGAAAATTGGACGAATTTAAAATGACAGGGATGAGGGTACCATGCAATGAAGAAGATCTTGCTCTTGCGGCAGTTATCGACGGTGACGAAATCGAAGTCGAAGACGGCGTACCGGCAGTCGTCGTTGGGGAGCGAGGCGGCAAGATCCTCGTAGCCCTCGGCGGCGGCCCCCACCTTGTCCACCGTGACCACCCTGGACCCCTCGTCGATCTTGAACACTATGTATCTGTGCACCTTCTTCCACTTCATCTCCATGAACGAGCTCTTGCACTCGTCCGCCACCCACATTCCAGTAGTCGCCTGCCACCATAATTAACATACGCTTCATATCACACCATGAAAATTCCTATTCCTCTTATATAGAGAGTAATAAAAACACAGAGAGTACCATCTTGAAAGCCATCGCCATTTTCGTGCCTTGTGAGCTGAGCTGGAGCGGACTGAGAACCAGCGGAGCTTCTCTCTTTACTTTTCAACTCTGTTTCAGAGGACGGGATTGAGGTGGGGTCTATATATAGCGTTGGGAATCTTTCAGATTGCCCTCGCTCTTTCTTCTTATTTACACTTCTCTACCTTGACTCCTATGCCCCTCACTTTCTACTTAATTCCTGATTTACCTAAGATAATTAAAACATTCAAATTAAATTTCAAGTGTCTATCGCATGCGTAATTTGAAATTGCAAGATATGTATAAATTCAACATGCTCTCGTACTGAGAAAATTTTAGGCACACTCCCATGTTTGTAAAATTAAAAATTAATATTTAATTTATATATGTAATGTATGCTTCAACTAAATATGATCTTATATCTTGACAGATATAAGATAATAATATGATACTTTTTTTAAAATAATAATAATTTTCTTTAACTTTCTACTTATATTATTTAATTATTATTGAGAGTATCAATAGAGATAATTTTAAAAAATTAATAAATATAAAAAATATATTTTATATTTAATCTTTAAAGAGTAGTTTTTTGGTAGCAATTAAAAAAAATTACCAACCTAGTTTAGTGCTTCAAATAGATATAGGTTAGTTGCGGGTGATTTTGAAGTTTAATAGAGGGATAGATAGATAGAATGTCAGTTGAAATTTGGTCAAGAAAGAGGTGTTGGAAAGGGAGAGGAGGCAATCTTAGTTTAAAAAGAAATGATATAATAGACAGCATGGCAGAAAGCAAGGCTTGGAGATTGCATGTGACTGAATCCAATGTGCTAGTATCTCAAGTTGTACATCAAATGGATGGGTGAGGCTCCTTGACTACAAACTCATGATTACACCCACTGCCACTGCCACTAGGATTTCATTTGGTGAATCCGAGAAACGCACTGCAACATTTATTGAATATAATCAATCGCCTTTGGATCGGCTGCTCTTGATCTTTCTAAGGCTCTTCTCATATTCATTTACAAAGTTTTGATCCATCGCGCATCTTTCTATGATTAAAATCGCAATAGCTGTCGCAGAGGAAATTCAACACAAAACAACAGGTAACTAAGTCGATTCTTTTTCACTGTGACAAGGAAATTCGCCCTTGCTCCTCCCACTGGCTCCGTGGTATCTCTCCGGAGTCGGATATTACTACTTTCTTCCTGGGTTTACCACTGTAGGTTCCGGCTCCCCCTTCTATGGCAAACACAATATCCATACCTTCTATTACCTTCCCAAATACAACGTGTTCTCCATCCAACCTGCAAAGTTCTCACGCACATTGATTAATGGCACAAATACAATGACGTGATATCTTATCAACAGTTCTTTTCTACATGTTACATACCATGCTTCGTCTAGGAGCCATAAATTAACCTCATGACAGAATAACTTACCAGCTAGCCTTCACGGTGGTGATAAAAAGCTGTGAGCCATTGGAATCAGGTCCAGAATTCACCATAGAGACAACCCCTGCGAGGATTGAGCGAATTCTCAAAGGAAATAACCCATGAATGAACCTCAAAAATCGTGGGAAAATTCAAGTATCAGGCATAGAAAACCTTGTACATGAAGCAAAATGAATGCATCTTTCCAGGTAAGTGATTTTACTGACCAGCATGTGAATGTTTTATACTGAAATTCTCATCAGGAAAGGTGCCACCGTAAATAGATTCATATCCACTGCCATCTTTATGAACAATGTCTCCGCCCTGAATCACGAAACCAGATATTATGCGATGAAATTGTGTTCCTTTATAATGAAGTTTTATTCCATTGGAACTCCTGCCTTTCTCCCCTGCATAGTACACAACGAACTCTAATCAGTGCACGGAGAATAATAAAAGGAAAGTAAATTAACAATGAAATTTCAGCACACACAAGTACCTGTGCACAAAACTCTGAAATTCTCTGCAGACAAAACAATGCAATCATCAAGACGTTGCAGGACGAGGAAATCATTAACACCATCAAATGTGAATTACATGCATGCCCCATTGAGGTAGTAATGGGAATTAAGATGCTATGCAGTGCCTAAGTCCCAGATGGACTAGTATAGAGGCTCTATAGGACACTCAAGTTTGTTAGTTCTCCTACCTCGTTAACTCGCTTTTGAGGGACAGTTCCCAATCTATCAATTGGTATTAAAGTTGGTGATCGATGATTCTGGAAAGGGCTGCCTACATATGACTAAGCTAACTTTTGGGGGATGACCCCCCATTCCACTAGAGTACCCATCAAGCAGCTTCATACAACATGATAAATTTATATTGACCACACAGCTTGAAATATGGCCACCTTGCAAGACAACTGACAAACAAGAACCGCCCAAAAAATTATAAAATACCCACTACACTGAAAAGGAGGTTGACACCCTTGATTCATGTGAAAATGAAATTTAGGCTCCCACTTTAAGCAATTTAGATAACAAAGTTTCAGGGTAAAGAACTTCAACTAAGAAATCAATAATGTATCACATACCCGCAGTTTTTGGTACAACTTGGCCATATAATCCAATAATGATCCTACCTGCAGAAATTTTTGCATATATAAGGGGGAGTATCCAGCAGCAAAGGATAAAAATATACTGCTAACAGAAAGCACCTATTGTTGCATTTATTCGCTTAATTCCCTCCATCCTTATTTTGTAAGGTTCTTACACCCTTTTTATGAGTTAGTAAACCAAATTAGTCTGGATGTTAGAAACTAGGTAAAAATTCCCAGTACAAATGGTTTCACACCTAATCGTTGGTCATCGATATCAACATCCAAGAATACTCTGTGTGTAATTTCAGGCTCCTCTTCTGGTTTCTCCTCAACCTGCATCAAAACAAGCAAAATCATTATTGACCAAAGATGAATAGGAAGTGATGGAAATCTTCAGTGGAGTGCATTTACAATTAAACAAGTTATCAATTTCCTATCAAATTGGTGTGGAACATGCCTAAATACTAAACTACATCTTGACTTCTTTAACTGGTGGTATATAACAGGAGAAAGAAGTAAAGCCTGAAATCAACTCCCATGGTCCGCCTACCAATTAAGTACATTTAGTGAAGCCTAAGATGCAAGAGCAGCATTGCAGAACAACTTTATAATGTTCATATAGATTCTATGCTGAAAGGGTTCTCATCACAGTTAATGCATATCTAACATAGGGATGATAGCATGGATAAACAAACAAACCCACTTCACTATATATAGGTTTTTAAAAATTGGTGCTTTACAGGTGCAAAGGCAAGCTACAGCATCGTTTATAGGATCAATCTAAATATCGAATCATAAGAGTTTCCATTCATGAGAGAACTAGAATGCATAAGTCCACCAATAAGCAACCAATTTACATTCTTAGCCGGTAAAAGTTATAATAAGCGGGCGTTGGAGAGTTGTAGCAGAATAGAATTAAAAAAACGTGAAAGAATTTAGTTTCACGCGAGGAGCTAAGTTAGTTAAGACGCTAGTACTATGCGAATAAAACTGCAGTCGCACAAGCTGAATTTTTTTTATCCCGCAATATGGGGAAGAGAAATCAAATAATGGACCAAATGGAGCCCAAGAGGCCAGGGCGATTGGTTGGTACTGAGCATTCAGATCCGTGAACCTCAAATCAAATCAGAACGCCATCAAACTCACGGCGAACATTTAATCTCAGATGAAACAGTTCGCCCACAGACAGGGAAAATTATGCCAATCGGAACGAAAGGCGAGTAGTGTAGACATGAATGGCTGGAAAATAGCAACCGTACCCGCTTAGAGACAGAGAAGGCGAAAATCAGAAAAACTGAAAGAACGAGGAATAAAAGGAGGCATCGCGGTTGGGCAAGAAAGGACATCTCTTTCCTCATTGCTTTGTCACCCTCTTCTTCGGAAGAACCAACCATCAAATTATAGCAATTTTGTGGTGCTCCTTGGCAGCGAGCTTCCTCGGTTGGGGCTTTTTTACCTTCAACACAAAATTCAGATAGCTGTGGAAATTTAGAAGCTCTGCAAAAGACGACGCATTCACAGTATAATGCACAAATAATGGTAAAATGTTAAAAAAAGTGTTTTATATATAAAAATGAACAGAAAAATGGCTAAGAGTCCAATAAATGCTGGACATCGGTTTATTATGAACAGAAATAAATCGCCAGTGATAAAAGTGCTATTTACCTCATAATGCTAGTTATAGTCCAATAAAGAGAGCCCAGGTTCGTTTGATCTCCCCGAAAAGGAATAAATTCTCTCTATAAATATTCTTCTATTAAGGAAATTGAGTCCAACTTCTATTTTAGACGAATGGAATTGTTTAGTGCTTGAAGCCTTTGTTAATTATTTTTAGACTCTAAATATTATACTTTGAAGGGCGTTTGACTCCCAATGAGACATAATTTCTAGAAAGTACAATTTACCAATTCAATCAATTATTAGTCAATTTCATATATAAAATATTATAATATTCAGTTCAATTATAAATAAATAAATTATAAAAGCATTTTAATTTTAAAATTTTATTTATGTGACGAGTTTTTTTTTTATTATTATTATTATAAATGAGCACTAAGTTCGGAAGTCTAAATGAGCACTACGGTCGGAAGATGCGATGGACAGGAATAACAGAATGCTGATTTGGAAAAATCCTTCCTTAGCCAATGTGCTGTCTGCTAAGCGATTTTGAACTCTTGATATGTGAGAGTTCAAAATCCTTCCTTTTATATATATATATATATATATATTACAAGTGAGAGCTGATGCGCTCTAAATTAAAAAAATTAAATTATTTGAGGATTAAATCTCAAATACCCTCTAAATATAATAGATGTCAAATGAGAATTATATGAACGTAAGACTAATATATTTTTTAATCTATCAAATAGTCAAAATATATGAATAACTAGATATTTATTAAATTTTCAATTTTTAAATTATATTGTTAAAATTTTTTTATATGTAACACTAATAAATATACATGCGATTAAACATTGTATCATCTACATTAACTTTAACAAATCCTAAAGTAGATTGCTGCCATTTGAATTTATCAAAAACAATGCCCTTATCATGAACTATAACCTCTGGCATTATTCAGGACAAGTAACCTCCATGTATTTAAAATAATCGAAACAGGATCCGGACGTTTGATGAAGTCATATTTGAAATTCAAGCTATTTCTCCAATACCAAAGCTTCCATATCTTCCATATCGTAACTCCCTAGATTAGAGACCAATTGGAATCCAAATTCCTTCCTATCTCCTTCTTGAAATTGAGATGCATCCAATCTCTTAAGGAAGAGGCAAAGAAGGAAGAAACAAAACTGGCTTTACTAAGTTGCATCCAAACATGTCTAGCATAAGAACAATCATGTAGGATATGCAGAACAGTCTCTACACTAGAGTTGCAGAAAAGTACATAATGGGTAAGAAAATTGGCATCCCCTTTGCCGAATCTTTTGAATTGAATGGGCATGGGAGTGAGGGAGTGGCTTAATATGTTCACTGCCTGGGCCTTGATCCATTTGGGCCAACATCTCAAGGTCAGATCCAATAACAATTGCTTTTCGGGGATTCGGAGTTGTGTTGATCCGGCCGTTCCAAGAAGGCTCGAACCATTTCCCCTAATTATTAGCTTTGTAATTAATTCATTACAGCAGCCTTCTCCATATCACAAGTCATGGAATAATATCTTCTACTTTGGTCAACCGTAAAACAGGCTACACCTCAATCTTAGGTCCCACAAATAGCACTACCTCCCTATTAAGGTACACATGGCCATCAGCATGCAACATTGACCAAAACGTTACCATAAATTTTCACCACCAACAATGCCGCCTGCTTCCCTCGCCGTCCTTCTCTCTCTCGCCCTCCTCCTCCCCACCGCCAAGGCCTTCTCCCTCAGTGTCGAAAGGCGTGAGTTACCTCCCCTCGTTTACAACGACGGCGATCTGCTCACCGGCAACATCGACCTGGCCATTTTGTGGTATGGCAACGTCAGCAAGGTGCAGAGGAACAAGATTCTGGCCTTCATCAAGTCCATCAACGCTGAAAGGGTGACCATGCCCAACGTTGCCACATGGTGGAAGGTCATCGAGAGCTACCAAACCTTCGCCAATAGACCACCCGGTCCCCTCCCAGTCAAAGTGGTGATCCAGAAGGATGACCCCGATTACTCCGAGGGAAAAGTCTTGATTAAGGAGATGATCACGAGATTGATCTCCGGCCTGACCCACAACGACCCCCGCCTTCTCCCCGTCATCATTGCTTGCGACGGCGTCACCGTCTACAACATGTGCGCCGGCAGCTGCTGGCAGCATGGCAGTTTAAGTAATCTTTCTCGCATTTTTTCCCAAAAGCATGACTTACCCTTAGGAAGAAAATTAGGGATGGAAGAATGGAAGCTCTTAAAATTAGTAAAATTTTTTAACATTTTAGTAAACTTTTCTTTCTAGTATCTCATCCCACTATTTTTCTTTTATTTTTTTTCTCCATCAAAACATGGCCCTAGTCTTTGACATATTTAATGATTATGATCAGCGCTAACCGTAATAATGTGATCGCAGCTTTGGAAGATGAGAGGCAACTGGCGTATGTGTTGGTGGGTAATCCGGAGAACGAGTGCCCGATATGCGCGTGGCCGTTCGTGAGGGACTCGCACGCGCCGAAAGGGTCGCCGTTGCTGATGCCGCCGAGTTCGAACCTGGGAGCGGACGCGATGGTGATGTCGATGGCTGGGGGTCTGATGGGGGCGGTGACGAACCCGTACGGGGAGGGGTTTTATGCGGAATACAGGAACGAGGAGGTGGACGCAACGGGGTCGTGCAAAGGGGTGTTCGGGAGCGGATATAAGCCGGGAAACCCAGGGAAGGTGCGGGTAGACCCGAAGAATTTTGGAGCATACAACGTGCACGGCGTGGGAGGCCACAAGTTCTTGATCCCCGGAGCTTGGAACCCCCAGACCAAGATGTGCTGGACTCCTATGTAATTTAGTTCTTTTTCCCGCCTCTTTCTTTTACGTATCTTTTTTTTTTTTTTTTTAAAAAAAAAGATTCTTTTCACGCGAACTCAATGTATTAGGTAATATAATGGCAAGCAACGGGGCCGACGCCATAGCAAGAATACGTACAATTTTGTGACATTTTAACAATAATTAAAAAGCATGCATGGATCGCCTGGTACGTACGTTATGTATCATGAACTCTGATCTGTTTCGTCGTTCATGTATATGCGCCGGCTCATATCGTATAGACGAACCAGTTGATTCTTCTAAATAAATGAAATGGTGGCTCTTGTTCGTCATCTATGGACCGCATCGCTGTATGGTACGATAAATCGCATGCATTATTTGAAATCAGGATTTAGGTTGTTAATGGTGCAGATGTTCATTATTACACCGATTTCCTCTGTTGTTTTCAGAGAGTGTTGAGTGGGTCGCCAAGATGGCGGATTATGTTTTAGGGTCAGAGCTGGATTTAGTCCAGAAATACCACGTTGTCAACCTGGCACTGTCCTGTTCATTCCGAAACGATCTCCCCACCCGCAGGAGAACGCGGGCCATAGGCGTGTTAATAATTACTTTCATATAGGTTGCAGTTCCTAGCATCCAAGAATCATTTTTCACGGGTAGACTAGATATATTTCTTTTGTGTTTTATAAATTGACGAGCGAGTGATGTTGCTCATGTAATTTGTGAATTACGTGCACGTCTTGATATACATCCTAAACTGGTATTAATGTCCACGTTACTGTGTCTGTGTCTGTGTGTGGCAGAAAATGACCAAATTACGCGGGGTTAACAATGAGGTGGCCACTTGGCTTGTTTTAATGCCGATCACAATCAAAGTTAATTTTAAATTAAATCGAGATTAACAACTTGTGCGAGTGGGGGAGCAAATGAAATCAAAGCGATGTATACAGATTACTTGCCCTTGCCGTCAATGGAAGAGTGCACAGGGGCCCTTGAGAAATCGGGACTTTCATGCCTCTGTCGCGTTCCTTGTTTGCAATTCCAAACGCAAAACCCCTCCAATATCAAACCATTTGATTCTCGTCTTCTAGTTTGTTCTCTCCCCTGCTTCCAGGACATCCCACCCTCCTCCTTTTTCCTACCAAAGACTACCAACCCCTTAATCCCCAGTTTTGAACGTCTCTGTCCAACTTGCCCCGCAACAACACAAGACAACGCAAAATCACCAATAACGAAATATTAACGTTATTAAAAACTATCGTCCATATCTGCGATCAATCGAATTTTCATATAACAGGTTTGATTTAAAAGAAAAGCATGCTTTGGTGTTGCAAGAAACGAATCATATCCCAAAAAAATTGGGCCTTTAGTTTTAATGCCATCTCTGTAAAATTGATCCAACTACTTCAAATTAATGGTGGGAGGCTGACTTGCTTTCAATGAGTTAGATACGAATTGATCGGGCCCTTGTTGCTATATATCTTTAGGATCCTTATCTGTCCCCACCATTATTAACCCCTAAATCTAGCTTCGCAATGGGAAGGAACCAGTCCAAATGCACAAACTTTCAAAAAGCAAGAGGGAAAGACAGTGGCATAGGTCGGGTTCGATAATGCCGAATGAAGCAATTGTACGTCTTGGTAAAGTTATAAATGACGCTGCTAAATCGTGTGCGACTGGTAAATTGATAATCAATCAAAAGATAAGCCAAAGTGGTAAAATTTGACAACTGCGAAGCATTATAGAGTATCACGAACAAAAACACAGGCTGGTCAATATAATTGTCACTTAATTAACAGTCACATGAAGTTTTATGTTTCACGTAGAGAGCCATGTGATATAGCCTAGCACGGGTCTCTGCTCAGAATTCTTCTGTTCCCTTGTGATATCACCTCCCCTTGTCATTAACCGCTAAAAACTAAAAAGTACACTTTTCTTTTCGAGTAAGAATAGGTCAAAAGATAGGACAATAACAGGGGCCTTTGTATATATGCGCTAAACCATTCCCTTTCACCACAGTCTGGAATTCTTAATTCATCGCTTTCCCTGTTCCAGAAGGAAAGTGACCACCATCAACTTCCAAAGTCCTACCCATGGGAAATATTATTCCACTCTTTGGCTTACTTCTCTTCGTCTCTGCTTCCTTGGTTTCCACTTCATACGGTTCTCTTCCGTTTTCCCTCTAATTTGAGTGTCCACTATTAACTTGACTGGGATTACCCGGGTGTGATGTTATTTTGTCTTCTGCATTGCAGATGGACCCATCTATGACTCCACTGCATACACAGAGGTAAGATATTTTCAACATGAGACTGAAAAGTTAAGGTTATGTTTGTTTCCAATATACATGTTTTCTTGACAGTGCAAAAGGGAGCCCGAGGAGCCGCTTTACAAGGGAGGAATTTTGAGCAATCATCTCCCTCAGTTTTCCTCTCAGAATCAGAGTGTTGAGGAAGGCCATGGTTATATTACGCCTTCATTGGTTTTGCACAACCTCACTCAGGGGACAATCTACTGTTTCTCCAGTTGGGTGGTCTTCTTTACTCTCTTTCTCCTACTTCATTTTTATAATGTATCCGACATTAGAAATTTAGCTTCATTACTCTGTTTCTCCTTACTATTTTTTTGTAATGTGATTGATGAGTTAGATTAGGTGTTGTATACTGGTATTGCTCAGTGATGATGCTGATGCGTATGATGTTTTACAGTTTGGGTAAGAGTTGTAAGTGGAAGTTCAGGTCTAATAAGAGCAACCCTCCAAACGGAAAAAGTGGCATATGACTGCATTGGCACAGTTTTTGCCAAGGTTGGGTGCTGGTCATTTCTTAAAGGTGGATTTGTTCTGGATTCCTTATCAAAATTGTCAATACTCTTCTTTCAGGTACCTTTCAATCTGTTGAAATTTTGCATCTTCCTGAACAGCTTCAATCCTCTAACATATTTTGAATGATTGTTCTAATGCTGCAGAAAGCTGAGGGCAGTGACATCAAAATAGCCCTGGCGAGTCCTTCTTTGCAGCCATTTACCAAACAGCAGTGGAGAGTCAATCAACAGTACATCATCAACACTGTGAGTGCATTTTAAGTTTAATGTTTCTTCTGCATATATTTGATTCGTGTATCAACAGAATTTAAATTTGTCCCCACTTTGAAATTCACAGAAAAGAAGGCGTGCCGTAACTATTCACGTGTCCGGTTCAAATGGGGACAGATTGCCAGGAGCTGCCATCACTGTAGAGCAGGTCTCTAAAGACTTCCCTTTCGGATCTGCTATAGCTAAGACCATTCTTGGCAATTTGCCATACCAGGTTTCTCCCTCCTTCATTCCTTTATATCTACGACTACGAGTAACTTACCTAGTCCATTCTAGGAGACGAAGGGGCATTATGACTTAGATTGGGCCTGATAAGATATTTTATAGCCCATATATTGATAAATGGGTAAAGTAATATTTTAGACCCATTTGTGTGTGCAGAACTGGTTTGTGAAGCGGTTCAATGCCGTGGTATTTGAAAATGAGCTCAAGTGGTACGCAACAGAGCCTCACCAAGGCAGGGTCGATTATAGCATTCCAGATCAGATGATGCAATTTGTGAGAGAAAACAAGCTCATAGCAAGAGGCCACAACATATTCTGGGAAGATCCTAAATACACACCGGCATGGGTTCATAACCTAACTGGCCCCCAATTACAATCTGCTGTGAGTTCTCGGATTCAAAGTTTAATGAGCAAATACAGAGAGGAGTTCATACACTGGGATGTAAGCAACGAGATGCTTCACTTCAATTTCTATGAGCGACGACTTGGACCTGATGCCACCTTGCATTTTTTCGAGACAGCGCATTCATCCGACCCATTAGCAACCTTGTTCATGAATGACTTTAATGTTGTTGAGACTTGCTGTGATGTAAATTCCACTGTTGATTCCTACATCTCAAGGCTACAAGAGTTTAGGCAAAATGGTATCTTTATGGATGGGATTGGCTTAGAAGGTCACTTCACAGTACCAAATCCTCCTCTCATCAGAGCTATCCTAGACAAGTTGGCAATAATTGGAATCCCCATTTGGTTTACGGAAGTTGACATCAGCAAGACTCTTGATAAAGATACACAGGTCATCAACACAATAAGCCGATTGATCTTCCGTTCCCTTGAATGAATGTGGCTTAATTCCTCTTAATTTCTGATTTGATTGTACTATTTTGTGCATGCAGGCTAGCTATTTGGAAGACGTGCTGAGAGAAGGATTCTCTCATCCTAGTGTGAATGGGATAATGCTGTGGACAGCATTTCATCCTCAAGGGTGTTATCAGATGTGCCTCACCGACAGCGGTTTCAGGAATCTTCCAGCAGGTGATGTGGTGGATAAACTTCTTCAAGAATGGCAAACTGGCAGTATAAAGGGAGTGACAGATCAACATGGTTCCTTTAGCTTTTATGGGTTCTTAGGAGAATATAGAATCAGTGTCCAGTATGGCAACAAAACTGCAACTTCAACTTTCTCCCTTCCTCAAGGTCAAGAAACCAGACACTTCACAATTACAGTGTGACTCGCCTCAATGTTATTGCCAGATATATGTTAGTTTTATCTATTACCTTAGTAGCTGCATCAATCTGTATACTTTAAATCTCATAACTGTATGCTTTATAAGGCCAGAAATATAGAGTTCTCTTGCTTTTTCTGGTTTCAAAACGGTGAGCTTAAGATTAGTTGTTGCAAAAGGGTTAGCAATCCAAGAGAATCTGTTCTCACACCTAGTAATCAAATACTGAGGAAGTCTTAAACCCGTTTTTAAAAAAGTCCACATATATTCATGCATACCAAATTGTTCCACCCTCTTGATTTAAAGCTCCGGAATGGAACCACTAATCTTGCTCTTTGAAATATGCTGAAAAGGCTCAAGCCCTTTATTTAAAAATACCGCGAATTAGAATCATGACAATCGAGAGTATTTTCAACTTTCGGCATGATATGATCTTTCTTATTGACTTTATTGCTCTACAGATCTTTAGCATGTATATAAAAAATGTTTCGTTAGAGTAATTTTTCTTCAGCGTGATAATAATATCACACAAATGACCACATCGCATAATTTCTTCCACAGCGGACAAAAAGCAAAAGCCTGGAAGAAAACAACCTGAGACCGAAAAAGCAAGTCTCTACCACAAACACAAGATAACTTCCTTAGCAAAATAGTATTCACACTGAGAATCTTTCCCGAAACCCTTGTCTCTCTCTTAAGAAGACAAGCAATAATAGAAATCATTGTCCATGTATTTGAGATTGGTCACCTATGCATGTGAAACCAACAAAGCCAGCTGAAAATTACGGGGACATGTTCGCTTTGTGAACTCCATAATCATAGAACTTCGACATGCTCGGGAAGAAGAGATAAATACTCCCGAGAAAACAATATAAAACTGAACACTAATAAGTATGGAACAGAGAATATGTTTTTCTCTTGGAGAATCTTGAGGTGCGTGGTTTACAATCAGGAAGAATTTGTCAGATTTCCTGGCCAGCCAAAATCCAAGAACCCGAAAATCCTACGACTCATTTACATTTGATAAACAAAGTCAAGAAAATGATGCTTGAAGAAGCTAAAACAAGCACAAAAGAGGTAAAAAGAAGCTACAAATGAAAGGGGGGAGTGTCCTAGCAGAGTCTCCCATAGCCAAACCAGCTAAATATGACCCGTCTGCTAGAACGGCCTCTCCGGATCCCGAACTCGACATAGAACCCGTGTCAATGTACCCATACCCGTTTCCGGTACCAGCTGCTACCACGCCTGCCCCTGACCCTTGAGTCATCGTTGGGTTCATGGGAGTCATGTCTCGTGAAGATTTCTGGCTGCATAATCGATCACATAAAGAGGCAAGCTTTAATTTTTTCCATATAGAACGGTTAAAACACGAGTCAAGTTACTGACAAGTGTCAAATAATGGGCTGTTCTGTAGAGGGCATGTGTCATAATCACCATTAACGGCAAAAGCGCCAACCTTAACAAAGACCCACTAATTCCAACCAACAGATGAGCGATTGATATAATCGCAAGCGTCAATAACTTTCAATCTTTGGCCCTTTGAAAGAGAGCTAAAACCAAGATGTGCATACAGAGTTTGTTCATATAGAAAGATTGGTTTACCTTGGAGAGGATGGGCAGAAGGTGATCGTATAATCTGCGCCTGAGCAAGTAAACGTACTCGTAGCATCATCGTAGGCGTAGCTATACGACCTCGGGCAAGCGGTTTTGAACATCTCGGAGTAGACAGATGGTTTGCACGTCGCCGGTGAACTATACGCGCCGCTACAACAGTATTCCGGACTACCAAAAGCCTCGCAGGCGCTCTTACAAGCGCTGCCGTCTTCGACTCTCAACTCCGCTGGGCACTGCAGGTTCAGGTCGGAAGCGCACCCGGTCGAAGCACAGAGACCCAACCCGCCCGTTCCTTCCAAGATCATTGGGAGGTTGTAGCCGTCGACGAGGCTAACGTCGTAAAAGTCTTGGCCACCCGTGGTGCCGAGAGTGAACTCAGCTAGCGTGGCCGGTGGGGCTGCCCCTGAACCGTCGCACTCGACCTTGCCGGAGCCGCAGTCGCCGGTGAGACAAGAACCGGATTCAGATCCGTCGAAAATGCAGCCAGTTCGACCCCAAAAGCGGCCGGACCAGCCGGTGGGAGCTTGGAATGAACGGGCTGTGTCTTTGGGGAGCTCAAATCCTGTGGTGTCGAGCCTGGGACTTCCGGCATTTGCAAGAATACCCGGCCACACAGTGTACTCGCATCTGTTAACGAAAGTGAAGGTAGTGGCCAGAACACCTGTGCACGCAAAGAGTGAGATTAAAATGGAAAAGTGTGTTTGCTTAAGGCATTGCAAAGTGAAGCATCTAAACAGAGAAGAGAGCAAAGGACGACTGTGAATACCTGAGGGAATGAGGAGATGGAGAAGGCAAGTGAGGACGAGAGTGAAAAAGGCGCGAGGAACGGAATCCATGGTATGGCTGAGAGGGGAAGGTGAGGAATGGGGAAGGAGATCTGGACTCTGGTAATGGCTTCTCAGGTGAGGGCAATTGACTGGAAACGGCGAAAGTGGCGACAGGAAACAGCCTTAATAATAACATAAGCAGTCGGAGGCAGCTGAGAATTACCAATGGAGGGAAACCGGTAACGGCATTCATCCCTTAATTACGGGCTCTCTTTTTAATTATCTAATTCTCCTTTCATTTTTTTTTTTAATATCCAGTAATATCTGTGGGAGTTGAGTATTGTTTGCTAGAAGCTAAAAAGTAAAACATCCCAATGAGCTGGGCATAATTTTTATTTTATATTAAAATGAAAAATATTGAATTGTTTTAATCGTTTTCCAGATATAAAAGAAACGAAATTGTCACAGCCCAAACTCGCAATCATTCCAAGATGGATCATCTTAGACGGATAATAAGAGATATTATAATCTATATCTATATGTATTATGTAATATAAAAAACCAAATGAATTGTTTTCAAAACGTGGGCAGGCGAGTTAGATTGAACATGGATGGATGGATGATTGTGTTCACAGAGATGGGGCTGCTGGCTGGGATAGTGACTGTATTTCTACAGTGAAATCAGGCGCAAATTTTACAAAGCAAATGGATAGATGGAATAAACGTTCATTTGAAAATATCCTTTACGGTCTGAAGCCTTCCTTCTCCTATTTGGTAATGAAGGGGCTAGGCAGTAGGTAGCTGGCAGAGGCATAGGATTCCATCACTGTACGAGTCTCTTCTTTTCATGTTTTGACTTTTCGGTTTTCGCCCGCAAAAAGGGACACAATTTTTCTTTTTTCACTTTCGTTATTATAATAAAACACATCCACCCAAGTTGTTACCTGTAAATACTCCATGTTTTACTTTTAGCCCTTCCTGCCTGAGGAGGATGTTGTGTATTAGTCGTGTATGGGAAGAAACATGGGTTGCGAAGACCAGTTCCAGCTACTTTTGGAGACATGGCATCATCAATTTATGTCCCCCCCAATAATCCCAAAATGCTAAATCCGCTATCTTTTTAAAGTCCCCGTTCCTTCCGTTTTATAAAGAAGCCGTCCTTTTTCAGTTATGCCGTTTTAAACCCAGGAAAGTAAGCTTTTCCTAGGATGAGGAGTGCCACAAGTGTAATTGTAAAGCCTCTTCTGGCCCTATTCTATGATCCCACCACCAAACCAAGCCTCAAATGTTCAGCTCTGTCTGTTGGGCTTTTCTTTAGAAAACCCACGTTTTGTTTAACAATACAAAAGTTTTGCAAGCTCCAACTTATAAGACTGGTGGCCATGATCCATCGCGCTTGAAGAATCCGGGAATAAATCTTTTGAATTTTCGTTAGATCAGCAGGAAAATTACCTCATGTTTGCCGAGTTTCATCCCAGTCAAAACCCTCGTGATTAACAAGAGTTTTGACAAACCCATAATCTTTCTCCATCATAATATACCCATTCTCCGGTAAGTTAAAGCTCAACTTTCTATTGAAATCTCTGGCGACAGATTTCATAACTTCGTCTTTTTGGCCTCGGCATTCTCCTTGCTTAACCACGAGTTTAACGAAAGCGAGGAGCCATGAAGTATAAGCGGAGGGATGTTGGTGACATAATTAAGCTTCAAGTGCCCAAGAAAGAATCTATGATTACACTTCTCTTCAAACATGCCCACATATATTTGATACGTCATGTACCATAACATTTTGTCATCTTGACAGGCATTAAAGTGAAGCAGAGATAGAGGCTAATGATACGGGGTAGGTCCCAGCATAAAGGCCCTCAAATTACCACTTTATGATGATTGCTTTATGCCCCAAATGAACTCCCATCAATTATGTAAACAGAGCTGCTATGGACCAACCTTGTGAAATCCATACACAACTCATTCCAGCTTCATTTGCTGGCCCAAGCACCTTTCTCTCGCCATACCCTCAAGTTTTAGCTTCCATACCCATACATTAAATTAGTCAGCCAATATTGCCTAAAAGAAAGAAAGGATTTATCTTATTCCTGATAGTGGATAATTTCTTTCTAAAAATTTTATACTAAAAAAAAAATTAGTCAGGCAATCAACTATATGCTGGTCATAACATAAGCTATGGTCTATATGTGGTTACAGAATTCAGAGCCTTTTATGAAATGATCATAGGCAAGCTATGTCCTGTAGCTCTATCCCGCCTTCATGAACAATACTGGATTGCTAGGTTTTTGTTGATTGCGACAATTACAAGCATGCAAAGTTGCCAATAAAATCCGATGCTCCAACTTTTCATTTATGGTCTCCTACCTTAAACACTCAATCATATGATTTGAGAGACAGAATATATAGCAACCAACATGCCCTGTCTTCCTTTAATTTCTTTCTTGATATGTAATAGTTACAATAGACACCAATCATCTCAGTTAATGACAATCCGCAATCAAGCTTTGTCTTCATTCTTCTCTTGCGAAATCTATATTTAAAAGCAACTTCAAACGACAAGACTATAATGGTCACCGTATGGTTGGGGTCTCCAAATGGTCAAATTATACCACTAAATCATAGGCTTTGGCGTGAGAATGAAGCGAAACTGTCATAACAAAAAAATACTAATCACGGAAACCAAAAGTTTCATGATTGAAACAGAACATGGGATTTGCCTTAAACATCATTTTGCTTCGAAATTGCTTCTAAACGTGCACACCAAAACTGAACGTGCTAATTATGCAGACACCCACATTAACCCCCCACTTCACCTGACAATAAAGTTTACTTGATGCAGAAAACGGTGGAAAGATGACTATTACAATTCCTGGCCTCAGAAAGAGCAGATATTTATCAGTGTAAGCATATGATATTCATGATGCTTGGAATAAATTTGAAAAATTCACAACAGATTGAACAAGCTCAAGGAGACACGAATCACAGAGAGAATGTTTCCTTCCAAACACTTGACAAGGAGTAGAACTTGAGCAATCAACATTCTTCATCAATATGTTTTGAACAGAACCTACACTTTCAGGACTTTCAACTCAAGCTTCGATTTCTTTTTTCAGGTAAAAAGCTCTCAGGGTTTGCCAGACAAATTTGATATGGTTTGTATTTTTCCCCAATATTGTCAGAGAATTTCTAGATATTGGGAAAAAATGAATTTAGAGGGTTAAAGTAAAGAAATCAATATTTCTGCACCCAATGATGCAGTACACAGTGTTGTTTAGGAAAAATTCACAGATACCTGGTCATTAAAGATATAAAAAACAAGTAGTTAGGTAGGCCATAAAGAATAATTAAAATGGGATCTATTATTCGTCTGATAAGAAAAACAAAGCAGAGCTAGAAAGAGTCTAACGAAAGAGAATCTTTGGGACAGCAGTTTTCTTTCAGAAGGGGGGAGACATTGAATGAATTTGATTATTATAGACAGCGGATAAGAAATAAACAAGATGGTATTTGAATGTTTTGGCATTTCAAGGAGACAGAAGAGTAGAGAATATTAGGGTACCAATAAAAGCATGAAAAGTATAATGAAGAATGAATGAAGATGGGGGGGATTCGGGAGTCGGTGCATGTGATAAAAGCAAGGTTCATGGAGTCCCCCCAAGAGACCACGCCCGTTTGGAGGCAATCATGTGGTCTATTTTGTTATTATTTCTCTCCTCTTTTCTTTCTTTTTTTATGGCTTTTCCTCCTCTTCTCCTATAAGTTTACCTCGCCTCCTACAAAACATCCATGCTTTCCTTCTGTCTTCCACTTTACAAAGCCAAAAAAGAAAAGGGGAAGAGAATTCCATGCTTGAACCGTCAAACACTGTTGTGGGCTATAATGGTGATGTTAATCGGCAACAATATTATTTCTAATCAACCTCGGCAAGTGCAATGCCACCCAAAGTTGTAAAATCCTTGATACTAGAACAAAATCTATTCTATTATCTATATTTACGACATAAAACTTATACAAAGCCAAACTATTAACAAAGTCATATGTGGTAGAACTTACTTTAAATGCAAAACAAAAGTGAGAGTTAATATGTGACATGGGGTCGTTGTTGTATTAAATTTATGACGTAAAGAGTGACACATGTCAAAAGTTAACGTAACAGAGATGTCCAAAAGTGAAGACCTAAAAAGCTAAAAGTGGCCGGTGCCATGGTGGGAAGGGAAACGCAGGAAGGGGAAGAGAGTGATTTCACAGCCGCTCGTGCGGACAAGCCACCACGCTCTCTGAGTAGCCAGGTACCTAGTAAAATATGTGGTCTTGTACGATCTTTTTGGTTACATTTATGTATAGTATAGGACTCTAATGAAATGTTTGGGTGCGGGGGCTAGCCAAATAATAACCAAAGTTGTGTTAATTTTAAAAAGAGGGCTCGAGAATCAGTGGAATATAGTATGAAGAGGCAGGGGAGGTGTTAACCTGTCTACAAAAAAGCTGACTCGCCCCTCTCCTCAAACAAATACTGATACCTTTGCTTCCCAAACGTGTGCCTCTCTCCCTCTATATATATTATATACTCTGCCTTTGAGCCATGCTGAGAGACAAGTGGCCATTAGAGAAGATGGAAACGGAGAAGGCGGTGGAAACTGTGATAGTCGGCAACTATGTGGAAATGGAAAGCGAAGGGAAGCCCAAGACCATCAAATCCAGGCTCTCCAGGCTCCTGTGGCATGGCGGTTCTGTTTATGATGCCTGGTTCAGCTGTGCTTCCAACCAGGTTCGCTTCTTTAATTTGATCTCTTGCTTTTACTTGGGTGATGTTCGTATATAATCCTAATTAATGGGGTGTCGTTTGGGAAATGAACTTGGCAGGTGGCTCAAGTGCTGCTGACGTTGCCTTACTCATTCTCGCAGCTGGGGATGCTGTCCGGTGTGCTTTTTCAACTCTTGTATGGCCTGCTGGGAAGCTGGACAGCCTACCTCATCAGCATTCTCTACATCGAATACAGAACCAGAAGAGAGAGAGAGAAAGTCGATTTCAGAAACCATGTCATCCAGGTTTCAATCCCACCCATCAATTCATCCATTTAGAGCCTTCCTTGTCTATTTAAATTGAAATACGAGGTGTACGTTGTTTATGGCAATGGCAGTGGTTCGAAGTTCTTGATGGGCTGCTGGGAAAGCACTGGAGGAACGTGGGTCTAGCATTTAACTGTACTTTTCTACTGTTTGGAGCTGTCATCCAACTGATCGCCTGTGCAAGGTACATCCTTAGCCCTTTTTAAAAAGTGAAATCAGTCATGTTTCTCTTAATGTGGAACCAGAAACGAAGCACATGCATATATCTATCAATTGGGGTGGTGTTGTGTGTGCAGCAACATATATTACATAAACGACAAATTGGACAAAAGGACGTGGACTTATATATTCGGAGCATGCTGCGCCACCAGTGTGTTCATCCCTTCGTTCCACAATTACAGAATCTGGTCATTCTTGGGTCTGCTCATGACCACTTACACCGCTTGGTACCTCACCGTCGCATCTCTTCTCCACGGCCAGGTTCTTTTTACTTCCTTACTTTGATCACAATGATGCAGTCTCATTGCTCATAAATACTCATGTATAATGCTTAACCTAGTTTTAATGAATCCATGTGGGTAGGTGGAAGGAGTAAGGCACTCGGGTCCAACCAAGTTGGTACTCTACTTCACGGGGGCCACCAACATTCTCTACACATTCGGCGGACATGCTGTCACTGTGTAAGACCCTATTTCCCCAAAGTGCCCTTCTCCCGCGTGCATGGCAGCCCCAAAAGCCAAAAGCAAAACAAACTCCCCTTTTCCCTCTCAATCATTCCATTCTCTCATGTCATCCGTAAAGCTCTCTCCTTTTTCTCTTTCCCTTTTGCCATCTGGCCACTTTGCTATGATGAATTTTTAATTTTAAAATAATTTTGCATTGGATTCATTAAGCCATAGTTATTCTGGTAGACGTAAAACATACGTTGGGTATTGACGGGAAAAATTGGACAGGGAGATAATGCACGCAATGTGGAAGCCGGAGAAATTCAAGAGCATATACTTATTCGCCACGGCGTATGTGCTGACGCTGACACTTCCCTCAGCAGCGGCAGTCTACTGGGCCTTCGGCGACCTACTATTAGATCACTCCAACGCCTTCTCTCTGCTTCCGCGGTCGTCCTTCCGAGACGCCGCCGTCATCCTGATGCTCATCCACCAGTTCATAACCTTCGGCTTCGCCTCCACCCCCCTCTACTTGGTGTGGGAGAAAGCCATCGGCATGCACACCTCCACCAGCCTCTGCAAGCGGGCCGCCGTCCGATTGCCCGTCGTCATCCCCATCTGGTTCCTCGCCATCATTTTCCCTTTCTTCGGCCCCATCAATTCCACCGTCGGCTCCCTCCTCGTCAGCTTCACCGTCTACATCATCCCCGCACTGGCCCACATCTTCACCTTCCTCTCACCTTCTTCCCGACAAGTACAATATACATATCTGAGTTCACTGATTCCGTTTCAACATTTATGTATGGGGCTTTCTAGTTAATTGTTGTGTGTTAATGTTCAGAATGCGGTGGAGCAGCCTCCGAAGTACGTAGGAAGGTGGGTGGGGACGTTTACGATCAACGTGATAGTGGTGGTGTGGGTGATGGTGGTGGGGTTTGGATTCGGTGGGTGGGCGAGCATGGTTAATTTCATACACCAGATTGACACATTCGGCCTCTTCACCAAGTGCTACCAGTGCCCCATCCCTACGGCAGTGCCCATGTCGCAGCCGCAAATTTTCAACGCCACCGCTCCCTCGCCGGCTCTTCACCCTTCTCATCGCCAATGATAAATACAGAGATATCATGAATGCCCCTTCGCCTGCCTGCTAAGCTAAACAAAAGATATGCATTTAGTTTGTATGGCGGTGTCTCTTATAGAAGCCCCTTTTTGTGAGTTGAGGACTTCATTTGTCATCATTGACTTTATCATAAAAATGATATAAGAACTGTGGAGTTTAAATCCTTAAAAATGATCACAAAATATAAGCTTCGATAATACAGATCTCAAATGAACAGGTAATTGTCAATGCAAAAGTAATACCCACCCTTGCTCTGCTTGCTTTCCCTAATCCATCTAATTGATTTTTTTGGGCTCCATTTCTAAAGTAACTTAATCTTCATTTACAACTAATTGTAACTTAGCACCTTAAAGGTAGAGCCATCAATTCGGGATGAACTCGTTTTTCTCTACGGTTTTGACAAAAGCCACCACGCTGGAAGAATGAAGAAACAAAAAAGAACTTTTTATTTATTATTATTTTTTTGGTTGTTTATTTTTACTGCCTACCCAAGTTCAATCCCTTGGCATTAGCAATCTTGAGTTGAAACAACCACACTCTCAACCCATATCTTTCACTTGATCTTCTCTTCATCTTTCATGCTCCATACTCAATTTAGACCAATCATGTTTCTTGTATTTTTATTTGGAGTACTTCATTCGAACTTTGTATCATAAAAACAAAAATAAAAGAAGGACTTTCGAGCTCGGCTCCAAAGCCTGATTAGCATATTGGAAATTATTTTTTTCCCCTCTTTGTACAAAAATTTTTATAAAAGGATTGGGCTCACCTACGATACAAGAATAGAGAGAAATCTCCCTTACTTTTAGGTGATATTAATATCTGGACGGCGAGCTATCACCCTCAAATATAAAACTAGGTACCCAAGAGTTATAATGTCTCCCCAAATACTGCTATTAGAACTACAACAAAATAGTACTACAATAGGTATATTGGAAATTATTTAATTTTTTGGGGAAACAAGGCTCTATGACTCAAGCCCAAGGACTTAGCCCATTATGCTTAGGTTGTCCTGTTTCTCAAGTACTACTTTGTTGTGGTTCTAGTCGCAACACTTGGGGAGGTATCATAGCTCTTAGGTGTTTAAGTTTATGCCCGAGGATAATAAATGGCTTGTCATACCCAACATTAGTATCGTCTAAAAGGAAGAGAGACTTCGCCTTCTTCTTAGATTATAGGTGAACCCAACTATTTTCTAAAAAATTTTGTACAAAGAAAAAAAAAAAACAAACTCTACTCAAAGAAGCACCGCCGCATGAGAGAAGCTGCTCCACTTTCTTGTTGATGCTATTATTGGCCATACAACATATGCTAGGGTTCCACTCAAAAGATGCTCAACTTTCATGTATTGTCTGAAACGGAGAAAAGTGTTCTTTTAAAAATAAAATGAAAAATACATATATCTCATTCATATTAACCTTAATAGCACATAAACTGGATCAGGATGAAAAGAAGAATGTTCCGTACGTAGGCAATCGAACGCAAGATTATGTGCTGCTATAAAATTAAAATATCTACAATAATGTAGTTCTAAACAGAGTTTCAGATCAGTCTAAAACATCTTTTCTTTTTCAAACTTCCCCACGTATTTTGGACTTCATATGACTTCCCTTTTGTTTTATATCGTATATAAAGATTTCAACAAAATATTAAAAATCATTTTGAAATTATCTATCGTACCTATCCCGTGCGTAAAAAGATATATTATTGTCGAGAAAGAATATAGGCAGCGTCAAGAGTGCGAAGGTGCATAGCGAATCAAACAGGCCGTGAAGCTGACTCTACACCACTAACGCTCAGCTAAGAAGAAATTTCAAATCAGGTCAGTCACTAATAATACATCAAGAATTTATCATTTTTCAAAATCTTTTTGTCATTTTCCAAAAAGAAATCGTTGCAAATTTTATATTGGTATACGTTGCGAAGGAGCATAGCGAATCAAACAGGCCGTGAAGCTGATTAAAATTATTGTTTGATTCCTCAGCCTTTGCAAGTAAACATTTGAAAATGCACAGCTTTTGTTGTAAGGCCAGGCCTGACGAAGGAATGGAAACGCCAGTGGCCACCATGGAGAATGCGACGCCTCACATGTCTCCATTTCCTCGAGCACCCCTCCATCTATATTTCCCTAGCCTCACACGATTAGAGTGGAGTACTGGCTGATGCTATGAGAGTAAAACTTCGACAAATTGCCATGCCTCTATCCTGCCCACGTCTCCTTTTTTGCTCGCAAAATTGCAGAGACCCACAACAAAAAATATGGCTGCCACTATCATTCAGGATTTCCACAAAAGCACATCACAGCTTATATAATCGCGCTCTTCTACCAATATTCATAAACTACTCATTCTCTCTCTTTAGCTATTTTCTATTTTTTGGCCTAAACTTGCCTTAGCTTTCGCTGCAATCAATCCAAGAAGCAAGAGCCACCAAACTACAGCTTCCTGTAAGCACCAGCACAAGACTCTACTTAAAAGCATATGTGAGCAACGCTACCCTTCCAAACAAGTATAATAATGAGGGGAATGAGGCTGAGAAAAATGAGAGACAGCTATGATATTTTGAACCCCCAGACAATGGAATTGATACAATCTCATGTCTAGAATCTGTGGGGTCTCACCCATCATTCTCTTATCTATCATCCACCTCCAAACAGTGACCATATCAACATCCGTAGCACTCACCAAATATTAAAACAGGCACAATTTCTTCAGCAGGCATTACACTACCACCAGAACACATACCAAGAAATCATATTTATAAGATAAGAAGAATAAGCCAGGATAGATTTTGTTCATGTGTATTAACACTTAGAAACAGAGAGTATACATCTACTGACATCTGATCTTCACCCCAGTCCCTCCATTTCACTATGCCAGAAACACAAAATCCCAAGTCTAACTGCTTATCCTATCAACTTCAAAATAAAAGCCACAACTAAATAGATCCAGCCCCAAAAACCCTACCCTTCTCAAAACATAAGTTCCAAATTATAGCAGAAAACAAACCCCATAACACAAAGCAAAATCCACCCATCACGGCACCACAAAAAAAGATTGGCTACAGACATTTGAAACCATACATTAGGTTCAGCGAGCGCCGGTTGGGCAGTCCCTGGCAAAATGCCCAGACTCCCCGCAGGTGTAACACCCTCCACTTCCACCGCCGCCTGCGCCGCCGTACCTACCTCCTCCTCCGCCGCCACCACCCTGGTAGCAGTCCCTGGCCAGGTGACCAACCTCACCGCAGTTATAACAACCGCCGCCGCCGCCGCCGCCATAACCACCACCACCTCCACCTCTTCCACCACGACTGCCACCATAACCGCCGCCAGCACCGTAGCCACCTCCGTAACCACCGCCTCGGCCCCCACCGTAGGATCTGTTCCCTCCAGCACCACCTCCACCACGTCGGCTCCCCTGAACATCGGCCCCAGAGGGGCCGGTGACGTCGACGGCCTTGGTACGGCCATCAGGGTCGGACTCGATCAGGAACTCGACAGACTCTCCATCGCCGAGACTGCGAAACCCATCCGTCCGGATCGCAGATTGGTGGACGAAGAGGTCCTCGCCGCCATCGTCAGGAGTTATGAAGCCAAAACCCTTCTGGTCACTGAACCACTTCACCTTCCCAGTCACCCTCTCACCCATCTCCGCTCGGATCTTGTTTCTCTGGTTTTGGCTCTTGGACCACAATGGCAAAGAGGCGGTACTTATATGCAGCAAACCAGAAATAGGGTTCGGCACGTCAGCAGAGGCCCAATATCGAATATTAAATATTAAATCGAGGATAAATATCTCTGTGCGCTCTGTGGGCCAGCATTTTGGGACTGACGGTGATCCATGTGAAGCGACAGTTTCAGATTTGCCGCCACGATGATCCAACGGCCAGGGATCTTAAACGATCGAATATTGAGCGTTGGATTGTTAATCGTCAACGCTGTTTTCCCGCTGCTGTACCTTTTGATTAGAAGTTTAATTATTTATGGCGATGGTGGAAGTGTGTCTAAATAAAATTAGGGTATAGTAATTAATCCATAAAAAGAATTTAGGATATATTTAAATAAAATTTTTAAAAAAAATTATAAAAAAAATATGTTTAGACAATTTTTAAAAAATAATTTTAAATAAATTAGTATTAATATAGTTATTATTAAAAAAAATTTTGTAATTATAAAATTATTTGAAAAGATATAATTTTATTAAAAATATGAGAGATGGTAAAAAAGAGATATAAGAGGAGAGATAGTGAAAAAAATAGAAAAAAGATGATTTAAAAAATAAAAAATAAAATAGTAATTGAATAAATTATAAACTATTTTACTATTTTAAAAATTAATATAAATAACTTATCTAAAATTTTAATTTTAATTTATATAAAAAAAATTAAAATTGTTTGTTTAAAAAAAAATTAAAATTTAGAATAAAAATCTTTATAAAACTATGGTTATATTGATCTCCAAAACACACGCACTTAATGAGGTTAAAATTCATGTGAATATTAGCGATCAGAGTAAAAAATATAAAAAATACAAATATTCATAATTACAATCGAAACGATAGCTCTTAACTCTGGGTATTGTGGAACCGTTTTGAAAGAGGGGAAGAGTTGGGGATTGTCTAGTTGGCGTGACAAATCGTGAAAATTATTTTTGAGGGTGGCAACGAGGTCTGTGATGCTGTTGGGCGTCGACGAACATAACCAGCCAGAGAAGCAGCGATTATTATCGTTAGTACCCAGATCAAGGCAAATGGTTCATCCATTCATAAAGTTGTTCAATTTGTGTTTGTGTTCTCACCCTCGTCTACTCTTAATTATGCAGCAAAAACCCTGTTTACTCCTGACTTGCATTCTTATACACACTACAAGCCAAGGTAAAGAGAGACTACCTACTGCAAAAAGATGTCATATTCTGAAATGAGTAATATTATTGACGAAAAATCATGAAGCAAGGCCCAGGAATCTGTAAGCGCGATACATACCACACATGGATTCTGGTCCTATTACCAACACTGATCCGTCTCCCATTTATGTCCAGCTTGGCCAAATCTTTGATGATGACCTGACATGGAGTTCATATTTGGGCAGGGCAGAGATGTTTTGTACTTGCAAAGTTGTCTGGCATATAGAGCACGCTTATCAGGGTCTGACAACGTTGAATAGGCAGCGTGGATCTTCAGAAACTCCTTGGCCGATTCGACCTTGTGATTCATGGTCACCACATCAGGGTGACATGTTCTTGCGAGCTTTCTGTAGGCACTCTTTATTTCTTGGCAGCTCGCCCCCACTGAAATACCCAACACCTCGTAAAAGGAAGCAGCAGTGGCCATTTATGTAGCAGGGGAATCCAAGTTTGATCGAGCGGATACAAGAAGAGGTATGAACTTGTTAAGAAATCGGTGTGCAAGACTTATATAACTCCTTTTACTAAAAATTTGGACGATTGATAGTTGATCTAGAAATAGCATGATTTCACAAGACCAAATTTTACTCCCAAGGTTTTGTGCGCGCGCGTGATGATTGCTGCGTGGAATAGGGAATCTGAATCTCACTGTCATCCAGGCATGAAAATTGAGGATAAATATTGGAAAGCAGAGTAATCTTATTCTTATCTGATTGTGAGTGGTAGAGAATAGTGCCAGCACACAAATCCAAATCTTGCTATGGAATCCATTAGAGACACCCTCTTTTGAGAAGGTAAACAGGCAATCGATCCAGCAGGGAAAGAAAAGAGCACAAATTCTGATTGGAAAAAAGAATGATTAGAAATGAAGAGATTGATGACAAGACTCCTCACTGAAAAACTTCCATCTCTAAGCTACCCCGATGCACGTATACTGCCATAATTCGTCTTTCCAGAATATTTTTGATATTTGAACTAAACCTCTAATGGTCATATTCCCCAAACCTTATCCCCATCAGCACCACACATGCATGGATCTTATATCTGAGTACTCTTGTCTTGCATTATGTGACAGAAATCAGGTGCATGCGTACATATGCATCATCTTGCAGCTTAACGGCGCTGGTCGGGATTCAGGACTGAAGTTGGGAACGGGTGATGATGGATTCAGGACTCATTTTAAATGAAGATGAAAACTTCATACATAATCATAAATGATAAATAACTGTGCCGTCAGAAGCCATAATCTGAAATTAAATTTATGTTTATTGACAAGCAACAGTTTATATATTTGAGCATACCCGTGCATCATGGGAGGGTCAGCAAGGGCACCTTGCCGATAAAGTCGATATGTCATAAGAGTATAAACAAGGGCACCTAAATCTTCAGAACTTTTAATATCTATGTTTAACAATACCCAAGTTAAGCACTAAATCAAATTTTTCATATAATTTATGCTACAAGATCTCGTATATCTTACATCATGGAATGACTCCTCAGACATAATAATTATTGCTCTTCAATATTTACAAAATCTATTTCCAGAAGAGTTTGGTAGTAGAGCTTTGGTTATCTGTCGAAGTTTCTTATCCTGTATTGGAGGAAGAACCATTATCTTGTCTTGGAAACAGAGTCACGATGAAGAGATTGAGCAGGCTATTTTGGGATTGGTGTTTTGAAATCAACATGCCCAGATGGAGTAAATGCTTCTTCTTTCTTCTCAGGCAATGGCCAACTATTGGGTAAACTGCTACTGAAATTATTAAATTTGTCTTGCTGGATCCCTCTCGAATTAAAGACATTAATGAAACTCATGTTCTTATTCCTATAAGAGATCGTCCAGAGACCATTAGAAAATTTAGGCCTATCAATCTTCCTAATGTCACCTACAAGTCTAGGGCATCTCTAATCCCACTATACAGATTCTATGGTATGGTAGTAAGATAAATAGCTTTTACCTAGTTACAGGCACTTGACAAGGGGATCAAATTTTGTCATGTCTTTTTGCTATATGTATAGAAAAGCCAGCACAGTTTATTTAGGAAGAAGTTAATGGTGGAAATTGGATGCCTATAAAACTTAATAAAGAGGATCCTCCGACCTCTTATGTTTTCTTTGTGGATTATCAAATTATATTCGCTGAAGCAGTGGTTGACCTAGTTGAGGTAATTAAAAAGTCGATTCCAGCTGATCTGAAGCTTAATGCACTTTTTTTTTAAAAAAAACACTGAATGACATTGATCCCATGAAGGAAAGACAGAAAGAAGGTATGTATACAAGAATTGAACTATGAATAAACGCAAGTTTCATGCTGTCCCTTGAATTCTAGCGTGAGTAAGACCAACACATGCATCAACAAAACCTTTGTCTATGAAATCCGTGGAAAATATCTGAAGCCTATCATCACACCCCTCGGTAAAGCATCGGGCAATGAAGAGCCTAGCATACTCATGAATTCTCTCTGTCACGGGTTTCACATGCAGAACTGGGTTATCCGGAACCGGTGTCACCATATTTTCCACCCTATAAAAATACTTCCTCGACCCCACCGGCGGCTGCTCCTTCAAATACTTCATATTGCTCTCAAATTTCGTCGACGGCAAGTCTGTGTTGATCCAGTCATCCTTCAAATAACCTGCGTTCTACAGGGCGCCCCCTGCTTCTGGCTCACTCAAATATTTCGGCCTCCAAACACAAATAATCCTCCTGGGTAAAACCCCCGCGATAGTTTTCTCAAATACATCATCATCCTGGTGAATCAGAAGCTCCCCCAGCTGATCCATCAAATACTTATCAAATCCAGGTGGGTCTCTGTGCCCATTCTCTGTTCTAATCTCGAGAATTATGATCTCTGACTTCGTTTCTGAGAGAAACTTCTTCGCATCGTCCATCACAACCTGAATTGCGTACGTGATCAGAATTCCGTGGCATACATTGCCATTCTCGTCAACCCGAATGTCAAGTACTCGCGTGCCCATCACGAGCTGTTGATAGACGGACAATGTTTGGCATTGTGCAAAAGGGCGAGAGATGAAGGGGATGCCGATTTTGTCGGTTGCAGAATCATGGGTTCCAGGCCAAACAATTGTATGGATATGAAGATTTTCTGGGTTGAGAGAGGACATCCAGTTTTTTCTGTCTTGGGGGTGGTAACGAGAGCCGGGAAAGTCTAGCCCAGAGAGTTTAAGATCAGAGAGAGTTCTGTTTTGGAGTCCGAGTGTGTTTCGTCTTTCAACCTGTGTAGGAATCGCAGAGCCCATGTTCTATTTTAGAGGAAGATGGATCAGACGTGGGAGAGGAAGGATTTTCGCTTCTTCCTCGTCTTCATTGATTCTGCTATTGCCTCCGGGATAAGACATGCCAAATTGGACAACGACGAAAACTTTCCCGTTGAGTGCATGTAAGATCATTGGATATGAAATGCTAGTGCCTAAATCGGTTCTTTTCTGTTCTCCATTGCTTTATGATCAATTCAATGTTCCTTTCGGGTGTACTTGCTATATACAACGATTCTTCTCTTGCTTGTGGGTTTTTAGTAAGAACAATTATTAATTCCTTGCTTTTACGTGAAGGAAAAGAGACGCGAGAACAAGGGATGATGCTAAATTTATATTCATTAGGTCATAAGATTTATTTATTAATTTAGTGTAATAATCATTAGTTTTTATGGAGGCAAGTATAAATTAGCCATTAGGTTCAGATCATGCTCGGTGAGACAGGCAAGTATAAATCTAGAATCCGGATGCTGACTCATTCCCTTGATCTACGGGTTAACCTTTTTTATTTATTCGTTAATCTTGGTGTGTTTGATAGTAATTGCAATGTGAATAGTGAGTGACTCAAGGGTCTCATGTCTCGATCGACCAGTGTATTCAAATAACAATGTTAGATGCGCAATCCTCGAGATTAAATCCTTTATTATTGAAATATTTTATAGTATCGAATTGTCAATAAGTTGAAATTCATATAGTACGCTGTATTTTTTTTTTAAAATTCAAGTAGATCTTGTTGAGATCGTGCTTGCATATCTTCATTTTTTTAAAATATAATATATTTTACAGTGTTTTATGGCGTTGTTTTCCCTCCAATGAAGGGCTCTTAAGCCTATACAAACAGAATGCATCTCTCCTTTGAATTCGTATTTTTCAAAATATTTTTATTGAAAAGTTATGGCCGCATTAGAACGGACGAATAAGGGCAAAAATGGACACTGATCTTGTATTATATCCACGATGATGCCATTGACGGTTGAGATCTCCCAGGTCCTTCGCCACACGTGAAATCAGGTAATGTGCCATGTGACCGTAAATCGGCATATCTTCCAACCACAAATGTCCGCCATTTCCCCCGTCGGATCCCGACGACAATTTCTTTCTAGACGGGGTATCCTGTATATATCAGAGGGTAATTGAATGGTTACGATGTCCAGTTCACCTTGCAATCAACCAATCACACTCACGGGGGTTAAAATGGTAATTAACATGGTGATGTCGATTTGAAGGCAAATCCATCCATGGAGATCTAGACAAACCACATATTGTGGCGTCAAGTCTAGGATGTGAATGAATGAGGCAAAAGAACTTTTTAATGATGAGAAAAAGTCACGGGGGAGGGGTTGTGGGGAATCTGCTGGAGCAGTCCAGAAGCTGATATGATGTGCATTTGTGTGCTTCAACAATTGATATGAATGCGGCCCAAAGCTTTTGGTTACAATGTTCCCAACAGGCATATAGGACAAGCACTATTTCTATATCATACGTACGTCGCCATCTGAAGCCCTTATTAATACTCTGTTTTGGCATAAAAGAAGCTGCCTTTTACGTAACCAAGAGACACATGCCGACGGTAATCTGACAGGCCCAAGTGTAATAACAACATTGTCGCCTAAACTTTCTAGCATATGTCAACGGTCAGAACAAACACAAGGCATGCCCCGTTTAAGCTCTACTGGGTACTACTTAATCTTTGTTTGGTTCAATGGAGTCAAGTGAATCCAATTATGCAGATGATTGGATTTACTGCATGAAACTGATGGCTTGATTGGATTCAAACAAACAATAATGCAGATGATTTCGTGTGTGTGTGAACTGTGAAGCGGTAGTGAACTTACCATTGCTTGATGATGTGGTGTGCTGTGAATTTCTGAATGGCATGACAATGTTGATAAACCCTACTACCTAGAGATGCGTTGAAAATTGCCTCTCCTGGAATAATCTGAAAATCTCGCACAATATCTGCCCTATTCCTATCTATCTTCACTCCCTAGTTCGGTAAATTTTTATAATCCTAATTATATGAGGCAATTAGCATGTTATTCTTTTGTCCAAATATAATACCTTTTTAATTTATTTTATCTTCAATATTTATTATTTTTTATAAATTAATTTAACTAATTCTTATATTAATATATAATATAATATTATATATATTTTAGAGATATTATATCATATTTATAATAATTAAATAATTTATTTAATTTTTTATTCTATTATATTTAATAAAATAACTTCTGAGATTTATAATATTAAATATTTTTAAAGAGGAAGGGTAGAAGTGTATCTTGAATTTATATTATTCACCTTATTTTTTTTCCCTTTCATTCTAGATTCCTTTAGTTCACGTCATCGTATTCGGTGTGCTTCGCGATTCATGCATCTGCACCCTTATCCACCGTCCGATCTTTCCAATCCCCCGACTCATCTTCACCCGTCGATCAATCTACTGGAAAGTGGAAACATGAGGGTAGCAGATAAGAGCTGAGAAGGGAGATCCTCTCTCTTGACTCTTTCGTCTCACCCTAACTGAGACCTTCGCTTTCTGTTCATTTCTTTCTCGCCCGGCCATAACCAGGTTAGCTCCTCTAATATTACCGACTGTAATTGAATGCTTCTTTTTTCCGCTCTTTCTTGATTACGCAAAACCCAAATAGAAGCTGATCCCTCCCGCCCCCACACTGAGGATCTGGTATTCATGGGTCGTTCCATTGATTAATTACCTCGAACCGTACAGATCCATTTCTTCCTGGTATTGTAGCTTATCTCGTCATCATTTTAACGTTTTGATATAGCCTGCCTATTTCAATTCATTATTGATGCTTGTGATTGTGAATCCTCTGAATAATAGTCTTGCTTCCTTTCCGGCCCCCACTTCTATTACAGACTCGATAACTAGGTTTCTGATTCCTTCTCTCTATTCTTTTTCGGTGAATCTAGGGTTGAAAGCATCATTGAGTATTTATCATGGATTATGGTGCCGAGCCTTCTAATGGATTTCACGAGATGGAGAGGAAGAGCGTGGAAGATGATGTTTCTACGGAGACCAATGCAGGGTCCGACGAATTGAAGGATTTGAAAGCAGAAGAGATATCAGAGGAGGCAACAGACGCTCCAGGGCATTCCCATGATCGGGAAGTAAACATCCATCCCGAGCATACTATTGCTGGGGATGCAGAGTCCGACGAATTGAAGGATTTGAAAGCAGAAGAGATGTCAGAGGAGGCAACAGAAGCTCCAGAGCATTCCTATGATCGGGGAGTAAACAGTCATCCCGAGCATACTATTGTTGGGGATGATGATCCTTCTGACACAGTTAGTGCTTCGGTTTCTAGCATGTTGCATGAAAATCCTGATGCTCCACAAGAGGTGGAGAACTTTGAGGAGGCGGTTTCCATTGCTAGTGAGTCTGGAGAACCCATGGAGGGGGAGGCAGAAGTAATTGTTAATCAGAGGGTAGATGAGGATGGGGAGGAGCTTGATAGCACTCATTTGGATGGAATTGATTCTGGAGGGACCGTAGATGGAGTATTGTGTAATGAATCACACAGTATAGGGAAGGACGAGTTGGAGGGCAGTGATGAGAATGCTGGGAAGGAGGTATCTGAGTTAAACACGGATGTAGTTGTTAGGGAGAATGCTGACATCGCAAATATTACCTCTGGTCTAGTGAGTGAGAAGACTGAAAATGAGGAGTATTTGACTCCAAGAGCAAACGGTGGTCCAGTCTTGGAAAATGAACGTGGAGATAGGGTGGATAATGTTGTTTCCGAATCTCATACAGAATCTGAACCCAGTGAGAATGTCCTGGATGAAGGCGCTGGGTCTAAGGCTGAAGATTTGGAGGAAAGTGTCAATGATATTATATTTTTAGGTGGCAAGACTGAGGACCAGTCTAGTGCTTCAGGTAATCCTCGTCGTGAAATTGAAGATAATAGTGGTGAAGAAGTACGTGGCAACTCAGCTCATAAGAATGCAGAACATCAGGTTGAACTAACTGGGGACGTAAAGCACGAAGTCCATGGCACTGATATGAGCCACGAGAATAACAATATGGAAGAATTGTGTATATCTGGTGATAAGAGTACTGAATGTGAAGATGCTTCAACTGGATCAGACTTAGAGCATAAGGAAGCAGTAACTGAACTAGGAGAAGCTTCTCCCAATCTACTTGAATCTGTAGGGGAAAGGGAAATGAATCTGGATGCTGGAAGCTCATCTTTACAAGATTCTTGTACTGATAAGAAAAGTGTTCAAACTACAGCAACTGAGTTTATTGAAGGAACTGACAAAGGTTGTCCATCTCAAAAGGATGACAGAGAATTTGGTGGAGGCTGTGATAGCTCCCCCGTTGTTGAGGAGCCTGAAAAATTACAGGAGAAGAATGTCAAAGTGAAACATGCCCCTCAAATCACTCAAGAACAGAATGTTCAGCATGCTGTGGATCCTGTTTATTCAGATGGAAAACCAGCTGTTACTAATCCATCTCCTGTTCAACCAGCTGGTCTTGGGCGCGCGGCACCATTATTGGAACCTGCGCCTAGGGCGGTGCCACAGCCTCGAGCGAATGGTGCTGTATCTGGTATGCAGTCTCAACAAATTGAGGACTCCTCAAATGTTGAGGCTGAGGAGAACGATGAAACTCGTGAGAAACTTCAGATGATCAGGGTTAAGTTTTTACGGCTGGCTCACAGGCTTGGACAGACTCCACATAATGTTGTTGTAGCACAAGTTTTGTATAGACTAGGATTGGCAGAACAGCTTAGAGGGAGAAATGGGGGCCGTGTGGGTGCTTTTAGTTTTGATCGTGCTAGTGCTATGGCTGAGCAGCTTGAAGCAGCAGGTCAGGAGCCTCTTGATTTCTCTTGCACAATAATGGTTCTTGGAAAAACTGGAGTTGGTAAAAGTGCTACAATCAATTCTATTTTTGATGAGGTTAAGTTCAATACTGATGCTTTTCATATGGGAACAAAGAAAGTTCAGGATATTGTGGGAACTGTGCAAGGCATTAAGGTACGAGTCATTGATACGCCAGGGCTTCTACCTCCCTTGTCAGATCAGCGCTATAATGAGAGGATCCTTCACTCTGTCAAACAGTTTATCAAGAAAACACCGCCAGATATTGTGTTGTATCTTGATAGATTAGACATGCAGAGCAGGGATTTTAGTGATATGCCACTGTTACGCACAATTACTGAGATTTTTGGGCCATCAATATGGTTCAATGCTATTGTGGTTTTGACTCATGCGGCATCTGCTCCACCTGATGGACCTAATGGAACAGCTTCTAGCTATGACATGTTTGTGACCCAACGTTCTCATGTTGTGCAACAAGCCATTCGCCAAGCTGCTGGAGATATGCGACTCATGAATCCTGTATCATTGGTAGAGAACCACTCGGCATGCAGAACAAATAGGGCTGGACAGAGAGTGTTGCCAAATGGCCAGGTTTGGAAACCTCACTTGTTGCTTCTGTCTTTTGCGTCAAAAATTCTTGCCGAAGCAAATGCTCTTCTTAAGTTGCAAGATAGTCCACCTGGAAAGCCTTACACAGCTCGCGCTAGAGCTCCACCATTACCTTTTCTACTATCGTCTCTTCTGCAGTCAAGACCGCAGTTTAAGACACCAGAGGAGCAGTATGGAGATGAGGATGCCATTGATGATGAACTGGGTGAGTCATCTGATTCTGATGATGAAACAGAGCTTAATGCCTTGCCACCATTTAAACCTTTAACGAAGACCCAACTGAAAAAACTGTCGAAAGCTCAGAAGAAAGCATATTTTGATGAATTAGAATACAGAGAGAAGCTTTTCATGAAGAAACAATTGAAGGAAGAAAAAAAGCAGCGGAAGATGATGAAGAAAATGGCAGAATCCGCAAAAGAATTGCCAAGTGACTATAGTGAAAATGCAGAAGAAGAAAGTAGCAGTGCAGCTTCTGTACCTGTTCCTATGCCTGATTTAGCTTTACCTGCTTCTTTTGATTCTGATAATCCCACTCACCGCTATCGATATCTTGATTCATCCAACCAGTGGCTTGTGAGACCTGTCCTTGAAACTCACGGATGGGATCATGATGTGGGTTATGAAGGAATAAATGTAGAAAGATTGTTTGTTCTTAGAGACAAGATACCCTTGTCTTTCTCTGGTCAGATTTCAAAGGATAAAAAGGATGCTAATGTGCAGATGGAAATAGCCAGTTCCATAAAGCATGGGGAAGGGAAAGCAACTTCATTAGGTTTTGACATGCAGACTGTTGGGAAGGACTTAGCTTATACCTTACGCAGTGAGACAAGATTTAGTAATTTTAGGAGAAATAAGGCAACCGGTGGGCTCTCCTTTACTTTACTGGGTGATTCATTTTCAGGTGGAGTCAAAGTTGAAGATAAATTGGTTGCTAATAAACGGTTCAAGGTGGTTTTAACTGGGGGTGCAATGACAAGTCGTGGTGATGTTGCTTATGGTGGCAGTTTGGAGGCTCAATTGAGAGATAAAGATTATCCTCTTGGACGCTCGTTGTCAACTCTTGGTGTATCTATTATGGATTGGCATGGGGACCTTGCGGTTGGCTGTAATGTACAATCACAGATCCCTGTTGGAAGGCATACAAATGTCATTGCCCGTGCCAATTTGAACAACAGAGGAGCGGGACAAATCAGTATTAGATTAAATAGCTCAGAACAACTTCAAATTGTTTTGATCGGGCTTGTCCCTCTACTCAAGAAGGTTGCTGGTTATGCTCAACAGCTGCAGTACGGACAATGACGACAATGATAAAGTTAGCTTTTCTATGCTGCGACACTTGAAGGGTAATACTATTAGGAATAATTTTCAAGGTAGCATGTCTTGCTGGTCACCATGAAATGAGTGATACTAAGTTGCTTCTTGTGTTTTATACCCACAAGTATCTCTTCTTTGATCTTAGTCTTTGTAGCTTCCCTTTAGATATTCACCTCCGGTATTTTTGTTACATCCTGCTATTGGATTCTAAGTAATGCATCTTTTGAGTAACGTCTATTTTAGTTACCTATGGTTTGTGTGAATTTATTGGTTTTATCTTATGGTGTAATCACTATGCTTTAATTCACATCCCCCCAGAATCACTCTCTCGTTTGTTGTTATTTTATGGTTCCTTTATCTTAGAAGACATTGCAAACCCCAAGCTTTTCTTGTCACCATAAGTTCGACACAGTATAGCTAATCTTGGGCCTTGGCGAACGCTCCAGGAGTGCTGTCGCTGAGGGGAGCGACAAAGGCTGGGAAGGAGAATAGACGTGATGAGAGCTGATATATATGATAAAGAATAAGCTCGTATCTTATAAAGATGCGAGTTCAATTTTTATTTTTGTCGTGAGAGTTTTTTTAATAGACAATTTTATAAGTTTTCTATAAGTACTTTATGAGTTTTGTGGTTGTATTTTTGTCCTAGTGGGAGACTGTTGTTAAATATATCTAAATTTTTTTTATAAAAAACACAAATGTCGTTACACTGCATTCGTCTGTTTTGCTATTACCAAACACCTGGCCATGTCATTTAGGATATTTGATGACCTTTTTCAATAGAAATATGATTAAGCTAATTTTTTTATGGTAAATCTTATACTAGATTGTTGACGGATTGATTCCTTAAAACAAGCTGCTCACGTGTCATAAATCAATGGAATGAGATGATAATAAAGTTATACTTCGCCTGAATTTTTAATTTTAACCATAGGCTGATAATTCAATTTGGTCTCGAAAGTTGAATGAAAACTGATTCAGTAGAAGCTATATATCCTTTGGGTACCCGGGTGCATAGCAAGTGGAAAAGGCGCAGTGAAAATGATTGAGTTAGCCCATCCCGCCATTGTAAACACAATTTGGGGCTAGTGTATTGGACGGAGTTTCAGATAAATTGTACTTCTTCCAATCCTATTTGAGGTACTTGGGGAGGAGTTTTATGGTCTTATATAGAAAGCACCACATTAATATGAGGAATACAGACTTTTTTTTAATTTCGGTTAAAATGTTGGAAAATAAGTATAGATTTTTATAGGTTTTATATTGTACACATAAAATATGGGTTTGTGTTGTCTGAAAAGTCACGGAGAAGGGCTTCCCCAAGTAAGTTGTTGGCAAAGAATATTTGGACGAAGGGCAGAAGTTTATGTGCATGTATGAATAATTGATCCGATGGTGTTGCATTATGCAACCCAAAATAGTGGATTAAGATTAAGAATGTTGAAGAGAGTAAAGGGCAAGGGCAATGTGCTTTGTCACTTAAAGACATCTTTTTTGCCATAACTTTGGGTCAATTGCACAAATACGAAGTTCATTGGTCATCATCAATTGCAGTGTGCTTTGCCTAGAAGACTCCTGCTTTCGGGCCTGAGTTAATTAGATGATTTGAGCAGTCCCCATTTTCAACAACGATACGATCGATCGGTTTTCGTTGAACCTTGCATCAACCTATTATCTCAATAAACTGTCCCTTGGCTATTATAGACTCCTACCTTCTCTTCAGGACGAAACATTATTGTGAACGAAAATGCTCGTGACGTGCATTCTGCTTTAACTTGATCACAACTCGTTTCGCTTCCCTGACAAAGTGTCCAAATGTTTTGTAATATGCAAAATAAGTAATATATAATGGCCCTTGTATCAATGTATAATCACCGTCCATACATAACCAATCTCATGAAAATAAAATCTACTACCTTCTCTAATCTTTAATATAAGATATATTTAACTAATTTAAACAAATTAAAAATATTAGTTAAATTAATTATTTGCAATGATTGCTTGTTAATTTTCTTAAGATACCTTCTTTAACTATAAACATTTAAATTATTTTTGATAGAAACTTTCTTAATATGTATAATCATATAAGAATATTTGTTTAAAAAAATTATAATTTATAAAAATAAAATAAACTAAGATCTTAGGATAGTATGTCGAGTTCTTACCCAAAATTCTGATGGAGCTGCCATCAGTGAAGGAGAAGCTCATGGACATCAGCAAGCCCAACTCCTGCTGACACGACGACGTATAAAGACCCTTTGCCCGCCCCATGAGTTTGGAATTCGGGTCGGGCGTCTCCGTGAGGGGGTCGTCGGCCCTCATGACGACTCCGAAAAGGGTGGTGGATTTGTATGTATCGCGGGCTGAACCACCCGAACGGCGGTATGGTTCTTTCCACTGAGTATGTCATGCAAGTAGAAATGGAGGTTAGTGGCAGTCTCCTTCTTTTCCGCTTTAGCAGTGGCTCTTAATGGCTTCGTCGCTGCCACCATTAAGAAAACAAGCATGGTAATCTCAAAAGCCTGCTTCGACATCTTCCTTCTGTTCTGAGTTACAGAGATACAGAGAGTCCTTATACCAAATGGGTGTGTGTTGCTGTTTGTTTGTGTGTGTTTATATATGAAGGCGATGATAGCTTTGTTTGTTGCATGGAAGTGTCAGGAGATTCGAAGAGGCGTTCAGCAACAATTGAACAAATGGTGAGAGGAGGGTCTACAGGTGCCGGTGGTCGTTTAGCTGTATTAGTGGGGGTTTGGCATGGATTAAGTTGGTTTAATAGAAAAGGTCAAGAATTGCAGCATAATTACCGTAGAATTGGCTTTGATTAATGGACACAAATGCCACATGACTACAAAATACGTAGAAGTATATATCTCACACAAAAAAGTCTCACTTTCTTTGAAATCATGTGTGTGCATAACTTTGAGAAGATCCATTTTCAAAACATACCCACCTTTCCCCTTGTTTGACTTTTCTAGTTTTTTTATCATGCAGGCACCCCTTCGAGTTATGATCTATTCTGTCCCTTGTAAATGAGTGACTAATATTGTGATTTTGACTGTTTGATTTATCAAAGATTGTGCTTAATATCTCTGAAAGTCTTTGTCTGTAATTAGGCTAGTGAAGCTATTCAGTGGACTTTTCTTTCTTTAAATATTTTCCAACCCCATGTTTTGTATAATTAGGCAGAATAACCCATATTTGTATTGAACCCACGCCAATTAAATTAGTGTACTGAAATACTCTGTTTCTTTCCCCTCTATTCGAACCACCTAAGTTCCTTGCTTAATTAGGATTTGATGGAGCTATTCCCTGTTCGGTTGACTTTTCATCTTTTTGGGTAATATTTTCCAACCCCATATTTAACCTGGGTACATACTTTTCAAACCAAGACAGCTATATTCACATTCAACACCCAAAATTGGGCTCCATAAATTCTTAAACCATCATTGTTGACATTGATATTATACAATTTAACATTTTTTTCGTGGAGTAAAAGTCAATTTAAACTGTTTGCAAGAACATGTTGGGCAATAAGGTACAGCAGACATTTGAATCCCATTAGACATTGGAGTAAACAACTTAAAGAACTAAAATATTAGTGTGTAATCAGAGCCATTACAATGCCTCTCATTTAGACATTCAGTAGAGCCACATAACCTTCTATCTTATTTTCATATAATTGATTATATTAGTGCGTTGGTACAAGTGTAAGTAAGGCAGCATACTATAATGGTACACATACATGTAACTATTGTTTTTCTTCTTTCTTTTTCCCCCCCTGCTTAAGTCATGTTTTGTTGTCTTTAGGAGATGCAACACTATTTATTCATGTCGATTGTAGAGAGAGAGAGAGAGATTCTAGTATATTAAGCGATACAAATATAATGTGAAATTGTATTATATATCATAAAGAACAGCAGAGATGCTATAATAGAGAAAAATACTCTGCTTTCCTATGAGGTGTGGTAGGTATAATAAATCTGACAACGTAGAATCTCCATATGGGATAAAGATAAACGGAGAATCACATACATAGCGATCTAGGGAAAGTGCAAGAGAAGTCATTTGCATGGGGTGAAGTTGCAGGTAACATTTCCAGAACCAGAATTGGTCCTCAAGAAGCGCAGAGCAGTGAGGAGGACACTCCTAGTTGAACCCATCAGGGCCCAATTCATGCGCTGAACCACGCCAAGTGGATGGTAAGAGAATTGAAGGCTGTTGTAGGAATTCAGAAGGGCAGTGACTCCTTCTCTAAGGAGAGTCCTATAAGGGTCTCCTCTCACATGCAGACCATTCCACAGTGTCATATCAGTTCCATATCTAGCGTTGCCACCTTTGTTTCTGGGTTTATCCCCCTCCAATAGCATTTTTATTCTAGCGTTGTCCACTTCCTGACAAATTCCCAACATCCCCACAAAATAATTACTCCATTGTTAATTGTTAATATATCAAATTCACACATCTTAAATATCCTGTAAAATTTAATGATGGGTACTTAAGTGGGATGAGAAATTCTACCTCAAAAACTAGTTGTTAAGAAAAGAGAACCATACCTCATTGTATAATATTATTCAATGTGAGATTTAGTTTGTCATCCTACCGACTCCCCATCATCTAACATAGCAGGCTTTACTAAATCTTCTTGTTAAATCTGAGAATGAAGCAAGGCTTGAGAACTTACTGGTAAGGACAAGCTGAAGCTTCTGCAGAGATAACTGGTGGCATTGGAGGCAAAGGTGGCAAGGGGGGAGTCCGGAAATTGGAGGAAGCTTGAAAGGTGGAGGGGACTTGTGTTGCATTGGAGGTGCAGGCACGGGCTTCGATTCATTTGAAGATGATGAGCAATGTTGCATTGGCTTAGCAGGCTGAGCTAGCAGAGGATCCACTGAGTACATATCCATATCAAACATCCTAAACATAAGTCTAAGGTTATGGGGAGGACTAGAAGCTTCACCACAACCCATTGATCCCTCATCACTGCCTGACACACGAGCAGAACAACCATTCAAGTCCGTTGTGCCATCAAACCTCATCGCGTAGCTTCCGAACCAATTTGTCGTCTCTTCTCTTGACATAGTGATTTTCCCATTGCTATCAGCACAGGCCATGGTCACTTTAGCACCTGTAAGAAGGAAGAGTGGGAAAAAACCATCATTACCGTTCAAACTTCTGAAACACTGATCTCTGAGTACAGTGATCAGTGATGGTGGAGAAACAGCGTTGAACATCTTGACGACTCCTCTCAAATTTCAACAAGCTAGACAGTTTTCTGCAGTTTTACGGGATAATCCAAGAAGGTCATGAAAATTAGTTGCTCCATGCATCATTAGTAATGTTATGGGTAATATGACCTGAAGTGCTCGAACTTGGACCACAAACTAGATTTCCTACGAGATAATCTCCTTTAAATGGTCGCCTAAAGTATCAGAGTACTTTAAAACAGAAACGAATTGAGTGAAGGACAATGCATCTCACCATTAACGGGAAAATCAAAAAGCGATCTTTGGCCATCTTTGCATTGATCACAGAACACGGTGCCGGTGACCATGGCATCTGCCTGAGTTCCATGGACCAAAGAAAAAATAAGGAATGCCGCAAAGAGAAGCTTGTCCCGAAAGTCCATGAATCTTAGACACTGTAAAGGACACCACTGAGGCAAAGGCACGGGTTGGTATGTCCAGAGTGGGATGAACACTTAAATGCAAGTGAGAAGCAGTAAATGAGAAGTGAAGAGCGAATACATCCAACCTTCAACTGCCACAATCAATGAGGTATGTAGAAACTAATTGTTTGAGGAAGGAAAAAGTGTACGGTTTTCTTTAATCAGAAAACCGTATTGAAGATAGAAGATGCCTTAAATAACATCCACAAGTATCCACATTTCATAAACCATTATTTTCCAACATCATGAAGGATTTTAATAGCCTTCATTGAATTAATACGGGCATTTGTCATTAGTTATATTGTCGAGTTCTTATATCAAAGATCATAATGAAACCATTGTGTCTTCTACTAAAATAAACCAATGGCTTAAGATTAAACAGTAGAAACCCACCCTTTTCACGGTTCACGAGAAGGTTTGGTAAATGTCAAAGAAGCAGGAACTGTAGGGCAACAGAAGTGGCAGCCCATAAATGAGTCTGATTAATGTCTTTATTGGCTCTAAATGTCTCATGGAGTGGCTGTAAGTAGAAAGTTAAAGGGCGAATCACAGGGAGACATCGGATTTCTGTCATGGTTATAGGCATCAAAGGCCATCAATGGAAGAGCAAAACAGGGGTGAGTGATTATGAAATATGAGCGATGAATGGATAGGGTAGAAAGAGTGTAGCGATCAAAATTAAAAACGCATTGGATTGATGAAAGTAACTGTTGAGATTGGGAGACGTGGGGTGGTTTAATAGCTGCTATATTTTGAGCTGATACGATAGGGTATTAGTTGGCCGTCAAGGTAGAGAAGAACATTAATGAACAGGTACAGACATGTATCATGCATGAAGAAAAAATAAGGTTCAATTGTGAAACCAAAATCACTGGAGGGAATCCCATTTCCTTCAAATCCATCACAGAGATAACACCATTTTGTTGTGTATTTATTAAAAAAAAATAAAAAATATTTTAATTTTTAGATGTTTAAATTTACACATAAAAATAATTAATAATTTAATTTATCTAATATTAATATTGTCTAAAAAAAATAGAAATTTCATTCTCCTGTTAAATTGTGCATAAATCAAACACCTTTCTACAAAATTTTTATAAAAACAAAAATGCATCATTAACTTTTTCAACCTCACACCACATGGCAATGCTAGCTTCTAGTTATAGGACAAACATAATTAATTTTATGGTTTGTAAAGAATTATAGTTGATATCCTTAAACTTATAAAAAAAATATGTAACTTTTCAATATTGCCCTTTATTAAAATTAGTGACCATAATAAAGAGGTATACAGGAATTAAACACACGTCAATACCTTGTTACAATAAAGGAGAAGGGTGGCAAAAGCAAGAGTGAGCAACTACTCCACCCAACGTAAACCGTTATTTTCATCTAAACCACATTCGTATGCAATATCTTTCTTTGCTTAGAAACCTGTTGAGCCAGCTTCACCGTGCTTGTTCATTAACCGACAATTACAAATGTAACAGACGAACACATGACAGGTCATCATCCTCAACATCATAATCATATATAACACTATAAATTCGAGTCATTCCACCGAATCGGATAAAATCAGCACAGAATACAAGAGATCAACAACGGAGGGGAATCAGATCTGTCCAATGCACGTACAGATATTATTAAGTTGAAAATAAATACCAACATCGTTAAGTTCACAACCCAATAGATGTTTAATACAGATTTTCAAACGGCGAAAATTACCGCCACAATCGGCTATAAACAAAGATATAACAGCTAAGACTACCTAAGCTACAAGCAGACCTACCAAAATTGTCTATAACCGTTTCATTATAGTGTCTCTGAATAGAAGCGTTTTGAAAAGTTGTGACAAATTAAATAACACGAAAAAAAGAAGCTCGGTATTCAATTTCCAAATTTCTTCAACATGTCTATTTCGCAGGGACAAAATTAATTCACAACCCTTCAGTTTTCTTCAACATGTCCATCCTCGGATTTCTCAGCGCTGCATCAGAAAGTAAACAAATCAACAGAATCAAAATAAGATCCAGAGAGACACCATTTCAATAAAAGTAACCAGTATTAAATCGATTGGGTAGGGATGGACAGAATCAAATATCAGAAACTAACTGAGGGACTCAAAGACCAAGTACACTTTGGTGCTTCAGGAAAAACATGCTACTTTTGATTTAAATCCTGATTGGCATATGAATAAAGTATACGACTGATGCATTATTAACCAAGACCATGTTCAACCCAGTGGCAACAAAACAACGATTATGATTCATAGCTGGTCAGCTTCAAATAATCAGATGTTAGTGAACAAGTGACTAAGCCTTAAGAGTAGTCGTTGCTAAGTAGTTGGAATAGACTTTGAACGGATCCTCCTAGCCACAGAAAATACAAGAATGCCAATGACGACTTCACATACAATTTCTAGTACCCCTTAACGTAGGTACCGGGCCTGTAATATGTCCAATTTACATATAGTGCGCACAAAACTACCGAATGAAGGATCTAGCAGAAGGCTAATGCTGTAGCAACAATTTAGAACGAGCAAAGCAACATCGCATAGCACAGCACAAGCAGCCAATTAAAAGTTCTTGACTTTTAGGTCCCAACCCTCTTTTCCTCTTTTATGTTTTTCGTTTTTTAAAAACAAATGCTACCAACAAAGAGACTCCTCTCAATATCAAAAGAAGTCTACAGAATATAATTCTGCCTGAAATCATCTCAATTTTCTAATCAATGTAAAAACTTTTAAGAAAAGAAAAAAACGCATACCATGTCTGAACCAACTTATAAAGCCCATCAAGAACACATAACACATGAAACTACCAAGTTTGTTTCCTATTCTCCTTACTGACAAACCTTGTTGGACGATTGTCATCAGATAATGCCTTCCTCCAACTCCTTTCAGCTCTTTCTTCTGGTAAATCAGCACGTCCATTGCCAGACCCGAAGCCCCTCCTCCCAAATCCTTCCTTCTTCTCGATTGTTTCCTTAATCTTCATTGCGTCCAGCTGCTCGTCAATCTTCTTCCAATCCTGCCCTTTCTCGGCCAAAACCTCCTCCCTTGGCCTTGCGTCTCCGAATGGGCTTGGACCCTTGGGCTTTGCCACATTCCCAGAACCTTCTTGGTTTCCATTACTCAGAGGCAGTGATCGAGGCTGCAAATTAAGTCTCGGTCTTGCACTTGGGGGCTCAATTCTGTCAATGCCGCCTCCAACATTAGATTCCCCTTTCTTCCTGTTCCAATTATCCGAATCTGCACCACCGCTCGAACCAAATCCAACCTTCCTCTCTCTCTCAAACCCACCACCATTCGAACCAAATCTACGCCCCTCCGATGGCACATAATTCTTATTAGATACCCAACTGTCCGATTCATCAGCTCTCGATTGTGAATCAAAAAAGCCTCCTCTATCCCTGTCCCTCCTCTCAAAACCATTCCCAACGGTCGATTTCTTCGCAGCAGCCCAATTATCTATTTCGTCAGCTCGCGAAGGCGCAATTTCACGATTAGAATCCCGACCGAAGGAACCATTCCTCCTGGGCTCATCAGAAACCCTAGATGAACCCCATCGAGAATTGGACGACTCATCCCCGCCAGAATTCCTATTGGACCGGTCATAGGAACCATAAGACCTAAAACCACCACCAAGTCGACTCCGGTCGCGCTCAAGTTCCTCGGCAGTACGCTGGCGAGGACCGGTTGGAAGCATCATGAGATCTTCATGCGTCAATCCATCAGAATGAGAGGCCTGGGATGGTTTAGGGCCTCCGTAAGTAGTGAAATCGGCCAAGGGGATAGCCTGGGCCTTCTTCTTCTTAGGCTTGGTGGCAGCGGCGACGGCAAGAGAAGGGAATTGAGAGGTGTCATCCTTGTCTTTCTGTTGAAGGAGCTCGGCTTCGTGTTCTTCGGAATCAAGCGCCCATGCTCCCGGTTTAGCCCAGGCAGATAAAGAAGCCGCCATTGCTATGCCTTGGTTCTCTATCTCCGTGAATCCTTCGTTCTCTTTCTCCCTTCCGAGGTCGCGTTTGCTGGCAGCGAAAACAGGCGCGCGCATTGAGTATATATCTCTGTGGCTTATAACTTTGGATCGGACGGTCGAAGGTCTTATCACGTGATTCGGCCCTAATCGACGTCTTTCGACGGTTATGATATCGTTTTTTTTCCTTTCCTTTTTTTTTTAAAAAAAAAATACGCCTGATTTGTGACAACCTTCCTTGCAAATCTGTCGGATTAAACTTTCAATATTTTCCTGTGGGTAAATTAAACTAATTTAGAATGATGCATATTTATATATCTTTGTCATATTTCGATTTTTTTCCCAGTTGATGTTAACATCTCCTATAGAGGGCATCTCTTAAAAAAGTATATTTCCCTCCATCAATTTTATAAGGAGAATAGCATCACTTGGATCAAGAAAGTATCTAAGTTGTGTAAAGCATGAGTTTATTATATAAATTATACAATTATTAAAATTAAAAAAATAATTAGTTTTTACCACTTTATGCTACATTTTGATTGGGCTGAGACCATATCAACATGGCATCTATCGCCTATAGAATTATATCAATGTAAGTTTATGGGATGATATAAATATAAGCAAGTGTAGATTTTATTTTACCTAAAAACGGTTGATACGATGCATTTAAAAGTTCGATTCCGCCGAGATTTAAATATTTTATAAATGAAGTTATATTTAATGAAAGAGAATAAGATTGCAGCCTGCAAAACAGCACCGTGTTCTCACTTGCTTCATATAATTTTCTGACATACACACAATTGTTTGCTTTTGTACATAAACAATGCCTAGCGTTACTGCCCGATGGGTAAGCCAGTTACAAGAATTTAAACACAGTGAAATCACCCCCAAACATCTTCAACGGTAGAGTGATGTGATAATTATCGCCATTGCAGTTTCAACCGGATTTTGCTCTTGAATCTAGGGTGGTTCACACCTCACTGGATCCATAATCTGCATAACTGTGCAGCAGCAAGCTGAGAAATGGTCAGAAAACTACAGGAATCCAAAATGCACAGATCCACGTCCCACAATCGTTGACAAGCCAAGCACTCCAAACAGCAAAATTGGATGGGATCAAGCTGTTGCATGATTGCCGCCAAAACATGTTCTCTTACACCAACCTCAGGAAAAATCAATGTTCAAGATATTCCGAACCATGTATGAGGATCAGGTGTTCATCCTCGAGGCCCTTCATTGAATCCTCACCAATGAACCACGTCAAGGTCCCTGCATTATAAAAAGAAAATTTTATTGCAGGATCAGGATCAGAAACTATAGTGAAAAAATTCAAGGCTGTATATCAGCCAATAACGCATTAGCAAATGAATCGATACCAGAAATGCGCCTGTTCTCAAGTTGTTGTTAATATAATACCTTGCATGTTAGATTGTTCCTCGTCTCTTGTCGCATGCAGTATTATTGTTCCTGAAAGAACGGTGATGAAACCACATACCTCAGATGCTATGCTGTTGGCATTCTGACCCGACCAATCCTACAACAAAAATAGAGAAAGCATAAAGTCAAGATGATTTGACAAAAGGAAAACTTTGGCATATAACTAACTGAATCCAAGAATATGAATCTAAGATTGTACCTTAAACATTATTGCACTGGCAATAATAGTCAGAGTTGTGAACATGACATAATATACAGGAGAAACAATTGCTGTGTTGAATGTATCTAGAGCCTTAAACATCATTGAATGGTGCCTCAAAATTAGTTATAAAGTTCCAGAGAATTAGAGATAGGCCATGGATGGCTGACAATTACAGTCATAATAATAGTGAGAATTCCAACATGCAGTTCATTAGAGGGAGCATTACTTGAGTTGTGCTCACATTTCACAAGTCAGCATATGATCGACCAAGTATATGGGAGAAAAAAACTACCAAGACCAAACAGGTAATTACTTTAAGAAAGTTCCCAACACTAAAAACAATAAAACAGCATAAGGTACAATCCAGTGTTCCAATTGCTACAGAGTAAGCTTTGCATATGCCCAGTACCTGAGTACAATTATTTTGTTTACTTTTAAAGCACTTCTGTATCTTTTCTGTTAACTTGCTTTTGGACTTAACTAGGGGTTTGTTGCAAGGTCTTTGTAGCAGTTTCAGTCCTACGATATGAGGAGATATGTTACCATAAAGCAATCATACCTTACAGGGCCTAGTTCATGAAATTTGCCATCAAAACATTGATAATTTACAGTTCTGGTTACAAGCAACATCAGGCCTTCATATCTTTGCACACACCTTGTTCAGGTAATTCAACTGGGTAATGACACATATTGTTGCCACTGTGAGAAAAAACCAAGTCTGCGGATAAGTTATTTGATTAATTCCCTCAAGTGTAAGCTTAATTGCAATTCCAATGGCCTTTATGCTCACAACCTGAATAGTAACACGAATTTAACATTGAGCCAAAAAATAGGTAGTTAGATCAAACATTGCGACATTAATATTAAACTTCCATCCAGATGCTGGTAAGAACATAGTTACCGTAAGTGAGCCCATCAGAGAACAAATTCCCAAGTAAACCAGCATATTAGTCTGTCCATAGTGAGGTTCAAAGTGCAAAATCAAAGCTAAAACTACTGAAATTGTTGCCACTACATAAACTAGAAATGCTGTCGAAGGAAAAAAAGAGCGTCAGTTAGCAGACAGAGAAGATCTAGTTCGTCCAGAAAAAAAAAAAGGATCAAACTAAACCTGGTTGAGTGGCCAGATCCCATATTTCTTGTACTGAATTTGGAGTTTGTTCTTGAGGTGCATGAATAACAATAACCACTGATCCTACAATACAGGATATACATCCCAATACCCCCATCTTCTGAAGCTGTTCCTTTAATAAGAAGTGAGCCAAAACAGCACTTGCAATATATACGGAATGTTAGTTCCAACACAAAATCATAGCCATGAAGTATTCAATTAGACTAAGAATTAGCATATTTACCTGACAATGATGCTCAGAGCTCCAAGGGGGGTAACCAGAACTGCTGGAGCATAGATATAAGCCACAAAATTCGCAACCTCCCCAATAATCACTGTAAACCAAGTATTTTCAAGATTCATTTGCATTTCGTTTCATCTTTTAAGCATACTAAAACCAGAGGGGGGAATCAACATCCTAAACTTACTAGTCACCATGCCAGCCCACCATAGTGGCTCTAGTAGGTAAGTATAGCCACCACCTCCTGCAAATTTCAAAACAAAATTTAATGACAAGCTCAAAAGGCCACAAGTAATAACGGGAAAGTTTGAAGCCTAAAGGATCGAAGAACTTGAAAAAGGTTGTGCAACGCCAAGATAAATACTAACACATTTATTGACACTACTGTTTTCATGTTAAAAGCATTATTGCTTGATAACCTGACCAGCATGTTTAACAGGTGAGAATCTGTTATTAAGTACAACCCCAGCAATAATTCATCATTCATTTAGAACAAAAGCGAGGAATTTATTGTGGCCAAACAGATTCTAGGGGAATTCTCATCAAACCCTACTTACCACTCAAACTCAACGACAGGAAATGCTAATATTCCAGTCAACAAGAGGATGCGATTTTTTACTCTTATTTCGGTTCCTCAAAACTAAGAAACATAAAATTTAGATTTACGAGTGTCTCAATCAGAGGTTTAAACTGCAGAGTTGATGGGATTAAAAAAAGAGAGGTATGAACGCAGCTCCTCAAGCCCAATTATACCAAATGCCGATGTGATTAACAAAGTCAAAAAGACATTCATCCCATAAATCCATAATAACCCTCGTTTGACAATGAAGAGTTTCTAGAATAGCAGAAGGGAAGAAGGGGAACTTATTCTCGCTGAAACGAAAATTCACAACATAAAAACATAAATTCTACTATCACCAGACAATTTGTTCAAACACGAGATTGCATAGCAGATAACTTTATGATTCACTAACCAATGATCAAGAAGCAGGAAGGAACCAATACCATGAAGCCCAGCATTTGGAAGATATCAACAATAAATAAATAAGAAAGAATTTCCATGAGGTTGACCTGCGCGAGTACCGTGGGCACCGGCACGCTTAAGACCCTTCTTCTTCAAGATAAAACTTGCCCCTATGAATACACTAGATGCAACAGCCAGTATCAAACCCTTGGAATTCTCGGAAACTCCCATCTCTGTGTCTCGGTCCCTGTCAACTTCAATTGAATTGTGGAAGACAACGACAAGGACGTCGTCGTGATCAGCTTTCCCGCCAAGAAGGGATCGAATCGAAATCCCTCCAGGGAAATTAAACCAAAGAAGAAAGAAGATTGTCCAGGTGTCCTGTATGGAAAGCCTCGAGTCACGGGAACTGGACCGCAGTTGACTGCTAGTGATAAAGAGCTGCCACAGATAGACGTGCTAGACTTGAAAATTAAAAACCCTCGGAGACGTATATCTGATTATGAAGCCGTCGTCGTCTAGTCGGAAGTTTCCCGCTAATCGTGGCAGTGATCCTCCGCTCCGCAATACGTCCAGCTGAGCTTCACTCCCGTCCTAATCAATGCTCTAATACACGCGTATCACGTTCGTCTTGGCCAGCCTGGAATTCGTCAAATCTGCCACGGCGGCGGCATTTCCAGTTACGAAAATGCCCCTTGACTCACTATATGGTTATTACTTTTTATTCTTTTTATCAATTAGGCCCTTTGAAAAGTCTCTCCCCCCGCCAACGAAAAAACACCGTCTCCTCAGAGAGTTGTAGAAAAGTATTTAAATTTAAGAAAAACATTCAATCTTACATTTAAAAAAAAAAAGTAAAAAACGCTTATTCTAATGGAGTGGCAACCCATTAAAATGTATTTGCCCAAATATATAGTTAGTTTTTTTTTATTGATTAAAGAATTAAATAAATTAATAAATTAGTAATTAATATAAAATTTAATTAAATATTTTAAATATATTAAAGAGTATATGATATAAATTTATCTTAAAAATTAAATTTAATCATAATTAATTGATTTATTTAATTTATTTAAAAATTTAACTAGTTCTATATTAAAAAAATAGAAATAATAACTTTATATATATACATATATATTTATCTTTATATTGATTTTAAAAATTATCAAATATTAAATATAAAGAAAATTCTCAATTAATATTTAAATATTAATCTATTATATAGTGAGACTTCACTCAATTAACTGTAGTTTTTGAACTTGGATAATAAATCACTGGATCTGAGTATCATTGGGGGTTATTTAGGGCCCATCGGTTATAAATGATGTGATAATGTCAACTCTTGTGAGAATTCTTCTATTCAGTGAATTTCAATTCGCCCATAGAGATAAGGCACATATGTACTGCATCCTTAACTCACTATGCCACTTTTTATTTATTATTCAGTTTGATGCCTCTGTTGCAAGGGAGGAGTGAGGTAGGATGGATGTAATACGTATTCCAATTGTAAATAGATCTTTTGGGGGACGTAAATATTTCAATTCTTAATAATAATTTTTTTTGTTACAATTTTTTTTTAAAAAAAAATTTGAGTTTATCCACAATTTAAAAGTAAGATAAAATTTTTTTTTTCTTTTACCTCGATTACATCCGAATATGACTCTTATCGTGTAACTGGCTATAGTGGGTGGGTCTCCTAACAGAGATTTTTTACATACGCCAAAACTTAAATTTAATACCCCATTTAAGTGATAATAAATTATTTATCACTCAAACTAATCCCTATTGGTGAATATTTTTTCTTTTAAGCAATACAGCAGTACCAATTGAAGTAAGCTTCTCTACGTAGTCTCCACCCCCAATTACAATGGATCTCATGTGAAGCCCACAGACGAAACAGGCTGGTTTTTTAAACAAATAAAAAGGCCAACAATGGGCTTCATGTATCTGAGTGGGAGAAAACGACATCGTATCTTATCCAGAAGTTACCCATTATTTATAAGTTCATAAGATAAAAGAGTAAAATATATAATTATTTAGAGTATATTCAATCTATAGAAAATATTACTTTATTATTATTTCAATTATAAAATTTAAAGATATATTTTGGCTGTTGAATATCTAAATTTATAACTAAAAATAATAAATAATTCGTTATACTTAATATTAATATAAATTAAAAAAATAGATTTTATCCCTTAATTTAGATGGTAGTAGTTAAATCCCATTCTTTCAAATACTTGTATACAACGCCCCATTAGCTTCAAAATATTACCAAACCTTCCTCCCGTTTCCTACCACAGATATCAAATCAAATCATCCCTTTCAATATGAATATCTGCCCTTGTTCCCAAACCCCAGCCAGAAATTATATTCGTACTTATCGTCCTCTTCTTAGAAACAGGCAAATTAAAAATTGGAGACCAAATACATAACTTTATTTATGGGGCCCTTTGGTGCACCACAAAAGACCAAACGAGAAAATTACATACATGATCAGAACGCTATGGCATAAACAACTAGTAAAACCCAGAGTTTTGAAGAAAAGAGGAAAAGCGACGCCGCATAGAAGACACGATCGTCTAGAATACGGGCACCATAGAGTCATAGTCAGAGCCGCTCGCTTCTCTAAGACAGTTGACCGCATTCGGCAATCACCACTGGCTTCGACGTCTTCCCAGACCTTGACCCGACCTTCTCCACCTCCCTCACCACATCCATGCCTTCCACCACCTGACCAAACACCACGTGCTTGCCGTCCAGCCACGACGTTTGGGCCGTGCAAATGAAGAACTGCGACCCGTTGGTACCGGGTCCCGCATTGGCCATGGACAGCACTCCGGGACCGGTGTGCTTCCTCTCGAAGTTCTCGTCCTCGAACTTGTTGCCGTAAATCGACTCGCCGCCGGTGCCGTTCCCGGCGGTGAAGTCGCCGCCCTGGCACATGAAGTCTCGGATCACACGGTGGAAGATGGAACCCTTGTAGTGAAGGGGCTTTGCGCTGAGGCCGACTCCCTTCTCGCCGGTGCAGAGGGCACGAAAGTTCTCTGCAGTCTTTGGGGTGGTATCCGCAAAGAGCTCCATTACAACGCGACCGGCGGGCTGGCCACCGATAGTTATGTCGAAGTAGACCTTAGGGTTTGCCATTTTTTGTTCCGGGGAACGATTCCAAAGGCTCGGTCACTCCGAAGAAAGGACCTCAGCAAAACCGTCACCGAGAACGAGGTATATATAGGACTCTCTGGGTCTGAGATCTTTGGAAGTAACCGTTGGATTGAGACACGTGGCAGAATAGTTTCGAATTGACCACCGTTAGAGGGGCGGCATCCCAGCAGAAGGATATGCCCTTGTGAGTATAGGGCTCAACGTACTTTCTTTCCCACGCCTCCATTTATTCGTTTCCCAGAAAAAAAAAAGTACACAGACTTTTTAAAAAAAAAATTGATGAGTTGTTATTGGGCCACAAATGAAAATAACTCGAACTTTTCTCATTTTTTCTGGTGAGTTGTTATTTGTTGGTGAGAGCACTACATGAGTAAGTGCTTGATAGAATAAAAATGTATTCAATGAGGGTGTTGATCTGCATATATTCTGATCCTGCTGCGACCAAAAAGAAAGAGTGGGAATAAGCAAAGAATAAGATGCTTAGGCAAGGAGCGGGGAAGGACTTCCAATGATTTCCCACATAAGATGCCCATACATCATCGCCTCACCCCACAACTTTGTCTGTCCATCTTTTTCTTCCCTTCCACAAGATTCTGATGAAAACCTTTCAGAATCCCAAAAGGAAGTGGCCACAAGAATAGGTCACCAGTATCCCCAACTTCACATTATGTGATAAAAGATTTCATTCTATTTGCCACTATGTCTTGACCTTGTCCTCCACACTCATCTTCTTTCAACATGCATGAGTGAAAAATTCTACAACTCCTATAAGTGTTTCATAACTGGAACTTGGCAATTTAGCGTCGAGTCCATTGACAACAGCATATTGATTGATACTACAGTTGCGTGGGGGCAATAAGAATAATAAAGAAAAATAACAATAGAAGATCAGTAGGAGACAGAGAAAATGAGATAGGACCTAGTGCTAAGATTGTGGCCCCAAATATTTCATATCCTTGAAGATTGTTAGTGGGTATATTAGTAGGATGGAAAACCCTAACTGTTTAGGTGGAAAACCAAACAACTTCAATGTGCCATTAATAATTCTATTCCATACTGATTTAACATTCCATACTGATTTAACATTCCATACTCATACCAAAAAAAAAAAAACATTCCATACTACTAGTGTAGTTCCACAAACACCAAAACTTTTGTTTTAAATTAGAAACAAAAATACCAAATTCACCAAGGAGCATAACATAATTTAGATGGAAGAAGCATGATCTAACGGAAATTATGTTGGTCCTAAAAAGTTTGTTCCCGTGATAACTCATCCTTGTTAGTTTCTTTTGGTCTTTATAAATAAAAAAGCTCCACTAGTTCACTTCACAAAAGAAAATGCAAAAATTCTGTTATAGGCTACAACAGAAAGGCACGTTTCTCCAGCCTAAACTTTAGAACTACATCCTCGCGCTATATTTAACCATCCAACCTAGTCTTCTACAAGATTCTGCACCTCAAGGTAGAGTCTTGACCGGCTGAATTTTGACAAGAATTATTTATCTACTTCTTCTTCTTTGATTTGCTTGACAGTGACTGAGCGTATGCAGTTCCCTGGATGTCAAAAGGCAGGAGGAAGTGAGAGATATCAGAAGCCCAGTGACGTTAAAGGTTACACCAGTAAAAGGATATAACTGTTTCTTGTTAAAAAAAATGGCCTAAAAAATTGACATCAAATAGAAAGAAGTGTTATGATTAAGTACAAATACACACCTCAAGCCATTCATCCATCGAAGCATCTGTAGTCTTTGTCCCAACTTCAACAGTTGGAGCTCTCTTTTTCTAAGCAAATATCAGAATCACCAAATGAGCGAGAATATATGATACAAGTAGGTTAAGTGGGGAAAAATAACCTATGAGATATTTTAACAAATCTCTGTTATGCGTCAAATCTTTGTTAGTGTGGAAATAATGCTCAGCCTCACTTATGGATGAAACTTCGAATTATTAAGTATCATGACACTCCCTTAACAGCAAAGGCCACATGGAAAACGATAACTAGAAGAATAAGAACTGCATTACCTTAGATAGGCTCTGTATACGACCATGAACCCATAGCCCAAAGAGGACAAGGAGGGCAACTCCAAGGGTAAAAAGGAAAACAGATTCCATGCTGAGAAAGCCACTAGGTTCAACAACTTCAATGGTTCCATTATAGAAAGTGCTCTGGTATGGATGTGTATCAATCTCATACAAAATGGTACCCACGAGATCAAAGTTTCCAGGCTGCACAGCAGAATGAACAGGTTAGGTATGTTGAACACTGAATCAATTCCGGAGTTTACTTATAGAGAAACTGGGTTATGCTTCCAAACAAAAGGGGTTACTTGGAATAATTTGCTGAGAGTAAATATGTAAGGGAAAGTAGCCTGTGATGAAGCTGGCACTGAACCATTGTTAAAAACCTGCAATCAAAGCACAGGATACTATTTAAATAATTTAAATAATACAATTTGCTGAACCAGAACAATGATACGAGAATAAAATATGAACATCACACCTCCTTGGCATGATAGATAGGAAATTCAATAAAACAAGCATTACCTGAGCAGTAAGATTTTGGACAAGAAGGTGATGGTTATATGGAATGTGAACACTGGCCTTGATTGCTATCACGTTTAAGCTAGACTCCCCTGTTTTTAGTTCAAACAATAAAGTGAATAAACTGATTTGTGATAACACAGGCTGAACAACAGCTACAAGCAAAACAGATAAGAAACAAAGCACGAAGCTGAATAACAAAATTTATAATGAGCATCAAATTACCATCATTTTTAACGCCGACAAGTAGCTCACTCTCTTCTCCAGCTGTTGCCACTGCATCAAATGAGCAATGAAAAGTAACCACCAGTATTTTCTTAGAAGAAATAACGGATCATAAATATAAAACATGTAAACCATGCTTTTGTGAGATACATAAGAAGATTCTTACATTTTGCGCTATTTTTTGGGAACAGACAAATTGTGTCAATTCCGGGAGCAGAGGGAAGGCTCCCATCACCAAAATCTTGGACATCATCACCAACAATGCCGAGATCACTCACTTCTTCAGTTGTCTCTGCAGCATCATTCGTGTCTGACTGGCACCTAACAACTAGGAAGTAGAACTAAATTTTAGTATCACCATGTACAAAGTGCATTTATGATGGCCATACACAAATGCATCATAATATTAATCAAAGAAAGTTTAGCAAGATATTTCTGGGAATGAGAACTAGGGTCCCAAAGAGGATAAAATATAAGCTGCACTAATTTCCCAGCTTAAAAACGATGCTACTTTAGAATAGATGCAATTTTAACATCAAGTTTATACAAATAACATTCAGTTACGTACAGTTGATCACCATTTTTAGTGATTCTGAATCAGAACCCATATGAAACCAAGAATTCAATTTGAATTTTATTTTGTAATAAAGATACACCTAAATTGAATTTAATGAATTGCAACTGATTGCTTTGAAGTTTATACTATTGATTCCGATTATAGGCATCATCAATAAACTGTCACAGACAAACAAAATAAAAAGAAAAACTTCTAATGCAAGTGCCAGCCAATACGATGGCCAATATTAACAAAGAAAACTCCTATCTATAACTTGTACATAAGTGATTCTAAAGACGAATGTCCAACAGTTCTGCCGCAGCTAAGTCATGAAAACGAAGAAACTCTTATGGTCCAACGAAGGTCAAGGCACAAGAAATATTAAATTTAAGAGGAAAAGTTCATATCAAAAATAAAAATCCTGCTCCAAGTGAATTGGATCCGAAAGATTGATAATGGCACTGAATTAATTAAAAGGGTCAAGTTTCCTCAATCCAAAACATCGATATCCTAATACGCACGCAAAAATCGTTCTAATATTAATTAAACTATACATGAGGAACAAAATCAAAATCTGGGAAATCGGAATGAATGCACAGAGTGCAAGTACAGGCAAGCTGACCAACCAATTGTAAAAGCACACGGATGCAAAATCGGATCTAGATCTAGAATCCGTGTAACATACCCTGGACGAGAGGGGATGCAAGAAGGAAGAAGGCAAGAGAAAAAATCCAAACTTTGTTGAGGGGTGCCATGAGTGTGGAAAGGCCAAGGTCTAGGGTTGGCTTACACTCCCGGGATGCCAAGTATAGAAACTGTGGGCTTCAAATGGAAACGCATAAAATCGATAAGGATTTTTTGAGTAGCAACAAATGCACGAACTGATTTATATGCACCAGAACGCTGCGATTTCAATACTTGTTGTAATTTTTTTTTTTTATATACATAATTTTATAAATCCTATATAAATATATATAAATCTTAAAATTATACTCTGATTTTAATAAATGTCTAATATTAAATTTATCTAATTTTTTTATGAAAAAAAAAAACAAATACAAACAACTCTGGCTTGGGGAGAGACCCGAAGTGGCACGTTCCTTCTTATAGGTTTATGCATAATGCCTATAGCCCGTTATTTCCTGCCCAATCTGCAAGAAAAATATCCTGCCCAATTCAATAAATATAGGGTACAGTTGGGCATCGGACTGTAAAATACAGCACATATATTTTTCGAGCTGGGCACCGGGTATAGGGGTTGTCCTGCCCTGCCCTGCCTATGAACACCCTTTCTTTTATTTTTTTTTATTTTTTCTCTATCTTAGAAGGGAGAATATGATAGCTACTGGTAACTATAAGGTAATTTTAGAAATATAAGTAGTTAAGTAGGTAAGTTGTATCTTTTAATATTTATAACTATACTAATTTTTTCTTCTTTTTTAACTTTATTAATTATCATATGATTACATTACAAATTATAATTATTTATTTAATTTTTTTATATGCTTTATCTTTGTTAATATTATGGAGATTGATACAAAGTTATAATTATAAATTACTTAGATTTCAACACTTATTTTTTATATGCAATGGATATCAAGATTTTAATTATTATCTTTGTTCTCTTATTTTTAGTGAATTATAGATATTATTTAACTCTTAAAGACACATGAATATGATATTATTTTAGAAGTTTATAATTGCAGATTTTTTTCATAACATAAGCATGACATTACGACTTGGGCATGTCCAGCCCGCCCATGCCCAGCCCGCTCATGCCCTGCCCAAAATTGTTAGGGCTTTTACCAGGTAGGATCGGGCATCAGGCTGCAAAATACAACCCATGTATTTTTTGGGTAGGGCATCGGATAGGAGATTACCCTGCCCAACCCTACCTATGTATACCTCTACCTTTTCTGATTCAAGTTCCACTCAATATTGTTGTCGTTTTGGATCGTTCTATTTTTTGTTTGTCAATTTTTTTCATTGGTTATTCGAGCTTTAAAGAAAATAAAAGAAAATTGTGTGGCAACGCTATAATATAATATATATATATATATATATATATATATATATATATATATCCAACGAAATAAGTTTTCTCAATGAACATATATCTGACACATTTATCTTATATTGCGAGAGAGTAAAATAGTTTAAAGTAAAATTATATAGTAGTTGAAAAGTATAAGGAATAGGATCTATCCATTGTCCATCCTCAACAGCCAGTCAACTCTAAAAACGCAACGACACCATCTTCGACGTCGTATACTCGTTTCGTCAGAACACGACGATCGATCAATTGTAGACACCTTGTTTCAGATTACGAGAAAAGCTAAGGGACGAAATCTAATCGCAGGTCGTCGATGATGGACGCTCGTTCTGCTGCGCTTAGCTGCCATAAGTCAGCTAGAACACGACACTTTCTCTTCGCAGTTTAATATATTCCCCCTCGCTAAATTTCGTCCGACACCTCTATTCTTGCATTCCTTTTACCCGATTCCGACCAAATTCCCGGTATGAAGGATTGTATAGACCTGGGGTTTTGTCTTGATGCTATCCATCTTTTGTTTTCATCTTATGTGTTAATATTTCTTGGATTAAATTTAATGCAGTTCTATTTTTTCATATCTATATCTATATACTACTCGAAAACTATTATACTGCATCTTGTCAATGAAAGATTGTAACGATGTTGTCCAATTTCTAATATTTTTTATTACTCTATGGGTGCACAAAGATATTTTTTAATTTCAAAATTGCTGTTTTTCTTCTTTTTTTCATTCCATTGAACAGTTGTGACTTTTGATATGTTCTTATGGCCCTATTGAGTCATACCCACATAATATGCAAGCAGAACCCCGAAAAGAACTGTCTCAGCCCCCTCCTCCCCCAAAAAGCAAATGCAGGAGTCATGACTTAACGGACATGGTGAATCTGCATTTTGAATCGTGACACTGAACAGGCTGTTTGTTTTTCTTATCCAAAGCTGAAATCATTGGCCTAACTCTTCTTAGTTATCGTTTTGGAACTGATATTTGCAGCCAAAGGACTGAGAGGTTGAGCCCATGGATTGTACAGCTGCTAGAAAAACTCAAAAGGCTGACAGAGAAAAACTGAGGAGGGACCGGCTCAATGAGCAGTTTGTAGAATTGGGTAGCATTTTAGGTAATGAAATCTTCTTTTTGGAAATATAAAAGTGTTACTAGTGGTGGTGATTTATGATGTAACATTTTCATACTTTCTATTGGTTTATTATTTGGCTCCTGGACAGTTTTGCATGCAAATATTTCCAGATGAGTCATAAATTACAACAGAATCTTGTATGCGGAAAAATATGTGTTATAGGTGGGTAATATCTATACCTTGTTGATAATACTTGTTTATGGGTTTCTTCATCAACATGTTATGAGGCTCTAAAGAGTTATCGTTGGTCTAGATAGCAAAGTTGGTACTGGAGTTTCGATATTGCATCCGCACTCTAGTTTCTGAAGTAGCCTGGTTTAATGCTTTATTAGTTTAGCCTATTTAGAATATGATATGCATATGATAGTCATTTAATATTAGGAACTGAAAAAACATGCTCGAAATGCAGATCCTGATAGGCCAAAAAATGACAAAGCAACCATTCTTGCTGATACAGTCCAATTGCTGAAGGACCTTACTTCGCAAGTTAGTAAACTCAAAGAGGAATATGCTATGCTGACTGAAGAATCCCAAGAGGTAATAGTGTTTGTAACTTAGTTGTGAGACTTAAGTAATAAAGCTAACCATCTCATCATGTTAAATTCAGTTGACTCAGGAGAAAAATGATCTTAGGGAAGAGAAGGCTTCTCTTAAATCAGACATTGAGAGCTTGAATAACCAATACCAGCAACGAGTCAGGACCATGTTCCCTTGGACTGCAATGGATCACTCAGTTATGATGGCCCCACCTTCATATCCATATCCAGTGCCAGTGCCTGTGCCAGTCCCTCCTGGTCCAATTCCCATGCAGCCATACCCCTTCTTTGCAAATCAAAATCCTGGGGTCATCCCAAATCGGTGCTCAACATTCGCTCCTTATCTAGCCCCTAATACTCTTGTTGAACATCAGTCCACACAATATGTAACGCCCCCACTTCATCCAGGTAGCCATTCCCATGCGACAGGAACACAAGATTCCAGAAACAAATCATCCAAGGAGAGCAAGGTTGAAAATGATGAATGTGCTAATGATGTCACCACAGACCTGGAGTTGAAAACTCCTGGATCTACGACAGATCAGGTTAGTTATTTCTCAGGTTTGCTTTTTGAACATAACTATGGAAACTGAAAAGTACTATATTCAACTTTTGTCGACATGTTGGGCTTTTCAGGAGTTGTCATCTGGGCAAAGAAAATCCAGCAGGTTGTCCACGAACACAGAAGGGAGTTCATCCCGTAGGTGTTCTTCCTCTCGCAGCTTACAGGATAGCTCATCAAGTAGGGTAGTTGGGAGCAGAAAAGCTAATGAATGAGAAAAGATTCAATTTTAGAGAAGGTGCTTGAACTTTTTTAATATACTCTGAAGCTTTCCATCTGCATTCGTTCTTAACTCCATTCAGCAAGTTTTCCTGGGGACTACGTCGCTTTGGTTCTCTATTACTGCCTGGGAAGGTCTTACAAGCAGTCGTAAGAGGAATCACATTTAACTCCTGAATCAAGAGTTCAAGACCTAATTAAGGTTCGGGAGTGTAATGTTACATTTTAAATTCCATGTGACGATTATGTGATTAGGCCTTAGGTCAAAGATAAAGTGAAGAGTCTCCAAGTTTTGAATGCTACCTAACTTCGAATTAGAAGAAGCGGGGCAAGTGCAATTGTTATATTTCCTTGGTCTTGTATAAAATTGAGATTCCATTTCTGTGGCAGTATATCAAGTTATTTGATTGCTATGGACACATGGTTCATAAATTCTGTATGTCATGTGCTGTCGATTTGGGAATTGCTGTAAAATTTAAACCCTATATGAGATACGAGTAACCAGCATTCACGTTGATTTCACACCCACGCGTACACAACGTTATTAGATAGGATGCATATAATGTTTTAGTATGAACAGAATTTGATTCTTAGAAGTAATGAATATCTTATCGGTCTATGGTGATTAATCCAAAAGTATGTAGCCTTTATGTTCTGGTGGGTAGGCTCTGTAGAACTAGCCGTTGAAAGCTGTACAGCAAGAATCCCGAGGTGTCAGTTGACTGAGCAACCCAAACGATGAAGAGTCATTCACGCCACCGCCCGATATTTATTTAATTCATTATCTTGGAGGTATGTTTAACTATCACCGTCATAATAGTGATTTGATTATTGGTTTAGGAAGAATTTAAAGAATCTAGGGAGATACGCTTTGTAAGTCGTATAGGAATTTATAGTAAAGCAACCTTTATTATTTCCACAAATTCTATAAATAATTTAATAATGGAGAGATTCCAGCACTTGCAGAGCCTCCCCCAGTAGTTGTTCATGGATAACAAGGCCAATACATTAGATATGAACCTCCCTAACTTTAAACCATAGTGACGTGTTGGGTTGTCCAAGTGTATGGGAATACGCTGGGTCCAAGTGTACGAGGATATTGGCTTTGGTGATGATGCCCCAACAGAGCTTCATGATATAAGCAGAGGCTTTATTTATGTTTGACATTCTTAGTGCAGAGGTGATAATTGAATGCTCTCGTTCTTCTGAGAGAAATTACTTTGGCATGGGACAAGTCCAAGGACTAGTACAAAATAAAACATGCTAGTCGGACACAAGTTACACTCAAGAATATATGCCAAATCCGACCAAGTACTACCTAGAAGCAAACAAGTACTACCTAGATGCAAACGAAGTTCATGAATCATGATATAAATCAAACATCACAACTTGGTTTGTCTCTCTGTCTGAATTCAGCAGCGAGAGAGAGGTCAGAGATGGAATGGTTGTATCCCAAGAGGAGGAAACCGGGCTGGACAGGGCAGGCCATGTCCTCCTTTTCTGCTCCTTCACTCCATTTCCTCATGATATTTGGCTTGTCGTTAGCTTGTTGTGGTTCTCCCAATCCTCAGATTACAAAACTCAGCTTCATCATACGGCCATTAACATACACTTATTCCTCTTGCTATCGCCCATCTTACTCATATTCATAATTATTTCATATTGTTCGAGTAGAAGGTTCAGTTTCCGTCTGTCAACCCAATCTAAGCAAGACTCACTCCAACGAGCTGCAGTGTCCTTTGTCTCTTCTTGGAGCATAGCCGTCTTGCTGCTTTTGCTTTGGTACCAATCTTCATTTCAGTCAAATTGGTTTGGGGCCTCTGAAGCTCAGCCTACTTGCCATACATAAAATTCTAGTACATCGTGGTAACACCTTCAGAACCTTGTTTCTTAGCTTTTCCCTCAGCTGTTTTTCTGCTCATGTTCTTATCTGTAGTATTTAACCCACCGCGGAATTATATTATTTTTCATTATATATATATATATATATGCTTAGTTGCTTATCTGAGGAAGGTGAACGGAAAGTTTGTCTGCCCTGATTGATTATTATTCAATTCTCGAGGAGGAGTGTAACTGAGTTTCAATATTTTATGACTAAAAAACAAACTTGTGCTTGACAATTCCGTTTCTTTTCGTTCTTGTCCGGGACGACCTGGTCAAGTTTTGACTACCAATAGTAATATTAACAAAAATAAGAAATATTTAAAAAAAAAAAAAAAAGATCTCGTTGCTTCTCTGAGCTCCAAAACTGAAGAATTCAGAGCTTCTTTTCCGATAAATTAGATTCCATATCTTAAACCAGGTTTCATACAACACTTCTATCATATATTTACAATAATCACAAGATCTATAACATAGATCCGAAGTTTTCTAGCCCCTAACAAACAAAATTAAAGTATGGTCATTAAACATTCACTATCAAATTCTCCACACTACCCAGAACTTTATCTAGAAAATCAAGCCTTTAAAAAACAAACAGACAAACAGAGCAGAACTAAAATCATATTAAAAGAACCAGCTTTCAAGAAAGGAAGATTGGTACTGAACCATAATGAGCAAGACCACAATAAGAGCAGCCACACCCCATGGCGAGCTTCCCTCTGATGGAAGATGATGAGTCCTCCTCTGTCTTTCCCATGGCGAAGAGCCAAAGAAGAACCAATCTGAAGTATCTAAGGAAGACAACCAGCGAGCTAACAGTAGTATTGCAACTGGGGTAGCGAATAGAACCCAGCCCAATTGTTCTTCTGCACTTTCGACAACTTCCTCGTAGGAGAAGTACCACGAGATGCCGAGGAAGACGAACAACACGGCGAGGATTAGCAGAACTGGGTATGGGAGAGGGTTCAGAGTGAACCCTTCTAAAACAGAGGAGCCTCTGCTTCTACCATAGGCCATTGATGGATGAAGAACTTTCTGGCTATCGAAAAAGATAAAGTTTTGATTTTGAGGAGGTAGGTCTGAAACTTTGAATATCAGTATGGGAGTGAGAAACTGGAACCCATCATGAGAGGCAAAGCGAGTGATATAAAGACGCGTTAAGTTGTCCCGCAAAATGAGCAAAAGCTCTGTCCAAAAGCAAACAAAATGAGCAACGGTGTAAAATTGCCTAGCGTCTTCCTCTGGGTTTGTGTTTCAAATAACTCGTGGACCATATTGTAATCCCTTTTTAACTTGACTCAATTAATTAGTAAAAAAAATCTTAGTAAGTATTATATGAGTCATCGTACAGCTAATTACATAATTAATGCATTAAGAACTTCATTTGTTATGATGACCAATGCCGCCCAAGGCTACCCGATTTGCTAGCCTTTTATCCACGTCTGGCTCGAAAGCAACCCCACCACCATTACCCTATTGGACAGAGCTTTTCTAGCAAGTATATAATGTATTGCCCGAATATTATTATTGGTACAAAATGAATTTATTTGTTCAGTCAATTAAAGAAAACAAAGGAAAGAAAATAATTGAGCTCATGCGGGACACACTTGCCACGTTTTATGATTACTCGTGGTTCAATCATTTCCCATTTTTAATATTTATCTTCACTCATAGAAACAAAAAGTAAAATATATAATTATTTAAAATATATTTTATTTTTAAATAATATTATTTTATTATAATTATAATCGCGATGTTTAAGAAAGTATCATAACTTATAAGTATTTAGATCTATATCAGAGAATAATAGACAACTCGTCTTACTCAATATTAGTATTATTTAAAAATAAGGAAAACTTTACCTTATTTTTAGATCACGAGGACATATAATTTTTTTTTCAAAAAATTTATATAAAAAAATATTTATCTTCACTCTCTTTTTCATTCCCCATCTCTTTTCTTTCCATTTTGTGTGTGATTAATTATAACATAATCTCAGCGAATCACAATCCAATTGTGTGGCTTTTTCTTAATGCATATGACACTGCTTTCTATTGCATACATGACTTGGCCTTAAACACACTTGTCCGTGCATGTGTGATTCCTTCAATGTTAAGAATGCAAATTATTATTCTTAAAAATTTCTTCGACTAAAATCATGTATATCATTTTACTTCCCGAATCAATTTTCCTCTCCGACAGGCTTTATTCAAACTACAAAAGCTGCGTGATTTTTTTTTTCGTTCATAGTATAAATGATTTGTTGGCAAGTGCATTGAGCTGATAACATTATGATGTTTTAAAAAAATCAATATATCATAACAACATTTTATTGAAATTATTTTCTTTCTTACGTTGCATTAGCGTGAAAAACCTAAACAAAAATATTTATAATATCCAAATAAAAAAATAAAATCCAAAATAAAAACAATTTATTTATCTCACAGATGATGGAATTGATACAATTTTTTTTTTGTTACAAGAGAGAATACAATTTAATTTTAATATAAAATTATTTTAAAATCAAAGGGGAGATCAGAGTTTGGACTTAAAATAGCACAATAGGACTCCAGTGGGCTCACTAGTCCCACGGCCCAATATTACGGCCCAAATGCTACTTTGAAATTCATGGAATTCTTTTTTTTTAAAAAAAAAATTGAAATAAGATTCATTCTTTAAAATTTAGGACCACAAAGGTTTAGGTACAGGTAGTTGAACTTCGAAATCCCTCTTAACTTCACCAACCTAATCTCCATCCGTTTTCTATCTTTTTCATAATCCCCTTTGACTTTCTCTCTATCTTTGACTTACGTACTGAAGTTGATGACCAAATTTTAGATCCTCCAAATTGCACTCACAACGCTGGTTAAAAAGAAAAAAACATCTTCATACGATATACCCCATTTTTTATACGTGACATATTCCACATTTTGATTGAAGAATTGCTTAAACAATTCCAAATACTTTTTTGGGTTTGAAACCTGGACTTAAATTTAATATGTTGGTTTAATTGTTTTTATTTTGTAGTCTAATTTTCAATTCCATTTTTATTTTTTTAAGGTTTCAAATGGACGAATCAGTTTTTTTTTTTTAGTTTGGCCAACACCACCCAAGTCAATTTTAACTAATCAGTCAAGATTTGGTTATTCATTTTGTTGTTCAAAGAAAGTATACCATAGATTTGATTAATAATTTAAAACTACAGGATCACATTAATTCGGTTTAGAACAATGGGGAGGAATGATATTGTTAAAAGCCAGGCTATAAATGAGCTTGTCTTGTTTTGGTAGAAATGAAATGACCAAAACTTAGCAAAGTGATCTATTAAATAAACTAGAAGTAGATATTTTTTTCTTTTTTAAAAAATAGGACTATCCTTCTCTTTTTTCCTTCTTCTCCGCCTTGCAGCTGCAGTTTCGCTCCAATATAGCCGAATTCAACCCTATTTCAGAAAATTGGGGACTTGAAGTGGACATTTTTCTGACGCCCCAATCAACTTACTCCAATCTCCGGTTCCGTTGATCAAGCAAAATCGATTTTCTTCGATTCGCTGTGATTTGTGACCACCATAAAGTAATAGATTTGCAGGCAAATCCAGAGGGAGAAGACAAGGGAAAGCAATAAGAGGACGTCGTCATGAGGCCCCAGAGGAACCCGATCCACACCATCTCAACATGGGTGAGGCGACAACCGCCGAAGGTGAAGGCTTTTCTGGCCGTGGTTACTGGCATGGCGGCTCTTGTGTTGCTTCGAGCCATTGTTCACGATCATGATAACCTCTTCGTTGCAGCTGAGGCCGTGCACTCTCTAGGAATTTCTGTCCTCATCTATAAGCTTATGAAAGAGAAGACCTGTGCTGGTAAACAGCTTTGTTCTTCAACTGGGATAATATCATTTCTTGATTGATTCTTGGTAATCTTAGGATTTTTTAGACTGCGGTGAGATTGACAATATTTTCGTGGTGAAAGGTTTTGATTATAAATTGGCATTTGGTTCAGCTTTAAACAAGAATTTTCCTTTCTTTTTTTCCCCTTCCTGGGTTTTAAGAATGGGGTTAATTTTCCTGTTCATTGGCTTGGTGCGTCCTCCTCCCTATCTTTCCGCGGTAAACATATAATTGGGAATTGTTTTGGGCATTTGAAGCCGCCTCATGTCTATTTTGATGCTCAAAAGTAGTCAAGATAGGGAAAAAGATTAGTCTTTTCGGATTAAAATTTTCACTTGTTGTGGCTACGTTTGAAAATGCTGTCTACATGATTGAGCGTGGTTAATGATTATCCATTTCTTCTCCTTTTAGAGGCTACTTATTCTTTTGTTTACACACACAACAACGATCATGTTTAATTTTCATCTCATTCTTATCGCGACAATTATTTTTTATTCCGAGTTTCTCTTGATATAATATAATTCGTCGAGAATGCCCTTCATAATATTTGGATATTTGAATATTGTAAAAGATCGTCACTTTTTCGATATTTGTAACTTTTAGACTTGCTTTTCTTTTAAAGCTCTGTAGGGCTAATCAAAAGAGACTGATATGTGTTGTTGTTAGTTCCATCTTGCTAATATTATGGGCATGGTATTTTCTTGATAATGTCATCTTTCGATGTGAATGCCAGACTTTTTTTCTTCTCATTTTTCTTTCATCACAACGCTTAAATTCCTTGGAATTACGTACAGGACTGTCCCTCAAATCCCAGGAATTAACAGCTATCTTTTTGGCTGTTAGGCTGTACTGCAGTTTTGTGATGGAATTTGATATACACACTCTACTTGATTTAGCTACTTTGGCAACAACTCTGTGGGTCATTTTTATGATACGGTTTAAGCTCAAGGCTAGTTACATGGAGGAGAAGGACAACTTTGCAATATACTATGTGGTAAGCCCCCTGTCATTTATACTTATCCAAACATCAGAATCTTCATCCATATTATTTTCGTTTCTTGAGGATGATTGTAACCTTTCTTTTACTGTCCTGTTGATTTTCTTTCTCTTTTCTGTCCTGTTTGATTATCTCTATTTTGATGGAATCTATCTTCCTCTTCCTTCATATCTTTGTGACTGATTGCTAGCAACTTGCGCAATATTCTGCTACCCTTTAGTTGGACGTACTCTTATCTTGAATATTGATTGCAGGTGATACCCTGTGCTGTGTTAGCCATGCTTATTCATCCGTCTACTTCTCATCATATGGTGAACAGGATCTTTTGGGCATTCTGTGTATACCTAGAAGCGGTTTCTGTGTTACCCCAACTGCGAGTCATGCAGAACACCAAAGTATATTATCTTAATTCAAAAGCAGTGTTCCTATACAACCGTAGTATCTCCTCTGTAAACTTTTCTATACAACTCATTTCACCTTATACTTTCAGATTGTCGAGCCATTCACAGCTCATTATGTATTTGCATTGGGTGTAGCAAGATTCCTAAGCTGTGCTCATTGGGTTCTTCAGGTACAATTTTGCATTCACATCTAATTTACCTTTTCAATGTTGTGTTTTTAGTTTTGAATTGTAATAGTGCATGTGAAGTCCTAATGGCTAGGATACTACTAACATATTACTTTCTTGTGACAGGTGTTAGATAGCCGTGGACATTTGTTGGTTGCCCTGGGATATGGTTTATGGCCATCAATGGTTCTCATCTCAGAAATTGTCCAGACTTTCATCTTGGCAGATTTTTGCTACTACTACGTCAAAAGGTTGGTTTAATTTTACCCATTTTTTGTCATCTTGCCACCTCTCTTGCAGCCTTCACTGCGAATATCTAAAAGAAATTGAGTGCTCTAGTTGGTCCATGAGTTTTAAGGCCTATTTAGACTGTCCCTACAAATTAACGAGTAGACGAGTTAATCTTTGAAAATATCTAACTTTTGCATGTTGGTGTTCTTTGCATCTCTGGATCCCTTGACAAACGATTACTAGATCTGATTGTTAGTTTACTAAATAGCATTTTAGACATAATTTTAACCCTATTTGATCCATGGCAGTGTGCTTGGGGGACAGCTTGTTCTCCGTCTTCCCTCTGGAGTGGTGTGATTGAAGATCTTCTGCAATGAGCTCATTCTCACTTGGATTTAACTTAATCTCATGTCTCATGATGCGAAAGATGATTCTTTCTTTGATGAAAAAACTAACTGGATGTTTATGTTTACACTTACAGTACTTAATTTGTATTCAGTAGTCGAACATACTTTATACACAAGATTTCTAATTGCTTAGACGGTCGGCATCCAGTTTCGTTCTTTCTTTTTGTCGGCATTCAATTCTTTATATCTTTGTTCCTTTCTTCTTTTTCAACGTGGCATGCTCAAGCTTTAATTACCTTTCATAGCAAGTGTGAATCTGCCTTATCATTCCCATGTTACTGGTTCTTTTACCGTCAAGTCGCACAATAGAATAATGAAGGAGGAGTTGGAAATAAAGCTAAGACTCTTCTTTTTAAAAGTTATTTATATAAACTTGTGGATGTTTAATTATTATTATTATTAATATTTTTTTAAAAGATCAGAACTTGCATATTTTTTTTTGTATAAAATTTTTTGAAAAGGAGATGGGTTTAGCTAAGATTTAAAGGTAGGTTGAAGTCTTTATTTCTCATAAGTCATACTAATATTAGATATGGTAAAATATAAATTTAAATACTTAAAAGTTAGACATATCTTTAAGTGACTCCTTGAGTCACGATAAAATAGTATTTTTTAAGAAATATATTTTCCCTAGTCAACTTGAATGATTTTAAGTAATGAATCAGGCACTCAAATTCCTGGGAAGAATTCCCTCAAAAGTAATGCCAGGGCCAAAAGCCAGAATCAATCCCCATTCAACAACCTCTAGGCCATCCCTCCCAATCTTGAGACCCTCCTCCATCATATATTCCAGTACGTGCACTATAGTGTTACTACTAGCATTTCCGAAATCCATTAAAGCCCTTTTACTTGTATTCAGCTTTTCTGGCATCAAATCAAGCATTTTCTCTATCCGGTTAAAAATTGCAGGACCGCCCGGATGAACCGCCCTAAACAGCTTGTTATAATCCTTGTCCTCAACAGCTGCCATTAACATGTCACAGAACCCTTCAATGTTGTCTTCTAATATCTGAGGAAGTTCTCTTGCTAGCTTGAAGCTTATCCCTTCCTCCGTTAACCTCCCATCAATGATCGTGTGTGTGTGGCAGAAACTTCTGTGCTGCTGTGTAAAGCTCAAAGAGAGGCCTTTCGATTCCCACTACTGAATCCGACCCGATTATCATGGCTCCAGCACCATGCCCAAATAGTGCCACCCAAACAAGATCGTAGGGTCTATCTGCACTTGGGGGTGGTTTTAACCCAATAACAGTAGTTTCGGAAGTAGCTAGGAGGACTCTGCTTCCCGGGTTGTTCTTTGCTATCTTGGCAACACGTAGGCCAGAGACACCTCCAGAGCATACCATGAGATAAAAGCATTGTTCTTTGGGTCTGAGGATGGAGTCCGAGACCTAATATGCCATATAAGAAGATGAAAGATATTAATTATCTGTTCAATTTACTCTCTTCTATGCATGAAATTAAAATTTTGCGAAAATATAACGAATTTACCTGCGGCTATGTAAAGGTCGCCGCCGGGAAGTCTGGCTTCGCTTGAAGAGACATAGACCAAGTGGGTTACGTCTGATAAAGGCCTGCCCCAGTTCCTGACACAAACTTGGACGCTTCAATTGCCATTTGTGTCACTGCCTCGTTGCATATTTCTAGCCGCTGCTTTACAGTTGTCAGCCCTTTAAGCGCCAGTTCTGTAAACTTCTTCAGTATGTCCTCACACATCACCACGTACCTTGTTTTAACTTTAGTCGTCTTGCCTGTTTGCTTACACGATAAACTCAGTGAATAAGCCAAGCAAGTTCCACAAAATGCCACGGTTAAAAACGCGGGAAGTAGAAACTTACAAATTGTGTTTGGAAAACCACGGAAACGTGGTTTCAAAAGCTTTTTAGTGTAAAATTTTAGTTTAATTTTTTTTAAAATAAATAGCTATATTTATTTAAACGAATTTTTAGACTAAATTATAATTTAAAATTAAAGTTTTAAATAAACTGATCAAAGTAGCTTATAGAATAGTAAAAAAGTTTATGAACTAACCAATTACTATATTACCCCTACTTTTTCTTTTACTCTCTCTCCTACTTTTTTTACACTATTTCTCATTTCTTCTACTTTTTCTTACAATCTCTTTCTTTTCTTTCTTACACAATCTCTCCTCTTATATCTTATCTCTCTCCATTTAATACTCATACTCTTTTTTGTAATTTATTAATAATAAAAGTACTTTTAAAAATAACTATCCAAACACTCATTTATTTAAAATTATTTTTTTTTCAAATTTTTTTTTCCAAAAATACTTTTCTGCTCAAAAACTACTTTTTTTTTATAAATCTGATTTTAAAATTCTATCCTAATGGTCAGAAGTCTAGTGAGCTTTTGCTTGAGCTCAGGATTGTAACAATTGGTGTCTCTGAAATACCCGTCCACTAAATACTCCTGCATTGCAAGCTGATGAGGAAAAGCTTTGCCCAGAGCTAAGATCGTAGCCTTCCCGGGATTAGCCTGCTTTGTTATACCTTTCTGAGCAGTACCCTTTTCTCCCGTATTTCTGCTTTTTTTCAATTCACCTGCCGTGAATGTTCTCCACAGAACTGACGCAGAGAAGGCGGACTCTGGCTTATATAATCTGCCAAGCGTGAGCATGGTTGGAGCCAGGGATGACAATGCTGTATTATTGGGTGAGACGAGAAGTTTGCAATTGTTTTGTAAAATGTGGATTAGATGGGAAGCAAGAAATTCATGGAGATTATGCTATTAGTTAATGGGTAGGTGTTTAGTTTCAGTTTTAGGTGAATTGCATCCTAATCGATATAAACATCATTTTCATGTATATTCAATATCATTGTTTGCAACTTCACTTTTCAGTGTTTTCACGACGCCCTAATGGTATAACTTCTGCTCGTAAAACTTTGGAGAAACGGCAGAAAATCCAATGGTAATAATGAACCACTTGATCACGTCCGTTAAGCATTAACTATGTCAATAACGAACCACTTGATCACGTTAGTTATCATATCCTCTTCATAAGTTTCTCAGCTTACATGCCAGCTAACATGAACTTTTTGGTCCAATCAACGTGAGGTGTTCTGATCAATGTAATATAATATGTAAATCATACAATGACCTTACATTGACATACAGCAACCTTGAACCTTAATAAGGAACATCCATGAAAAAAAAATAGCTACTCCTGGAACCACCATTTATTTACCATAAATAATCTCCAGCAGCAACAATGAACCATTAGGCTTAATGCAATTAACAAAAAGATGTCAATGGGCATCAGGAGGATGAAAGCCAGCACTTTGGCTAGCTCACTTGTACAGCAAACACTGCAATATCTATCTTTATCAACCTAAAATTGTTGCTATTGTGTATAAAAAGCACAAAATCCCAAACAAATGTAGCATAATACAATAATACAACATTATAATCTTAAAAATCAGAAGTAAGGTGTACTTAGATTGTCAGAGTTCAGATAGGCACTGTCCACTGATAAAATTAATGACTTTATACACTGCCTCATCAAGTGCAGCAGTTACAGCAGCCAAATTCTGAAGGAATTCTTCTGCAGTTGGTTTGTCACCATCAACAATATCAGTTACCGCTTTTACAAAAATTGCAGGGACCTTCAACAGATCAGCAACGTAGGCAATCGCCGCACCCTGGAGATAAGAGTTCAAATGGAGAATAAACGCTTGATTTAACAAAGCAAAACAAAGACATATAGACGGACTTAGTTACATAAGAAAGAGAGGCGCTAATTTAACTTTTCACATTGCCCATTTTTCTGGTGCATAGCTTGTCAATTGAAGTGATTTAGGCTTAACATAAAAAAGAGTCCTAATATATGGCAGAGGACAAGGCAGACATAAGCGTGGTGCAGGAAAACAAAAGTAATGTTTAGTGCAGGACAACGTGAGGTACAAAAAGGTAATGGAGGAAGCAAAATGCAGAAAAGTTGGTCCAGAGTTTCATCAATTTAGTAATTTGCTATTGACTTCTTTGGTTGGGCAATTGAGAGAATGTATACTAAGTGTAAGTGCTAGGGTTTAGGGTTTATATACTTTTCCTTTGATTAGGAGAGAAAAAAAGTGGGGAGGAGAGAATATTTTGATAAATCATAGCGCAATATAGAATGGGGTGATGTCACAAATCATCAGCATCTTCTTGAAACTTCTGTATACAGCATAGCCTAATATGAAATTATAGCGCAAATATGAAAAGTGTTCATTCTATGAATATGTAGTTTTGTTCTGATAAAAAAGAAAAGAAAAAAGAATATGCGCTGTGGATTTCATAAATTGCAAACAGCGGAGCAGAAAGCCTTTCTAATGCTTGGTTTACAAGAGAGAGAACAAAATAGTTTACCTCCATATCTTTAACTGTGGCATCGTTTGCAATGATAGATAATTCATCCTGTTGTGTCATATCTAGAGAGTCACCAGTAGACAACTTACCAACCTGAAATATTCACACCCATTGTTTAAGGTTAGACAATGGCCTGAAGTAATGCAAAGGCTTGATTAGGAATTTCAAACAGTTAGGGCATGAAGTGGATATGACCCACTCCATCGATTGAAAGCTTAATTGAAAAGAAAAAATGAAGGGCATCTCACTGTCCACTGAGTGAATATTAAGATGCCATTAGGGGAATGGGGACGGTTCGAAGGGTGAAATTTACAGAATTATCTTTGTGATGTTAATCTTTTCCCATTTACAAAAAGGTGAGTGGATAGGGTTAGAAAAAACATATAAAAACCTAAATCACCCAATTTAGAGAGGTTCAAAAATTGGGGTATAGGACCGCCAAATCCCATTAGCTTTTAAACATCTCACCCTGTTCTACCCCCACTCCCACACCATTCTCCTAATCAAGCCTTGATGTGGGAATAACATCAAATAACATAATAAATCAAACACCATCTGTGTGAATTTAGTGCCAGGGCACGTGTGAAGGTAGGAATATGGGCGAACTGAAGAGCATTGATGCGAAGCTTAGTTAAAATAGCCAAAGAGAAACAAGTAAATCAGAGGGCATGGAGTGTTTCGACGGATTTTTATTATTCACTTCACAGAGAATATATATCTTGTTTACAAGACAACTTCAATCATTTACATGAAACTAGGACCCAGATCTCATTCAAATGAGCTATTACATTCACTCAACAGACTTCATGAATAGCAGCAATATGGCATTATGATGCAGCACAGAGCTTTGTATATTGACTCAAATTATTCATCTAAACCATATTAATTATATATACCCCACTTGGACTATATGCAGTTTAGCAAATAGTACCTTCAGATTAAGATCCTTTATGAGATTGGGTGTTTCAAACGCTTTACGTGAACCAACTCCAAACAAATCATAAACCTGCAAAAGAAAGTTAAATATGATTGTTCGTTGATAGCAAAGCTTAAATTCTCCACTCTTTTATCACTCTCACTCTCTAATGAAATTCTTTTACCGTTGAGAATAATATTTCTTATCTTAATATCTCCCCACAACATGCAGCTGAAAATGCAAAAATTGGGGGGGAACACCTTCTTGCCTCTCACTCTCACATACATGTAATGTATTGAAGTTATATAGAAGAGAAACAGACAAACCAGGACCACTGACCACATTAAAAGAATAACATAAGACTCACAGGTATGGGTATTCTTCTGTCATGAAAAGCACAATCTGATATGACGAAAACATCACCAATACGTGCTCCTTTTGCCTGAGAGCATCCATGGACAGTAAATCAGAAAACCACGCTTATATACACACACACACAAACACACACATATCCACATTAGAATCTTTTCAGCAACATGAATGACTCTATAAGGTATTAGGTGTATTATAAAAATAACGAGCAACTCTTTCCTTCACAAGCAAAAGCAAAATTAAAAGCTCAAGTAGAGTGACATTGGATTATAGCAAATATTACCACGAATTGATTAATGATGCATGAGAAACAAAGAAACAAAATTCCGCATCAAACAGATTCAAAGCTAATAAATCAGAAAGATTCAAAGAAATAAAACAACATAACACGCAACTTGATGTTATAAATATAATTAAAGAAAAACCATATTGAATTTGCTGAGAGGGATATTTCCTACCTTGAAGCCACCAGCAGTGCCTGCATTTATGATCAAGTCTGGCTTTAATGCTTGAATAGCAGCATATGTTACAAGAGAAGATGATACTGTGCCTATACTATCAACCCCTGAAAGAAATGTTTGAAGGACTCAACACATAATTCTGAGATTAAAACGCCCACTTTCTTACTATATGATTATGATTTTATTAACAAATAGCAACACAATCAAATTCCCTGATTGTCACAAGTCTTCTATCAAAGAAAGACTAAACACATCATAGTCAAAAAGTAAAATGTTGAAGGCTTTACTTTTTCATTATAAGATGAGAAGAATCAAAAGGAAATTTGATAATTTTTGCTAATGTATCCAAGAGTTATCTATATCCTTTAACAGGTTAGTCCAGAAGTAGTAGTAAATAAACTGGAAAGAACACAAAAGCTTACCCAGAGTTGGATCTTTTCCAGGCCAGATTAAAGTTATATTGAGATCTTTGTATGTACCACAATAGGGAACCCAAGGGACCCCCTGTGGAAACCTGAACCATTGTGGAAAGACATACAGATATAAATATATGAAAAGCATCAAAATCCACAGCAAGAGTCTCTATTTCACCTCTATCCACCAGACAGAGGAAAAAAAAGAGCTGAATTAAGCATGTCAGTTCTGTACATGTATACGTTATTCGAATAAAAGGACAAACCTTAGATACCATTCTTAAGTGTTTATCATCAAGTTCTGCAATGAAAATATGATAAGCAAATATTTTCTACAGTTCAGCACTGCTTTTAACCTAATTCCTCCACAGGTAATGAACTTTACCTAGTTCTTTTCTTCGGTAAAAAAAATGATATAGTCATTGAAAGATCATTCTTCTACCCATTTGACCCTCAAAAGACAAAACTTCTCAAATTTAGTCCCTAGAAGATCACATTTCTTTCAACTTAATCCTCCAAAAATTCCTTAATTTTGTTCCCCAAACATTTTTTCCCTTTCAAAATTGATCCTACAAGAAGTATTTGGAGCTCCTTGATATACCAAAAACTAGCTATACAAAAACGTCATTTTGAGGCTGAACATGTCTGAGAAAGTGTACACAATCCACTCTTCGTCATTTTGAGGCTAAAGCAATGATCAATAAGATAAACACCTACAAAGAGCTAGTGTCCTCGGTGAGCTGGAACCTATTCACAACAGGAAGCGCCTCAGACTGCATAGCTGTTGATCCAAATTATCGTAGTCAACAACAAAAACAAAATCGCCAAAAAAAGGAGGCAGGGATAGAACAGAGAATACAGCGAAGAACAAGGAGGATGTTGGTGATGGGAGATTACCAATGATGAAGACGATGTTGGAAACAGGTCGCTTTTGAGGTTGATCAGCCATGGCTTCCTTCCTAGCGTGTGATTGGTCGCCACGAAGAGCCACAGCTGCTTCCAGAGTACTAAGGCCTCTAATAAGGCCCTATGATGTTGCTGATGCTTTAGCAGACTTTTCTTCTATTTTACCCATAGGTTCTTGAGTTAGAGGAAACCGCACTCAGTACGCACGAACCATCGTAGACGGCAAATTATTTTGAAGATAACCACCAAATCAAATCCGTATATGAAGTGCGAGCTATACACGGACAAGACGAATACAAAAATGACTAATTTACGTACTAGTAATGAAAGTATTTATTTTTTGTTTGTTACTAACGGAATTTGAATTATTACCCTTTTCTCCCTTAAATCAGGGGATGCGATATTTCTTTCTTTCAGATTTTAATTAAATTATTCATAAATATAATTGATTTAACTGCATATCAATTCAACCAGCAGAATTTAAAATTAAGACAAATATAAGAAAATATAAATTGAGAGAATCCAAATTTCTAAAAGGTACCCCTTACCCTTATATGTATATGGAGCTTCAAATAAGCCAGATCATATTATTTAAGTATTATAAGCTTCCCAATTTTCTATATTTTATATTAAATAATAAGCATAGATATTTTTAGGTGTTTGTGTAAAATTTGAAAAATAATGACACTATTTATAAATTATTGTTAGGGAATAAGTAAAGGGAAAAACAATTTTATTATATAAATATTGACAACTATTATATAGTAGTATTTTATTATTTATAGTATTTTGTTTTTGTTACTGGTGTTTAGAGGAAAAATGGGTTCCCCACCACCACTCGTAGGTTGAATGGAGATAGTATATAACCTGTTATAAAATAGCTTGATATTTTATTAGCCTAAATCCATCCCATTTGAGTAGCGAGCTAATTTGTTATTTTTTTTAATATTTTTAAAAATTATTTTTAAAATATTAATATAAAATTTTTAATATCATATTAACATAATAAAAAATTGATAATATTATACTCTTATAAAATCTTATTTTTTATAATTTTTTTTAAATTTTACAATTATAAATTTAAATAAATATTAATATAGTATTAATTAATTATAATATATCAATATATATTAATAAATAAATAATTATTTTTATTAATTTTTAATAATAAAAATATTTAAAATAATATTTAAATAAAATAAATAATAATATTAATAATTTAAAAAAAAAATGAGTCATCGTGTAGACAACCCCTACAAAAGTCACCCACAGATTTTACCAGCTCTACTAGCGTTTGAAGCGGTTCCCAAGCATTCACTAACAAGCGATGTACCACATGGGCACAAGTCGGCTGGTAACTATCTTTTTTCTAGCATAGGATTAATGTATAGACAAAGCTCAACAGCAAAATAGGTAAACCCTTAAACTGCAATAAAGAAATTTGATGGGAAAAATATAAATAAATGAGATGAAGAACTTAAAATATGATATAACAATAAATTTTATTTTATTATATGGGATCAGCTATATATAGATTATATAAAATTATCGCGTTCTATTAAAAATTAAATTTTTAGATAAATTGTTAATTAAGAGATCCAGTTCAACAATATTGTTGAGTATAATTTTTTATCTTTATATATCTATCTATTTTTTGTTAGATTCCGTATTACTTGATATATCTTCATCACCAATTCATTTGATGACATTCTTCATATGTGTCTAAATCACCTCAGACGATTCTAATTGAACATAAATATCTGATCTAGTCTCCCATTTTAACCTTTAAATCACTTTTAACTTATTTCTTATCAAAATTACAATGTATATATTCAGTATTATTTCTACTTAGACAAAAATCGTCTGACTCTAATATCATTTTCTACAATTTAAATTTATAATTAATCTCTTCCCTTGAGTCTTTTTTAAATTAATAAAAATTATATGCAGATCTCTCATTTTGTTTTGGTACCAATAGTTTTTTCATTTTCTATTTTCTTAAGAGCTTATTTAATCTCATTAACATGGATCTTATCCTATAGTAGAATGTCAAATTAGATTCACTTTCTCCTATTAAATCGTCTAACTCATAAAATGAAAAAGTGATATAATTTTAAAACAACAAAGTGCATCAACGTTATTATTTTGCTGTAGTATCTGTCGGGAATAGTGCAAAAATAGCGGGGGTGTAAAAACATTAAGTTTTATCTCTTAACAATTTATTAGCGCTCGTAAAGTAAAAATGTGTTTAATTACAAGGATAATCGAATTATGTATGGCCAATGTGAATGTCGAAAATTGAAGAAGAAAAGGATTAGTGAAGGAAGCACATATTTTATGATTAGGAGGAGCAGGAGCATGCCCCCATATCTGAGCAGTGCCATCATGAACACCGTCACTTTCTCCCTCGACGCTCAGAATCTTTGGCTCTCAGGAGCCGTGAGGAGCAGAGAGATAAAGATGAAAAGAAGGGAAGGAGGAAGAAGAGGAGAAGCGTTAGGGAGGGCGGGGAAGGTGTCAGGTAAAGGCATTTGACAGTCTTCTCCGTGGAAGTAAACTCTTGTCGGGAAGGCCCAGCCGTTGCTGAGAGTGAGGCCATGGAGATCCTTCTTCAACAATATTTCTGTGCTCACGTATCCTAACCCAGCCTCTTCAGTGTGCACCAGTTCGTCGTTGTAGTATTCTATCACCAAAACCAGCGCCACCCCATCTGCACCCAATCCACGTCCCCACCTCGGCCATATATATATATATATATATATATATATGGTCAACTTCAAGCACACAGAGACAACACCCATCAGTTCATGTCTCCACAAGTATGAATGCATTATACAAATGCAATTTTACCATGTTTTTAACATCATAACTTAAACTGATATATAATTATTTAATTTCTATCCTTTTAACTATTTTTAATCTTTAAATTTTTAAAATATATAATTATAATAATACATTTTAAAATATAAAAAGTAATATTTTCAATAGTTAAAATACCACAAATAAATTGCATCCAATCAATATTTTATAGTTACAACTAAATGGAAATAATAGAGACTGCATTGCAATGTAAAAATTAAAGTTTAGGCACTCAATTATTTGTTAAAGACTAGGGGGAAAAAATAATTTTCTCAAGTATGGGCCTATTTGGATGTAATCTAAACTATTATTTTAAAAATAATTTAGGCAAAATTTTAATTTAGAGAAATTTTAAAATAAATAACTATATTTGTTCAAAATGGCTTATAGGTAAAACTATTATTTTAGATAAATTGATAGAATTAACTTTTAGAATAGTAAAAAAATTTATAGAGTATCCAATTACTATTTTACCCTTATTTTTTTAATACCCTCTCTCCGATGATGCTACTGGTTTGCTCGCTGGAAGAAGGTAAGGAGGAAGATGGTGATGATATTGGTCGGAGGTCGATGCTTGTCGCTGGTTGAGCCTTAGTGCTCATTGTCGGCGCTCGTGTTGGTTGCTACTTGGGGGTCCATCTCATCGTTAGTGCTCAATACTAGTCGCTACTTTAGTGGAATGCCGCTATCTCGCTAGAGGAGGAAAGAAGAAAGTGATGCAGGAGGAAAGAAGAAGGTAACACGATAGAGACTAAAAGAAGAAGTGAACAATTTTAAGAATAGTAAATATAAACATTATCTGATAAATATTTAATATTTTTTTATTTTATATTTATTTTTAATAATTTACTAATTATAAAAATTATTTTAATAATAATTATTTAAACACTCATTTATTTAATTTATTTTTTATAAATTCTGCTTTATAAACTTTTTTTAAAAATGATCTAAATTCTTTTTATAATTTTTTTTAGAATTCTATTCAAACAAACAATGTGACGCGGTGGCGGGCAGGGTTTGGTGGAAAAAAAAATGATGGCGGGGTTTAAAATAAAAAATAAAGTATATTCCGGTGATCCATCCACGTGCCTCCCCATAGGTTCGTTTCTACTCTCTATTTTGCTCCGATCTCAAGCATTTTCGTCTCTGCCGACTCCTCCAATTTTCCCATTACCCCCGTGAAACTGAACATGCTCCGAAATCTCCGATCCCGACGTCGCCTCCATTACGGCGTTTTTATCTGCGCCGCCTCCTCGGCCCTTCTTCTCTTGCTCTCCGTGTCTCTACTCTACACGCGCCTCTCTCACTCGAACGCTCACCTTCACAATTACCTCCACCGAAACCCTAGACCTTCACACGAGGTCAATTACGACTCCCTCCTGTTAGATTCCGTCAATGACGACTTCTTGGGCGGCGACGACAAGATCGACGCGCTCAATTTTGTGGAAGAGCAACAGCAGGAGGTAGATGATCTGAGATTTGTTGAGGTCGATGAAGAGGAGGAATCGTTCGATCAAATCAAGACTAGCGGGTATTTCTTTGATCATGTTGGCGGGTCAATCCGGAGGGCTTATAAGAGGCGTTCTATTGAGGAATGGGACGATGGTCAAGTAGGGGCTTTTCTAGGATCTGGGGCGGAAGATCGTAGCAAGACCGCGTTTGGCTCTGATGACGTGCCGGTGGACGAGGGGGTCAGGAGGAAAGCAATGCAGGTGAGGGGGATAGAGGATTTACTCCTGTTGAAAGTGGGTAGGAGAGTCTCGCCACTGAGAGAAGGTTGGGGTCAGTGGTTCGATAAGAAGGGTGACTTTCTGAGGAAGGATAAGATGTTTAGGTCCAACTTGGAGGTTCTGAACCCTCTTCGTAATCCACTTCTGCAAGATCCAGATGGAGTGGGTGTGACCGGGTTGACTCGGGGTGATCGAATTGTGCAAAAATATCTGCTAAACGAGTTTAAGAGAGTTCCATTTCCTCGTAAGAAGTCTTTCGACGTCTCCAGGGGCACTCATGGATCGAAGTAGCTAGAAATTTAAGGTGAGGTTGAAGAAATTAGAGCACAATATTTCAAATGACAAGTTTTGGGGAGTAGTAATGAGTATTCTAAGAACAATTACTGAATCCTAATGGCGGTGGAACTATGAATAGTGTTGCTGGAGGGAGTTCGGATCTCTTGAAATATTCGACCTGCAAGTATTATTTCAGAGGGGAGAAAACCTGCTGCAGGGCTTGCCACTTCTTACGGTATGAGATATAGCAACAAGACACTTGGATTTTATTAAATGAAGCATATGATCAATAAAATATTCTGCATTAAGTACCTTGAAAGGCAACTGTGGGAAGCGCTGTGCTGTTGAACCTGTACGTCGTTGCTGGCTGGCTGAAGCCAGGATGTTGAACCAATAGATTCCATTTTGAGTAATTTCTGTTGCGGAGGTAGTTAGAAATTGTAAGTTTCACTCTCCAATGATCCCTACAGTTGTTTCTAATATGCCAATGGACTCGAATTGGGCACATGTGGTCAGTGCATTGCATTATGTCGTGATCATCGTCATCATTTGACCGTGATGAGAATCCAACCGGCCTGGTTAGATAAACTAAGAAGAATAAGAGGAGTGGAGGCTAGACCTGAGACAACGTCCTAACACTGTTAAATGAGGATTTAGAAGTATGCCTTATGCAAGTCTCTGTACGTTTTTCCACAACTGCAACTGGGGCATGATGTAATGGTAGGATTGTAAACTGTTGAGAGCGAAGCACAGCATACCGGTGACTTGTATGCTAGAAAACTGGAGTACGTACATTTTGAATTCCATGTTCCTGGATTGCAAAAGTTGTATACAATCAGGAGGACTGATAGAAAGAAATGATATTGCACTTATACGTGTTTTTTATAATTTTATTTTGTTTGTCCCACCATATTAACCTTTTTTCTTAATATGCAATTTGCTGTGTGTTCTCATTCCTCTTAGAGTTATGAAAAGGAACTCATTGATTAGCGAGGAAATGAATGTGCTTTCCTTAAATGCTAGCCCTTTCCGAACGCCACATCCCATATCGTCTATATGTCACTAGCACTTACTGTAAGCAGGAATTTGTCGTTGTCCCCCAAAATCTGGGACGGTGGTGGGATCGGTATCTAGAAGTGGGCAACAAGTGTTTTGCAGGGTTTGGTCACATGACGATATTGATAATAGTTTTGCAGAGTCGCCCTTGCCTGTACACCATATTCATGCTAGGTTGCAGTTTTGCCTCTTCATGTTGGACGCAAAATATTAAGGCTAATCAATTATTTCAGTAGGAGTCGAAAGAATCAACTCAGAATTCTTGTCTTTACAGTGGAAAATTGACAAGTTATTTGGAAAACTTCAATTTTCATTCTCAAATCTTTATCCCTACATAGGGGGTTCAAAAATCAAATTAAAGTTTGAGTGATTGCACTGTGCATTGAGTACTGACCAGATACCCATCGTCTGTCCTTCCATAAATGTCAATAGTTACTGTAATGTTCCTATTTGGATCCAAGGGATCGTAGCAATCTGCAAATTAGGATTAGAACCAAATGAGAAAATGAAAAGACAGAAGAAAGAAGAATTTCAGTTAGCAGAATAATTGCAGCTTCTGCAAACTGTGCAAGATAGAGCGCATAGAATGAGAAGTGCAGTGCCTGATAAAGTGCAGAAGGCAAGTAGCGCATTAACTTCACCGCCTGAGGCCGTAGGCGGTGAAGATTCAGCACCATCTTTTTCCCTTGAGTGTTGTGGGATGTCACAAGAATCCAAGAATCAGGAAAGAAGGGAAGTTGTGTGGGTGTAGAGAAATCCGTGATGCGCTCTTTCTCCTGATCTTACTGGGATCAAACAAGGATCATTGGAAATATCAACTAACTCTAATTAATAAAATTCTCTCCAAGAGGATAGTCTAAGAAACTTCCAAAGATTCCATTCCTATCCATGCAGAATTTGATTATTAGGCATGTCATTTTTTGTCCCATTTAATACCTGGTAGTGCAGTGCCGGCTCATAGTTCGTACTCAAACTCAATCTTGTTAGCAAGACAAAGAAACACATTCTACTTTTCAACCACATATCAACTTAATTCAGATTATAACTAAAAAATTATAAATTTCACCAAGGAACCAAAGCTTATTTCTAAATTATTCTGAAATCTGAAACCAGAGAGGAGAACTCGTGAAATGCTCGGTCAAAGTTCTGAGCTATCATAAAAGAAAGTGAAAGATATATTTATAAGAGAATTTGTTACAGGAGAGAGAAGGCCAAAAACCTGAGGCCATTGTTACAGATAAGAAAGTGAGTCTGCCACCCATGCATATGATACACCAATTAGGAAATGAACAAAAGGAAGCTCTAAAATACACGTCAATAGAAATTAAAGCTAACAAAATTATTAGTTAATTAAAACAGAATTTAGTGCTGCTCGCCTACTAGTTGTCAAAACTTATGTGGATTGAGATTGATCCTTTAGTGGATCTTGTTGAAAAAGCTCAAATTCTTTGACACAACTCGAATTGACTTTTGCTAGTAGTTTTTGTAATCTTAAATCATGAGCTCTCTAAGCTATAATAGTTATGGACGCAGATTATAGTATTCAACCGGAGGCATTAAGGTTGAACTGTTGAAGGCATGAACCTTCTTGTTGAGGGATATAGGCACATGGTGTTGGCGCAATCAAAGCTCATAGATACAGGTTCTGACTTGTGGGAAATTAAAAGTTTCGACCAAGAATAAGAGTTGGTACTAACTTGGGTCTCAAGGTTGGTGGTTTGGTACTAATATATGGCTTTTTCGAAATCAAATCTGTTTTGCAGGGAAAACAAGACGTAATTGGGCATGCCAGCAGAGCACATGCACTTGAGATGCAGAGATAGAGTCCTTGTAGGAATCATGCTTATAGCAGGTTTCAGTAATCAAGCATCAACTTGATTTGAATTCCCAGCTGTCGCACGGCAAAATAATGTGTTTTAGCTCCTAAGTTTTCAACATAAACAAAGGACGACGTTGTGAATGTGAATATTAATGATGTTTGAGTCGTCACGGCAAGTTCATGAGTGTGTAGTAGCATGAAGCCTTTCACTAAAACCAGAGAGGCTTTGTGGTTTAATAACATGTGCCATGATGGAGAACACAATGGAGCAACTATTGTCCTATTAGGCTGCTGATATACAAGCTCCAGAGACCAGACATTCCCTCCCATGTTACTTTTGAATATTTAATGGATTGGGGTAAACAAAAAGTGTGTTAAAAAAACAATACTCATATTTAATTGCTTTAGATGTATCTATGAATTGGGAAAATTGCTTTAATTTATTTGTGTATGTATAGAACCATGAATAATTTTACATGAAACTTATCAGTGTGATAGAATATTTAATTGTTCTTTTTTTTTTTGGCCCAGACAAAATTTAACTGCTCGGATATACTGGTCTAACAAGTTGCCTTGATCTATCGAAAAATTGCAGATATATAACCATCAATCATATTACCTTGTTTGTGTAGGGTGACCTGCGAATATTCTTGGGACTGAAGCTTAAAACTATCCATGTCATAGACATTCACGCAGATACCATCTAATCAGTTTCCTTAATACGTAAAACAACTAAAATCATTGCTCTTATAAAAGACTCCTAGGCAAATACTAAAATTAAACCACGATATATTACGGCCTCGTGGAGGGCTAGTTTGTCACAATATATTATGGCCTCGTCGAAGGCTAGAGTCAACCATCAGAAGACGCCAATATTGCGGGGAAATTAACGTAAGATCAATTCTAAAATCCAAGTATGTGTTCTATCTCCTTCTGCAATGTGGCTCTTTGAAAGGAAATTATATTTGTAACCACCCATTCCCTTCTCTTACAGTTCACCAGGCCAAATGGATTTATCAAACTCCAAAGTTGCAGACGAACGATTATCCAGTCACTCTGATAGCATTTATGGGGAAGTGTGTTCGATTACCGAGAGACCTTCATGGTCCAAACATTTTGTTTCCATAGGAGCCCATGATGTTTTCAGACCAGAGGTAACTCAATTATTGCCTGTTAAATTGATGATGATGTTATACTTTCTGTCATTAGTTAGTTATTTCCGTTTCTTGTTGAAGGTATGGAGGGCAGGTTTGACAGAGTTAGTTGCAACGGCCTTACTAATGTTCACCCTCACAACCTCCATTATTGCATGCATGGACTCAAATGAGGTTGATCCAAAGCTTCTTGTTCCTTTTGCAGTGTTCATAATAGCCTTCCTCTTCTTAATGGTCACTGTGCCTCTCTCTGGAGGGCACATGAGCCCAGTCTTCACCTTTATCGCTGCCTTAAAGGGAGTCATAACACTCACACGTGCTCTCATTTACCTAATATCCCAATGCATTGGCTCCATTATTGGCTTTCTCATCATTCAGACTGTGATGGACAAAAGATTAGCACATATATATTCCTTAGGAGGCTGTGCTATCAGTGGTTTGAAGCAGCAAGAAGCTCTGTTATTAGAAGTTTGTTGCACTTTTGTGGTATTGTTTGTGGCAGTGACCATCGCTTTTGACAAGAGAAGGTCCTCTCAATTGGGGCTGCCAATGCTGTGTTTGGTGATTGCAGGAGCAATGGCGTTAGCTGTTTTTGTGTCTATTGTTGTGACTGGCCAGGCTGGATATGCTGGCGTGGGCCTAAACCCGGCAAGGTGTTTGGGCCCGGCGTTACTTCGGGGAGGCCCATTGTGGCATGGACATTGGGTTTTTTGGGTTGGCCCCTTCTTTGCCTGCATTCTCTATTATTTTGTCTCCATGAACCTACCTAGAGAGGTTTTGGTTTGAGTTGAGTTTACTTCTCTTCCAAATTTGATGTGAGAGTCCCTAAGAAAATCATTTCTTTAGTTGATGTATATGATATGTGGGGTATTTTCTTAAAGAGAAATACATGTTTATTTCAAATATATAATTTTACGCCTTATATAACATTTGTCTACTAGAATATGATTCGAGCATTGACGAATAGCTTACTCAACAATCTCAAGAGGCCAGGACCTGTGGCATTCCCCCACAAGGAAACTTAATTGAAGACATTTGAACGATACATCTTTACAGAAAAAGTAGCTTTCATCTAGGCCAAAGAAATGCCATGCCCTGTCGTTTTACGTGCATATATATATATATATATAGACACCTTATCTTCATAATAATGCCAAGCACTATCTTTTAAGCATATATCTTGTTCTTTTCTGCAGGACAAACACCATTCATCTTGTACAGAAGATAATAATGCCATGCCTTAATGAAGCATATGCCTTTATGATACCCTGAGTATGCCATTCCCAGTCAATGCAATCATCCATTTATTCCTATTATTTTAAAACTATGCACAGCTGGACATCTATTAGCAGATAATGAGACTTATGTATACTTACAAACGTATAGGATCATGTCCATCGTTAACTATTTTTCTCCCTTTTAATGTAAGATATATCATTTAGCTGTTATAGTGGCGAACTGGCTTTTGGTATGAAATGTAACGTTCTGTTTTACAAGTCTCTCTCAGTATGTCTGTCAAATTCATAAAATTATATATTCTTTGTTCATAGGGAACACTGGGAAGAACTGGGAATCGGAATTTTTTTCTTCTTTTTTACTGTGTAAACAAAGAGTAGCAGGATCAAATAAGAGAGATAAGCTGTATAAATATCCGTTTCGGGTGGGACAAAATGAGATGGAGGCTTCATGGATTCACAATCGCCCAACTCTTCTCAGAAGATCAGTGTAGCAGGAGGTCTGTTGAAAACCAAGATGCAAACATGTCTATAAGGTCGAAGCTTCTTGTTTCCATCGGTGCTCATGGATTCTCCAGTCCAGAGGTAATTAATATAATTCAACGTTTGTAATTTGTCATCTTGTTCTTTCATTCAACACAACGTTTGATGTTTCAGATGTGGAAGTCAGATGTGGAAGGCAGCTTTGACAGAGCTAATAGCAACATCATGGTTACTGTTCACCTTGACCACTTCCATTGTAGCTTGCTTGGACTCACACGAGACTGATCCAAAGCTTCTCGTTCCTTTTGCAGTATTCGTCATCGCCTTCCTCTTCTTACTGCTCACCGTCCCTCTCACTGGGGGCCACATGAGCCTAGTTTTCACTTGTATCGCTGCTCTCAAGGGTTTTATAACTCTTTCTCGTGCCCTTGTCTACATATTCGCACAATGCATTGGATCAATTATGTGCTTTATGGAAGTGTGGAAGTAGAAGAAATAGAAATAAAATATTTTATAATATTTTTTCTAAAGTTATAAAATTTTTAGATAATTTTAATCTTTTTTAAATTATAAAAAATATTTTAAACTAATTTATTTTAAATTATAAAAAAAATATATCAATTATATATACATTTCTAATCTATTAAATAAATTTTAAAATCTATTTTTAATTTAATTCTATTTTTACTATTATTTTAATGAAAAAACTCTTTCATCTTAATAAATCGTGTGTTATGCTTCAAAAGACTGGCAGATTCATATTACTTGGGAGGCTGTGCAATTATGACATGAAGAAAGAGGAAGCTTTGTTGTCGGAATTTTGCTGCACATTTGTGGTTCTTTTTTTGGGCGTGACGGTGGCTTTTGACAAGGAGAGGCTAAGGATCGAGAATGGGGTGTGTGGTGGTGGCAGCGGCCATGGCGGGGGCAGTTTTTTTTTTTTTTTGGTACAATGGCGGGGGCAGTATTTGTGTCTATTACTATGACTGGGAAGCCTGGGTATGCGGTGTGGGCTTGAAAGCTGCAAGATACTTGGGCCCTGAATTGCTAAAAGGAGGCCCACTTTGGAATGGCCCTTGGATTTTTTGGATTGGGCCCTTATTGGCATGTCTTTTATATTATGACCTGTCCATCAATTTGCCAACGTAGGATTTGGTTTGTGTAGATGGAGAGGGTGATATCTCAAAGTTAGTTCGGTCCTTGTGTTTTGCACAACGAGCATATCACTGTTTACAATTTTCTTTCCGACAAAACTTGTATGTTTGAACAATGGGAATGAGAGAGGTGATCACGAGGGATGAGGAGTGAGGTGATGAGCAGAAGATCCGCATCCGCGAGGGAGCGTGCGTGCGTGCGTATGTATATCTCTCGAAGGCATCGCGACCTATCCCCATAATTTCTCATCAGTACAAACCATTGGAGCTGTCAACAATTTGAATAGTCAAGTTCGTTCTGATTTTTTATGACAATATTTTTATTTTTTTAAAAATTAAATTTAACAAGTTTAACATTTTAAAATTTTAATATTGGATAGCATTAGCTAGGGGTAGTGCACTGAAATAATATTTGACAAAATTAAAACTTGTCCTCTTTCCTATATGCAGGACATGATGGGTGTCTTATAATATACCTCTATCTAAAACGGCTCGAATGTCTTATTTTGTACATATATAAGAACAAAGATTATTATACATAGTTTGTTTTACACTTGATAATAATACTCAAACCAAGGCAGTTTCAGTTGGGGGTGGCAGGCTGCAAAAGAGTGGAAGGACCCAAGGGCTCATGCACAACTGAAGTTGAAGAAACTGATATGGGATTGCCCTCTAATTGCAACATGATACTTCCCATAATCTCACTTAAAATCTTCTTGAATTCCTCGTCCTTAACCGTCTTTCCATCATCGGCATCTATCATCTTAAACACTTCCCCAATCACTTTATCCACCTGTAAATCAATCATACACGTCATCAGTTTTACATAAATACATGCTCCTCTTCTGAATCGAACACGATGAAAATTGCAACTCGGCAATACACTATAGGCCTTGAAATTTCTTATTTTTTAGTCTCATGATTGAATAAAGTGGAAGAATTTGCAAGGTATATACCTCTTCAATGGCACCAAATGGAGGCAAACCAGCAGATGGAGACACCAAATCCAGAGCCACCCGAAGATGGTCCTTGGACATTTTTCCATTGCGATCTTTTGGCAGATTTTCCAAAGCCGAGTTCAAGGTCTGCAATTCATTACAGATTGCCAAACTCCAACTAAATTAGTAAATCAAGAATATGGAGGATTTTACAGAGGAATCCAATGAAAAATGAACCTTTTCTAACTCGAACTTGCTGGACAATAGTCTCCTAACACCAGTTCCATCGAAAGTGTTTTGACTGTGGGCAACAATCACAGGTTGCTCCTTAAGATGTTCAGCCACCCTCAAGGCCACCTGCCTAAATTCCCTCAAGAATATCTCTTGAGAAACGTGGTCATCCCAATCAGGGCCTGCTTGAGATTGTAGTAGTGCAGGATCCACAATGTTGTTAAATACCTGCAAACACATTCAATTAATATGGATGGTTTTAATATATCACTCAAAAACAAAGTTAAGTTCACACACACACACACACACACACACACATATATTACCCAAGAATCAGAAGTGGGAGGAATTCCTTGCTCAACGGTAAGCTTCCCTATAGCTTCAACAATATGGTGACGGAGCGATGAATTGGGGGACGTAATCTCGAAGAATTTGGATGCCATTTCTGGTTCATAACTTGGACCATTCACAAATTCAAATAGATCTTCGCCATCAATACGAAGTATCAGAACCGGGTCTCGCTTCAGCCCGGCGGCCATGCCCAATAGAATGTCAGAGAGAACCTCTTTGAACTCAGCCTTGCTCACTTTCTCCACCTTCCCATGGGTGAACTCATTCAACACCTATATATAGAGCAAGTCAACAGAAAGTCCAATAAGCAAACTGCAAAAATTATCAAAGGGACTCAATGAATTGCAGAGCTTGGTCTTCCCCTGCATGACCATAGTGCTTCGCATATCACAAACTTAAAGGAACAAATTAGAAAAAGGGGGGGGGGGGGGGAACCACTCCAATGCCATGGTCCAGAACAAGTCAATTACTTCTTTTTCCCTCTTGTGGTGGTGACACCTTAAGCATTGTATATTTATTGTTTGTCCATATTAAGCACATAGTAGGTAAGAAATTTGCTTTTCCCTAAAGTATGCAACTATTATAATAACATCTATGGTTGTCCCCACTCCCCCAACAAGACCAATGCCTTCAAAAAGAAGCTTGGGCCCACACAGTGTATCATTGACTACAATAGCACATTCAGAGTCCAAACTCTACAAAAACTTCTAAATAGTAAAGTTTAGAATCTTAATATTGTCTAAAGAATGCGAAAGCTGAAAAGCAGAGTCCACAGTAGCGACCGACCAAGATATCATAGGTAGGATATTTGTGGGGCAGTTAGACGTCGAAATCTTGTTCTTTGAAGCCGAAGAAGAAGAATATTACACGCATCAAATGAGAAGAAAGAATAATATCAACTATATTTATCATAAGCAAAACAAATTTTAGTCTCTTCCTGTCTAAGCATCTTAAAGCCTCATACTTGGAGATTTTACGGTGGTGGGCCAGATACACAGGAAAAGTCGACGATGACCAGTTCTTTCCAACGTCATCACAACAAAGCTTAAAACCCCCCGAAACAACATTATAATCAAGAAGAACCGACAGACAAGAGAATGAAACAAAGGTTGTGATGATGATAATAATTCAAATATTCTTTAAAGGAATCATAATAATCACGAAAACATTGAAATGACAGAATTCCACCGCCAGAAGCAAAAGTCCAAGCATATCTAACACCTCATCTAAGCAATAAGAATTGATAAGCTGCAGTTTATCTTTCCAAGGACCCTTTTAATCCTTACTTAATAACTAATTAAAACTAGTACCGGTTTCTTCTCCCACAATGCAGAGTCCAAGCTCGAAATCCAAAGAGATTAACCTGATTAAGTTATGTAATTTTCATATTCAACTCACCAACCTCACAACATTGCTAAAGTGCCAAGCGATATCAGCGTAATCACCAAATTAAGAGAATTCATCTAGAACATTCCCATCCTATACAAAACTAGAGAAATACTGAGTAGAGAGTAGAAACCTCAGAGTAAATGTGATCGGAGTCAGGATTGGTGCCCTGCGCTGGCAAACCGAGAGCGGCACCGATATCGGCGACGGCGGGCTGGAGCTCCTTGACGGAGAGCTTACCATCACCGTCTCTATCCAAGTCCCGAAACTTATGGTCGACGAAATTGCTGAAGACTTTATGGTTGCCAACCAACTCCATGATATCGGAACCATCTAGAAGCTGTCCATTAGCGAAGCTTCTGTTCTTGCTAGATAAAACTGCCTCCATTCTAAGTTACAACTTAGTAGTACAAGTGATAGGGATTTTGCTTTGTGTTGTGAGTTGCGCGAAGTTGGAGCTTCAGAGTTTGAAAGCTACCTTGTATTGTGCAAGAGTCGTCGTAGGGAATATGAACTAGAGAGAGAAGGTGAAGGGAAGGATAGGAATGGCAATGGGCTCCCAACATAGCAAAGGAATTATCAACAATTATTACTTCCTTGGAAGGCGAAACACATGCATGTGCGGCAAAAGCCCTAGGTCCTGTTTGGATGCCAACATTCTCGATAATTTTAGTGACGTTTAAAATTGGGAACAAAAATTTCTGAACTTGTTTTACATTTAAATTGTATATCGTCCTATATTTTATTTTTCATGAAGATATTGATATAATTGAATTTGATATTGGACTACGCTGCATGGTTTCAGATCAAACAAACAACTTCTTACGACACCGCCCATAAACGGATATAAGTGACCGCTAATCAATTTGTGGGTGGGACACGTGGGGTCATTGACGGTGCTCCACCCAACATAGCTGCTTAGTGAGTCATAAACCATGATATCATGTTTATTTCTTTTTTTGTTTTAATAAAAAAATCAAACAGGACCTTCCTATGATGGCCAAGTAGGCTGAGAGCCATTCCCAAAGTTGAAAATATTTAATTTGCACTACAGTCTGTTTATTATTTAAATATAATATTCTAAATTTAAATTATGTGATGCATATAAAAAAATTTATTAAAAGAAGTAAAATTCACTCAACAATCTTTACGTTTTGAGAAAATTCATCTTTAACATATCAGTTAAAAAATATATACTGCTTAGTCTTTAAAAATAATATTTAATTTGCAAAAGTGATAGATAAAATGTTAAATATAAGTGTAAAAAAAAAAAAAAAAGACCACTACACAGCACTTCTTACTGTTTAACGAAAAATGGATTGAATTGAAGTAAATTTTCATAAACGTACGTACGGGAGTTTTTCTTAAGAAAAAAAAATTCAAAAGAGTAATACACACAGCCCAGTGGGGAGGACATACACAATTATTATTTCAAATTTAAAATACTTATCACATGATTTAATAATTATTTTCTTCTATTACTTTATGGATCAAGGTTTTTGGGCAACCTCATCTCATTTTGAGGATCCCCACTTAGAAGAGAGTGATCAGTTTGATGATTCCGTGTTGATATAGTTTAAAGAAAATACATATTAAACAGTTTAATTCTTCCTTCATTGTACGATCTTGGCTGTATTAATTAAATAACTCCAAAACAATCTCATAATAAGAATAAGCATTCCTTAAGGAAGGAAAGGAATACATTGGTTAAGTTGAATGAAGGAAGAGTTGAATGCGACGATTTTGATAATTATTTACATGCATTTGACGAGCTGGCTAGGAACTAATTACACGTAGGTTTTAATTAATTAGTATGAAATTAAATTGTGAAGCTAGCTAGGAGGATGATTTGGGATGGGATGTGAGATTAAGGAATTGGTCTTCCATACAAGGAAGAGAGAGGCCACCGGTGGGATGATGAAAGCCAAACGCTTGCTCATATAGCTGAAGCAAATCCAGAAACATGGGATGGTTCAAGTACGATATGGTAACCACGAACCTCTTCCTCTGCAACTCTCCCACGTAAACCGCTGTGTCCCCGCGGAACCGCATTCTTGTTATTCACCGGCGACGGCGACTCGGACTCGGACTAGGACTCGTGATTTCGACCACGAACATGATTCTGCGGCCATTTCATCGTTTTCTTGGCTTGCTGAACCATACTTAGCAGCCGACCACCCATTTTAAATATTTCTCTGAATATGTGATATATTCTTGCCTAGGAGTGAAGGATTTGGTTCCCATATATTTATAGTGAATGGTGTGAGTGCTAGTTGATGCATCTGGCGACAGACAGACAAAGAAATTAATCAAATTCTGACATGCGTGGTTTCCCTCCTCTCTATGTGGATGTATCTTACTTGTCCTCTTCCATTCCAAAATGATATTGTTTAGCCGTGGATAAGAAGTTTGATATAGGAGAGTCATATGTGCAAAATGGAGGAGGACAAGAGTACAAGATGAGGAGTATAATGTATTGTCAGAAGATAAGGAGGAATGGGCAATCTTGTGATGATCTTGTGGGGAGCAGTGCTCGTGCATCATCATTATCTCCCTCATTCTCTATGAAACTCCAGCCAAATAATAATAATAATAATGCTACTCTATCGTCCTCCTCATAATTATTAGTTAATGCATCTCAGAAATTTGCGTAAAATCTATATTTAATTGATGAATGAGAGCAGAAATGCACGTACATTTGTCGTGTCATGTTACCCAAATGGACAACAGCGTCATTATAGATATATAGATATTCATCCAGCTTGGCTGTTAGACTCAGCTCACTTTTCTTACCTTTTTCTCTATACTACCTATTGTTTTGGAACTGCCCATACTCTTTAATAAAACTTTGACTGCTTTCACCCAACTGAACGACCATCTATGGCCTGGCCCAAATCGTGTGTGTTATGTGAAGGCCCAATAGTACTCCCTCACTTCCTTTCTCAACTTTCAGCCTATATATTCCTCAGCCTCAACCATGACGCTTAACATAGTCGACACTTGACTAAATTTTTTAAGATCTAGTGGAGGGTTTAATCCATAGTGGTATATATAGAAAAAGTCTTATGGTTAGTACTAAATCTCCTTAAAAAAGTCTATAGTACAAGAGAATTAGTCACTACTTAGTGTGTGTTTGGCAATCAATTTTAAAAATAAATTATACACAAAATCATGGTTTGAAAAAATTATTGCCAAACATTATTTTTTTTTTTCAAAATCGATTTAAAGCTCAAAACCATGGTTTGAGTTTTTCAAACCATGATTTTGAAAAATCGAGCAGTGTGCAGCTTTTTCGTTGGAGGAAACATTAAAAATTTTCCTGTCAGCAACTTTTCCCTGCGTTGCCCAATTTATATATATATATATATATATTAATATATTATATATATATATTTTTTAAATTATCTACATAAATTAAATTAAAAAATAATATTTAAGTGAGAAAAAAATAAAATTCAAATGAATATTATAAAAATTTATCTTATTCAAATAAAAATATATATGTATTATTTTTTAATCACTTAAATAAAAAATTTAAAATTAAATTTATTCTTTATATAATTATCATATTAGTTTATGTTATTTTTAGTAAATTGTATATGGAAAAGCGATTCTGCTACTAATCATCCAAACATCTCCAATTTTTAAAATCACTTTTTCTCAGAATCTATTCTTCCCAAAATCTATTCTCCAGAATCTATTCTTTCTAAAATCTATTCCCAAAAGCTAATCCAAACACACCCTTACTATATAATAGATACCTTTATTTACTTAAAAAATATTCCTCAGTCTCTTCATTTATGTCAGTTTTAATATCTCACTTAATTCTCAAAGTAAACCAAGTCCCCACATAATGTACAAAAACGTTGTTTCTTGAATTCCTACATCTTCACACTACAATTTAATTCTTCATTCCCAATCTCTTTGTATTTTATGCTATGCTGTATATGTTGTTGATGACTAGCTACCTCAGTGGCAAGCCTCTTCACCTCTCTTTGCAGAGGTCCCAAGTCCATCATTAATATGGTGATGTATACATGTTTTTAAATTGACTGTTATAAAAAAATTATGCTTTACGTTATTCATTTTCCTTTTCTTTTGATACTAAATATATTTTTTGATTTTGCCTGAAAAAAAGAAGGTTTCCTTGGAAACTCAATGATCCACTGTTAGCTTAACTTATCCATTTAGAATTTTTTGTAATCACAATCAGAAACATGATAAGAGAATATCATAAACTTTGGCACCGTGGACCGCAACCAGCCAACTACTTCTCTTTCTTATTTCTTTTCAAGCTTATGCTTAATTAGACAAATGCAATTGATATTTAAACATATTTTAAAAGAAATAATAGTCTGCGATGATTTAGTTTGGTAGAGAGGAACAGAAGCCCCGTACCACGTTTTACCATTGCATTTAAAATCTAATCCAATAATAGTTCATAAAAAACAGAGTCATCAATGTGATTCAACAAAATGTTAAATGAATTATGTACAATCAAGTGACACCTCATAATCAGCTGTTGGGAGGATCCCACGGTACAAAACGAATTGAAGGTCCAATCTCTGAGGTAATAACTAAATTGGAAAATGAACTTCAAATGAAAACCAAACCATCCCACCCTATGAATAACCAAGTGATGAAGTAAGGGAAATGAAGTAATCTTCAGTGCATGGAATCGTTAGACCTCCCTTAGGATGATTGTATCCAAACTCTTCTTCAGCCCAATCCAGCAAATCTCTGAACAAAGGGTGATTCAAGTACGATATAGGAATCACGAACCTCTTATGTCTCTCCCCAACATATACTGCAAAATGCCCTCTTGGAACATCACTATTATTGGCTGAAGCCATTTTGATTCTCGCTGAAAGGCTTCTCTGAAGTTTCTGCAGTTTCTTCATGGTGTTCAATCTTAAAACTAATATATCAGTCTAGAGTTGATAGACTTGGCTTGAACTTGAACTCTTCATTACAAACTGAATTTATATACACACAGAGAGAGATGGGCAAGCCATAAACTAAAGTACTTTGCTACAGAATGGTCAGAAACATAGCAGGTGGAGGACTTGAGGTACGTTCACATGATTTTGCCTAGTTTGTGCCAAAACATGGGGACCCACTATCTTTAGGAGGCAAAAAGAAAAGTGTGGTTCTCCTTAAAAGATATATATAATATTATTGCTTGTTGCTTTGAGCTTTTTTGACTCTAGACAAGGTCTTGACATAGCATGCTAGCATAAGTGTGAATTCAATAGGGTTTTGTATTTGGTCTGGTCTTGCTTATCCAAAGGAGCTTTGAACCTAGACCGGTGTTATTTTGTGGTTTTCTCCTATTATGACAAGTGAAAGCCCACATCTAGAGTGATAATGGACCCTCAATTATTCTGAAACAAGATCCTTGGTAACAGATTCTCTGGTGCATAGTTGACCATATTCTTTTTGTTGAGTCCATTGAGTCATGATGATACTTCTTTTATGGTCACTTATAGTCATAAAGTTCCATGAATCCTTACCAAGAAAACAAATTCTTTATGGTAGTGGTTTTGATCATGATCCTTGCATACCAAATCTCCTATTACTTTGCTCTTCAAGTGGACCACTAATTGGTGCTTCTACCTCTAGAGGACATTCTTTACTGCAGAAAGATGTGACTTATTGCTCAACACATTTTGATTCTCCTATACTTGAAAGGATTTGGAAGTGAATATCATGCTTTTCTTCAGTGCATCTATGTCTGTAATTTTCATGGATACCTTAATTCGGGAACTAATATGAGGTTTCAATAAAGGGATTGAATTACTACAAAGTCCCAAACAACATAAACTTAATGTCAATTCCAGTACTGAAACTTATCATTGTTAGCTCTTCAGTTGTTATTGAGAATTAAGTTCTTTACTTGGGATCTCATTATAATTCACCCTAATTCAAACAAGAATGCAAAACTGAAAGTAATACATTTGAATCTTTTATAACGAACTCAAGAGTTCTCTATGAAACTAAAAAGAAAAAGAAAACTCTTCTAGTAGTTATTCTATTCGGTCTGTTTCACTTTCTTATGTGTATCTAGGGCCAATTTGGTTGGAATCGGAACAGAGCAAACTTAGATTTTGAAGGAAGCTTTACTTTGAACATAGAGGCATGTTTTGCATTTTAAAAAGGCATATTCTCATACAACATTATTAAGTATATTCTTGTATACAAATTAAAGAAACTATTCAGGATTTGTTTTTAGTGTTTTTTGTCCGAACTATCCTGTAGTATTAACTCTAGTGTTTCTGTTATAAATTGCAAAGAAACAATGTCAAAGAGCTGGATGCATTTTGTTTGTACGAAAAGCAGAGTACATAAGTAGCAGTTTTAGCAAGCATGCATGCATCCGTCAACAACTTCATTAATTGCAACAAAATTTGTCATTCTCTTCGACACCAGAGAAACTCCTGATTTTCATCAAGTCACCTAATTTCGTTTTCAATTAGTTGTACCTAAGAATAAGCCAAGCAAAATCCCCTTACTAACATTCCAGAACATTCATTTACCTGAGCTGATGATGTTTGTTTCTTACTATTTAATACTAAAGCAAAACTTCAAAAAGCATCACATTTTTCTAATTAAAATCATGCCAACAACTACTTAGCTTCAATTAAATGCTGCTGGAACATGGTATATGAATTTGTGTGATCAAGATAAGGGAAAGATGCGTGATGTCTTAAGCATGTCTATAAATTAAAACGAAGACAATGATAAAACATTATATGGACATTACGCTTTGAATTGAACAATTCATATGATCCTTCTTGATATTTGAAAAAGACATGTAAGACATCATCACATGATCCTTCTCATCTTTGTCTTTAAACCAGATGCCATTTGGCTAACCCTTCATCAATAATTTCTCTACCAAATGGTTTTCTAATGTCCTCTCTTCATCTATATATAAAGTCATAGTTTCACCAGCAAGTTAAGTCCTCCAAGTTTCTTAAATCAGGTCCTTTGAAATTATTGATCTTTTCTACTTCATCAAATAGAAATTCAAAACAATGGGTTTTCATTTGCCCGGTATTCGAAGGCGTGGGGATGTCCCAAAGAAGGGCCATGTTGCAGTGTATGTAGGAGAGAACCAGAAGAAGAGGTTCGTGATTCCGATATCATACTTGAACCATCCTTTGTTTCAAGAATTATTGAGTCAAGCCGAAGAAGAATTTGGTTTCGATCATCCAATGGGAGGCCTCACAATTCCTTGTGCTGAAGATATCTTCCTAGATCTCACTTCCCGCTTGTATAAGTCATGAAGAGACTAGGAATCTGAAAAGCTAACAAGGTCTAACAATATTGTAAATCTTTCTTCTCATTCTTTTTTGTCCCTTCCTAGGAAATAGAAAGATGAATTCACATATACAGAAATTAATGAACAGATTTTTCTGCTATTAGCAGTTTGATTCCCTTCATCAAATTTTCATTGGCAGTTTATTTGTCTCTTTGTTAGTTGGATTGCCATTCATCTTTGATGGACTAAAATTGACTACAGAATCATAGTACACGGACATAGCTATGGAATAAGGATCAAATTCAAAACCTTATAGATGATCTGCAGAGGAAGTTGACCTTTCGTTATTGATTATTCCTTTAGACCTGGACTAATGAAGATCATATATAGATAAGTAAATTCAAATTAATAAATTAATTCTCAAATTGTTAGGAAGTTTGAATCATGAGATCATCTAAGCAAGACATTGCTAATTACATCATGAAGAGAATCAAAAGTCTAATAATTACGTTTTATTCATATTGAATTGAAAAATACAAATTCTGAAGACATCTTTTTTTTAAGAGACAGTTAAAATGAAGATATCAGAATGCTAGTTTTGTTATGCCTGCTACAGAACACTAATAAAATATTTGTCGATTGGATTTCAGTCAATTAATAATTATAATTTCAAACCAGGATCGCTGAAGAACATTCCCATACCATCTCTCATGGACAACGTATTTAATCTGAGTTTTGATAAAATAAGTAACTGTTACAAACCAAATCATTAAAGGGAGTATGAAGTAATTTTCCCTAGCATAGAAGGAGTAAGCGTACTTTCTTGCATGTTACTAATAAGATGAATACTATTGGTTTGAGGTTAGGGGAAAAAAGAAGCAGGACTTCAATCTAAGAGCTTGTTTAAAGATACAGCTTAAGATACTAATAATGGAAAAAATAGCATTCTGATATCTTTAAATATACAGCTTGTTTATCAAGATGACAGCACATGACTCCAATCAAACATTTCCTGTGTACTAAAAGTTTTCCTAGATTTTTGTCTGACACGAAATAAAAGGAAAAAAAATAATGTGAGATATCTTTATTAAGCATATTAATAATGCAATAGGTCAGGTAGTACATGGCTAGAACAGATAATATTGTTGACTCTTGGAAAGAACCTCTTAAGACAACACCTTGTGACCTCTCATGAGGCCTTGTCTCTCCCAATTATTCAAGCAACACAAATCCATTCATCCATATATATATATATATCATGCTTGCATGCCTTCAGAAGCAACACAAGTCTCTCACAATATTCTCAACTACATCCAGATTCAAATATTTTCTTCTTGTTCTCTTCTTTGACACATTAAAACAATGGGTTTTCGTTTGCCTGGAATTAGAAGGGCTTCGGCTTCAAAATCTGGTGAGGTGCCAAAAGGGTATCTTGCAGTGTACGTCGGAGAGAAAACTAAGAGATTTGTGATCCCTCTGTCATATCTAGACCAGCCTTCATTTCAAGAGTTGTTAAGTCAAGCCGAGGAGGAATTTGGGTTTAATCATCCAATGGGTGGCCTCACAATTCCTTGCGCGGAAGATGTCTTCTTGGATATCACTTCTAGATTCAGAGGGTGCTGACATGAAGAGAAAATTCGACTAACATAGATGACTCAACAATGCAGTTTTGTAAAGATTACTTCCCTTTCCTCTTTTCCCTACTTGGAAAGTGAAAAATTGTTCATATGAATAGGAAATTCATGAATTCTTATTTTGGCTACTGAAGGCATTCAACTTTCAATTTCCTTTTCTTGAATTTTTTTATACGAAAGTCAAATACAACAGAAAGCAAACATAAAGCAACTATCCTACGTATACAGAACAACTATGAGGATAGATTCTAAATTCCAATTCCTAAAATTCAACTTTCAATTTAGCTTATTGAAATTGAGGAAAAAAGAATTATATCCTTTAATCTAATAAAATATAATCTTGTGGGTATGGTAGGCTTCTATAGAAAAGATCAGGGATATCCTGGAAGACCTCAATCTGAATTAATAAAACATTTTATTTCTATAAGACTCAGCAAACAAATCTACATTTCATAATTTTGTTTTTCTCAAATATATGCTTTTTGTTCATGATGGAAGAGCAAGCGTCATTTCTTTTTCCATCTTCCTCAGTATTATCTCAAATTTACCAAAAAATATATGAACCCAATATCTTGTAAAACGAGCAACTATATTAATTTTATACGGTCCACTTTGTTATTAATAGATTTCCTTGGACCAGCCTCTTTGATTCATTGTAGCCACTGAAGTAAGTCATTTGTGATATCAGATCATACTTGTAAAACTTGGGCAAGTCACAGCCACTTGGTGTCGGATTTCATATAAAATATGAAGTGGATTTGGTTTCTGGTTTCAGAACCACAGATCCAATATAACATGGACTTCTCTTTGGTTGTTCACTCTCTGCTTAAACAAGGCTCCATTTCCTTATGATAGAGGCCATTCTTCAATTCTCTAATTAGTGAAGCAGAATCTTCACATGGGCCTGCTTGTTGTTTTAAGGTCACAACATATGTATGATACTATGGTGTCTGCCACTTTAATATTAAAGATATTGCCCTTTTTTGAAAGGAAAGATATGAGATGTCTTAAGCACGTCTACTACACATTAAAATGAGGATGATGATAAACATTAGATAGACATTAGGTTTTTAATTGAATAATTCAAACAATACTGTTAACATAGACTATAATTATGACAGCTTGTTGACTTAGAAGATAACTAACACTGGACTTGAATCAAACATCTCCTGAACGCCACAAGTTTCCCAATATATCCATTTGTCGGGAAAAGAATAATATGAGATACCTCTATTAAGAAGATGAATAATGCAAAGGGTTTAGATATTGCTGATTCTTGAAAAAGACTTCTGAAGACAACACCATGTGATCTCTAACAAGGCCTTGTCTCTCCCTCTAGGCACTTTCACGTTGTGATCATTCAAATAACACAAATCCTTTCTTCTATATATACAAGGGCCTCACAATTCTTTTCCAATAGCCTCAAGCATTCATCCTCAAACACTTGTTTCTTTCTTTCTTATTTGACACATTACAACAATGGGTTTTCGTTTACCTAGAATAAGAAGAGCTTCGTCTTTAAAATCTGGAGGAGTGACAAAAGGATATCTTGCGGTGTACGTGGGAGAAAAAATGAAGAGATTCGTGATCCCTATATCATACTTGAACCAGCCTTCATTTCAAGAGTTGCTAAGTCAAGCAGAGGAAGAATTCGGGTTCGATCATCCGATGGGTGGCCTCACGATTCCTTGCTCTGAAAATGTCTTCTTGGATATTACTTCTAAGTTCTAACTTGGAGAGAAATTAGACTAACATAGATGAGTCCACAATACAGTTTTGTAATGATTACTTCCTTTTCCTCCTTTCCTTACTTGGGAACTGAAAAATTGTACATATGAAGAAATTTATGAATTCTCAGTTTGGTTACTGAAGTCATTGAACTTTCATTTTTGGCTTATTGAATTTACATTCTTAGCTTGTAGCCAAGGCTTCTGCAGAAAAGTGCTAGTCTATCCCTCAACAATTAACAAAATGTTTCTATTTAAGGTTCGGTAAGAAAATCTACATTTCATAATCGAATCCACCACGATAAAGATAACTGTGCTTTGTTGTTCTAAAATCTGTACTTACATTTAATAAGGGGAGAGCTAGTATCATTTCGTTTGCGTGTTCATTAATATTATCAAATTTACCAAGAACATGTGGATGTAAGAACTTTCAAAACTAGCAACTATATTGATTTTATATGGCCCACTTTTTTATTTCTAGATTTTTTTCGACCATGCATGACCTTTGTGACATGAGATCACTTTTCATCCATAAAATGAAAGACAAGATATTCCGTAAACAGACACTTGTGTTAGATTTCATATAAGATATGAGGTTCATTTGATTTCTTGTGGCAACACCATAGATCTAATAATACTATAACATCATCTCCACATGAGCTTGCTTCTTGTCTTTGTGGGTCCCACAACACAAATGAAGCTATGGTGTCTTGTATACCCATATTCAAGATGTTCCCCATTTTTTGAGAAAAACAGAGTATCATTGTCATCATCCATAGATTCATTGATCTATTACCTTCCTTCAGTTATTATTCTAAACCATTCATTAATTTAAACAAATTGTGAGATACTAGTAATAAATATAATTCCAAATTCCATGGAACTAGCCCACGAGGATTCAATGAACAATGTTTCATGGTAGTGATCATACGAGTAGCAGAGCAGGTATTAAAAAGAACATCAATATAAGGGGGAAAATTCATTCTTCCAATTCATTGCGTAGACTTAATTAAGCTTACAAAGAGAATTTTCTTCTTTTATGAGTTATTACTTATCTATAATGCATAACTTCCCTAACGTCATCTCTGAAAACAGGATTTACGCATACCTTCTGACGAAAGAAATCAGAATGAAGTTCAATGTCTCAAGTGTTGTTGGAAGATGCTATATCAGCTTGCCTGATCAAGATAAAACAAAGACATAGATGTCTTAAGCATGTACTGAAATTCATATGACGACATTGTACAACATTAGAGAGACAGTAGGTTTTGAATTGAACTAAACAAACTATCCTTCTTGATAAATTGACTAAGACATTTCAAGACATCATCGCATGGACAATCTAATACGGTGCTAAAACAGATAATATTAGGACGTGTTTTTTATCCTTGACAAAGACCTCTCAAGACAACACTATGTGACCTCTAATGAGCCCTTGTCTTCCTTGTGGTCCCCATCTCATAGCCCTTCCCTTCACAATCATTCAAGCACCACAAATCCTTTCAACTATATATACTCATTCTTGCATAGGTTTGGAAGCAACCCAAATCTTTCACAACATCCTCAAGCAACCGAATTCAAACACTTTCTTCTCTTTCATCTTGTTCTCTTCTTTGACACATTAAAGCGATGGGTTTTCGTTTAACTGGAATCTGGAGAGCTTCCTCTTCAAAAGTCAGTGAAGTGCCGAAGGGATATCTTGCAGTTTATGTTGGAGAGGTGATGAAGAGATTCGTGATCCCTATATCATACTTGAAGCAACCTTTATTTCAAGAGTTGCTAAGTCAAGCAGAGGAAGAATTCGGATTTGATCATCCAAGGGGTGGCCTCACAATTCCTTGCACTCAAGATGTCTTCCTCAATATTACTTCTAGCTTCAGTAGATACTAACTTGTAGAGAAATTACACTAACAGAGAAGAGTTGACAACACAATTTTGTAAACATTGAAATTGTTCATGTGACCGATTAATTCATGAATTATCATTTTGATTATTAAAGGCATTGAACTTCCAGTTTAGACCATTGAATTTATATTCTTATCTTATATTAACATTAAGGAAAAACGTAATTGTATTCTTAGTTCCAATGAAACTCATTTAATCTGGAATTTGCTTGGGAGTGCCAAATCCTTCTGCTGAAAAGTGCAAATAGACCCTCAGAAACCCTCAACAAGATTTAGCAAAACATTTTTATTTGGCACTCTAAAGATGGACCTAAATTTCAGAGTCAAATCCTATAATAAAAATGACTGTATTTTCTCTTTTCTCAAATCAACAATTACAGTTTATTAGGGAAGAGCTAGCATCATTTCTTTTTCCATCATCAAGAATATTATCTCAGGTTTATAAAAATATGTGGACGTAATAACTTGTAAAATTAGCAACTACATTAATTTTATATATCTTGTAAATTTGGTGAAGTTATAGCCACTTGTCAGATATCTAATAAAATTTGTGGTCATTTGGTTTCTGGTATCAGCAAAATATTCCTAATATCACATGAAAGGCCCCATGTCTTTATGATTGAAGCGACTCTTCAATTCTCCAGTCAGTCAAGCAGCATCCTCACATGAGCTTGTTTGCTCTTTAACTAGTCAAATTATTGCCCCTTTTGTTTATACACAGATATCTTGATCTGTTACTTCCTTTCAACTATGTTTGTAAGCTAGATGTTAACCAAAAAATTATTTATGTGAGATATCAAGGTCGTAGTCTGCATAATTACAAAATACAGTAAGACAATTCAAGCTGGTCTAAACAGACGTTTATTACATAAAGATCAGGTTGTATTTTACATTTATTCATACGAGTAGATTATGAATCAAACATAACTTCAAAAAAGGGGAGATAATTCATATATCTGATTCGTTGCATAGATTTATTTAAGCTTACAAAAAGCATTTTCTCCTTCTACAAGTTACTTATAAGGTATAAACTCCCTAACTTCAGTCCAGAAAACAAGGTTTACCCACACTTTTGACACAAGTCATAATTAAGTTCAACATCTTCAGCTTAATTAAGGATTTACGTTGTCAATCACCATGCTTCCTCAGCTCAAAAAAATCACCATGCTTCCATCGATGACTTCATAAATCGCAGCATACTTTGTCATTCTCTTCATAGAAAACTTTCCTTCTTTTAATCAAGTTACCTGATTTCGTCTTTGTTGTCTAGTTGCATCTATAAATGAGCAAAAGAAAAAGAAAGAAAATCCCCTAAGAGGCTAACATTTCAGAACACTTGCTAACTCGAGCCTGAGAAGATTTTTTATGGGAATTTAACAAAAGAAAATCCCCTAAAATTCTTTGTATTCTTTTGTTGATTAACGATATTTCCCACTTTCGTCGAAGAAGGCTCAAAGTTCTTGATTTGAAGACATGCCAACAATTAGTTAGCTTCAACTAAACACTACTGAAGCATGCTACATAGTTTGTGTGATCAAATTAAAAGAAAGATAATAGATGTCTTAAGCATGTCTTGAAATTAGAATGACAACGACGATAAACATTAGACAGACATGAGGTTTGAATTGAATTATTTAAAGAAAAAGAAAACCAGCAGCTGAAGATAGAAAAAAATAGTACACATTGCTGCAGTTTTTACTGGTAACATATGTTTGGTAAGAAGCCAACAATAGACTTCAATCAAACATCCCCTGTGTACCACAAGTTTCCCTTTATATCTGTTTGATAGGGAGAAAAGGAAAAAAAGAAGTGAGATATCTCCGTTAAGCAGATCAATAATGCAATGGGTCAAATCGTACATATCTGAAACAGATCATATTAGGCCTCAAGAGGGTGGGGCATAGCATATTGTTGATTCTTGGAAAAGATTTCTCAAGACAATACCATGTGATCTGCATGAGACCTTGTCTCTCCCCATAATTCAAGCAACATAAAGACTTTCATCTATATATACTCACTACTGCTAACGTTTGGAAGCAACACAAATCTTTCACAATCCTCTACCATCCAAATTCAAACACTTTCTTCTTGTTCTCTTCTTTGACACATTTAAAATATGGGTTTCCGTTTACCTGGAATCAGGAGGGCTTCCTCTTCAAAATCCAGTGAAGTGCTGAAGGGATATCTTGCGGTGTATGTTGGAGGGGAAATGAAGCGGTTTGTGATTCCCATATCATACCTGAGCCGACCTTCATTTCAAGAATTGCTCAACCAAGCTGAAGAAGAATTCGGATATGATCATCCAATGGGAGGCCTTACAATTCCATGCACAGAAGCTGTGTTCTTAGATATCACTTCTCACAAGAATGGGCTATAATTCTACTGAAGAAGACTAACAGAGATTAGTTTTAGACAATTTTGTATAGAAGGATTATTTTCCTTTTGGTCTTTCCTCTGTAAATGGAGAAAATAATCTGAATTGGATAGTTATGAACAGAAATGAAGGAATTAGTATTTGTCATATCTCAATGATTTCTTTCCATTTTCAATGCAAATATACACAAACAATGACTTTTATATGGTCTTCAGATTTGAACAGCAGACATTTTCGTAGCTTTGCAAGGATTTTTTTTTTAATTAATTATGATCCTTTCAAGGATAATTTATGCCAAGACCCTGATAGACTGCTGTAATTAACATTGTCCTAAAAACCTTCAGTCTTAACGTTTTGTGATTCCTATGTCATACCTCCACCAACCTTCATTTCAAGACTTGTTAGATCAAGCTGAGGAAGAGTTTGGATACAGCCATCCCATGGGTGGTCTCACAATTCCTTGTAGTGAGGATGTGTTCTTAGATATCACTTCTCAAATGAATGGGCTATAAAGCATAGTGATGGAAACTAATATAGATTTTAGTACACATCTTGTAACATATGCACTCACTTACCTTGTAAAGAATTTTTGGTTTTCCATTCTTAAGAAGTGGAAAACTTGTCCATCTGAATATGAGGCATTTGTAAACAGAGAAAGTCTCTGCTTTTGTGTCAATTATATCATGAAATAAAGTTATTTCTTTATTTCTGTGCATGCATAAAAACTAGTAATTTCAAATATGGGGATTCTTTTGAAAACGAAAACTAGTAAAGAAGCCTGAATCATTCCCATAAGTTGGAAAAAGGAACAAGTCATTCTAATGCAGACCCATTTGTAATGGCAAACAAAGTTTGTAACAGCTTCAATTTTTTCCCAGCTTAGCTTACTCAGATCGTAACCGAAGTGTGACATTAAGAATATTGGAAATAAGTCGTTGGAAAGCAAAGAATTCTAAATAACTGCTACTGATAAGGATTTCTGCAAATCTATTAAAACCCTATATCATACTTGAACTTCCCTTCACTTCAAGTGTTGCTAAGTACTCTCAGACAAGGTACAAATTAGAGAAATTATTCATGTAGTATCGATTCTAACGTTTCTGTTGGAAAAAAATCGCAAACAAATACCGTTGAAAAGAAATCATAACCAAGTCCAAAGTCTTCAGCTAGGGTTATGTCAGCTATACCATGCTTCCATCCATAACCTCATTAATGGCATCGAACTCTGTCATTATCTTCAATATGGCAGATACATCCAATGTTAATCAAACTACCTATTCATTTTCGTTATTTAGTCATTCCTAAGAACAAGCCAAAAAATTCCCTCATATAAGAGTCCAACATTTCAGAAAACTTGTTAGACTGAGCTCAACAAGCTAGTTTATTGTAATTTTATAAAAGAAACTTAAAAAAGGTTCAATTTTCTTTAATTTAAAAACACGCCAACAATTACTAAGCCCCAATTAAGTGTCGTTGGAACATACTATATCAGTTTGCCTGATCAAGATAAAACAAAGACATGAGATGTCATAAGCATGTATTAAAATTAGCACTAAACAAATTACCCTTCTTGATAAATTGAGAATGACATTTCAAGACATGATCACATGATCCTTCTCAACGATTTGGCTAACCCTTCACCAACAATTTCACGACCAAATGGTTTTCTAAAGTACTCTCTTCATCTATAACTCTTAGTTTATTTGACATTTCAAAAGGCTCAAAGTTCTTTATTTGAAAAGATGCCAACAATTACTTAGCTTCAATTAAACACTGTGCTACATAGTTTCTGTGATCAGAAAGGTAATAGATGTCTTAAGCATGTCCTGAAATTAAAATGACAACAACGACAAATATTAGACATACGTTAGGTTTGAACTGAACTATTCAAAGAAAAGAAAACCAGGATCTGAAGATAGAAAATATAGCACACATTGCTGCAGTTTTTACTGGTAAGATAGATTACGACAATAACAGTTTGTTTAAAAAGAAAGCAACACTAGACTTCAATCAAACATCCCCTTGTGTACCACAAATCTCCCCATATATCTGTTTGCCAGAGGGGAAAAGGAAAAAATTGAGATATCTCTGTTAAGCAGATCAATAATGCAATGGGTCAAATCGTACATATCTGAAACAGATCATATTTGGCCTCAAGAGGGTGGGGCATAGCATATTTTTGTTTCTTGAAAAATATGTCTCCAGACAATACCATGTGAGCTCCCAAGAGGCCTTGTCTCTCCCAATCAGCCCAATCACATAGCCCTTACCTCCACCAATAATTCAAGCAACACAAATTCTTTCATCTATATATACTTACTCTTGCAAACGTTTGGAAGCAACACAAATCTTTCACAACATCCTCAAGCATCCAGATTCAAACACTTGCTTCTTGACATCTTGTTCTCTTCTTTGACATATCAAAGCAATGGGTTTTCGGTTACCTGGAATCAGGAGGGCTTCCTCTCCAAAATCTAGTGAAGTGACGAAGGGATATCTTGCAGTGTATGTTGGAGAGGAAATGAAGAGATTCGTGATCCCTATATCATACTTGAACCAGCCTTCATTTCAAGAGTTGCTGAGTCGAGCTGCAGAAGAGTTCGGATATGAACATCCCATGGGTGGTCTCACAATTCCTTGCAGAGAGGATGTGTTCCTAGATATGACTTCTCAGATTAATGATCTATAAAGCGTCGTGAAGGAGACTGACATAGATTTAGCGGACATCTTGTAACATAGGCATTCTCTTACCTTGTAAAGAATTTTTTGTTTTCCATTCTTATGAAGTGGAAAACTTGTCTACAATGATGAGATATTCATGAAAAGATTGTTCTCTAATTTTTCATTTAATCATCACGAATTCAGCACTCAAGTACTTCTTCTGTTATTTTTTTATCCATAAAAATCAGTAATGACAAAAATGGAGATTTCTTTCGAAAAGGGAGAAAAAGGAAACCAAATTTGACAATTGGCTAGATCTCCGTTCATAGAATTCCTGTTTCAGAACTCCGGCTGGGCCAAGTCAATTTGCATGAGCATTGACTGAAGGGTAACGTTAAAAAAATTGTAGCTAAGTTCTTGAGTAAAGTAAAAATTCCAACTTATTTAACCTAACAGTGTTTTAAGCAAAGATGTTAAAACTCAAGATATTCGCTTGTATCTAGACGCTCAAATACTAAGACTTAGGGTCATGAAGGTTTCTTCTTCCTTACAGTCCTTTTCTTTCTTCTGAACACTGATTTAATATCTATCTACTAGATTTCATGGCTTATAATTAGAATTCAAAAGCAGGCAGTCTATCAATATAGGAACAACGCAAATGATCTGTTTTGAGCACGTATGGAACGGAAAGAAGTTGGCTAGTACATTGGCAGAACAATAATTAGGCTCTCTGCTGTAAGGTCACCTTCACAAGAAGGAATTCGTCTTAGCACAGATTATTTAAATGGTACAGCATGAAATCTCAAACACCTTTAAGACAATGCCATGTGAATATGTGATCGGGCACAAACCAATGTCTCAAACTAGATCCCACCAGATATCCCTTTCACCAAATTCAGCGCAGTAAACAATAGCATCCACAGGTTACAAATCCATTTATCTATATCTATATATATACTCATGATGCCATTCTCAAGCAACACAAGTCATTAGATTCTTCAAGAATCAGAATTCACATACTTTTTTATTACAAGTACGCAGGTGACTGATCCTTTAGCTTTTATACTACCCATTCTTCTGGCTAGAAATTTGCCCAAATTTGCACATGTTAACATAAATTTGATTTACTGGTAAGATTGTTTCTTTACGAAAGATCAAGAACTTGATTTTCATGTTCAATAAGGGAAAAAACCTAATATAACTTGAACATAATTTGTTCCCAATCTCTATGTATTCAATTTATATATGTGCAGATTCAATCACAATAAAGTTCTTGAAGATGACTAACGGGTGTTGGTCCGAGTGGTAAATGATGTCTCAAGTTTGAGGTTTGGCGTATGTAGAAAATTCCTATTGGGAGACTCACCCACCATAGCCAAGTGCACGACGCGGGTCGGATCTGGATATAGTAGAAGCAAAGTTCCGGTAAACCAAGTGGGTAACAAAAAAAAACAGTTCTTGAAAATGCATTGGAATAAAAATTCATGTGACCAATCTATCAGACGCTAGACTCACCATTTTTGTGCCTTTACCTCCACACAACTAATTCTTCCAGCTTCCTAAAATTTCTGTCACGCATCTTTCTACATAGATAAACACACTCAATATGCCCAAATAAACAACCAAGTTTTCTCTTTGTTCACCAACAATCCTTATTCTCATAAATCATTAGAGCAATAATGGCAGTTTTCTTGACATTGATAACGCATACGCAGCATTTCATCCTTCACGCTCTTTTAGGGCCTAAACCATCAGTGATAAACATAGGCATTGTAAGAGTCTAGGAATAATGCTGGGTAGCCAAGGGGAAATTCCAATAGCCCCCTCTACTCTCTTTATCAGTAAAGGCGAGGCTACATCGGATCGAGTTTAGACTATCACTCTTTTCTACACCCTCATCACGAATAATGCTGACTTAAACTTCGTTTCGAGAGAGTTTTAAGGTTCTATGATGGTTGATAACATCATAACATGGTTGGATTAGATCAGAGTAGAACCTGTTACTCTGTTACTCTTGTTTTCATCCTTATAAAACAGAATGTTGATTTCAACTTCCTTTTAAGAGACTTGTAAGGTTCTTCTATTGTTGAAAACATCCTAAAAATAAGACGACATTGTTCTCTGTCCATCATATATTCCACATTCATCATAAATATTTGCCACAAAGTGACTTAACCTGCAACTATCACCCAATTTCTACTCACAGTTTATACTTTTCTCTGTGTGTGTGTGTTGTTACACAAATATAAGTGGCCTATGTAATGTTTGAAACATGCCTTAACAAAGAGCAGCTTTAGCACAAGGCATGAACAAACATCTAGAAGAATGAAAGGAAATTTTTCAGTGTATGTTGGAGGTAAAACAAATTCCGATGTCGTGCTAAACTTCATTTCAAGATTTGTTGTTGGGTGAGGTAGATGAAGAAGGTGGACATGATCATCTGATTGGTGACTTCTCTCAAGGAAGATACCTTTCTTAATTATCCCGAATTAACCATCACGAGACAGAGTACGAGACAGAGTCACATGCAAGTAATCCATCTGCTTCCCTCACTTGGATCAACATGAATCTGACTTAGTTTGGTTTCCCTACTTCAACAAGGACCTCTACTTTAATTTCTTCTTAACTTTTCACATGATATGTTAAGAACAATGTGTCCCCACATACAAAAAGCCTCAAACACTACATTTGAGGTCAGAGCCATGCGATCCTTCAAATGCTTCATGACTCACCAATGTCTATTCACATTCCTTGCACTTGCACACCACACATTTCAGATATCACAGTTTTCTCATGTCTATATATATACGCCCACACACCATCCCTGATGTATCCCATCAAGTTTTCTCACATTGCGTACAAACAACAACTTAACCTTCTTCACTCATAGCAACAGTGGCTATTAAGAAGATCCTTCGTAGGTCTCTTTCGAGAGGGAAAGAAGGACTTTCCATGTCGACAAAGGTTCCAAAAGGGTATTTTGCAGTGTATGTGGGAGAAGAGCAGACGAAGAGGTTCGTAGTGCCTGTATCGTGCTTGAACGATCCCGAGTTCCAAGAATTACCAAGCATGGCTGAGGAAGAATTCGGATTTGATCAGCCCATGTGGTCTCACAATTCCTTGCAGCGAAGATATATTTGTCAATCTCCCTTCTCGCCGTGTACCATGATGTTATTTCCCATGTGCACTTGGTCATGAAGGTTCCAATACCATTTCAAGATCACAAAGGATTCAACTTCAAAGCAAAAGGCAAAAGAACAGCGAATTAACTTGCGGTTTGAGCTCTGAGAGATTTCATGGTTGAAGCTTATGTCTCAAAGGGAAACAGGTATTGTAATTATTTCATCTAAAGGATGGTGACACAAACGGCTTCATTGATCTGCTACTATAATGCCTAGCTCTCGCTCGATCCAAGACACGATTACACAAAGCAGGGCTGCCCCAAGGATTCTCTTCATTCTTTGATACGGAAAATGGACTTGTTACACGGATTATGTGAATTGTAAAGTTTCATTCTTTAATGGGAAAAAATGATATTGAAATTATTTTTCTCTATTCAGAAATGTTGAATTAATTCTACTCGCATGGGTTGAATGTGAGAATAGCGTGAGAAGTAATAAAAAAACTTCTTCATGGAACTTCACTTATACCTTAATCATCTTAAACTTCCATTAAATTTGTTTTGTAATAGTAGAATATAGTGTATAGGCATCGCTGTCAAGGATTGTTACAGTTAATATTTTTTTAACTAGAAGTGAAAGTTGAGATGGTTGATGCCAGCTCATAAATAGAGTTGTTGTCTCCAATAATTGTAGGCTATTAATGTTGGAGACAATAAGGTTTTGGTGGGGACTACGTTGGAAAAGACCTCTCGTGTTCATTCACGGGTTAGTTGTTTGAAAGTTGTGGCCATGACAAAGGCAACAATACTAGTGATTGTACCAAAAGACGCCTATAAGACGCAACTATTTTCAGACTTTTTGTGCAACTTCTCACACAAGTTGGGATGTACTTTTATAAACTAATTAGAGTTCAATTTCACCAAAATAAAATCAGAGCATTTGGAGTTTACTGAAACTTGGGGCTTGTTTGGAGAAGTCACTTCTATTCTAAATGACTCATTTAAACTTGGATAAAAGTGAATTAGTGTACATTTTCTTTTATTTTTTATTATAAGTTATTTGTAACTAATTTATATGTAATCTTTCTTAAAATATAAGTAATTTTTAATGTTACAGTTATTAATTACACAATTTTATTATCATATTAGTTTTTACTCTCTTCTATTATATTTTTATTAAATATGGGTATGTATAAAAAAATAATTAATACTCTTTAAAATTAAACAAGCCCTTTATATTAAAGACAAAAAATAATATAATTTATATCTAGATAGACAAGTCACTTTTAAAGAGGCACAGGGTGATTCCAAACACATTCTTAATGTCTTAAAAGAGAGTTAAAAGAATATGAACTCAAAATGATCCAGCGTATGATACAGTTCATTTTGGCTTATTCCCAAAGTTGAGATGAGCTTTTGCATTTAACAGTAACATTACATGATTTCTTCCCGTGGGTTACTTCCCTTCTGAAGAAACCAAGGTACCATATATTTACGTAACGTAGCAACATGGTAATAACACAAACAGGCGGCGACAGTTAAATTGTAAATAAAAGCTGCGACATATGTCTCTGAATTTAATTTCTGGTTTGGCAACATGAAGTACCTAATTACTCAGCCATGGCTAGACAGAGTGACAAGCAATTTGTACGTCTGCCTCCTCTGCTCTCTTCTCAGATGAGTTGGGTCCTATGTATATTTTGGTCGTTGGCTTTTCAAGACACGACCATGTGATCCCTTAAATGCTTTTGTTTATGTCTCCCCATTGTCATTTCCTCTCCATCACACACCGCATACTGCAGATATCACAACTTGCTTGCATATCTTCCAATTCATCTCTATATATACACCCACCTATTTACCATTCTCATCATCAAGTTTTCTCACATTTCTCATAAACAAAACTAAGCCACCTTCTCTCATGGCAACAATGGCCATTAAGCACATTCTGCGTCGTTCTCTTTCAAGAGGGAAAGAAGGGTCTTCCATGTCTCCTAAGGTTCCAAAAGGATATTTTGCAGTGTACGTTGGAGAAGAAGAAAAGAAGAGGTTTGTGGTGCCTGTATCGTTCTTGAATGAACCCGAATTCCAGGAATTGCTGAGCATGGCTGAGCAAGAATTTGGATTTGATCATCCCATGGGTGGTCTCACAATTCCTTGCAGACAAGATATTTTCATCAATCTCACTTCTCGCTTGGTACCATGATGTTTCTCTCATGAGGGTATTATATGTGGCTGCAAAATGGAGATCACTTATGAAGATATAAGTGGCAGAACAGAACGTGGGATGAGATGCAAAGCAGTTTTCTCTGCTGAAATCTACTAGAAATCATCGGCCAAGGCCAAGGATCGATCCAAGACCGATCAGAACTCGAAGCAAAAGCCTTCATTGACTTGCTAGTAACATCTAGCTCTCAGAAACAAGACACGATCATTCAGTTATCCGCATTCTTCAAGGAGCAAGAGTTACTCTGTTTTTGTGAATTGTTACACAGATTATGTGATTAAAACGAAATGTACTATGAAATTGAGCAAATGAAACGATTCCAGTCATTATTCTACACTTGTTTTTGGCCATCTGTTATGAGTTGAATTTCCTTCAAGGATTAATTAAGCTGTTACAATGATATAAACTAAAAGTGATTTTAGACTAAAATGAGGGAAGCATGCCCATTTAATGGATGCCAGCTTACAAACTCTGTCCTTGTCTCCAATGATTTACGGCAAAGATTATTATAGCTTTACTGTAGAAAACGATTAGGTTTTGATGGGAACTGTAGTATAAAAGGACTTCTCATGCTACTTTACGGGTTTTGTTTTCCATGTTAGCCAATAGCAGCTAAAAACGTCGGCAAAACGCAAACTATCTGCCTCTAGTGATGAGCCAATTAAATTTATTATACGTACATATGCATGTGAATTCTGATTTGTATAAGATTATTTTACAGATTATGGATTTGCATACGTACTCCAAATCTTGTTATATCTCATTACTTATGTAGTTATATTGTATATTTACTCACAGCAGTCCCGGATCATAAGCTGAGATCAATGACCTATCTTTCGGAAGTTCTGATCACAAATACTATAGTATCATCCTATCATTAGAGTTAAACCTTAAACCAATGTTTCTCCGCTCAAGCTAATTTAACACTTGGAAAATTGGAGTAAAGTTCAGAATTCCAAGTATGCTTTGATAAATAATCCTGGCCATAATTATTCAACCAACTTCAAGGTCTTTCCAGTATCCTCATAACCATGGAAGCGAGAGGAATAAATGGGAAAAATAAAGTAAATTTTGTAGGCGGGAAGGGAAAATGTTGCGTTCTAGTTATATCTTTTGTAATTGATTTAGAAAATGCGATGAACTTTAAATGTAATAAGCACATATTCTAATTCCTCCGGTTTTATATGTCTAAGTCTAACGTGAATTTCTCTAAATAAACTCAAATATTCGATTCTGCAATTCAATTTTTGCAACAATGTCATCTAACTAAGAATCTCGCAGCCATCAAGAAGCTTCATGGTTATCTGCTCACAACGGGCGTGCTTTGTTTCGCATGACTTCCACTCTGAATTCATAGCCACTTGTACCAAATGCTTTCCCGGTAACAAATTTCAGACCTTTATTGATCTCTTCAAATGCATCAACTCCACAACCCCATTGTACTTCAATGTAATAATATCTTATTTCTGTCAAAAAGGTTTCCCTTTTCTTGCTCTCACAACTCTCTCCTTCATGAACACAAACGGAGTCCCGTTCGATTCGTATACTCTGTGTAGTTCTTTGACTGCCTCGTCTAGAACTAAAGATATTACATTTGGAAAACAGATTCATGCCGTTGGAGGAAAATCAGGTTGGTTATCTAGTGTTTTTGTGGGTTCCGCTCTCATTGATTTGTACTCAAAATTCTCAAATCTAAAAGATGCAGCCCTTATGTTCGACGAAATTCCCCAGAAGAATGCTGTGTGTCAACGCACTTTTGGCTGGTTATGGTGAGGCTAGATCCAAGAACTTGAACTGATTAGGAAAATGCCCATGTTGAAGTTGAAATATGATCACTTTACATTTACAGCTGCTTTACGTGCATGCACTGGATTATCTGCAATTGAAATTGGTAGACAAGTACATAGTTTTTTGCTTCGTACTGTGCATAACATAGACAGTGATGTGTTTCTCCTGAGTGTTTTAGTTGAGATGTATGGTAAGTGAGGCCTGATAAAGAAAGCTTTGCAGGTCTTCAAGTTGGCTGGAATGCAAATTAGAGGACAAAAAAGTAGGGACATTGTATTATGGACTTCAATGCTTGGGTTATAAGGAAGAAATGGCTTTTACAAGGAAGTAGGTGCTTTGTATAATGAAATGTTGGCAGAAGGAATCAGACCTGATGGGGTAGCATTTCTGACAGTAATCTCAGCTTGTAGTCGCACTGGCCAATTACAAGCTGGAATAAAGTATTTTGCATCCATGTCTAATGACTTTGAATTGGATCCTGGTCCAGAGCATTATAGATGCCTAGTTGACTTGCTTTACTGGGCTGGGAACTACTGAATGAGACACTATAAGGGAATGAGAAACTCTAGTGTCTCCATGTGGGGAACACTACTTAGTGCTTGTGTGGATCGTGGGAATATTGAAATGGGCAAATTGGCAGCTCAAAGAGCTCTTGAGTTGGATCCCCAAAATGTTGGGACTTGCGTTATGCTAGCAAACCTATATGCCCGGTTTGGCATGTGGGATGAGATTGGGAAGTTGAGGAGGGTATTGATTAAAGAGAGAGGGTTAAAAAAAGATGTTGGCTGCAGTTGGGTTCAGGTGTCATGTTGATTGCTCAATTGCTTGGAAATGCTTAAAGTAATGTTCTTGTTCCTATCTGAGAATAAGAGGCCTCTGTTCCAAATTTTGAAGATTCATCCGATCATATGTAGTACTGAATATTGTTACGTTGCTCTCTGTACCAGAACATATTAATTACTGAACATTGATTTGCCAATTGACATATTTTGCCTGAGATACATCAAAACAATATGAACCGTGTATCTTGGACTGGTCTTAGATGCTCAGAAACGCTATGAACTGTTAACTTACATACCTCACGACCATTAGGAACATGAATAGGGTGATTATCTAGTCTCCAGTCGCAAATTTTTGTCAGAATACAATTGGAAATAACATTGTCATTGCCGTGTCAAACTCAAACAATTAGTCGAGGGAACGAGAAGGTTTGCAAGCGCCCTAAAAAAATTTGTCGGACTGAAGAATTTATCTTGCTTTATGCAATAGTTATCATGTGTTATTCCAGCTCTTTGACTGTAACTGTAAGATATTATAATGTAATACTTAAGTTTCTCGTTATTTATATCTTATTCTCTGATCTCTTAATTCAGAAGAACTTATATTCTATTCTCCAAATCATAGACCACTCTCATTAAGCTAGATGAATTCACTCTTCATAACACAAACTGGCGGCGACAGTTAAATTGTAAATAAAAGCTCCGACATATTTCCCTGAATTTAATTTCTGGTTTGGCAACATGAAGTACCTACTCAGCCATGGCTAGACAGAGTAACAAGCAATTCGTACGTCTGTCTCCTCTGCTTTCTTCTCAGATGAGTTGGGTCCTATGTATATTTTGGTCGTTGGCTTTTCAAGACACGACCATGTGATCCCTTAAATGCTTTTGTTTATGTCTCCCCATTGTCATTTCCTCTCCATCACACACCGCATACTGCAGATATCACAACTTGCTTGCATATCTTCCAATTCATCTCTATATATACACCCACCTATTTACCATTCTCATCAAGTTTTCTCACATTTCTCATAAACAAAACTAAGCCACCTTCTCTCATGGCAACAATGGCCATTAAGCACATTCTGCGTCGTTCTCTTTCAAGAGGGAAAGAAGGGTCTTCCATGTCTCCTAAGGTTCCAAAAGGATATTTTGCAGTGTACGTTGGAGAAGGAGAAAAGAAGAGGTTTGTTGTGCCTGTATCGTTCTTGAATGAACCCGAATTCCAGGAATTGCTGAGCATGGCTGAGCAAGAATTTGGATTTGATCATCCCATGGGTGGTCTCACAATTCCTTGCAGACAAGATATTTTCATCAATCTCACTTCTCGCTTGGTACCATGATGTTTCTCTTATGAGGATATTATATGTGGCTGCAAAATGGATATCACTTATGAAGATATAAGTGGCAGGACAGAACGTGGGATGAGAACGATGCAAAGCAGTTCTCTCTGCTGAAATCTACTAGAAATCATCGGCCAAGGCCAAGGATCGATCCAAGACCGATCAGAACTCGAAGCAAAAGCCTTCATCGACTTGCTAGTAACATCTAGCTCTCAGAGACAAGACACGATCATTCAGTTATCCGCATTCTTCAAGGAGCAAAAGTTACTCCATTTTTATGAATTGTTACAGAGATTATGTGATTGAAACGAAATGTACTATGAAATTGAGCAAATGAAACGATTCCAGTCATTAGTCTACACTTGTTTATGGCCATCTGTTATGAGTTGAATTTCTTTCAAGGATTAATTAAGCTGTTACAATGATATAAACTAAAAGTGATTTTAGACTAAAATGAGGGAAGCATGCCCATTTAATGGATGCCAGCTTACAAACTCTGTCCTTGTCTCCAATGATTTACGGCAAAGATTATGATAGCTTCACTGTAGAAAACGATTAGGTTTTGATGGGAACTATCGTATAAAAGGACTTCTCATGCTACTTCACGGGTTTTGTTTTCCAGTTAGCCAATAGCAGCTAAAAACGTCGGCAAAACGCAAACTATCTGCCTCTAGTGATGAGCCAATTAAATTTATTATACGTACATATGCATGTGAATTCTGATTTGTATAAGATTACTTTACAGATTATGGATTAGCATGCGTACTCCAAATCTTGTTATATCTCATTACTTATGTAGTTATATTGTATATTTACTCACAGCAGTCCCGAATCATAAGCTGAGATCAATGACCTATCTTTCGAAAGTTCTGATCACAAATACTATAGCATCCTACTATCATTAGAGTTAAACATTAAACCAATGTTTCTCCTCTCAAACTAATTTAACAGTTGGAAAATTGGAGTAAAGTTGCAGAATTCCAATTTGCTTTGATAAATAATCCTGGCCATAACTATTTAACCATCTTCAAGTTCGTTCCACTATCCTCAGAACCATGGAAGCGAGAGGAATAAATGGGAAAAAATAAAGTAAATTTTGTAGGCGGGAAGGCAAAATGTTGTGTTCTAGTTATATCTTTTGTAATTGATTTAGAAAATGACAATGAAATTTAAATGTAATAAGCACATGTTATAATTCCTCCGGTTTTATATGTCTAAGTCTAACGTGAAATTCTCTAAATCAACTCAAATATTCCATTCTGCAATTCAATTTTTGCAACAATGTCATCTAACTAAGAATCTCGCAGCCATCAAGAAGCTTTATGGTTATCTGAAGGATTTGTACTGTCTTGTTTCATGCAATAGTTATCATGTGTAATTCCAGCTCTTTCACTGTAACTGTAAGATATTATACTGTAATACTTAAGTTTCTCGTTATTTACATCTTATTTTCTGATCTCTTAATTCTGAAGAACTTATATTCCATTCTCCAAATCATAGACCACTCTCATTAAACTAGATGAATTCATTCTTGATAAGCTGTCGATTCCTTTAGTGTTCATTACATATTCCCGGCTATGGAGGTTGATGAAAATGAGAAGCCGTGAGATTGAATTTCTTTTTCTTTGTAAGTCCGAAGCCACCCCCTCAGAAAGGCTCCCTCCTTTAGAACAAACACCTTATGGTTATGTAAAATTTAATTGCTATGGTGCTTTCAGCTAGAAACATTGCAGGGCTGGAATTGGGATCATTTGCAGGAATCATGAAAGTGGATCAAGGGCTGGTTGGAAAATGTGGTTGCGGATTCTAGCTTCATGACTGAGCTTTTAGCAATGAAAAAAGAACTCAACAGACCAGTACTTTTTCTGAATTACACAATCTGTTGGTCAATGGATCCCCCAAGTCTTGCAGTTGGAAATACCAGGGTATCTTGGAGGATATCTTTCTTATGGCTGAATCCTTGGAGAATCTGTCCTTTTCTCTGACTTTTAGACAGGGAAATGTTGTTCTAAGGGAGATGGAACCGAGGGTTTGGGTTGTGAACCACCACCTCCTCTAGTTTGTTTCATCTACAAGGACTCAGTGTATAGGAGTGACTCTGTTCTGTTCTGGATCTCTAGAGGATAGGAATGGCATTGGCTAAATTCATTGCTCTGTATTGTTTTTTGGTGTGCCCCTCTTTTGATTCTTGGGGCTGAAACTCGTATGTATCTCTTTTCCTATCCTTAATATTATTATCCAGTTGGTCAAAAGAAAGATAAGCATGTGATTAAACATCATGATTTCTCAGAGGACTTTTTATATGTACGGGGTTGAGCTAGGTTGAAGCATCAGGTTTTTGCAATTAATTATCAAATTGGATTGTAACTACCACATGCATAATTAATGTGGTGGGTTTTGTACTGAGAAAGGATCCTACCGTGATGCTTTTAAGAGGTACGAATTGTGCTACTTCTTATCCAAAGGGGGGCCCTTGTTTGTTGGGACGGTAGGTACTCTCGTTGGTACCACTCATGGCTTCTGAAGGGCCGTGCATGTGATTCCCCAGTTGATTCGATTGGTTTAACTATATAGGGAAGAAGGGTGTGGGAAATAAGTTTTGCAATTTCTATCAGAATTTCTGTAATGTTATTTTACAGTCCTCATCTTTTACTTTATATATTCTTTAAAATTGGAATATATACAGTTACCCACTTACCCTTACAACTTCTCTATTATTATGAATATGCCCCCAGGTGGTTTCATCTCATCTCTACTTCAGTAGTCTCTAACTATGGAAATAGAACATGGCTCACCCAATTGCAGGCTTCAGATTAGTGTAGGAGTACGAGTGCATGTGGGTGTGATGTTAAATGTTATGTCGTATGCTTCGTCTTAATTCAAGCTTTCCTCACAGCCCACTACCGCATCACATGGTTCTAATATTATCACTATCAACTGAATACTCCATGATCCGTTTTCTCTGATTCCAACCATAACCAACCACCATCCTTTAGGATATGGCATTCCCACATTTGGTGGTTTATACTCTGTTTTAGCCTTGATTCGATTCCACAACAAAAGGCAACAGAGAACTGACAAAAAGGTAAATCGTAATGTGCTCACCAATTACAGAAACACTCTGATGATGAGATGTTCCTAATGGGTAAAGTGGGAGAAATGGAGGTTACAGATTTATTTGGAGGAATATTAAGTTTCTTTTTCACGTGGTTGTAAATGATTTCACTGTTGTCCTGACCAGGCCAGAGGATCCTGGAGGCAAGAGTAACATGGCCTTCGTGTGCTCAAGGAAAGGTCAAGTCGCCATCATCTCAAAAGGAATATCCCTCCTTTGATTTCCTCTCATGATAATTCTCAATACCTATATATGTTACTGATACGTTGAGTTTGTATTTTGTCGAGCTTCTTTCATTACAACAATCTTCATAGCCTGGTGCATAATTTTACTCTGTTCCACTCTCCATTTGAACTCTCTATTAGCACTTGGTATAAAGAACTCTAGTTTTGATAACAACTTTAGGCAATTTTGTCGAATAAGTTGATATTTGTATATGAGGATTTCTCGGACACTACAGTCCACCACAAATTGAAGAAAATGGTGGGCCTTTCTAACTTGTCCAATGAATCTCATTCACAGAACATGAAGAGTCTTTGGAACGATGGCGACATGCAGCATGAAGGCAACTCTTTTCCCACATAAAATCAAAACCTAAAACTGATCGCTTTCTTACATCCAAATAGTAATGATGAGAACAAACAAACAAACAAACAAGGGGTCAATAATGAAATAAATAAACGGTATTGAATTATGAGGTAAATGAACAGATAACATAGATTTTAGAGGTTATCTTATATGCGCAAATTGCATATTAGTTATTCGAATTTTGCCCCTCACAGCATGATTAGGAGTGTTTGGCACTGAGCAGCTTGAAGGACAGATCACAGAAATGACGGACAATGCTGTAATATCATCTTGTGAACCTTTGGAATGGATTTAAATTGTCTGGATGAAATAGAGAGCAAAACAATAAGTAAATATATTAGACTCTTGTACATTTTACAGGACGTTAAGACAGCACCGAAATTTTAGTGCATATTAGAGATTATATGTTTACAAGTATAACTAAAAAATGATATTATAAAAATATAGGGCATAGGTTGATTTGTTGATATGAATAGGTTATCGGTGGGGGTGGGTGGGGAGGCATCGAGACAGGACCACATGGTTGAAAGGCTATAATTTGAAGAAAGAAACAGAGCATTAGTGGATGGTCCGAAATGTACGAAGGTTGATGAATGGAGAAGCCTGCACTTGCTCCTTTCATTTCCACTTTTGTCATTCTTTGATTGTGTTTTCACTCCAAACATTTAATATCAATGCCTTCCAAAGGACCTTAAGCACCAACCCACATTGAATAAAACCAAACTCTTCCAGTTACATAGGGTTAGCTGGTTTATCTTTGTCTCTCAAAAACAAAATAACTACACAAGCTACTTGTGTTACATGTTGTATTGTAACTGGAAGGGAGATTACGGAGGATACAGAGAGACAAGAGATGTGGGAGGAACGACATGGACATATTTTGTAGTTACAGAAAGTGATAGGCTTGCGATATCATGCATGAAATATTGTAGTATAAATTATGTCAATAATTTGCTTAGCACTATGTCTGATATGAAGATGCAACATCTAATGAGGTCAAAATCAGGAAAGAACGAGCAACAAATACCGGGATCTCTCTCTCTGCTAAAGAAATTAAGAAAAACGAGAAAAAAAATCCGAGTTCAATTTTAAGTACTCATACAAATCCAAAGTTGGGTCCCCAACTTGATGTCACCAATCTAAGGTTTTATCCCAACTTTTTCATCAAACTCTAGTCTCCCGTCTAAATTTAAAAAGAATCAGTACAAATCTTGTGCTTGTGTTATGGTCATCACCATTGTTATAAATCCACAATCAACATGATTTGTATTTGAATGGATAACCAAATTCAAAAACAAGCAAGCCCTTCCCTTGGTTAGCACGTGAATAGTGCCAACATAATTTAATCATCCAAGTATCCCATATGCAATGTTTATTTATTGCAGTAAAAATAGATACGAAAAATAAAAGTAATAGCTAAAAGTAATAAGGGATGGGGGGGCCCATATTGCTATAAGAAGGGCAACATAGCATAGGAATAGCCAGTGGGGTTGGGTCCCACCACGTCCTTCCCTGAATTACCCTTACCCCAAAAAATAGTGACGTCGCTCTTGATTCCTGGGAGGGGCAAGCTCTTGTCATAAATACCCCATTCATCCAAACCATTCTTGCCATCACCACCACACCACCACCACCTCTTTCTTCTTCCTCCTTCTCTGATATCCTTCAACTCCTCCTCCGTTTCTCTCTGGCTCACAAAATATGGCTATTAGAAAAGCAAACAAGCTCCCCCAGAGTGCAGTAATAAGGCAAATCCTGAAGAGATGTTCAAGCTTAGGAAAGAAGCAAGGTTATGATCATGCGGAAGAGGACGATGGAGTGATCCCTGTGGACGTGCCAAAGGGCCATTTTGCAGTGTACGTGGGTGAGAACAGAACTAGATACATCGTTCCCATCTCGTTCTTGACGCACCCTCAATTCCAATCCCTCCTGAGACAAGCTGAAGAAGAATTCGGATTCCATCACTCTATGGGTCTCACTATTCCCTGTGAAGAACTTGTCTTCAGGTCTCTCACCCAAATGATTCGGTGAAGAAGAAGATGATGATGACCAAGATGAAGCTGCAACTTTTGCTTCTCTATTTCTGAACATCTGGATCTCTTCCTCACGCTTCTCACTCGTCAATTCTTGATCTGCTTTTCTTTTTTTCAGTTTTTTTAGTTTGTCTCATTCTTTTCTTCATTTTTTCTCTAAAAAATGTTTATGATGTGACTCTAACTTAGGACCCGTGAGCATTTCAAGAAAATTGTATACAGGCTTGAGATATTCCTCGCAGAGGTTGAGAAGTTGGTTATGTGTTATGTCAATGAAAGCTTGGTAGTTTTTGTGGCCAACCGAACTTGTTCTCTTTATCCACATGAGCTTCTGCAAAATTAAGAATACATTATAGTAGTAGGTCCAATACTAAACCATGAATATTCGACGAAAGTAATAATAGGTGGGAAAAGAGAAGGAAAGAAGAGGAAACAGAGCTTAAATAGCTTGTCAGAGGAGAGGAGCGGTACCTAAGTTGTACAGTCTCGTTGGTGTGGGCTTTAACTACCCCACCTGCACAAACAAAAGAATGTCCCACCTCAGCATTATTATCAAAGAAATGAGGCAAAAGGATTTTGCTAAACGGACGCTTGATACTGTAAACGTGTGATTAAATAGAATTTTAAAAATGGGCTTATAAAAAAAAAGTTGATGGGCATCTTATAAAAAATAATTTTTAAAAAAGAGTTTATAAAAAAAATAATTTTAAATAAATGAGTGTTTGGATAGTTATTTCTAAAAATATTTTTGTTATTGTTAAATGACGAAAAATATATGAGTATTAAGAGAGGAGAGAGTGTGTAAAAAATAAAATAGAAAAAAAGTAGGAGAGAGAAGAGATGGTGTAAGAAAAAGTAGGAGATAATGTGTAAGAAAAAGTAAGGGTAATATAATAATTAGTTAGTTCATAAGCTCTTTTACTATTCTATAAGCTGCTCTAACCAGCTTATCTGAAACTTTGATTTTAAACCATTGTTTAGTCCAAAAATTTATTTAAACAAATATGACTATTTATTTTAAAATTTCTCGAAATTGAGATTTGAGCCTAAAAACTCTTAAAAAATACGTTTGGAGTAGTTTTTAAATAGGCTCTAAAATAATTCACAAAAGAAATTCTAGAGAATAGTGAGATCCCAAAGGAACTTATAGCTTTGAGTAGGTGTGAGTTGCAATCTTATGATAGTTAGTTGTATATAGCTTTGAGTAGGTGTGAGTTGCAATCTTATGATGGTTAGTTGTAATTTCTAAATGAAGAGGAGGGAGTAAAAATAACCGGGAATACCTTTCAGAATATGACCCGTAATAGAAACTAGCTAGAGGGAGTGTATAGTATACCAATGAAGCAGAAGGTGGAGTGAAAAGGTTGGAAATTGAGAAGGGATGTAAATTGTAAAGAGCATCATGGCGTGCAGGGGCTTAATCTTGCATTTATAGAAGTTGCATAATTTAAAGCATCAAATTCAAAGGGAAGTGAGAGATGAGATTATTTATTGAAAAATTGACAAAGAAAACTCTAAGAAATAATAAATAACAAGATGGGAAGTTAATAATAATAGATTAAATAGTAGTACCATAATATTTATTTATTTATTTTTAAAAATCTATTATTATTTTTTTATTTATATATGTGGTGGTTGCAAAAGATGTAAAAACTGAGAGGGAACAAAGGCATTAGTTTTTCAGCAGAGAAAAGGCTGCCTTGCTCTGAATTACTAATTCTGAACTCTCTGTTGGGTTGACCGTATAACCCACTTGAGGCGTCTGACACTCTTGCCTTTGGCCTTTCTGAACTGTCTCACCCAACCTCCTTCCTCGAATGAATTGCTGGCTCAGTCAAACACACAATCTACTTCAAATCTCATTCTTCATCATGCATGCTCAAGTCATATAGCAGCCTTCACAAGTTCCCTATTCTTCCTTTTTGCCTCTTCCTTCATTAACCTTGTACTCTTGTATCCATTTTTATTTGCAAATGCCTACATACGAGCTTCTCTACTATGCATGTAGTACAAATATTCAAGCATCAGTGGAGTTAGTAATGAGAGGAGTACTTATGTCATGTGCATCCAGAGATGTATGTGAAATGCTAACTAGTAACTAGTTCTGCTGTCATCGCTTCAGATACTGTCCCCACCCATGTTCTCTGCCAAGTTCCTCTCCTTTTTCGATTCAACAATCCTACTATCTTATCCTAACAACTGCTTTCAATCTCTGTTCCATAATCAATGGGCAAGGCGCATGGTGAAATGTCCATGTCTTTGAATGAATCTATATATTGAGAATAAAATTTTAACTTCTTGGTACCATCGAAATTCGAAAACCTTGGGCGAACGAGGAAGGAACACTAAAAATGATTCTCTCAGTCAAATCACTGATACGACTATGGATGTTGGAGGGGACTAAATGATATCACCAGATAAGATCAATGTCTAATACCACTTACTGCCTTTTAAATCAGCACTCCCAGGCTAAAAGCAACTTCTGCTTCTCTTCTTTTGGCCCCAAAATACAGACACGTTCACACATTTCCCAGCTCTTTTTTCCTGCATCCGGTGATCGAGCCCACCGTTGAGGTTGATGGGGATGACAACCCGTGATAGATACCCCCACAAGGGGGTCCCACGGAAAGCTCCCTGCAGAATCATATGATATTCGCCCACGTGTCCTGTCAGGGTTCGTCCAGAGACATTAAAATACAACCAAATTAAACACTCCCTTCTCAAATCTCAAATAGTCGCTTGCACCGAAAATTATCACAGAACTCAAGTGCCCATGCGATTAGATTTATGATTTTTTTTTTTGTATTTTTTGTCCCAATGATATTGCTTGTGTTTTGAACAATAAAGAAAACTGAGAATATTGTTTGAAAATTATTAATATAAACATTCAATTAATGGATGCCTATAATTTTTTTTGGCATTTTTACTGTACCTTATAGAATATCTAATGCTCTTGTCGTTTTCCTACGAGTCAATCCCTTAATGATACATTTAAATAATTATAAATGCGTGTATATACCACATACATTCACCATAAAATTAAGAAGATGATTATATTTTAATTATATATTGATTATAAATTATATAACTAATTTATACAAATTAAAAAATTAATTAAATTAGTTATTTATTTAAAAAATATATATTAATTTTTTTAAAATATTTTTTAATCATTTATATTGAAAGTTACTTTTTTTTTATAGGGAATTTTTTTAAAAAAATATAAATTTAATTTAAAAAATAAAATAAATTAAAATTTTATATCTAGAATCAAAATAAATATATCTATTAGCTCTTGCTTGTTTGGGAACCCCAAAAGCACTTATTAAGGAAGGGGGAAGTGTTTTTTATGCAATCCAGAAATTCTTATCAAATATTTACATCATATAATGTAAAATTATGATTAAAAAGTCTGCATCAGACTCTTGTTTTTCAGTGACAGTTATAACAAGTTATGGAGAGAGGTACGTTGAATGGGAAAGAACAAACAACGCCATGCATATATACATGCCAACGTTTTCTACTCAAGAAGCCAAATTTATTATCAACATTAATTTTCAAAGGTGGTTCCACCAAACCCAAGTCTGATAGGGTGTCATGGCTAAGCTCTTCTTTGCTTATCGAAGCAGTTTAAACAACATTCACTGAATCTCCATACGAAAGGCTCTCTGCCCACAGTTATTATAGGATTCATTAAGAAAATGTGAATGAATAATTATCATACAAATTTTTAGTTATTTAATTAATCATTTCAATCCTCATGTCATTGCTTATATAGAAATCCTTAAATCGCTTGCAATCTGCCGGTCTATTGAAGCAAAAGCTATTTTCTTCAAAGTCAACGGAACCCGTGACTTCAAAAAAAAACAAAAAACAAAAACAAGTAGAAGAGAATTACAACAAGTTAAAATTGCTGAAAAATATTTCATTAAAATTTTTGTCGTGCAAAGTACCTAAAACTTGTTTAGAAATTGATTGGTACAACTCATCTTTAATAAATATATTTAAATTTTTTTTATAACAAAAAAAAATGACGAAACACAACCAATTTCATTAAAATGGGAAAGTGTAGAGACATCTCTATCAAATGGAATCGAGGTATCAAGTCATTGGGAAATACAGAAACCTCATTCTAGTGTGTTGATTTGGATGTAATAACGTGGACAATGGTGTTCATGAGTCATGAACGAGACTTGACGTTGCCTTTATTAAAACAACAACAGCAGCAGTAGCAGCTGAGAACTCCTTGTCCTTCTTGTCTTTTTCTAGTAGTCCTTTCGTGGAGACAAGGTTACGCTGTCCATTACAACCAACCTATTACAATACATGTCGCGGCTTCCTCTTAATAATGACTCTTGTTTAATTTTTCAAGGGATTTAACTATACTTTATGACTTTTAAGTCAAATTAAATATCAGAACGCACGCTACCTCTGCTAATTGGTCTACTTATTTTTAGAGAGAGATTAAAGAGAAGTTTTAAACAAATTCCAAGAACAATCACGGATATCCTTTGGGATGATAATTCGGCAATTCAGACGTAACTATACGTATTGTTTTGGGCCATGGTTATCTATAATGAATGAAATATTATGATTACTAATTCTGACTAACTTCTTCGATTACACGTACAATATTCTCTATTTAGCACGTGCGGCCAACAGATAAATTTAATTTTTATCCCATAAGCAAAATTCCGTAACTTAATTAGTGCGTGTTTAGATTCAGAGAATTAATTTTGGACAAAATTTCAATTTAGGAAAATTTAAAATAAACAGTATTTTTTGTTCAGAATTAATTTTGGCCAAAATCTCGGTTTAAAAAAATTTGAAACAAACAGTCATTTTTATCCAGAATTAATTTTGGTCAAAACCTCAATTTGAAACCATAGTTTTGAATAAACTACTAAAAATAGATTTTATAACAGTAAAAAAGCTTATAGACTATCTAATTATTATTTTACTCTTATTTTTTCTTATACTCTCTCTCCTATCTCCTCTCTTTTCTTCACACTATCTCCTATTTCCTCTCTCTTCTCTACACTCTCTTCTCTCTCCTATTTCTTCTCTCTCCTCTCTCTTATTTATTATCTACCCTCTCTTCTCTCTCATACTTTAATTAAATCATAACCTTTTTGATAATTTATTAATATAAAAAATAATTCTACTACTAATCATCCAAATATCTCTATTTTTAAAATATATTCTTCCCAAAATTTATTCTTTCCAAAATTTATTATTTCCATAATTTATTCTTTTCAAAATCTATTCTCCAGAATCTATTCTTTCTAAAATATATTATTTAAAAATTAATTCAAACACACCCTTGATTTAGCAACCGCCTAGTGCTTACACAAGATCAAGTACATATAGACATAATACCTAAGCAAAAAGTACCGCTACGTTAATCCTGAATTCCAACTCCCAACAGACAAAACTGACCAGATTGAATATGCAAAGATGATCGATGCATGACTTTTAATTTTGAGAATTGAGATCCTTCAATTATTACTCCTCGTTCTTATAAACCATGGATTAAAATGAGATCATGGGCCTTGCTTGGTAAACCCAAATAATCAAGACCACTTTCTCGGCCTAGGCGAAAAGTTGAGGGAGAAATTAAAAAGAATGCACGTTGAGGCAAGCCTTTCCTTTAACCCACCGTTCATGGGTTCTACTTGTGGGAAATAATGAGAAATGTGATTATTAGAACATATTTGATTATTGAATTAAAGAGTATTATTTTATTATAATTTTAATTATATAATTTAAAAAAATATCTTAATTGTTTGCTATTTAAATTTATGTCTTAGGGTAATAGACAGCTCGCCTTACTCAACATTCATATTATTTAGAAAAAAATGAAATTTCACCTTACCCTTAGATTGTAAAGAAACCCAACTTATTTTTAAAAAAATTTATACAAAAAGAAAAGTCTTTCCTTCATATCATAGATAGTGGTTGAATTTAACTTTTTTTTAAAAAAAATCAAACCCCCTATTATTTGTAGATTTAATTGAAGAAAAGATTAGGCATATGACTATTTATAATGTAATCAATCTCTAAAAAATACTATTTTATTTTAGTTCTAATTATTTTATGCTTAAAAATAATTTATAACCTATCATATCTAATATTAATATTTTTTAAGAGAAAATAAAATTTTATGTACTTTTAGATTATGGAAGATCTAACCCCTCACTACAAGTTTTTGTAAAAAAAAAACAAATATTAGATGAAAAAAGCCCTTAAATCTAGTTGACCAATAGGTACGCTTTACAATATACAAGTAACACAGCCATCATTTGTATGCCTTTAAGCTCACTTCAAAGACTGCGTTCTTTCTTTTCTTCACTTTCTAACTACCAAGTTATTATGTATAACAAACTCGCTAAACATTTAAAATTACTGGGGGAAAGTTATAAAATAATCCTAATTTTTTTTAAAAAAAATAATAGTTAATTAATCTATCGCAAGCTAGTCCCCATAGTGTACTGCCCCAGAGTCACGGAAACGGAAACATGCTTCAGCAGATCGGCGCGTCGTGAAGCAAAGGCCAAGATTCTCCTCCAACAGGATCAAAATTACTGAAGGCATCCACGTGGCAACGCTCCTGCAAATCCTCGAGGCTCAAGTATCGGGTCGGGTATCCAGACATGGCTCGCAGGGCCTCTTCGAAGAGCGACTCGTTGCACGGGATCGTTAACGGACCTTGCGTGCAGAAGTCGTACTCCTCTTCCGCTTCCACCAGAAGCTTCTTGAAGATCGGGGTGTTAAGGTACGTCGTCCGCACGATGAACCTCCTCCTACTAGCGCCTACGCACACGGCCACATGACCGGCGGGAACATCCGACGACGGCGTTCTAGCCCCCGTCGCACATGCCTTCTTTCGCCACCGCAGAAGCATTTGCCGGATTTGAACAATCTGGCGGATTTTGCTGCAGGTTCCGGTAGCTGGCATTGATGTGAGAAAAGCGGTTCTAGTTTTAGCGTTGTGTGGAGAGTGCGGGGTTGGCGAAGATTAGTAATGGGTGAAGAGAGGTATCCATAGGCGGGGCGCGGGTATGGCTGATGGAGAAAATGCCATTGGAGTTGCAGATAATTACACCATCTTGTTTTTTCACCCCTTTTTAATTTTTTTTAAGAATTTTTGGATCAAGCGATTTTGATTTTGAGAGTTGCAACCGTCGTTATTAATTTGTGAGCCTATTGGTTGACTAGTTCACTGCATGGGGCAAAACAAGGGAGCGAGGATAATCTGTGGGCTTACCACACTAATTTCCCTTCTTAATTGCCATGGAGGTAAGAGACAAAAGTTTTAGTTGTTTATGATTTTCTTCTATAAGTGCACCTGGTTTGTCGAACTGAATTGAATTTTGTGATTTTCTTCTATAAATATTTGTACGATTTTATTTCTAAATTATTTTTAATATGATAAATTTAAATCTCACTAATTATATTTTAAATTTAATAATTCTCTAACTTTATTTTTATTTAATATATATACTTTAAAAAATATATCGTTTAGGGATGATAAAATTGTATATTTATATAAAATATTTAATAATTTATTATTTATAAATAAAAAATTCTCTCTCCACTTTTATAAATATGATTAGAAAAGTATATAAATTATTTTTAATATAAAAAAATTAAAAAATGAGTTAAGCTCAACAATGATCTAATGGTAAGGTAAATTCTCTTTTCTTTCTAAATAATATTAATATCATATAGGATGAACTGTATATTATTCTCATGTATAAATTTAGATACTTAAGAGTTAAAATATCTCCCCAAACGCCTGATTAGAACTATAATAAAGTGATACTCTCAGGAATTGAACAAACTCTTAATAATCATATGTATAACTCTTTTGCCAGTTGAACTTATGATAAGTGTATATAAACTATTAACATATCCACATTCTGTTGGGCTAAAATCTCTGCATCTTTTCTGGGCTTACTTGTCAATTTGCTCATAGATAATATGGGCTTTAAGAGACTTGTAGCCCACTCTCGTAGATAACAATGGATCAAATGTGAAATATCTTATTTGAAATAAGTTATTTCCATCGAATCTCAAACCCCGCGATTCCAGGAAGCGCGCAAGAATTCGATAATTTCAGTTTCGATAAAGGAAAATCGCCGAAGCCACAGGCGAAATAAAGGAGAGGCAATAGTGTTAGATTGATAGAAGCAGGTTTAATTCAAAGCTAGAGCTATGCCATACTTGCTCCACCCAGCTCTGGCAACATGTCCTCGGCCTCAAATCCCTTCCCCGCTTACAACAACCTCAATCAACCCAATTCGGACCTATAATCTCGTTAGCTTGGCTCGCTGGGGCAACCAGGTGGACAAGTCGATTTTTGGGGTGAAGACGACGAAAATAAGGTGCATGGCCAATCCAAGACGAGTGAAAATGGTGGCCAAGCAGATAATGAGGGAACTTTCTGACATGCTTCTCACTGATAAGGTGTTGCAGTATGCTGTTCTGCCTGAAGCTTCCTTGGGAGCTGATCGATACCTATCCTCCCTCACTACCATCAGTGAAGTTGAAGTCTCCGCTGATTTGCAGGTATGCTGTTTGTGAATTGGTCTGACATTGCTGTGTGGTTTCAGTAAATTTGTGCATTTGTTTATATGCAAGTAATTCTTGTAGTTTGCTTAATTTTGCCTGTACCCATAAGATATTATAGCCATTCGATACTTCAGTAGAAGAAATCGCTTAGTATAGTAGCTTCAAGGATTGTTTTCCATCCAGGAAAAGTGGAAAACAAAAACTCTACGATATGAAAAGCATTTGAGAGTCCATGTTTAATTTAAAATGCCTACTATAAGTGTCCAAAATGAATTGCACAGTGCACGAGATAAGGTTACTTTTTTCAGGTATCTGTTGTCTGTACTTCATAGTTTCCCATCATGCTTTGGTCGGATTGTATCTTGGTAAATAAATGCTTGGCCATATTGGCTTCTGAGTTGTATTGCTGACTCTTGGACTTGAATACATAGGTCAGAAATCTATTTTTTCTTGCATAAACGTGAATTGAACACTAGAATTTGGCAACGTGAATGTTTATTCTTTGTGACTTGAATGTAGCCTTGCTGGAAAATTTATGTCTATTAGAAGCAGTTCTGGCGTGAATTCTTCTTGCCATTATGCTTGTTTGAAACTCATGATAAATTGGTTATTACATTAATTATGGAGATAGTAACCGTTTCTAGGTTAACTAAAGCGACATAATCAATTTATATTGCATCGAGTATAATATATTTGTCTTGCTAGGGGCGGGGATATGGATCCACCGACTGTCTTGATACAACATTTTTTCTGATATTTTTGAAGGCTAAACTTTCAATTGTCACATTGTAAAGTTTTTGTTTCCCCACAACTGTCACAGTCACGATGGGTATCGTGGTTTGATTAAACATAGTTATGTGATGCTGACTTATCTCAATATATATAGGTGGTTAAGGTGTATGTTTCTGTCTTTGGAGATGAAAGAGGGAAGGAAGTTGCCATTGCTGGATTGAAGTCAAAGGCTAAATATGTTAGAAGTGAGCTCGGGAGGCGGATGAAGTTGCGGCTGACTCCCGAGATACGGTTCATTGAGGATGAATCAATGGAGAGAGGAAGCAGGGTAACATGAGTATACCAGTTCTTGCTATTTGGTTATTAGGTTGTGCACGTAAATTGGGTGATCTGACTGCAAACTTTTTTGGGATGAATCAGGATTCATTGTTTCTGAATCAATTTTAAAAAGCAAGATAGAACCGTAGTACAAATTACACGGCCCCACAATAGAGTAGCCATACTGTCAATTTTGTGAATTACATTGTTTTCCAGTTCTTTCCTCCTTTTGTACTGGTCCTTTTAGTGTTTAGTTTTCTTCTTTTCCACGGGCTAAATTTATGGTTGTAATTGAGAATCTTCCCTTTAGGTTTGTTTAATAAGGGATTAATAAATAGGACTATGATCCTGGGCTGAGGGAAGAGGTTGAGACACTCTTGATTTTCTTACCTTTATTTAGGATAATTTATGGATTTTCTCACGCTGCTAGTACTCCGATTCACTTGTTTCCCTCTCCTTTGGTCCCTAGCTCTTGTTTTGGCTTCTAATTAGAAACTTGTGGATTATACAATGTTTGAGACCCTAGCAGGGAGTTGTTTTATTGAGTATCCTATGAGTATATATTGATCTGCGTCATCCACTACTTCAATGGTTCAGGTTCTTGCAATTTTAGACAAAATTAAGGAGGAGAAAAAGGGTGCAGAGAGAAAAGAGCAATCAGATTCCTCAGCAGTACATGAAGAAGACAGTGAGTGGGATGATGAAGACCCTGACCAAGGCATAATTTATGTGGAATAGCTGCTTCGTAGGTGATGAACGTGATGCTTGTTTGTATTTGGATAGAGCTTTTGCTTGCTGGCCGGTAAGTTCCTAAAAACTGATGCCAAGAAATACCCTGGACAATCCTGTTGTGCTGGCTGGCTTAATTTTTGCTCTTTATTGATGAATTTCACTCTTTTATTTTGTCTATTAGTCGGTCCATTCTTAATTTCGTAGTACTTAACTTCTAATGTGCCACTTTTTCCCCGGAGATCAACCTGCAAAATTTGGCTGGTATTTAATGAAATAGGACTTTTTAAGGAAAAGCTACGTGTTACCACCCAACTAGGATATATTTATGGAATTGCTAGGAGTATTTTATAATGTGACAAAACCTTTCCTAAATCTGGACTAAAATAAAAACACGTATCAATTAAGTTTTGAAATTAGAAAAGATTTTTTCGCAAATCCAAATGTAAACGTAGCCAATTATGCCTCACTTAATACACCCCCGCGGGGCCTCCAAAGAAAAAAGTCAAGGGAGAGCATCCTCCATTAGGATGACAGTTACGTTTCCTCTATAAGTGTTTTATTCCATTTTAAGACCCATGCACAGATTCTGTGATTAGTTTGTTCAGGCAAGATAATTTATCCTTTCTTTTAGTCATATATTCTGATTTTGAATTGCTTGCTCATATGCAGGAGAAGTACTTCACCAGAAAGCATGTGGTATGGGACAATTTGGACACAAAACCTAACTGTCAGCAGATTCATTGGAAGTTGGACCAAATTTTGGCTTTATGCTCTCCTTGTATAGATAGATAAAGGCCTCTGGTGTTGCTAACTCAAGAATGTAAGAATGTACATCAAATGGTGTACTATTGTGCTTACCATAGCGCCTTGGATGTTTCGATCGAACGGGATTTTCTTCGTACTGTGTAAATTTGTTATTATCTTTAGTCCCCAATTTTTTTAACGCGCTTAGTTTACAAGGGAATTTCCCATAATTACATATGATGTCCAGATATGTGTGCAGCACAGTGCCCATGAATAGTATGTATTGATTTTTGCAGTTGACTAGGGCAATTAGCTCATGAGCTATTAAGGGGCGACACCTTAAAATTTTGTAGAAAAGGTCTATTATCCTTGTGACAGCGTATCAAGTTGATCTAAATTTTGTAAGATGTTGATCTTCTGTGGCAAAGTTCAGCTCAAAAAAAGGATCTTTTATGGCAAATTGGTAAGTTACAGACTGCTCCTTGTTATTCACATATACTCTGGAAACACGACTTTTCCTCTTTATTTTGCATACGTATTGAGGAAAGAGAAAACCATTTATTTTTTTTCATAATAACACGAAACTATATATCTTTTTACTGAGATGGATAATAACTATAATTTAGAAAATCGTTTTTGTTTTTCAAATATTTTAAACTGAAATGTGTAGAAGAAATTAAAGAAATAGTAAAATAACTACATGAAACTCGACACAATGCACATCTACGAAATATGTTTAAAAAAAAAATTAAATTAGAATGCAAAAGCCTCATCATTCACGAGTTGATCACAAATTTTATAATTTTTACGGATAACATGAATGAAACCTTTTACCCCATGTTTTGTGGATTGCCAATCTTTGAAAGAAAAAAGATTCAAAAAATAAATAAATAAAAAAGGCTATAGAATTGATTCATGCGGCTTGATGCTCGCTACTGCATAAGTCGATAAAAAAATTGCTTCACTTGAGAGGGGTTGTAAAAAATCCTAAAATTGATGTTCAAAATACGAAACTAAAGAGCCATTCAACACAATCATTACTGTCCCACACATGTAGTCCCTGAACATATAATCAGAGTAACATACTAGTTCCCCATTATTCTAATAAAAACAGTTACTCGCTCCATGCAAGAGGAAGCGATGTTCCGGAACAAATACTTTTAAACGTCTTCTAGAACGTCATTTCCCCAAGACACAAATTATCAATACAAAGCTAAAGGCCAACAAAACAGGCAATTGTTAACGGGCACTGGATGCAAGATACCGTGTTCATCTTTTCCAGTTTAAAGGTAGAGGATGCACTAAGGCATCATAGAAACTTGCAACAGAAATTCACAGCTCGAAAACAGACAGGCTCATTATTATAACAACGAAAAAGGCAAGATCATTGAATGATTCTATCATGGTTCCCTAAATTCAACTGTTATAGCATTATCCAAAGCTTAATCCTCAAAGCTTCCAAAAAAATGGGGGGAAACATGTTACAGTTTCTTCACATGAATTATTGTTGTATTCTCCTCAGTCCACGAACAGAGTCCCGTCCATCTCAACGCTTTCAGTGATGAGCCTTTGCTTCAGCCTTCTGATGAGATTTGGCTTTGAACTGAGAGTTAAAATACCAAATAAACAAGGTTCAAACATCAATGGATGAATGCAACCACGATAACGTAAGTTCAACAGAACACACATTTATCATAAGATGTGGAAACGAGTTAAAGAATCATCAAATACTGAGGACACCAGCGAAAGGATAAATACTTAGCAATCAGATGAGGATCATTGACCACGAATCTTCCACATAATGAACCAACTAAAGGATCTTAATTGCATTCAAGTGGACAGATCAGCGCGTGATGTGAGATCTCCACAGTTTTCTAGTCGTGCGAGACCATGAAATACCACTTACAATGGTGACATCCTATAACATAATTTCTTGTATGACGTCTGTCATCTTGAAGATCAATGCACTAATCGTTAACATTTTAGATGTTGATTCACATCGAAGATGAGTCAAGATGGCAATACACCAAACACCTGTGCGTAGTAGTAACGCAAGCAAGAAAAGAACTACTCAAGAGAGGTAACCAGTTTACTTTTAGACTTTTTATACACCAATACAGAGAATGCTGCTATATATATTTGGAAAACAAATCTCAACAGCAATCACATTACAGTAACTAAGAAGCCAATGAAAGCACAAATGTATGTATGGCTTGACAGTCCCCTACAATTCAATAAAGTCAAAAACTGATCCATGGTTGAAATGATCGTAATGATAAACAATTTGAAGTGCGATTGGGAACAAAATTGGGTAACAATTTGTTTCGGTAGAAACGAAAAAAGATTAATTAGATGTCCAGAGCATTGTAGATAAAACAAAGACCGGTTCAATGAAAACCGTGGAAGATCGATTAAAAATGAATAAGACATTGTACGTAAAAGATCAGATGCATCAATATAAACAATTCGCAGGAAATACCTTGAGGTACTTCAACTTGATGCTTCCATAAACGACGCCAAAAGAGAAAGCAGACGCCCGAGCGACCTGCCAATGTACAAGTTATTTCAATTCACATTTAGTTTATCAAACACATAAAAGAGAAGATGGACAACTAATCTAGCGCTAAGTAACAGAGGACGATTACGCAAAGCATATTAATTTTCAAGAGAAACAAGGAGGTATACCAAAGCTAAGGTGCTTGTTCCAGAATAAGGTCCAGGTGGGGGCGCCATGGATGATTGTTCCTTCAGAACTGTTTGAGAGCAGAGAGGAAGGAGACGACTACGGAATAGATCGGGACTTCCACAAATCTCCAATATCCAACCCTAAAGTTGGAGGTGAGAGTTTGTTCAAAATATTTTATCATGGATGCATTTATGTTCGCCCATAACAAAAATATAGTTATTTGGGCCTTTAAAATAGTTTGATGTTTAAGATATTTTATTCTGAAATTTGCGAGGCTTTTTCTATTGCCAGGCCTTTGTTTCATTGTTGCCCAAAACAAGGAAAGTTAGCTCAGAGCCTTCACAACTAACTGAAACATGAAACTTTACTTTCATATAAATGTAAACAATGAACCCATCCGTAAGTTTAGTTAGCAAATTGATAAAATATATGATTATTTTAGAATTTATTTAATTTTTAGAGAGTATTATTTTTTTATGATTCTAGTCGTAGCGTTTAGGGAGACATCCTAACTCTTGGGTGCCTAGATTTACGCCTGAGGTACAGCTCGCCTTACCTAATATTAGTATTGTCTAACAGGAAATGAAACTTCACTCTGCTCTTAGATCGTGGGTGAACCCAACCATTTTCTAAAAATTTTTGTACAAAAATAATGTAAACAATGAAACATGCTACAATAGATTTAGCTAGTAAAATGGTAAGATATATAACCATTTAAAACGTGTTTAATCATTAGGGAGTATCATTATAGTTCCAGTCACGGCGTTTAAATAGATATCTTAACTCCTATGGTTTAGATTTACATTTGAAAGTAATTAACAGTTCACTCTGTTTGACATTAGTATCATCTAGGAAGAAATGAGATTTCGTCATGCCCTTAGATCTTAAGTGAGCTCTAAGCGATCTCATATACTCCTATAAACGTTCTTTAAGTTCTAAAGCTGTGTTATAGGCTTAATAATATACTATTATCAGACTCATCTAATTTTTTTTATAACAAAAAAATAATGTAAACAATGAGTAATATCCTTTACTTAAGAATTTTGGTGTCGTCTAAAATACAAGGTTTTATTTCCTTTTGTCTTCAATATTAATTTTTCCCATAAAATCCTTATTTATTGAAACATTTTTATCTCTGGTCGTTAAATTTTAATTATAAAAGGATGGAGTTATTTTTAAAAAATGCCATGAATTATCTACATATAAATTACAAGTTATTTAAGATATTACATATTAATATTGATAAAAGAAATTTTAGACAATTAACTCACCGTGAGAAACTGTGGCTTAAAAAGAAAGAAAAAGGAAAAAGACTCCCTTCATGAAATGGTATTAATACAAAGTGTACAGCGTGTTGGTATTACTGATTTAAGGCCGTTAGGAATAACTTCCAAATACAGAGCAGTCAAACACTGTCTTGAATTGGGTTTGCAGCTTTTGTGGCTTTGCATTCAAATGGCATGCAGTACAGCTTTTGTGGCCTCCTTCTCCGTGTGCTCTTCAAATTCTGGCCATGCTCCTCACGTTATGAAAGCTACTTATCAAACAAATAATCAACGCAGTAGCAGTAAAACTCTCCCAACTTAAAAAAGAATACGATACACAGAATAACAACACGATAGGTGATAACAAAAATAGCATGATGTGACTAGATGTGAAGGAGATGCCAGATGAGACCACGGAAAGAAATTCCCAACAAGCCAGAGATAGAGATATGCGTTAATGGTGCTCCAGAAACTTAGAATCTGTGGATTCAGAGTCATCCATAGCCTTAGCTGCTTGTTCATCCCCATCCGCATTCCCTTTATTCATGTCCAAATTCTTGATCATCATCCCTCCACGTAATTTTCAGAATATAATACTCATTTTTCTTTCCCGCAACTTTTATTATTCCAATTTTTCCCTGCAAAACAAATCTCGCCAGTGATGTTATTATTCTTCTGCCCTCTCCTTGCAGCAAAGCGGGGACCGCCGCCGCCGCCGCCAATCTTTGACCACCTCACTACAAATAAAAATATAATTAACTACATCTTTTATATTACACAAGGCCAATTTATATATTTTCTAAAACAATACTGTTTTAGGCTTGAGACAGCTATAGTATCCACAAATATCTAATCAAGTTTAAATATTGAAAATCATATCCTCAATTATCACTTTTCAAAATTTAAATATTTTCATATATTTAAAATAATATTTCTTGTTTAATATATATACAATTTTAAATAAAAACACATATTATATTTTAATTTGTTGTATAATAGACATGCAATCTAAAAAAAAAACTAAATTTATGTAACCATAGTTACATCATATTGTATTACACTTTTTTCCCATTCAATGAACCAAACACACCATAAATGAATAAATGATTAGAATGTGTGATAAATAAATCACATTTATGCTACACCTGTTGTATGAAATATTTGAGTGATTCCCCCTAACGTAACATTAAAATTATTATAAAAAAGAGAAACTGATTAAAATAAATTTTATATTTATTTCTCAAATCATAATCATATTATAATAATATTATGGATATTAGATATTCTCAGTTTTGTATTACTTTTTCCGGAAATGAAATATTAAAATGCTTTGTCTTTGCTAGTTTAAGGGGATTAACGATTCCTGATGTGAAAATTAAAAAAGGTACTTTATACAATTTTCAAAAGTACAGGAAAATAAAAGGGCATTATGGCGAAATTTCCTAAAGGAAGATATATATAAAAGAGGTTCTTTGACTCCATGGTCGCTTTTGAATTTTGCAAGTTTGAAACTTTAAACTCCTAAAACCTAGAAACGAACGAACTGTATTATATATATTGCTTCTTCATGTCGTCCCTCTCATCCTTCCGTGTTCACATAGCAAGCCAGATTTCTCACTCTCCCATGGCTGCGGTTTCAAATTTCTCTACTTTATCATCTTCCCTTTCGAAAGCTTCCTCCTTCCCTGTCACCACATCCACCGCCACCGCCACCGCCAACAACAATACTTGTTTCTGCGACAAATCCCTCCATAAACTCTCTCTTTCTCTCGCCGCCGCGGGCACCCACAATACATCTTTCATAGTTTCATCTAAAAACCCGATTGCCGATCTCATCCGACAGAATGAGCCATACCCAGAGCCTGAATCAGAATCCTTTCACTTCGACGATGATGACGAAAAGCCCCGCGAGGAGTGTGGTGTGGTGGGTATATACGGTGATCCAGAGGCGTCTCGTCTCTCTTATTTGGCCCTTCACGCACTCCAGCATCGTGGTCAAGAAGGTGCAGGAATTGTCGCTGTTCACGACAACGTCCTTCAATCGGTTACCGGTGTAGGACTCGTTTCTGATGTTTTTGATGAATCTAAGCTCGATAAATTACCTGGAAATTTGGCCATTGGGCATGTTCGCTATTCAACCGCAGGCCAGTCGATGCTCAAGAATGTTCAACCCTTCGTTGCAGGGTATCGATTTGGTTCTGTCGGCATCGCTCATAACGGTAATTTGGTGAATTATCGAACCTTAAGGGCCCATCTCGAAAACGATGGGTCGATTTTTAACACTAGTTCTGATACTGAGGTTGTGCTCCATCTCATTGCAACCTCAAAGCATAGGCCTTTCATATTGAGGATTGTTGACGCCTGCGAGAAGATTCAAGGGGCTTATTCTATTGTGTTTGTCACTGAGGATAAGCTTGTTGCAGTGAGGGATCCCCATGGATTCCGTCCTCTGGTTATGGGGCGGAGAAGCAATGGAGCTGTGGTGTTTGCCTCTGAAACTTGTGCTCTTGATTTGATTGAAGCAACTTTTGAAAGAGATGTGAACCCAGGTGAAGTCATAGTGGTGGACAAAAACGGGGTTCAATCTTTCTGCTTAATGTCTCATCCACAGCCAAAACAATGCATCTTTGAGCATATATACTTTGCTCTCCCAAACTCTCTGGTCTTTGGTAGATCAGTGTATGAATCCAGAAGAAAATTTGGCGAAATTCTGGCAACTGAAAGCCCAGTTGATTGTGATGTTGTGATAGCAGTTCCTGATTCTGGTGTTGTAGCAGCACTTGGCTATGCTGAAAAAGCAGGTGTTCCTTTTCAACAAGGATTAATCAGGTCTCACTATGTAGGAAGGACTTTCATTGAGCCATCCCAGAAGATCAGAGACTTTGGAGTGAAGCTGAAGCTCGCGCCGGTTCGGGCCGTGCTCGAAGGCAAGAGGGTGGTGGTGGTGGATGATTCAATTGTGAGAGGAACCACATCTTCCAAAATAGTGAGGCTGTTGAAAGAAGCAGGCGCTAAAGAAGTTCACATGAGGATTGCTAGTCCACCAATCATAGGATCATGCTATTATGGAGTGGATACACCAAGTTCTGAGGAATTGATCTCTAACAGGATGAGTACAGAGGAAGTTAGTAACTTCATTGGATCAGATTCACTTGCTTTTCTTCCATTTGATAGCTTGAAGAAGTTGTTAGGCCATGATTCTCCTAATTACTGCTATGCTTGCTTCTCTGGGAACTACCCTGTTGAACCCACAGAGCTGAAAGTGAAGAGAGTTGGTGACTTTGTGGACGATGGCTTAAATGGGAGTTTGGAATCTATTGATGGAGGATGGATTCAAGCAAATCCAAGCATTAAAGAGCCAAAGGTCGTTGGTCTCTGACAATCGTAGCGTTTTTTGATTCTGCAGTACTTGGGATTTTTCAAGCTTTACGATTCTGAAGGCACAGAGATTCTCAAACTATGGAACGTGAGAACTATAACAGTGGTGTTTCAACTAATTAATTCTTTTTTAATTCTGAATGACCAATGCTTGAAACTTGTTTTGGTCACAACTTCAGTCTTGTATGTCTCATTTAGAGTTTCAGTTCTTTTAGAATGTACGACGCTGAAGTGAGAACTCAATTTTGGATCTGATTTTATGTTTTAAAAGATACTAAATGCAAGGTTGTCTCCACTTCTGGATCTTATCTCCTACTTGGAGTTCATGGTAATTAATGTTCATAACGTGGCTGTTCTCAAACCAGACCCATTTTGATGAACGAGTTGTCTGGTGAACAGGTGTTTCTAGTTTCTACCCCGTTCTCTTTCTAATATTCCAATTGATAGAGACAGTCCCTACTATTTCTCAGAAAAGGAAACAAAAAGAATTTTCATGGTAAATGACAATGTCATTATATACGTTATCAAAAAGAGTATGTCGTTGTATATAGTTGTCAAAGCACAGGTAATATTTTTTGTGTATATCAAAGTCAGAGTAGGAGAATAATAATTAAGAAAAAAAGCTTAAACTAAGCTGTGAAAAAGAAGAGGGGACACGTTAACGAAGGTTGTTAAATATTGCAATAATTTTCGTAAAAGTGGGGCCAAAATGTCAGAAGTGGGATTTGAACCCACGCCCTCTCACGAGGACCAGAACTTGAGTCTGGCGCCTTAGACCACTCGGCCATCCTGACCTCTGTGTTCTTACGGCTCAAAACCTAATTAAAGAATGAATAATAATGTATTAAAATTTGTTAGAAAATGAAGTAAATAGCAAGTTAAACATCTTGCCCTTTCATTAGTCTAGCTTCTCACAAATATCATATCTCATATCTCATCCTCGTCATGTAATTTTCTTCTTTTCAGTCGGAAGAACAGAACAGTTCCTCATTGAGCAAACTCACATAAAAAGCTAATTCATTGTTAACAAAAGAATTTGGACTTGCTCAAGTAAGTCATTTTTCCATTTTTCTAAAAAAGAAAATGATCGATTTTAAGGGAACAAAAACGATACATAAGCGAGTTTCATGATCAATTAAGAATTATGTGAATTCTAGGTTATGTCACAAGAGTCTGTTAAGGATTACTCATTGAGTGAGCATAACTGAATATAAGAGCAACTGGATCTTACAAAAAGAGAAGTTTAAAGCATCCTTAAGTAACTGATCAAGAGAGATAATGTAATGGAAAACAGAGATGGAGAGCAAGGGTAACTTGTTTAAATATATATTCTGCATGAATAATAAAGTGGAGTAAACTATTGTTGAGGAAGAAAACAAAAACCTATTCCACATGAGGGAGAAAACCTATCTTGACAGACAGAGATTCCTGCGACCATGTGTGTGATTTAACCCTTGTGCAATGCAAGGGGGATTGTGTGCATTTTCAGTTATATGTAATTTTCACACAATTTGGGTATTTTATGTATTTAATGCGATTAGGATATCTATATGTAATATTCACACAAGCGTGGTAGTTGTATGTAATTTCCACTTAGTTAGAGTTCGTTTGTGTAATTTTCTCACAAATTGAGTACTTGTATGTAATTTCCATTTAGTTAGAGTAGGTTTGTGTAATTTCCTCACAAATTGAGTACTTTTATGTAACTTCCACATGAATGCTTGTATGTAATTTTCACACAATTATACAATCACCATGCTCAAGCGAGAATTACAAATAGCTACCCGCCCGGAAATGAAAAAGAGAACTAAGTATACCCCTAAACCAACTTTTATCTCAGTGAGTTCAACAATTCATTTCTTCCTCCAATCATCATCAATTGTTTAACCCGACCCGATCCTATTAATCCAAATCCCACATGGTATACGTATTGATTTTCAGAGTTTAAGATTTATTCGCAAGTTAGCTTTTTTAAATTCATGGCAACATTTTCAGCACAGAGGATTGGTTTCTTGACATTTTACTCCCCTTTTTCATTTTTCTATTCGATTGCGGAGCACCGTTCTGGCAAAATATTATAACACTCAACTCCCATAAAGATCTCATTTGACTTTAATCTAGTAATTTCCGGACACCGAGGCGGTCGTGCCAACGGCTGTACCGGTGAACCCACTAATATGAATACACAAGGCAAGGTTGCTTTCTGTACCCTCCCATTAGCAGACCAAGTCCACGCAAGAATGAATTTATTTTAAACAATAAAGCAGAACACTAATCAGCGGAGCCATTAGGGAATGATCATTCCTTTACAAGAACAGTTTGTACAGTACTTTAACCCATAATACCTCAATATAGAACAAATTGTGTCCAAAGAAATGTTTACAATTCTACATATCTACTTCAATTAAATATAAGCTTTAGCTTAAATATAATACTGGCATTAGGACTCGTATATATATATATATATATGACTTCAAAACATGGCCCGAGCTGGACGGGCAAAGCAGATCGAACTTTATGAACTGATAACTTTAAGAGAATTCTTGTAAAATGCCAAAAACTATGAATAAATGCAATGAAATTATGTTAAATTTTCAGAGCCACCAGAACCACCCGGCTGCAAAATAGTCTTCACAACCTACTGTTTTGAGTCGGTCTTCGAGGTGGCACTACTGTTCTGCTGATGCTGCATCTGAATGGTTGGTTGGCATATCTGTGGTCGCTGCCTCTGAGACTGGAACAGCTGAGGGTTGATAGAATGCTGCGGGATCATGCAGCCAGAAGCATGGGATTCGCCGTTCAACTCAGCCGTGGCGAGTTTAAGTCGTTGAACTTCAGCAGTTAGAGCTTCATTTAGTGCTGTGAGATCAGGTTACAATTTGCAACAGCAGTCAGTTCAAGCCATAAAGCAATCACTCAATTCAGATGATAGATAAAATAGCAACAACATTATCAAAATGTGAAGAAAGCAAACAAATTTTAGAAATATGGAAATTGTGTGACAAGACAGATGAGCAGGCAGGCGTTTAAGGAATGCTTTTAAGCACTTTACATTAAGAGCCTGTGTGCAAAGGAAATAACGTGTGCGGTAAAATTAAGCAGGACGGGTGCATGTAAGAGCAGGTTAGGGCAAACATAGAATGAAAGCTTGACGTAATAAGGGGATTGGGCGTCAATACGCTCTCTAAAACTACAAGAAATATATTAGTAAACCTATATAAAGAAGCTAGATGAATATCATAAATTTATAACTCATGAGCTATCTAGCTCTCTTCAATAGCACAACTTCAAGGCGCAAGAAGTCCTTAAGAAGTCTTCCAGTTTTAAGTTGGCAGAGGACTGAATGCAAATGGCCTCTTCTATCACATATGTTCCAATTTTTAAAATTTAATTACTACAATGTGACCTTGAACCTTTTTAAGTTTTAAGGTGATCCATAACCATCACATTCCTCCCTCGCCTGGAAACAAAGAAGTCTCACACACCTTGTTTCAGTAGGAAAATATAATAAAAGGTCATATGACCTCACTATGGCTTTTAACCCATGAAATACTCACCAAACCCTGCCAATCCACTATCCAAAATAATAACCGTTAATAAAGAAGAGCAGGTTGAACTAAACAACAGCTATTAGAATTTCTAACTTCTGGGTGTAGTGAGATAAGCGCTCTACGAAAATTATAGATCCCCCTATGCAATATATCTGCCAGAGTTTATTGTTTAGCTAAAAAAACAAGTTGATCTCAACACAACAACATTTGGGTCATGCCTTAAAGGAACACTACATGAGCATATCCAAATAATGAAGATGCATTTTCAAGACAGTCCAATCAATAACAGCAGCACAAAAAAATTATAGTTGACAAAACGTGAGTCAAAATTAAAGAGTTTCTATGCCTCACAAGAAACAAAGTGTGAAAACAGATAAAATCTTGAGTAACATATACAAAATGAAGTCTAAATTTGAATGCAAACAAACATCATCATAGTAGAATAGCATGCTTTACTTTTACTTTATGATGTTGATTCTTTTGTCCTGACTAAAACTAAAACATCTGCTTCTAAGAGCAATAGATTCTCAAGAGTAACCTACGAAAATTCCAATCCAATCCTATACTTAGTTACCTTAAGTATACAAGCTTCAAGAACTTTATCAATGCACTCATATATCGTATGAGAAGGTTTATCATGTACAAACAAAAGCCATTAACAATTGGAAACATGACCCAGAAACAAAACGTCAAAATCCTTGCTTACCCAAATAATCAGGAAACAAAAGTAAATACTACAAGAAAAACTTAAAAGGAGAACATAAATACCATCTCGGAGTTTTGCCTGCTGTTCCATGGCTTGAAGGCGAAACTTCAACTCGTTATTCTGGTTTGTGAGCCCCACGGAATCTCTCTGCGTTTAGATGAAGGAGAGGAAGTTAGACAACGTCCACAATTACCAAATTATATAACGATATTAATAATTGGTGCAAAAATATGTTCCCACCTGTAACAAGGTCAGCTGTGCGGACAGCGTGGTAGCTTCTGTCTGCAGAGTCTGAACCTTGTGTTCTAGTTCAGAAATGTACCGCATCTTTCGTTCTTTAGAACGTGCAGCTGATTGTCTATTTGCCAAAATCCTAAAATGGACCAAGCACAATTCATCAGAGACTGGTAGGCGTTAATGTCATTTGTTAGTAAGTCAAGGAAATTACCTTTTTGCCCGCTTTGGATCTGTTAAAGCAATCTCAGCAAGTTTTTCATTGGCCATAATTTTCTTCAACTCAGGCCCACTAAATTCTCCATTTCCAAACTCCAAGCTAAAGGCAGATGAATTACCATCAATTGAATTGGTGGGAGAAATCTGTCCAGGACGAGGACCTGGAGAAGGTGGCAGTTTAAGGCAGTCATCAGTAAAGTTTAGCTTCCCGATGAAACTATCCATTGAGACACTTCTGTAGTGCCTTGTGGAGGGTTCGATATCTCCTCCCGCGCTCCTTTTCACCCCTTCCTTCATTTCATTCGAAGATTTGGTTCCCTGTCTTTGCATGTTGGCCCCGGTTTCGTTAACACTGCTTTCTGCTTCATTATCACTGCTATCACCTCCATTTATCTTTGTTCCACTCGCTCTACTATCCAAATCATCACGATTTTCATTACCATTTTTGTCATCAGTCCCCGAAGAGTTAAGTGCATCAATGTTATCCAAGTTCATGTATGCAGAGAAAAGATCATCCACAACTTCCCCTTCAGGGGATTTCTTCTCACCTGATCCCTCTATATTGTGGTCAACAACAATTCTGTCCCAACTTGTTTCCCTTTTAACTAATTGTGCAGACTTCGCTAAACCTACACCTGAATTTTCTCTCCCAGACAATGACCTATCCAGTCCACCAGAACCCCTTAGTGGAATAAGAGGAGGCGAAGATTGCATTCCAGTAGAAAAGCCAAATGGAATATCACTGTTAGAGCGCCTATGCGCTTTACGCGGGGGTAAACTTTCTCCCACCCGCGAAGGATTACCCCTTGTAAAAGGTGAAGGAGGCAATAAAGAATGCGAACTTACATCCCGATCCTCCATAGATACATCAGCCGAAGCAGGGTCTGACATGGAAGTTGAAGTCGAGTCTCGAAAAGGAGAAGGACTTAAGGGAGGCAGAGAATCGAGCGAGAAAAATGGCGGCTGTGATAATGATCGCGAATGAGTAGGTACTGGGCTAACATTTTGCTGTGACGTGGGTCGCGACACAGGGATCTGGGAATATGGCGAGATCGGTGGGATCTGGTGGGGATGCGATGGTGGTATGCCCACTCTTTTATTATTATTACCATCCCCGCCAAAATTCTGCTGAAAATGCCGCGCTCGCATTTGTGAGGGGTTGAATTGAGGTACACTGAGTTGGTCCATACTTAAAGGTTGGTTCATAATCGAAGATGATGAAGTTCCGAACGAGGATTGAAGATTATGCATCATGTCAGTATGGGCTTCTTCAGTATCGCCCATTTTGCTTTCGCAACTATGATACCGATTCACAAGTTGATAACCCTGAACCCTAGGTCAACCAACTTCAGCTCCAACCAAAAGGAATACAAAATACAGTAAATCAGAACCCTGAAAACAGCAATAGTGGGCAAAATCAGAGACGGACAACCAGCACCGATATGCATTAATTAGCTTCTGACACGTAAAAGGGTGAGCACGTACCCATATCATTTTACGAAATTATAGCAAGTAATAGAGCTTAAAAGAAGGTACCTAACAAGTAATCTCCATTTCAACCGAGAAGCAAGTCAGCAATGTTCGACGCGCAATTTGAACAATGAACTTAAAAATTAAGATTTAAGACCAGCCATTAATAGTGGCATCCGTCCACAAATCCAGCTCCTGCTTTTAACTTTATCTGGCGGAAATGCCGAAGATGCAGGCGCTTATCTCTCCAAAACTCGCTCTCCCTCTCTCTCTTTCTGTCTCTCTCTGGATGAAGAAGAAGGAGGAGGAGGAAGAGAATAAAAGAGCACTATTTTCTCTCTCCTTTGTTCTATCTCTCTACAACGACGACGATGACTACTACTTACTACACGGATATCAAGACTACTACGCGTGAATTTAATATGAATTTCATTTCGCCGAATTTGCATTTAGTTGGCATTTCAATTTCATTCCGACCTCATTTGGCTTTGTGCGCTCTCTCTCGCGCAGTTTACTTGGAGCATTATTTTCAAAGTATTTTCTCAAAGTACAGCATTATTGTGCCCCTAATGAAATCTTTAATGGACCCACATGGGAACTGATTAACAGTGCGACTTCCACGCGCCTGCTAGCACCGTATAAGAAAATCGCTAGCCAATTTATTTTATATTTCAGGATTGTATTTACAATGGGCCGGCTAGAATTTTCCATCTTTTTGTAGAAAAAAGAAGTTTGATGGTAATGAATAAATAATTTTTTTCCATCACATCCAGTATTTCCGAGAAAATAGATTCTGTCCAAAATTTAAACCCGTAACGTTGGGAGTAAAATAAATCTTAAAACTTGTTGGAAAAAAAAAAACTGTCTTAAAAGGCTCAAGGGAATCACCCCTTGTGATAATGAATCATGGATAGATGTTTTTCCCATGTATTATTTGTTTTGTTCTGTGCTTTGAATGTGTACTCTTGTGAAAGGAGTTTTTTTTTTTTGGTATATTTGCTATTTCCCGAATAGTTTCTAACTTTGGAGAAGATATGGATAAGGATTCTTCAAGATTTCCCTTTCTAATTAGTTTCTTTAGTTTTAATTTGTCGAATATTTATACTGCATGCAGACATTTATGATAAGCCTATCACTGATGGTTTTAAATAGTTTTAATTTTAACAATAAAATATAATATATTTAGTCTTAATTATAAGACCGGAAAAAAATATTTATTTTAGTTATAAATATAAGACTCCAATCAATTTTATCTTTTAAATTTACTAGTATTTCTTATAAAATTATCCCTATATAATCGGATATGTAAAGAGTTAACTAAATTTAATATTTAATAGTGGATAAAATAAGATTATCATGATAAAAAGATACATAAGATGCCCCATTGCCTCTTCATATGACATCAGTTGCTATTAGCCCATTGAATATTTATTTGGTGAAAGTGGGACTCTCTCTGTCTTGTTGGTCTAAAAAGGGGTAGAGGGTTGGGAAGGAATAATTAAGGAATTAGATGTGAAGATTTATATATATTGGAAACATTCCCCCAAGTTTGATATAAGGAATAAAGAGAAGGGATAATGATAATTAAGGTATAGTATAGGGGGGAGAAGACCTTGGCATTGGCATTGGCATTGGCATTGGCATGTGTTGAGACTTGAGAGAGGAATTCAGTCTGGATAATTTGAAACTTGAAATTGAAGAAGGCATTGGGAGAATCAGTCAGAGGGGAATACAATAAAGTGAAGAGGGCCTATTGAAAGAGACAGGTATATTTAATATTTCACTCCTTATATCGCTTCACACGTACTCTCTCTCTCTCTCTCTCTAAACACATATAATCCCATGTGTGGGTTGAAATCTTCCTCCATACCATAAATTACAATATACTCCATTTGGCATACAAGAATAATTGGTAAAAAAAAAATATTTGGATCATCGTGTGAAGGGATTAGAAGGTTGATGTAAAATGAACAGACTAATTGACTTTATCTGTGCGGGTAGAATACAAGTGATTGAAACTTATGAGCAGAAAACAATACTGGAAACCAAATTCAAGTGGCCTAATATCATAATAAAATATATAATCCCTTTAAATGGAACCGCTTATGACTAATTATACGCATTATGATTCCATCTTCGTTTTTTCTGTTTGGAATGCAGCCCTGAGGATACCAACCAAAATGGAGTTCTCTAGAATTAAAATATTAATTTAATCAACATTAGATTTGATTCTTCGACTCTTTCTACCATACCAAATTCGAATCGTCAAAAACAGCAGGGGTGGTTAAATTGTTTTGTCATGGGTTATCTCGATTCAATCATGATAATTTAGGACGGGGCTGTCGCGACTTTTGAAAGTTTAAGACGGGGTGAGGGTTGGGATGGAACGGGTCTCAATCTGGCTCTTAAAATTCTCATCCTGTTCCATATATTTTTTTAAAAAAATATTTTTATTTTATTTATTTATTATAAAAAATAAAAATAAAAAATAATATTAATTATATTATATTATTTATTATATGATTATATTTTTCTCTTTCGTATATGTATTTATTTCTTTATATATTAAATAGTAAATTCAGTTAGTAAAGTGAAAAAATTAAAAAAAATAATAATATTTATAGTATAATTGATAATATTTATTATTTTAAGTTGGTAATTATAATAAAGATTTAATTTTTTTTATTTTTTATATTTTAATTATATATTACTAATAGATAGGATGTACATAAAATATCTAATAATTTTTTTTAAATAAGATTTGGAAATTTCTAAACCTATCTCAACCTGTCTCGATTTTAAAAGAAACTGGGATATATTCATAATAAAATATAATTGAGACGAAATTATCCTCATCCCATCCCATTTTGGGGTACCCCTAACAAACAGAAGCAATATATAATGATACCTACATAAGGTTAAGTGAGGTGACTATAGAGTTCAGAGACATTGTATCTGAATCAAATCATGATATTGGAAGATCTTTTTTCCTAATTGTTGGACCTCACCCGAATTCAGATTATCAGTAGTATTAAATGTGTGCAAATTTCATTTTAATTACTTAATTTTTTAATTATCTAGCTTTAATATTGTTAATTTTATCAACAAAAAATGCGGTCATGAGAATTTTAAAATTTGACAAAATGTTGTCAATTAATAATATATCAAGTTATTTTATGAAAAATAACAATAAATGACAGAAAAGGATCATGATTTAAAATCAATATTAAGATTAAAATATAAAAAATATGATTAACATAACAAACCAAAATTTTAGAGAGAATTAGGAAATCTAAGTATATTTTTATAAATATCAAACAAAAAAATAGAATGATTTATTTATACGAGGGAGGGCCGAGAAGTTACGTAAGATAGAAAAGCCTCTGTATAGTTAGTTGCACTGGCTCCCCCTCGTAAATGAATCACCAACGTGGATGGCATCATCTTCCTTATTTCACATAAATATCTTTAGGAACATGTGTGTGTATTTTAAAAATATCCAAAACAAACCTGTGTAACTCAGCCCATCTTTTACATAAAGCGCGGTACTCATAATATCTATATAGGTTAATTACTATTCTCTTCACGAACTTGGATAAATTAAAGATATGCAATTTTTCTCTCTGTTGTATAAAAAAGTTTTTTAACATTTGACTTATACCTACGTATTATCTCTGGGGCTAATATTCACAAAGACCCAATTATGTTTAAATCACTGTCTTACATTAATTGTCCTTGTCGTATATTCCCCTGTCATACTAAAAAGGTTATATATATCTCTGCAAAGGTGACGTAGATCATAAGTAAATGACTTTAATAGTCGTGTCTAATGCGTCTTTTCAATAAGAAAGAATAATGACATTTATTAGCAAGGGGTATTTGACTTGAATCTCTCCGTATGTAATGAACGTTGTTAACTAGATATTGGTGTTTGATAAATTTTAGGATCGAAAGGGGCTTAGGTAGGATTATAATTCAAAACAACACGACTGAAAAAGGATGGAGAATTGGAGTAATTAATAAGGGCGATTACACGAAGTGGGGCGTGGCTGAGTTCAATTTAGGAGTCCGCTAACGTTAAATGTTAAATTGGGAATGTCCGAGTTAGGATGTTCTGCGATGAGAAAGAAATAATGATGGTGGTCAAGAAAAAGGCAGCAGGAATTAGGGGGTCCACGTAGGGTTGAAAATAAGAAGAGACACGTCACATCTCTGACGAGAATCCATCTTCAATCTTCATATCCCCATATATCTTCTATTCTGGAAATGGTCAAACCCCATTGTCGGCACCAATACCTCAAAGATCACCGTCATTATTGAGCATTAACGAACCCCTTCCCTACGCCGTCGTTTTGAATCAGAAGTAATTTTAGTCGTCGTTAGTTCTCCCCATTTTATCATATCCATATCCCAACCTTGTGTTGACTTGAGCCATTCGTATTAGGAGGTTTTATCTGTAGCATTGCCATGGTGACAGCCCTATCCTTCTTGCTCTTCACAAGCCAACTTCAGGCATACTTGTTTTTGCCACTTTCATTCTTTTAAGTTGATTCAAGGCAAATGTATAGCTTTGGCATAAACAAAGAACAAAATGGATTTTCCTCTTCTTGGCAATCTCCTTAGTTACTCAAAACAAAAGGGTTTAATGTTTTATACTCTACTGATTTTCCCCCCCTTTTTTACGTGCTTATCATGTCAGCTCAATGAACCTAGCTTATATAATCAATTCTAAATATATTTCCTAAAAGAATTCATGAATAATTATATGCAATTTTTTATTTCATTTTTTTTATGAAATAACTACGTCCAAATTGTTCTTGGTGAAAATATATGTAAACCCTGAAGGCAACATAATTCTCAGCCTGTTTCTGTTTGGAAGTGTTGTAAATCTTGAAGGTCGCATAATAAATCATTCTATATGAATAAAGCTGCCTGAAAATTGGATGGTGTATAAAGAATTTTATTAGACTCCTCATTTTATTATTGAATAATTATACATTTTACACGATTTAATGGTCAAAAATATATAAATATTTTGATGGGAATCGTGGAGTTAGTTAAGATATACGAACATCATTTAGTTACTAGGTACTGTGCCGAGGTTTTGCCTTTTTTATTCCTTAAAAGGGCGACGACACTTATAATGTTAGAACTGCTTGTTAGTGATCTTATTAAATTAAACGATATAAGGACAGCGAGTTCAAAAAAAGAAAAAGGCATCGAATGGGCCCACCGAGATTCCAACTCCCACCATTCACGGCCGAGCGAACGTTGGGGATCGCACTTGCGGCTCCTCCCATATTAGAAGAGTTATCTTTCGTTTGGAACAATATTAGAAGAGTTATGAGGAAACATAAACAATACTATGACTCAGTGCAATACATAATTTTTCAAAATTAATTTAATTTAATTTTTCCAATAGTTAATGTTGAGTCAACCGCCGTTAGTAATTTAGTATGAATTGAAAGATTTTAAGAAAAGTAATATTGCACCGCCAATTTTAAAAGACTATGTGATACATTATTTTGTTATTTTCTTTAATAAAGCTATAGCTCCTCAAGAAATATTTTGAAGGAAAAAAATCCAGTCTAACCCTATTGCAAGGACATAATATTTGATTTTTTATAATATTTTTTACAAAATTATCAAGCATCATAGAGTCATAAACCCTTGATAGTTTGATGAAAAAATAATTTTTTATTAGAAAAAATAAAATTATCTCTATTTAATATCCATATTTTTTTGTGGTGAAATGGGTCCCATGCGATCCGTGACGTCGGGGAGTTTGACTTAACTGGTCGTGGGCCTTTATGGCGACCACGTGTTAATGAAGGGAAACATCGCTTTAGACGCACACGTGGCATTAGCTTAGCGCCAACGATAGGAAGCAAAGCGGAGCTCATCCACCGTTTCCCCCCAAGCACTTGTCAATCTCATAAATAAAAGCAATAGGCTCCTACTGGGCCCACTTCTTATATGCCCAGGCCTGTTTTTGAGAAAGCGAAAGCCCACTTTGTCATTTCCATCCGCTTTCTGCAAACACGGAGTCGTCAAGTAACTACAATGCATTATTATCATCATCCCACTGGGATGTTGTCAAATCAATCCTTTAATTGCCTCCATGATTTACTCAACAAATATATAATATTTGAATTTATAATTTAATTGTTGAGTTGGTTAGATGTTCCTTTTTGACTTGACTATGATGGTGTAATAATACTAGAGTTAATATATTTGTTGCCCATGCTATTTTCTCTAATTTTGTTTTCATTTTCTGTCCCTACATGCATGTGGCATTTACTCGTGCATTTTTTTTTTTTTTGCCTTAAATGAGAAGGAAATGGTATAAGATAGTTAACATAGAGATATACTCTCTTTGCAAATTGCTTGATTTGATCATTACTGTTTTGAAGCTGGAAAAAGATTAAAATTTAACAGTTCCGTTTGTATAGGCAAAAAGTCAGCCAAAGCAAAGGGGACACACCAGTATGCCTTGTGGCTACAGGGAAGTGAACAAGGTATAAATCCAGGTAATCTAACTTAAGCTTCTTCAAACTGTCTTTACGGGCCTCAACAACGTGCCCATGGTCAGAATTCCACAGCGGCAAGTTCACAATGCCAAGGAAAGCTACGATTATTCTCTGAGCAACATCTTAAATAGCATCAAACAGATAAGACAGTCCAGGATTTTATAGAAAATGAACCTTGGTAGTGATGAAAAGCTCCTCCCTCTTCACCATCCCAGTTTTGAAAGCCTCTGCAAGAGCGTCACCAACTTCTGCTTCATTCCTGTAATAAGCTGCAGAACATTCAAAATCTAGTCAACCGCCAAATGCCTTATTAACAAATACCTGGGTTAAAAAGCCAGTGCTTCAATGAAATGCAGCACATACGCCACCCAGAGAATAATCGTAGCAACAGCATACACAATGCAATATGTTAAATTACACAGGTTTTGTGTTGTTTACATGTAGATGTCAGTACACAATCTTCCTTGCCTATGAGACCAAACAGAAAATCTGAATAAATCAAAGAACTTAAGACAATTGAAGAACAAAATGGGAAGGTGTGTACTTCAAACTGTAGTATTAGCGTGTTTTAAAACTGTTTAGTCCAATCGGTTAAGAAGCATGAAAAATCAAGAAAGACAAAGAGGTAAGATCTCTGCATCTGAGGAAAAGCATAATGGGTAAAACAAGTAAATTTTCTCAAAATCAAGCGAATAACTGGATCATTTAAAAACTAAACACAATATATAAAGATCCAAGTAAAGAAAAGAAGAAAGAAATCGAAGAAACGAATACATCAGCGGAGTTGAAGAATCACAAAATCTAGGGGAGTTTTGAAGCATACAAAGTGGCGATAACCGAGCTTGATAGAGAGTTGATTATAAGATCCCTGACTTCTTGACTTTGCATGCGCCACACACCGAGACCGAAGATCGGCATCGTGATGCCATTGTCCAGAGTTATTGCCATTTTCCCTTTCCTACTCTCCTCTCGTCCACTCCCACAGCCAGTTACAGTTTCAGATTTTATCCGTGATCTTCCTTATTTGGAGGTGGGCTCACCCCATTCTTAGATAAAAAGCCTCGAGTAAACCCGTAACATTTTCTAGTGAAGCTAAAGAACCAATGCGCCAAAGAAGACACGTAAATTTCATTTTATAATATTAATTTAATTTGATGAATGAGAAGGTCCAAAGTCCTAAAGGTGTGACCCAATTTGAAGCATATTATTGGGCTCTATGAAATTTAGCCAATATTTTTTGATCACCTGACCCAGTTTAAATTGAGATTTGAGATTTATATTTGAAAATAATTAATATTTTATTTAATATTAATATTATCTAAAAGTAAATAAAGATTTTAGTTTACAAATCGTGGTTTAACACAATATTTTTTAAAAAAAATTTGTACAAGAAAATTCCGATCGTCTAATTATGAAACTAATGAATATATGCTTTCCACGTCCCTCTTTCCTCACCAGGAAACATAATTGGACAGAGAAAGAGAGAGCCCGAGAAAGATCGAAACTGGGAAGATCTCTGAGAAGAAACAATACTTTCCAGATCTATTCGACGTCGTTGTAGATCCGTAGCCGATAATGAGTTCTTTCAGCGGCGATGAGACGGCACCGTTTTTTGGTTTCCTTGGAGCCGCAGCTGCGCTCGTTTTCTCCTGTAATTTCATCTTCGTATTCCCTATCTTCTGTTTCCTTCAATCACTTATTGTTTTTGAAGTAGATCTACATGTTTCTTTTCACGATCTATTTTGTTTCCTCTTGATTCGGTGATCGAAAATGTATTTTATCTTATTGTTCCGCTGAGTGTGTTCTTCTGGTTGATTTCGGTTTGTATTTCTCTGGGGAAATTGTTGGGAAAAGGATGGACTTGCTTTATGGTTTTGTATGGATGTCATTAGGTAGTAATTGTGATCAATTCAGCTATGCTTTGATCTATTTTGAAACCGTCATCGTATGATTCGAGAAACTGCTGCGAATCGTAAATCAGTTTCTACTAAAAATCTGAAAATCCATTTTTACGTAAATCATAATTGACTCCAATCAATATGAAGATCGGATTAATAATTTTCAGTTTGAGGACCCTTGCTTTGCAAGCGGGTAGAAATACAATTCTTATCTTTATTCTAGTAAACTCTGGAGACCGGATATGGCTACAGAAATATCTTCACTTAATTTTGGAAGTATATTATAGAAGTGTTTTTTTTTTTGGGTTAAAAAAATTCTCGAGATTATCTATTCCTTTTAAGAGAGATCGGATCCAGACTTTCATTTATTGTATTGTATTACAGGTATGGGAGCTGCCTATGGCACAGCAAAGAGTGGGGTGGGTGTGGCTTCGATGGGTGTGATGAGACCCGAGTTGGTGATGAAGTCCATAGTTCCTGTTGTTATGGCTGGGGTTTTGGGTATTTATGGCCTTATTATTGCTGTTATAATTAGTACTGGCATAAATCCTAAGGCCAAATCTTATTACCTCTTTGATGGGTATGCACATCTCTCATCTGGTCTTGCCTGTGGGCTTGCTGGCCTTTCTGCTGGAATGGCTATCGGGATTGTTGGCGATGCTGGTGTAAGGTATGATGATCCATGTACCTTAGCTTATGATATGTTAGTCTTTTATCGATTTGGTTTCTTGAGAATCTAGCTTACTGCTTTCCCTTGACTTGATTTGATTTTAAGTTTTTTTCGCTTTAACCCCATAGTATTAGTAATATTAAATGACTTGTGTAAGAAAGGCATTGTTATTGTAGTTATACATTCTGCTATTTGAGTAGATCGATGAGCACATTTCAGATGTCAAATGTCGTATGATCCCTGATGGAAAATAAGTTTGTCTTTGCTAGCATGTTCTTGTGATGCGATGAATATGATGCACCATGCATTTCTCTCTTGCCATTGATTATGCAAACATGGAGATCCACGTTGAGTAATTATTTTTCATCTACAGAGCTAATGCACAGCAGCCAAAACTTTTTGTTGGAATGATTCTCATCCTGATCTTTGCTGAAGCTCTTGCTCTCTACGGTCTCATCGTTGGTATCATCCTGTCTTCTCGTGCTGGCCAGTCCAGAGCTGATTAGTAAAGGACCCGTGCTTCAAAATTATTCTTTCATTGCCTATATGTTTCTACCTTTTTAGTGAACCCGCGGGGGGGGGGGTGGGGGTGGAGGATGTTAATTTTATAGATATTCTGAAGTTAGTGATGCACTTAGACAGCCCTTGCAGTCTTTAATAATGATTTATGTGGAAGTAGTTGGTCAAGCCAGGGGGTGTTGTTTCGTTTGTGTAAGGTAGGTTTTTCCTTGCCCAATAAAGCTGTCTCCCTTTATAATTGAGGTAGTTAATTAATTTTTTAACTTTTAGGCATTAATTCTCTCTAATATCAAACAAAAAGAAAGCCCTTCATATTTCAAATTTTTATATTTTTGGGAGGCTATTGGTTGAATTATTTTGCTTTCTAATTAATGAAAAGTTGACTTAATTTTATATTTTTTTAGGTAAAGGTATATTTAGCATTCTAATCTAATTTTAGAGGAGTAATTAGTACCCTTAACTAATTTTAGAGGTACAACGTTAAAATATCTAAATTGGTATAATTTCATTATTTCACTAACAAAAATATAAATTTTTATTTGATCTATATCACATGATCTTTTTATTGACATATTATTATTTAAAAGGTTACATGTATTATTGTCTAAATAATAGTTATGAATAAATTTTAAAATTGACGTTATATATAATTTATATGTGAAAATTGAGAAATTTTATAGTTTATTTAGTATAATTTATTAAAATAATATTATATATTATCTTTTAAATAATAATGTATTAAAATAAAAAGTTTATGTAATATGTATTAAATGAAAGTTAATATTTTTATTAATAAAAAATTAAAATTATATTAATTTAAATATTTTAGAGTGTTAATTATTTTTAAAAAATTATTTTAGAATATTAATTATATCTTAAAATATTTTAATATGTTAATTGTACCTGTAACTTTAAATATTTTATAATGCTAATTATTTATTTAAAATATTAAATGCATTTTTATCCTTTTTTTTTTTGAGGTTAATTGGTTGAATTATTCTCCTACGAGGTCATATACGGTATTATTGGAGATATAATTAATTAGATGGAAATTAGCAAGATGTTTTAGTACTCCTTGCTATGGCAGGCTACCTATCTACGTAAAGTAAGGTAATGCTTCGCTAGAATAGGAAGAATTCTTTTATAGTATTGTGGGGAATAATTTGTGATTTGTAGTATTTTCTTCTGCCCTAAATATACTTCTTTTATCTAAATAAAAAGATTATTATAATATTTATTACTCTCTCTAGTTATAAATATAAAATATTATTAACTAATTTAAATATATTAAATTAATTAAATTAATTAATTATAATAAATATAATAATTTTTTTAAAATATTTATATATAATATTAGATTATATATTATCAATATAGAATTTGTTAACTAGATTCCTCTATTTGTAATAAAAGAAAAACTATAATATGATCTATTATCTCATTTTTTAATTAAATTAAATAAAGATATGTTTGTAAAAAGGTTATAATTTTTAAAAATATTAAAGTTGTTAGTTAACTTTCTTAATTTTAGTTAAAAATTTTATATTTAGAATAAGAAATTTTTTGTTAAATATAAATAATTATTTTGTTAATTATTATTTTTTAGTAGTATTTTGCATAAAAAGCAAGGAAAAATGGAAAGATGATCGAGAAAGCGTGAGCTAGGATTGTGTATAAAGTATGCTGTCTGAAATGCCTGTCTGAGCCAGCAATAAAAATACTTTACATAACCCGATAAATATAGAGTAAAGCTAAGCATCATACTACAAAATATAGCCCATATATTTTTTGAGCTGGGCATCGGGCATAGGAGCTGTCCTGCCCATGAGCACTCCTTCTTTTATATATATTTTTATTTTTTTCTCTATCTTAAAAAGAATAATATAATAGCTACTGGTGACTATAAGGTAATTTTAGAAATATGAGTAGTTAAGTAAGTAAGTTGTATATTTTAATATTTATAACTATACTATTTTTTTTTAACTTTGTTAATTATCATATGATTATATTACAGATTATAATTATTTATTTTATTTTTTTAGATGCTTTATCTTTGTCAATACTGGAGAATTTGATGCAAAGTTATAATTACAAACTATTTAGATTTCAACGCTTATTTTTTATATGCAATGGATTTTAAAATTTTAATTATTATCTTTGTTGCATTATTCTTAATATATTATAGATATTATTTAACTCTTGAAGACACATGAATATAATATTATTTTAGAAATTTATAATTGTAGATTTTTTTCATAATATGAGTATGACATCACAACTTAGATATGCCTAACTTGCCTATATCCAATTTGCTTATGTCTAATTTAAAATTATTAAAATTTTTACCATGTAAAGTTGAGTATTTGATTATAAAATATAGTCTATATTTTTTTTAAATAAAACACTGAGTTGGAGGTTGACTTATTCAACTGTATCTATATATACAACTTTGAGGCAACCCGTACAAAGGGGGACAACTTCGAAGTTTGAACAAGACAATGACTAGCTTGAGGAAGTTTTGCGCAGCCTTAGACAAATAAAGGAAAACTTTATAAAACAAAAAAAAACAATAAAAATAAAATCTTTTTTATTTTTTAAAATTAGATTCCAAAAAAGCTAACATTGGCCCAACAAAAAAAGATGAGTCCTGAACTAATAGAGTTAATGTGAATGATAAATAATTCAATATTATTTAAATAAAAATTTAAATTTGAGTTTTAGTATTGTAAAAAAACTCTGTTAAAAGAGTCACCTACTATAATTAGATGCATGACATAGGTTGATTTCAGATATAATCAAAATAAAATTCTAATAAATTAAATAGATAATTAAAATAAAAATAAAAATTTCATCTAAGGCTAGGTTTTTTTAGCTTAGGTGGACTTTTTAAAAGGTACTTAACATTAATAGAAATATATATATATAATCGAGTTTTGAGGTTCTACAAAACTTTTAAATTAAATATCTTGTGAAATATAAATATTTAATTGTGATCTCTTTCTTTTTTTTCTTAAAAAAGGTTCTTATAATTAAACTCTTTAAATTTTATTTTAATTTTATTCCTTTTATTTACTTTAATTGTATTACTACTTAAATTTATTTTTTTATATCACAGCTTGTCCTTTTTTATCTTAAATAGCTAGTATATAATTAAACATATGATAGTTTTATTATTTCAAAATTGATCCATGTTAGAATGATGATTAAATATTAACCGTTCAATCAAAGTAGGGCAATCTTTATTACTTACCTGTCAGAACTTGGACGACATCATAATCGCGTGTTTTTTTAGTTTGCCATAAATACCTGAAAATAATCCTTCCAAGTTAGATGTGTATATATAGAGAGAGAGTGTGTGTATGTATGTGTGTGTGTGTATATATATATATATATATATATATATAATATCGGCACATTTGGTAGGATAGAAAGCCACATTTGATATACAGCATTTGAAGGCTTGGGGCCAATAGGGAATATGTTAAATTGAGTAGTTTGATATGTAATATTGGGTAAGACTTGGGATTGGACAATACTATATAGGTGAGATTATACAATCTTACTTCCCTCTTAATATTGCATTTTTAGTTATGGGATTATGGTTTGTTAAAACAAAAATATCTCTATAAATATAATTTTTAGACTAAGTTACCTTTAGTTTAGATTTATCTATCCTTCTCATTCATTCTCGTCTTCGCTTTGTGTTTCTCTATGGCTCTCTCTCTCAAGGAAGCCAGTCACTCTTCATCGCCCTCTCTCTCACGAGGACATAAGTCGCTCTTCACTGTTATCGGTCGAACAAAGCCTCTCTAACAATTAATCCACCTCAGTGAATCCCTTGAGGATCTCGTAGCTTTTTTGTAATCTGCAAGAAAAAAAATGGCCAATGGGAGATAACATCAAAACTAGAATTGACCACACAGAATTGTCACCTTACGCTGCTAACGTTGAAGTTCGTCAAGTGATGGAGCAATGACTGAATTTTAGAGTAAGGAAAGGGTACTATGATCTTTTCATAATTTATGGTTAATTATACAATAAAATTAATAAAATTATTTCCTTAAAATATTATTTCATACCAAACATAATTTTAGAGGCTCTTTCCCACTCCCACTACCACTCACAATCCTAATCCCATTCTAAATCCCACTACCAAAATCTAGTATTACGTACTAAATGTGGCCAATGAGTTTTTGATAAAAGTGTAAGTAAAAATAGAAGTAGAAGTGACAATAGAATTAGGCTGTGAATATGTTTTACAAGTTTGTTTAATATATTAGAAATGAATATATAATTGATGTATACTTTTTAAAGAAGAAAAGAAAAAGATTGATGAAAGTAGAATATCTCATTTTTCTTGTCTTTCTTCTTCATTTTCTGCTTTGTTTTTCTCTCTCTATTCGTTGAAGCTGATGCCATAAGACGAGTAATCATTCGCGCCATGGCAATATGTGAAAAAATGTTAAAAGTGAAAATGGAATCGAGTTCCATGATATCAAATAAAAGAAATACTTAATTATATTTCTATTTTTATTTCTCAGCTCTCAATTATATCTACCAAACATGCCATATATGTGTATAATATAAAGGAATCCTTCTAATGTGTATAATATATATTACACACACACATGTACATATTATACACATCAAGGATTTCTTTCACTTCTTTATGACAAACTAGAAAACATGTGATTATAATGTTATCGAAGGTTTACACATGATAATATATACATACATATATATATATATATATATATATATATATTATACACATCTACTTCCATTTCTTTTTATTAATCACTTTCTTGGTGAAAAAAATGTTCATAGTTCATTATTTGCCAGGATAAAAGAGTTTTTGATATAAGTATAAGTGAAAATAACATTAGGTTAAAAATAAATTTTAAAAGTTTATTTAATAAAATAGAAATGAGTATAGAATTAATGTATACTTTTTATATAATTTAGGATAAAATAATTTAAAATATTTTTTATAACTTGAGAAAGGTAAAAATTGTTTAGAAATTTTATAATTTGAGAAAAAAATAATATAAACTATTTTATTTTCACTTCAATTATATTATTTTTTAATTTTTTTTATAAAATTAAAATGACTAAAAATATTAAAAATGGAAGGAAAACTGAAACTGATTTCTATTGTAACAAATAAATAAAGTGGATCCTTGTACCAAACATGGCCCAAGTGTTAATTTTTCGAGTGGTGCAGACCGATGATGGCTTGCATGCGACGCATGCAATGCTGGGACCGGCGTGTAGCGACCTCCTCCGGCTGATGCAGTACAGGCCCCAATTCATGTTGCAGACCTTAAACCACCGTTTACAAGAGTTTTGTCAGGGAAGAAAATGACGATGAAGATGAAAGTATGGTTTCTAGTTCAACAACGTGCCTTATTTGGTGTCGTCATCATCATCAACCTGTTACGATACGCCGCCTTAAAGGATAAAGGCTCTTAATTACTGTTGCAAATATAGTAATGATTTGGATTGGATGAAGTTTATCATCGCTTTGCTAATGGGTGTGACTGTTTTTTCTTTGAATAAAATTGTATTCCTTCTTCATCATGGTCATGAGCGCTCGTAGCGAGCCAATGATAAAGCCATGTCACCGTCCATTTGTTTGACGACAAGTCAATCTACATTGAGAGATTAAAAGTTCCACAAGTTTTTATTGGTTTAACTCAAAAAAAAATATTTTCTTTTTTTGGCCAATATCTAAATTAAAAAGTTACAACATTCATTTATGATCATGGAATGTGCTCCGCTAAGTCCCCTATATACTCTCCCTCTCTCGCTCGCTCTCTTCATTTGCTTTCACATTCATTCTGAAAATCTACAATATTCGCTATCACGTACGTTTTCTGCATTAAGTAGTTCCGATTACTCTGCAGATCTTTCAAAGTTTTTGGTCTGTTTCGCCCTCCTCTTTCTCTCCTTGTTATATTGATATCGCTGCCAAAGAGATGGCGAACTTGCCTCATTCCGTTAATGCTTCAGCCACTCCACTCGTCTTCCCTTTCTCCTCTGAGGACAGCCCTTTTCTGGCAGTGGATGCAATTTTTGGCAAATCTCAGGCCACATCGGATGCCACCAGCAATACTATCTCCGCCGTCAATGCCGCGGAGAATTCATGTTGGTCACCCTCAATGTGTGCCTCCCTCTATAAGATTGATAAATGGGGGCTTCCATACTTTTGTGTCAATTCCTCCGGAAATATATCAGTACGCTCACATGGCTCCTCGACCCTGCCTCATCAAGAGATTGATTTATTGAAGATTGTGAAGAAGGTTACCGATCCAAAATCTTCCGGTGGTCTTGGGTTGCGACTTCCTCTCATTGTTCGACTTCCAGATGTTCTGAAGAACCGGCTCGAGTCCCTTAACTCGGCCTTCCAAAATGCAATCCAATCTCAGGGCTACGAGTCTCATTATCAAGGTGTTTACCCGGTGAAGAGCAATCACGACCGGTTCATTGTGGAGGACATTGTGAGATTCGGTTTCGCGTTTCGGTTCGGGTTAGAGACAGGATCAAAGGCCGAGCTCCTCCTCGCTATGAGTTGTTTGTGCGAAGGTAATCCAAAGTCCTTTTTGGTTTGTAATGGTTACAAAGACGCCGAATATATCTCTTTGGCGTTGATTGCGAGGAAGCTTTCCTTGAATACCTTCATCGTTCTGGAGCAAGAAGACGAACTTGATATCATTATCGAGTTGAGCAAGAAGCTCTGCATTCGGCCTGTGATTGGTGTTCGAGCTAAATTAAGGACAAAACATTCTGGACTTTATGGGAAGGCATCAGGTGAGAAAGGCAAATTCGGGCTAACCACGACCCAGATTTTGAAGGCGGTGAAAAAGCTCGAACAAGTGGGCATGCTTGAATGCCTGCAATTGCTGCATTTTCATATAGGTTCTCAAATCCCTTCAACAACATTTGTCACTGACGGCGTAAGAGAAGCCACACAGATCTATTGTGAATTAGTCCGACTCGGAGCTCACATGCAAGTCATCGACGTCGGAGGTGGTTTAGGCATCGATTACGACGGTTCTAAGTCGACTCATTCGGATCTTTCAATTGGATATACGCTTGAAGAATATGCTGCAACTGTTGTTCAAGCAATCCGATACATTTGTGATGTGAATTCCATCAAACACCCTGTAATTTGCAGTGAAAGTGGCAGAGCCATTGTTTCTCATCATTCGATTTTGATCTTCGAGGTTATTTCTTCAAGCATTAATGAAGCACCGACTTTGTCGGCCTCTGGACTGAAGTATTTGGTTGCTGGGTTGTCAGAGGATTCTTGTGTTGATTATCATAATCTATCTTGTGCGGCCATTAAAGGGGATTACGACACTTGTTTGTTGCACACGGAGCAATTAAAGAAACGATGTTTTGAACAATTCAAGCAAGGTAGTTTGAAAATGGAACAACTTGCCGCTGTAGATGGATTGTTTGAGTTGGTTCGTAAAGCAAGTAGGGCAAATCATGATGCAGTTAGAACATACCACGCTAATATCTCTGTGTTCGCTTCCATGCCTGAATTGGTCGGAATTTCACAGTTATTTCCAATAGTTCCAATTCATCGTCTGGATGAGAAGCCAACTGCAAGAGGGATCTTGTCGGATTTAACATGTGACGGTGGTGGGAAGGTGGACAAGTTCATCTGCGACGAGCGAAGCCTACCCTTGCATGAACTGAAAGACGAAGTCGGGAAATACTACGTGGGGATGTTCCTAGGTGGGGCCTACCAGGAGGCGATAGGTGGGCTGCATAACCTTTTTGGGGGGCCCACCGTGGTTCGAGTGGCACAGACGAACACGTCACAGGGATTTACGGTGGCCGGGGCAATGGCGGGGCTATCATGTGGCGACGTGCTTCGGGTGATGCGGCATGAGCCGCAGGTGATGCTTGAGACCTTAAAGAGGCGCGTGAGAGAGCTTGTGAAGGAAGAGAATGGCGATGATGAAAGTATGGTTTCTGCTTCAGCATTGGCTACGCACCTGTTTCGATCCTTCAACAACATGCCTTATTTGGTTTCTCCATCGTCTTCTTGCGATACTCTGCCTTGAAGGATTATGGCTTCTAGAGCTCATTTTTTGTCTGAATTTTTGAGATTGAAAATTATTTTTCATTTTTCATGTTTTATTCTTGAGAATGTAATTAAATAAATAAAGAATCTATTTAATTATGATAATTTTTCTTGAGAAATTACAAAAAAAGAATATATTTAATTATTTGTAGAAATTACAATTTTTTTGCCGAGAAATCGAGACTTAATTATATACATAATTACAAAAAAAAGAATATATCATTCAATTTTAATCTAATTTAAAAACCCTTATTTTTAATTAGAAAATATCCTAAAATTTTAACATTCAAACAACAAAGTTATGAAATAATTACCAAAATGCAACTACAATTATGTATGAGTTTAAAAAATGTTCGAACCTAAATTTTAAATTTAAATTTTAGATTTTAAGAAATTTTAAAATAAATAGTTATATTTGTTGAAAATATTTTTTAGACCAAACTATAGTTTAAAACTAAGGTTTTAAATAAATTAGTCAGAGTATGGAACAGTAAAAGAGTTTATAGATTAACTAATTATTATATTATCTATATTTTTTCTTATACTATCTCTCCTTTCTCCTTTCTTTTCCATTTTCTCTCTAATTTTTTTTCTACACCCTCTCTCATTTATACTATCTCTCCTCTCTCCTCTCTCATCTCTTCTACACTTTCTCTCATCTCTTATCTCAACTCTCTCATATATTTAATAATCAATCATTTTTCATAATTTACTAATAATAAAAGTATTTTTAGAAATAATTATCTAAACACTCATTTATTTAAAATTATTTTTTTTATAAATTCTTTTCTAAAATCTTTTTTTTTTAAAAACTATAAAAAAATCTTTTTTTTTTAATTTTTTTTTTAAAATCTTATCCAACCATGCTCTTTATAACACATCTCAAGACATATTAAGACGCTGTACTCAATGTGGACAAAAATGAAACCAATAAAATTTTTATCTATTATGGGCTTCAATCTTTTCTATTACGATTTGGTATGCCCGAATCTATTCGACGAGGACAAGAAAACGACGTCGCGGGAGCATTACGCTCTGTATCTCGCAAAGCAATATTTGCTTCCAACTACAATTCCAGATGTCTCTGGGATTTATTCTCCTCAGATCAAACTACATTTTTCTTCTTTTTTCTGGTATACTCTTCTTGTTTCTTTTTCTTTATTATTACTACTTTATCCCTATTTCTACTCTACTAATCTTGTGTGTTTTGCCGGTAACTACGTAATCCTTTATGCTACTCTATAATTGCTTGCTAGTTTTCTTTCTTTCAGCTAATTCACCTCTCCCTTCAGAATCCATTGCTTCTTTTCGATGGTTTCCTTGTTATTTATAGCACTCACTATGATTGTTACTTATTGATATATATATCGGGAGCTTGGAGGATTGCTCATCTGGTGTCACTGTCCAAAATACCCAGAAAGTAGTTACAGTAGAAAATGGTAAGCTTGGCATTATTTGCTATTTCACAGAAGAAAACAAGAAGCCTATGTTTTCGGTTATCAGTTTCAACTCATGCTTCATTTGTTCTAATTAGCTCTTCAGATGATCATATATATATATATGTAGTCGAATAATTAATTACACATGATGTGTTGGTTGTGTTTGTGGAAGCAGTTTTCCAACGAATATGGGAATCGTAGGACATCGTTCGAGCAGTCATATCGATGTTACTCTGCTGCTTTTATTGACAAGGTCTGCATTCTTTTGTAGGTTTAGGTTCACAGATTTGCTCATTAGTATTTATAAATATACTCACGCATAGTAATTAAAGCTTTAATTATCTGTTGTTTTTGTGACTGTTCATGCATGACAAGGTAAATATATATTGAGCTTACACGGGAAAAAAATCCATTTGTAGTTTGGATCAATCATTAGATTTCGTACTGTCATTATCGTTCAAACGTACCACGTGAGTTTCTCGTGATGAACATGCATGGAGCTGGCTTAAGTTCTTTTTATTTTTTGTCCCCTCAACAACTATTCTAACCATAGTACTTTTTTTAAATGTTCATTAATCCTGCAGCCCCAAATTGAAAGTGGTGATAAAAGTAAGTTTCCTCATATTCAAGTCAGATTAGGTTTTTTCTTCTTTTCTTCAGCTTCTCCAGATGAAGTAACTGTCCAATACTGATCTTAATTCTTCTTGTTTCAGTTATAATGCCTCCATCAGCCCTTGGTCGTCTAGGTCAGTCGTTCAGATTATACCCTCTTATATCTATTTTATATATCTTTTGAAGGATATAATGGGTCCTAAATAACTAATTGAAGCTAATCATCATCATAGACATTTACGTATCATTTTATATGGTTGACGTGGTCCATCTTTATTTGACCTTGTAGTATACTCAGAAACTGTGTCCTATTAACAAGGTTGGAAAGCTAATATTACATATATATATATATATATATATATATAATCCTGCAGCATCCTTACATATTAATTATCCAATGTTGTTTGAACTCAGGAATGATGCTGCTGATCGGGTTTCTCATTGTGGGGTGATGGAGTTCATTGCAGAGGAAGGCATGATATATATGCCTTACTGGGTATGTATTTTAATCTTCTAGCCCTTCTATTTTTAACCCAGTTGTAATTCAATCCTTAAAATTTAACTCAGTATAACTCATCAATATCTAAACTTCAACTCACTTCAACTTAGTTCCTATAACTTTAACCATTTAAACTCTATGAAATATATAATTTTATTTTTTAAAATATAAGGACTAATATTTGAAATGATCGAATTATATGGATTGAATTGTATTGAGTCAAAGTTCAAAAAATGAGTTACAAATGAATCAATACTATAATAATTGAGTTGTACTAAGTTAAAGTTTAGAAATTAAATTGTAATGGAGTTCAAATTATAAGGATAAAATGATTAATATTCTCTAAAAGTTAAATGCACGCACATTCCTTTTTGGAATTGCTGCTTTTTATTGGACTGTTCTTGGTGCAGATGATGGAGAACATGCTTTTACAAGAGGGAGACATTGTAAGAGTGAAAAATGCAGCACTTCCCAAGGGAACATATGTTAAATTACAGCCTCACACCCAGGACTTCTTTGATATTTCTAATCCAAAAGCTATGTGAGTTGGATGATCATCATGTTGTTTTCTGTCGTATGCAACAGAAAATTATGCTCCCTACATTTGTATGCAGAACTCCGTTGAGATATTTGATCTAAAATGCAGGTTAGAGACCACTCTCAGAAATTTTACCTGCTTAACCAACGGAGATAGCTTCATGGTGACATACAACAACAAAAAGTATTACATAGACGTTATAGAAACCAAGCCTGCTTATGCTATAACCATCGTTGACACTGACTGTGAGGTGGACTTGGCTCCTCCCCTGGATTACTTGAAATCTGCTCTTAAGAAAGGTGCATTTCCTCTTCATAATTGTGCCTTGTGTTTTACACATTGGAATCTTCATTTCAAGAAAACTTTCAAGTGTGAAATTAATGGGAGTATTTTACATAATGCCATTTTAATCTTGATATCTTGAATGTTTTTGCACTCTAATATTTTGCCCAAGGTCCTCTAAGTTATAACCCTTTATAAGTAGCTCTTTTTAGAACTATCAACAATCGGACTGTGGTAACAATAGAAATCATATCCTAAAAGTTATTAGTTAAAGTTAGAGTACCAACTTATTTAAATACCCAATTGAACATTACATTATACTTTATTTGTAACTTAATATCTCATACTAGTAAGTTCCCACCAATTTTATACTTACATACTTTATACCATGACATTCAAAAACAACAAAGAAAGTGAGAAAAATGTACCCAATGGTTTCCTTGCAAATGTATGGTACTATTGCAGAAGGCAGACAAATTTGAAATGGAAAACATGGCTGTGGGAACGCAGCAATATTTATGGGGGATATATATAGACGAAATTTGCAGTACTATAGTGATTGTTTCTTTTATTCTTAAATATGATATTTGACTAACTTCATGCTCCTCTTTACAGCCAAGGAGGCTCGAGCTGACAGAAAACCTAAATTCAACCCTTTTTCTGGTAGTGGAAAACGTTTGGATGGAAAACCAATGAAGTACCAATCTCCTTCAAATGGAAATTCACTGTCTTCGCCAGCACCTGGTTCTCAAAGTAGTAGTTATCAATCTCAAGGAAAGATTGTTTTTGGATCTGATGTGTACCGTACAACAGAAATAGGAGAGGTAACTCTACTGCTGATTTCAAATATTTATATCTACTTGAGTTATGATATGTAAAAGATGACACACTTGATTTCTAAGATTAAGAAGACGTAAATCCCTTTCAATTACTTAAAATCCTGTTCTTATTGTTTACGTCTCTCTCACACTTGGTAGGGGAAGGAATCAAATCGAGCACGTCCTCAACAAGAGCCAAAATTTCGGGCTTTTATGGGGAAGAAGTACTCTCTAAGGGGTTGATTACATATTAAATCAAGTGCTTTGAACTCTACTGTACTCTCTAAGAAGATGACATAGTATGATGTAATAAGAAGCCTGCGACTTGTGTAACTGCCTTAAAGTAATAAGATGACACAGTACGATGCAATAAGTAATCAGGAGGGTACATAGCAGAAGCTAAAGTAGCCCCACACAGTTATTTACATTTCGACAAATAATCATAATTTTACATATTCTATATTTTAGCTCAGCTATATGGAAAATCCACTTGGTGGTTTTAATTGCACGTCTTGCTTGAATTCTGAAATTTCCTTGGTGATGATGCCTCCGATATTTGGAAATGCCGATGCCCTGAATCCAAAGAATAAAGAATGTAGAAGTTGTTGATGTCCTCACAACTGTGTTTATGAAAGAATTGCTTTAAGGGCATCTTTCACATAACGATATTTGAAAGGGAAACCCAACTCCTTTGCTTTTGTAGGCAGCACTTTTTGCCCTTCTAAAACCTGCAAACAACTCACGAGATTTAATGCAAAGAGTACAATATGCATAGATAAATCCAACGTATAAAAGACAGACAAACCAAACCAATAATAAATAAATCTATACATAAACTAGATATATTTTTGAAAAAATCAGTGAAAAGTCTCCGGTTGAAAATTTCATTGGCTAGAAGAATCTGAATTTGAGTACTGATACTTTTTGTGTGTGAAATCTTTCAAATACCGGTATCTTCTATGTATGAAAATATATAAGATCCTTTTGACCAATGAAATTCTCAAATAGGGACTTCTTCACCAATTTTCCCTACATCTTCCTTGCTACATGTTTATTCATAATTAGTATGGTCCAATAATCTTTTATATACTACCTAAGAATTCTTTGTGACTATAAGAGAGAAAAAAATAACCAGAGATGATATGGAATTTTACCACGGAAGCACCTTCGCCGAGGACAGCCTTGATCGCAAAATCAGGTACAGGCAGCCACGATGGGCGACCAACCACATTTCCCAGTTGGTCACACAATTCTGCCAATCTGACTGGGTTGGGTGCAGTTCCATTGATAACTCCTAACATATAGCGTAAGCCAACAAATCCAATAAGAAGTGACTCTTGACCAAGCGAGGTTCATAACAATTAATGACAGGATCAAGATTCAACAATAATGATAATACCGTTCAAGTATTAACAAGAAACATGTTTTCAACTGAATAATGTATGAAAACCTGATAGAGTTCATCCTGGGTATACGGGACTGTTCACCTTTATAAGATGGATTTGATAATGCTTCGTAGATTAAATTGACAATGTCATCCAAATGAATCCAAGAGAACCTGTACAAACAAGTGAACAGTCAAATTTGCACCTTCCTAAATATAATAACAAAACCAATAACCGATGCATCACAATTCTTCATTATTACTATAGCAGATTGGTAGATCAAATGAAACAGCTTAAGAAGCAGGATTTGGTTCCAAACTTCTTCATGTCATGATAACAGACTAACAATAACACAAAGTAACCTCTTAAAAGTACGAGGTAAAGAGTGCAATACCACTGTTTTCCGGAGCCCAGAGGTCCACCAGCAAACATCATAAAAAGAGGGACCATTTTAGCTGCAGCGGCTCAAAGATGTATCAGTTTCACTTATACAGTGTCATGAATTCAAGAATCATCTAAATTTTTTTCTAAAGTCTGAAATTTCCAAAATATAGTTTAGAGATCCAATTCAGAAGCACAAGACACCTTTAACTATAGCTAGACAAATAGAAAAATATTACTTACAATGCAGTAAATATTGGACATTTCAAGAATGAAATCAATGTGAGAAGAGCATTCGTTGATATGTACATACCTAGTGCTCCACCATCATTGCCAAGAACAACACCGATGCGAATTAGAGCTAATCTTACATCTCCATTTACTTTAAGAGCTGTTGATTCCCATTCCCTACAAACCTGAAAGAATTTGAGCAGCTTCTTTCAAAGCAATGTATAGTTGCTCAAGTGCAAACTAAAACACACTGCATCTATTCTATTGTATCATTATAACTTCAAATCCACAGTTTTTTAAGCCATAAGGGACTTTGTTCATCAATTGCACAAATTTTATTTACCTACCTCAGACAAATAATCCTTTCCTGAGGGACTTTGTTCATCAAACACTGTGGTCTCACTGGTGCCTGCCATGGCATACGAAGAATAAAACATTAAAAATTTAAAAAGAGATAAAGAACGTGCAAAACCTGCAACCTCAAAAGAGTCTGGTGAGTGTAGAACCTGATCTACATTTGTTAACCAAAACAAGTAATAACCACTAATATTAAATGCTAACAAGCAAGAAAAGTATTTACTAACAGAGAAATAAGTTCGGGTACAAGCATACCATACCATAATAACCAACAGCTGTTGCACTGATTAAAACTTTTGGCCTAATATCATCTGGCGCACTGTTTATGCAATCTACAACCTTTGCTTTGAGATGAAAGTGTCAGACAAAGAATTGAATATATGCACCTCTTGATTCTTTTGATATGCACGTTTTAGAAAGTAAAATATATGTTTTAATTATTTTCGTGGGAGAATTGAATGCTAACCTTTGACGTAACTCTAATTCTGCTATCCTTGATCTCCTTTTTAACCTACAGCATTGGCATAAATATACCAGTTTAATGTTATGCGTGTGCTAACATTATAAGAAGTTTAAATCAGGTGTAGAGAACACAGAGGTAAGGATAAAATGTGCTGTTTAACATTGTATAAGCTTCAAGTCTCACAAATATTGTTTGACAAATTTACATTTTTAAACAATTGTTCAAGACACCATAGATAATTAACATATGTCGAACAAGAATATGATTGTACCTCAGAAGACCATCTCGTGCTTATGGGCATGCCAGCCAAATTCACAACACCAGTTGAGCCATGAATACACTCTTTCCATTCTGACTCGCCTGCTATCTTGATTCCTGGAAAGTCTTTTGCTGTAAAACCGAAGGGCAGTGCGAACAGCTTATTAGTTAAACCAGAGAACTATATATGCATTAAGACGTGTCTTGGAATACAGAAAGAAGTTACTTTTTCTACCATTACTAGGAAAATAATAGAATTTCTCAAGGGTAGGAAGCCAAAATGATCTATAAATGTTTAGTGACAATATGAATTACGGTATTTAGACATGAAGATATATTATTCTGCCACTTTTATGTGAAATGGATGAGTAATCTTCATCTCGTCTTAAAACTAGAAGAGTTTGACGAGTATATATTTTTGCAAGTGTGCGTGTGCGTGTGTGCGTGCGTGCTTGTGAATGCAAATTATTACATTTAATCATTACCTTCTTACCCGGAAAAATTTGTTGTGCCTTGGATTTAGAGCGTGTCAAGACATGAACTCTATGATTGTCTGAAAAATAAATCATTAGTTAGGGGAAAAGAATGTCAGCTTAGCTATTCAATTATTTACTAGCAAAAGATCAGAATTTAAAAAAGACGCAAAGGTGGGCAAGGGATAACAAAATCCAGGTGGTATTTGTTTTTACTGGGGAGTAAATCTGTGAAAGCTATATGAGCATACAGAGGCGGGGAAGACAGCTATGTAATCCAAATGAAATATTAACAGAATAATATAACCATGATGCTGTCATGGTGAAGGATTTTGAAGTAGGGACAATTAAAAGTTGACGTCAAATGCATGTGAGAGAGCATACTTAACTAAGGTAACAGCAAAACATGAACATACATTAGAAATTATATATTCTTTAAAACATATTAAATTCAAATGACTTAGCTAGTTGGAGTTTTGGGTAGAGAATAACCTGCTTGGAGCCTTTGCACCAATCTTTTACCAATAAAGCCTGTTGCTCCAGTTACTGATATGATCATTGGGTTTTCCTGAAATCACTCAGTGGTCAATGTCAATTATTTGAAAGAAGCAAAAGTATACCAAGATTATCCGAAACCTAATATTATGGGCCTAAACATTTATTCAGTATAACAATGCTAACCCTTCCTAACAAGCCCGTTAATGATGTTTATAAACCATGAGATATATCAAATGAAAATGAGCAGATCACCAACACGGTTGGGTCAAATGGAAGGGACTAGTCCCTCACAATTTAGCAAAATAAGGTTCAAATTTCCGCTAGGAAAAGTCCTCATATTTAGTATCTAATATTGCCTCTAATATTGCCTCGAACATGATAGCCTTCAATAAGAGGATACATGAGCTTAGCTAAAACAAAATAAAGAAAATAAGCAGACCATCCCTCTTAAAATTTTGGAATTTGGAAATCTTAGATTGATGCATATTCATCAAGCTCAGGGCAGTACTAAACGGAACTAATCAACTTCAATCCTAACAAAGTGTCAGATTCGCCAATTAATGGCCACAAAAGCATGTCCTACTAGTACACACAAGCTAATCCACTTCACTAGTGATGGTCCCTTAAAAGTCAAATAATAATTAATTAACATCGTCAGATTACATGCTTCAAGACTGGATAAAACGCCAAGTAAGCAAAAGGCATAAACTTCAAACATAACCTTCTGGGTTTGATCGGAGCTGCACCACACCTTAAATCTCCTACCTTCGGGAGTCTAGTAAAAGGAAAAAAGAAAAATACAGAAAGAAATGAATTCGGGATATAAGTAAGCAGAAAAGAGGGGAAATGAATAATTGAATATAACGGAAATGCATACAGATGAGAAGCGAGGAGCCAAACGGAGGGAGGAAGAGACGTTGTGAGACCACGTGAGAACTGTGGCTCCAGATATTCCCATTGATGATAAACCCTTCGCAGCTAATTCAGGGAGGCTGTGGCGGTAGTACCCAAGAGTTTGAAGGCGACCGTACCGTGGAAATATGTAAATGGGCGTAATAAAGTAGTCACGTGTCGTGTTTGATTTCAAGCCACACCAAAATCTCCTCCATTATCATATCCATCACTCGTTTCTTTCTTCGTTTCCTGCTTAGAATTGGACGACGCCATTACCACATTTCAATCATCATAATCTACCTCATCAACATATCCCCACTCCACAGTTTTTGACTGTTTTCTGTCACCAATGTCACAAACTACTACTATAACTACCCTTGTATTTGTTGATAATATTCATAACGACTTTTTCTTAAATATATTAATTTTCTCTTAATAAATATACCCCTCGATAATTCAACAAATCATCAATACTTTTAATAAATTTTAGCCCCAAATTATTCACCATTTATAATTAATACAACTAGACCACTTCTGATATGTTGTATTTTTTCCCTAATTTTTTCATGCCCTTTTGACATGTTAGATTGATTATTTTGAAATTGTACAAAGAATATATTAATCCAGTAGGTAATCGGGTTAGGCCTAAAAGTATCTTGTTGCAGTTCCAAGTCCATAACATGGACCGGCCCATTTAAGCCCATAAAGGATCTTCTCTGCCTTCTCTCTGCGGAAGCCTGAACGAAGACGGAAGTAGTGACCGGGAGTGGTGGCATGATGCAGTGGTTTGGAACAATAGCGAGGCTGGTGTCGATGTCCGGGAGGCCGCCGCCGGAGGCGGCGGCGACGCCTTCACATGCCGGAGCGGCGCCGATATTGTGTCGGCATGGTGACAAGAAGACAGAGAGGGAAGATATTCAAGGGATCGTATGGCAAAACAAGGCCCAAGAAAGAAAAGAAGATCGAGAGCATTAAGGATAAGGTCGAAGTTCCTAGTTCTACTCCTTGGCCTCTTCCATTCAAGCTTATCTGATCCTAAGCCACCGCACAAACTGCCTTCCTTAGTCTCTAGTTGAGTAAGTTCAGCTCTCGAATCTGAAGCAGCGAAGGGTTTAACTTTCATACGTTGTGAGTTGTAATTAATTGTATTCTTGTCATCCTCATTACTGAATTTGATTGGCTTCGCGACTATCTTGCTTCTATATTCATTTCTGTTTCCTGTTTCAATTTCGTTGATATAGACTAAAAAAATATTCCAGCAGAAAAGTCTATTCCTGGCTTTAAAACGTCAATGGATTATCTCCTGTATGTATATGCTGCTCATTGAAAATCGAATCCTTTTGAGCATTCCTTTGGGACATCCAAAGGAAGGTCGAAACTTTATTGATTTTCTATAAATGTATTGTTTTGATGATTGTAGTAAAGAAAGGTTTTGGATTCATGGGCTTTGATCAAAATCGCAATCAGTTTGCCACAATTTATAATCACACCATCTAGCATCAACTTGGAATCGGGTGACTTCATTAGAAACTATTAGTTGGCAGGGTATGCTTACTGTGGTTCGGTTCATTTGCTAGTTCTAGTGGATATTCATATAATAACCCACAAGAGCACGATAATTCTGGTCATATATAGACTTAGAGTGTATTTACTTATAATTTGCCATTGAGCAACGTATCCTCAGTGCTTCGGCAATTATTTGAAAGAGTTGAGCAAATCAATCAGAACAGATAAAATGTTATCAGTAGAACCACTATTTAACTTGGTGAGCATATGACTGAATGTTTACAAGACTTATTCATTCCCTGATAAAAGATGTTAATCGGTCAAAACCACTAGAAGACTTCTTTATGCACATCATAAAAATTGTGATTTCACTGATTCACAGCATTCAGCTAAATGCGTGTTTGGTTTCTTGAGTTGCTTGCAGAGTCGTCTTCTTATTGTATTTTTAAATGACTCTCGTAGTGGTCCTGTTTGTATACATAAACATGCACTCTGGTATATGGTGAACAACTGAACGTAGTTTGTCATATCTGCGAGTGTAGTTGTAGTCTAGTCCTCCTGAAAAATACGAACTCCTTTATTTTCTTTTCACATGAAATTACATATGCCAGCAATCCCAGGCATCGAAGCCAGATCAACTGCTTCAAGGCAACTAATGACAGCAGAAAGTGTCAAATGCAGATAATTCCCTTGCTTGCCTAACTGTAGTTTATGCCAAACAGCAAACAATTATACAGAAATATCAGCTTTTGGGTTGTCGCTTTGCTGAATGTCAGATTCTTCTGGGAATTGTAGCTCCTCTGACGATCTAAGAAACAGTTCTGCAATTATGGGAAGCCATACAACCATAAGTAAGAAGGCAAAGAGCATGATCAAGGCCCCAATCCGCAAGACCCATTGGCTGTGTAAAGCTGGTCTTCTTGCTGTTGCAGTGGCAGCCTCATATCCATAGCGAAGTGTCCATGGCAGCAGGGCCATGGCTACCAGAGAGCTGACAATTCGCAGCAATATAGCCTTGGTAATGTGGTTGGTGTTAGGGAGGATCTTCCTAATCTTGGCTCTGATTAACTGGTAGTGGGAACCCATTATGTTGGTGTAAGAAGCTTATTGAGAGCTTTTCAGATTAAATCATACAGTCTCTGTCTGAATTCTATGCTTAGAGCATGTTTTTTTGTTTTTGATTCCAATGAAACGACATTTTGAAAGTGGTGGGTGTGTACTGATCCTTTTAAAGTTATAGTATTTATGGTGGTGGTGATGGTGATGGTGATGGTGATGAGGGATAATATTTGGCTGGGTGGGGTTTTGATTAATGACATGAGATACAAACTGAAAGAGAATCCTTTGGTGGGGTTTGGATCCACATGAATAAATAAATGATAAAATACCTCTCAAGCAGGGAGGGTTAAAAGAACAAGAAGAAGCAAGTTTTATACGTTAGTTTGGTTCTTATTGATTCTATACTTTTTAGAGAAAATTGTTGGCCTTGTTGAGAGGATGTAGAATTTCCATAGGGAATGGCAACAGGTCATCGGAGAAGAGACGATGGAAGTTAACAAGAAGAGCTGTGATGTGAGGGCGGGTGGTTCCAAGATGTTGAATGTGCAAACGACATTGTGTTCTGCTTTGGGTACTACGTTGTTCTTGTGTCAAACGTGGCTGGTATGTACAACCTAACTATGTTCATAGTTCTCTTCACGCATAGCATCTGCCATGGCGTTGCAATTCAGATGAATGCAGCCGCCACACAGACACGTGCTTAGCATCAGCAACCTCGATGTCAGAAAATTAAGGTAAAACCACACCAAAAACGAAAAAAAAAACCCTTTCAACTCGTTAGTTTTCGTAATCAACAAATTGAATGTTTAATATTTCCTTCAGTATATAATACATAGTTAAGTAAGTTAAATAAAGTATCTAAATATATATACATTACTTATATTATTAGATTATATATCAATTTGATAATTTATAAGTTAGATAAATTAATTTTAAAAAAATAATAAATATAAGCACTTTAAAATAATTTATTTTATCAACTGTGTGCTTATATTTAAGGATGGAACGATTATTAGAAATTCAATAAGTAAAACAAATGGATATGTTGACACTAATCTTTATCTCTCTATTATGTTTTGAGAAATTCATACATACGTCCAATGTATCATATTTATGTATTTGTGAGCGAGATGAAGTTAAATCATATATTTTTTCCAATAAAATAGATATGAAATTACACTCGCCTTTGCTATATTCTATATTGATTATCCACATTTTTCGTTGCGGGGCCCACATTCTCCTGTATTGTTCTCTATTATATAGAAATTTAAAAAATTACTTTGTGAAAAGTTAACAAAAAAACAAACAAACAGAGAGAGAGAGAGAGAGAGAGAGAAGCTGGATGGTACGGTGGACGGCATTTACAAAGGAGCGGGATTAGACGATTAGTAAGTCAACAAATCCAAGAAATTTGAAGGTATTAGATAATACATTACACGTGAAGTGGCACAACAAAACTAGAGTGAAGAAAAAGCAAGCACAACTCTATCTCAATCACTAAATTTAGGCCATAGTTTAAGTCCCATGAACAAAAGAATGCGCAAGAAAGAGATACCAAATATCTATCAAAGCCTACACAAGCGATGCGCTGCTATTTTGCCAAGGATAAGATCTTCTCCTTGTCTGATACTGATAGGGTGTGGAGAAGCTGAGCCCAAACATCTCCTTAAAAGCCTTCCCCTGCTCTGTGAACCTCACCAACTTAGCAATCACAGAAGCACTTTCTATTATGTGGTTCATATCTGCGTTGGTCCATAATCGCTTTGCCAGCTGCATCCTCCTCCTCTTTGACTCCAATCCAATACCCCACTTCTTGAACAGACTCCTCCTCTCTTCCTCTGAAAGCCTTCTCCTCATAAGCTTCACCAGCATTTCTCTCTCCCGCCATAGAGGCTTCTCACTGTGTAATTATATGACACAGACAGAAACAATCAGCATTCCATAGAGCCGATCCTAATATGTAGTTGCAGAATATGAAGAAAATGTATAGATGATTTGGTGTGAATGCTAGAGTAATTGCACAAATAGAGAGGGAACCTGGAATAAAGTGTGGCTATCTGCCCATCCTTCGCGCTCTTATTTTCATGAGAAAATGTTTCTCTAAGGAAAGACAGTCTTCGAAGCTCTACCTCAATGTAAATGGAATCCGTTGGATCACCCCTGAACAGAAGAAAGAAGTATGTCCTGTGAATCAGCGATACGCTACAAGCTTGCCACAATTCGAATATCTCCTTTTGCTGTCTCTTGAACTGTAGAGGCCAATCTAAAGGAGTTCCAGGTGCCTCTAACATTGGGTCTATCCCTACGTCTTTCACATTCTTCTGAACCTACGATTAAGAAAGCAGAACTTAGTCAACAGCATAAATTGTCGGGACTAATGCCGAGCACCCAAATGCAATTTTTAAGCACCAAATCCAACGGCATGAAGAGAAACAAAAACAAGACAGTTTACAGATGTAATTATGTCAATTCATGAAACATGTCTGTCTTTCTAAAGAAGTTCAAGATTCTCCAAGTTCACAAGCTCATTAAGCCATAATTGTCAAGAACAGCTAAATGCAACGTTATGACATAATGCAAAAAGACAAACCAAAATTGCACCATTAATCCATCAAAAGATCAGGAAGTAGCATAACACTAGTCAGTTACTTGGGGAAAACAATTAATGGATCCTTTCCTGCAAATTTAAGACCAATAACGGCAATTAAGATAACTCAATTCCTATTCTTACCTGACCATCAACAAGCTGCTTCCCGTACTCAAGTTTGACCATTTCCTTCATCCCAGCAACAAAAGTTTGGACGCTAGTAATTTCCTCATCAGCAGAAGTCCTCATGCTGTTTACCCTTAACTCGTCTCTGTAAGGTGTTCCAATAGAAGAATGAGAATCATTCCTTGACAACCTTGTGGCATCACCATAAATTAATGGAGGTAACTTTCTCCGTAAACCTTCTGGTCTTCCAAGGAAGCCTTTCGCAAACCCATTAGCCGGTGTGTTCTCTGTTTCCCCTGACCTCTCAGGAGATCCAGTCGTGAGATGTTCTGTCCAACTCCAGCTCCTTGCTAATTTAACATTCCTAGAATTTGATGCACCAATGGTCATCTCTACATCATTCGATCTCTGCTCCATAGCACCATCTGCTGAAGTGACTTGGGTTTGGCTAGTTTCCATTTCTTCGTGAAGAGGACTCATCATTTCCTGACCAGTATTACCTTCTCCAGACATTGGTGGTGTCATATGAGTTCTTGATGAATCAATATATTCTGCGTTTTCTCTGTTGGAATCATCCGTCTCAATACATTGAACTTCTTTGCAATATTCATCAGGGTATTCTGTAAAAGCAAAATCTAATAAATGTATAGTGCCAGGATCTGATGCAGTTCAAATCTTGAATACTATCTTTTTTATCATACCTTTGTCTACTGTTAGATTAAAAAAAACCTTACCATCAGAGTGGTGATTGGACCCTTCAGGATTACTTCCATTGAATCCATCATTAAAGTGAGGGTTGTTGAACTCTCTAAAGCGTGAATCATGATGAGGACCATAAATGCTTGATGACACGGACACTGAGCAATCATCGTCCCAGGTGTCATCCACTTCCTGCCAAATAGGATGACTGTTAGTGCTAGCCTTAAATTTGAAGGGGTAAAAGTAGAAAATACCATAATCACTTGTGTGTAATCAGTTTTTTGGTAACTGGGATATAAAAATTACTTTTGTAGATTTATGGTCATTTCCAACCATCCGTAGCAAATCCTCAACACGAGACTGTGCAAGATCACGCTGCTTAGTTAGCTCCCTAATCTCCTTTTCCATCTGAAAAGCACAAGTTCAGACAGGAAATTATGACCTTTTGTATAAGATATAGACTGACTAAGCAACAGAATAGCACATGTTCGACAGAAAATTATAACCTTTTCAATCTGGACGTCTTTCTTTTTCAGCAGTGCTGCATAATCACAGGTGGGGGCAGCATGCGCAGGAGTTTTCAGCTCGCTCTCCAATCTTGCTACCTCCTTTTGTAAATGTTTAACCAAGGCCTTATCAGACATCACGACATTAACCTGTGCTTTAGTGGTCACTTCCTTTGCACAACAAGCAAAAAGAAGTGTGTTTCTAGTTTGCTCGACATGGCTTCGGGCAGTGCTCAAAGTGCAAATGATGGCTGTTCTTGCATTACCACCCAAGCAAGGCTGCAGTATGCGAGTCAACTTGGAATCTCTGTAGTTGACGTGGCCCTGTCTCTCCTGACTGCATCCGATCAAATTGTCAATGGAAACTGATTTTTTTTAAAAAACGAGGAAAAATAAGAAAACTGGTAAATTTTATATATGAAAAGCTTTATAATAGGAGTATCTTCATCTGATAAAGTTTTCTAATGGAAAATCCCAATTAGACACTCCAGAAAAAAATACATTATAGTATTCAGCTCAAATTTTCATCTGAGTGACACACACGTTATGCAAACTAGTCCACATCTTATCATATCTCCAGAAAGGATTCAATTGCTAGTGATTTTCCAAAGAACTATCCAACCGATGTGTTTTATGCAATTGTATGAAACCTATCGGCTGAGCAGCTAAAATAGTAAAATAGTGCTAATCATTTTCACATGCCCAGATCCACAGAACACTCAAGACAACCTTACTGCCAGCAATGCCACAAATCATAAATTAGATGATTAAAAGGATAAACGGCAATGATTTTGAGAGGCAGACTGATATCAAAGTGCTGAAAATTGAAGTTTTCCAAAAATACCACGGTTAAATGCTAACTACAATAAGAAAAATTAAGAATCAAAGGATGACATTGTTAACGAAGGAATAAGTATAACACCTAAGCTTCCTAATGACAGTTCCAAGACTAAGTAAACTCCGGTTTATATGACATCCTTCTTTCAATCTTGCTCCAGCTGATAATGACTGAGATGCACGCTCACTCCCTGCCAAATCAATAAAATTCTGCATAGAAACAAGTTTAGTTGATATAAAATCAGAGTAACAATTTATTTAGGGGAAAGTTATAAATATATACATACCACACTGGCCGCTAAGGTGGTTGAGTTGCCTTTGCCCAAGAATTCTCGGGCAGAACTTTCAACAGTCTGCAAGGTTGCAAACCATGACTAAAGTTCTACAAGTAAAAACACAAAAGCATGATGTTTTAAGAAAGGAAGGAGAAGGAACATACCAGTCTGATAATTTGGTGAGATCTAGAACTCTTTTCATTCAGGTATGTCTCTCCAACCTGTCTTTGGGCTGCAAGAATATAGCAGGCAATGTAATTATACAAATCATCTTATAACAAAAAGATTATGAAAAATCCTCTACCTTCACAAAAAGACAGGAGCTCTTTCAAATGTGCCCAGTCCCGTAGAATCTCTTCTGTGAGTTTCTCTACAATTATTCCTCTCTGATTAAGAAGAGAACCATTTTCATTTATATGAGTTCATTGAATAATCTTTAACTCAATATATTAAAGGCATTTACCTCAGGATCATCCCGAAGCCTTAGTGCAGTGTTGTCTGTGCTAAGAAGGTCTCTGACAACTTCATTATAAATTTCAATTGCTGAGAACTTCAATACAAATGCTCTTTCTTCATGCTAAAACAGTACAGAAAAGGATCAATAAAACTAGAAAAGTGAGAGTTCTGGCGAAAAATGATACTGAACAGTTTAGGAAAAAGATCAATGAATCAGTGGTTTTACTCTATTTATATAGTCGAAAATATCTGCTACAGAATACTCAGTTATTCCATTCATAGTGTATGTCTTTCCACTGCTTGTTTGTCCATAAGCAAATATGCTTGCTGAAAGAATATAAAGATGTATATAGTCAAAGCATTTGTGGGGTTAAGCGGAAAGTAAATTGAAACTAGCCAGTAAACAGTATATACTTACTGTTAATGCCACTAACAACTGAAAGAGCGACTTCTTTAGGTCCTTCCTCATATACCTGCTTTGTGGAGCAGTCACCTTGAAACACTCTGTCTAACTCCAAATTAAAAAACAAAATTAAAAAACACTCTTTAAATGAAATATGGACCTCTAACACAAATACGCCTTAAGAAATAATTTCAAACACTATCCTGCAATAAAACTAAATGCTATATATTTTTAAGTATAATAAATAGGTAAGAACTAAAAATGAAGAGAAAACAAACAAGAAAGATAGAAGATATTGGCACTTTAGCAACTGATTTACACAGATTCAAATAAGCAAGGCTGGTAGAATTAATAAATGATTTGCATCACCAAGAAACCATTTCAAAAATTGAACCAAGGATTATAAGGTAAAGAGTGCACTCCTCCCCAAAGTAAGTCAAACAAATGGTCTTGAGAGTAATCAATTAACTAACCCTTTTTTCTCTGGGTAATACAAAGCAATTCTTTACTGCTTTTACACACGCATCTTAATATGAGTGCATGCGCGTGAGTGTGTGTTACAAATTTGCCTAATTCCTGAGTTAAACACTTATTCCACGGATCGGAGTTCTTGACAATGCCAAGAAAACAACAAATCATATAATTTAGATTTAATGACAATACAAATTTCCCAAAATTAAGGCAAACTCCATGGACAGATATTTACTTACCGAATGTGTAGGCACTTGGAAATGTGGAACCCTCCCGCAACGTATTCCGGTACAATATGGTAGTATCATTGATGCATTCCCAATCTCTTACTTCATTCACAGCAATTTCTTTATCACTCAAAGGCCTCAACCTTACTAGCACAAGAATCTTCTCTTCAAGGCCACTCCCACCATGCATCTTCTCCCATTTGACCATCTGTTCTCCATCAATGGCCCCCATTTCTCTCTTCACTTCTAGCCTGAGTTCTTCTCAGCACAATTCACAAGTTATTCAGAAGAAGCCCATGACATGAAAACCGTAATAGAGGAAAACAGGTGGAGTTTCTTTATTAAACTTGTTCTTACTCTTCTAAGTCTAAGACAGAAGAAATAGCTGGCAGTTAAAAATACTACGCCCCTAATTTGAGCATTATTTGCACGAAGCTAATCATGGATGATAAACACCAAACTCAGAAGATAACGACCCATTAATTTCAGTTGATAAATCAATAAAAGTGATAACAAGCTAACTTTAGTTTGCATCCAACCGCCAGAAGGAAAGACCAAGACAAAATATAATGCTAACTAATTATCTTTCTATAATAAAAAAATTATCAGTCGTTACCACTATCTAAGAACCCATAACACTTTTCTTCCAAACAAATAAACGGAAGACAGAGAACACCTATCACCGGTTCTTTTGCTAATTCTTTACTGCCAATAGGGGAGAAGGAAAAGAGGGGGGGGGGGGCGGGCGTAGAAGAGCAAGAAAGAAAAATGAGAGAAACCACCAAAAAAAAGGTTTGAAAAAAAAAAAGAGCCGGGACCAAAACACAGAAAGTGAGATTCCTAATATTAATCCTTCTTTCAACAATGACCAATTGTGATGTAAGAATAGAAAACTTCCGATAGGAGCGACCCGCAATGCTTGAGAATGAAGTATGCGAGTTTTAACGTAAATTTTGCATTTGACAGTGACTTAAAAGTGTTCCAAAGCGCTGGTCCCCAAACAGTTCCATCATTTTCTCCCTCATTACCTATCTGCTTCTCATATAGAGAGACGCTTACTTATTCTCCAACGATCTACTTTAAAAATCATGATATTAGTTTTTGATTGGTAGCAGAAACTCAAGAAATTTACCTCAATTTCCCTGTTATTTTCACGATGAGCTAAGCGAAAACAACCACAACCAAATTCACAGAGCAACGCCGTTTAAATAACTTCTGAAGACTACAGTACTATCTGCTCCTACCATGATCCACAAACCAGAATCGGATAAGAACGTGATCTTCTGTTCGAACGAACTACAACACCGTGTGATTCAACTCCAGGAAACACCGTGTCCGCTTAGTCAATTCGAAATAATCAACAGCAGCGACTCAGTGGTCCAAGATTAAAATGCACGCATTAATCACGATGGTCCTCCTCAAAATTCATTACACACCATCCGAAAGTCACTCGCTTACCTCTTCAAAAATACCCCAAAAAACTGCTCAAAGCATTGAGTCACTCAACATCCAAGAGCCACTAACATCATCTGAAACCTCTCGGCAAGCTTTGACGAATTTTCTCCAGAAGTCATCGACAGCCAGTGCGACGTAGCTTCCGTACAGAGATTTAGTTTAGCAAAAAAAGAAATGTAAAGATAAAGAAGCTAAAGCTTTTATCCATGGGAATAAAGTGACAAAGAACATAGAAGTAAAAGAAAAGAGGAAATACCTGAAGGAATAGAACAGTAGAAATAGTCCAAATTTGCAAGACCCACGATCTGGAAGGAAGAAGACTACCAAAGTCACGACGCCATGTGAGAGAGGCTCGTCGGTTCCTTCCTCAATTCCTCTCTCCCACGCGGTGGGAAGGAAGGGAATGGAGACTCTGGGAACTGGAATATCTGACGGGGCTGTCTACGTCATTGAATTTTCTAATTCTAACTCCATCCCTTTTAATTATTTTCATTACTTCCTCACTGACGATTATATTCTTCTCGCATTAAGGAGTTAGTATAATTAATACGCAGGCTAAAAAAGTTAGTTAGTAAAATAAATACTTAACTCTGTTTTTCGTTTTGGAGATTTTTCGTTAGTAAAATAAATACTGGAATCTTGTTGACAAGTTAAAAAAATACTGGAATCTCATTTTTCATAAGACTATTAGATTCTCTTGCGCATGTAAGACCGTACCAACCGATCTAGTAATTTTAAGTTTATCATGAAATTTGTTAATATTAATTGAATGCTATGAAATATTAGACAATTACATGAATTAATATTAATATCTATTAATGTAATTTATCAAAAATAATAAATAGTATACAAAAATTTATAGCTTATTTTATATACTAAATTATTCCATCCGATTTTTTTTATAAATAATATTTTTTTTATAGTGACAGTTCTATATATAAATAATAATTTGAGTTTGTCTAAAAATTTGATATGTTTTTTCTATTTTTACCCTTTAATTAATTATGGGTTCTTTTGGATAAATTTTTAGAGAAGGGTTTATGGAGAAAAAAGACTTTTTAACAGTTTTTAGAAAATGATTTATGGAGAAGAAATTATAAAAAAAGTTAATTTTTAAATAAATAAATATTTTGATAGTTATTAGTAGAAAAAATTTTATAATTAATAAATTACTAAAAAATATATAAAATAAAAAAAATTGTTCACTTATCAAAAATTATAGCGACAATTATAGCTTTTCTTCCTCCTCCTCCTCTACATCTACTCGAGCAATGATAATGATTGAAGAAAGGCTATCAACTCTAGCGACTCCAATGACAACGGCAAAATAAAATATTGTTGAATTAGAACCACGACATAAACAAAAGACTATCATACTAAAATTACTATAAAATAATAATTATATAGTTTATAATTTTTTGTATTATTCAAAAAATTATTCTCAGTAACTTATTCAAAATTATTATTTTAAACTATAATTTGATTTATAAATATTTTTAGATAAATATAATTATTTATTTTAATTTTTTAAACTAAAATTTTGATTATAATTTTTTTTTAAATCAAAGTTTGGGTTTAAACTAGTTTATCTTCTACTCATTATCTCTTATACTCATCATCTTTATAAATAAATGCATACTTAAAAAAATAAATTGTATTTTGAATATATTTATTACTCTTAGTCAATTTTAATCAATGCTTTGATATATATATATAATTTAAGTATTTGTTGTTTATAAAGAAAAGCAAGTACTAAGTACTAGTATTATTTGTTATTAAAAGAATGAAAAATAGCATTCTCCCTCTGCCTCAGGTGATGAGAAGGACCAATTTGCCATTGACTCAGCGTCTGCCTTGGAGATGTCCCGGGATAAGGACAAGTGGGGAGGCACAGTTGGGCCCTTTTACACAAACGGGGAACCGTATCGAAGGACGTTAGAGAATTGAACCGTATGGAATATTTGATTCTGTCAAACTTCTAACGGTCATCTCGAGGAAGCTCTAAATAATTAAAAAATGCCACGTCGTTATTTTAAGAGATTATTCTTAATCTTGATAAAAAAAATCAATCGTTACAAATTCACCAAAAACAAAGTGTCTTATAAGTTATTGTACTCGTATTAAAAAAGTGTGTTATCAGATGTATAATACATATGAAGCAATTTAAATTAAAATCTAAAAATTTATTTGGCAATATAAAAATGTGATATGGTTTAAAAAAAAGTCATTTGATATGGTAGTGAGAAGGGTAAATAAAAAATTATGAAATTTTTAAAAATTAATACTGAAGAAAACATTCTATAAGTTATTGACTAAGAATTTTTAATTATAATATATTAAAAATTTAGTAGTTAGTAGAGTATAGTAGTATAATATGATTTATATAGCTAACTCTGTATAATATGATAAGATTTATTGTGGTTGTTAATTGACAATTAATTATTTTAGTTTATATAGGTTTAAATTAGTTATAACTTAATCTTTAATTTTTAACTCTATATAAATCAGTTTATATAATTTTAGTTTATTTAAAACTCAATATATGTATGGACTCTAACTCATTAAAATTTAATCTATATAGTTAATGTAATTTAAATTTTATGAATTATATAATTTTATTTTATAAAATATAGTAATTAATGTTTTAAATATAATAATAGAGATTGGGTTGTATTAATTTTAAAATTTAAAAATTGAGTTATAACTAAATTAAGACTAAAAAAAATAAGAAGAAGATAGTTTTCCCAAATTAATTTCATTTGGGTCCCAAGTATTGCATAGCATTTTCAGTATGAATTGGTCCTTTGGTGAATGAACGGTAAGAATGAAATTGAAGAGCAAAAGCGAGGACGAGTGGGGAGCTAGCTTCCTTTTGTTGCCTGAAACTATTAACTCCCAACAAACGTTACGACATTAAACATTGACTTTGAGTGTACCTCCAACGTTGCTGGCTTTCGGTGCAAAAGTCATTGATAATTGGGTTAAAGTGTGTCTAGTTTGAAGTATTTTCTTAAAAATATCATCTAGTATCTTAAATTTTTGTACAGTGTAATTTTAACTTTGAACTAATTTTTGTAGTACAATCTCATCCAACCCTTAATGGAAGTTTAACTTTTAACTATTTAAAATGTTGGTTAGGCAAACTTTTGACAAAAAAATTTGTAAGTAGAATGTCACTAGGACTGCTTTTGTGGCAGTCTGTGTTTTATTGAATTTTTCTCTTGATAAAAAAAATGCAGCGTCAGAAAATGGGGTTTTGAGAATACATCGAAACATTAGAATAAGAACGTCAGAAAATTCAGATATTCTCCAAAGAGCTTCTTGCTTTCCCTGGAGCTTGTCTCGCAAGGTGCACCATCGCTTTCTGGATTTTGCATTTTGGTTCTGAAATTGTTTTGTGGTTTGATTTTGATTCTGAGTTTAGAGTTTTTGTTTACTTGGGGCAGCCATTGAAGCTTATAGGCAACAACTTTCTACAACCAGAGAGTACAAATTTCTTGGACAGTCGGATTGTTTGGAGCAGGCGTCAATGAAAGAATGCCTTTTTTTAATTTATTCCCATTAAGAAAAGGGGCCTCCTATGATTGTGTTGACGAAGAAGACGAAGATGAACAACATTGGCTTGCCAAAGATTCTCAATGACAACAATGATAATAAGAACCCTGATAGTAAGGAACAATCCAACTGGCTCAGGTCCGTCCAGCTATGGAACCCAGATCCCCAAACTAAAGAGATACTCTAGAATCTTCTTCTTTTCAGGGAAAAAAACAAATCTGATTGATATGAATTTTAGTTGGGTTGGAATTTGAGTTTGGATCACTGTATGAGGCGAAACTGGAAGTGAATTGAATTTAAATCTCTGTTTTGTGATTTCCCCAAAAAGCTACAGTGGTGGAAGTGAAGAGCAATGGTCATCGCAGGTTTGAAGGGAAAAAACATTCAACAAAACACAGACTGCCATGTAAGCAGTCATAGTCATAGTCACATGCCACGTAGATCAGTTTTGGTTAAAGGTTTGACTCGTCAGCATTTTAATTGTCAAAGTTAAATTTATACTAGGATTAGATGGTAAATTAGTTCATAGTTAAAATTGTACCATAAAAAACTTTAGAATACTAGATACAGTCAAAAACATATTTCAAGATACTAGACCAATCATAACCCTTGATAATTTATTAAACCACCCACAACATTAATTTCGTCTTGACTCAGAGGAAGCTTTCATTGTTTGGTTCGCCAGTTTTTTTTCTTTTTTTGCAAATCATATATATTAAATATAATTATATTCAAAATATTATTAATTACTAACTGTAGATATATATTTTTTAATAAAATTTGAATGTTTGTAATTTTTCGTCCCTTTTGACCCAAATAACGAGAATCATTCTGTTTTGATGAGGCTATCATAATATATAAGCTTACGAAGTTACAAGATATTATTATATGTTAAGTAAGAAGTAATTGACATTAAGCTAAACTAGACACGTGTTATTTATAATTTATAAGCAATATGATTATAATTTGTTAGAATTTTTGTAGTTTATGCATTAGTTAAGTTGCAATTTGTTATTTTTTCCATTAAATATAACATATAATAATTTGGTGGTTGATGGGTACAAATACAATACGTCAATTGCCTTCTTTATATAAGGATTTAGAAAATAATTTATAAAAAAAATTTAAATAATTTTTAAAAATAATTTTTAGAGAAGATTTTATAGATAAAAATTATTTTGAATAAATAAGTATTTGGATAATTATTACCATAAGTATTTTTGTGATTGATAAATTATTAAAAATAGTATAATTTTATTAAAAATATGAGAGATGAGAGATGAGAGATGGTATAAAAAATATGAGTAAAATAATAATTAAGTAATTTATAATTTTTTTTATTTTAGAAACTATTTTTATAATTTATATAAAATTTTAATTTAAAAATTTATTTGAATAAATATGATGGTTGAGTTTTTATTAAAAGCCAAATCGGCACAATGTTGACGGCTGTTACGGATAAAAGCGTGAAATATAAATAAAAAGGAAAATTAAAAAGTCAAGTTATATTATGTGGATCTTAGCTAATCTGTTACCTTAGATTATACCACACGCACCTATCTATATATAATGATTAGTGAGACACATAGATGATTTGATTATATTAAAAAAAATAATTAAATTATTTAATATAAAATATTTTTTTTAAAATATATTAATCATCTTTTTTTATCTTATTATTTTCTCTTTTATTTAATTATTATAAAAAATATTAAAAATAATTTAAAAAATTGATAAATATAAAAAAATATGTGGTATATTTAATTTATTGTGTATATTATTATATTTTCTCTTAATTAAGGGTTATTTATATTAATAAATTTCTCTGTTTAGCTATTTTGCATTCATATATATATATATATATATATATATATATATCAAGCTTGTTTGGTTGGTTGTGGTGGATTGGTTCAAGCTATGATCGATAACTCCGCAAATCAAGTTGAAAGCAGATTATTATATGTCTCTCTAGGACAATGAGAGAACAACAACGCCGGGTGTTTTCCCCCCTTGGAATGAAACAAAAGCAGCTTTTATATGTTTGGTCGTTTCTCCCCCCCACGTGTTCTTGTTTGTAGGTTTATGGTTTAGGTTGATTAACATAGAAGGCATAAACGGAATAATATCAAATAAAAACCACCCCAACTACCCAACACATGGTCCTGACTACATAAATTTTTAGTCTTAGAAATTACATCATATTTTTTTATTAAAATATAAATAAAATTTTCATGAGAATACAATAAACAACTTCCATGTTCACAACCAAACAATGAAAAATCTATCATACAATAAGAATTTTTTAAATATAAGTGATTTATAAAGACGAGTTTGTTATATATAATCGACCCACATAATTAAGTCACCAACTTAAAGTTAATCTAATAGCGTAGGATTCTACTAAATATCTCTTAATATTAAGTTTGATTTATAGAAGAGATATTTATATTAATAGGAAAAGAAAAAAATATTAAACTTGGGACTAAAGCGGCCATGGAGAGTTGAAAGTGAGACTATCAAGTGTATGTATGGAATAGAGATTGTCAAACTAATTGAGTTTGAATAATTTCATGTTCCCAAACATAGAATAGAGAAGCAAGGTCAATGGATGGTCTTATGGGGTGGTCGTATAAAAACTTTTTTTATAAATAGAAAGTCACTTTTTTATTAGTGGAAAGTCATGAGTTTAATCTTATATATAATTTTAAACTGTTAATATTTATTCTTTTAATTAATAATAAGAAGAAGAAGAATAAAAGCAAGGTCCATGATGCTCTAACTCTAACTTAGATTTAGGCGTAGAAACTTGCATTTCAACATATATTCAAACATCAAACCAAAAACACTGTAGATAATTCTTTCATGCATGCAAACCAAACGTGCTCTAAGGTGAGATCAAGGTGAAAGGACCACGTCACACAAAGATCAACGTGTTTTCAAATTCTATGAAAATTCCTCCTTTTGCTCCTCAGCCTACAGGGTATTAGCAACTCTATAAAAGTGTGGGGATGTTATGGATCAAGATTTGTCTAATAGGCATATAGGATCTATTATTTGATCGCTTAGTTTTTTTGGTGTATTGAAAAAGGGGGGAAACACGCTCTAAGATTGCAACGAGTACGTACGAGAAACTGGGAACGGACCTTAGCACATAAACAGAATAGTAAGAGAGCGGAAATGGATGGAAGGACGTTGGAGAAAGAAATCCAGAATGAAGAAAGAGCATTGATGAGAGCACATGCAAGAAAAAGTGAAAGTGCTGTCTTTAAATTTTTGATAAAGTAGTGTTTGAGTTTGCACGTCTTTGCTTTTGTTTTCTCAGCCTCCTACTGTCTCCATGTGCCTTCCCTCTTCCCTTTCCAGCCTTTAATTCCTTTCTCATTTTTTTCACTTTCTCACAGAAATTACTTCAACATACATAACTTTCTTCAATTTAGTTAAACAAACAGAACATAATAGGAATCAAACTAAAGAGAGAATTCTCCTGCCTTGGAGCCCATCACTGAGATTAGGAGAGAACAAGTGAATAACAACAAATGCTATAAACTCCAGATATCAATATATATGCCTCAAAAAAATTTTAAAAAAATGGGTAACAAACCATAAGGATCGGAGTTCGAGTAAGGATTCTGTTTGTATATAATTTTTTCAGAATAGCAATACCAAATTTTTAAAGTTAATAAGATTTTTAAACATAAAGTTTTCACTAATTTTTTTTTTAAAAAAGATTAATCCAGTTGCTTAAATAATTGTAGATGTTACAGGGGAGGCATATAATATATAAAGAGGATATGGCTTTCAAAAGAGAAAGATGTGTTTGCAGATTTTGACAGAAGAAGATGGCAGATGAGATCTCTCCAACCAAGGCTGACCATTTGACTGCTATATGTTAATTGTGACTGAATAATTCAATTAACTAACTAAATTTCGTTGAGAGCATCTGCTGTGTCTTATCCTTTTACAACTTGCACTCCTTTTCTCTAATAAAGCTTTGGAGTAAAACATAAGGAAAGCTTTTAACTTTATAGGTTTAAATAATAATTTTAAGAAGAATTATCACAATGACCTTTCCATGCGTTCTCAGTCAAATCAATAATTAATTGACCCCCCAGATCAATTCAACAATTTCATGGGGTTACGGGTAGAGTTAGATAGGGCAATTCTTGCCCAATATCCTATCTAAAAAAAATATAGGATATATTTTATAACTTAATATCTAATCTTATTCAGTAAAAGCCCTAATAATTTTAGGTTGGGTATGAGTGGGTTGGACATACCCAAATTATAATATCATACTCATATTGTGAAAAAAATATACAATTATAAACTTGGAAAATAATATCATATTCACGTGTCTTCAAAAGTTAAATAATATCAATAATTCACTAAGAATAAAGCAACAAAGATAATAATTAAAATCTTAAAATCCCTTATATATAAAAAATAAGCCTTGAAGTTTAAATAGTTTGTAATTATAACTTTGTATCAATTTCCCTAATATTAATAAAGATAAAGCACCTAAAAAATAAAATAAATAATTATAATTTATAATATAATCATATGATAATTAACAAAGTTAAAAAAAATAGTATAATTATAAATATTAAAAGATACAATTTATTTACTTAACTACTCATATTTTTAAAATGACATTTTAATCACCAGTAGCTATCATATTCTCCCTTATAAAATAGAGAAAAAAATAAAAGAAAATGTACTCATAGGTAGGGCAAAGCAGCCCCCATACCTGGTGCCCAGCCTAAAAAATATATGGGCTGTATTTTACAGCTCGATACCCAATCCTGCTCTATATTTATCGGGTTAGGCAGGGCATTTTTATTGTGGGTTCGAATGAATATACCAGGCCATGAGTTTTATTCATAACCCTAACATAAGCAACTTGTTGAAAAACAAAGGAATAAGGAATGAACATATATGGAATTAAAAAGAATATTATCAACCCCACCTTTATTTGGTATTATACAATTGACAAGGTACCATATTTTTTGTGTATAAATTTCTAGAAACTCTTATATCGCTCAAAAATCTTCAATCCAACACTCTCGCTTGCTATTCGTAATAATGTATAGAGACTCCTAAGCTCATCCTACAAACATATTAATGAAACACACACTTCAAAGTATTCACTCATTCCCAACACGAGCAAACAAAGAGACAATATTTCAAACTTACTCGTTTCCAACAGAAACCTCACCGTCACAATATAACAACGGATACATGTATACTGGGCTTCGTAATTGCAAGCAACGAATATAACAAAAAGAAGCAAAAGCACATTTACTAAGGACATGCACATGAAACTACTTTGGTTAAGAGAGGCAAAACATATTTATGTAATCTCTATATATCTCGAGATAATTAATTTATAAGTATTTGCTAATGAATAGTGCTTGGACTCTAAAACAACAGCACATTCAACAAAAAGAGAAGCAAAGTCCAAGAAGTAATGACCCACGAATGAATGCACAAGGAGGTCCGGGAGGTGTTATAAAACATGGACCTTAGTTTTGCAGACTAGTGGAAAGAAGAAGGAAAGGGCCCTTTTAAAGGACAGAAGCATTTTGTGGGACTTGGTGGGGAAGTGGGACGCAATCACAAGTGAAGACGATAAAAAGCTGACAATGACCTAATGCCATGATTTTTTTTTTATAATTGAGTTATGGTGGGTTGGATCGTATTTTTAATATTATATTGTTTATACTTTATCTTTAAATAATACAAAGGTAAAAATAAAATGATTGAAGTTAATAGAAGAGGCTAATTTTTTATAATATAATAAATTAATATTTAAATTTTTATTATAAAAATATTTATATTTAATATTTAATAATATTTTAAATATAATTATTGCTAAGTGAGAAAAATCATAAAGCAAAGAAGGGGCAGAGAATCCTTCTTTAAAAGTAAAAGGGTGGAGCTGGTACTACAACGTGTGGACGATATTCTATTATGGGTTGCTTTCACTCACCTCTCTCCCCCTTCATGCTTTTTTTTGTGGTTCCACGAGATGCCCCTACACCCTCCTCTTTTCTTCTAACACTATACTCACTTCAACATTACTTATCACCTTTTTATCCAAAACAATTAAATAGAAGGACAATATTTCAAGTACTTTCATGATTAAGGGATTAACTTTTTAAAAATCAAATAAAATCAAGTTAATTATATTTATAAACAGCTAGTTAGAGTTGCAGTTCCTCTTCACTTGTTCATCTCCTCCCTCCGGATTCTTGTACAGAAAATAGAATTATTGTAAATTTTTTGTGCGCGCGGGCGTGTCAAAGGAAGAAATTTTATACTAGTCAAGATTTTGAGATGCCTAAGTATACATCAAAATATGAGATTAAACTAATAAAAAAAAAGATTAATAAATGAATTGATAGTTAGAGCTTTAATGTGTGTTAGTAGACTAGTTTTAATGATATTTAAATAATTTTATTATATTAATATTTATTTTATAATTATTATTTTAATTGTCTAAAAATCTTTTTTAATAACTATTATAACTTTCAAACAGTCATATTTTTTTTTTGCCTATGAAAAACAGTATATTGTGCGGTATGAGACAACCGAGGTTAGGGAGAAAATTGGGAGACACCTGTGCAACATACAAGCCAACAATCTCCATCCGAGAAAATCAGTAGGTAAGAGAAGAAAATTGTGGGTGAGAATAGGAGAAGAGTAGCCATCTATCAAAGCACATTCAGTCAGAAGCTCATGGTGATCTTTTTTATCGTTGCGGATGGTGATAGCCCCAAAAAACACCTCCCTCGTTTTACTTCATGTGAAATGTGCTTCCCCATTTTGCGGATATCCACATGCATGCCTCTTCTTCTTCTTCTTCCTCGTCACCGCTTTGTCTTTGTGTGTGACCTTCCATCTTCATAAGACCTTGAAGCTCTGACATTTGCCTACTTTCCCTCATTCCTCACATGCCCTCCTTTCCTCTACCACACTAGGCATGACCACGTTACTTTCTCCCTCCAACCTGTTCTTTTACCCCTTTTCATTTACGCTGCCTCACGTTTCTTCAATTATTAACATATCCACAACTTTACCCCCAATCAATTGTTGTTCATAATACATGATTGTACTTTCGGATTTGTATCCTATGTTATCATGCTCATCATGTAAGAAACAATATGTTCCTACCTAAATGACCCGAGGGCACGAGCTGGCCTGTGGGGACCAACCGTTGGGCAGATGTGGCATTTCAAAAAAATTTATATATTAATGAATGAGATACTAGTAATTTCCAATTTTCGAGATAAAACTATTTTTACATTATTTTAGTTAAAATGGCGTTCTCATATATAAAACGGGGCTCTAAATACACACACACTAGGCCAAATGTGATTATTATGATAAACTATTTATTATATAACTTTCAAAACATTTATCCAAAACATTATTAGGCTTCATGCAGAATGTTTAACTATCTCCAATATTTTATGAGATTATTCTTATTTTTTTTACATGTTTTGATAAGATTTAAATGTTAAAAAATGTGAAGATAAACAAAAATGTGTGAAAAATGGGCTGACAAAAAAGATTAAAAAATGGGCACAGTGATAAACATTAAATTAATTTCTTGGGACTCAACTAAGAAGGTTTGAACCTAAATCCTCCACTTATTCCTCCGTGCCAGTTTTACCATTTAAACTTGGCTAAAGTTTAAATCATAAATATTTGATTTTAAATTTTTAATGATAAAAACTAATGCTAACAAAATAAAATTATAAGAATTAAAAATAATTTAATTATGGATAATTTTTTGGACAAAAAGGTGTGCAAATTTACGTTTCAGTCCTGATGTTGTGTTGGAGCTCAAAGCGAGCTGTCGATAATATTAAACAGCAGCGAATTGGCGTGCTGCGAGTCTGCGACCACCAGCAAGATACTCCCACTTTCTACAATTTTTTGGCGGAGTCGAATCATTTTCTTCTTCTTCTTCTTCTCGCAATTCGCGCCCTTTCTTCTCCTCTTCTATCCGCAATTCTTGATACAATTTGTTAAATTCTCGATATCCTGTACATTTTATCTGTATAAAAAAAAAAGGTACTAAAAGTGAAGAAGAATCGATAAAAATTGACGCATTGAAGGAGAAATGTCCACGGACGACAGTTGAAAGTTGGAATATCCCAAAGTCGATAGCAGTGGAAGCGATAATGCGAACACTTTGTGGTGTCTGTGAGAGCGCTGCAGCGATCATCTTCTGTGCTGCAGACGAGGCTGCTTTATGCCGTGCATGCGACGAAAAGGTTCTGCTATCGATTTTTGCTTCGCATCATTTTGGCTTCGATTACTGAATCTAATTGATGTTTTTCATCGTTGCATTCGCTTATTGATTTGAGGCTCTGTTATACTTGGTCGAATCTTCATGTTCAGAAAGAGAAATTCCTTAAAGAAAATGAAGTTGCTTTATAAATGCGTCTCAAGGAGTAAACTGCGGCACGAAGTTATTAAATCCTCGTTTTCACTTTGAACTTTCTGTTGGATCTCGCTGAAATTTTCACATTCAAAGCAAGATATATGACGCTACCTAGATTGGTTTCATTATTAATTGTCATTTGCCCTGAATTGAAGCCGCTACTCTCTCTGATTCTCTCATAAATTTTTACTCTCCTTCTCTCGGATCCACCAGTTACTATTGGTTTGCATTGATCTTCTTTTTATATGTTGCAAACTGTTGTTGCAATTGCTTTCTTTCAATGCGTTGTCGGTAATGTTTTCCTTTTACCTTCATCCTAAGATTACCAATCTAAAATTTCCATCTTTCTTTTCCTGCTTTATCCCTCTTATACATTATGGTTATGCTTCTGACCCATTATGCCAAATGCCCCTTAGTTAGTCTGTAGAGTCTAAATTTGGAGGTTGATCCGGTTGGTTGAAATAGATGGCATATTCATAGTTTTGAAGTTGAGACTCTCTTGAAACTAGTACAATACTATGTTCTTACTGATATTTAAAGTCTGAACCAGCCATTTGATAATACTTTTTTATTCTTCACTGAACTCTATCATGTTAAACAACAAATCCTGCATGTGAATTTCATATTTTGAACAGGATGCTGTTGTAGTTACAAGAGGCCTACTTGCTTATGCTGATTCTGGTGTTCCCTTTAGCACTGTCATTCATGTCAAATTTAATGAAAGCACTAAATGGTATAGTTTTTCTCTGATGCCATCTTTTGTGATTCGCATTTGAGTTTCAGGTCCATACATGCAACATGCTTGCTAGTAAACATGTACGAGTTGGGATGGCTGACCCCACTGATGTTCCCCGCTGTGATATTTGCGAAAATGATCCTGGTAAGGAAGGGCTTCGTTTTTTTTTTAAAGAGAAAAGATCTTTGCAGGATTTTTGGCTCTGATGTAACGTTAAAGAGTTTAAATTTTCACCATTCTGGTTGAAATTTGCATGTAGCTTTCTTTTACTGTGAGATAGATGGTAGTTCGTTGTGTCTGCAATGTGACATGATAGTACATGTTGGTGGTAAAAGAACCCATGAAAGATATCTTCTATTGAGGCAAAGAGTTGAGGTCTGTGCCACACTACAAGGAAGCTTCTGACTTTCTAGCTCATAAGTAGATTTTCTGAAGTTTGTTTAATGTTCTTTGGGCATTTCTCTTTAGTTTCCAGGTGACAAACCTGGTCGATTGGAAGAACTAGGGCTGCAACCCCTTGATCAAAATGAATTAAAGAAGGACCAAAGTCATACCCTTAAGCTAATAACAAGAGATGGCCTGCATAACCATAGGGTCTCACCTGCTACAATTCTAGAAAATAATGTTGGTGATCATGGAAAGATGGATAAAAAACTAATTGATCTTAATACTAGACCACAACGGTTAAATGGACCAACATCAGACAATCAGGTAATTATTGTTTAATGCTCATGGGAATTTTAGTTCTTTGTTTGGGTGCTCCGTTGTATTTTCCATCCCCTATATTACTTGGGTTTCTTAGTTTGCGTAACAAGTTTTGGTACTTGGCTTGGTGAAGTATTGTATATTCTGTTTTTGTTTTAGGAACTTGAACAGGAACCGGCCATGGATATTTCAAGTGGCAATAACAATGAATCTGTGGTTCCAGGAGAATCCTTCAAACGTGAGGCTGAGAAGAAATAAAGGTACATCTTTTATAACAAGCTTTTGTTTCTCTGAATTCTTTTGCACAGCTTACGTTCTGATTTATGTGAAAATCATTTGTTTTCTTCAAATTTAAACTATTTAAAGTTTAAACTCAAAGTTAGTGCCGAAAAGTTAGAGTCAAGTGCTTCTAAAAGATTGCAATTCAGTTTTCAATCATGTCATCACAGGTCAACACATATCCAATTGTTACTTCTTACTAGAAATCTTTGTAACATTTTGGTTTTGCTTCTAAACTGGTAGCAGTTGAAAAATGTTGAATCTTTAAGTAAATTTCTCAAGAAACCTTTTTGTTATGTATAATTATTCTTTGATGTAGTTTTTTGGGCCAATGTTGATGTAAGTAATATCTACGCACTTTAGTTTCTAATAATTCTATTTACATAATTGGAAAGAGATAGAAGGCTACAGAATTAAATGATGTGTTGACATTCTTTTGGGGTATGAAGGTCGTGGTATTGTACCAATAATTTGTCAATGCTGCTGCACACAACACTGCCACTCCGGGATAAAAATGTGTTATGAATGACATTTCTTCAATAGAAAGATAAAAGCTGTAAAAAGAAAACTAGGGATGATAAGAGAGCAGATTAGTGTAGGAACCGAAAAGTCTATTTAAATAAAGTGAACGTTTTCTTTTTTTCTTTTGATTGAAAAGTGAACGTTTTCTTCATATTGTTCCTCTCTATGCTGGAACCTCCGTCAATTTTTTTTTTTAATTGCAAGTGAGGTGTTATTCCCTCTCAATAAACCTAGCAAGGGGCTGCTGAAATACACTTAGTGGCTTTTAGCTGACAGTTAAAGGCAGTACTGGGTCAAGATTAAATTTTTCCCTCTCTGTGTCACATGTAAATATTTATCTATCACATGTATGTTTCAATTTCATTTGTTGTATTCGCCACTTTCTTATCATATATTAAAGCTAATTTTTCTTTCACTTTGTTTTGCAGGTATTCTTGGACTGCTGATTTTCACATCCTGCAAAATGACGAGATTAAGAATTCACAACCTTCCATATCGATTTATCTCTACCATTTATTTAGTTAAATTAATCCCCATGAAAATTTCACTAAATGAATAGAAATTTTAGAGCTGTAACAAAACGATCTCTCTGGACAGTAAATGGGTCTGTGCTGTTATAAACTCTAATGAAGTTATTGCTATTTGTCATCTCCTCCATACCTGACAAGTAAGCCAAGTGCAACTTTTTTGTCTGAATCATCAAGTAACTAAGAACCCACCCCCACCCACTGCTACATGCATTTTGAGAATTTGAGGATTTGTTATTTATTTTCGCGTGAAATAATGTAACAATAAATTGTCATGAAAAATGGTCATATCTTTATTTTTGTGAGTTCTCATTAATTTATGTTGCTATTACTATATGATACATTCTCGGTACTCAAGTCTTTTTTTCTTCTTTTTTATTAACAAGAAATTCCGAGGTTCCCTTCATTCTACCTCAGGATGTCCAATGAATGGGAGGAAGGGGCATGGATTAGAAAGTAATGAAGGGAATAATCTACAATATCTATACTTAAATTAAATGCACTATAATTATTATTAAAAAGGAGCGAGAGCTGAACAAACTGAAATTAATCGAACAAGGACGCACTCATACCGTCATACGCAACATAAGGTAAAATCTACCATAATTACCATTTTATGTGTAAGTATGGTTCCTTACTTCCTTTTACTCCTTTGCAACATTTCGAGGATATAGTTGAGTAACATATTTATGTAGATCTAAATTATTGACTCATGGCACATTAGATAATAGTATAAGCACCTGATAAATATCTATAGATATTTGACTGATATCATAAAATTGATACGAGTAAATTCTCTAGCTTGCATTGCCCCTTTGGTATTATCATGCATAAGAATGGAATATATATTATTATAATTCTCTCCTACTATCTAGTTAGATCATGATAAGACCGTACCAAGGGGGAAAACAGAGAAACAGATAGGAGAAGAAATTGCATTACATTTCATACTTTCAATGTTCTATCTTGAGCTCGTGCTTTGATTTGGTTCTGTAATAAGTATATCCCAAGGGATATTTTAAATACACTTAAAACCCAAGACAATTAATGCATTTCATGGTTTCCTCACATTTTAAATACTGGATTTCTTCATTTTTTTGTTCGTGTGTGGTGATACCTTACCGTTATGATTAAAAGCCCATTTCTTACTGTTTATGAGTTCAGAGAGTAATTTAGATACTTCCTTGTTTGCCTGTTTGGTCTTCATTCATCAGAGCAGACGAAGCCTTGAATATAAATAATCTCTTTGGAACTTAAGATGGAAATGAAAGCCAGTTTTAGTATTAAGATGACGCATATCCAAGTACCGGATTCCTAACTCATTAACAACAAGGTTTTTTAAAGGTAGAATATGTAATGATGAACAAAAATAGTCTCCAAGTGCATTGCACACATTTTAAACAAATTAGCCTTTGATCCTCCATCACCATGCTTCTTCATCTACTGTTTACTTGTGCTGCGTCTTATCCTTCTTGAAAAGTTTCATTCATAGCATTACAAAAGCAGAGCTTAGTAGGAGTATCCCTTGACGAACATTCCCTTCTTGGCCTCCTCAGATTCACCTTCTCCCGTGTACTTGCCAAGCTGAGCAAGTGAGTTCGCTTTGGCACGGATCAGGAGAGCCTCTTGCGCCGCCTTCACGTTCTCCGGGCGGCCTCCCCATGTCTTCAAGCATGTGTTTTGGAGGGCCCTTGCGTATGAGAACGACACGTGCCACGGATTTGGAGATTGGTTCATTGCATTCAAGTTCAAGGTTGCTTCAACTTCAGATTGTCCTCCAGACAAAAACTGCATTCATTGAACACCATTTGGATTCATTAGAAGACAATTATCAGCTTTTAAACCCATAAATACAAATTTACTCCTACATACGGCCTCTTCGCTTACAAGAATATCGCTGCGTACATCTATCCCTCCAGACTCCACCTAATGGGAGTGATGTGCACTAAACCGCCATTTGGAAACATGAATTTACTCAAGTTTATATTTGGTGCTTACCATGATTCCGGGGACGGCTGGGGGGATTCTCCTCTGAAGGAGCTTGAGGGTGTATGCAGCAACTTGGTCAGGAGTGGCCCTCTCTTTGCACTCAGCTCCAGGGGTAACCATGCTAGGCTTCAGCAGAATACCCTCAAACATGACATTGTTCTCAGCAAGGTAGAAGAAAACCTCTGCCCAAACCTTCTGAGCTACTTCGAAGGTCCTTTGGATGCCATGGGCACCATCAAGCAAGATCTCAGGCTCCACGATTGGGACCAAACCATTGTCCTGAACATTTCAATGAATTCTAATCAAAATCTTTCCATCATCAAGAAAGAAGAGGGTCATTGAATAACAGGATAGAAATTCCAAAAATAGAGAAAGAGTAGTAAATCATGACTTCAAGCAGACCAATCTGTGTGCAAGTCCAAGATGCTACCCCTTTAAAATGAAAAAGAACATCAGCAGAAAACCAAACATGAAGAATCTATTTCCACATGGAAGTACCCTGTCAATTGTTGGTTGTTTCTTGAATAGTTTAAAATGGTTTTCTCACCTGAGAAGTGGAGGCATAGCGAGCAAGACCCCAGGCTGCTTCCTTCACTGCCAGAGCAGAGGGACCGTTGGGGATGCTAATAACAGTACGCCTGAAATATTAATTGAATGGCAGTTATTATGGTTTGAACTGAAGTAAAAAAAAATGAGAATGGCATTCAAATTTTTCCGCTAAACATTAGGATTCAGGTTTAGGCTCTAACCATTTGGCGAAACGGGCACCTTGCTGGTAGTATGCAGCTGAGCGGGAAGCAAGACCATCCAGACCTTGGCACCATGATTCGTTGTTGGAACCAGCCAAGGGAACCAAACCCTATTGTTCTCATTGACACACAATTTATTAATATATTTACATTAAACATCCCAGAGATTGGCTTTGAGAGAAGCTACAGAGGTTGTATATGTTTCTACATGCATGTAGCATAAGATTCCAAACAAGTAATTTTCTTGCAAACTTTTTTAGAGCCTGAGATTTTCTTCGCTCATCAACTAATAATATGCTCAAATTACAAAGCACATAACTGCATGTTATTTTCAATAACTCTAGCATATAACTTCTGTTTAAGACGCATGAAACAGCTTCAGATCAGTTATACAAAATACTCTTATCTCAGAGTTATCAAATAGCTACATGTTCCCCACATATTGGTTAAAAACGCTTCGTCCTTAAAGGAAAAGGTAGTTCATTTTTCTAAACAGCTTACCTTGTCGACCTTGATACCAGGAACAATGTTTTGCTCACTAAGAACATCAATTATCTTCTTGCCATCAACAGTGGATTGGTAGAGAGTTTCCTCAAAGAGAATGACACCAGAGATGTACTGACCGAGCCCGGGAGCTGACACGAGCAAGGTACGGTATGCCTGGCGGTTAGCCTCGGTGTTCTCAAGCCCAATGGAGTCCAAACGCTTTCCACAGGTAGCATTCGACTCATCCATGGCCAAAATACCACGCCCTGGAGAGGCTATTATTTTCTGTATCCACACAAGCAAACAAAACACACAAAACGAGGGAAAATATCAGGGAAACATTACATTGACAATGTGAAGTCCATTACTTTATGGGTAAATGAGGATGCTTGGAACTAAACCTCAGCCAGAAAATATACTGAAAGGAGACAAATTTCAGTGACACGAAACATCAACCATGTCAAACCAATTGTTTAGTGGGAAAACAAGTATAACGGAAACTGAACTTTTAGAAAGGGTTGTGTTAGGATAACTGGAACTTTGTTTCATCAAATAAACACGAGAAAGGACAACAGTTTCTCTGAAGCCTTCCATCGACCATGTAAAATTCATTGCTTAGTGGGTAAACAAAGATAATTGGAACTAAGCTTCATCAGAGAACAAAGAGAAAGACACCAAACACAAAAAAACTCAATGAAGAATTTTATCAACCACGTGAACGGCTATTGCTTGGTGGGTAAATAAGACACAGAAACATATTCATCAGCCATGTGATATCAATTATTTAGCGGATTCATATGTTTAACTGGAACTGAACATCAAGAAAACACAGAAAAAGGACAAAAACAATCAGTGAAGCCAACGTCTTCGTGGATATATAAGAATAGTTTAACTGAACTTCAACAAGTGAAAAAAAAACACCGACAATGTGAAAATCCTTGCTTAGTTGAGCATATAATGATAGTCGAAATTACATCAAGAAAGCACAAAGAAATGAAAAATAATTCAGTAGAACATTGCATCAACCATGTGAAGTTCGTTGTTTAGTGGGTATATACGGATAGTTAGAACAGAATTTCATGAAAATTGCTTGGTGGGTAAATTTCAGAAAACCGCAGCATCAAAACGGGAAACGCATAATTGAACCTAAACTTCATCAAAGCAGTACTATGTCTGAAACTAAGAAGAATTCGAAGAAGCAAACCAAGTTGTTTGATGAAGACATCGTACCGCGGTTTTGACAAGCTCATCTTGGTAGGCACCAGCTTTAACAGTGAGGGGCATGGTGGTGGCGTTGCATCTTACAAGAGACACAGAAGATTGACGAAGGGATTGTCCCTTAACCCACTCAGACTTGTCAAGAACAGGGGATGACTTGAGCAGAGAAGCAGAAGCAGAGGCCATTGTTAGTTCTTCTCTTCTCTTCTCTTCACTGTAATCTTATCTCTACTCCTCCACTGCTATTCGCTTCCTTACCACATGAACTCGCTCCTCACTTGTATTTATACTTCCTAAGTGATGTCTCATTTGAGGCTGCTGTGAGCTAACCAATCTTCCTTTGACATGTGGATGATAATTTTCTGCTGACTTGGCACCTCCCACCCTGCATACGTGGTTGAAATGGATGGTTTTATCCTCACCTCGCAAAACAGGACTAAGAAATTTCTTGAAAAAAAAAAAGGGATGTTTTTCCTTCCTTCATTGTGTTACTGGTGCAGACAAATGGTTTACATGCACGAGAAAGAGTCCAAATTAGTGAGTGTCTTTTATTCGAAAAGTAAGTATGAGGTTATGAAATGCCTAACCCTTTTCTTGTCTTCTTCTCAGTGATTAATGGTTGTGGTTTAATTGCAGGATTTGGTGGGATTGAGCTTTCCTTCTCTACGGTTTATAGCATGCCATCTCACAGCCCACCATGTGATTTTCTTGAATCCCTTGCCATGTACGCCGGAGGGTCTCCATTTTTTTTTTGTTCTTTTTTTCTTTTTTGAATTAAATTCAGTGTTGTGAGAAATTTTTCTGGCTTATATAGGCTCTCTCGCCATCTATGTTGTATAACTCAATGATATGAGCTGAGTTATAAGAAGACGTATATATCACATTTATATGTGTAGTTTAGTTGAATTAGTCCGATTATATTGAACTAAAGATCTTTGATGAATATTAGTAAGCTGCCTCAAAAAAGAAAATGAATGATAAGTCACGCTCAGATGAAAAATACTGGACAAAAGGTGGCAATTTGAAATTATGGAGCCCAAGTTGCAGGCAGCAAGGCAAGTTCACGAGCAAGTTTCTGCCGAATGGAGTGAATGAAGAACCGGTGGTTAAAACTTAAAACATGTTCCAGAAGAGTTGGGTAAGTAAGACTCCAAATCTAACCTTCCAAACACATACCTAACTTTAAACCGTTTACAGCCGTAACTTGTTCCTCAGCCTCTATTTAAGGGAGACTCGAGACTTGAGATATGGGCATAAACGTCATTGACATTTGATGTGTTAAGAGAATATGGGGATGAAGAGGATGGTGATTGAATCCGATGATTCAATACCCGGCAATAATCTCGTTACAAAAGGGTGTGACAACTCAAGTACTATTCCTTGAGACTTATTGTGGAACGAATCAGAATCAGGTTAAAGAACGGAGAAGCTTTTGAAGCATGTTTTCATGAGCGGGTACTTCACGTCCCAAAAGCTAACAATTACAATTAGATAGCTAAAGGCTTTATAAAGACCCTACTTCAAGGTAACCTATTCTGCTTGAGAGCTAGCAGGAACTTCCAGTTAAAACCATCCGCTAAACGTTTTCTTCTATTAGTCAACTCTCAATAAAAATATTATTGCAACGAATATAAATCTCCCAAAATTTAGTTGTTGGAGTTGGAGGGTCTAAAATCTTATAAGACTCCTACTTCAAAGTTCATTATGTGAGACTCATGACACTAGGTATACTTAAATAGTAATGTAGGCCAAGAGGCTTGTAACATCTGAGTCATCGAATTAAAATCTATTATCAGGTACATCCGTTGCTTGGTTTCTTCGTCAAGGTTTGAGTTACTTCCAGAAAGAGGGCCTTGAATGGTTATCTTCCACTGGCCCATATATTCAGAAGCATCCAATCATATGGGCCTCTATATGCTTTTAGGTCCCTTTCCATCTCGAAAAGGAAGCCCAACTTCATTACCTGCTCATATTTGCTCCATCACAAGCTTGTGAAAGTAATAAACATATTATTATTTGGAGTGTTCTATTTTTATAGAGTATCACTTTATTATAGTTTTAGTCATAGCACTTGAGAAGACATTATAATTCCTAGGTACCTAAGTTTAGGCCTAAGAGTAATTGACAATTTATCTTACTCGACATTAATATTGTCTAGAAGAAATAAAAACTTCACTCTAATTTTAAATTATAAGTGAGCCCAATATATTTTTAAAAATTTTTATAAAAAAAAGACAATATGGCCTCCGTATCATATTAACAAAGATTTAATTTAATAAAAAAGACTAATATTTCTTAATATAATAGTTTATGTACAAGATTGCTCCTAGCCTAATGAAGATGCCTATGCACTAGCAAAACATATATTTCCCATATATTAATTATTTCTCTACTATAATACTCCAATTAATTAGGGCATTTTTATATCTGCTCATTAAATTTTAATTATTAAATAGTAGGGTATTTCATTCTCCACATATTAAATGCAATAACCATCTCAATTTTTTTTTGTTTAAATTCTAAGTTGAAAGGATCATATATTTAGAACACGAGAGGGAAATTAATTTGTAAAATTTCTTACAAAGAGGGAAATAATGGAGCTCATCAACTCAGCTCCTTTAGATAAAGTGCAATTATTCACCGTCCGCTAAATGAATGGTTCACCGAAATGCAGAAATGATGGGGTTCAGACAGGGTGGAGCTATTAATGAAGGCTCCGTTGAATTAAATGAATGCAACAGAAAAGTTTCTAAATTTTCCAGCAGAATGAATCTGTCATAAGTTGGGGTAGGTGACCCTAAAGGCAGACAGAGGCAACAAAAAAGGGTGACCAATTAATAACAACCTCTACACACAAAAACTAACTACCCCATTCCCATCTACAACGGTTCTGCTGCTCATGAATCCAATTACTTCCCTCTCCCATGTTCATATTTGCTCTAGGATTCAGAACACCCTCCCCCCCACCCCAAAATAAATGTTATAAATAAATTCATATAAAAGTAATATTAATTTTAAATATAAAATATATTTTTTATATTTATTAATTTTTTAAAAATTATTTTTATTAGCACTCCCTCAATAATAATTAAATAAAAAAAAGGAAAAAACGAGTTAAGAAAAATGATTATAGTATTTTAGAAAAAATATTTCTTATTAATTAATTTAATTAATTTTTTTAATCTAATCAAATTAATTAAATATGTCATATATTAATGATCAAATGAATAAATTATATAATTATATATGAAATCTATTTTTTTAACCTTCATGATCTTTTTTGTCTTTATTTCCTTTCAAAGATAAAGGAACTGATGGAAAGTTGACATCTATCCATTGGTACTTTTTACTTTTTTGTTTAATTTGTTCGCTAATGTCATGTGCATGCACTGATTAAGTACTAATAAAAGGGGTTTATTATTAATGCTTGATCACAGATAAAATAAGATGGAAATTAAATTGAATTACCAATGCATTTGATTTGGACTTTGGACAAATTAATAGCCTTTGGTTAGGTTATTTCCGTAGTTTTTGTAAGGCGTGATTCAGTCCTGCAGAAGTGGAAGTGGAAGCTTTTGAGACAAAGTTCAGAACTTTCTGTTAAAAAACTTGCACTTATCCACTCTCCCAAGAATATAATCTTAGAATGAATAAATAGATAAATAATAATATTTTTAAGTTTGTTATGGTTATAAAATTAATAGAAAAAATATACGCTCAGAAGAAAGCAAATGGCGAGATCACGGGCCGCACAAACTTTCTTCCACCTGCTATTTGCTATATTGTATTATTATTCCCTTTTCACATGTAAAACCTCCAAGATTCACATGCCATTGAGACCATAACTTCGTTCCACGTTTCCATAAAAGTGTCCTTAATTACGTTATTTTCTTATGAGCATGTATGTTAGTTACATTATTTAAGGCGCGAGTTTCCTTCCATGTTTTGATTAACTTTTCTCTACTTATATCATAAAAAATTCATTAACTATTTACTTATAGTTTATAGTTGTCTTAACTTTTTGACACACTTTTTTTTATTATAAAAATTTTTAAAAAAAATTAGACTAACTTACAATTTAAGGATAGGACGAAGTCTTCTTTTTTTCTAAATGTTATCAATATCAGGTAGGATAATCTGTCAATTACCATTATACGTAAATCTAAGTACCTAAGAGTTAGAATATCTCCCCATACACTATAATAAAATGATACTTCTTTAGGAATAAATACGTTTCAAATAATTATATGTTTTATAAATTGCATATCTCACTTAAGTATATTTTATAGTTTATATTTTACGTAAGTGAAGTTTGGAAGTATTCTCCTAAATGGGGAAGCCCTACAATGGTTTAGTAGTCATGAATGTTTAATAGAGGGAATAAACATAGGTTTTTGTAATTAATTTATATTAAACTGATACATTTATGAGATGTTCTACAGTGTTTGCCGGGAAAGGAATCTTTAGGAATTTGAGTTGAAGTTTTGTTTGTTCTTGTATATGCTTTTCCCATCGGCAATCAATATAACAATTAACTTTAAAACAAAGTAACAAAGTTATGATTGATGAACCTTTCCGAAATTTGTTGCCGGAAAGGCGAATTAAACTCCCATGAAGTGGGAAGTTTTCTATTGGAAGTAACCCTTTTTGATTATAAGGTTAAAACCACACTTAACCACCAGCTGAAACATTTACAAGCAATGTTTGTGAGACTACAAATTCAAACATTCAACAATACAATAATTCAAGAAATCAAACCCAATCAAGCCTCTTCCCTCTTGCATCTTTTCAAGACGAGAGACATTTTAATTTTGCCCGTCTATATATGCTACTTACAAAAAAGACCTTGACCTGTGCAGTTATACTATATAGTAACCAAGGGTTAATATTTAAATTAACTAGGGTTAGCAACAAAGTAAGCTAACACCCCAACAAACGGCGCATTAATGTACGTGGTAGGTTCAGACCTCTTAAAATCAGCTCGATCATCCACGTAAGCATCATCTTCCCCAGGTCCTCCAACAATGGCTCCCACAAGCACATTAGGGTTAGGGTTGGAAGAATTATAATAAAAGGAACCTTCTTTACAGGCAATGAACTGAGGATGGTCCTTAATGGAAGGTAAAGACGAGCTACGATGGTGAATACGTCGAGGGTAATTATTGCTATATCCAACCATGTAGGATAATCCCACGGGGTTATTTCCAAGAATGTAATCGACTTGTTTTTTGGCTTGAAGGCGAAGGGTTTGAGGGGCAATATTGAGATTTCCACAGTTGAGGGATTGGTAAGTGCGAGAGAGGTAATTGGCGTAGACGAGTTGGAGGAAAGAGATGGAAGTTGCATGCTGTAAATTGCTGCCACCTGGACGGTATATGAGGCCACCTGCAGTGTATTCGATGTGGGAGCTGGATGATTCTGGGATTAATGTGCACAAGAAGCTCTCTGCTGACGCCCTGTAGGATTCTAAAGAGTACATATTTCCTTCTATCACTTCCTATAAAAACACAACAATTTTGTTAGTATCAGAAAACAGAGAATGAATCTAGCCATCCCTATATGTTGGTTGTATTCTGAACAAGTACGAACATTTTCAAAAGGATAATATTTTGTTTGAATATTAAGATGTAACAAGAGTAGTATATCAGTGTTTATGATTCTTAAATCTATGTATGTGTGAGTTATATTGGCTCATTAAATTTGTTCTGTTTCAAAAAGGTTGCATGTGAAGGATCCATAATGTGTATACAATTTGGTCAGAGAATCAACTTTTTGTGGGTTGGGATTATGAGAAGGAAGAAGAATTGGGTGAGTACCTTGGAGACCAGAACATTAAGGCCAGCATGCTTGTTGTCCCAACCAAATTCATTGATGTTGTCATCGGCACCAAGGGTTTTCCCATTGCTCTGTATGTAATTCAGAAAACTATCGTCCTGCGTGGCCCTCCTTAGCCACGCTGCTCCCCATAACAACTCGTCCTTTTCATGTTTTGAATCAATAATCAAGTAATATTATTGTATGCCATAGCTATATGAATTGACCCGTCAATTCTAAGTTAGTTTAATTTTTTCCAACTATAGAAGTTGCAGGATTAATTTTTACAAACACTAGGAACCTCTCTCTCTTCTTTTTAATCAATTTGATGGTGATTGATCACAATCACATGTCTGTTTGGCTGTATCCCAAAGATTCTTGAGATCTACATATGTTTCAATCTATTGTTAAAGTCGCATATAAATGACCAATCAAGTTGGAGTCATGCATGAATTGGTAGTCCAAATCACGGGTTGAATTTATCAATATTCCATCTCATCCCCAGCTTTTATCATCGCACAACATATATATACATGAACCACTAATAATGTCAACTAATTAAAAGAGCATCTTGCAGGTTCATATGAAAATCATAATTCCAATTTATGTGGTTTATTCACATGTAGGTCACATTGGCACTTGTGAATTATTAATTATATTCAAACAATATTTAATTTTGTTTACTTTTATCAAACTAAATAGTTTTACTATCACTAATGAAAGAAATCATGTATGAGTGGGTGTAATGTAATGACATCCTTTTCTTTGTTCCTGGACATAAAGCGTTATCCTAGAGACTGCAATATTGTTGTGTGCAAAAGGGGAAAGCAATGAATAATGGAGAGAGTCACGGTCAGATTTACCTGATAGCCATCAAAGTCACAATAATAAGGGCAGGCACCACCCTTAATATTAGCATTGTCACTATAGGCACCTCTGTAGTTATCTGCATATTGGAAGGCCTTCACTGCATTTCTGAGCAATGTTTCGGAATATCCCGGGTCTGATGACCGGAATGCTATGGAAGAAGCTGCCAGCGCTGCCGCAGTTTCACCAGCTACATCAGAGGCCGGGTTTGGGGCATCAACGGCATAAGCAGTTCTGGCAGTGTCCATGTCTTCAGGTCTCTCCCAACAATTGTGGTCACTGCTTGGATCGCCTACCTATTTCAGCAATAACAAGTAAGAACCCTCATACCAAAAAAAAAAAAAAAACAAGTAAGAACCCACGATTCAATGAGAGTGAGCAAACCATCATCCTTTATGCACGTAAATCAACGCACTCCATATACATAATGATGGTTGATAGTTATAATAAATAACCAAACTAATTAATTAAATTAGTTGATTATTGGGATTCTGTTAATTGCATCTTTATGCGCGGACGATGCCATACCTAAAAGTGCGAAGTTCGCGAAATTTGAGGACAAATTAAGGTGGCTATAATGATGAATAATTTGGGGTGGACCATCTTCTCATACTAAGAGCTGCTTTCATTCTATTAGTTTTGATCTGGGAGCAAGAGTTTGCATATTTGATGGGAAACGAATAATAATTTGGACCAATGTAAATTTATTTTCTTAAAAAAATATTTTGGAAATACTATTCTGAATATATTTTGATAGACATGAAATGGAGTAGGATATTACTTGCATAAAATTAAAAATATATATATTGATGAAAAATCATTAAGTTAAGTTTTAAAATTTTAATTTATAATAAATCAACGATATTTAGGGGGGGAAAACACGTCGGATTTCTTGAAAGTGTTTTGGAATGAAGAAATGCATGACCTGTCGGGGGCGTCGGAGTCAATCACAAATTACAATACACGACAAAGGAGGGGACTAAAGCGTGACCAGGCCCCAGCCCACTCTTCCGCATTGATATGTAGAAACAATCCAAGCGGGGTGACAGTGAAAATGAGATGGAAATGGAAGAGATCAAAGCAAATCAGTAAAAGAAGCTAATCTAAGCAGGAAGTGTCGAAGTGAGTGTCAGTATCATCACCGAAGAAATCCAACCTAGATTTTATTAAAACAGAAGAATCTGCCTAAACGAAAGGATTTTAATTACCTGAACAAAAATGCGATCCGGCTGCGAAACAGTCTTGAGCAAGTAATCGGTGGCCCAACGAATGGCAACCAAGGCGTTTCTGAGCTCGCTGGGAGGCATGTTATCCCCAAATTCGATCACGCTCCACGCCAGCATTGTGGTGGTGAAGGCCATAGGAAAGCCGAACTTAATGTTGTCTCCGGCGTCGTAGTAGCCGCCGGTGAGGTCCGTATTGTAGGTCCACCCGTCACTGAGACCCGAATTGGCCCGCCAGCTCATCCTCTGGTCCTGAGGCAGCACACCCGAACGCTGGCCCTCAAAGAACAGTATCGCCTTCGATAATGCGTCTTGGTAATCATGTGCGGCTCTCGAATAGAAGAAACCGGCGGCGAGCAGGAGAAAGAGAGGAAGAAGATAAGGATTACTACGGAGAATTGATAGGCTCATTCTGGATTTGGGGAGTGATCCTGATGGTTCTTCAGTGGCTTAACTGCTATTTATAGCGTTAAGTTAGAGGGAATTCACGGGCTCAGAATTGAAAGCGAGGGAGAGTGGGGGAGAGAGAGACTGAGATGTGATTTTGGAGGGAATGAACCAGGAAAAAGAGGGCGGAAAAAGGTCAAAAACTAAGCAGTTTATTCTTTTTACTTTCGACCAAAATGTAAGGCCAAATAGGTCCTTCGAATCACACTGCGCCGTTTCTTTTGGTTTTCTCACCACAATGCTGCGCAGTTAAAACAGAGAGAAAGAAGTAAGCAGCCAGTCTCATAGTTTCATATTTTTATTTAGATTATTTGAGAGGTAATACTCTTCTTGATATAATATTTTGATTAAATTAAAAAAATTAAATAAATAAATTAATATAATATATATTTTTTAAATATTTTAATCACATTTTTTAATTTTTTTTAATTTTAATTATTGTTAAAAAAATATTAATATAAGTAACCTAAAAAATAAATAAATATCATAAAAATAATTTATATTTATAATTAAAATTAATTATCTAATTATTTTATATATTAAAAATAAGAGAAGTAATATTGCTATTTTGGCAATATAACATAATCCTTTTTTACTAACAAAATTATTAATGAGATTATCCACGTCTGTTGGAGAGAACATTTTGATCCTTTTATATATATAAAAAAAAAGATAAAATAGTTTCGCAATAACCGAATTTAAGAAGAGAGAGAGAGAGAGAGAGAGAGTGGTAACACGCCGACAGGTGAAGTTGGGGAGTGTCAGGGAGGTCACATGCCGAACACAAAGGCAAAGCGTGAAAAAGAGGTGGCGGAAGGAAGGGAACATTATCTGTGGGGCCCTTTCAAATGTCTTTATAACATTAATTACTAAATAATAATAATTATTATTATTAGTAGTAGTACTACTACTACTACACGCCTATTTTATTTTTCAGCAACAGAATTAGTATTAATATTATTTGTATGTACCTAAAAAGGGGAATCTTAGGTTGCATAATGCTTATTAAAACCATTTTCGTTCGTCCATCAACAAACAATGTATGGAATATATTACATGATACAGACCTTAACCCGAAACAATCATGTTATGGTTAGATTATAGCACACTCTGTTCTCTATTATTTTGTTTAGGCTTTGTTTGATTCAGCTAGGGGAGGAGATGTTAGATTAATTTGAAGGAGGGTAGGAAAAGGTAAGGGAGATTAATGAATGATGTTTTTTATTTAGTTCAGGAGGTGAGGGGAGGGGAGGGGAGATGGGTTAATTAAAAGTTGACAAAAATACCATTATCTCTTTATTTAAATTTATTTATTATTTATTTATAATATTCATATCAAAATTATTATTTTTTAATTTATAAATCTCAAATTTTTTTATCTCATTTTTATATATAATAAAAATAATAAAAATAAAAAATATGTTAAAATTTTAACATTATTTTTTATTAATTTTATAATTATTATATATTTTAAAATAATATATAAATAATTTATTATACTTATTAAGTTTTATTATAATTTATTATAATTATTATGTAATTAAAGAAAAAATTAGCTGTGAGAAAAATAAAAAAAAAGGTTTAAGGATATAGTTGGAATATTAAAAAATGTTTGAGAGTAATTTGATCTAAAAAGGATCAAAAATTTATTTTTTCTTTAAAAACCCTCACTTTTGGAGGTGAGCTAAGGGAAGGGAGGGGAGCACATAAAGACAAAAAATCTCCCCTCCTCTCCCCTCTATTTTTTTCAACCAAACACACTTTTCTCTCCCTTCCCCTCCCCTCCCATCCCAAACCTCCCAACCAAACAAACCCTTACTCTCTTTTAGTTATTTTTGAAGGTGTATATAAGCTTGGTTTCTAAACTCCTACACGCGAAGGATAAGCATCTGGGACGAATGATAACAAATAAATTATTTTTAAGTGAACATTAAAAAAATAAATGTTAATGATTAATATGCATGCCTGCGTAAGGTATTTTATATATATATATATATATATATATAAGGTGGGGGGAGATACCAGCTACTGGGAGAGGAGAGAATAAGTATAGACAAAATGGGATATAAGTATTAGATTATGTTCATATACACTTCTCTTTACAAATTTTTCATCATTTTCTTTTTTTTAATGGAGAAGTGGCCAAATTGGTTTCAGATAAAAACGAAAAAAATACTCTCACACACAAAAAAGTTAATAAAAGGGAAAGTTGCCTTTTGAGCGGAACATTCACTGAATGATACGATGAGACCACAATTTCCACAGTTTTTAAGTTAGGGTTTAACAGACAGGCTCTATGTCGTCGTTTAACAACCAGAGTAACTTGATGGTAAAAACTAAATTTATATCCTATAACAATGTAAATTCAATTTCTTCTATCATTATAAAATCTCATTTAATAGGCAATCTAATAAATTCCTTATAAATAGTCTTTGAGTCATAAGACCTATATCTTAATATTAATAAGAGGTTAATACCAAATCTACATAAACTTTTTATTATAAAAAAAATTCACTGACAAAAGGTTTTTCAAGACAATTATGCTTTCATTAGATAAAAATCTTCTCAGATTTTTTTAATTAAAAAATTGTATAAATTCGTTAGTATATAAGGATGATTAATTTCTCTCTCCATATTAATGTAGCTTTCCATTGGTTGACAGTTTAGTTTATGAAGTTTGAGGCTGAAATTAAAGTTCAACTCACAAGTGCTTCGTGTGTGGGGTTTGGTAACAACCACCGTTTTATCCAATGCATTAAGGTAAGCCTCTCAATGGGATCCCGGGACAATAACATTCACAACTTTTATGTAATATAGACCATATAGGAAGTAAGAAGCCACATCTTTCATAATTCATAAATATTGTGACTTCAAACTCCATGGAAAGACTTGCATTATAGAAGCTGGAAACACCTCTTTTCATCACTGAGAACCAACGAAATTATTTGGAAATTTTGGTTGCCCCCCGGTTGTTTGAACCTTGAAATACCCTTTTGTGTGTTATTGGAACTTGCAAAAACCTTGAAAATTTTGAATTTAGTATTTGCGTTGTTGGCCCTAAATTTGACTGCTGACTGAAATACTTGCAGCTCATAATTACAAGGGTCGCTTGTATTGTTTGAAGCCTAACACATGAATATGTTGATTTTGATAATGAGAGAAATAAATATAGTAAATGTTCAAAATTGAAATTCATTTGGCATCAAAATCAAAACAATCAGCCTATCAGCATCACTTTGGTCGCCTGCGATAAGGATATAGAATGTCATCAACGGTATCCTTCACGTAGTTGCCCACCCTGTACAAGTTTCTCACAACGCCTGATGCCACTAAGTCTGCGTTTCTTAGAAACCTTCACAATAAAAATCTTCTTTTGTTAGTAATAATCCCTTACAACCTTTTATTTTCAACCTAGACTAACATATGCTAATATATTGTGTACTTGCCTGTTAAAATATTCTTCTTTAGTGGGGCTCGGAGGTTTATACCTCCTTGGTTGCAGTTGAGGTTGTGGTTGAGGATGTGGTTGAGCATTCTCACGTTCTGCACAAGACAGGAAAAGAAACGTGAAATGATAAAGCGTTCAACAATAAGAGTGTAAGGAAATAAGGACAAGTGGACAGAAGAAACAGGAAGTATAAAAAGCAATCACTTGAATCACCAATAAACGAGCTTCAACTGCCTAGTATTGGTGATAAGTTCTTTACATATATTATCGAAGATATGATGATGATGCTTAATTGCACATGGCATTGTTTCCCCAGCAATACATTATGTTATCATTAGTTCAGTTGCAAGCAAAGAAAGTCCACTGGTAATATAGGCAAAAGACTATAATACTTCCAAGCAAACAGTGTGGAATATTTGTAAACTCTCTGATTAAGCTAAGGTTTCTCAAGGGTGATGAAACCAAAGGAAGAAAGTTCCCACACGAAATATTAGTAATTTTTATAATTTAAATACATAGCTAGGGAGTTTACTGTCCCAGAGGTTTTTAATTCTAACAATACGATCTACAGGAAGGGGTTTGAAAGAGAAGGAAAGAACTCAGAAGCAGCGCTTAAAAATTAATACCAAGAAATGCATTACCATCATTTTTCTGAGCAGGAGCTGGAACGTTTCCAGCAGCCGCAGATGAAGGTACTTTATCTAGCAACACCTGAAACAAGTGCTAATAATATCAGAAACTCAAACAACATTTGCTTGGGAAACAACCGTAATTACGTGTTCCAACAATCCAATCCACGACTCTCTCCCCTTCTCCTTTTTCCCACCAACTCTCACAATCAAGAAACCATTGTGTTATTTTGGCTCCTTAATATCTTTTCCCATCACCAGAATTTCTTATTAGTCCTCACAATCGCATAGCTAGACCGGATATAGGATGCTATTAGGGTCAGTCAATCTGTTTGTTGACATTTGAAAATGTTGTCCCATAAGGAGTAACGGAAAAAAAAAATTGGAATCGACAAATGGTATAAGCACATGCAAAGGACCTACCAAATTGAAAACCTCAATTTACCAAGACCAACCAATTTTCCTCTCTTTTTGAATATTTAGAACATAATATTAGCCACCTCAAATTTTCATTTCTTCTAGTAAAGGACCTACCAAATTTACTGTCTGACTCCTCCAACAAATTGACGCTAGTTGTATTGCATTATAATACAAGTCTTGATTTCATATAATGTTACAGGGAACCCTCAGGACAAAATAAACCCTGCTTGCGTCTACATAAAATAAGACGGGGAAGGTTCAGATATAAACCTCCAGACCAAGGCAAAAGGGCAATACTGCTGTTTTGTCCTGTGGATCAGTTGGAGAATTCTTGTTGTCTACGTAGACAGAGTATCCAACACACGCATACTTGAAATCAGTAAGACTGCGGACCTTTTTCGTTGCTTCCAACTCAGTTTCTCCAACAACAGAGGAGGGTACTGGTTATATGCATGAGAACATCAGAACAAAACTTCAACAATTTTAAAACAGGATATGATTAAAGCTAGTAAAGTTTATAGTATATAACAAGAAAGAGTATACCAAGGAAAGGCCCTCTAAGTAGATAATAAAAGCAGGGCCAATTTTTCACGTGATCTTTCCATTGAAGTTACTTGCTAGGCAATCAGTAAACTGTATCTTACGCTATACAAGACACAAAACGAATCCTTAAAGACAGTGCAGAAAAAAGATTAAAAAAATTAAAGATTGGGATACTATATATCAACGGCAACTTTGTAAAGTCTGTCAAACCAACAACTAATGAATCCGTCTAGCAGTCCCATCAAGAGCGGGAGAATTATATTGTCAGCTTCAGGTTGAAATAAGGTCCGAATATCAACAAAAAATTAAAAATAAAACAAGGAATGAAATGTTCATTTATAATCGCAGGCTACAAAACTGTAAAACAACATTGCGGTAGCTTAGGACCTTTTCAAAACCTTGATATGATTATCAATATGCATTCAAAACCATGTAAAAAAAGATAAAAAAAAAGTAGGCACAAGTGAAGACTGATGCTAATTTCATTTTGTTAGTTGTTTTTTTTGGTGGAATGTTGCTTTTAGAAAAAGCATCATAACATGTGAATAACAAAGCTCAGAACTTCATCCCATCAACAAAGAAATAGGTATACAATTTCATTTCCCTCCATTTTCTGTATACAACTCAAGCTTTCGCAAAAAATACAGACCGAAAAATGTCAAAGATAAAAGGGAGCAGCAAAGAAGAAAAGAACCTTGCTAAAGCCTTATAGAAGCCAATCCATAAGAGTGTTTAATTGGTTTTTGGCTAAAATTTCTGGGACAACGTCAAAATGAGTTAAGAAAAATTTCCTAACCTTCATTGAAAGACCCCAAATTTCCAGAAAAGAAATTTAAAGCGCCATAAAGTATAAAGAAATATCTTGAAATGCATTGAAAATCAATGAAATACACATACATCAACACGGAAATAAAACTCGTCAAACCATTTACGCTCACAAATTTTTCAGGATAAATATACAAGTTCCGTCTTAAAAACCGAAGCCTTTGGGTTAATTCTTCATTATCTGGATACATTAGAAGAAACCCTACCGTACATCAAAGAAAGTAAATAAATTGTTAAGATCGTGATTTGATACGAATTCCTGTCTTCGTTCAGAAAGAGCAACATAACCAATAACGAAGCTTGAAACTTTCGCCCATCTTCAAAGAAACATGAATACAAGTTCACTTCATTTTATGAGCACACTATGATAGAAAAAGAACCCAAGAAGATTAAAAGAAAAGAACACAGATAGAAAACCTTGCTGAAGCGTTCTGGAGAAGCCAACGCATGTGGGATTCTTGGATTTAGATTTATGAACTGATGAGTAATACAGGCATCCTTTACAAGACTTTCCCTTGAATACTCTTGTTTGATGAGAGCTAGGGTTACGATTAGGAAAAGTATCTTGAGTTTGGTCTCCTTCCCCTTGGTCTCTATTGTTCACCTCCATCAATTAGGCACCAACTTGCTTTCCAGCAAAACAGCTTCCATATATTTACAGTATTTTCCCCCTTCTATGAGCATGGGCATGCGTTTGGGGTTTGGGGTCGATATATACTCGGTTTTTTTGGCGCTTTCGTTGAAGACATGACACGGGCCGAAAATAAACCAGAATTGGACCAAGGAAAAAATCACATGAAATATGATCCAGAACTGTCTAAAATTTCACTGGTGGGACCGAAAGCCTTCATTTTTTTGTAACAAAAAACGCCTCCATCTTTTTTTTGGCAAGAAAAATCATTTTCTGTCTAGAAAAAACAACATTGCTTGCAGCTCAAAAATTCAATAAAAAGCCATAAAAAAATTTAGTAACTTGTAGGCATATAATCAATCACTGCAGGCACCTCTAATTAAAAAAGAAAACAAATTGCTAATTAGCATGAATGGAAAGGATTTGATTCATTTCAAATAAGATTGAAAGTTTGATTTTGTTAATAAAATAAATTCAATGCTTGAATATGAGATTATAGTATCAAATACCAATGTAGCACGCATCCCAAAGCTAATACATACCGTATATATATTTTCCGTTTTATTTATATTTATGGCGGTGTATATAACTCATGTATAATAAATATTTATAAGAACTTGGTTATTAACTCATCACCTTAATTCTTTTCAGGTAAATGAGCGATTAAGCGGTTATATAAATTCAAAGATTTCGGTGGGAACAGAGAAATTTTCTATAGATTAGATCAATTAATATTAATTATGACATCAATTTTTTTTTATTTGACTGTTAACTATCTTTCGGCCTGGAATGTGACTCTTAAATACATCAGGTAAATTCTTTCTCAAATTCATAATGTTTTTTTTTTTTAACAAAAAAATCATAATGTTCAAATTATTTTCTATGTATAATTCTTACCAGTTACGCAACAGACCCAAGAAAATTGAAGAAGTTGAATGTAATAATATTTAAAAACGCGCGCCCAAACATACCACACCACAGAACAAAACAAACACTCGATTGCCAACAAATCCTTGCAACATTCATATGCCATGCTAAAGGGCCAAAGCAAATTCAATCCCCACTGATGTTCACCTTACCGTGACAGTTGAGCCGAAGGCAATACACCTAAAAAAATCACTTTCACATGCAAGAAACTTCATCTCTTGAAAGTTTCATCCCATTCGATGTTAAAACGTTTTTATAGTTCATCTTTCGATTGATTATTTAAAAAGAATATCCCTGTAGTCCCAATTGTCATTATAATTCTACGTAAAGCCACCTACTAATGAAAGGCAATTATTAAATTAGATAAAACAAAAATTACATGAGATGCTACAATGCACAAGTTCTACATGTACGAATCCTTGTACAATGTTGAGCCATGCAATGGGAATACACTGTACAGTAAGAAATGACATTCTATGTAAGTCCGACTCAGTTGTGCAGATAGTCACAAAAAGCCCCTTTCTTGCAATGTCCACTCTCGTGGAACCTGCACACTCCTCTCTGCTGCCCCCCAAAAGGAGGCCCTGAAGAACCTCCTCCCCGGCCGGTGGCGCCACCAAATGAAGACTGCCTGTTCCATGTTTTATCTCCTCCATAACCTGATTCACCACCATGAGGACCACGATCCCTATGGTTTGGGAACCTGTCTCCATTATGATTTTGTTCATTTCCCCACAAGCCTTGGGCCCCAGCCGGCGCAGCCCAACCAGGATTAGCACCAACAGGTGCCGGACCTTGACCAGGTGCAACCCAACCTCCATTAGCATTAGGATGGCCTTGACCAGGTGCAACCCAACCAGTAGGCATTACTAAAGATGGTCCCTGATTGGGAGCAGCCCATCCTGGATTTGCGTTTCCTGGTGCTGGACTCTGGCCAGGCATCCAATTCATGTTCATGTTGGCAGCTGGAGGTCCCCCCCAATTTAGATTTGGATTTCCAGGCATTACCCCCCAACTAGTACTTTGATTTTCTGCAACAGTCATGCCCCAAGGCATGTTGGGTGGCAGAGATGCAGGAATGTTAGGTTGATTACTTGAACTCGGTGGTCTCAAGTCTTGAATGCCTTGCATGGGGAAATTCCCCATTGGATTTCCAGTGTTAAACGAGGCAGCATTCTGGATAGATGAAGCATCGGCCCAGTGGCCATGAGCCAGCAGTGGTTGGGCAGGCATAGCAGCAGGATTATTTGATTCTACTACTGAATGGACACCTCCCCAGGCCTGTGGTTCACCCCCTCGTATCTGAATTGAACCAGCCATTTCAGGTTTCTGAACTAAACCAGATCCCCAACCTTGAGCTTCAACATGAGAATTATGGTCGTTCATAGCCAAGTTTTGCATACTTGCAGTTTTACTGTCGGCACCTGTATTTCTTGAGGCATCTGCTGTAATAGCTGCCACCATTGTTGCTTGAGGATGGCCAAGAGGAATGCCAGGATTTAGAGCTGGAATATTAGCAGGTTGTGAACTTGAACCACTTTCAGCACTTTGCACCACTTTCTCTGCAGCGACAGGGGCCTGCAAGCTTCCATGACCTCCAGGAAAAGGACTCCCTACAAGAGAACCTGAAGAGTGGACAGGAGTTGGTGACCATTTACTTTCAAAAGCCTGCCCTTTAGTCCCATAAGAGGTAGTCTGAGGGGTAGGTGAAGGAAGATTCATTGAGTCAATTCTAACACCAACATCGGGGCCCCGAACATTTGTAGGGATCTTGGGAATCTCAACTGTCATTGGAGAAGGCCTATTTGCTACAGAATTATTATGTTCAAATCTCCAACTTCCTCCAGTAGATTGGCCTAGAGAACCCATAGCATTATGTGAATTATAGGACCCATTACTCTGATCAAATGTTGATCTTCCTCCAATTTGAGCATCTAAACCTTGTTGTGCAGGCAAATGAAGCTTCCCAGAGTGTGAGGCTGCATCATTTAAATTATGCACCATCTGAGCCTTCGGAAAAGTTTTATCCACTGCTGATGGTTCCTTAGAAAAGTTTCCAGCTAAGGCATCAGTTAAGAGTATAGACTCATCTTGTTTCTCAGTGGTTCTCCAAATTCTCAACTCAGCAGGAAAATATCCAGTGTTATTCCATTTACGTAACTGTGCCATTGAAAATGGCCCCTGAATTTTTCCAGATGGATCCTTATAATGCCACATCTTTTCTGTTTCATTAATTTTCACAGCAGGCAGTGCTATGCCAGTAGATGATACAGCAGAGGCATTGGACACAGTAGTAGAAAGAGACTCAGATGTTACCACAGGCTGGATACTTTTGCCACTACTTTCTAAGCTTGGATATAGCTTTTGCCCCTCCCAGCTGTTAGATAGTTGTGTTTCCCTATCTCTTCCCCGAAGGATTTGAACATCATTCAATACGTCAGAAGCATTAGACACATCATCAACTTTAACTGAGAGCCCCTTATTAGAAAAATTCCTGCTTAACTCACGATTAATATTAGAATAGTTCCTCGCTCCACTCCATGAATCATTTGAATTAGAACCACGTGTTCTAGGAGAAACCATTTCTCTCCCCCTTCGATCAAATGCAGTTCCTCTAGGTCTCATGTAACTCTCTGCAGGCACATAAACCAAATAAATAACCGTGTAAATTTTGGAGAAGAGGAAACACTTTATATGTCAAGGAACAATTCAACTCCAATTCTTAAGTTGTTAAACGAAGGTCTATTATAGTCTCTAACAGGCTGCCTTACACAAAAGTCCTGTGAACATGAAGTGTAGATAAAGCACAGGTATGCCATACATTGTGATGAAACTAAACTGTAATTATGATAATAGAAGTCAAAGGATCAGACTCAACCATTTGAGCAGAGTTTTTGATAATAGATCAAGAAGATTATTTCAACTCAAGCTTGAGTTGTTATTTAAAGGATCGTTATAATCACAAATAATAAGCAATTTATTGAATTTGCAAATACCTAGCCGTTTAGGATCAGTTTCTTCTTCTTCTTCCTCAGACTCATAACTTGGATCCATGTTAGGGTCTGCGTGTATTTCTGGAATTTCCTCCAATCTTCGTTGACGTTCCTCAGGTGTTTTTAAAAGCTGCAATTTCTCCACACATTCTCTGAGCGTGATTAAGTCAAGGATTATCTCAAAGTAACACTTCAGAGTTCTTGGTCAATTTTAAATAAATGAAAAATTGTTTCATGAATAAATACTTCAATAACCTATCATAAAATAAGTTGACAAAATGATCAACAAAATAATCAATATAATATCGAATATATAGCATATTAAATTATTCATAAGTCATGAAATGCGCAGCTCGTTTAGACTGTGTAATACATGAGAAAACATGTTTAGCATTAAAATGAAAAGTAGTAGCACAACAATAGATACATTATCCTTAAAAATAAATTAAGTTCACAAGGGAAGGATATTCTTTTCTCCGTCCTTTCTCACTGGCTCTATCACGGAGGTGACTTAGTCTCACTATCTCTGTTTCTAGCCACTGCAATAAAAAAAAACAGAAACATATGCATTATATAACAAGGACCATAAATTATACGTCAATTAGGCACAGATGAAAAGTAATATGAATTTAAAAAATGGAATGAGCAAGAAACACAGAGCAGAAGAAATTCAATATAACGATTCAAACTAAACAGGACAATTAGTTATATTCCAACATGAATTATTCTTCTTTGGCAAGCTAAGGAGCCTAACAAAAAGGACAAGAGGATTTGTAGAGTTCCCTGAAGACGATTGCAAGACCTTGACAGATCTATACCTGCAGTGACCACTAAGCAATTTTTTCCAGAAATGCAAGAATATAATTGGACAGGGAATGTGTATGATGCAGACTAAGGTATCACGAGATGTCTAAGTCTCACATTAAATAGTATGGATGCTATATAACATATTTAAAACTGTTGGTTCTTTCACCTCAATAGCCAGCATTTGGCAGAGGGATCCCGACCTCACTTGAGTGTCCACCAATTGGTATCGGAATTAGTGGTAGCAGTTTCAAAAAGAGCTACTTGCCTAAGGTTCTGACCAGTGGAGGGATTTGACCAATGAAAAAGCCAAGTGAAAAGTTGCAAAAGTGTATCCAGCGGCATCAACTCTCGAGGGGGCAAATTCATGTTGACTAAGGCTGCATAGGATGCCTAAATCCCACATTTGGTATAGGAAATTCTATGGAGCACTTAAGTGGATTGATCCTTCCACCTCAATAACTAGCTTTTGACAGAGGGAACCTCACCTAGAATGTCCACTAGAGTACAATAAATTATCAACCAGAAAATACAAGATCCCTTCCAAACTAGAGTAATTGAAGAAATAATGAACCAGAAAATACAAGAAAACAATCAAAACAGGCAAAGTAACAAGATCCCTTCCAAACTTCAGTGCTATCAAGCTTTCCAGTCTCCACATACAAGAAACATTTGTTCCATTGAGAAATACGTGTGCAAAGCCCCAACGAGAAGCCATGTGCACAAATCCATCCCATGACAAATTTAAAGGTGAAGTGTGCCTTTGAAAATGCAGTCTTTCTTCTCCCATTCGAAAAATGGAACTAAACTGAAGTATCAACTTCCATTTTTGTCTTTGAAGTACAGTAGCTATGCCTATAACTCATGGCTAAGTTCTGAGTCAACTAGTTACAACCAGCTATAGACCTGGGCTAAGGCCAAATAGGCTTAATATAATAGCAGCAGCCAAAGTTGGACCAATGAAGACAATCCAAGTAACCAATAAATTCAGAAGCAAGCAAAAGAACATGTCACGATGTTAGGTTCAAAAGAAATGAAGGTATAAAAGAGCACAACTCACATCTTTTACTCTGACCGCTTGAAGTGCCATTGCTTTGTCTTGAATATCACCCTACAAGCACACATCAATCCTTAGCACAGACTAAGGTATTTGAAGCCTAAAAGACACGCTTGACTGAACCAAAAATTACCACTGTCAGCCGATTTATCAACCCACACTTTATACTCTGGCGCAGACGCTTGCATTCATCCTAAAAATTAAAAGGCCCCGTCATTATCTTAATAAAGAAATAACCAACCTCTAACACAAGTTATATAAATTTTCAACCGATGATACCCCAATACAGAAATAATTTTATTATTTTGGATGTCAGATGGTTAAATACACAATTGCCAATGATACCTTTAGATAGTATTTTGAGAATAAGGACCAACCAGCAATAGATATTGTTGACTTTTAAATAATAAGCCTCAGTTAAATATCACCCTCCATGAAATATTAAGAGGTACAGAATTATTTAAATTATAAAAATTATACTGTTCATAATAATAAAATTATTTCTGTATTGGGGTATTAGATCAAAAATAATTTTCAAGTTTTAGATTGAAAAGGGTACTTCTAGAACAATGCACACATTGGGACAAAAAGGAAGGTGAGAAAAGAAACTTTTATAAAAATTAGACGGTTCATTTAATCACCTCTGTGAACTCTTGATTTGAGATTATATCAATTGATACCACCTCTATCTTGTTTAAATTTAAGATTTCTAGCAGGGTATCTGTCATCCTTTTACCAACTTTATATGGCTCAGCTGCTTTGCATGTTCCTGAACATGAAGACAATTAACATAGAACCACCATGATAATCCTACTTCATATTGAAAAGTAATAACAGAATGAAGGGTAATATTGCCCCAATATTACCTACAACCTGAACCAGCCTATACAAGTCTTGCTTCTGACCACTACCAGAGATCCTTATTCTCACAAAAGACCCAACAACTTTATCATGAAACTTATCTCTATCTTCAAGTAATTCTTCCACCAAATTGCGTCTTAGATAAATTAAATTAATATTATGGTTATCAATAGCCGCGTAATCGTCAATATTGGATTGAAGCCCTCTTTCATCACTTTTTTTTCGTGTTTTACGTCTCTTGTCTTTTCCAGTCTTCAGATGGGAATCAATATTGCCATCACCTTCCAAATGATTAAATTCAGTATCAACAACACTCCCCTGTAGATCTTCAGTCTGGGAATCTTCTTTTAGTAGGAAATGGGATTCAAGAAGCTTTAACATTTCAAAGTGACCCACTCTTGGTTTACCAAACAAATTTTGAAGCCTTGCATCACAAATTATTTGACTTTTTCGGCGAGGATCACGGAGCTTGTTTCTTTTAATATACTCTAGCAGAAGAGCCTGCACATCAAACTGAGACAGAATAGATTTGTCACCATTTCTCATGTGCATAACAAACTCCAAAAGCTCTTTTGATGCCCACTCAGACCTCTTATCTGCAGATGGCCCTTGGTCACCAACCAATGTCATTGTGCTATGCGAATTCAACTCCTTGGAACGGGACTTCAATCTTTTATTGGCCTTTCTTCTTTTAACACTACCGCTTTCAACATTTTCAGAAGAGCTATCTGAATGTGATCCCCCATCATTATTAGCATCATAGAGCTCATCAGGCGATTCCCGCTTGGTAAGAAGGATATCAGATCCCTTCCATGGTTTTTTAGCTTGAGCAAGCTCATCGTATGTTAAAGATAGCTTCCCTTTTAGATCTGTGTAGTAGTCCTTGAAGAGATAATCCCAGCTGCTTTTGTCATCAAAATCCACTTGTCCCTGCCCCAAGCATGCAAAATTAAAAAGATGACCACAAAAACAAAATGACCTCACAATCTGAAATTTCAATGACGTCAGAATTACTATATGCTTACTAAGCGCCACTACCATCATAGGTGACAATGGGAACTTAAAAAGCCATTGTGAACAGAAAATTGCAGTGTATGGCAACGCCAAAAATGCAGTACACATAAATATACAATTCAAATTCACAATAATAGAAAATGGCCAAAATAACACAGGTATATATAGGACACAAACACTTAAAAAGGATAAATTCTTAATGCAATCGCCAAAAGTGTATCATCTAGTGGTACAATATGAATTAGAAAGTATTCCTCACGCACACCCAAAAAAACAAAAGAAACAAAGAAAGTATTACACACTTCAGAAATCCATCACAAATTCACCTCCCGTAAACTGGTAATCAAAGCATATAATGTGAGAGAAAGGGATGTAACTTAGGGCTGGCTATGTGAAAGGAATTAAGAAAAATTTAAACCTTAATTTTTTTCAAGAAGCCTATATCAGAAAAGCCCCAAAATTCAAATTCCCCCCATAGTGAATGCCATGGGCAATGGCAAAAGGTGCAAAAAGCACATGCCACAGCTGTGCCAAATGGAGTTGCCCAATTATCCACGGCATAAGGCAACGGTTAATGGCACATCAACAACTATGACCACCACTGTAGTTTTACGGATTTTTTTTTTTTTACAAATATGAAATTGTTATTAGCAAGATCAAGCATTAAGACTGAGGAGGATAAGACATCCTGCAAAGGGAAGACAGCAATAGACACGGAAATATTGTGTTCATTAATATTTGCATCATGCTCAAGCAACAGTTCTACAAGATAAAAGGTCGCAATAAGAGTAGGAAGGGATATGTACCGTGTCCTTGTTCCCCAGCTCATTCTGTTCAATCAGCACTACAGTCCTCATACATGTCTCGCAAAAGCCATTCTTTCCCCTAACACACAGGATGACAGCATCTTTGATGCACCCCTTGCACAAAGAGAACGTACAGGTATAGCACATGTAGTAAGAATTCTTCCCACAGTTGCTGCAAAGATGCCAACCTGGAATCATGATAATCAAAAGATATGCCAAGTCGGGTAAAGCATTCTAAAAATGAAGAACTTTCGCTAAGATTTGGTATCTCAATACTTAATATGAACTCTGATATGTAAAATATAAATAAATAATTTAAGTAGTTTTATTATTTATTAGAATTAGTATTAGATATTCTACGATTAGGATTATATATCATAATATATATATATTAGGATTAGATATTATAACATATATCATAATTAGATATTATGATATATTATGATTAGATATTTAATTAGGATTAGAATTACCCACCACTTATAAATAAGGGTAATCATCAGTTTTATGGGGATATGCTTTGATTATGATGTAAACTCTTGAATATTCAGTATAGTTTCTGTTTCTCTTCTATTCTCCTTCTATTCTTCTCTATTTCCCTTTTCTTTCTACAATTACGTAACAGTGGTATCAGAGCAATCGTTCCTCGGCTATTCACAAGAATCAATAACAGAATGAGCATGGATATAGAACATTGTCTTCAGAATATAGCTAATAATCTTGACAGGATGAGCATGGATATAGAGCGACGTTTTCAGAATATGGTAAGGCGTCTTGACAAGATGAGTTTCCTTCTGCAGAAAACTCAGCCGGTAGAGAAAGATGTGGCAGAGTCACAGAAAATATTGCAAAAGGAAAAGGACATTTTTGGTGATCAAGAAGAGTACCCGGCATTTCAAGAAGATGAGTCTTCCCTTTCAGCACCTATTGATGAGCAAAAAGATATGCAAGAAAGTCCCAAAAACCCTAACCAAACTCAAGATTCTAATGCGGTGCAGATAACAGTTCAGGAAGAGTTGACAATTCAGTCTATCATTCTCCAAGATGCAAGAAGTTTAGCATGTTCAATGGAGATCAATTTTCGAAACACAGCTGATAATTTACAAGAACCTTCACACATCACGTGCAAAAAGAAAGTGATGAAACAAAAGTTTAGAGCTGATGGATCATTAAGTCTCAACTGTTGTGAGGGGTTTAAGAGTACACTTTGCAACATGTCTTCAAACTTGGCACTGATAACGCTGACAATTTCAAATCTCCTAGTCCAGATTTGGTTCAAAGGAAAATTGATTAAAATGCTTCTTGGCTCTAGTTTAGTATCGTTCTTGGTACTTGACCCTTGGGGACAAGGGTCTTTTGGGGAGGGAGTATTGATATGTAAAATATAAATAAATAATTTAAGTAGTTTTATTATTTATTAGAATTAGTATTAGATATTCTACGATTAGGATTATATATCATAATATATATATATATTAGGATTAGATATTATAACATATATCATAATTAGATATTATGATATATTAGGATTAGATATTTAATTAGGATTAGAATTACCCACCACTTATAAATAAGGGTAATCATCAGTTTTATGGGGATATGCTTTGATTATGATGTAAACTCTTGAATATTCAGTATAGTTTCTGTTTCTCTTCTATTCTCCTTCTATTCTTCTCTATTTCCCTTTTCTTTCTACAATTACGTAACAAACTCATTTACATTTTGAAATAAAAAAAATTAATAGTAACTAAGTGAACTGTTTCCTGCTGAATAAGATAATTGCCACTGAGACCAAAAGATAATAAAAATGAAAAGGAAAAATTAAAAAGAAAAACAACAATGAATTGGGACCCCACAAAAATGCTTCTTACATAAAATGAAATAAAATAAAATATTTACAGTATATAAAGCATACTAATTAGTAAAGTTCCCAATAGATGCATCCATATATTTAGTACCCCTCCAACTTGTATCTGGAAAATATAAAACCAGTGATAGAACAGACTAAGAAAGAAACATACCACAATTCCATCTACCCTTTGCTCGAAAGAATGCATCGTCACGATTAACACATGTAGGATGATAGGCCTTTGGGCATCCCCTGATTATCATCAAAAAGCAATGAATTTGCAAACTAAACTTCAAAAAATAAGAGGTGTCCTGATAAATATATATATCTCACCTGCGATCACAAAGCACAAGCTCACCCCCATCAAAGCATATGAAACAAACATCCTCTTCCGCCTTTTTTCTAACTTGAACTCTCCCTGCAGACTTTGAGTTCTTCCCACGCTTCCTCTTGCCACTGCTGACACTTCTACCTTGCTCCTCAGCCATCTCCATCTCCTCAGTCAACTCAGCACCCGCTGTATAATCTGCCATTTCAGCGACATCTACTTCCTCTTCCATCAAATCTGCTTCATTGGCTACCTCCGCCTCTTCTGCCTCTAGGGCCCCATCCATTCCATCAGCTCCATCTGCATCCTCTTCTGTGTCAGTTGTACCTTCCCCCGTGCCAATCACATTCAACACCTCTACTGCCTCCTCCTTATCTTCAACCTCTATGCCAACTCCGTCTGCTTCAGTTCTCTGACCAAGGGCGAAAGCGACAGTTCCATCTTCCATCTCCATCCCCATCCCCACTGCTACATTCTGAGCTTCCTCATTCTCATCTGGCATGCCATCTTCACCTGCCTCTTCGTCCAGCTCCCTGATCTCTACCGCCTCAGTTGTCTCACCTAGGGAACAAGCCACATATGTGTCTGCTGGCTCCATCCTAGCTACAACCTTTTCTGCCTCCTCTTTCTCATATGACATGGTGGCCTCATCTACCTCCCCTTCAACAATGTCCGCTACATCTACGTCCTCTTTCACCTTTGTAATGTCCTCAGCGATGTTAGCTACATTAGTTTCCTCTTCCACCTCCGTATTATCATCAGCAATGTTAGCAACATCAGTTTCCTCTTCCACCTGCTTATTATCCCCAGCAACGTTAGCTACATCAGTTTCCCCTTCCACCTTTGTAATGTTCTCGGCAATGTTAGCTATATAGGCTACCTCTTCTGCCTTCGTAATGTCCTCAACAATGTTAGCTACATTGGTTTCCTCTTCCACCTTCCATGCCTCCGTTGATTCAGCTGCCTCGCCTAAGCTGCAAGCTGCATACGTGCCTGCTGTCTCCGTTCCCAAAACTACGTTCTCCTCTTCCTCATTTTCACTTGACATGACAGCCTCGCCTGCCTCCTCCTCCAACCTCTTGGTCTCCACAGCAATGTCAGCTACATTGATTTCCTCTGACACTTCCCTAGAAACGTCAAAATGGGCCAACCAAAACAGGGAATAAAATTACAAAAGTGCCCATGCGGCAGTCAGGAATGATACAAGCCTACAAACCATGCCCTATATACAAAAAGAGAGTTTGCAGCTGTATCTTTCCATGAAAGTAACAGTATCCCAACGCCACCCCACTCCCAATCAAAAGAAAAGGAATAACAAAAAGAATAATTTGTGAAGGGATTGACATGGGAAAAAAATAGAGGAAACATCAACAAGAAAGTCTCACTGACAATATTCTACTTTCTGGTTATTGGATTTACCCTTTCACATAATCAAGTAAAACAGGCAATTACTATCTACCAAGAACCAACCTGGAAGCAGGTGGAAGAGAAGGAGAGGGGGGCTTCTCTTCCGCTTCGTCACAGTGTAGGAGGGTCTTCGCTTCATCAGCGTCATCTCTCCGGGCGAGTGGCATGTCTTCGACGGTGGAAGGTGACGACAACGACGGGATGCACCGTGAGGGCGAAGGAGGATACTCTGCAGGGTTTGTCATTCCTGTGGTGAAATCGAGCCACCTATCGCAAATCGGGGGCATCAGAAGCTGCTGTGATTTTGGGGGTTTTTTTTTTCTTGTGTTTTGTTGAACTGAAATAATGAATTAATGTGCATTTGGAAATGGACCAGGCCCAATTATTTTAGGGCAGCCAATTTCCATTTATTTCTAGATTGAGCTAATAGCAGGTCTGCTAGGGACCTCATGACCTCATTGGAACTCTGGGCTTGATGATAGGAGCTCGAAACGGCCCCGTTTAATAGAAAGAAAACAAAACGAGAAAAGAACCGATGAGTGATGACTTAAATTTAATCTTCAGTACTAATAGGGGTTAATATGAGTAGTGAGTGATTCAGTATCACTTAAATGAGGTCTTGAGTTTAAAACTACATGGATCTCCACAGAATTCTTGTGACATTTGATGTGGTTTTGGTTGGCTGTCGACCCGTGAAGTGTAAGCTTTGATGTGGCGACTTCGTGAAGGAACTCTAATTATATGAGATGTTGTAAAATAAAATTTTTCGATAATAACAAGTGAAATGAAATTTATTATTTTTAACTAGGTAGACACGTAGGGCATGTTTGGTAGTTACATGCTTTATTAACTAACATAAAAGAAAAGGCTTGTTATGTGAGGGTGTTTGGCTGTATTTTTTTACGTGTTAGTCAGCCTTAAAATGTAAAGTCTGATTACAATTAAAATCTTGTGATTTTCTTCATGTCCAAGATTAGGATGAAAGATATTTATATTAACGTAATCATTGTCAAAAGATTTAAGCTGTTATTCTCTCTTATCCTTTGTTGTCCGATGTTAACTGTTGTTCGTCATTCTCCACTATTGTTGACCCCCGTCCGGCACCACGAAGCACCGCTCTCCACAATTGTCCACCACAAGAAACACTATGCCATTGCAAACCACCATCCTACTTAGTTCGTAGCCAAGTCTTCCTTTCCCGCCGGCCGTTCTTCTCTACTATCAACCACTGTCCCCCGCCACCATTTACGTCCACCAACGCGAGCTATCACCCACCTTTATCAGTTCATTGTTCTTGAAGGGGCATTTCAATCTTTTTAACCTTGTTTTTTATTTAATTTAGAAATGAAAAATAAATTGGTTTACATAATCTATCAATCAAAATTAAAAAAGTGGCTATTGCTTAATAGTCCCTTGGGTCCTAAGTATAAAAAGTATATTTCAATTTTTAAATATAAGATCTTAATTTATTTTATTTCTTAAAGTTATATTTTTTCTCCCAAAATATATTTATATGATTGTAAATATTAAGGATAGTTTAAATATACATAATTAAATATCGTATTTTTAAAAATATATCTATAATATTATAAATAATTAATTTAACTAATTTATTAAGATACATAGTATCACATTGTGTTGCATTATATTCCTTTACACGGATGAAAGCTCTTAAAGTAATCCATCAAGCATGCGCCAACAAAACAACTGTAAAGCAGGATACTGAGTTTTACTTTTACAGTGTTACCATGGGGAAACGCTTTTTACAAAAGTATAGTTTCCAAGGCTCTGCAACAAAAGAGGTATTATACAAGTTGGGGATTTCGTGAAGACAGTGGGGGGCATCTATCCGTATACTTGGAAGCAAAAGGTGAACGTTTGCTTTTCATGGGGAAAAGCCAAGTGCTGGAAGTAGAGTATTCTTCTCACTCGGGGAAGGGAAACACCAAACAGATTCTCATCATCCTATTCAATATCGGGAGAGGAATTGTACTTCTCAGGATGAAATGCGTATAAAAGCATTTAAATTTGTGAACCTTTTCTACCTCAAAATTATTTGAACTTCATTCTTTGCAATTTATTTATACAATAGTTAAAGATTTAAAAAAGATAGTGCATGGCCTAATTGATATCGAGATATAGTGCATGGCCTAATTGATATCGAGATATTACTTCTTCACAAATGCCCGCAATCTCATCGTCAAATTTTGCACGCCTTAGTTGTGTTTACTTTGGACGTCAAATCATACCAAGAAGCAACACGGGTAAATTCAATCATAAGCGAGCATCATTTCACAGACGGTAAATTCAATCATTCCCATAGCTTCGGCCAACACCCAGAAATTTACAATCAGTGAATGAGGCTCAGCTGAATCATTGGGCAGGCAGCATTCATCTACTTCATTTATAAATGGGCTTAAGCAACATCATCTAGTCATCTCCAATAAAAAAATATACTGAATATGCTAATGAGAATTGTTAGCACATATGATAAAATAAAGTTCAGGCTTCTAACTAACAGAGTTGATTTGAGTAATAAACGATTCAGTATCATTTAAACGAGATATCGAGTTCGAGTCTTAACGTATGCAAAAAATCCCCTATTAAGAGACTCACCCATCATAGTCAAGTGCGTGATACAAGTCGAATCCAGATATAGTAGAGTAAAGCTCCAATGAACCGGGTGAACAACTAAAAACAATAAAAAAATACAGGCTTCTACCGTTATAAGTAACTCTTATACTAGACAAATCCTTATAAATAATCTCTGATCTCTAGAGCCATGCCTTGACCTTAAAAGAATTGATACCTAACCCACCTAAACTTTTTTTGTCTAAAAAAAATAAAGACCAAATATGTCCACCACCCGGATACAATAGTTGATTCCTCTTCTTCAAAATTTAACATCAACCCATGTAAGTCAACACCAAAATAAAACACACAACACAGTGCAATCATAACAAAGCCTCATCAGGCAACACAAAAACATGTGATAGCACATCTCTGATCAGTTGCAAATATCTTATTCGAAGAACAAGCATAATCAAATCCTAGAATACCAATAGATCCACATATGTACTAGCAAGCAAAATATAAAAAACAACGCATACGCTATTAGGTTCAATCTTAAGATTTTCTAAAACCTTGAGCAATCCGAGCTAACCAAAAATCAGAGAAAAATAATCCTAAAACCTCAAATCCACCACCTGTCATCCATCAGTACCTCCTTGGGTAACGATCCATAAACCGCCCCGAAGGGCACTCATATGCCAGGTGACCTCGGCCCCCACAATTGTGACAAATCATTAAGGGCCCCATGCAATCCCTGCTCATGTGACCCAATTGCTGGCAGTTCCTACATACCATATCACGGTACCCACTACCCCGAACACCCCCACTGCGGTCTCCAAGAAGATTGGATTTTGGACATTGTCTAGCCACATGCCCAGAAACATTGCATAAGTTGCAAATGGGGTCATTTGGACAATCACGTGCCAGGTGGCCAGTCTTCCTACAGTTGTTGCATGCCTTCTCATTTGTACAGTCCGCAGCAATGTGGCCTTGCTTATAACAGTTATTACACAACCTCAAGTCCCCTGGAGGCAATGGAGGAGCAGTGCACTCTCTGGCACGATGTCCAGCTTTACCGCAGGTATGGCAAATGCCCTCATTTGGACAGTTGTTGGCCATGTGGCCAGGTTCTCGACAGTTCCAGCACAGCGATTTCGTTGTGCATTCAGAAGCAATGTGCCTAACAAGGTATTTAAAAGTAAAGCAATACAAATTAGCCACGGAAGTCAAATGGCATGATAATGGATACAATCGAATCTGGCATACTTTACAGCACGAATAATATCATTAAATCAATTGATCAATTATAAACATAAAGAGAATAAGTTACATACCCAGGTAAGCCACAGTTGTGGCAGATCGCAACATTAGGGCATTCTCTAGCATAGTGGCCAGGCCTTTTGCAGTTCTTGCACAAATTGTCACGGCTGAAAGAAAAATCACATAAGGATTACGAATCCTCCATAAGAGTTCATATATTCTAAATCGAAAGGCTTGTCATATAACTCCTAGAATTTATGCAGTCAAAAATTACTAAAACACATCCACAAAATCTCAAACCAGTCAAAGCAATAGGCACAGGAAGAAAGATTACAGATTATTCAAAAATAAAATAAAAATAAAAATTCTGATATCTTATATAAGTTCCAGAATTAATAAAATATCGAAAAAATCAGACTATCAATTCTCCCCGTGAATAAAAAATAAATCCAGAAATAATGCATGTAGATTCTACGCAGCTCCATATAGCCACCGCATTCTGTCTACAAAAGAATGCTATAACGACTGTAAAATTCACGACAACCCTCACTAGATCTAACTTCAGATATTAGAGAAGATACCATATAGATCCAACGCCCCTTTTAGAAATCATAGTTTCAATCATCTTCCCTAACCAGCGCATATAGTAGACAATGGAAACAGTAAGTAAATAGTTAAAATCTAAAAAACCTGAAGCCCCGGTGTGAATCTCTCCTGTAAGGTGCATCACGATAGGAAAATCGATCAGACCGGATCTTCCGATCCATTGGACTCCTGCTCCTGCTCCGGCTCTGGCTCCTGCTGTCTGAACTCATTTTCAAAATTTACCTTTCCTAACTTCTACCACAAAAGATCAGCAAACCTACCAACACAACCAACACCACCTGCTGCCGCTGCCTCCCTGTCCACATCACAACCACACATCCAAGATCATCCACGAGCCAAACCAAACCCCTTACTTCCCCTTCCAAACATTAAAACCCCAAATTCCAACAGTAAAGAGTATGCAATTTTCAACATGCAATCCATCTCACATCAATCAAATATCACTGTACACAGCACCAAAAAAAATGAATTAGTCCTTGGCCATGTCCTTACATTCCCAATCAAGATAAGTGTAGGTAAAAGAAATGGGAATGATATCGCTCCACCTTTTCAGTAATTGGGCCGAATGGTTATCTGTTAATGAATATCAAAGATAGGAGATTGGCACACAAAGGACACTAAGTAAAGGTAAGCTTCATGAGTTATATTTCTCTTCTCGCAAGGGTATGCAGAAATAGATCATAGGAAAAGACAGCTAAGAAAAGGAGAAAAACATAAGGTGAACTCAAAATCCAGCTGAATCTTGCAGTGGAAGTGACAATTCACAATTGCATTGGAGAAACGCACATTTATTCTTGGAAAGCCAATTGTCCATGATTGGAGGCTTTTACACCTTAGCATAATAATCCAAGCATCTGATATATAATAAATTCATAGTATTCGCTCTCTGAAGAGAACCGCCTTTCCACATCAGTTTATTCATCTACAACTAATATATGAGTTGTATATCTTCTTTTCACTGAAATAAACAGCTGTTTATCTTGCATTCTAGCAACATATAATATTATCTCAAAAGAGAAACAACAAAACTATAATCCTAAACAGCTAAACCATAAATTGTCATAAGGGGCAGTATCTCAAAGCAACATCTATGTCTCATAATGTTCGCTGCTCTGAATTCCTTCCATCTATTGAATTGCCTCGGCAAAAAACAGATTCCTCCACCACATCTCACCCTTACCATAAAAAGTGGGATAATTATGTTACTGAGCACTGACACCATCCACATTATCAATTGCTGTGACCTTTTTGTCCTGAATCAATATTACACACTCAACTACTCAGATGTTACAGAATTAAATAGCACCCTGGAATTTTACTTTCACAAAACCCAAAAAAATCTAATATTAACATCTTCCTTTCGTGACTACAGACGAAGCCTTCACTTACGATTTCACCTTCTTATCCTGCTCCTCATTCTTAGACAACATGAACGTCAAGCATACAGCACCTGAATGCAAATCACAACTCCCACGATTCATTCAATTACAAGCATATTAAGACTGTCAGTCTTTGCATCATAAGATATTGATTAAAAATCATGCAATGGGCATACCAACTAAGATTTCCATTAGATAATAAACGCTGCTCACTTGTAAAACTTTTCAGCTGAACAAATAAACCAATGCAGTCATGCTTCCATACAACAACAAGAACCAAGGCCAAAATACGAACACAACATATAAATTCGTCATATCCCATCCATAGACCCATTTAGATCACAAATGCCTCTCAAAGTCAAGGCCCTAAGGAAACATATGCAAAGAAGCAATTCAATTCGACAACATATGTAAAAAAACCACACACAATTGAGAGGATAGAAAAAGGGAAATTGGGGGAAATGAAAATACAGTAGCGTCCAGATAGTAAAATTACAACGCGGGAGAGGCAAAACGAGACGACCCTAACCCTAAAAAATGGCCAGAACCAAAAACACGAAATCTCAAGTTAAAGAGAGAAGAAGGATAACGAACCTGAGCTCGGCTTCAGTCAGTAACGGTAAGTATGAACGATATCCGAGGAATGATATCAGAAGGAAACGGAAGTGAGGATCAGAATGTAAGATTCAAGGGGAGCGAGCCACAAACCGCAAAATATTCTCGGATTTGTGTTTTTTCACCTTCATAATAAAAGGGGTTCACAACGGGCCTGAAGACCAGCAACAAGTTCGAAGCCTGGGGAGTGCAACCCCCAGGAATCAGAGTTTACTTCTTCAAAAGTCCAATTTTGTGGCCCATTCTTTTTCTCATTTTCCAATAATCATATCGCTCTTTTTTTTCTTTTTTAGGTGATGTCATAATTCTTTTATAAATATTTTTTGAGCTATAATACTGTGTCTTAATTTTGATATGAGATCAATGCCAAGTTTAACTAAACTTGTCTTTTACCAAAAAAAAATATCTCTTCTTTTTCTGTGAATACGAGTTGGTTTCATCCAGCGCTCCACAAAGAGATGGTGAAGCCTGCCACAGCCGAAGACTAGTTGTGCTCGCTCTCGGAGGGTATTGATCAGAAGATTTTTATTTTCTTATCTAAAATATCACTCTTATCATTAAACTTTGATTTAAATTTTAAGCAGTCTCATTATTAGAATTCATTTTAATAATTCATTCACGCGATCTTATTAACAGGCACGGAATGGAATCCCTGAAATCATCCAGTAGTGTCTCACCGGCAACCACCTCACCACACATGCATTAACGTTACACTGTACACGTCATTCCCTAGTCCTTGTTAATTTCACCACTTACCAAACGCTTCCTATTCATGGATAATAACAAGAACAACCATGAGGGGACGGAGCCCATGTTCCCTTGCCACCATCAATTGCATACATGTGAAATACTGAATCGGTGATAACTTGAGCAAAATAATGAATAAGAACCTTAACTTGATTTTAAATTAAGCGAAATGATAAAATACCGAGCAATGTCAATATTTGATTTCTTTTTCTGCGCAACCCTTCATCCTTGAAGAGACTTTTATATGTATAAGGCCTGAACCCTTTACGTCTACCCATAGTTTGCTCATAATTACTGCATGAGTTAGGTCAACTTTGAAATTCATTAACCTTGACCACTTGGTTTAATGCATGGTGTTGCGTTCTTAAGATAACGCATGATATATTTCATTTTGAATCTGTCACGTTAAAGTTGTAATTATATCTTAATCTAAAATGAAAAAAAAAATGTAAGCAGCACGAACCGAGAGCACATGTATTGAAAGCCATTTGTCCTCAAAAAGGATCTCCTGCGTCCAATTAAAGAAATAATTTTTCAACACATGAGATCCCTATTTGAGATAGCGAATATACAAAGACTTCAGAAGACTTGATATTTTTACAAAAATTAAAAAAATAAATTACGATGATTATTTAATATTTCACATGCGTATTGTATTGACCTCGGCATGCAAACAGAGTTCACCGGAGAACAAAGTTGAATAATTCAAATGCTATTAATTAAGTTGAAAGAGAGAGATAAAGAAATAAAGCCATGATAAATATCACCAAAACCTAAAGAATATGGCCAAAATGTACTAGTAAAGAAATTTCGAAGCCCTCAACCATTCCTAATAAATAGAATACAATCAATCAATTCATTCCTAATTTCCGTTACCTGCCTGCCTACCTGACTAATGACTAGCACTACAAGTCTAATTCGAAAACCACTATCTATTTTACAAAACCGAATCCGGTTAGACCGAATGATGCTTCCGAATCTAGAAGTTCAACAACTCGGAACGGTTTGAGTTTGAGTCAACCCACATTCCGGTTCGCTCATGTCCTTATTCTTCCTCATCTCTAACACTTTACGATGGCTGTTCGAGTGAACATCGCTAGAGAAAGTTGGGCTACAGGCCGGCCTATACTCTGGAAAAAGCCGACCGGACTTGAACCGGACCCCACAAGCGTTACAAAGGGTTTTGGGGCCTAGCGGACCTGTTCTCCATTGAGGGGTTTTCTGCACCTGGCAATGGGTGCACCGACGCTGAATCTGGGACCCACCACTACCGACCCGAGCCTCCACCCTTTTCTTCTGCTTTTTCACGGGCGGTTCCGTAACGCCATGTCCAAAGGCGGTGTTCGGAGCCGCGCCGACGTTGATAAGAGTCAACGACGAGGAAAAGACCGATGAACACGAAGACGGCGGCGAAGATGGCCGGGAAAGCAAGGGACTGAACGTCCTGGCTCTTCTACGCTTGGTGCTTCTCGCCTTGACGGGAAATTGAAAGGGAAAACAAGGCGTTTTCGCAAAGCCCGGGCTAGGTTGGGGTTCAGACCTCATCTTCGTTTCCTCGGAACGGACGGGGTACAGAAGCGAGAGCTCCGGGAGAGAATCGTCAACGAAATGAGAAACCCATTCTAAGTCAGCCAAGTCATCGTCCTGTAATAATTTTTCAACAAAAAGATTAAATTTTGCAGAAGTAAAATAAAATTTATGTTTTTATATCCAGAAAAAAAAACAATTTATGTCTCAGTGTAAAAGTCGAGAATAATGACTCACCGGAACGGCGAGTTCGTTAGAAAAAATGAAGTCAGAATCGCCGGGGCCGGAAGAGGAATTGGAGTCTTCTTCGCTCCGGTCACGTGCGGAGGAACCGGAGAGACTGTCTTTTTCCCCGTCGTCTTCTTCATATTCCGGTTGAAATTCACTCTGGGAGAAGTCGAATAGGTCATCCACTGAGAAATCCTCACCGGCAACACCGTTATTCGAATTCAAACACCAAATTTCCTCACCGAATGCTTGCGGGGTTGATTTCAGACCCGTCAATTCTCTGTGCATACTCGATTTTAACGCGTTGGCTACCGCGACCTCCATTTCTATACACAAATTCAATCATTATTACAAGTCGCAAACAAAAAATTGTAACAGAATTCCCACAAACCGCAACCCACTTCCCCCTTTTCCTCCTACAAAATTTACCTGATAAAATGACGAAGAAGAGAAAACCGCAGGAGAGTTTTCGTAGGTTGAAGCACCGGGACGAACGAGGGTGTTTCGTGGGCGAAAGTGGTGCTGGGTTATTGGTTTATCTTTATCTTTCTTTCCGCTATACTTTTACTATATCTGTACTGTTTTCCAATTTAAATATGCACTGCCAACAATTTCTCTTGGGAGAAAGATATTCTAAGCGTGTAGATTTGGTCATGTGAAGGGAAGGGCTTGACTAATATAAATATAAGGGTGAAATATATATAAAAAATATATTTTGGGTCAATTAAAATAATTTCCTAATATTTAAAATTTTAAATTTAATATCTTTAATATTTTAATTTGTGATATTAAAACTTTTATTGTTTAATTTATTGCTATGTTACTGATAAAAATTATCACGTTAAATTATTGAGAATAATGTAAAATTCTACAAGACATATGACATCTATATAAGTTAACATTTTTATAATAATTATATATATTTTATAGAAGGTTTCAAATCTCATTTTATAGCCTCATCCCTATCTATATTTCCTTGTAGTAGCTATTCTAAATTCCTAACTTTCAATTATAGAAAAGTCATTGACTTCCACATCACTGTCAATCACCTATAAGTACAATCAATTATCAAAATTATTTTCCCACCAATTAAGGCTAACATACTTAGATGCTAAAGCACCATTGACATCCATGCATGCACGAGAGAGAGTTTAGTTTTTTGTTCTACATGCCACATACATAAAGGGAAACTACTCATAATTTAAAAAAAAAAATAAAGATAGAGATAGAGAAGAGAGAGGTACATTGGGAACTTATAGAAGAGATGAAGGATAAAGAGAAGACGAGGATGACAATATTGTAACATTTGAAGCCTCGCATAAAAAATATATAATTATTATAAAATTATTTAATTTATATCGATATCATGTAAAATTTGATGTCATCTTCAATAATACAATGTGACAATTTTTATTAATAATATAATGGTAAAGCTTAATGTCAAAAATTAAAATATTAAAAAGTTATAATTTAAACTTTAAAAAAATATCAAGAAGAACATTTTATAAATTTTAGCCTAAATATAAATATAATAAATGTATTGCTTTTAGTTTGGAAATGGATCTTTGTCTTGCTGATTGCTTATTGATTTATTAAATTGGAAATTTCTCCGATGATTTGTATTTCTTGACCGTACCAAAAAATAGAGGCTTGGTCCAGTCCAACCTGTTTAAAACAAAAACGTTAAAATCACACGCCGGTTTTGACTGTTACAATCCCGCGAATCCACCGTGGTCGTCGATCAAATCTTCCTGGTCAGGAAAAATCAACGGATGCGATTACCCCTGTGAGTGTAAAGGGTAAGTTGGCGCTAACAGTTTTCAAAAACGACGTCAGTATGAACGTCCCAGGAAACCGCTCAACTTACGTTGTGGTTCTAACTTCTATTTTAAGAGATATTGGAAACTGACCGTCAAGTTTTGGTTATTTACGAGAGCGGGATTGCTTCGCCGCGTTGATCGCGCCTCGTGCTAGGCCAATTCCGTAACTGGGTAATGCAATGCAAAGACGGCGATGACCACGTCAGACAATTCTGACTTGTTTGGCGCGTGAAGCATCTAACGGCTGATGCTTTGAATTTGATTTTGAACGAACGGTGGGGATTTGTTTGAGACTCGTCACTTACGCTTAAAAGTCTGAGGTTGTTAGCTTCGTGGCCTTTTGGAAGCATCGACTCGTGTAGTTAAGCATTCTCCAGCGCGTTGCTTGTTGAATGATGATCTATGCACTCGTGGCCATAGCTGGCATGCAAAATGCAACTGGATATTATGCATGACTAAGAAACAATGGGTGGCGTTTAAGGTAAATGAATTTTTATATTGAGTAATTTTTTAATATTAAAGCAATAACACTTTGAAAATAAAATTAATATACCGATATATTATACAAAATTGGCTGAATTATACCAGCTTGGCCAGAAATTTGGCTTATTTACAAGTGACTCTCCTCACTTTTAAAATTTAACCCAAAAAAAACTCCTTGTCTTTTATATTTATGCCCTCAAGGCCTGAGGCACTGTTTTATTTTTTATGGCTCAATGCGAGGAAAAATGGGAAATGACAAGTGTTTTCTGGTATTATTCCATTTGGAGGCACGAAATAATTCGTATTCGTAGAAAGTGCATGCTTCGTGCGGCCACTGTACCACCTCACAATTCTTTTGACCAAAGCGGCACGCCACCAAGTTCATGTGAAAGACAGTACATGATATCTAAGAACAATTTTATAATAAAGATCAGTTAAGACAAAAAAAAAAATCTTATACAAAAGAATTATATTTTTTAAAAATATTTTAAGAGTTTAAAATTAAATCATAGAAGTAAAATAGAATAAAGTTAGATGAACTGATTTAGACTAAAACGTTGATCAACAAAATTTAGAATAAAACAAATCAAGGAAGGTGAAGTAATAAAAGAGGATGTTATTGAAGAATAATTTACATGTAATTGGATACGGTAAAAGTGCACCTTTACGCATTTAACATCGTATAATATTTTATTTTACCTCTTTAACTTTAAAAAATGTCTTCTTTAGCTCTAACGTTGCTAATAAAAGATATTAATATTTAAATTTTTAAATACTAACAAAAAATTATTAAATACTGATATATTAAGTTTAAAAACATATTGACCTTTAAATTTTTAAAATAATAATGTTTGATAAAAAATATCATTTAACACTAATAACATTAAAACTAAAAGACTGAGAATATATTTTATAAAATTAAAAGATTAAATAAAAATTTTAAAGAATTTTTTTAGATAAAAGGAATTAAAGATATAAAAGAGTTTTTGAAATTTGAGCCTCCATAAATAAAGGTTTTTTATTTTTTGTTTTTCAAATCAACTAGCGCCAAACACTGATATGGTGTTCAAAAGTGGAGTTACAAACAAAAGGGAAAGCAGGTGATGGACAACTAGAAGGATAAGCGGATGGAATGTAGAGCGAGAGAGAGAGTAGTGGGTGTCCACAAATCTCTTCATTATGTCGTGACTCATGAGCACTCACGTGGTAGGTGCCACGAGATAATGCTTAACTACGCGCTTCGCATTATTTGACTTTTCAAATTTCAACTTGCATCCCCCCCATTCCTCGCAGGCCAAATAAAATATTAATAATCACCTATTCATTACTACTTTCCCTATCCCTCCCCTCCAAAAACCACACCCACCCAATTCAAAATTATTTTATGATTGATATTTGATCCTTTTGCCGATTTCAGACCAAAAAGTGGGTAAACTACACAAAAAGGACAGTACTAACATTTCAAAATCTTCAAATTTTTTCATGCTAACTAAGCATTTCTATCCTTTATTAAAATCTGTAAAAAGATACCAAAAAACAAAAAAAAAATCTGTAAAAAGAATAATAAACCAAAACACTCCCATTCACGTATAAGTTGTTGAACGTCATGGAAATTTGAATTGAGAACCCTAAAAACTTAAGGCCCGTTTGGTTAAACCCATCGCAGGTACGCAATAATCATCTTTATTATATTACTATAAATAGCTTGTTTGGTTAGATTTAATAATGGTAAAAAGGATTCCGCTGGTAATAAGAATTGCACATTCCTATGAATACTCATTGCAAATTTGCAACCTTTTGATCCTTTATAAAATATCTATTTTATCATCAATAACATCTCCACAAAAGACAATTTACCCTCAACACAAAAAAGTTGACAAAAACCTAAAACGCCATATCTAAAAGCTAGCGGAGTCCGTGGCGAACGACGGAAGGCGAGAGCTAGACACTGGGGCTGTCTTCCACCATAGCATCTTCTCCCTCTACTTCTTCCCCCTTTGATTTTCTATACTTCTTTCCCTCTGAGCGAGCACCTCTCCCTCTCCCTCTCCCTCTGTTTTCTTTTGTTCTTTATATGGAAATTTGAGGGAAGTAAAGAAAGAAGGAACAAATTCTGGTTCAGTGTGCCAAATAGTATAGTGGTGAAAAGAAAATAGTCAAACTCAAATGCCTGCTTGAAAAGGGAGATGGGCATGTTTATATTTGACCGCCATTGATAGATCTTCTATTTTGTCCATATATTATTAGTGCTCAGCCTGCCACGACTCTTGAAATCACAGGAAGCATTGAATGAATTTATCTGACCCACAGCTCCATAAGGAGAAGCATCTGGGCAGTAATGGCCGATCTCCAGCGAGGTAGGCAGAGTGACGGCTATGGCAAATCGGGTGCGATGGCTCCTAGAAAATTTTCATGTGGAAATCATGATAAAGGGTAAAATAGGCTTTTTGTTACATATTAATTTTAAAATATATCTTATTCCATCCCTCTCAAAAAAAAAAAAAAAAACAAATACTAATCCTGTAATTAATATTGTATTGCGATCCCATTGCATTGCAGAGTGCAATGCACCAAACGGGTCCTTAATTAAAATGCTTTTCACCTAAGTATATTTTTCTCATATACGTTTTTCAATTTTGAAAATATCAAATCTAAAGAATGAACATGAAAAAATTGCTTGATTGAGAATTATTCTAAAAGTGAGTTTTTTGATGTCGTTAACTTGACTTTTTTGGCAAACAAAAAATTTCGACAGTTTTCGGGTATAAAAAAATTTCAGCTTTTTATGTGAACAATGTGGCTCTGGGAAAATTTTATTTTTATGAATGTCCCTAAACGATTAAAAAAATCCCTAAACGATTAAAAAAAAAAACTAAGTTAATACGAGTATTTTAAAATCCTGGGGTATTGGGAATGTTACCATCTTTTCAATTTTGTCACAAAGTTTGATATTCCCCAGAAAAGTGCCACGATCTGGTATTGGCAGGCAGTTTATTGGTCAACAACTTTGGAACCATCTGATATTATGTGATTGACTATTTTGTACCGGAGAAACAAGAAATTTTTGCGATATAGTTATATTATATTTAATTTTTAATATAAGAAATAATTAATTTTTTAATAAAATTAAATAAATAAATAAATTATTTAAAATAAATTAATATAATATATTATTTAATCTATTTAAATTATTTAACTAACTCTTATATTAGTTATAATAAATTTATTTAATTAATTTTTTAATATATATAACAAATTAATTAATTTATATATTAAAAACAGAAGGAATATTTAAATTTAAATATTTAATTAGACTGTAAAAAACTTATATGGAATTTCTGTTTTAAAATTTCCTTACAACAATCTCTTACGATATCAGTTAAAAAATTATAACAGTATCAAATTATTGAAATATTAGTTTATAAAAAATATCATTTTATTATTGAATATTTTTTAACCTCACCCTCGCATTATATTTTTAATTAGTTTATCCATCGGTTCACCTATTGCCTTTTCAACTTCACGAGTAGCTACAGCCTACGGCCCTTAGTTATGTTTTATTAAGTGTGATTTGAGAATCTAATAAGATAGTAGGGAAATGATTTTATTGTTATTGGAAAATCATGATAAAATGAACAGTATAAAAATATTTATAAATTATTTTTAATATGATATTGAGACAGTTTAAAACGATTAATTACTAAAGACAATGTCCCCGTTGTAATTGTATTATGAGTGTGTATGGTAACACGTTTTACTGATTCTCAGTAAATTGTGCCGCCCCAGAACATGTCCTATGTTTAACATATACACTAATTATTAAATTTCCTCGTAGATCCCTATAAATCTTGACTATATGAATGTCAGGTTAATTAGGATTTTAAAACTAATGTATTTACAACTTATTTCATTTACTCGCGCAAAATTATCTAAATAAGAGTTTACACCAGGATAGCCATTATCATTCTCTATCACTGACGATGATATAGCCCAACCTTAGTGATTTTGAACCCCCTCCGAACCAAAAAACGAGTCATTCCAGACGGTCAGAGACGCCTCTTGATGCAGGAGATGCATCCAAGGTCAACGAACTCTTTTTTTTTTTTTTAAATGAAAAAAAGACTTTGGACTCGCAAAATGGGGTTGCCAAATCGCTCGCTCGCTTCTATACTTTGGGGTCCTTACACGTTTAAGAGAAGGTTTACCGAATGGTATAGTGGAATTGAGTGAAATCAAGGGGATATTATGCCGAGAGAGAAAGGGGAGAAAGTTTATAAGAACTTACTATATAATTATATATATAATTTAATTATTAAAAAAAATTATAATTAGTAACCAGCATGTAATTTATTATACTACATATTGTAATTACACGACGCTTGTTAGTTGTATGACTTTTTAATTATTTAACTGTTCACGCGATGTAGCATATACATGAAATTAACAAAAAAGGTTGGCTTTCTGTCTAACAAGCTGTGGGCTTCAAGAGTACGATATTCTCAAGGAGGATGGTATGGGGTCATAGCCCTTGACGTGGCATTAAGTAGTCTTGTAGTTATGCCAATAAAAATTAATACACTGATAAAAATTAGTTTAAATACTGAGTAATTTGGTAGAGTTACCCATCATAATCAGTTGCGTGACACGGGTCAGATCTAGATATAATTAACACAAAATTTCAATGAACTGGATAATCAATTAAAAAAAATAAAAAATAAAAATTAGCATAAATAGTAAAAAAAATGAACTCATTTTAACTTTAGTAGATAATTAGTGTCAAATCCACTTATTTTTTTTTAAAAAAAAATAGTTTTATGGTCCCAATTTAAATATCCCATAACATCCAACCCGTTACAGGGTTGAAAGAGGTTTGGGTTGCTGGGAATACGGATTTCATGAATGCACCGAATGGGCTCTCAATCTTTTCCCGTATAGGCCATCATCAAACCTCGTATCAAAGGTGTTGATATTTGGCATGGATTGCATTGTGAGGGATCTATATGTCGAAGACATAGAGAAACTCTTGAAGAAAAGTTCCCCATAAACGTATCTTCTCCATGAGATGTGGTCAGCTAACGCTTCATTAACAATGAAAAGCGAACAAAGAGTACAATTCAGATGCATTCATTGTATAACTGGAACATAGGGCTATTAGGGAACTTGACCTGCGTAAATTTTGAGAAATAGATGTTAGAAAATAGAAAAATATAGAGCACTACAGAAAAAAAAATTAAGCATTTCTTGCTTTGATTTCCTAATTCACAAATGAATCACAAATTCTTTAATGAAAATAACAGATATGTAGATAAGCCAATATAATAAAAGCAAAATGGAAAGCCCAAAATCGAGAACGATAATCAAATCCAGAGTAAAAAAGCCGATGTACACAGTGAGGAAAGCCCGATTGCTAAATCAGATCGGTCCAATTCACAATTCAATCAGCTCGGGTACAAGCGAGCCTAGATGTCTTCGATTGACGTACACGCGATGACGCAAACCTTAAAATTTGATAACAGGACCAAATTGATCTATAGATAAACTTTCAACCTAGAGAAAATAAATGATAAATGGCAATGATAAACCATCTAAAAGCGCTGTGGCCACTATTCATCGCATGGCTCATTATATGAACTTTGTGAATCCTGCGGTGCGGAAGAGTGGATAAATGGGCGCGCCAATCATGCTGCCGCCCTTTTTGTTATGCCATGTCCCTTGGTTTTGGGACGGACAGAGCAGAGAACAACCATAAAAAGATAACATTAAAGCCTAGCGAAGGGTGGCAAAGCAACGATGGAAGAGAAGGCGTAATATGCAAGGTTTTTGGTTACCACGGCTTTTTGCAAGTCTCATTGGCTCCTTCACTGACAAGCTTGAATAAATATATGAGATCATGCTATGTTTAAAGGGAACTATTTACATTTTATATATTCAGGCATTTGAAGACGTGGGAACATTAATATTAATACGTAACATTTTAGTCGACGATGACAAGTAAAATTTATATTTTATCTCCATATCTATCTATTAATCTCGCTTGTTTATGCAATGTGCTTTTCTATTCTCGAAGAATCTACGGAGTTTATATTGTTTTGTATTACTTCGATCAATTTTCATTGAAATGCTCGGGAGCCATCATTTTCGAAGAAACTACAAAACTAAAAATAAAATATTACGAAATTCCCAAAACGTATAGACGAAGTTAAAAAAAAAAAAAGAAGAAGAAGAAGAAGTTAAGATAGAGCAGTATCATCACTAGCTTGTGAATAATGTGTTTGGATATTTTATATATTATGTTGATGATTTTTATATTATATTTTACATTGAACATGGATATATATTTTTGCACCAACAATACTAATTTAGATATGCAGATGATGGCGATGGTGATGAATGATATACTGATATATTGACGTTGATGATTATTTTCAGAGACTCCATTGAAATTATTTGGGATAATAATTTAATTTAATTAATTAAAATGACAATAAAACAAACAGAAATGTCTACGTCAAGGAACATAAGCTCGCCCAAGTGTATCTCCAGATGTTATTTCCGATACAAGTTTGAAAAGCTCTCTCTCTCTCTCTCTCTCTCTCTCTCATACGAACTGATTGCTGGTGGCGTTGGTACGAAACCGATCGGCGAGGAGATTCAAGCCATTCGCCGGTGAATGGATGCTATCAGAAAGCAAGCCTCCAAGCTCCGAGAACAGGTCGCGCGCCAACAACAGGTTCTTTCTCTTTCTCAAAGCAAAAACCTATTTCGTTCGCGCGATTCCAGATTTCTAGCCAGATCTTTCCTTGATATATGAAAATAAGTCGTTTAAATAGCTTTTAACTTATTATTAATGTCTACGAAATCATTTTATCTTCGAATAGCCTTCGTTCTGTTCTTCACAAATGCCACCGCCTGTTGCTATTTTCCTTATGTAATTGTCTTATCGCATCCTCCTTGCCATTCTAAATGTAGCGAAGTAGCATTTAACTTAGATTATAATTACTATTCACACGAACATGGTGCTGGCGTGCGTTGGATCCATCGAAATTGGTACATGCATTGCGGTAATTAATCGATAAAAGCTACACTGCATGGATGTTAGATGAGAGTTTGAATTTTAAGATAGTAGCTTAGCTTGCAAATGCATTAATCTTGGTTTTGAAGATCAGAATCATAGAATATTTTGGAGTCTGAATGGCTGCTTCGCAAGCAATTTGTTGCCCGTTTTCTGCCAACGAACATTTTGCTTCTGTCCTTTTTTAAGGTGTTAAATCACATTTGTTGTATTATAGGCTGTCCTGAAACAGTTCGGGGCAGGGGGTTATGGAGGTTCAGATAATGTGATTACTGATGAGACAGAGCTACAGCAACATCAGAAACTTGAGAAACTCTACATATCAACACGTGCGGGAAAGGTGACTTGGTCCTCCCAACTAGTTTTTCTATTCTCATTTACCTTCCACCTCAATTGATCCCCTCAGTTGACTATTGATAGCATGTGTTGTTGCTATTCAGCATTATCAAAGGGATATTGTCCGTGGGGCAGAAGGTTATATTGTTACAGGATCCAAGCAAATTGAAATAGGTAAGTAACATTGGTCGGTGCAATTTTAATTAATTCTTCTGACATTTAATTTACAAAACTTAATCCTGTTATTCAATCGTGGGCACTTGTTTAACAGGAACAAAGTTGTCAGAAGATAGCAGGAAATATGGTGGAGAAAATACATGTACTAGTGGTAATACGTTATCCCAAGCTGCACTAAGTTATGCTCGTGCTCGTGCTCAAATGGAAAAAGAGCGTGGGAACTTGCTAAAAGCCCTTGGCACACAGGTCTGATAAAAATTAAACGTGCACATACACATGGACGGGTTTCATTTTGATACTTGCGGTTGTGTGCAAAAAATAGGGCTTGAAGCAATCTAAAGTAGCCACGGTCGTATGATGAGTTACTGCCTTTTTTTTCCTTTTCAATGCACTCCTATATCCAAGCTCTATGATGCCTAAACATATTAAAATCCCTGTCTTTTGTTCTCTTGATTGGAGTGAATTTTAGCAATTCCAGTGCGCTCTACGGTAGGTTGTTTCTCCCCTGTCCAATTGAAATTTGAAGTGTCAATGTTATGTGTTCAATTTCTGTAATTTTGCTTTGAAGTCCTTTGTTGTTTTTGTGGTTCCTGTTATATATTGTATATTGATATTCAGCTCATTTAGTCCTATCATTATCTGTGTTTATACCCCTTAAAAGGGGGAAGGGGTGGAACTTTTGAGATTAACCATATCTTTTTCCTTGATGCTATGTGTGAGTTCATCAGGTAGGTAGCTGTGTTTGTAGAATTGCAGGATTCAAATCTGACTTTGCCTTAGTCATGCATTGGTTTTTTTAATTCTAGCCGAACAGGTTTTACTCGTATGAACATGAATTTCTGATTTTTTATTTGTCTTGTTCCTTAACTGAACTGGTCCAACATCGATTGGTTTTAACTTTGTAGCCATGCATGTTCAGCTTTCTCAATGTAATTATATGCTGGCTTGGACTGTTGCTTTGCTCAATGTGTTATTGGCTTCATTTTTGTGGCTTAATATTTCTGTCATTAAAGTCTTGCTCAATGCTTAGATTGCAGAGCCCTTAAGAGCAATGGTGATGGGAGCTCCATTGGAGGATGCTCGGCATCTAGCTCAACGTTATGACAGAATGCGACAGGAAGCTGAGGCCCAGGTATTCTGGAATTTGATTGTTCATTTTGTTTTTAATTTTATCCTTTAGATTTTCCTGCGTAGTATTATATTCTGATAACAGCAAAAGTAGCTTTTATTTTTCTCACTGAACTTGTAACGACACTGTCTTTTGAACCTAGACAGGCTATTGAGGTCTCCAAGCGCCAGGCAAGAATAAGGGAAACACCAGGCAATCCTGAGAATGGTATAAAATTGGAATCAGCTGAAGCAAAGCTGCAAGATCTGAAGTCAAACATGGCCATTTTGGGGAAGGAAGCAGCTGCAGCAATGGCTGCTGTTGAAGCACAACAACAGAGGTTGACCCTTCAGCGTCTTATAGCTATGGTATTGTAGTTGTTGTTTTACCTTGTGATGCTGTAGCTATACAATTTGATGAGTCTTAGCCAAAAGAAATTGTAACTCCCAGATAATCCAACATTCTTTATTTTTTATGAAGGTTGAAGCAGAGCGTGCCTATCATCAGAGAGTTCTCCAAATACTTGATCAGCTTGAGGGAGATGTTAGACACAATAATTCTTGGTCTTTTAAACTATTATTTTGCATTTATAGTTGAATGTGACATCAGAAAGTTAGGTCATTTATTTTGGCGTTGACATATGATTGTGTGTTATTTTATATTAATGATACGATAGATGATATCTGAACGGCAACGTATTGAAGCCCCTCCTCCTCCTAGCATGGATAGCAGCATGCCTCCACCCCCATCATATGAAGAAGCTAATGGTGTCTATGCTTCTCAGACTCATAATGGATCAACAGATAGCATGGGTTTCTTCTTAGGAGAGGTTTGTGAATATTGCAAATAAGGTTATTAAATTGCTTGTAGAAAATAGGTGGCTAAATTACCAGTTTTTGAGTTGTGTTATTACTCTAATTGCAGGCGATGTTTCCATACCATGCTGTGTCTGATGTGGAGCTAAATCTTGCAGTTGGTGATTATGTTGTTGTTCGGAAGGTTTGTAGCTTGCTGAATCCTAAACATTAGGTTCCAATTGATGTCTGTGATTTCTATTTTACTCGAAGGACTCCCTTCTTTGGTAGGAGAAATGCTTTTGATTTGTCGTCAAATGGATTACAAGATTCTAATGTGGTTTTTGACAGGTGACCAACATTGGATGGGCTGAGGGTGAATGCAAAGGAAGAGCAGGTTGGTTTCCATTTGGTTATATTGAAAGAAGGGAACGAGTCCTTGCAAGCAAAGTGGCGGAAGTGTTCTAGGTTTTCCTGTTGGGTTTGGTTTCTTTCCCTGTGGATTTTGTACGTATGTATGCTCTATTTTGTGCTTAAAGGTGGATCATGCGTTCTTGCCATAGAATGAATTGTTTTGTGATGTAGATACATACGCTTCCCTTGTGATTAATTTATATGAATCTTTGTCTAGTTAGTTTTCATTGCATGAGAACTGTTCATTCTCTAATTTTGTACCTGGAGTGAAATTCTTTTATTGAGGCCTGTTTCTTTCCTTCGTACTCAGTTAAGCAAGTCCAGAACTAGAAAGGATGTGTGGACGCAATTGAAGTTTGTTATATAACGGGTAGATCCAGGTTTGGGATTTCGAATCCTTTTCTTATGTAGTGCTAGTACGGCATATGCTGGTAACTTTGATTCTGCATTCTTTTAGGGAGTTTCATGCCTTTGACAGTGATAGTTTCGAATTATGCATTTGTTCGTCTTCGGCTAACTTCGCTGATTTGTGTGATAGTTTATAATCATTTTAGCAGAACGGTAAGGCGATTTAATTTGGGTATCCTGTCCGTGTCTGAAGGCTGACTGTCTTGTTGAACGAGAATGATCAGTGATTTTTACAATCTTATAGCATGCTTCTGCATTGACTTAATATGCTTAATACTTATATTTTGCAAAAAGGTTTTGGTGTCATAATATTGCATGAGATTTAACAAAATTAAATTTAAAATAAAGTGAAATTTAAGAAGCAATGGATGGTTCAAATTCTAATAAAACTGAATTAAATGCAATGTGAAATGAAGTCAAAAATAAAAGTGCATATTTATAAAAAAAAAATGGAATCGAAGGAAGACGGACACTATCAAAATGCTTTAGGTTGTGTCCTCAGGAGTGAATAATATTTTGTGCCAATTGAAACGTCAAAGAACGCCGTATTTGGTTGAAAACATTTTGCTGATAAATCAAGAGATATGTAATACATTTAACTTAGGAAGCTGATGGTGAGTTTGTATATATAATAAAAAACAGGTTTATATTTTAGAGTGAATTTGATTCTTGATGTTATGAGAGTTTTTTTAATAGATAATTTTGTAAGTTTCTTGTAAATATTATGAGTGGTAAGGTTGTGTCTTAACTTTAATTAATTCTAATAGAAAATTAGTATCAAATCTATTTAAATTTTTTTATACCAAAATAAATTTAAGTAGCTGATATATTCTAAGACCCAGTTTGTTTGCATTAAGGACAAGATAGGCTTCCTTCTTGTCATTTTGACTAAAATATCTTTGGGCATAAAACAATAATTTAACTATTTTAAGATTTTTTGTAGATAAATTAAAAAAAATAAATAAATTAATTAATTATAATTAAATTTAACCTATTAAGATGAATTTATATTATATATTCTTTAATCTATTTACATTAGTTAAGTAATTTTTATATTAGTTATAATTAATTAATTTATTTAATTTTCTTAATTTATTTTAAAAAATTAATTAACTTTTATAATTAGAATTAAGAAAATATTAATGTAAGTAGAAATTAATCCGTAAGTATTTGTAATTTACCTTAATTTTGAATAAGGATCTTGTCGCTTATTTTATTTGAATTGGATTCTTATTATTTAATTCCTTAGTTTTAATTTAATTTTGTTGATAATATTCTGGTGAAAAACGTGGTGAGCGATCTAAATAGCTGATATATAATACACGAATTCCAGAATCAACATTTGACAAGATAGGATTTCTCGTGGTCACCTATACTAAAATAACCTGCATGCGAATGAATGATCTGCTTCACAAAATATTTAGATGGGCACCTCTTACAGCCAATAATGCAGCTCCATATGCAGCCTCTGCATGAATTGCACGACTCACAGGCAAGCCAAGCACCCTCTCTCGTATCTTAATCCACTTTTCGTTCTTAGCTCCTCCCCCAGCTGTGAACACTTTCATTGCTTGGGTAGCTCCTAGCTCTTTTAGCAACGCATACGCCTCTGCCTACATTCCACCATGCAGCACTCCATGACCTTAGGCTCTTTAGTTAGTTCATGCGGGATTTGGATTCTTCTCCCAGTTTCATAAGAAATTGATATAGACAGATTAAGTAATCAAACGATGCAATATGGATCGAACATACAACGACATTCACACATTCCAATGAATCCCACACACATTATACCGCCCTTTGTCTGAGGTCGAATCTAAAAAATTGGGAGGATCTAAATCCTTTCATTACCCCTTTTTTCCTTAAAGGTCAAAAACAAATGATGAGAGAAAACATATTCTATGAAAGAATGTCTAAAGAAATTGAGTTTTCTTACATTTAAATATGTTTAGATTCTCTCGCTCTGGACTATGAATGAGTGGTTGCTCAAGAAAGATCAAAACTTTTCGTAATAATGCAACTTAAATTACCAACTTGAAAATTTTACAATGATGATGGCAAAATGGTTTGCCCTTATAAAAAATAAATCACTCTGAAGAATTATTTAAAGTAAAACGTGAAACGAAGAGAATTAAAAGAGAAGTAGAGAACCAGCAAGATTATTACCTCTATACGTGCAATGGATTCCAAAATCCCATGCAAGTACTCAACATCATTCTCTGGTCTTGGGAGGAGCCTGCCCAACAGTGGAATTCGATCAGTTGGGGTCACGCCATGTACTAGTTTGGCTATTTTAGATGCCAATGAGAGCAGAGAACTTCTCGTAAGCTAAATTGACTTTGTTACAACTTCAAAGAAATTAGTCGACAGAGAAATCTTTAAAGCTAGTCTGTTACGTTACAATCTTCACACGTTTTACCCTATTTCACTCGACTTACCTGAATCTCGCTCACTTATCCAGATTCAGAATCAAAGAGAAAGAAACACCCAAAAAATTTGAATAAAGTAAATCGGTGAAAGAATTTAATGGATGTCCCCCTAACAAAAGAACTTGAAAGTTACTATTGAGGATTGCATCCTTTAACAACGATAATAAATATTAGTAAATTACTGTTTACCCCGTCTCTGGTCCAAAATAAGTGTAGCCCCTCGAGGTTTGAAGCATCTTATTTATCTTATTTGGTCATGAAAGTAAATTGCATCAAGTACCTCGGGGACAAATTTGGATCTGATACTGGGAATCTCTCCCCGGCTTTTGGCAAAGGATAGTAATCCAAGGAGGAGGCTTCCAAGGGATTGATCTGTTCACTTAGTTTCTCTAATTGATCATCAGTGAACAACTGCCTAAGAACAGCTCCGCCAGAGTTTGAAGCACCCCCAACAAGCCACTTATCATCCAGCCGATGACTGTAGACCCCAAACCGAGAATCCTCAATCCTAGTATTACTCAATAGTTTAATAGCAAGTGTTGAACCCAGTGAAGTAACCTAATCAAGAATGCATGTTATGAAACATGTCAGAAAAACACTGGTTGTGGACACAGTTCTTGGAACACTTTAGAGGCAACATTTAAACAGAGTGTTCAGCAGTGACACTTCATGCAAAATCATCATAGACCAAACAATGGCACAACAAAATTTCCGTGCTTGAAGTGATTTCCGCAATACATCTTTCTTGGATTCTAAAAGGCATACAAAGGTTAATTGTGAATTTTTAGGTTTTTCTTTCGAAATTTTGAAACATTAGAAATAGTCGATATATTTTCTGGTTCGATAATTAGAGGGAGACAATTGCAGTAAAATCCTTACGGCGTCACCAGGTTGAGAGACACGGGCTGCAAGAAATGCAGCTATACTGTCGGTGGTTCCCGTGCACACAACACAATCTTTTTGAAAACCTGAAAGGATATGCACGCTAATTTAAACTTTTAAGCTCCAAAATTTTCATTAGCAGGAAACATAAAGAAATTCAGATGCCTATTTTCTCTTTTCTACTTTTTTTTAAGGGGATTACAATACAGCAATAAAGAACAGATACGTGTGGAAGTCAGATGAATCAGGTTAGTGATACGAATCAGCTATTGAGATTTAGTTGCAGGCTAAGTAACGTGTTTCTTTTCTTTTAATTTCTGTGTTAACTTGTCTAATCAATTTGAATTCAATATTTTCAGACTCTTGATTCTCAAATGGAATATGAATTCTTCGAACCTAGTTCCATTTACAAGTGTAATTAATAAAGGGAAAGCATACCAAATTTAGTTCTAATGTCTTCTTTTAGATGAGAAACTGGAGTTCCTGGAGCCACAACTGAAGGCAAAAGATGAGAATATGGCTGACGGACTAGCCATGCTGGATATGACTCTACTTCGGGATCATAGCCGACCTGCAAAACATTGAAAATCGATTGGATTTTCCAAAATAAAATTTTCATCACAGACATAATAATTAAGTAATAATAATCAATGTGAAGAAACACTGAATTATAACTTCAGAGCGTTGTTATAATCTGAAACCCCAAGCTTTCCATGAAGGAGCCACAGAAGCCAGTCTGCTTGGTGTAGCAACTGAGCAGATTTTTTGTTTGAATCAGCATGGTTCCACCATGAGACGAGCTTGCACAGGGTGGAGGAGCCAGAGCAAACTGTATGATTTGGTGGAGCAATGGATTTCACCATTGGTAAAGCATCAGGACAACTCTCGTTGTAAAGGAAAGGTCTCCCTAATGGTTCTCCCGTATCACTGCAATACCTCATTCATATTACTTCTTCAGATATAGTATAAATATATGGCAAGATATAAATTGAAAAGCAATAAAATGCAAGTCGCCCACCTATCAACAATGAGCGTAGTTGCAGAAGTGCCGTCAATCGAAATAGACGCAATATGTTTCCGGACATCTAACGGAATGTCTTCAAGTAGCAGGAATAGTGTCTCTTTCCACGACCGTACCCAGTCCTGTGTTTCTTCCTTCTTTCTAGACATCAGAAACAGGAATTCCATTACCACCGCAGTACTATTAGTAGCATAAAACAAGACGCAATGTGTAAAAAAACATATTCCTGTAGTTTCATGGGGTCTATGGTGTTGGGTCTCCCATCTGTGCGTCTATCTATTTTTAAAATGAACTGAATAAAAACAATACTCAACAACCCACCGGCAAGCCTAAAGGTTACTAACATCTGACACAGGTTAAAAAAAAACATAAATAACAACTAAAACCTATACTGTGACGATAATTTAACCACCACTTCTTAATTACATCAGGGACAATGACCGCGAAAGAAGAGCTGAACTCAGACAAGAGTTGTTCGTTCTCCTTCTTAATATCCTCTGACTCATGTCTGTTTTCATTTCGAGAGCACATCCTGTTCCGCTGAACCAGAACAAGATCTTCATGTTGACTAGTATCTGTCCTTCTTTACATGTAATGCACATGGTAATTACATCCTTCCAGTAAATTCAGTGAGATTTATGCCACAGGAGACATCAATTTGGAACTTAAATTGTTTGCGTGTAATCTAATAAGATGCATTGAGTCCGATGATGAACACTTCAAAATGCAATACGTACACTTCATATTTTTGTGGTGCCATGAGTCCTATCTGTGCTTCATGCACATAGTAATTGCATTCTTCTCATCAGAGGTGTTAAGCCTTATAATGGTTGAGCATGCAATTTTAAAACTGAGTATCATTCATCAGAGGTCATATAACTCATCTGCCTAACAAAAAATTGTAGTGATGCATCTTATCTAATTTCTCCAAAATCTGAGACCGTATTACTTTTAATTGAAATTATTTATTCAACAAAATGATATGGCATCTTGTAATAATAATCTCGCCAGAACATTCTACAAAAGCTCGGGTGAAAATTTGGAAAAAAAACAGAACAGTATGATGGATGTGTGTGTCTGTGTGTGTGTGAGAGAGCGAGATCCGTGCCTCGTACAAAGGATACTCTCTCTTGGCCTCGGCTTGAATTGTGCCTTCCTTGTCAATGGCGGCAAACCTCGCACCAGATGTGCCAAAGTCCAGGCCTAGATAAAGCCTTTGATCACCTGATTGAACAACCACTTCTGGACTCTCTTTTTTGCTTCCAAGAGACATCGCTATTTCCCTTCGTTTTCTAGTAGTATTGCATAACCTACTTCCTGAAAATCAATTCAAACGATCATTATGCTCCGATTCGTCAGGAGAATCCATCCTCCGATGCTGAAGAACATAAACAAAGTTATGCTCCGAGTCATCGGAATCCGAAAACTGCAGTGGTTAAAGAGCTGGCAAACAAGGATCACACTGAAGCTACAAACAGAGAAATATATCACCAGATTTGGATCTTGACGAACCAGAAACTAGAATGGCACTAGCTGGATAGGTCATTGATATAGTCCCCGCCATGCTCTTCTTCTGAGCTCTTCTTTCACCCAATTTCCACGGATAAGGGACTTCAGAAATAATGGTGGGAAAGCCACTCCTCTAAACAGATTTCCTTTTATATATGTTCCAATTTCAAATGTTCGCGTCAACTTGAAATACCCGACCCGGTCCTTTTTTTTTTGTTTAAAAAAACGACAAGTACAAAAGTAGAAGTGGAGAATGCGCTTTTCTCTATGACATGGATGGGTCGAGTGGTGGGTTTCCTTCAAGAAATGGCCCATCGGGCTTACTAGCCCGAAATATGATGTTATATTGACAAACCCTGTAAGAATGCTACTCGTAGATCTGAGTTGAGAGCTCCCTCTTACCCTTGCCCAGCATTCAACTAATGTATTCATCGTTTGGTTTAGTTTTTTCGTAACAGCTGATAGCGAAGAGTAATTTTGGGTAATAACTTTTAGAATAAAATATACTATAAAGAAACAAGTATTTATCTATCATATGAGTTCAATTGATAAAAAAATAAGATATATGATTGTTTGGAATATATTTAATTTCTGGGAAGTACTATTTTATTGTGGTTCTAGTCACGGCGTTTGGGGAGACATCCTAACTCTTAAGTGCCTAAATTTATACATGAGGGTAATAGACGGCTCGCCCTACTCGACATTAGTATAGTCTAGGAGGAATGAAGACTTTATCCTGCCTTTAAATCATGGATGAGTCTAATTCCTTTTTAACAAATTTTATATAAAATAAATATTTGAGTAATTATTATTATATAACTTTTTTTATAAGTAACTTACTATAAATGGTATAGAGTAAAATGATAGAGAGAGAAAAAAGTAAAATGGTCATATCACAGTCAAAAATACTTTTCTCCACTTAAAAATTAGTCTTATAAATTTATCTCAAACTATATTTTTAGACTCCTTAAAATTATAGTTTAATTCATAAATATTTATAAATGTTTTCTTCCTATTTAGCAATTTTTAAGCTCAAACCAAAAGGAGTTTTGCTATGGTTAACTAGACGGGCACTTAAAATTGTTGTGACAAAAAAAAAATCTCAAATCCTAACCACGCTTGCTTTTGAGATTTTTCCCTATCAATCAACAAGACGTATTAGCCAGAGACGCTAAAGTTCAACTTATTAAAATTGATCGGCGTCATTTTCAATCAAACGTTCTGTCCATGTAGCACCTATATATATAATTGAGTTGTCAATTTTGTAATTGAATTTTTGCAGTGCCAGTGGCGTTAGGAATGGTCACCGCAATTAAATAAAAGCAACATTCACAGGTCCAGAAAGACGGGTTCGTTTCAACTAACCAACTACCATGCATGCGTTATTATTAACCTCGTAACTGTTGGCAAGCACATATATATAAATGCCCAGACCTTTATAGGATTTTTTTTTTAAATTTTATAATTGAATTAACGCGCTGGAAGTTCACATATATTAGTCTGTTGCATGTGAAAGATTTGAAGGAAGTAATAGTACAAAGAAGAAGGGACGGTTCTTTCGTTAGATTGAGTCCACATCATGTGGGAATATGGGGCGGGAGAGGCACATGCACGAGACAAGCTTTTTTTGAATTTTGCAGAGTGGTCCTGTTTTTTTGGTGATCGTCTGTGACTGAGAGAAGCAAACAGCAACTGGCTGTCAACTCCACTTTTGAAACTCGCTCACGTGCTGCTGGGGACATCTTCAGATCCTGCCCAATAATGCGGGTTCCAATATATACATATAAAATGCTTACAATAAAAACAAGAAAATCACACAAAAGGTTCAGAATAATAGAGCCTCTCTATTTATATTTTTATTTATTTTTAAACAAATGAAAAGTCCTCAATTGAATGGCGATGCCAATTAATAAGATATAAGAATTTTTTATAAAAATATAAGTAGAATTAAATTAAAAATAAAATTTAAAAATTTATTTAGTATAATATAAATGAGTATAAAATTGATATATATATTTTATAATTTAAAATATTTTTTATAACTTGATAAGGGTTAAAGTTATGTAAAAATTTTATAATTAGGATAAAATAATTTTAAAAAAATATTTTCACTTTTATCATCTTAATTTTTAATTTTTTAGTAAAATTAAAATGACATAAAATATTAAAAATTTAAATAAATTTTATCTTTTTATATGAGAACCTTTTACTTCTACTTCTATTTTTGTTACTTATATTTCTCTTCAACCAAATATCACGTTACTTCAATGGCGATGCCGATGTAAAGTCCATTTTATTCTCTATTATTTCATTCCATTATACTCTTACCATTTTCAACGCATAAGCAGGTTCTAAGTTAGTTTGGTTAAAATTAAGTTTTGAAATAAAAAAAGAATATTCGTTGGAAGTTAATTATTCGGAAGAAACAAGTCTCGTGACATAACCTGTACAGATCATCCAACCAGTTTGGCTTGGGGATGTTGAATGATCTTAAACTATAATTGGTGACGGATGATTTGTTTCCAATCGTATGGATAATGGTTCCTGAATTACATTTTATTTTATTTCTTAAATTTTTACAAGTTAAACAATCCGCACCGCTGGTCGGGGCCAGTGGGAGTGGGAGGTGGGGTGGTTCTTTAAGTCAGGCACAAGAAGCCAATCATTTTTAGTACTTGAAATGGACAAAACTTTCTTCCATTTAGTTTGTTATAAAAATTTATAAATATTATTTTCTGTATTCTTACCATCAACGCCAGTAAATATGAATATAAAATTTATAGCAGGCAACGTTATTCATAGGTCATAAGCACCACTTTCGCTATAGTGTATGGAACCCTCATGTAGTTTGGTAAAGATAATTAATACAAAGTACGTATTAAGCAAATTACTTATCATTGATTATTTTTTACTCCTACAAAATATCTCTGCATATATATTTTAATAAAAAATTAAGCGTTTATTTTTATTTGTTGCCAGATAGATAATGTATAGCGAAACAGTAGAAAATCGCATGTGGTAAAATGAGCCAGTCCTAGTAATGTGAATAATAACGTATTAAAATTTCGTTTGAAGGTTTTCTAATGCAGAAGAAGAAATTAAACGAATGAAGATGGTGAAGACAAGAATAGTCGTTTTGGTTTCAGAAGAGGAATACTTCTTTGGTCTAAGATCTCAGGCTAATAAAGATGATAGGAGCTTCATAGCGTCATCTTTCAAGTTTCAGGGAACTTTTCTCCCCTTTCTAATGCAGATTTCTTTTTTTTTTTTTTAAAGAAAGAAGACCCTTTTAAAATAAGACTTAGTATTTTTCCTTTCTTTTTTGCATGAAGACCTAGTCAGAGATTAAAATGCTAAAGTCTCTTTTTTTCTAATAAGGCGAAAACCTTTCTCAAAAGAAGCTGTAGGCTCTTTTATACATTTAAATCTTATACGGGGGATATATATATATATATATATATATATATAGCGATTCAAAATATCAAAAAGGAGTAAAGTAAATAAAATGAACAAAACAATATATGTGTGCTGATCTTGCTGGACTCACATAAATTTTTTATATAAAAAAATTTCATCAATAACTAATAAGAGTTGATACAAACAATAAAGAACGATCTTATATTTTATAAAGATACAAGTTCGATTCTCTTTTCTATTGTAGATACTCTTTTAGTAGACAATCTAATAAGTTCATTATAAACGATTTTTAAATTATAGAATTGTACCTTGATTTTAATAGTAGACCGGTATTAAATTTATCTAAAGTTTTTTATATACGAAATATGTGGCAATAAAGTTCTTTGATTTTTTTTTAAATTAAATTTATACTGTAAAGTGATTAATCACTACTTCTATCCGTCAATATATATTATATATTTGCAAAAAAAAAAACTTTTATTTCATGCATATGGATATGAATGTTTCATTTAGCGGTTTAGTTTATGATAATAAGCATTTAATCACATATTTTATTTTAGACATCAATTCTGATACAAATAATTATACAAAGGTATCACTTATTACTAAGCCTGAATGACAATCTTAACTTTTATGATACCAAAAATTACACAAACACGTATATATAATAACTTAAACAATGAAAAATGATAAGGTGAGAAAATGGAAAATGAAAATTTTATCACTTTATTTTAAAGATAGTTGTATTTTGCCAGTCTGTACATCGAATTTGGCAGATGAAAGGTAGTTAACCGACAGTGAAAATAAATTAATCGTGGAAAATATTAAAAACTTAACCGCAATAAAACAAAACATCAAATCAATTGCAATGGATTTTATATGAAGTCAACTTTTTTTTTTTGCTACAAAATTTTTTGAAAAGAGATCGGACTCATCTATGATCTAAGGATAGGGTGAAGTCTCCATTCCTCCTAAGCGATACCAATTTCGGGCAGAACGAGTCGTCTATTACCATCAGGTATAAATCTAGGCACCCAAGAGTTAAGATGCCTCCCCAAACGCCGCGAGTGGAATCACAATAAAGTGATACTCCCCAGAGTTTAAATACACCCCAAATAATAACATGTCTCACTCTTTTACTAACTAGACCCACAGACGATGGGCTATATGAAGTCAACTTAATTGTATTAAACTCTCATTTTTCATTAGACATGGCCCATGGGGACTGTTAACGGACGGCAACTATGGAAGATAAAAATTCTTTAATATTTTATATATTTTTATATTTGATAATAAATAAATAAAAATTATCACGTAACTCAATTTAGGGCTAAGATTTTAAAAATAGATTTATAAAAAAAAACTTTTAAGCAGTTTATAAAAAATAACTTTTAGATAAGAGCTTATGAAAAAGAGTGATTTTGAATAAATTGGTATTTAAATAGTTATTTTCAGAAGTACTTTTATTATTAGTAAATTATGAAAAAATATATGAGTATTAAATAAGGAGAGATAAGATATGAGATAATGCATAAGAAAAAGTAAGAGAGATGAGAGAAAGTGTAAGAAAAAGTATGGAAGATAGTGTAAGAAAAAAATGGGGATAATATATTAATTGGTTAGTTCATAAGCTTTTTTACTATTCTATAAACTATTCTGATCAACTTATCTGAAACCTTAGTTTGATCTAGTTCATTTGAATAAATATGACTATTTTTTTTCTTTAAATTTAAATTCTGTCTAAAATAACTTATAAAACTACAATTTTATGTGGTTCTAAACATGCCCTTCAAAAGCTTGTCAAAATATACTCTACCAGGACCCAATCCTCTATTGGCACTGTATGCACATATAATTAATACATGCGATCTAATGGTTGTGACTTGTGAGATGAAATGTGAGATGCGAGGGAACTTGTTTACATCCATTTCCTGTAATTACAGAGCATTCGGTGAGCATTAAGGGATAGAAGTTGCATGGAATAAAGTGAAGCTCCGATCCAATACTGTGTTGGTTTGTCTGATCTGAACCATTGGATTATATTTTAAATTATATCAATGGTCTTGAATGAGTATTGAGAGATGGCTGTAAGACAATGGCAGGAGAGGATCTAGGTACCTCCCCTTCCCCTTCCCATCCAACTCCGATTTATTTTGTTTATTCTGATTTGTTATTAGTAGCTAGTAATTTTTATTCAGTATATATATATATATATATATATATATCGTTAAAACACATGCACTTAATGGACTGAAGTTATAACAAGAAATAAATTAAAAAAAAAAATCGACGCTTGAGGGTAGGTAAGGGAGTGAACAAATAATTCATTCAAGAGATTAAACAGCCGAATGAACTAGTAGATAGTTTTAAAAAATAACAACCAAATAAAAAATGTAGTAGAATGCAAACCGTATACATAAAATCATACTATATTATCTATTTCTATACCGTGGTCTCAATTTTCCAAATAAACATTGACAATTTTCCTTTGTTTTTTCCTGGTATGGTATCGTGTTCTTTGACTTGATGGAAGACACCCCCAAAATCCACACGTACGTATCAAACAAGCAAGTGGCGTGCGTGGAATATGGAGAAAAAGTTGCATAGCCACGCTAAGAGAAATTGTAGCTTTTGAATTTGATCATTTTTTTAAAATATTTAATTCCATTTTAGACATTATTCAGCGTTAAATTTAAACACTTCTTTTAATAAAAGTCTAAATATCAATTTATATAACATTAAAAAGGATTTACCCTACCCCTTTTACTACACCTAACATCATTAGTATAAAGAGTACTATTCTTCTATAGAAATATGTTGAGAGTATATTTGATTCTTAGTTAGAAGCAAAAGATTATATTGACAATATCCTTATAGCGCATTATTTTTTTTTTTATAATTAGGAGATTATATGTTCGATCCTTTTTATAATTTTCTTGGTAATCCCATTTATAACTTTCATCTTTTATCATAGGCCCCTAATTTAAAAAAAAAAAACTAATATTCTTGCATTATTTTATTGCCATATCTCGTATACCTTGGTTAAGAGATCAGTACTTTCAAAGACACATATACATAAAACTAAGGATTTTTCAATATAATTGGATCTTGTTAACAACTCATTTCATGGGATCAATCTTCGGTACAATTACACAAAGAAGCCTAGAGTAACCTTTGTAATCTCAAAAGTATTTTAAAAGCTAGTTTAAAAGCTACAAAACTAATTTAAACCAATATTGGAATCAAATGAATATTTTTCTTGAACCAAATTAAACCTAAAGTTATATATTTTTTTTAATTCTTGAGATTATAAAAATCAAATAAGAATCATATTCAAACATAAATCACATTAAAATTATAAATTTTATCCCAATTTTAATTTAAAAAATTTAGTTGAGATGAAAAAACACTTTTATAGACATTAATTTTAAAAAAAGCTTGATATTCACACAATTGAACGTGGAAAACCACACAACCATACATTAGAGATATAAATGAACAAAACTAGATAATAAATATATGCCTTTTATTGTGTTCTGTATCACGGTACGATGTATAAACTTTGAGCTTAATTACAATCTAATTTATATATTTATATAATAAATAATATAAAACATATTTAGCAAGCAACACCTTAAATTAATTACAAATAATGCATTTTGTTTTGAGAGAACTACTACGAAATTCTAAAAAAACATTTAGTTCTAAAAAATATTATAAATTTATTATCCATTCTTATATTATAACATATTCTTAGTTTATTAGTTGTCATTTTTTAAAGAATTGAGTCATTTGTTTGGACCTCATTATAATAATTTCTTTTTTATTTTTCTTTATACTTGAAGTACTTGATCAGATCATTTTTAGATAGGGAACGAGAGTTCACAGTAATAAATAATTTTGATTTTAATCCACGATGCTTCAAGATGAACCTGCTTGACGTTTTCTATCTTACCCCCGACGTGGTCAATTCTCTGATAAATGTATTGTACGCAACCTGATGGCCGCCTATGCATCCTCCCATGTCCAATCCAATCTAACCGCTGCAGTGCAGCGCCCTTATCTGTTCACCTTGACATACAGTTCTCTCCCCTCCACACTCTTGCGATCATTTTTCGATTTACTATTTGTGGGGTCACAAGTGAATAGTGAAGGACCAAAATGCCACCGTTCACCAGCTGTCGTTCTCTGACCGCGAGTAGACTTTGCTTTACCCACAAGGCGAGTAGGCGTCGTCGTGGCAGTCCTGATCAGTATTTCTCCAGAACCGGTTTTGTTCTGTACTGCAATTTTTATTTTTATTTTTAGTTTGTCCGGATCGGCGGCCGCTGTTATTCCCGCTCAGACATGTTTTTTTTTCAAAGACTTTTCTCCCCATTATCATCGCTGAGAGCGGGGGTTTTTCCCATTTCAAATTAAACTCCTCAACCCCTCCCCCGCCATGTCATCGTCCGGAAAATCGCGGTAAATAGTTAATCTTTCAATTTAATTATTCCGCCATCATAACTTAAAATTTCGGTAAACTAAACTTTAAATAAAACAGTATTCATTGATTGAAATGCCAAAATATATGCGGCTGACATTTCTATGTTCTCCTTCCCCCATTAAAATGGTAAATGATAAAATACTTCAAAATTCAAGACAAATTCAAATTCAGACCACCTTCTCCATTCTATCGCCCTCTCTCTCACCAGTTATTGATCTTCATCTTCACTCAGCAACTGTCTCTGTCTTAAAGAAGACGAAACAATCTCACCCTCTCCTCTCGTGTTTCTCTCTGTTTGCCTCACAGAATATCATCTTAAAGAGAGTCAAAGGAAGCAAGCAAGAAAAACGAGAGTGCGCCAAATGTTCTTCGCTTTTGTTTGTATAGCCATGTGAGCGTTCTGACACATTCTCTTGCTCTCCTTTCCTTTTTCCCCCTCTCATCTTCCTCTCATTTTTTGCTGGTTTCAGCTGAGTCATCGACTCGATGACCGAACTCGATGGCCTCATCCTCACGAGCTAGAAGCAGCTCTCCATTTTCGTATCGGAAATCATCTACTCCTTACTCGTCCACTTCCTCATCTTCTTCCTTCATGAGTGGAAGGTTAATGCCTCGCTCGAACTCTTCTTCTGCATCGTCGTTTTTCAACTCTGGCCGATCCATGACTCCAAGTCGTAGTCGTAGTGAGTCAATGTATCGTGGTCCACACGGTTATGATAGTCATTCTCCTGTTGGGTTCGGAACGGAAGAACTGATAACCGAGCCTGTGGATACGCAGAGGTCGGGGGATAGCATTTCGGTAACGATTCGGTTTAGACCATTGAGGTAATGCTTAGATCTGAGCTGGTGGTATCAGATCCATTGGCGGTGGGATAAGGGGAGATTGAATCTTTTGATTTTAGAATTATATTATTTGATATAAATGTGATTGAGCAGTTCGATTTTGGGGCATTTGGTTGCAGTGAGAGGGAGTATGAAAGAGGGGATGAGATCGCGTGGTATGCAGATGGTGATAAGATAGTGAGGAATGAGTACAATCCAGCTACTTTTTATGCATTCGGTATTGTGCTTCATTCTACTTATTTTGTCGTCTGACTGTTTCTCTATGCAGTAATTTTGTGGCGTATTCATAGAGAGCAGTTAGATATCCACTGGCAAATTTACGATCAATTTGCATTACTTGTAGCAATATAGAACATTTATTTTGGTATTTTGAAATGATTAACTGTGGCAGATAGAGTTTTTGGACCGCATACGACCTCAGATGAGGTGTATGAAGTAGCAGCCAAACCCGTAGTAAAGGCTGCCATGGAAGGCGTCAACGGTATGTGATGTTTGGCTCTGGACTGCACCCGAAACTACTATTAATGTGGGGACAAAGTCAAATTTAGTACTTGTAGTTGATCGAGCTAGTTGAATTCGAAATGTAATTTACCCTCGCAGGAACTGTATTTGCTTATGGTGTGACGAGTAGCGGTAAAACACACACTATGCATGTAAGTGTCGTTTGTTAGCTTGATGCAAATCTTCCTTTCCCTTTTCTTTTAGTTTTATACTGAATATGAAAGTGTTGTGTGTCGCATTACTGTTTCATTTCAATGTATGCCATTCATATTACACTCAATTTAGCTACAGGCCAAACATATTGAAGAGCTATTCAATTGATTTTTGTGCAGGGAGATCAACATTCTCCTGGCATCATACCATTGGCTATAAAAGATGTATTCAGCATTATCCAAGATGTAAGTTTTCTTTCAGATTTGGTAAATGTCAATTGCGTTGTTTACTTGTGATGATTATCTCCAAATGACTGAGTATCAATGTTCTTTATATTATGATTTGAAGTGCAAATATAACAATGTCTTTGTAATTTTTCTTGGCATTGGCTATAATAAAACTGTTTATCAGTTTCACTAAACATTCTAAGTTTTTGAATTGAATTGGTTCCTTACATGTTGTTAGAGCCTCTATAATCTATTAGTCAAGAGTTTAATTTATGGTGCTCTCCATTATCTTGATCAAAATTAAGTTTCAGCACAAGGCCTATGCTTTATCTATACTTTAGGTCCAAAAGATTTTTGTGTGAGAGGAGTGTTGGAGATTATAACGAAACTATTTATAGGTTTTCTAGACTGAAGTTTTTGAGTTGAATTTTCCCTGGATAGTTTTGTTGCACTTTGCTGTACTATTCCCCTTTTGATTGTCTTGGATACAGTTCTGTTTCTTTCCCCCTTGTTTGGTCTTTAAGCTCAATTTAGGTTGTCACTAGAGCTCTACGTCTTGATTTTTAGAAATCTTGTTAATTGTCTGTGATTTATCATGTAGTCGTTCCTTCCACTTAAAATGATTGTGGAAGTGATAGCATTCTTGTTGATTGAATTTATGCTTAAGTAATATTCTTGCACTAGCTGACTGAGATTATGCTGTAGACTCCAGGAAGAGAGTTTCTTCTCCGAGTATCCTATTTAGAAATCTACAATGAGGTACAAACACACAAACTTGTTTACATCATCTTTATGCTTCATTGCCTTGATTCATGTGTGCTTGTGTGTGACTGAGATCCATGCTTCCAATGTGGCTTTTCCTGTGTATGTAGAGCTGGATATACTCACTATTAATATTGAGCCTCTACAACTTTACAACACTGATTATCACATCATGCATGCTAGATTATGTTGTATTTATTTAACCATTTCCTGTTTTAATAAATACATTTTGACTTATGCTGCTGTTTCTGCTTGGAATCAGGTGATAAATGATTTGCTTGATCCAACGGGCCAAAATTTGCGTGTTAGAGAAGATGCACAGGTCCAAAGTTTATTTTGTTTTCATTTGTCTCCTTAAAGGCATTCCTACTTGATATTCTCATTTGCATGTGGAATACAAAATCCATGCAGGAAAATTGCTTTTGTTGCGTTGATAATAAATTGATCACTGATCAATTAAGGTTTTAGATTCTCTTTCTTTCGTACGCCCTCATCATTTTACCCCAACAACTTTGGTCGATGTGATGGTGCTCATTGTATTAAAATTTCAAAAACAGTTATAAATATTGTTATCTGAGGAGAATCTAGGAAACTATTATTGGTTTTGAACTTTTAATTGTGTAGAAAATTTCCCTTATTTTCCTTTCTAAACCATTCATGATTCAATAGATTACATATGTTTTGCTTGTATTTCAGGGTACTTATGTCGAAGGAATAAAGGAAGAAGTTGTTTTGTCTCCAGGGCATGCACTTTCCTTTATTGCTGCTGGAGAAGGTGTCTGTGTATAGATAATATTCATACATTTTCCCTTGTCTTGATACTGCAATTATGAATACTTGGTGGATTATCATAATTTGTCAAGCTTGTGTTCAACGCAGAGCATCGTCATGTTGGATCTAACAATTTTAACCTCTTCAGCAGCCGAAGTCACACAATTTTTACACTGGTAAACATTTTGATGTAGTAGCGTTAAAAGTTGGTGGCCTCTATTCCCCTTCTGTGCCATTTTTCATGTTATTCAAGTCTCAGACCAAGAGGTCTCTTTTAGTTTTTCAATGACTAAGTGTATGTGAGCATGTGCTGGTGCTAACTGCTCTACAAGTTGACTTGTGGTTTCTTGGATTGAAGTTAATTCACGTGTGTGACTAAAATGTCTTATGTTTGTTCTTTGGAGCGAAACTTTCTAACATCGATTTTCTAATACATTTGTAGATGATTGAAAGCAGCGCCCATGGTGATGATTATGATGGAGTGATTTTTTCTCAGCTGGTATGGTGAAAACTATTGGTCTTCTTCCTGAAATTGTTATATTTATACGTATTGGATGTCTCTTCTAATTTTTTTGCTCATTTCCCTCTATCAGAACTTGATTGATTTGGCTGGATCTGAGAGCTCAAAAACTGAAACAACTGGACTAAGAAGAAAAGAAGGATCGTATATAAACAAAAGTCTTCTGACACTTGGAACTGTAAGTGTACAATTTATATATTGGCAAAGGATGAAGCAAATATTTAAAAATGAAATTGATGCATGTGACTCATTATTTTTGGGAAGGTAGCAGCTAGTAAGAATGGATTTGAGTGTGTTAATTGTCAATTAAATAATAATTTGTCTCACCAAGTCAATTATTGAATAACACTCTTGCTTTGTGGTGCAAAAACCTTCCCACCATGTTTTGGTTAGAGTGGAAAGAATATGCACAACTTAGTTGAAATGTTTTCTGGGGGAGAGGATCGAACTTGAATTTATGCCTTTATTTTATGTTTTTTGTTGTTAAGGTTATAGGTAAATTGAGTGAGGGGAAGGCATCACATGTTCCATATCGAGACTCAAAGCTTACCCGCCTCTTGCAGTCTTCACTTGGTGGGCACGGCCACGTTTCGGTAAGTTTGCGATTCTACTTTTAGTGCATTTTTATTGTCAAAATCAGATAGTCAATTTTTTTATGAGCCATATCTAATGGTCAAAATTTGGTATCCCATACAATGGCAGCGTGCTACTTAAATGCGAAAGTGCTTTTTCAATTTTGTTTCTTGTTTCCTACAAACGTAGATATAATTGAACAACGAGTAATAGACTGCCAGCTTGAGTAACTCCTTAGCATATTTTCTGACATGAACACTTCAGCTTATATGCACAGTTACTCCGGCATCCAGTAACATGGAGGAAACTCATAATACTTTGAAGTTTGCTAGCCGGGCTAAGCGAGTAGAAATCTATGCCTCACGTAATAAGGTCTGCTTAATGCTAAAAATTAGCTATGTAGTGGCAAGTCCAATAGCATGCACTTGAGGTCCCTGATTCTCTGAAATTTTTTCTTGAACAGATCATTGATGAAAAATCTCTGATTAAGAAATACCAAAGGGAAATTTCAATCCTCAAGCAAGAACTTGATCAACTAAGGAGGGGCATGCTAGCTGGCGTCAACCATGAGGAGATACTGAGCTTAAAGCAGAAGGTTTTAGCTTTCCTGAGTTATATTTTTTATTCTGATTGTTGTGCTGGCATGTGGTTGTGCAATCAGGCTACATCTGTTCTCATGCTGTGCCTTTATATGAGTAGTTGGAAGAAGGCCAAGTAAAAATGCAATCAAGATTGGAGGAAGAGGAGGATGCCAAGGCTGCCCTTATGAGTAGGATCCAAAGGCTAACGAAGCTGATACTTGTTTCTTCAAAGAATACTATTCCTGGATATCTACCTGATATTCCCAGCTACCAACGAAGTCTATCTGCTGGCGAGGATGATGTTAGTGCTCCTTTCAATATTATAGTGTAGATTCTAGTCCATTGTTATTCATAATTTTGATGCATAAAGTACTACTATGCAATACCATAAATTTCCATAGCCAACAGATTAAGTTTTTCTTCTGTTCACCACTTGGTTCCTTCTAATTACAGCTAAGTAGTGTTTGTTTCATCTACTACAGGGTCAGAATTTGGTATCTCAATTTTTCTAGCTTTCTCTGGTTTACAATATTCATCATTGACAAGAGTTTTATACTTAATGAGCCTTTTGTTGTGTAGCTATCATTTTTTGGATAGTGTTGAAACATGTAAATATTTTTTTCCCTTTTTCCCCAGAAATATGATGTCCAACGTGATGGGTCTCTGTTGATCGAAAGTGAGTGTCAGAAAGATGCTTCTGCAATGGCATCAGATATATCTCATGACGGTAGGCATAGAAGGTCATCAAGCAGATGGAATGAAGAGCTCTCCTCAGCAAGTAGTATTGTTACTGAAGCAACCCAAGCTGGGGAACTAATCAGTGGAACAAAGCTTCCTGCGGTAGATTCATGACTTGTTCATTTCTGCTGTCTTGTTACCTAATTTGCATTACACAAGTTTCAGTCAAATGAGTAAAACCACAAGCAACGAGCTGGAGATTGTAGTTTCGCACCCCTGCTGTTATTGGACCAAAAAACAGAAGTTCTCTGACTACATATCAGTCCCGTGTCTAGTTATACATATTGGAAACCTGATAATTAGCTTGCAAGATTTATTCTGATTAAATCCCTTGATCTTTACCTGTTATTGACATGAATGCTCTTAGTGATTGGACTAGAGGTGCAGATCATTAAGTTTCCAAGTATCCAAGGCCATATGCTATGAAGTATTTCATATTAGCCAAATTTGAGGGAAATAATGGCTCAATAAAGTTATAGGGAAAAGAAATATTTAGTACGACGCAATTAACTATTTTGGGTCCTTGTTTTAGAATGACAAGAAGATAGGGGTTGGGTATTTCTTTGCCACGAGCATTGCTCAAGAAGGTTTGGACATGTATCATATGGAGACTGGAGATGCATGTGCTTTGGTGTGGGAGGCAAAAAATGTTAAAATGGGCTAATATATAGTGTGTGCAGAAAATGCTAAACGACCTTAGTGGAGGTGATAATAAGTCCAAAAGAGGATGATATTCATTATGTTAGGGGTAATTACATGGCTAGAGAAGCTAAGTTGATTACTTTGTTTTAAGAGTTATCATGGGTTTCTTGTGTCTCCTGGCTTGTTTTGTTACTTTCATCTCTCTTTGTGAATAAAATATGCGTTGATAGAAATAGTAACGCACCATCCCTTCTGTATTATTATCACTTGTCAATCCAAAAATTCCATGTACATTGCACTGAAGTTGTTCTAATGTCTCTAATGCACAGTATTCTCGGTACTACATAGGCGTAATTGTATTTCATTTCAGTTTTGTACTTCCAGTGGTTGGTTACTTTAAGATCTAGTAATAATTTAAAACCTTTATGTTGGCTACTTGTGCAATTGTAGGGAGGCATGACAATGTCTGATCAGATGGATCTTCTTGCAGAGCAAGTCAAGATGCTTGCAGGAGATATTGCTTTCAGTACCAGCACTCTGAGGCGCTTGATGGAGCAGTCTGTAAATGATCCTGAAAGCTACAAAACTCAGGTATTCCGCCTTGCTTTCCAATTATGCTGCACTCGCGCATTATGTAGGTGTAGTGTGCATGCGAGTTATATTTGTTTATGAACCAAAGTCTGGCCATAAAACACAATTTATTGGTTTGTTGGTACCGATTTTATTCTTCCCTTTTCTTATTTGTCTGGTGAACTTTGATGAATTCTTTTTGGCGTGATTACTAAAATTAGGCATGGTTTAATACACTTCTATAAGGCACAGGTGTGCCATGTTAATAGACAACCAGGATTCTAGAGTCCTTTACTCTGGATTTTCTTTCCAACATTTTCTGCATGCAACTATCATGTGGTTATGTTTGGACAAAAACGGCCATTTTAGCCTCTTGTAAAAGTGCTAGACTGTTAGTCTGTTAGTGTTGCTGATATCCATTCGCATGTGCTTTGAAGCCCTTTATATAGAAAAAGTGAAATTTGATTACAGATTGAGAACCTGGAATATGACATCCTGGAAAAAAGGAAGCAGATGAGGGTGTTAGAACAAAAAATAACTGAGAGTAGTGAATCTGCGATGGCTAATGCATCACTGGTTGAAATGCAACAGGTATCAATGTTTACATTTATGTTCTCATATATTCTTTTAGCTATGAAGGTTGCATATTCTTGAAAATGGTTAAATAAAGTCATTTATTTTATTTCATTTTGTGTGTGGGTATATTGTAACAGACCATCACAAGATTAATGACTCAGTGTAATGAAAAGGCCTTTGATCTGGAGGTAGGTACCATTTTAGCTATATTTGGGTGTTTCTGGAGTCATAAATATATTTCTCATCGTGCTGAATTTTCCGGCACAAATATGTACAGATAACATTTTCTATGTCCTGTATATTGTAAATTTTTATTTTGGCTATTGGGTTCCTCATTCTATTTTAATAACTTCTCTTTACAATTTGTATAGCTAAAATCTGCGGACAACCGTGTCCTCCAGGAACAGCTTAATAATAAGGTATGGATTTCCTTTTCTGTTGCTGACTAACCTTTTTCCCTTTTCTTTTACCAATAAAGGTTTTCAGTCAAGGGTGAGGCAGAAATCTTTTTTTAATTAAGTTGTTTCTACTGATAATTGACACCCTCCCTCCGTGTTCTAATGTTGGCAGTGTTCTGAGAATAATGAATTGCTAGAAAAAATAAAGCTGCTAGAGCAGCAACTGGCTGCAGTTGCGAGTGGTGGTTCATCTGTGTCGTCTGAACAGTTTGTATCTGGCGAACACATAGACGAGCTGAAAAAGAAAATTCAGTCCCAGGTATGTTAGAATTTTTTGGTTTTATAGTTGCATATCTTTACGGATCACGTGCCAGATGGGATGGGCTTTTTCTTCAAAAGGTTAAACTTCGGTATAAAGTGTCTATTTTAATGTATTTGAGACGTTAAAAATTTTGAATCTTGGTTTGAAAAATACCTTTGCTAAAAGAGGCTTCACCAAATATAGCCCATTAATTGATCAAATGCAATATGTTCTGTTATTTACTTCTACTTGACCGTGTTTGATTTATTTCTCTTTTTATCCCCCGTTTTTATTTTAAAATATGATTTTCTAATCTCTGATCATCATATACCTCGCCTGGCTATTGGCTTTAATAAATGAGACACTACTGGGAATACTACTCTGCGTAAAGCATGAACTATATGTACAAGTTACAACAATATCCTCCTCATATTAAATATAAAATTTAGTTTATAGTATAAATTATATTTTAATATAAGATAGGAAAAAGTATTTATTTTTTTTGTCTAACTAAAAATATGTATGATAAGATAGAAGAGTTTTTAATAGAAATAAAAGTAGAAATAAAATTAGACTAGAAATATATTTTAAAAATTTATTTTGTAGGATAAAAATAAATATAAAATTAATGTATTTTTTTTATAATTTAAAGTAAAATAGTTTAAACTATTTTTTTTTAAAATTTAGAAAATGTTAAAATTTTTATAAATTTTTTAATTAGGTAAATTTATCTAAAAATTGTTATTTCTACTTTTTTTATTTGCTTTTATTTGTTTGATAGAAGAATTGAAATAGTCCAAAATTTAGAATTTAGGGGTGGAAGTAGAAGTGAAATCAAATGAGGGGGAAGTGGAAACCAAACATACCATAACAGTTTTTCATTCTGTCCAACTTCCTAAATAATTGACACTTTTGTTCTCCCCCCATTTACAGGAGATTGAAAATGAAAACCTAAAACTAGAGCAAGTTCAGCTATCAGAAGAAAACAGTGGGCTGCGAGTTCAGAATCAGAAACTCTCTGAAGAAGCTTCTTATGCCAAAGAACTAGCCTCTGCTGCTGCTGTGGAACTGAAGAATTTGGCTAACGAAGTGACAAACCTTTCATTGCAGAACTCAAAATTGGAAAAAGAATTGACGGCTGCTCGTGACCTGGCCAACTCCAGAAGTGCTGTTCTGCAAACCGTTAATGGTGTTAACCGCAAGTACAATGACGCACGATCTGGTAGGAAGGGAAGGATTTCAAGCCGTGCTAATGATATTTCAGGAGCTGGTCTAGACGACTTTGATTCATGGAGTCTAGATGCAGATGACTTGAAGATGGAACTACAAGCTAGGAAACAACGAGAGGCGTCTCTGGAGGTAGCATTAGCTGAGAAGGAATTTGTAGAAGAGGAGTACAGGAGAAAAATTGAAGAGGCTAAGAAAAGGGAAGAAGCTTTGGAGAATGACCTAGCAAATATGTGGGTCCTTGTTGCAAAGTTAAAGAAAGAAGGGGTTGCTGTTCCAGAATCTAACACTGATCAGAAAGGCGATGGGGCAGAACAAATGAATGATGAAAAAGCAAATGTCATCGAAATTAACAATGTTCCTAAAGAACAGGTTTTCGATGTAGCAAAACCAGATAATGAATTTTCCACAGAAGAACCCCTAGTCGTTCGTCTTAAGGTGAAAAACTTCTGCAGTTACTAAACACATTTCTATTAGCAGGTATCCTTTGGGGTTTGTGGCTGTACTCCAGTATAGGTGTCTATCGAACTTTAATCTAGCGATACTCTATTGGTGCCAAGCTTGATCTTCAATATAATCTTTGTATTAAAAATGATCTTGTATACGGTTATATTTCAGGCACGCATGCAAGAGATGAAGGATAGAGAACTCAAGAGTCTTGGGAATGGGGATGCCAATTCGCATGTTTGTAAAGTATGTTTTGAATCACCAACTGCGGCAATTCTTCTCCCATGCCGACACTTCTGTTGTAAGTTTTCTTAATTAGTCCAAGCCTATTTACTTCATAATGTTTGGTCGTTTCCTTCAGGTTTACGTTCTTGATCGTATTATTATTATTAATTTTTTTTTGACCGAAACGTTCGATACTATTACTTACAACCCTATTGTGTAACTTTGCAGTGTGTAAATCTTGTTCACTAGCTTGTCATGAGTGTCCAATCTGCCGCACAAGTATAGCAGATAGGCTTTTTGCTTTTGCCTCTTGACCTCAGCAAAAGGTCTTGAATCTTTTTTTTTTTTTTAATGACTGAACAATATTTAATTCTGTACAACGTCAACAAATATAAAATTTGACATGATTTTTGCAGGGCTGGCCTCATGGAGTTGATATTTTCCATGCGTCAATGAGTGCGATTCTTTCATGAGTTTGCTTATATGTAAAGGTATATCAAATATCTTCCTTTTCTTACTCTATCCCTGCGCAACTGTATAATACTGGGAGACAAAGGGGTGGGAAAAAAATGTAAAAAAGGAAAAGGAATTGGTGTAAGAAGCACTGCTAAATGACTCGCATGAACAATGTTCTTTTATGTAATACACAGCATAATTTGGTTTGTTCTCCATTCATACTTTGAATAATTAGATCTGCACTTAGGTTCCAGTGTCCAACTTGGAATATGAATATATGATTGCGGTATCAAACATTGTTACTGTTAGTGCAGCTTACCAGAATACTCGGATCATTATGAATTTATGATGGTTCTTCACTGATGCTTTGAAGAGATACATATGAAAAAGAATTTTATGCTTATAATATAATTTGACATGTTTTTCTACATGGCTGGTAAATTATGTGGTTTCATATAAATTTGATTGATTTGATCTATTTATTAAATAAGCAGATTGCTACATTGAAGATGAAATAAAATGATTTCTAAGTATGTTTTCGATTATAAACTATCAATTATTCTGTTATAATTAATAAAATTGGCAAATATTATAGAAAAGTAATCTTGCATGAAAAACATTCTTAGCAAATATGCGAGATAAAATTATAATGATCTAAGTTACACAAATAAGTTGACTTATTATAATTTCTCTTGAAATTTAAGAACTAAGAGATCCCCATGTAAGGCTTTACGAAAAATAATTATTAATCATTTGGTAACTAAAATAATACAATTGACCTTTTTGTAATGATGGTAGATTGTTCATTGTTAGCTTGATTTTTGAGGGTCACAATTTAACTTGTAATTTAAATATGACTGGTATTTTTTGGCCAAGAAAATTTGATTATTATTTCTTCACATGAATGCATAACCATCCGAATTGAACTTCAGGTTGATCTCCAGAACTGTTGACCACTCCGATTTTCAACTAAACAATTGTCAATTCTCTGGGAAAAAGGCAAATGTAATAAAAAAGTGTTCATAGGTGGCTTTACTTTTGAAATAAAAGTTCCACCTTGTCTTCTTATGCAAAGGGACCAGTTCTAGCCTTCCAGGACAAATTTAGCTCATGATGCTATTCGTAAGGAGCAGAAGAAAACAAGATTCCTCGTGATTCGTTTCAAACATTTTCCATGTTCACCGACACAGCGAGGAACTCCCCTAAAATTGAAGGAGGCAGAAATTTGGACTCGATTGAAGAAAATTCACACTACTATTATTCAACAACTTTGTTTTTTGGTGACATGATATTATTCAACAACTTTAGGACGGTGAGTGTCTCCTATTCTTTTGGCGGTGTGGAGGTTTGTGCTATTTATCACCGTTTTGACTTCACTCAAGGATCTCGATGTGAAAAACAACTAAGATGGCATTCCAAAAGGAACATTTTGTTTCGATAAACTAATATCGAAAAAGATATTTGGATATTTATGATTTATAATTAAATATTTGAAAAATTAAGATCTCTTTCAAAATCTATATAAGAATGACATATACATTAGTTATTTTTAATTAGACTCAATAATATGTAAATATGATATAGTGATACTCTACCATATTGATATATTAAAAAAGGTTTTTTAGTAACGATTTTACATATCATTGCTAATTCATATTTATATTCAGGTCTTAAATGAGAGCAACTCTCAATGCGCAGTTCAATTTTTATATTTGACTTCCAAGGCACGTAAATGTGATTATTTCTTTATAATTATCTCGTTGCCTATTAGAGAGAGATTCCGGAAGTTCCTTATATCCACGGAATTGCAAGCAGCAAACTTTGAAGTTTTAACGTACGCCATGATCAACTGCCAACACGGAATTAGTTGCATTGCAGGGTAGAAAATTAATCTTTTCAATGTAAAAATGCTTGAATAATAATTAAAAACCCTAATAAATATTATATTATCTCGTCGACTTCCAAGAGCCGTAGGTGTCTTATTGACCTTCCCACTAATGAAAAGTGCTCCCGCCAACTAATGCTAAAACAAGGGAAATGAGAGACTGAAAACGCGAAATTGAATATTGTGAAAACTGAGAATATCTCCCCCCCCACCAATAAATAAATGAAAAAGGAAAGAAAGAGAGAAGAAAGGAAATGCAAATAACTAAAACGATATCTTCTAACTGATTGTACAAATTGTTTTATGAACAATTATGAGAAGTTTCTTTAGTCATTTCTTGAAATCCAACCTGCAAATTGCCAATCTGAGGAAGATTCCAGAAGCACAAATCAAAGTTGGGGGGGATTCATCTCGAGCTTCTAAAAAAAATACGTACTTGCTTCAATATCCGGCTCCTCAAATGCTGGCAGGTTCTCATACTTCTGCAATATATAATAACAACACCACACAAAAGAGTTAATAATAATGCCATATGAAAAACAAACATCTCTCCCTCCAATAATTAGTAGTAGTTCATGAAGTTTATAGCAAACCTTACAGAAACCATTAAGTGGAGGAAATGAAGAAGCATCAAGAAGATCTTCAAAGCAATAACCAGGTATGTTCTCGATCAAGTATTCAGAAATGCTGCTTGTTGAAACTGAACTGGTATCGCTAATTATTATGCACTGATCTTCAACGTTGCCGAAACCAGTTGTCGCTGAGGCTAATAAGGAACTATTCATCACCATTGAAGAACTGGCATTCCCACTTGAAACCGATGGTGGTGATGATGAGGATCTATGTCTCTTCATGTTAGATTGAGATTCATTATTATTGCTTGAGATAGAAGTAGGGAGCTTCACACCAGTGAGAAGAAATCTGTTATGCTTCCGAGTATGCTCACTCGCTCTGTGAATCGGAACGTCACATTCTCTGCAAAATATCGCTCTGTCCTCTTGGCAAAACACATACGCTCTCCTCTCCTGCAACAACAACATCAGCAGCAAAAAAATGCAGAATCACCATAACATATCAGATTCTCGAATTTGGTATTTCAGAGATCGTTTTAATGGAACAAGTAGATAGACTCAAGAAACACCAAGCACTTTACTTGACAGATATCGCAGAGAGGAGAGGAATTGGAGGAAGGGTGGTGAAGAGAGAAGCGAGAATGTTTGTGCGAGAGCTTGTTGGCATTGTGGATGGTACGATCACAGGCGTGGCAGAGAGAAGCTTCGTCGGAGGGACAGAAGAGAGAAGCCTCCGCTGTGTCACACACATCACAAAGTATCTTCATTTCTCTCTCTCTCTCTCTCTCGTTGTATGGTCGATGAAGAGAAAGAGATGATGGGTTTTTTATATGGGAAGCAAGCAAAAGAGAGAATGAAGACAAAAGAATTATGGGCGCTTATTAGGTTTCCGGGGTCCAGAGGAACAGCTAGGCTTCTTCGTTATTATTCACTTTTTCTGACTCTATCAGAACCATGGACCAACCCATACCCCAACCGCTCCTTCTCCTCTACATAATGTTTAAATATATACTCTATCCGTGATTATAAGTTAATCGTATATTTTTTTTTATATATTTATTAATTTTTATTAATAAGACCTTAACAATAATTAAGTAAATAAATAATAAAAATTAAAAAAATAATTATAATAATTTAAAAAATATGTATAACATATTAATTAGTTTTTTTAATCTAATTAAATTAGTTAAATAAATTTTATATTAATTATTATATATATAGAGAGATAAATTTCATAATATTTTTTAATAATTTTTATGTTTTATAACATATAATTTATTGAAATGCTAAAACTAATTATATACTCATTCTATTTTTTTATAAGAGATAGTTAACTGAATCTCATTAAAAAAAAATAGTTAAAAATAATAAATATATAAAAAATATAATTATTTTTTATAAAAATATTATTATTTATGAAAGGAGAGAGTAAGTGATAGAGGAAAAGTTAACCAATTAAAAAAAGAGGTTATTTGACAATTTATCTTAATAATAAATATAATAATATTAATATGGATAATTAAATGAGGACAAAATAATAAACTTATAACAACGATTTCAGATTATTTCTAAATATCTCTTATAAATATGAATAAGTTATATCTAAAAATTATATTTTATAAAAAAGAATGGAGTGAGGGAGTACATCACTAATTCAGATGAGCACAGAGTGGCTCATTTGTATCTGCATGAAGATTGATATGAATTATACTATTTGTCTTGGCTAAACTCGTGCATTATTAGAAGATCAATAAAGCATATCTTCCAAGGGTGGACGGAGAAGGATTGGAACGTCAGCGTGGTTTGGTGTGGAAGAGGCGCGAATGAGCTAGCAGATTCCATGGCTAAGTTCTCCCTGAATGTCGCAGAAGGCATTAGCTTTTGCTCCTCGCCTCCTGCGTTTGCTGGCCATGTTCTTGCTGCAGATTTAGTGCAGTAAGGTGGCGGTGATGTCTCTCAACAAAAAAAAAAAATAAAGCATATCTTCTCTGCCGATTCTTGGGGTGGGGGGAGAGTGAATATCTTATTTAATGTTGTTTAATTGATTTTTTTTTATCTCTCTCTGTGTGTTTCTTTAAAGAGTGTTTAAAGCGGGAGCTTCCCAAGTGGATGAGTTTTGTTTGGACCATAGGGTATTTATATTGGATTTACAGAGAAAAGGGTTTCACTGTAATTCTGAGTGTGTCTGAATCAGAAGAGCGAAACCTGGGCTCTGATTCTGAGCTTGGGTAGCTTAAATAATAAACAGTTTAATATTATTTAAATAAAATTTTAAATTTAAATTTTAATATATACAAATTAGCTTAAATAATAAACAGTTTAATATTATTTAAATAAAATTTTAAATTTAAATTTTAATGTATACAAAAAAAATATTAAAAAATTTATTTATTATAATTAAATATATAATATGGATCAATTATAATTAAAAATAAAACTATGATGAACCATGATTAAAATAAAAAGCCCTTCAAAAGTTGTGCAGATGAATTAAATATGAAGCCAGGACCACCGTGGGACCCAACAAAGTATCCTAAGATATTTTATTTATTTATTTATTTATTTTTATCATGTATGCATTTATTATCGAAATCAAACAAGAAAAGAAGCACGCAGAGACTTCTTGGAATAATAGATGGGGGACGGGGTTATGCAAATTCCATATATTGAAATAAATGTGTTTGGTGATGGTTGCACCGAATTTAGTAATTAATGCAGATGTACTTATTTGTTTCAAATATTATATATCATAATTTTTTTCGAAACACAATACACTATTGTGTGCCGCTTTTGATAAAACACCTTTTAGTTTTCACCGATCTTCCGGTCGATTTTTTTGTTGGGTTACGAAATTTGATGTCAACGTAAACACTCAAATTCAGTGAATTAATAACTTCTATAAACGAATCCCTCATAAATTCATTTATCGTAGGTTTGTGGAAAGCCCAGGTTCAATTCATGACTGGGATTCTACGTTGATACGGGATGTGATTTTACAGGTTTTCTTTCCTTTTCCTTGCGTCTCCTATGAACGACACAAACAACTAACTACATAACTGTTTAGGGCCTATTTAGAAATATAAAAAAATTTAAATTTTAAAAAGATTTTTAACTCAAAATTTTAATTTATTTTTTCTAAAAATAAATAGTTATATTTATCTAAAAATGTTTCTATACCAAACTACATTTTAAAATCATAGTTTCAGATAAATTAATCAAAATAATTTTTAGAACAGTAAAAGAGCTTATAGACTACTCAATTACTATTTTACCTTTATTTTTTCTTATACCTTCTCTCATCTATCTTTTTCATTATCTCTCTTCTCTGCTCTCTCTCCTCTCTCATATCTTTTTTTCACCTTATCTCATCTCTCATACTTTTAATAAAATTAAACTATTTTTAATAAATTTTTAATTACAAAAATATTGTTAATAATAAATATTCAAATACTCACTTATCTAAATTTTTTTTATAAATCTTTTATAAAAGTTATTTTTTAAAATTTTTTTTATAAACTATTTTTTAAAAATTTATCCAAATACACAATTAGTTTTATTAGCTACTTGTTTCTCTACTTTTTTTGTGTTCTAATTTTATAAACGAGGTTGTTGCCGACTTTACCATTACTGGCATCATAAAATAGATCACGTTGCAAGAACCAAAATAAACAAATTGCTCAAATATACAAGACGACAGGAAACACTTTTTCAGAGCGACACACACTCGCACATATTGGCGTGTTGGCAGAATCTCGAAGGAAATATTTGAGAGATTTTGCAAGTTGTCAGCATGAAAATGATAATAACGGAACATTGAACTTTAAAGCCTGATCTTTTTTTAATAATTGTCACACACCCACATGGATGAGGTTTATGAACGCAGAATTGTATGCACTTTTTCACGAGTGTGTCTCGCTCATAATTTCACAGGCATGTGGTAGGCCACTTCTTGTAACTTCAACGAAAGTACGTACCTTGTTAGATTGTGAAGGCTAGGGAAAGGACCAAAATATTATAGAAATTTAAGGACGTGACAGTGGAAAAAAGCATTTAATTGGGCAAGCGCCGAATACAACATAGGTTGGTATGTGATGTGTTTTTACGTTGGATATTAAGATTTTCAAACATTTCATGTGCTGTGATCTTAACGATAATTTCCTCAGAGGTCAATCCGATTAATGAATATATGTTTTTTTTGTGTACGTGGATAGGTTATAAATATCTTTAAGTGCCTTTTACGTTTGATGCTTGAACTACTAGAATTCTATTCATTTTTTTCTTGCCAAAGGAATTTAATTCACTTAATGGGTGTGAGTCTGGAGAGCTTTCAGGGCAAGAAGCTTGCTTCTTGCATACTTCACATGGAATGGACACAAGTACATGGAATGCAACCTCACTCTGATGTGAAAATTTTGATGTTCTTAGTAAAATATGGGCTATTCAAGTTTAGTTTTCAAGGTGCTTAATAACTGAGTGCGCATGTGTATTATTCCTCTAATGTCTTTTAGGTAAGGAACGAGAATTATATAACTTTTAATTTCTATTTTTTTAATTATCAATTTAATTCTTAAATTTTGATTTGACACCATCGCTAACAACAATATCTAATCTCTCCAGAAAAAAATAAATCCCCTAAAATTAGGTCACTACGTATATATTACAACAGATAGCTTAAACTCTTAATTAACTGCTTGTTTAAGTAATTAGGGATCTCATTACTCTTGTGAACTCAAAACTTAATTAAAGATATATACTTCTTTAGTTTTTAATATAAAACTATTTAACTAATTTAATTAGATTAAAAAAATTAATTAAATTAATTAATATAATATATTTTCTTTAAAATATCGTAATTATTTTCTTTAATTTATTCTCTCAATTTTTATTTAATTATTATTTAGATAATATCAATAAAAATAAATTTAAAAAATTAATAAATATAAAAAAATATATTTTATATTTAAAATTAATATTAATTTTTAAATTAAATTATATTAAAAACTGGAGGAGTATTAGGTAAGAAAAATTACCGGACTCTGTAGAAAAGTGCCGAACGCTATTCAATATGGGCTTCCATTTTCGGGCCAAAATATGGGCTCATAATTCTCTATTATTTGTAAGCATTCTTTTCTCACAGAATATTTGTTACTGGTCATACTGGGCCTTCTATTCAGTGTAATCTACATGTCCACAAACGTATTCTTAAAAATGACCCACCTTATTATCAAAAAAAAAAAATACCCAATAGATTTAATTAACGAAAGAATTAACAGGCGATTCCTAAAAAATATTATTTTATTATAATTTTAATTATCTTATTTAAAAAAATATTTTAATTTTTAAATATTTAAAATTATATATAAAAATAATAAATAATTAATTCTATATAATATTAAATATGAAAGACTTCACCAACCTTTCCAAAAAAAAAAAAAATGACACATGCAAAATCATTTAAAGCATATTCAACGGTGTCACCACTTCTGCTTCTCCGTATCTTCTTCGACGTCATTGCTTCCCTACTCCTTCGCGTTCCACATATCTTCAGGTACTTCAGTATCACTTGTATCTGATTTTTATCATGTTCTGCACATGGTGAGGGTGAAACTTAATTTTATACAATATATGCTTTTTGGTTGAGACGACGCAGTCGATGTGAGCGGAGTTCGTATACACGGATTCCTTGCCCATAATTGTGTATTTATTTGATGTTTACTACATTTTGTGGCTTTTTCTTTCTTGATTTTCTCTATTCTGATGGAACCTTCAAGTAATTCTGCTTAATCCTATTTCCTCCTCCAAATTCAGGGTTCATTGGCTCAACGTTGCAATGCTATTTTCCGGATGCAGAGGCTAAGATTGTTTCCTTTGAATCGGAGAAGGAGGTAATATTCGTAGCTCGACACTTAGTCCCAGTGATAATTTGACTTGTTTACTTGCTAGCCCCCACTCTTATTGTACTTGAGTTACTAATTCAAATGAGTCTTATGCATGGTTTATTTTAATTTCCAGTGTTCTGTTGCACAGTTCTTATCTTGATAGTGGGATCGTTGGTAAATTTACGTGTTCGGATCTAAAACAGGAGAACTTTGATATATGCAGTCGATCAAGATGCTGAGGAAGCATTCAAGAAGACTGTGGAAATTGATACGCTCATAGATACGCTGAGGGAGGCAAATCCTCGGGAAGTAAGAATATAGATATCAAATTTCCCCAGCCTTCCTTTTACTTTTCATATCACATGGATAACGGATTGCGGCTTCTCCTGTAAGTTGTCCGCGGTGCTGCTATAATTTCCCCTGGACATAATTTATCTTAATTTATCAATTGGCTTTCAAATTCAATGCTTTTACCTAGAATTCATGGAAGTCTATTTAGTTTGTTGTTTGCATCATATTGGCGATGCAATTTCGTGTCCATATGAGAATGACATTATATATGATGTTATTCCATTCACTCAGGACCACGAGTATTTTTAGTTTTTTACTCAGTTCACTTCATAATTATTTTAAATGAAATTATTGTTATTTTCTTCTGTAAACAGTTTCAGAAACTTGTCGTTAAAAATATCCTTGCTTTCAATCCAAGCTTTTGGATCCTCCTTGCAGCAAGAACTGATACTTGCAAATCTGAGGATGATAAAGCAGGGTTTTTAATTTCTTAGAATGTTTCTTTATTGTCTCTTCATAGTCATAACATTATGTAAAAGTTGCTTTCATTTATTGTGAATGTGCAGAAAGATTACGAGGAGTTGGCTTTAACTGTGATGAATGTGGTGGATCGATTGGTTCATAAGACCAATGAACTTTCTTACCTCCGTCATCCTAGTAGCCAAGCTTGTTTTATTCTCTTTGATGCTTCTTTTGATGATAATCCTCTATATAATTTGACTCAGGAAAAAATAGAGTCTGCTACAGATGTCCTCAAGGGATTACTAAAACCTGTGGTTGATGATGTTGTTGAAGAGATTCCCTGGCCTCCCAGAGATCCTCAGGCCCTCACATTGATGGAAAAAGTAATTTTCACTTTCTCTCTGAATTGAGTGACATATTTTATTGCATAATGGGACATCTTTAAAAAATTAGGCTGTTTTTCTCAACTTCCATTGAGTGAAGAGATTAGGGGTGAGTTGTGATAACCCATCCCTAATATTAATAATTAAATTAGTTATTTGACTTTATAAGGATATCTGGCCAACTTTATGCAAAATCTCAACAAATGTCATGTCTTTCAATCTTCATTTAGTGAGCTGAAATATGCATGAGATGCTCTTGAAGATCAATGATCCACCATCAGTTTTTTCTGGAAACTGAATTCGATAAAGACTGACAGTAGTTATCTATAATAAAGAACAGTGGGTGATCTAAAGTCTAAACATAGTTGCCTGCATATTCTGATGTAGTAAACATAAATGAATATCGCACCATCTAGTCATTCCTGAAGGCAAAAGTGATCAAACTTCATGCAGATGAGCATATTTTGTTTTGAAGTTTTCTAATCTAAATGAAGAGCATATATGTTGGTCAGCAGGTTCGTGTTTCAACAACCTTGTTGTTGCTCACTCGTCTGTGTACGCAAAACGTATATTTCTTCAAAAAAGTCCCATCAAATTTCCAACTTGTAAGTTCAAATAATTAGGAAATTAAGTCAAAGGGAGCAGCAAGAAGGGAAATTGGACGAAGGTTTTCTTTCAGAAGTTAGTGCGCAGCTAAGACAGGTAAATCTCTTTCACTGCTTTTTATTCAACCAGCAATGATTTCAATTGCTGGTAATTCTAAAATCGAAATATTCAATTCTTGGGAATAATATTATTATGTCAATCAGTTATATGTTAAAAATATAACATGTATGAGGTATCAGAAATTTGCATAATTTTCCAAAGCTTCTTTCCTAAGAGCACTCAACTGCTTAGATTTTCATAGCAAAACGGGGAGGGGTTGAACTGCCTAGGTTTCTTTTTCAGTTTTTCCTGTATGTATATTCGCATTATCATCACTTAGTTTTCTTATAAATTTCCATTTTTATTAAAATAACCCTTGTAAGTTCATTGTGTAAATGCAGCGACATATACTTACTGAGATATTTATTATGTTTGCATCAGTTTCCTTTTTGTGCCTCATAGGATGTACTCAATACTCTATAGTATTGATATTGTCTTTCCTGCAATGCTCAGGCAAAAGAAGATGGAGATAAGCCCGGGCTGGAGGCTATGTTGCAAAAGGTCTTGCAGCTCTATGCTTCCAAGGTTCTCTCAAAACGTAGTTACGCCAATGAAGGTATGTTTTATATGCTGGTGCATCATACTTACCACAGGAATTTACATCTAACGAGATGAGCATTTGCTTTTGGAATCGTGACCCTAATTGAGAACTTGGCATATAGGTATCTTATGACTGGATTATGACGGTGACAGGATTTATATTTAGAAGAATTAGGTAAATAATATGAAAATATCTTATGTATCAATTTCTCTAGTATACTTCCCTGGGAAGCATATATTGACCTAAGTGAACAGGAGGAACATACAGGACACTATATTGGGAAAAGCAGGTCAAGTTTAGGGGGTCACTAAGATTTTCATTATTTGCCATATTTGAATAATTAAGTTTTATGGATCTTTGGTTTAGGTCGAGACTTCATTTTCTCCAAATTCGGTCTCTTCTATCTGCTCTTCTTAAGTGCAATGCTTGAATATTAATAAAATCTATTAATGTGATCGTCTGTCTGACTACAGCATATCCTTGTCGCTTGACATAAATGTTTAATCAAGTTATTATGAAGCTCTGCGTGCTCTTGTTGCATGAGAGGAAGCTTTCAGGGCCGAGCAGTTCCTTGAAACTATAATCCAAGGGGTCTTCATCACCGCAGAGTGTCATGTCTTACGAAATGATCTTATTTATGTGCTCAAGTGAAGGTTCCCAGGCTGGACTTCATTATTAAAAAATTTCCTTTGATGTATTTGAATTTCATTTAGGTTGATAAATTTACGGGGGTAAAATGAGTTAAATCAGTACAATGTCATGAAAAGAATGCCTGGCACAGTTTGTGGGGTCTCCTGACTATGCCTGTAATGTAGAGTTGAGTTTTGGTTAGATGAAAAGCTTGTGCAAAAGCTTCGTTGGAGACGAATATAGTAAAGACATGAACTTGGTATATCTACTGTTTCCTGCACCTTCTAGTTATAACCTCTCGATGATCAGAAATTTCATCACTATGAACAGAGTATCTAGATTGATAACGAGCCCATTTCTATCCCCATATGCGGTTACATTAGTCTCATTGACCAATTATTGGTTTCTTGCAGCCCCTGAAGAAGAATGGAACAATATTTTGGTCAAAGTGTTGACAATCGGCGCAGGGGAAGTTTCACCTGAGGAACTCAATGCTGTCTTGAAAAAACGAATCGAGCGCCCTTTGATTAGAACTGTGAGACAAAACCCTGCCTCTTGTCTGGAGATTTAATTATTCTTTGTATCTTTCCCTTCCTTTAACTGATGCCGTTCCCTTTATTTGTCCATGAAAAACAAAGGAGGGAGGTTCTTACCAGCAGCGCATTCTAACAGAATATCTCAAAGGCATTGAATCTAGAGCGGAGGAAATTGTTCAAGCTTTCCAGGGGAAACGTCAATAACATTTTTGTACATAACTGAAGATCAATTCGATGTCATTTATCACGATGATATTCTGCTTGATGCAATATGTTATTCTCTTTTTTGTAGAGGATATAAAGTGAATAAACACTTGGCGCGCTTGAAGAAGTTTAGACCAGCAGCTGTCTTCTGGCAGGTAGTAACCTACCCGTATTGATTTGACAATTAGCCTTAAGAATAGGATCTGGTCATTTTTAGCTTGTAATATATACAGTAGTAGGCTATGGGTTCAACACTTAAAACTATATCAAATGGAACAAAATAAGGGTGATATTTAATGTTGGAACAAAATAAGGGTGATATTTAATGTTGGATATAGTTATATTTAAAATATTATCTGGTATTAAATATGGACATTTTTACTACAACAACAACAACAACAAGCCTTATCCCATTAAATGGGGTCGGCTACATGGATCATACGACGCCATTGTGCTCTATCGAAAACTAAATCCTTAGATAGGTTATTGACCAGGAGATCCCGTTCAATGACCTCTTTGAGCGTTCTCTTTGGCCTTCCTCTACCCCTTTTAACCGGTGTCCATACTATTTGATCCACCCTCTTCACCGGCGCATCCCTTGGCCTTCTTTATACGTGTTCAAACCACCTAAGACGGTTCTCTACCATTTTCTCTTCAATAGGTGCCACTCCAACTCTTCCCCGTATATGTTCATTACGAATCTTATCTTTTCTTGTATGCCCACACATCCATCTCAACATCCTCATCTCAGCTACCCCAACTTTATGCTCTTGTTGTCCTTTTAAAGCCCAGCATGCACTTCCATAAAGCATTGCTGGTCTTATAACAGTGCGATAAAACTTTCCTTTTACTTTATCTGGTACTTTCCGATCACATATAACCCCAGTAGCCTTTCTCCATTTAAACCACCCAGCCTGAATTCTATGATTAACATCCTCCAAAATTTCACCGTCCTTCTGTATTATTGATCCCAAATATTTGAACTTATCTATTTGTGAAATAACTTGATTTCCCAATCTGACCTCCAAGTTACTTCTAACTTGTCTCTTATCAAAGTTACAATGCATATATTCCGTTTTACTTCTACTCAGACGAAAACCCTTCGACTCTAAAGTACTTCTCCATAACTCAAGTTTAAAATTAATCTCTTCTCTTGACTCCGCCACAAGAACTATATCGTCCGTAAAAAGCATGTATTTAGACATTTTTACTAATAAAAATTTAAATATTGATTTGTTATATTATGATAAACTAATTACTTATGTTAAACTTAATTCTAAAGCCATTTTAATTTGAGAGAAATGTTTGCAAGCTAGCTCAAATGTTGGAATCTGTCTCGTAATAGTCTTTTTGTCGTGGGCCTAAGTGTGATAATGTTGGAATCAGTCAATCAGGTAATGTTTTAGAAGAAGAAGGTCCATAACCGCAGCGATATGGTGTGTGTTTGGTTCCGGTTTTAGGCCTAAACTAATAAACTAATAGTTAAATAAATTTATAGATTAAATTATAATTTTAAATAAAAATTTAAATAAAAAAAGGATTTATAGATTGTTTTATGTCTACTTTTGCTGTCTACTGTCGTCATCCAAATCTCATTCGCCATTGTAGTATATGCTCTGCTTTTGCCTTCTGCTATCATCACATATGCTTTGCTGCTGTGCGCCACACTATTGTCGCTTTTGGTTCTCATCGTTCTCATCACTTCAAGTTTTTGTCGTCGTTGCTTTTGGTTCTCATTGTTGTCCATCATCGTATACAGGGATATTCATAAAGTCTGTGACTCAATATATTCACCCGAATTCACAAAAAAAAAATCTTATTCAATAGGGTAGAGTTAGATATTAAAATATAAAATATAATTTATACTTTTTTTGAGTTAGACATCGAGCAGAGAAATTATCTTGTCTATGAGTATTTATTCTTTTATATTTTTTTTATTTTTCTCTCTAAATACTACACTTAAAAAGTATAATATAATAGCCACTGGTGTCTAAACTGTCATTTTAAAAATATAAGTAGTTAAGTAAGTAAGTTATATCTTTTAATATTTATAACTATATTAATTTTTTCTTTTTCTTTAACTTTACTAATATGATTATATTATAAATTATAATTATTTATTTTATTTTTTTAGATACTTCATTCTTATCAACATTTGATAAATTGATATAAAGTTACAACTACAAATTACTTAAATTTTAAGACTTTTTTTTATATGTAATAAATTTTAAGATTTTAATTATTATTTTTTTGTTGTCTTATTTTTAGTAGATTATAGATATTATTTAACTCTTGAAGACATATGAATATTATATTATTTTAAAAATTTATAATTGTATATTATTTTCTACAATATAAGCATAGCATCACAACTTAAACATATATAACTCGCCCACATTTAGCCTGTTTATACCTAGCTTAAAATAGTTATAGCTTTTATCAGGTAGGGTCAAATATTGAGTAGTAAAATATAACCTATATTTTTTTAAAATAAGATATCATGTAGAGAGATCACTCTACTTAATTTTATCCATGAATACCCCTAATCGCATATGCTCTATCATCGATAAATTTTCTAGTTCTCGTCATCGCATATGCTCCGTTATCGTTGTTTTTCCTCTACTCTACCGTGGTCCTCATCTATTGTGGTTACTGTATGAACTTTTCGTAAAAAAAAATATCCAAAAAGCTTATAAATTATTAATTTTTTTAAAAGTTAAATTAAATAGGTATATTTTCTTAAAATTAGCTTGAAAAGAATAATCCGAATAAATAATTGGCGGTAAACTTGATTTACATTTTGCTCTGTCTAGATCTGAGGTTATTATCATATTTTGGGAAAAATAACTGGAAAGTTGTTTCCATTAAAACCAGTAAACCACATTGGTCTCAGCCGACGTGATTTCAAGCATCTTCTGAGTTCAATTCAACTGATTCTTTTATCCTTTTGGCCAAGAATTTCATTATAGCTCAACTGATGTTTATTCAGTTTTCATCAATTTCGTTCTTGAAATTTCATCAGATTAAAAATCGATAAAACCTTCTTGTTCACAATTCCTCTTAAACGGACAATATCTGCAATGTTATATTTCCCAAAAAGTTTACAACCACAAAATGGTTAAAAAAAAATTATACATGCAACATTGCCATGAAAAATTGTCCAATTTCTGTATATTAATTAATTATCGAATATATATTTTTGGCCACCAATTATTGAATATTGAATGCCGGGAAAAAAGACCATTACCTGACATTTTATCTTCCTGGTACGCGCGGTAGAATGGATCATGACCGTTAATATGGAATCCAACGGCCATAATCAGTGCAATTCTGACGAACTCAAGGCATTTTAATCCAATTCTCAGAAATTACCTTTAATAATTCCCCTCCTTCCCTCTCTTGCCCTCCAAAATTAGGACACGATCTATAAGAACACTCAGATCTAGGAGGTGCCTGCAAATCCTCCTACTTTTCATGATCCTTTGTTATAGTTTCGTCTCCTGTTGGAGTTTTCTCAAGCTGATGGATTTATATCCTGCTCTTGTTTTCGAATTATCGCGTAGCTTTGAAGTTTAATGTAGAGCTCTCTATCCTACGGCTTTGTTGTTCAACGTAGAATCAGTGGTTACTGTTTCTTGTTGAGTTCGATTTGGGTTTGATTTAGCTGGCTGGGGCCTCTGTGATTTGCTGGATTCTTCAGGGTGTTGGATTGACTTGGGTACCTTTTGAACTGATCTTGGGACGAAGTGATCCTCGAAGATGTTGACAAAGTTCGAGACCAAGAGTAATAGAGTAAAGGGGCTGAGTTTCCACAGTAAGAGACCGTGGATCCTAGCAAGTCTTCACAGTGGTGTGATCCAGTTATGGGATTATCGCATGGGCACTCTCATTGACAGATTTGACGAGCACGATGGACCTGTACGAGGCGTCCACTTTCACAAATCTCAGCCGCTGTTTGTCTCTGGAGGTATCTGATTTACTTTTTATTTCCCTTTCCTTCGAACTTGTTATTGCGAATCCGATAATATAAACTTGTAGATATGCTCCTTTGTTAATAGTGCTAATCTTATTGATATTGGAGGACAAATCGTGGCTCATATTATTTAGAATATTCGAAGACGTGTAGATCTAGCTTAGTTATTACTGATTGCTGCCCTTTTAAAGAAAAATCAAATTTGTAAAATTTGAACGTTGATATACACTACCAACTACTATGAGATTGAGGTTCAGGATGAGATGACAATACTAGTCCTAGTGTGCCGTTCGTGTGTGTATCTTATGACAAGGTTGAGATCTTTATCAACTTCCTATAGTTTTTAATGAGATATGCGTATATCAGAGCATGGTATATTTAACTCGTTATTTCATTTCTCTTGGTTTAGTTGGATCGCTTAAGAATAAATATTCTGGATTGATTTGTCTCTTGGTGTTTAAATTGTAAATGGTTTTAGTTGTGTTTCATTATTAATGTTGATCCAAGGATTACACAAAGAAACTCAGAGTATGGAAGTTTCTCTGCTGGTAATGCTGTAGAATGAGAAATGTTTTTGATCGAGAATAGTTTATCTCTTCTCATCAATCATAATTTAATGATCATGGGATCTTCTATTTGTTTCCTTTTGGCAGGGGATGACTACAAGATAAAAGTTTGGAACTACAAGATGCATAGGTGCCTGTTTACTCTTTTGGGGCACCTGGATTATATCCGTACTGTGCAGTTTCATCACGAGTTCCCATGGATTGTGAGTGCCAGTGATGATCAGACAATTCGTATTTGGAACTGGCAATCACGTAACTGCATATCTGTCTTGACTGGCCACAATCATTATGTAATGTGTGCATCTTTCCACCCTAAAGAGGACCTTGTTGTTTCTGCCTCATTGGATCAGACTGTTCGGGTTTGGGATATTAGTTCTCTTAAAAAAAAGTCTGCTTCTCCTTCTCCTTCAGATGACTTGTTGAGACTTAGTCAGATGAATACAGATCTTTTTGGTGGTATTGATGCTGTGGTCAAGTATGTTTTGGAAGGTCACGATAGAGGAGTCAATTGGGCTGCATTCCATCCCACTCTCCCTCTCATTGTCTCAGGAGCAGATGATAGGCAGGTTAAAATTTGGAGAATGAATGGTAAGCCTCAAAAACAAGAAAATCTAAGTAACCGCTCTGTTTCTTCTCTCTCAGCTTTGCAATTGAATCTTTCTTGGATCCTTGTTAATAGATGGGTTTTTTTCTACTCCTGTTGCTGTTTACTCGATTTATGATGAATACGAGGGTTTTAGGCCCCTTAAAAAGAATGTTATAAGGATATTATTAGCTGAGATTTTTGGTTGACAGTAAGCATAAGCGCATTCTGTTTTCTGTTTTTAGCAATAATATATATTGAATAACTCCTCCTTTTATTTGTTTTGCATGCCATTATTTTTATTATTATTTTGGTAAAGCATGCCATTATTTTAAAACAAGAGTAATAGAGTAGTTTCTTGTTTTATTTACAGAGACAAAGGCTTGGGAAGTGGACGCTTTAAGGGGGCACATGAATAATGTATCATGTGTTATGTTCCATTTAAAACAAGATATAATTGTCTCCAATTCTGAGGACAAAAGTATTCGAGTATGGGATGCAACGAAGAGGACTGGGATTCAAACTTTTCGACGGGAGCATGACCGCTTTTGGATTCTTGCTACACACCCTGAAATGAATCTGTTGGCAGCTGGTCATGATAGTGGTATGATTGTCTTTAAACTGGAGAGAGAACGACCAGCCTTTGCAGTTAGTGGAGACTCTCTGCTCTATACTAAGGACCGGTTTTTGAGACACTATGAGTTTTCAACACAACAGGATACCCAAGTGCTTTCAATTCGACGACCTGGTCTCAATCAAAGTCCAAAAACTCTTTCCTACAGTCCAACTGAAAATGCTGTCCTCCTTTGTTCAGATGTAGATGGGGTATCTTATGAGTTATATATCATATCCAAGGATGGCATTGGTAGGGGTGATATGCAAGATGCAAAGAAAGGAGCTGGAGGATCAGCTATTTTTGTGGCTCGGAACAGGTTTGCTGTGCTTGATAAAAGTAACAACCAAGTTCTATTGAAGAATTTGAAGAATGAGCTTGTTAAAAAGGGTGCTCTCCCGATAGCCACAGATGCTATCTTCTATGCTGGAACAGGTAACCTATTATGCAGGGCAGAGGATAGGGTGGTTATATTTGATCTTCAGCAGAGGATAATTCTTGGTGAACTTCAGACACCCTTTGTCAAGTATGTTGTTTGGTCTAATGATATGGAACGTGTTGCCTTGCTCAGCAAACACGCCATTGTCATCGCTAGCAAGAAGCTTGTACATCAATGTACTCTGCATGAGACAATCCGTGTAAAAAGTGGGGGCTGGGATGACAATAGTGTTTTTATTTACACAACTTTAAATCACATCAAATACTGTCTTCCAAACGGAGATAGTGGCATAATTAAAACACTTGATGTCCCAATTTACATTACAAAGATTTCTGGAAATACAATCTTCTGCTTGGATCGAGATGGGAAAAGCAGGGCCATAGTTATTGATGCCACCGAGTATTTGTTCAAACTTTCCCTGCTGAAGAAAAGTTATGATCTTGTTATGAACATGATAAAAAACTCGCAACTCTGTGGGCAGGCTATGATTGCTTACCTGCAACAGAAGGGTTTTCCTGAGGTTGCACTTCATTTTGTTAAGGATGAGAGAACTCGGTTCAATTTGGCTCTTGAGAGTGGGAACATTCAGATAGCAGTTGCATCAGCTACAGCAATTGATGAGAAAGATCACTGGTATCGGCTGGGAGTTGAGGCTCTTCGCCAGGGTAATGCTGGTATAGTGGAGTATGCATACCAGAGGACCAAAAATTTGGAGAGATTGTCATTCCTTTATCTTGTAACTGGAAACATGGACAAACTTTCCAAAATGTTGAAAATTGCTGAAGTCAAGAATGATGTGATGGGTCAATTTCACGATGCCTTATATTTGGGTGATGTCAGTGAACGTGTGAAGATCTTGGAAAATGCAGGCCATCTGCCTCTTGCTTACATCACTGCATCAGTTCATGGGTTGAATGATGTCGCTGAACGTCTTGCAGCTGAACTTGGGGATAATATTCCTTCTTTGCCGGAGGGAAAAGTACCAACTCTCCTGATGCCCCCATCCCCCATTTTGTCTGCTGGTGATTGGCCTCTTCTTAGGGTTATGCGAGGCATATTTGAAGGTGGGCTTGACAATATTGGCCAGGATGGGATTGATGAAGAGGATGAAGTTGCTGATGGTGACTGGGGTGAGAGGCTAGACGTGGGTGAAGAAGATGTCTTACAAAATGGGGATGTGACGAGCATTCTGGAGGATGGAGATGCAGCTGAAGAAAAAGAAGGAGGAGGAGGATGGGATCTTGAAGATCTTGAACTTCCTCCCGAATTAGATACCCCTAAGACTGCTGTAAACACCCATTCCACAGTGTTTGTTGCCCCAACATTTGGCATGCCAGTGAACCAGATATGGATCCAGAAATCATCTCTTGCAGCTGAACAGGCGGCTGCTGGCAACTTTGAGACTGCGATGCGGTTGCTTAATAGGCAACTTGGCATTAAAAATTTTGATCCTTTAAAATCTCTGTTTCTTGATCTTCATGCTGGTAGCCATTCATATATGTGTGCATTTCCATCAGTTCCAGTGGTTTCACTGGCAGTAGAGAGGGGATGGATTTCGTCTGCTAGCCCAAATGTGAGGGGTCCACCAGCTCTCGTGTTCAATTTCTCTCAATTGGAAGAGAAGCTTAAAGCTGGTTATAGGGCAACAACATCTGGGAAATTCACTGAGGCTCTTCGGCTTTTCACTAGCATTCTTCATGCAATTCCTGTTATTGTCGTTGAGTCAAGAAGGGAAGTTGATGAAGTGAAGGAGTTAGTTATCATTGTTAAAGAATATGTCTTGGGTCTGCAAATGGAGCTGAAGAGAAGGGAAATGAAGGATAATCCAGTACGCCAGCAAGAGCTTGCAGCATATTTCACTCACTGCAACCTTCAAATGCCTCACCTGAGGCTTGCCTTGCTAAATGCGATGACTGTCTGCTACAAGGCAAGGAACCTTGCCACCGCTGCTAATTTTGCCAGGAGGCTGCTTGAGACCAATCCCACCATTGAAAACCAAGCTAAGACAGCGAGACAAGTGCTAACAGCTGCAGAAAAGAATATGACAGATGCCACTGAATTGAACTATGATTTCCGGAACCCATTTGTGATTTGTGGTGCAACCTATGTGCCAATTTATCGAGGACAGAAGGATGCCTCTTGCCCATATTGTAGTTCCCGGTTCGTGCCTAGTCAGGAGGGGCAGCTATGTACTGTTTGTGACCTTGCAGTTGTAGGTGCAGATGCTTCTGGTTTACTATGTTCTCCTGCGCAGATACGGTGATTAAAGTAACGGACAAGAACCATACTTCAACCAGAGTTTCATGTCACCATTTAGAAGGAATGAGATTGTTTGATCCCCGACTCTTGGCATATAGAGGTAACTGATAGCAATGGCAAACAAGTTCCCCTTGGCCTGTTAATCTCCTTTTTTTGTCCATCTTCTTACTTCTATTTAGTTGATAATGGTTTTTAATATAATGAGGCAACAAGCACATTTCGGTAATTCAACCTTTGGCTATTTTTGTTCGTTGTTCAAAGACAAGAATGCCCTCTTTTTTTATAATTATTTTTCATATAGGGAGGCAAACTTGTGAATGCAAGCAGGTGCAGTTGGGCAATGCTTCTTATTTTTCTCTGTCAAATCAATGTTTCAATTGATTGGCTGTGAAAGAAATACTTTGGTTTTAGTTATAATAGAAGCTAAACTGTCAGGGATGGCAGTTTCTCAGAGCTGTATGTGAGCGACATTATTTCAGCAGTGATAACTTCTGTAGAAAATCCATTTTGACATAGGGCCATGCATATTTGTCGGTAAACTTGGCGGTGACGAACATTTGCCGGTGGGTCTCGACTGAAAAAGAGAGCCCAGAAAAGGAAGTGGGGCGGGAAAATCGCAGTAGGTTGTCCTCTTGATAAGTTGGAAACGAGTTTCCGATGGGGATTATGAAGCAATTACAAGTTGTTCCTTTGTTGAAGTTGGCATATTAGCTTGAAATAAGCCTGGTTGTTGCTCAAACTGAGGTGCCGAGGGTTAAATTGACTAATGTCTGCGGTCAGCAGTTGTAGTTATGAAAACCGGATCAAAATTTGTTAAAAAGACCGGGAAATTTGTGTCAGAACTCAGAACTGGTCTGAAAAAGAGAGAAAACAGATAAAAATAAGAAAAAAAAGTGAGATTATCATTGAAATAGGTTATATTCTCTCTATTTTTAATATATAATTTAATTAAAAAATTAATTATAATATTAAATATAAGATATATTTTTTATATTTTTTATCTTTTTAAATTATTTTTATTAATATTTTCTAAATTATAATTAAATAAAAGGGAAGTGAAAGAATTAAAAAATATTATTATAATATTTTAAAAAAATTATGATATGTTAATTAATTTAATTAATTTTTATAATTTAATTAAATTAATTAAATGAGTTTTATATTAAGGATTAAATTAGTAACTTTTATTTTCTAACTTTATAGCTAATATAAAAATAACATCATTTTGAAATAAATTATCTTTCTTCCTATATTTTAATGTGATATAACAATTATTTTTTTAAGAAATTACATTTCACTCAAAAATTACATCAAGATGGCTATCCTCTTATACAACAATAAACTTTATTCTATTAAATGTAATTGGTTATATGGATTATACGATATCATTATACTCTATTAAAAATTAAATTCTTGGATAGATTATTGACCAGGAGATTTTGCTCAATGACCTTGTTGAACGTTTTCTTTAGCCTTCATCTACTCATTTTAACTGGAGTTCATACTGTTTTATCCACCCCCTCATCGGTGCATCCCTTGGCCTTTTTTGCACATGTTCAAACCATCGAAAACGATTCTCTACCAATTTCTCTTCAATATGTGCCACTCCAACTCTTACCCGTATTTATTTATTATGAATCTTATATTTTTTCTGTATGTCCACATATCCATCTCAACATTCTCATTTCAGTTACCCCAACTTTATGCTCTTGCTGTCATTTTAAAGCCCAACGTTCACTTCCATAAATCATTATTGATCTTATAGTAATGCGTTAAAACTTCCATTTTACTTTATCTAGTATTTTCTGATAACATATAACCAAAGTAGCATTTCTCCATTTAAATCATCTAGAATGAATTCTATGATTAACATCCTCTAAAATTTCACTATCATTCTATATAATTGATCCCAAATATTTGAACTTATCTATTTATGGAATAACTTAATCTCCTAATTTGACCTCTAAATTACTTCTAACTTATCTCTTATTAAAATTACAATGTATATATTCAATCTTATTTATACTTAGACGAAAATCCTTAAACTTTAAAGTTATGGCCATCATCTTATATAAAATAATAATTTATTTGTAAAATATAACATATCAAATCTAAAAAATATTAAACTTTTATTGTCATTATTTTTATTATAGTAATAAGATTGATTTAATAAGTTTTATTATAGTAGATTATTGATTGGCTCTTTTGAGATCAAATACTTCTCTAATCTTAAATATAAAACTTAATGTATAGTGCATCATTATAAACTATATTTTATATTTAAAATCATAAGAGTATATAATTAAGATTCAGTTTTAACTTATTTGATTTGAATGAAGTAAATATTAAGTTATGAAATTAGCAATGGTTTTTTTACCTCTTTGATGTTATAATATATGAAAAAATAATATACATGTCTAGGCTTTGATATAAGATATAATATATAATATAATTATACTAGGTTTTTATATTAAGTCTAATCCAACCACAATTGCATGACACTTTGATGTTTATAAGATTAAATGTATTATTTTTTCTACTTTATTCAATTGATGAAGATGTGATATATATAACTATTTGGAGTGTATTCTATTTCTAGAAAGTATAATTTTATTGTGGTTCTAGTTGCGACGTTTGGGGAGGCATTATAGCTCTTGAGTGTATAAATTTACGCTTGAGGATAATTGATGCCTCATTGTGCTTAACATTAATATCACTTAAGAAGAAATGAGATTTCACCGTGTCTTTAAATCGTAAATGAGTGCCATCCCTTTCTAAAAGAAATTTGTATAAAAAAAAATACTGTCCCTAATTTTTCCTACTTCATCAATTATCCGATTGGTAAGTATACTTTGTAGTTTACAAAATTAAATATATTATTCTTCCTCTTTTAATATTTCTGCAATGTGTCCCTAATTTTTTTTTTCTTGGCTTGCTTCTGTATTCGTCTGGTTTTCTTGTTTTTTTCTGGCATGGGAATTTGACTTCATCAATTTCTTTCCTCTGCTTCTTTAATTCTATTTAATCTTGTATCGATTTCTTCATAATACATATCTTACTTAAAAAGTAAGCTAAATATGAACCCCCGCTGATAGCCCCCCAAAAAAAACTGAACAACCGCGAAAACATGGCATGGAATTTCCTATTCATCCCTCATCGTTCCACAAGTCAGTAAAATGCAAAGAGAAAACATAAAATGAAAGAAAAAAAATAGAAACAATAAGAATAAGACAGGTTGAATTGGAACTGTGCAAAATAAAAAGGCGTTTCGAAATTTCCATTCGTGCAGTTCTTAAATTGCAAAATTCCAAACACTCTCTCTCCTTTCCTTCCCATTCTCCGCTAAAACTACAGACACTACACAAGCCAGAGCCAGATCTCATCTCAAGAGAGGTCTGAAAATCCGTCTCCTCTCTCCACTTTCGATCCAATTATCCTCTTTTACTAATCTCTGCAACTTCTATCTTTATATATGCACGTTAGTGCAGGTCTGTCGGTGAACTTGATTATAGATGCGTTAAATTGTTTGTTGAACGTGATTTCTTCACCGTAATAAGATCTGAGGTAAAGTTTCTTTGTTATCATATGAACATTGGGATTTAAATCAATTGAGTGATCCCATGTGGTGGGTTATTTGTTTTTCTCTCTCTATCCCCTGTCTATTTAGTTGGTACATGTGGGAAAATGCTGGACGATTTTGATTCTTATATTGGAAATTTTATATCCCGTGATTCTGCTTGGCTTCATAGAGTTCTTTTTGTAATTCAACATAAACATTATTGATGATTTTACGTGTGAATTGCGTTTTCGGTTGGAATTCAGTTTGATCTGGTTTTGATTCTGATGGAATGGGAATCTAAAGCAATTGGATTGTGCAGAGACTGTGTTTGTGATACGGTGATTGAGGAAGATGTTGACGAAGTTTGAGACCAAAAGTAATAGAGTGAAGGGGCTTAGTTTCCACAGCAAGAGACCGTGGATCCTTGCGAGTCTTCACAGTGGCGTGATCCAGCTATGGGACTACCGAATGGGCACCCTGATTGACAGATTCGATGAGCATGATGGGCCTGTTCGAGGTGTTCATTTCCACAACTCTCAGCCTCTCTTTGTTTCTGGAGGTACCTTATTTACGGCGCCACTATGTTACTTTGCTTTCTGTATGTTTGATCACTATCTTCCCTGGCCGTTTAGTATCTGATCCACTAATTCTTAATCTGAGCGATTGTCAGATAAAGAATAAATGGTGGTCCTTGCTTTCGTTTTCTTCTTATGTGTTTGTATTTTAAGCTGCATAAACAATAATGCATGTTTAGAAAAATTACTTACAAGATGCCTCTTGTTTATTTGTCCTCCATGGAATAATTTGCCTTGTCAATTTAACTTTTGTTGCCCCATTTTTTTCTGTTACACTCTTCCTTTGGCGTATACTTGCCCCAGGATGGTGCAACAGGTAATACCAAGAGCAACAAGGAGACGGAATGAGCTTTATTGATTGTCAAGATTTATTTGAGTTGTTTTTAACACATGGGATATACTCGGGCCATAATTGAACTCTCTGGATTGGAAACTATGTGACTGATATGAATATAGGTTTAGACAACATTTGGACGTTACGTGTTGTCCTGATGTTTGGATTTTTTTTTTTTTTAATGTTTGGGTTCTTTGGGTTGATTGGGATGTGGCAGATTTTTATTTCTTACTGGCAAGGAGGGATTTCACTTCTCGATGATTTTTATTATTATTATTTTTTCCTGTGGACAGGGGATGATTACAAGATTAAGGTTTGGAACTACAAGGTGCACAGATGTTTGTTTACTCTTTTAGGACACCTCGATTATATTCGTACAGTGCAATTTCATCACGAAAACCCATGGATTGTGAGTGCTAGTGATGACCAGACCATTCGCATTTGGAACTGGCAGTCACGTACCTGTATTTCTGTTTTAACTGGCCACAACCATTACGTTATGTGTGCTTTGTTCCACCCAAAAGAGGATCTTGTCGTGTCAGCCTCCTTGGATCAGACTGTTCGTGTATGGGATATTGGTGCTCTCAAGAGGAAGTCTGGGTCTCCTGCTGATGACATTCTGCGACTGAGTCAGATGAACACAGATCTCTTTGGTGGCGTTGATGCGGTTGTTAAGTACGTCTTGGAAGGTCATGATCGTGGTGTCAATTGGGCTTCATTTCATCCCACTCTGCCTCTTATTGTCTCAGGAGCTGATGACCGGCAAGTGAAACTCTGGAGGATGAATGGTAGGTATATAAATTAGTTATATACTTTATGGAGTCCTGAATAATAATTAATTGCAAACATATATGGCTTTTCATTTCTTATTCTAAATATTGAACAGGCTACATTTTTACCTAGAGATTGACTCTAGTCTGATTATTTGTATTAGTTTCGAGGAACTTGCGTGAATTTGTTGGCATGAAATTACAGGTCCAAGGCAGTTATTACATGAATTAACATTTATAGGCTGTTTTACGGTAAAAGGGCGTAGTAGTTAAAACTTTGAAAGTACTTTCCTATGTTTTTAATAAAATATACTTTCTTTTCCAGACACTAAAGCATGGGAAGTTGACACGTTGAGAGGGCACATGAATAATGTTTCATGCGTTATGTTCCATGCCAAACATGATATCATTGTGTCAAATTCTGAGGATAAAAGCATTCGTGTATGGGATGCAACAAAGCGGACTGGAATTCAAACATTCCGCCGAGAGCATGACCGATTTTGGATTCTTGCAGCACATCCTGAAATGAATCTGTTGGCAGCTGGTCATGACAGTGGCATGATAGTCTTTAAGCTGGAGAGAGAAAGGCCAGCTTTTGCAGTTAGTGGTGACTCTCTGTTCTTCACAAAAGATAGGTTTTTACGTTTTCATGCATTTTCAACGCAGAGAGAGACACAAGTACTCCCAATTCGACGACCTGGTTCTTTAAACCTCAATCAAAGCCCAAAGACTCTTTCTTATAGCCCAACTGAAAATGCTGTTCTTCTTTGTTCGGATGTTGATGGTGGATCTTATGAGTTGTACTCTATATCCAAGGACAGTTTGGGCAGGGGTGACATGCAAGAAGCAAGGAGAGGACAAGGAGGATCGGCAGTCTTTGTGGCTCGAAACAGATTTGCTGTGCTTGACAAAAGCAACAACCAAGTCCATGTAAAGAATTTGAAGAATGAGCTCGTAAAAAAAAGTGCCCTCCCAATTCCCACCGATGCTATTTTCTATGCAGGAACAGGGAACTTGCTGTGTAGGTCAGAGGACAGAGTTGTTATATTTGACCTTCAGCAGAGAATTATTGTTGGTGATCTTCAAACCCCTTTTATTAAGTATGTTGTCTGGTCTAATGATATGGAGAATATTGCCTTACTCAGCAAGCATGCCATTATTATTGCAAGCAAGAAGCTTGTGCACCAGTGCACACTCCATGAAACAATTCGTGTAAAAAGTGGAGGCTGGGATGACAATGGTGTATTTATTTACACAACATTAAATCACATCAAATACTGTCTTCCTAGCGGGGATAGTGGAATAATTAAAACACTTGATGTCCCCATTTATATTACGAAGGTTTCTGGAAACACAATATTCTGCTTGGATCGGGATGGTAAATGCAAATCTTTTGTCATTGATGCGACTGAATATATTTTTAAACTTTCTCTGTTAAAGAAAAGATATGACCTTGTCATGGATGTGATAAGGAATTCGCAGCTTTGTGGGCAGGCTATGATTGCTTATCTACAACACAGAGGATTTCCTGAGGTTGCTCTTCATTTTGTGAAAGATGAGAGAACTCGGTTTAATTTGGCCTTAGAGAGTGGGAACATTCAAGCTGCAGTTGCATCAGCTACAGTAATTGATGAGAAAGATCATTGGTATCGTTTGGGGATTGAGGCACTTCGTCAAGGAAATGCTGGTATAGTAGAGTATGCATACCAGAGGACCAAAAATTTTGAGAGACTGTCTTTCCTTTATCTCATCACTGGTAACATGGATAAACTTTCCAAGATGTTGAAAATCGCTGAAGTTAACAATGATGTGATGGGTCAGTTTCACAATGCCTTGTATCTGGGTGATATCTACGAGCGTGTTAAAATTTTGGAATCGGTGGGTCATTTGCCTCTTGCTTATGTCACTGCATCAGTCCATGGGCTACGTGATGTTGCTGAACGTATTGCAACTGAACTTGGGGAAAATGTCCCACCTTTGCCTGATGGAAAAACACCGTCCTTTTTTATGCCACCATCACCTGTCATGTGCGGTGGGGATTGGCCCCTTCTAAGGGTCATGCGAGGCATCTTTGAAGGGGGCTTTGACAATATTGGTCAGGCTTCTGCTGATGAAGAGTATGAGGCTGCTGATGGAGATTGGGGTGAGGAGCTTGACATGGTTGATGTGGATGGTTCACAGCATGGAGATGTTTCTGCAATTTTGGAGGATGGAGAAGTGCGTGAAGATAACGATGAAGAGGGTGGATGGGAGATGGAAGACTTAGAGCTGCCTCCTGAAGCTGACACTCCAAAAGCTTCCTCTGGTATGCGATCTTCAGTTTTTGTTGCCCCACAACCTGGCATGCCGGTAAGCCAGATATGGATCCAGAGGTCATCTCTTGCAGCTGATCATGCTGCTGCTGGGAATTTTGATACTGCAATGAGGCTACTGAACCGACAACTTGGGATTAAAAATTTTGCCCCCTTGAGATCCATGTTTCTTGATCTTTATAGCAGCAGCCATTCCTATCTGCTTGCATTTTCGTCTGCTCCAATAATAACACTTGCAGTTGAAAGAGGTTGGACTGAGTCATCTAGTCCAAATGTAAGAGGCCCACCCGCTCTTTCTTTCAAACTGTCCCTACTGGATGAAAAGCTCAAAGCTGGTTATAAGTTAACAACAGCCGGGAAATTCACTGAAGCTCTACGGACATTCATTAATATCCTTCATACAATCCCTTTGATTGTAGTTGAGTCAAGGAGAGACGTGGATGATGTGAAGGAATTGATTATCATAGTCAAAGAGTATGTTTTGGGTCTGAAGATAGAGCTGAAGAGGAGGGAAATTAAGGATGACCCAGCACGTCAGCAGGAACTTGCAGCATATTTCACCCATTGCAACCTTCAGACGCCTCACTTGAGGCTGGCTTTGCTGAATGCAATGTCTGTCTGCTACAAGGCAAAGAACCTTTCCACAGCTGCAAACTTCGCCAGGAGGCTACTTGAAACCAATCCTACTATTGAAAACCAAGCTAAGACTGCTAGGCAAGTACTGGCAGCTGCAGAAAGGAATATGACTGATGCCACACAACTGAACTACGATTTCCGAAACCCATTTGTGACTTGTGGTGCTACCTATGTACCAATTTATCGAGGACAGAAGGATATCTCATGCCCATATTGCATGTCCCGTTTTGTGCCAAGTCAGGAGGGGCAGATTTGTGCCGTCTGTGATCTTGCAGTGATTGGCGCTGATGCTTCTGGATTGCTCTGTTCACCTTCCCAAGTAAGGTGATAGCTCTGGTGGTCTATAGGGAGCATTTTTCAATTCATTTCTGGTCAGTTTTCTACAGAAGATACAAACCCATTGGTCTACTAATATTTCCTCGTAGAAATTAGGTATAGTCCGGAAGAAATACTGTTTGAGTGAATTTCTTTATTTTGTCTTCTTTTTTTAAAAAAAAAATATCTTTTTTATTCTATTAAATTGAAATTCTTTCTCACTGTAATAAAATTGTCATACTTTGGGTGGGCTTAGTTTTCGGTACAGAAAAGGGTGAATGGCCGCACTTAGATGAGATGATGGGTTCTAGGGTACCTAACTTGCTTGAGTTGCGGTTCTTGCAGATACATTCGGCAAAATGCATTTCATTTGTGTTTAGTCGAGGTTTCATTCATTTAGTGGTAAGACAATGCTGCTTCTATCATAATTCAGGAACTCCCTATTCTTTATTTGATTGTCGGTGCCACTTCATTGATCATCGGAATTGTAATCCCTCTTTAACATTTTAGCCTTTTTAACTGTAGATGATTGTTGGTTGCCTTAATTCATTTATATATAATCTACACACATAATCATTCCTCACTAGATCTGACGTGATGTCAGGATTAGAATTTTATTTTATATGGAAACTTGTCGGACCTCGAGTTCTTACCTGCGTATTGAAATTTCAGGATTGTAATACGCTCATCTTGGATTTTTTAGAGACCAGCGAACTGATATTGCTTTATCACGAGTAGTTCTTAACAAACATTAGCAGACTGCCTCCCCGGCATAATCAGAATTCCGATCCATCTATATTATAAACTTTTTAATTTCTGAAAATAATATTTTGATTTAATGAAAATATGAAATTTGGACAAATTAAATCTGAGTAGTCCAAATTTCATCTCAGAACAACACTGCTTAATCTGAAATCCTGTAATTGCGATGAGACATGTATTTGCTCCTAAAGAGAAAAAGAAGTTTTGGGGCCGGAGGGTCGGGAAGCACTGTCTTTGTCAAGTTGGTATTGATTTTTAATGGGCATATGTTAAAAAATGTTAGTGTTGTAGCATCAAGCGACATAAGACATCGACAGATTATAAAAACATGCCTACAATCAGAGCATATAATTAATAGTACCATATATTTTTTTATTATAATAAAATGTGATCATTATAGAAAGTCAATTTATGCTGCAAGTGTTTGTTTATTCAAAGTGCTGACAACTCGGTTGAAGCATCTTTCCATTTATTGTCCTGACTCCCTTTACCATCCATTATAAATTATGCTTCAAAACGCTATTACCAATTCGGCCATTTCCCCCTTGAAATGGAAGAGGAACAAATTACTGGTGTCTCTGTCTACTATGATTAACTCTAAAACTCTATAATCTCCTGTTTGTCCCTTACCCAAAAAAAAAAAAAACATACTCCCAATATAAGTTCGCACAAATCTCCAAAGGAAAAAAAAAGTAGATCGAGTTGATCTATTGATCAAGTGCAAAGAATAGTTGAAAGACTCGTAATTTTTTTTTTAGTCACAATTTTAAAGGGCATTCTTACATTTTTCTCCCTTTATATTTTACATATAAATAATGACCACTACAAAAGATCGTCCAAATAAACGGAAAGACTACTTAATATAAGCATGAAATTAAAGTGTATAAAAGCTACCTTGATATGACAAAAAACACATAATATATTTAAGTGGCAATTGAAGTAAAATATCGTCGCGCGCGCGCACAGTTTCTCCCGTCGACTTGTGCTCCTTTAATTTGCCGATAAGTTCTTATATTAATTATGTTTTTACGTACGTACAATAAAAGCAGCTGTACACACATCCACAACTGTCAAAATTGCAAATCAAGAGTTGTGTAGTATAGATCATAGACTAAATCCTCCAATCATTCAAGTTACTACCATAATCTTGAATCAATATATTGGTCACACCCACACACAAACACAAACACATCGAGCTTTGATTCGTATGCAATTCAAACTAGAATTGATTCTCCTGGTGTGAATAGTTTGCCATGGCGTAAATGTAATTGTATTCTTGAACTCAGTAGAAATGCTTATATATAATAATATATTTACACATAATTCTTCCAAACTAAAAAAGAAGAAAGTTCTTGCTTCCTTTTTATTTAGACCCATCATCATCATCATCATCACAGACAGACTATTAAAGGTTCGAAGAAGCTAAGAGAGAAGGAATTGAAAGAGTGATCTTCAGAAAACATATCTTGAATTTGATACAATGGAAGGAGAAGCAGTAGTGAGGAGCAGTACTGGGAATAAGTGCCAAGACTGTGGGAACCAAGCGAAGAAAGGTTGTGAGTACAAGAGATGTAGAAGTTGCTGCAACAACAAAGGGTTTAAGTGTGAAACACATGTTCACAGCACTTGGGTTCCCGTAGATCACAGAAGACGCCATAGAGAGCAACATCATCCTCATTTCCCTAAATGGCACAAACCCTATCCAGCAGGTTTGCCCTAATTCACTTTTTATTTTTCTCGCTATTCATCGGTCCTTCGCTTTGCTTGGTTATTATATTTGGCTAGAAGTAGAATAAATTTCGAGCCCATGTTTCTCAGTTATGATTAATTAAGACCTAGAAATAGACTCAGAGATTTAGTTGAAAGAATAGGGAGAACAGTATAAGGATCGAATTGCAATAAGTGAGTGTAGTTTAATTTGTTTCAGATAAAAAGGATGAGTTCAAGTTTCCAGGTAGGGTGAGTATGACGGCCATGTTTCGGTGCGTACAAGTGCGATCAGATGATGATTGGGTGAGTGAATTTGCGTACCATACGTCGGTGACGGTTGGAGGGCATGTCTTTTGTGGTCTTCTGTATGATCAAGGCCCTTATCATGGGGCCGTTGCTGAGAGCTCTTCCTCAGTCCCTCTTCTTCAGCATAACGATCTAATCAACGTAGCAACACAGACGACCCATAATATTGAGGCTGCAACAATGGCATCTTCTTCTGCTCGTGATTCTATCTTTCATTATCCTTTTCCCCTACCTGCTATGCCCTATTTCTCCAACCCCCAACCTTAATTAGTCTCTTCTTTCTCTCAACTCAAGCCAAGAAAGAGACAGGGCGTCAATTATAGAGCATTTATTTAATAATTGGTGGGTGATTTATATACTTAATTAGCTCCCTTCTTTTGGAGGCTTTAATGATTAAGACGATCCACCTGTAGGCTGTACGTAGTTATAGCTACGTACCTATAGACATATGGTAGGATTTTTCTTCAGTAGACTCAGAACATATATGTCTTTCATGGATTTTAGCGGCGAAAGTCGACAATTTATGGATTTATTGCTTGAATTTTGTTCTGAGTGAGTGAGATGATGTAATCAGAATAGCTTAGTGCAAATTACTGGTTAAAACATGTCTACAATCTAAGAGGAGTGTAATCAACGTTGATCTTCACTCTTCAAATCCTGCCACTCATATATATGATGACTACGTACGTATGAGATTAGAAGAGCTTCGTCCAAATATGTATGACCAGTTGAACCAACGCGCATCAACCAATGGACTTTCCTCAGTTATATGTGAGAAATGTGTGTATTGTATAATTAAAAAAAAAGTGAGCAGTAATTTATTTTATATTCTCGTACTAGATCCTTTTTCACTTTTTTTTTATTTGATTAAGGTGTAATACCCCATTTGAGAATTTGAAGGAAAAAGGATTTTTATCTCTTCTAATAAATATGTTTCTTGGGATTCTGTACTTCACATCTTCATTTTTGTAGGTTTATCCGAGAGATTAAGGAGGAAGACTTCAGATATAGCTATACTTTACTTCCTATGGTTCGTATTATAAGTGATTTTTTTTTTATAATTTACGCATGTTAATAGAGTTCTTTAAAATTGGTTAATAGTGTTAATTTTGTGAGAAATTAAAACAACCAAAGCTACACGATTATTAAATTCTATCCATATATTACACCATCAATTACTTTCATATTCTATCTCTTCACACTTATGTTATATTGGAAGGAGATGGATTTTAGGGTATTCCAATAATAAAGGATAAAATTTTGTAATGGAAGTTATAACATAGACAAAAAAGGAGTGATTAGTGCGTTATCAATTTACACGGCAATTTACTGCTCAGTTCAGGCCTATTCGAACTTGCGACTGAGCAGTTAACAGCGTATAGCTCACTTGAGAAAAAGTTTTTGGATTACCCACAAGATAGATCATCATCTATATACTATATTCGTTTCTTTTATTTTCTTGTTTTTCTTTTACAGTTACTTTAGCATTTATGTCCCTATACTATGTGAAGGTTTCGCAGTTTGTCATATCATGATTATGATGTTCTTACCGAACTTCGTGTCCCTTTTTATTTGTCCCCGTTCTTTTAATTTCATGGTGCGTAACAAGCAAAAGTTGTGAAAGACTAATGATTTAGAAGTATTAATTAAATAATCAGTTCTGTATCACTTGGATCTCGGTTTGCGTCGTGGCCACTTACCTCAAACCCTAAAGTTTCCAGTTTCCAGGTGCCTCAACGACGACATATAATCATAAATCACATAACTAAAAGTTAATATTCTGTTTGAAGATCTAAGGAACCTAACTAGTTTGTTTAAATATGCATGGCCGCTAAACACGGCATCAGAGAGTTGTTTAAGGGGACGTCGCCTTATTATATTACATGTATAACGGCTGTTATGTCTTTGTATTACTTTCCACTAAAATTATAGTTTCAAAACATATGAAAAAGGAAACACGGCATCTTATGCGTTAGCCTTCTGCTAAAGCAACCGAACCATATCATACTTATATATCAACAAATCCATGTTTTGCATGAAAAATTAGCAACTTAGGATAAGACCATAAAAAGCGGCAAACATTTTAATGACTAAGAAATATAGTTACATGAGGAGATTGGTGGGGGGGAGGGGGGGGGGGCTAAAAGCAGGAACAGAAAAGAAGAGGTAATGAAAGGTTAAGCATAATCTTGGTGGGAATGAGTTGGGGTTAGCTTTTAGGGCAAAGTAGCACATGAACTGTGTGCACTCTATATTAGCTTTTAATGGAAAATAGGGACACACTTTGCTACAAGGAATTGATTGATGCCCTCACAATTATGACACGCAGGCTTATTAGGAATATATCCCTCATTTTACTTCAAAAGGTGGAGCCCTTCATACCAAACTTAAGCCTCGTGGGCCATTATTCTTAGTACTTATGCACCATAAATGCATCCATTTGGAATCACACTACCAATCATTCTTTTACAGTAAGCTTGCTGCTATCAATATTATAAGAAGTAGACTCAATATTATAACTCACTTCGGGAAAAAAAAAAAACAATCAATAAATATCACTATATAATATAACAGGGCTTACAATAACAGTATGACTTATCTTCAAATTGTATACCATACATAAAATACCGTAGCTCCCATGGCTTATTGGATTCGAGACTAGAATATTGCGTTTAAAGAAGCAAAGCTGCAGAAGAAAAGGAAAGAGCAGCGAGCTAGTAAAGCGTGTATCGATGCTTTAGTTGCGGTAATGCTGATTGCCTAATTGTAAGAAGGGAACACACGGGATCCTGAAAAAGATAAAAACCATTTGTACTAAAGTCTAAAAAAAATAGGGATACTCTTGACTAATAAAAAAAATCTATTTTTGCGTTTATAGGAAATAAATGTGAATAAAATATTTAAGTAAAGCTCGTAACATAAATAATTTTAATATATAAACACGAGGTAACATTAAAAAACTAAATGATTGTTTAAGAAAATCCTCCACTAAATTATAATTTCCCTTTTTTGTCCATACACTAAATTAGAATTTTTGGATTAGAAAAAATGAAATCATTAAATTGGATATTTTTGTTTTTTGTGGAACCTTTTTTTATACAAGAGAGGGCTAACTGCCCAAATAAAAAAATTTAATTCTGAAAGAAATTATATCCCAAACAATCATTAAAAATAAGAGATTCTAAATATGGAGGGAAAAAAGATAAAGTTTTTGTAGTAGACAAATTTTCTTTAGTCATAACATTTGTAATCTTATTCTAAACTCTAGGAATACATTAGAGCTTTATATCCCAAGAATTCTATATAAGATTATATATATTTATACAACTAATAAATTGTATCTATCATCGTTCTTATTAGATAGTATATTAATAACATTATTAGAATTTGTTTTTTGGTATAAAAAAAATTTAGAAAGAATTTGAGATCACCCATGATCCAAGTAAAGGGTAAATTTTTTTTTCTTTTTAGACAATATCAATATAGCAAATTGTCTATTATTCTATGACAAAAACCTATACATCTTATATATCAATACCATTATTAGATTTATATTCAAAAATAAATTTCTTAAATCTAAAATCTATAAGGCCTTTCTACAGCCTCTTACTATTTCACTTTCAAAGGCCACATTCAAAGCCGGCCCAAATATTCTGGCGGGAAAATGATGTCTTCGTCCCACCATATCTAGCGGCAGAACGCCTTGGGAGAATGGGAGCTTTGCCTTCCCTTCTTTCCCTCTCAACTGTTGTGCTCACAAATAGTCATGGCTTCCGACTCTTCTCCGACTAATTTCAACAACGGTTAGCATGTCTCCTCCTTCTAGGTTCTTCTTAGGATCTAATTTCTCATGCTTACGACTTTGGCCTAATTATGCAGGTCCTTCATCTCCCGATGATTCATATTCCAGCCCAATCGGCAACACATTATCCTCTCCCGGAGATGCTGCTCGCCACAGAGGGCGCCGGTGTTCGTCGACACCGTCTACATTCGCAACTCCTCCGTCTAATCGATCTCGATTCGCCTCCTCCGATGCTACCCCATCTCCATCGAGGTCCAGGCAAAGGGGAGGTGGTCGGAGAGCGTCTATGTCCACACCTGTTGCAGCCACGCCCACATCCACTGATGATGCGCCCATGTCATCAGAAGGCGGAGAGGGTTACAATGCAGACGATATTAGGCCTACCTTCGTCTGGGGTACTAATATAAGCGTTGAAGACGTGCATGAGGCGACTCAGAGGTTTTTAAAGCACTTCAGAGAGAAATCATCTCAGAGCGATGGGCTGCATATGGAGGGGAAATATGAGACGGCTATCAAACAAGTCATTGAAATCGAGGGAGAGTCACTAGACGTTGATGCACACGAAGTATTTGATTATGATCCGGACTTGTACACAAAAATGGTCAGATACCCGCTCGAGGTTCTTGCAATTTTTGATTTGGTTCTGATGAATATGGTTAGTAGAATCAACCCGTTGTTCGAGAAGCACATTCAAACTCGAATTTTTAATCTAAAAACCTCGACTTCGATGAGAAATTTGAATCCATCTGGTGAGTTTGGTTTATCATTCAGTCTTTTTTCGTAACTTTAATGTGGCGCTTGTATGATACTACGAATGATCTGTTAAGAATGCTTATTTCTTTCTCAGATATTGAGAGGATGGTATCATTGAAGGGAATGATTATTCGATGTAGCTCAATTATACCAGAAATCAAGGAAGCTATATTTAGATGTCTCGTGTGTGGATACTGCTCAGAAACGGTTGCCGTAGAGAGAGGTAATTCTAATAGACATTTCTAGCTGTTGCTTTAATGAGTAATCTAGTCCTTTTACATCGTTATAATTTGATGACCGTTTTAGGGCGAATAGCTGAACCTACTAAATGTGTGAGGGAAGAGTGTCAAGCCAGAAACTCCATGACACTTGTTCACAACCGATGCAGGTAATGCCACCAATAGCTTGTTTGTGGGAAAATAACTAGTAATTTGATATTTGGAAGAGTTTTTTATTTCTATTGGATAAACAAGCCTAGTCATGAAGGAATCAGATTTGGAAGTCTCTGAATGAATGCTAGTCAGTTTCTTTTTGAAAGGATTCTGGTGAATAACTAAACAATAAGAATATAACTGGTAACACATAATTGTCTATGGGTGTACATGTTCGGAAATTAAGAACATAAAAGAATCCCCTTCGGGGAATTGTTATAGTACTGGATCATTATTCTAGCGAAAAGAGTTTAACCTTATGAAAATTAACTGCTTTCAAGTCTTGTGCAGTAATCCAGCTGGAGCTTGAAAATGAAATCTCAGTTATCTGGTCATTAAGATTAATTGATTTCATTCTTGAATTTTAAGACACATTCATTGCTTGATGGTAGGCTTAGTTCAGTACAGTTTTTAGAAATGAAATCTGTGGGATGGATACAACTATAGATACAGTATAAACGGAATGAGGCTTGTAGCCAAAACCCCTGTTTATATTGCTTTTTTTTTTATTATCATTTCATAGCTACTCCTCACTTGAGGTTAGAGTGCAGTTCTAGTAACTATGGAACTTAATAGATCTTTCCTCCAAAATCAGTTTCACCGACAAGCAAATTGTGAGGCTCCAGGAGACCCCTGATGAGATACCTGAAGGGGGAACACCACACACAGTAACCTTGCTGATGCATGACAAGCTGGTGGATGCTGGAAAGCCGGGTGACAGAGTTGAGGTCAGACCATACTTTGGCATGCTGTGTTTCAAATAACTTCCTCTGTTTGTTTATTGGCGTCATTGATCTGTTTTCTTCTTCATTAGGTGACTGGTATATATAGGGCTATGAGTGTCAGGGTTGGACCAACTCAAAGAACTGTTAAATCACTGTTCAAGGCATGTATTATGGCTTCAAATCCTTAATTTAATTATATTTGAAGCTCCTGAGTTCATCGTCAAATTATCAACGTTTTCTAACGAGTTTTTTTGCCCCCTTCACATTTTAGACCTATATTGACTGTCTTTATATTAAGAAGACTGATAAGTCAAGAATGATGTCAGAGGATGCAATGGATGTTGAAACTAGCCTGGGCAACAGAAATACAAAAGAAATTCATTTTGATGAAGAGAAGGTAAAGTTGTTCTTGTTTTCCATGAAATCTACTGCATGTTTTTATGCATTTTAGTCACATGCTTGTCTAAGTTGCAGGTGGCTCAACTAAAGGAGCTCTCAAAACAGCCGGATGTATATGAAAGGCTGACAAAGTCATTGGCTCCAAACATCTGGGAGCTAGATGATGTGAAGAAAGGCCTTCTTTGCCAGGTTAGATATTTTCTGTTTGCAGATTGATAGCTTGTTTCACTGATTTACCTTTAGTTTGTTTAATCTTCCTCTTTGCGGTGCTTGGACTGATGGCTTATAACTGCCTTCATTTCAGCTTTTTGGTGGAAATGCTTTGAAGTTGGCATCTGGTGCTAACTTTCGTGGTGATCTTAATATTTTACTAGTCGGTGATCCTGGAACCAGCAAGTCCCAGCTGCTCCAGTACATACGTAAACTTTCTCCACGTGGCATTTACACAAGTGGAAGGGGGAGCTCTGCTGTTGGACTGACTGCTTATGTGACCAAAGATCCTGAAACAGGCGAAACTGTATAAACTATATTCACTTGTTATTATATTATCTTCTGTTTAAGAAACATTGGCGGCCTTTAACATGTGCTCCATCTTCAGGTTCTCGAGAGTGGCGCTCTAGTTTTAAGTGACAGAGGCATCTGCTGTATAGATGAATTTGACAAAATGTCTGAGAATGCCAGGAGCATGTTACATGAGGTCGATTGCTTGTTTACTCTTTCTGTATACTTGTGAATGAAGCATTTCTTGTGTCATGATTTTATTAGCTCTGCATTTTGAATGTCTATAGCCCTGAGTCTTGATTTATTTCAGGTGATGGAACAACAAACTGTTTCAATAGCAAAAGCAGGTATTATCGCCTCCCTCAATGCCAGGACTTCAGTGTTGGCTTGTGCGAATCCCAGTGGATCACGATATAACCCTCGTTTGTCTGTCATTGACAACATACAACTTCCTCCTACACTTCTGTCCCGGTAGGTCGCTGTTAAAAGTTCCATTTTTCTTTGGGCTTCAATTTGCACTTTTCGTGCTTTAAAATTATGGCAAAAATTTGTTTTCTTTCTAAGATTCAAATTCTCTTGATATAACAAAAAATATATTTTCTTTAACATCGTTAACTTTTTTATTAACAGTTATAGTAAAAATTTGTTTACTTTATAAGATTCAAATTCTCTTTATATCACAAGGTCAAAAAAAATTCTGTTGATACAACGAAAATATTTTCTTTAACGTCGTTAATATTTTTATTTATGAAAAAAATGCTTTTAAAGTTAACTTAGCTATAATAGTTTTAATCTGCTCGTCATGGTAACAAAGCAAATTAAAAATAATGTTTATTATTTTAACCTTCAATTTTTCATAAGAAAAGCATATTTGGTGTTGTCCAAAATATCCCCCTGTGCCCCTAGATTTGGACATTCCAAATGAGTTCTTTTAAAAAAAGAAGGAAAACTAAAATTCTTATCAGAAAACCTAAAGTTCAAATTATGAGAGGTAAATTACTTTAATTCCATGTACGTTTTTTCCATAAAATTAAAAGTGAAAGGAAAATTTTGACTATATTTACAAAATTAAGAGATTAAAAACTTCTAATAAAACTGACTAAATTGAAACTAAGTGTCAATTTAAAGGACTTAAAAATTTCTGTTACCCTTGATAAATAAATTACAGGCTTGCTGCCTGGTAAGGCAATTTGTAGCATCTTGACAGCTTAAGTAAAACAATTAATATTTAGCAGTCACAAACTTGAGCCTTGCCTTTATGGAGTTCATGATTCATTATGAAGCAAGTAGGACACTACTAGTCATGTTGAACCAAACTGCTTCTATCCATTAAGAATTGGTGATTCATGCAAGCCATGATGATGGGTGAAAGGATAACAGAAAAACTGAATTTTTCAAAATGTTGCGGTAGTGGTGAACTGAACTGAGTTTACCTGTTCTTGCACAGGTTTGATTTGATCTACTTAATTCTTGACAAGGCTGATGAACAAACAGATAGACGGCTTGCCAAGCATATTGTTTCCTTACACTGAGAATCCTGAGGTCTACTCCTGACATCCTCCCATTCAAGCTTAAGGTCCAACGTTCATTGCTTTCGCTTGCTAAAAATATTATATGTCTATTTGTAGAGCTTAGAGCAAGATGTGTTGGATCTTCCTACGTTAACTGCTTATGTGAGCTATGCTCGAAAGCATATACACCCACAACTATCTGATGAAGCTGCTGAAGAATTGACTAGAGGTTACGTTGAGATAAGAAGGAGAGGAAATTTTCCAGGGAGTAGCAAAAAGGTAAAGTATTTTAGATTAGTTAAAGTGGCAAGATTCTGACTACACATGAATTTGTGGAATGCAACTAAAATGAATGATTCCACAAACAAATGATGAAAATTCCAGAGGACAAATATGTTCTTCCAAATTGGATATCACCATTCATTCTGTGTTTACGGAAACTTATATGTGGGAAATTATTGTTTCTGATTCTATCCGAATGAATTCAACAGGTGATAACAGCAACACCAAGGCAGATTGAGAGTCTAATACGGCTTAGCGAAGCCTTGGCTCGGATTCGCTTCTCAGAATGGGTTGGTTGTGTTTTATTAGTTTCCTAGCGAATCACAGTTTAGGAAATCTTTGTAGTACTCTTAAAATACCTGATGGACACAGGTGGAGAAGCGGGATGTAATGGAGGCATTTCGGCTTCTAGAAGTTGCAATGCAGCAGTCTGCCACAGATCACTCTACTGGTAGCTTTCTAAATGATGAGCCTGATTCTTTTATATATATACCCAGACAAACGAGATCAAAATGTCCTTACTTTTGATGTCCTTTATTTCTCCCAGGAACCATTGACATGGATCTTATTACCACTGGAGTTTCTGCAAGTGAAAGGATGAGGCGAGAAAGTCTGGTACAAGCAACTCGCAACATAATCATGGAGAAGATGCAAATTGGGGGACCATCATTGCGATTATTGGAGGTATGCTAGCTTACACTATATGTTATTTTGCTAAGGTATTCTTTCGAATATCTCAAGTATGCAATGACGTTCTAATATGTCTACATTTGGTCATTTAGTTACTGGAAGAGTTGAAGAAACAGAACGCCAGTGAACTCCACCTCAGTGATGTAAGCCTGCCCTCTCTTACCCCTTCCAAGAGAAATTTTACTCTATTTTGTTTAAATACTCACATTTGGAATTTCCCATTATTAATTATGCAAATACATGTTAATGCAGCTAAGAAATGCAGTTGCAACTTTGGCCAGCGAAGGATTTGTTGCTCTGCATGGTGACAGTATAACAAGATCGTGATAAAATGGAGGACCATATGACCCTTGGATTTTATAATTTAAGGCGGCTACTAGTTGATGTAGTTCTTTTGGTAGTCACAAGCCGAGTGCTAAGTAGTACGATGCCCTGTAAATGGTTGCATTGGTAGGCTTTCGTTGCTGCCCTTTATCTTAGAGCCGCCGAGTTGTGCAACGCAAGGCTATCTTGGGTGGTTGAAACGATGGAATACGAGTAAAACGGCACGACTACGATAGTTTTGTCTCTAAAAACCTGTCACTGTATTTGAATGTGTTCTTTTCGTAACAAGAACCTATTATGAAGAGTCACGATATTATTTGTAAACGTTGAATTGTGAATGTTGTATAAATTGTTGGCAAAAGATGACATGAATTAGCATATTAGCCAATTTCAATTTTTCGATAGCTTGATGCAAAATAAGTTAATAGAGAGAATTAATAAGGATAATTTAAGAAAAATAGATAAATATTATAAAAGGGTCATACATTTATGATTAAAATTAACAGTAATTATAAACAGAAAGCATCACGTGTTAAGACTAGAATAGCTGTTTCTTTGCTGACGAGTTGTCAAATACCTTCACTCCATATGTTGGCCGAAGCCAATGCAGGTGAGTACAAGTTTTGCCATTTCTGTTCCTCAATAACACGATAAAAGGGTAATACAAGTTTTATGTTCGCCGAAGCCAACGAGGTTGGACCGTTGATTATCTTTGAGAATATGTATCTATTATATCACGGGGTCTAGTTTTTTGATAACGAGCCCGTATAGTTTACTTTATATCATGGAGTCTCCTCAATTTTCTGAGTATAAAATGCAGGTATGCATTGCATGATTGTGACTGAAAATTTGAGAATAACAATCATTTCGACACCGATCCTGAAACGACAAGTCAGAATTTAAGCACTCCGACGGTTGCATAAAATCAGTTTAAATATCCATTGTTAGTCAAGAAGATGACAGCATGTTGTAGTGTTATTAGAGGATAGTTTAAATACATTTTCGAGCATACAAGGGCGACTAAAGCGAGACATCCTGTAGGCTACACCTTAATCAGGATATTGCAAACCTGATTTTATATAATGTCGAGAATCAGACAAGAACCGGGGAAATGCAAATAAGATACACCATGTACACAATTGAAAGTTGATTGATGAAATTAATCCTGGTCAGAATTTGTGTGAATGGCAGCCACAGTGGATACCATGGAGTCCACACCACAGATATTGCGTCCCCGGCAAATCTTATAGAAACCATTTTCTCCCCAATTCTCTCCCCATAAATTCTTAATGATCCAATATGGTTTCTCTTTCAGCCGAATGGGAGCATAGCCAGCAGAACCAAATCCTACCAGCAACACCCCATGATCTAGACGCTTTGAACATATGTATGGGCATGACACTCCTCCCACATATGTCTGCATATATACTGCATTGATGGCCACTGCATTTATCCGTGAAAGTTACAACATTTCAGCAATCATTATCGACTGAAGAAGAGAGAGGGAAAAGAAGCTGACTACTAAAGATAAAGATCGAACATCTTACCGGCAAGAGGACCATTTTTCACAAGATTAGCAGCAATCTGTTCCTCGTCAAGTGAGACAACACTGAAGTTTGCCACTGATGCTGCAATCTTAGTCTTGTCAAATTTGCAGGCCCCACGATCAGTACCAGTATAAGGATAGTCATCCTCTCGCATGACCCCACCAGCTTTGAGAATGTATTCAAAAGCACTATTCATCAGTCCTCCATTGCATCCAGAGTCGCAAGAACCAGGTTCTTCTGGATCACACTGCATATGTAGGCATACGTGCTTCAAGTTAGAAAAATATGTAGGCACACTGCATCTAGTGTTAATAAACTATCTAAGTAATCCTAATAGCAGCTTGACAATTATCAGTTATATATCCCCATTACTTCACAATAACTTCGACATATGAATGAGCATGATTAATGTAGAATAGACCACGGATCAATAGAAACTACCAGATTTTGCATATGCAATAGCAATGATCATTCAGTCACCAAACTAAAGAGGACATATATCTGATTAAACCTCTCAAAATGTCACATTTTGCAGTTCACTCTAATAAAAAGGCGAAAATAAAAAACGAATCCATATGAATAACTGTTTACAAAAAAAAAAAGCTAAAAGTTAGACAGGTAAAAGACAGCCAAACCTCGTGATCGCAGTCCACAAGTTGCTGTTCGCTAAGGCTGACCAGTTGTCTCGTAGCGAGGAAGTGAGCACCCTCCAGGGCCCCAGTTGTGCTAAAACTCCAACATGAACCGCATGAACCCTGTTTCCCAAACAATAAAATTAGGATGACAAATCAAATTTAACAAAAGAATATACCATGACGTACTTTTCAACACGAGAAATACGCAAGAGACAAGACTTCAAAAAGAACCTGATTCTTGACGGGGGTAACAGCACCATGATCTCTCCAATCAAAGTCACTGGGAAGATCATCGGTCGGCAATATGGGAGCCTTGTGTGCATCTGAAGGAAATCTGAGATCTCTGAGACCTAAAAATTTCTTCTGAAACTCGGACGGAGTCAAATCCGAGAACTGAGTCACACCGTGAACTGCCGACGGGTCCAGCTTCTGGTGCCGTTGAGCTCGGCGCAAGTTAGACTTAAATATTTTGAACCTGTAATCGTGCTCTTCCTTAGAAGAGTACGACTTCCCGAACCTAGCCTTGAACAGTGAGAAGTGATGCTCTGCACCCAATCGAAGGTCTCCGCCGTCGACCACCTGCCGGATCAACGGCTCTGCTTCACTCACGGCGGCCAAGTCTTCTGTCTCCGACGAGATCGTGGAGGCAAAGAGGAAGGAGAAGACAATGAAGAGCGAAAGATTCCTATCCATGTTAGTTTGAACGAGAATCGCTGGAGAGAAGGGTGACTCTGGATCCCAAGGTTCGCGGATGCTTTATACCATCAGTCCGAGTTTAAGTGTGTGCTTGCCGTATGGTGATCCTTAAAATCTAAACCGTTTAAAGGGGATAACCACTCATTCAGTGGACAATACTGATTATTTGTTATTTGATATGCCGCATCTGATTTTACCACCAATTCTGTATTATCCACTATTTGGGGAAGCGTGACCAATTTAACCAGATACAAGAGGACTAGTGGCTTACTGGAATTTAAGAGTTGAATGGTAGTTGGTTGTTTTCCTTCTCTTGGGCCAATATGGTAGTAGTTGGTGTTTTTTTTTTTGGGCTAACATGGTTGTTGATGCTTGCTTTTACGTTTTAAAGATATTTTAATTTAACGTACTTTGTTTTTTTAATTAATATTACTTTCGTTTTCATTCATATTCTGTTTCAAGATTTATTTTCCAATGACGTGTATTCATTTTCTCCCCTGGGATAATACAGAGGGTTTTAATAATGCTGGTATTTACGTAAAAGGATTATAGATGAATTCTTGTTTATAGTGGAATAGCTTATTGTTTAGAATATATTTCTGAATGAATATGATTTTTATTAAAAATGATAGATCTATTTACTTGCACAGATATGGTATGAATGAATATCATAGATTACTGGAGTCATGACTAAAAGTAGTATTGTTTACTATGACTGAATAAATGTTAAATTATTTTGTTTATCTTATATTTTTTTATTATTAATATAAATTATATTTTATATTAAAAACTAATATTCATTATCCTAAAAAAAAATGGCTCTTGAATAAGTTAAATGCATGCTTGTATTATGTGACACAATTGGCTTAACATCAAGGGAAAGCAAACAGAGGATGACTTAAACATCAAGGTTTTCTTCGCTCCACTTTAAGCCATTTATACTTCGGAGTGTACCATATTGTCTCGCGGCTTTAAAAAATGCTATCAAGTGTTTTTAATCAGGCTATCAATTTTAAATTAAATTCGGATTAAATATCATATTAATAATAAACCACACAACATAGAGTATTGTTACTCTTGGAGGCAATTCTTACCATAATATGGTACAATTGTCAAGACTTTTATTTATATACTTCAAAATTTAGGTAGATTTAACTAGTTTTTTTATTAAAGTTATGATTCAGTCCTAAAATTTAAAAAGTATTTATAAAATATTTATAAGATCGTCTATTAAATGAGTTCTTATTATAATAATAGAAATTTAACTCATGTTTTGATGGTATATAAGCTTAATTATTACTATATGTGCCATCTCATTAGTTTATTTGTACCAAAAAAACAATTTCTTAGGCTTATAGGCCTGAAACATTGGATTCTTTTTTTTTTTTGGTACAAGAGAGGGCTAAGTGCCCAATATCAAAAATCTACGTCAGAAAGGGATTAGATCCCAAACTATCAGAAATAACTAGAGACTCCAAATGTGGAGGACATGAATATAATATTGCTGTAGTAATCAAACCATCTTTAGCCATGGCATCTGCTACCTTGTTATAAACTCTTGGAATATACTGGAGCTTCAGTTCCCAGGCCCGTTGGAAGAGGCTTTGTATTTGTAGCACTATCAGATTGCATCTATCCACATTTCCATGAGACAACATATCAACCATATTCTTTGAATCAGATTCTAGAATAATTTTCTTGAACCCCAGATCCCCAGCCAGATTAAGACCTTTATACACTGCCCATAACTCAGCTTCCAATACAGAACAAGAGCCCAATTGATTTGTAAATCCAGCTACCCATCTTGCTGCTTGATCTCTTATAACTCCACCACATCCTGCGCTATTTTGCTCAGCCGTACAAGATCCATCAACATTTACTTTGACCCATCCCAAAGGCGGGGGTTGCCAACTAGAGGAGGTTAGGATTATATGATCACTAATTAAGTTTTCCTCTTGAATCTGGACAAAGCTCTTCCACGATTTTATAATAACCATGTATGAAACATTGGATTCTGATCCAGAAGCATGATCCTTATGTACAAACTTGGGCTAAACGCCAAATTGGTTTTATAGGTTAATTTATGGGCCCAAAATATTATTTCATAATTCCGATGGAAGGATATATATTTTTAATAAAAATAATACTTTATAATTTTATGTAGGGAAGTATAGAAAAAATTTAAAAATAAATTATGCTACTGATAACTTATAAATATCGTAGAGATATTTGCTAATTTATGTTGATAGTCATGCATATATTCTCATACATTACTTAAAATCTAAATTGAAGTGTATTATTCATGACTTATTGTAAATTTTATAGGATATATTAATATTGGTATGAAATTTATTATTGACCAATCATAATTTTTTTCAACAGGCAGATTAAAAGGAATCATTTGTGTTTTTCTGCCAATAACAATTATCTGTGTTTTTTCTTTCAATAACAATAATAACTATTGAAGCGTTCATAACTCGTAAGGCAGATATTTGACACACTGCCGACTTCCACATTTGATGTTAAAATAAATTGACGTGGCTTCTCTTCTATTTGTCCTCGTTGTTCACTTTTCCTCCTCAATATTATTATTATTATTATTATTATTATTATAAATTTAAAATAGTACACAACAAACCACGTCATATATTTCGTGCGGTAGGGGCACATCTATTGGGCAAATAATAGAAGAAAGGCCATGAAGTACCAATCAAAGAACTAAGGGCTGCCTGGATCTGTGCCTAGCAATGAAATCAAATCATAATACGCAAATCCAGAATAAAACAATGAAATCAAATCATGTCTGCAACATTTCACCAAAAAAAAAAAATAACCATCATATTTGCAACATCACTGCACCTTTGAAAAAGAAAGTGAGTGTTTGAATTTCTCTAAAAAAATATTTTTAAAAATATTTTTAATTTAAATTATAGTTTAAAAAAAATTAAAATAAATAATCATATTTATATAAAAATATTTATGGATCAAATTATAATTTTAAATTATAATTTTGAATAAACTTATGAGAATAATTTTTAAAAGAGGAAAATAGTTTTTAGGTTATTTAATGGCTATTTTTTCTACTTTCTCCTCTCTCTTTAGTTATTACATGTATTCCTCTTCTATCGCTCATCATCCCCTGTCATCATTTTTGTTCTATGTCGGCTATCCGTTATCCCTGCTTGTGTATAGACCTCCATTGTTCACTGCTCATTTGTCATCTTCTTCGACCCTCTTCTCTTTCTGTCATAAGAAGACAGAGATCTATGCAACACCTCTGTGCAGCGTCTATCATTAAAGAAGCTAAAGTCTCTCTCTTTTAGATTTGCAGTTCCTTCTTGCTCTATGCAAACTCTAGGAGGTTGGGAGACCGTGGCAAGTCGCCGTCTCCTTTCTCTACGAACTTCTTGAGCCAATGGAAGTATTAAAGTAAAAGCACCAATGAAGATGAAAATAATATTTTTTTAACACATGTATTTTTTAATAATTTAATAATAAAAATTATTATGATAATAACTATTCAAATACTCATTTATTTATAATAATTTTTTTATAAATTTTTCTATCTAAATTTATTTTTAAATCACTTTTTTTATAAGATTTTCTAAAAGATAATACAAATGGGCCATAATAGGTCCGACTCCCACCAATGGATGAGCACAAAAAGCGGATAAACGGAGAACCATCAGAAGTGATGGGCTTCTTAAAGAAAAACATAAAGGCTACGAGCTTCTGGTGCCAGCAATCCGCAGGCTTATGCTTTCGTCCACCCCATTTATCAACTTAATAATTAACGATATGAACAAGTTTTTTTAACCAGAGATATGGAAAAGACATGATCTAAAAGAGATTCTGGATTAGGGTGACATGATCTAAAAAGATTCTAGATTATGACCAAAAGAGAAAACTTTGGATTATCATTTTTAGCTATAAGACTTGTTGAGATTTTTTTAAAAAAAAAGAGTTTATACAAAAATAATTTAAAATTAATTTTAGATAAATTTTTATATAAATAAATAATTTTAAATAAATTAGTATTTTAATAATAATTATTATAAAGGATATTAGATAAAACGATAATTTTATGAAATAAAATATTTAATTTTTAATTTTTGTTTAATTTTTTTTCTCCGAGCAGTGCGCGGCCGTCTTCTATCTCCTCCCATCCGGCCGTCCCACCTGCACTCATCGAAGAAGAAGCTGACGCTCAAAATCATGAACGAAAATGAGAGCCTCCGTGTGTTGCACTGCATTGCTTCTTCATCTTCTACATATGCATTAGAAACTCAAAATCAAACAATAAACTAGAAACAGAAACGAAAGAGGATAGATCGAAGTCGAAATCATAAACCCATAAACTCAAAATCAAACAAGAACCATCAAAGATGAGCAAAGGAATTTTTTTTTTCCGCTTCTTCCTCAATCCCAAAAATCTCCAATCCCTCATTTTTTTTTTTTTTGCGTCTTCCTCTTATGCTCAAACATCATTGCACCTTTGAAAAAGAACATAATACGTCCCACTCCCACCAATGGATGCGCACAAAAAGCGGATGAAGGGAGAACCCTCAAAAGTGATGGGCTTCCTAACGAAAAATAAAGGCTACGAGCTTCTGGTCCCAGCAATCCACAGGCTTATGCTCTCATCCACCGCATTTACTATTTAATAATTAACGATACGGAAAAAGTTTTATTTTTAACCAGAGATATGGAAAAGGGTGACATGATCTAGAAAGATTCTGGATTATGACCAAAAGAGAAAACTTTGGATTATCAGCTATAGTTTGATTATCTAAATAACTCAAAAACCTATATTATATTAAATGAACAAATGAATGGAAAAATCACCATGATGTAGACAGATTTTTTTTTTTACCTTCTTCGTCTTGCTTCAGCCAACGTTCATCTGTCAACAGCGTATAGATAGATTGAATAAATGCACTAACCGTGTGAACACAAGCTGGGAACGGGGGGATATCGAAGTGTGTGAATCTGTGAATGCTGGATGAGAGAGGTGGAGAACTCCCAGCACCCGTAGGCTTGGCTTGGCTTGGCTTGGCGTCCTTATTCTTCAATAAGGAGGCGAAAACGAACCATAGAAAAGTCCTCTATTTCTGCCACTAGCTGCAAAGTGATGCAGACTTCTCTTTTAGAATCGGACGTCGTTTTCTATCTTCCTTTTTTATTACTTCAATGGAGGACGTCCTTTTCCATCTTTCTCCAATCTGAAAAGCGGCTTCCCTTTCAATTTCTTTATGTCGTTAGAATTCGTTCTTAAATCGTAAACTTTCGTGAGTGATGTTCACACTTCGTAAATCAAAATTATAGACTCCTCCAAGATTAATATATGATATTTATTTTAAATATAAAATATATTATTTATATTTATTATTTTTTTAAAATTATGATTATTAATATTATCTTAATAATAATTAAATAAAAGAGCCACTATAGTTAAAAAAGATTATTAATTATTTAAAAAAAATATTAAACTAATTAATTTAATTAAATATATTATATATTATGAACTAAAAAGTATTATTTATAAAATTAAAATATGTCTATTAACTTCAAATATTTTATTAAATGCTTCAAGTGCTATAAAATAATTTATAGTGTGCCTAATATTTTAAAATATTTTTTAAATATATTTAATATCTTAAAATAATTTACAGTATACTTAATATCCTGAAATATTTTTTTAAATATACTTAGTGTCATAAAGTAATTTATGATATGTCTAGTATCTTAATTTTTTTTAAATACATCTAGTATCCTAAAATATATAATACATATTTTTTATTTATTTTCTTGAGTTCTTCTATAGATAAAATAATTTGAGCATTTTTTCATTTTATTCAGGTTTTCTTTTTTATTCTTCTTTACACATTTTTAACTATAAAGTAAAATAATGTGTGGCCTTATTTTTATATTGTTTTAAATTTTGGAACAGAAACATTTATCTTCTTTTCATATTTTTTATTAGAATCTAATAAGAAAATGAAGAGTTGAAATGAATAAAGAAGAGAATCTAAGATAGAATGAAGGGATAAAAGAGAGAGAATAAGAAAGAGAAATATAAGCAATAGAAGAATTTAGGGGAGCTGAGTCATTTTATTAAATCTTTTTTTTTGTCAAAATAGAGCTGAATAATCATCTAACTATTTTAAATATTTTGATTATATTATTATGGTATAATTTCACTCTCAAAGTATTTAAAATTATGCAATCTCATCTACACTAATAGAATCATTAATTTTAACTGTTAAATAATGATTTAGGTATATTTTGATCCAAGAAAAACTGTTTTGATAAGATAACCTAGCTCTCTTAATTTTTTTTATTGTCCATTATTTTCTCATTCTCATTCTCTCTCTTATACCCTTTCATTCCATTTCATACTCTCTCATTTCTTCCCTTTAATTCCTCATTTTTTATTAGATTTCAGTGAATAATATAAAAAAAAAGAGACATACTAATTTATATTCTAAAATTTTGAACAATATAAAAAAAATGTCACGAATTATTTTACTTGTTAACTAAAAATATGTAAGAAATAATAAAAAAGAAAGCTAGAATAAAGTAAAAAAATGCCGCGAATTATTTTACATATCCATAGAATTGAATAACATAGGAAAATTAATAAAAAATAATGTATTATATATTTTATGTCACTAGACACACATGAAAAAAATATTTTAAAGTACTGAGCGTATTATAAATTATTGTAAGATAGTACTATGTAGTATGAGAAAATACTTTAGGACACTAGGCTCACCATAAATTACTTTAGATCACTTAGCGCACTTGTGAAAATACCTTATGGCACTGGATACATCATAAATTATTTTAGTGCACTATATACACTTAATAAAATATTTTAGAATACTACATACAACTTAATCCTTATTTATATAACTTTTTAAACTTAAGCTAACTTCTAACATATACTCCCTTCTTTCCTAATTATAAAAATTAGATTATAGGTTAAATTTATTTTTAAATATAATACCATAATCAATTTTATCTTCTAAAATTATAATTTTCCTTTTAATGTATCCCTAAATACTTACACATATTAAGATGTATCTATCAATAGTAGTTTAAATTAATACACTTAAATAGAGTACCTTAGGGAAATTGTCAACACATACTAGTCACAATTAATTTATATAATTTTTTTAATTTATATAAATTAATTAAATATATTTCACAATTAGTAACCAAGGTAGTAATATTTATTTACTTCCTATGGGTCTAAACATGACAATTGACACATCTACCTCTTTATCTAATTCACAAATGATTAAGAAAATAAATTAAGCAAGGGTTTTTAACAAATATGTGAACAATTTATCATAATTTTTTCTTAAATATCTCTATTATTTATTAGTCTAATGTCTTTCATTCATTTAAATTTGTGTAGATTTTGATCTAAATTCGCCTTTGATAGAACAAATTATTTAATTCAGGAGATTGAGTTAAATATAATAACGGATAAGATACTATGAATAAACAGAAATATTTAATCAGATATTTCCCAAGTCACACATGAGGAAGCCATTTGGTTGGCCGAACATGATTTCATAGGATTGATGTGGATGTGTTTTTCCTGGTCCTATACAGGATTAATAGGAGTCCCGAGTTAATTTTAACTACTACTATAAAATGATGGGCCCATCAATCATGGAGCACATGGATTGTTCTTTGTTCTTGAAGACAAGTTTTTATCTATTCATAGATCAAAATTTTAAATCCAGACAATTGGCAATAAATCTTAATTTTATCTAAGATAATTAGATTTAAACTCTGAATTCAAAATAATTTATATTAAAAACCTTAGATTATAAAATTATTATGACAGAATAATATAAATAATTTTAACTTAAAGTTCCAAATAATAATTTTTAGTATATTTTACTAAGACACCCAAAAAAATGAATTTTTAATTAAATCAAAATAAATTGTCAGATTGCCATAATAATTGCGTCAATAATTTCTGATCATATCATCCAAGCTTATTCTTCACATTAGGAGCTTTTTTCTTTTTTAAAAAAAATGGGGAATTCATTTTGTTAATAGGAAATGCGTTTTATTATAATTTTTCAATTGTCAATATGGTAACAAAATTGGTCAGATTCAAAACCTTCTAATAAAAAATGGTAAATGAAAATTCTGTGGAAATTAAATACCTTGACAAAATGCGTTTTATTATAACCTGTCAGTTATCAATATGGTAGAAAAATCATTCATAAAAAAGAAATATGGTAGAAAAAATTGAATCTAATAAAAATAAAAAAGATAATAATGAAAATTTTGTAAAAATTAAATATTTTTTATAGTACTCATCTGATTTAAAATATAAAATAATTTATAATATAAATTATACTATAAATTATATCTTATATTTAATATAAGATATTATTAAATACCCATCACGTTTGAAGGAAACTCCCTCTAAATAAAATAAAATGGCGAGCGGTCAAAGCATTCCACGTCATGAAAACAAATCAGTTTCATACTATTAATCTATTGTATTTATATTTTATAGTATAGGCTTCAAGTCATATGCAAACACCCGCTCGAATCTTCAGTCCGTGATTCCATGAACCGATTCTGATTTCACACGGCTGAAAAATAGAAGTTGTTTATAGATAATCCCAGAGGATTCCCTTATCATCAAGCATTCGTTGACCTGAATTCATAGAGAACATTGAATATTCCCCTGATTATGCCATTGCCAATGTAAATTGCATTTAGTAGTCTGCTACCATATATATCGAAGAGACAAGGCGAAGAGGAAGGCGTCGAGATTGATTGGTAGTAGGTACCTCGATTCGTAGAAGTCTATAATTCGACAAGATGCGTCTTCTAGGTTATCGTTGTTCTGTAGCAGTAGTTCTGCTTGTGGATTTGTTTCTGAATGTGCCTGAGACGTGCAATGGCGGCAAGACTAGCACCTTCGTCAGGAAAGTTGAGAAGACTGTTGATATGCCACTTGACAGTGATGTTTTCAAAATACCTTCAGGTTATAATGCTCCCCAACAGGTAATCTGGTGTCCCTTTTTAGATATATAGTTTTGCTTTTCTGATTGTCTAAGTAAAGAAAAGATGAAGCAAAGCCTTCTTTTCTGTCATCTTCCTGCTTGGTTTACTCACGGTTTCAATCCCATTTTATCGCTTGATTTGAAACAGTCCAAGCTAATACCAAACTAGTGATTCAAAAACTGATATTATGCTAACACGAGAATTAGTCTATTGGCTGTAACTTTGTAGTGTACTTCAATACTGTCAAATATCAAAAGAAATATCTGAAATTCCATCAGATTTTCTCAAAATTCATGAAAATATAAATGTCAAGCATTGAGATTTGAATCACATCGCAGCAAAGTGAAAATGGTACATAATTAAAAACTGTATTTCGCTTTTCTTTTCGGGTCTTATTTCTCAGAGTTTTAATGTGTGGGTGATCTGGATTTTAGGTTCATATAACACAAGGTGATCTTGTGGGAAAGGCAGTGATTGTATCCTGGGTGACTGAGGATGAACCAGGGTCAAGTGTAGTACGTTACTGGAGTGCGAAGAGCAAGGAAAAGAAGGTGGCTAAGGGCAAATATACAACATATAGATACTTCAATTACACATCTGGTTTTATCCATCACTGTACAGTCAAAGATTTGGAGGTAACACTCTAATTGCTCACCCAATAATTCAAACGCGATTATGCGAAGCTTGAAGCTTCTACATGAGAAGATGTAGATTTTTCTTTTAACGAATCAATGTTCTTTCTTGTGCAGTTCAACACCAAATATTACTATGAGGTCGGACTTGGGAACACAACGAGGCAGTTTTGGTTTATAACTCCTCCTGAAGTTGGCCCGGATGTGCCATACACCTTTGGTCTAATAGGTAAGTGTGTTATATAAGCATATCCTTTCTTACTCATAGTTCATGGATCACAGATTAACATTATGTTGCAAGCATGTGAACACATCGGTTATCTTAAAGAGCAGCTCTCTTTGATCTTTCACATGCATTTGGTAATGGAAAGTCTTGAGTATAAGTTTTTATTTCATCATGTACCAAAAGAAATGATCCTATGGGTGCCCAGTGGCGTAGGAATGACCAACAAAAGAAAGTTTCTGCTGTTTCGTCAAGATATAGATCTCCTTAAACTGGTGTTTGGTCCATAATTGTTTGTGATTAACTAAGGGAAAATTGATTGCAGGGGATCTTGGTCAGAGTTTTGATTCAAACAAAACTCTTACTCACTATGAAATGAACCCTAGAAAAGGACAAACTGTGCTGTTTGTGGGAGACCTCTCTTATGCTGATAACTACCCAAATCACGATAACGTTAGGTGGGATACTTGGGGAAGGTTCACAGAAAGAAGTACTGCCCATCAACCTTGGATATGGACAGCAGGGAACCATGAAATTGATTTTGCTCCAGAGATTGTAAGCTTCTCATATGAACTGACCCGAGGCAACCTGTTTCTTTTTTTGTCATTATTACTTCTTCAACACTATTGTTCTTCAAGAAAAACTTTGTTGATTTGTTGCAGGGAGAAACCATACCTTTCAAGCCTTATACCCACCGCTACCATGTTCCTTATAGAGCATCACAGAGTACTAAACCCTTCTGGTATTCTATCAAGAGAGCTTCAGCTCAAATCATTGTCTTGGCCTCATACTCAGCATACGGTAATTCTATATGGCGTAATACACAATGCTTATGTGAAGAAGTGCTGATTGATGCTATGATTTTCATATACACAATTCTGCCTATAGTACATTTCATGACTCCTACATGATCAAATTATGCTGACTAGCTTTGTTACTCTATCAAGAGATCAGAGACTGATCATAATGCCATATACTTTTTCTATGTACCGTATACGTTTCATCTAAGTTATCATGCAATAGTCAATAAATAATAGATATCCTAAATCAACGGCTGACTCAGTAATGTAGTCTATTATCCATGTCAAGTTATGTTACTTCTTCTTATTCCTCACCTTTTCTTTGGTGTCAATGCTTGGATCAAGTGCTTACATGGGACTGCAATGCCCGTGCTAAGTAGATTCTATTATCAGAATAATGATTTTTACTTTTTCAGGAAAATACACTCCCCAGTACAAATGGCTTGAGGCTGAACTACCAAAAGTTAACAGGACAGAGACTCCTTGGTTGATTGTTCTCTTGCATTCTCCTTGGTATAACAGCTACAATTATCATTTTATGGAAGGGGAAAGCATGAGAGTGATGTACGAGCCCTGGTTCGTGAAGTACAAGGTCGATGTTGTGTTTGCGGGTCATGTTCATGCCTATGAGAGATCAGTAAGAGCCAGCTCTCTATCAAGCTGTTTCCATTTTTCTATACATAGTCTTGACTAAGGTGTAACTGGTGTAATGTTACTCTCAAGCTACTTACTCCCTCCTATCGTTAATATAAGATCTACTTAACTAATTTAGGTAGATTAATAAAAGTAATTAAGTTAGTTAATTGTAATTATTTCATGTTAGTTTCTTTAAAATATTCATTTTAATTATTTGTATTTGAGCTACCTTTGATAGAAACTACCTCATATGTGCAATTAAATAAGGGTATTTTGGGGGGAAGATTATAATTTTGGGAGACAATAGATTAGCATCTTATATTCAAGACTAAAATAGACTCCAAATTTAACTCTTATATTTGGGATTGGAGGGATTATTTCTTTTTATTTCTCTCTTGAAAACTGTTAAGACCATGATTCACTAGGCTTGCCTCCAAACCTTTTCCAATCCATGGATTTTCTTTATCTTGACAGTTCCTTGCGACCAGGCTGAAAGGAATTTCCTTTTGAATTCCAAACACCACGTTACTGTGATACCAAAGAAAATATTCCAATAATCAAACAAGCAATATTTTCTGTTGTCGCTGGAGCAATGCCCTTACAAAAATCTATGATTCTTTGTTTCATGACACGATATTATTGTTATAGTTTCTGAATATAGTGACACATATCTGAACGAATTCCCCTATATATATATTCACTCCCGTCGAAGTAGATTTTAGTGTTTGCATCTGTTGATGACTGATTCGTGTCTGTATTATTAGGAACGCGTTTCCAACGTGGCATACAACGTTGTAAATGGTCTGTGCACTCCTGTAAAGGATCAGTCGGCTCCTGTATATATAACCATTGGCGATGGAGGAAACCTTGAAGGCTTGGCAACCAAGTAAGCTCTCCATAAATAAAGCAGAAACTGTGGATTTCTTTTTTCTATGTTATATTAGGTTGATTCATTTCATAATGGCAATTTGTTGTACAGCATGACGGAACCACAGCCAGAGTACTCTGCATATAGAGAAGCCAGTTTCGGGCACGCCATTTTCGACATCAAGAACCGAACTCATGCTCACTACAGCTGGCACCGCAACCAAGATGGTTACGCTGTGGAGGCTGATACCGTGTGGTTTTTCAACAGATTTTGGCACCCCATTGATGACTCCACAAGTCACCCATCGAATTAATCTATATATATCGATTCACTCTGTCTTTTGGGGAACGTAACCAGTGTAATAATGTCAATGATAATCCTTGTCAGTTAAATTGAAATGTGTGCTATGTTATGTCAAGAACCGGCGAATAAATTACAATCTCAAGCAGTCAAGCTCTTGCTTTTGCTCACCCTGGAGATATGCCTGTAGCTTTTAGATGCTATTTCCCCTTCTTGTTCTTGTTTATGAATCCACTCTGCTTTCAAAACTGTTTCATCACAAAGTTTAAAAAAAAAAACATGAAGGAAAAATAATCTTCAGATTTTTACAATTTAGTCCCTCCTTTGTAAAACCATATCCTCATAATACCACGAGAGAATATACTCGTATAATAAATGAAATAAAAGAAAATTGAGAGCAAGCAGTTCAAAATTTCTTAATCTACATGTTAACGTTAAGGAACATTAGTGGTTTTGAAATTGAAGTTGTAAAACAATGGCCTTTTGTATGCTTGAATTTGCCAGGTTCAATTTCTCCACTTTATTTGAAAGGAATTAGGTTCTTTCTACCCACCAAATTACAATATATTCATGGCAAGTTCGAAGAAATATTAATAATGGTGAGATATTTGATTTGACTGTTTATTTTATACAAGTAAAATTTATAGAGTTTAGTTTAAATTTTAAGATATGTCTCAATTTAAAAATATAGAAAAAATAAGATTAAGATATTTAGATATTTCATATGAAACTATTAATTAATTTTATAATTTATTAAGATATTTACAGAATAATAAACACATATGACACATAATAAATTAACTATAACTAATGGATAATAAAGTAGTTGGGTGGGGTTTTTAGTATTATAAATATATATAAATTTTTAGAATATTCATTTTGTTATTTTCAACCCAAAATAATAGCCCAAATGCATAGACACATATGAAAACGTGGCGGCATATCAACATGTCTACCAACTAATAATGAGAGTTAATTTAAATGATAAAATATTCGATATCGTTTAGATGAGATTTTAAATTTAAATTTTTTTATATACAAAAAATTTCTATTCAGAGATTCACTAACTATAACTAGATATATGACATGAATCAAATATAAATATAGTTAGAGTAAAATTATAATAAATTAAGAGAATAAAAAAAAATATATGTCCACCAACTGACCTAAAATGAAATGGTCAACCGTAACATGACCCGTAGAGATCGGTCATGCTCTTCTCCAAAGTGAAACGGCATATGGTCATTAGTTAGTTAATTTTACTTATTCTCCAACTTTTTCATTAAAATACGGATACAGAAATTCGCATTTCCATTTTCTCTGTCAATCTAATTTCCTTGTCTGTTTTTCTCGTTTCGATTTCTCCATCGATCACTTGGAGGGAGGTGCTTGGCTTGGCCAGCGTCCTCTGATGAAGAATTCATAGAATGGCACAACAGAGCTGTGAGGATGAGAAAAAGAAGATTTATACAGATCCAGAGATATTTTGCTGCGTTTTTCAGCCCTTGACCGCTGGTGCTGATGCTCAGTACATTGGCATTCGGCGCCTTCTTCTTCACCGGAAGGCTGCGGCCGGCGTTCTCCGCCGTATAGTATGCTTCAACCTTCGTTGTTTTCGAGCTTGGATAGTTTCAGAGTTGTATTTTGTTTAGTAGTATCTTTGTTTTGTATATGTATTTGTTGGTATTTGGATCTAGTGATTGGATCGAAATTGGAATACTGAGATTGAGGAGAGCGCTACCAGCTGGTAGCAGCAGACGTTTCTTGACATTCTCCTAATTAACTAAATGTTTTCGCATTTCAAAGTTTAGCTCATTAGTGATCATAGCTTGTTTATTTATTCATTTTTTTTAACTCGATCTTACTTTTTCCTGTTCCTCCTTTTAATGTATATATTTTCTTTGTTTGTTATTGCTTTGAAATTATTTATGATGCAAAGTTTACTCTGTTAACTGCTATAGCAAGATTTACATATTCTATTTGGCCCTCTTCAGGTCGACACGGTTCATTTTCATTTTTAAACTGTCCTTCTGAGCTTTAGACTTAATCTTATTCACGTATTTCTGTTGAAGGTCTGGAGAAGCAACGAGAAGGGTTATGTGGCCTACCGTAATTACATATCTAGGCCAAGGGATTGGGAAAGTTCACGAGCCCCTAGCCTCCAAGTCACTCCTGGAAACAGGTTGCTGAACTTAATGAGCTCTTAATATGTTCAATTTGTGCGTTTATTGCAAGATGATAAGATAAATTGATTTTTTTTTTTAATTGCGAAGAAACTAGGGATCTCTTTTGAGTTGACGCGTCTTTTGCCTAGTTTCCCTTTTCTCTTTTGTTTTAGACTATTTTCGGTCAATGCATTATCCTTTAACATTTCACTTTGCTTCCTTCTAATAAAAGACATCTTATATGAGAAAATATACTTTCCCATAACTTGTTTCCCTTGTCGCCATCTTCTTGTATTAATCCTTGCCCTTATTTCATGCTATCTATTTCTTTCTCATTGTTTTAGTTCTAGCAACAGCTTTAGTCAAACTTGTCTAAATTTTATGACGATGCAGCTTTCTCATTTGTGTGCGCTAGTTTAAATTTATGTTTCCATATAATTCTGACATCAGGATAATTTACTGGTTGATGCATCAGTGGCCGCTGGATTCTACCTCCTAGTCCACTCTCTCACTGGTCTGAGGTGGACAGCTTGAGTTCTATTCGGGTATGTGTGGTTTCATGTCAATTTTATTCGTAGATTATTGTGTCTGTTGCACTACGTGACATATTGCCACACATGATCATTTCTTAGGGGGAAACTGAGAAATGTCTCCCTACCTTTTTGTACGCGCATTTATCTACATTTGATTGGGACGGGACTTGCCCAAGCTATTTCAATGCCATATTATGGCATGCTGGTTTAGTTTGCTTGATTATTTATACTTTCCCTTTGTCATGTGTCAATTCAGTGTATTTCTTCCGTTGTAGGATCTACAAAGGGCCAATCCACTATCTAATCATAGAACAAGTTTTGGCTCAAGTTTAAGTGATCATGATCGTCCACGTCAACGAGGTGTTGAGGCTGCCTATTCTTTTGTAGGAATGCATTGCGTCTTTGATCAAAGCAAATCCTCTGGTACTATTGAGTCCAATATAGATTTTCCACTCCTGTGTCACTGTTACTGATCCCTAAGTCTTTTTTTTTTTGGAAAGTAATCCTTAAAATATTAATGTGTAGTTACCGTTTTGAAGTTTGGGCACATGAGATCTGATCTGCTTGCTTATGGGGCATCGGATGGTACCTTGACAGTATGCACTGTCTCTGAGGAACCTTCAATTCTCAAACAATTACATGGTCATTCCAAAGATGTTACAGGTTGGATAGACTAGTATTGATTCTGTGGTCTTTACTTATATCTTACACAAGATATATGACACTATCACCCAATGCATTAATTTTTATCAATACGCGTTACTGTAGTTAACCTGCAGTATATTGGTTGCTAGGCCTTATCCATTGTGTTTTTCATATTACTGAAGAACTACCATCCTTAAAAAAGTTATATGTCTGTCAATCACAATTTTAGGAATGTGTAAGTTAATAACATAACAGATTGGCTACAGTAGGCTACCAGTATTAAGCATATCGTATCATCATATTGTTGTGTCAGACCATCCACTGTACGTTAGATCTTTTAGAGTATTAAAGTGCCCAATTTTGGTATTCTGCTTTTGATGTTAACTTTTATCATATAAATATTTCACCAATGCTCTCTTTTGATGCTGGCTTATTTTCAGATTTTGATTTTTCATCAAACAATCAGTATATTGCTTCATCTTCATTGGATAAAACTGTAAGAGTATGGGAGATAGATAAAGGAGTTTGCATACGGGTGATATATGGAGTTTCTTCTCAATTGTGTATTCGTTTTCACCCTGTAAGTGAAACATACTCTTGCCTGCACGTGCGTAAGAGAATGCTATCCTTCTAAACTCTATGTGGAGGACAGTGTGGTCACTTTTTTATGGTGGGGGCCAAATGCTCTCCTCCCCTAGTTTGGAAAAGAACTTGAGGAGTAACACAAGTGGAACAGTGAATAATGTTCTCCCAATGAGTGTGTGTTTTAACTGACCATTTTCCCACTCCCTTCTGTTTGTGTCCTCCTCAAATCATTCTCACATTGGAAATGAACTAGAAGCATAAAAAGGGGAAAGCCTAAGCCTTACTGTGGACAATGGATATTTTTTATTGGCGACTTCGAATCTCTCGTCTAATAGTATGACAAGGGACGAAGATGTTCACTGGGATCTTGTTTGGAGGCAGTATTTACTACCTAAAAGGCTGCATTACGGTCCCTGTTAAAGAAGTGTAGACTGCCTCAAAATGCAGTGGGACTATTTTGATAGCTTAGGGTGCTCTTACATATGTTTGCATTATTTATTCTTTTCTTTCATCGTTGGTTGCGGCTTGAGGCTAAATTTTCTGTGGCGCAGGTAAATAACAACTTTCTTTCAGTTGGCAATGCAAACAAAGAAATCAATGTAATCACTTTTTACTTTTTCCTACTATGAAAGAAGTACAGTAATACATCTGACAGGACCTTTACTACAATTCTTTCACTGAATCATGTGATCTTTGTCATTTCCGTATTTCATCTGTAAGATCTGATGTCACTGAATCATGACATAATAGGATGGGGCTATTTGCTATATATTCTTCATAAAATAAGGAACAAATGATTGTTGTGCTTGGTTAAGGACACAGATTGGTCTTTACTGAATACAGGAACTATGCTGTGTTTGAATCTACTCTCATGCACACACTTTCATTGAAATATTATTTGGAGACAATTTTCTGAAAACATCACACTGGCGCCTTGGCTTCTATTTCAATTTTCCAAACACAATCTTAACCCTTATTCTATGTACTCCTAGAACCTTGTGATTGAGTCATTTGCTGGGGTATAATTGCAATGACACTTAAAGAAGTTATGAGGAAGAAAATGTTTCTTTGGCCACTGGAAAATGAGTAATGCAATGACAGTTGACTGGATCATGTAATGCATTGCTCCCATTATCTTACCCCACCTTATGAATCTTATTGTTTGCTGATGCAATACAACTTTCTCTCTCTCTCTCTCCCTGCACCTCCCCTCCACCTCCCCCACCCCCCCAAAAAAAATCTATGCTATTAAGTTTTCCTATTTTGAGTGGTCTTACCAGTTTGATTAAATATTACACTAATTCAGTTTTCTTAAAATTAATTTATTTGCCAGGTGTTCAATTTCAGTACAGGAAGGATAATTAATAAAACAGTATTTGACAGCGAAGTTACCTCTATGGACCATGATCACGCAGGGAATCTGATATTTTGTGGGGATGGACAGGTGAGCAGCTATATACATGCAAATGTATATCCCTACTAATAGGTTTAATCTCTAATTTTTTATCTTCTGGCCTGTGTATTCAGGGCTGTGTATACTCAGTAACTATGAACTCCCACAATGGGGCCTTATCCCGATCTCATCGTCACCGAAGTGGCAGTTGGCACAAATCTCCTGTCACGACAGTGCAGTATAGAAGTTTCTCTCTGCTGGCTGGAGGACCTGTGTTGCTTGCATGCGCTCAGGATGGAAATCTGTCTTTCTTCAGGTTTGACCATACTTTGCCTGTAACCTTTAAATTCCTTTGGTTGACTTAATTGTTTTTGTTTTGAAGCACTTGCTAAAAGTTGGCATGTTATAGCGTGGCTTTGGAGGTAAAAGGTTATTTAACTCTTCGCTGCTCGCTGAAATTAGCTCCACGCATTCACAACATTCGAGCTTCATTTTGTCCTCTTCTTTCTCTTGAGAAAGGAGAGTTCATTGGTATGTTTGTACGTATTTACTTCATTTTTTTCACTTCTATCTCTTTATTTTTTTGAATGATTTCTGGTGAAGCTGCTTTTGTAAAATTATGCTTATTATGTGCCTTAGTTATTACTTATTTTTTTCGTCTGTCACGTCATTTGTGTGGAAAATTTTTTTCGTTTAACGCTGTTAACAATTATGCTGCTTTATCAAATTAAGAGAAAGAATACTGCCTTCAAATCAACAACTAGATATTCAGACAAATGCTGAGTTAAACAGCCCATGGTCAAGTTTCCTCCTGGCAATAGCAAGTATTTCTAGTTGTTAGTGTGTTGATATTTTTATTGATTGGTCACAACGGCAATATTTCTGACATCATCCTTTTTGCCATGAGAAGTTGCTGGAAGTGAGGACTCAAATGTCTATTTCTATGATTTAACACGACCGAGGCATACATGCGTAAACAAGCTACAGGTTAATCTTATTATCATTTAAGGGACTGATGGTATAATTGTTCTCAAAATGACAAGAATTCTCGTTGTGCAGGGTCATCGCTTTCCTGTCATAGGTATTGCCTGGAACCATGGAGAGAACTTGCTGGCTTCATCTGATTTTTACGGCACTGTAATCGTATGGAAGAGAGCAAGGGCAGATCTAGAAATTACTTAAAAATAGCATAATATTTGAGAAAATAGCTTTCCCGATTTTTCCGTTTGGTTTTTACCTTTTCTTGCATTGTCTTCTGTATACTAAAACTTCCTTCGCCACGGGAAACAGGTGAAAAATGTTTTTTTTGATAAAATGATGAAAAATTTTGTTTAGTAAGACACGATTGGAGATGTGTATCCGCATTTGGTGATTCAAAACCATCCCTAGGAAGCATATATTGGAAAATTGGATGCGGAGGATATCTAGTGTCAATTTTGTTTCAACTCGTCTTTGCGATCTTCTTTGATGTTGTAAAAGTACTTCCGACTTTGATATTTGAATTCAAACCCCAAGCTAAAAGCATCGTTTTGGTGCGAAATAAAAATTCCTCAGAATATTTTGACAAAAAAATACAATTTTAAATTCTAGTTATACTCAAAAAATTCATAACTAATATTTCAAATTCTAAAATTATTCTGAAAATTTCAAAACCAAAACTCATGCAATACAATAAATATAAATAAACTTAAAAACTTGACATTAAAATTTTAATTTTGATACTCCCAAAAAATAAAGTCAGCTCGGCAATCTCTTGTACAAAGCTATCCTTTAGATAAAAAGAAAAAGTCCTGCACTGCTCATAAATAAGTCAAGAAACTTTACAGAAGTCCTAGTATGAACAAGGACGGGAAGAGAGAAGGAATCTACGATAGATAATTACAAACAAGCAAACACATCCTCGACTTTCAAAGTAAACAGGATAAGTCTTAAAACCAAATAGATACGACAATCATATTTCCAAACCGGTCTTTCTGTAGAAGTAGAAAGGTTACAGTTCCCTGCAGAAAACATCGCCTCCGTGTTTGTTTAGTACCTACCCAGGATCAGAAACCCAAGGAATCCCAGTCCCCCATCGTTGATCTATCTCATTCTATCTTTCTTATGTACTATCACCTTCGACGGCGTTTTGTATCCACCTGCACGTCCAAGAAAAAACATGAATCTTAGTAAACCAGCGCTTTCTATCCCTACTATCCTTAATGAGACCCGAGATTCACAGAATTTGTTGAACAGGTTCCTATCCTGCTGGTTTGCCAATTTAAGTTATTCACCGGCAGAAAATTTTCAAGCATCATATAGGTTATTAATAATTTGCAAAAATACATATGAAAAGATGTGCATATCATATCAAAATGAGACGACAGATTTCAAACTTGAGAAAAAGTAATGATCAACTTAGCATATGAAGAGCTATGAAGAAGCAGTGGGAATATGAATTGATAAAACAAAAGGACAACCGATGAAGATATCTTGTACTTGCTTTCTAAGCATGCGGAAGTCAATCAGGATTAAGAGCTCGACAGAGACTATCAATTACCGAATAACGCCACCTAAGACTAAGAATACCTTTGTATCTGAATGTCTCCCAGCATGAGAATTTGGCAATTTATTTTGATCTTCCGCAGAACAACTTTCACAAAAGAAGTGATCAAGTCTTTTGGCTTCCTCCACAGTCATGTCTATACAAGCAGGATGAAACCTGGATCAAAAGTATTTTGCTGAAGACAGCATTTATTCAAAGTCTAATATCCGCACCATACTCGCCTAGCTATGTTGTGCATTCAAAACACCTAAAAAAATTTGAGGAAATGGCAACTCCAAAAATTCAAATTAACAAACACAAAAATCAGTCCCAAGATCAATCTTCTCAGTGAATTCACATGGCTTTCCAACAAACCTGAAAAATTGATAACGCCTCTCAAATAAATTCAGAGAACGTAACTCAGAGCAAACTATAAGTTGCTAAAGCAAAAATGAGCCTCTTCTGAAAAGATAGACACTAGTGATGAATAGACAGATATTGCTAAAGAATGAAATATTTCATCCTAAAAATTAGCATTTGAATTCAATTGTGTTGTACTCCTCTGGTCCTTAACATAAAATCTAGTTAATTTTTTTTAAAAAGATTAAAGAAACTAAATAAATCAGTTAATTATAACAAAACCCAACTCATTAAAATGAATTCATATAATATACTCTTTAATCTACCCAAATTAGTCAACTAACTTTCATATTAGTCATAATTAACTGATTTATCTTAATATATTCAAAAAAGTCAATTAGATCTCATATTAAAAACCGGAAGAGTATAATTTTATAAGGTAATCAAGATTTTAATAAGTTGGGTTAGCTGAGTAAGTAGAGGTCATGCCTGCAAACAAATGCAGTATATTCCTCAATTAATCCCATTATGTAGAACTATATTAAGTTTCGATTTGATAAGAGCACACCATATTCCTTTCTCATATTAAGAAAGATTCTGTCTACCCTAAAAGCATTCAGGAGTGCCAAAATATGATTAACAATCAGAACATTCCCCACATTCTAGACCCTCATTTTCCTTAAACAAATGTTTAAAACAAATATTTTGATATCCATTTTGATATATGACCATGAAATTGGCAGACGCAGCATAAAGCAACAAGGGATCTTGGGCATGCCGTGGGCAACCTTACAGGCAATGCTTAAGTAACCACTCCTTATTGTCATTTGTATTCATATTTTGAAAGTGAATGGGTGTGCCTCTAATGCATTATATGCAAAGCTTTCAGTAACATGAACTTACATATAAATTATAAGTTCACATAACCAATCCAGTAAATTTTCTAAAGAACTTTGTTGGTTTTATTTTTAAGTAAAAAAATGTGTTGAATAACCAAAATAAGGAAAGAATTAAACTGAGAGAGAAATACCAGATGGGAAAAGAGATGCCCTGCCAAAGTAGAAATATAATGAATTCATAAAACGAGAATAGCCTTCATCGCAGGGTTTATTTATTTAATGTGTAGATCTACATCATTTATATTTCACTTCAGTCTATTCATTGCACCAAACATGTCTGTGTACTTAAAGCTTACTTAGACAACCCGTTCTCCTCATATGCAACTAGAAGATAAGAGGTGAAACGGGAGGCTGATGATTTATTAAAATATATACAGAAGATGCAAAGGATCATCAGAACTAAGCCATAATACCATCAGGAAATCAAACCAACATAAACATGGAACCTAAACAAAGCAATAACACGGTAAAATAATGGGATAGAGCTAGTATCACGATACAAATCTAACTTACCAATCACTACAGCCCTCACACTGAACCATTAGGTCATCGGGGTTGTAGGGCATCTCACATTTGCAATACCTGCAATGAAAATATAAAAAATCAACACCGCATTCTAAAACTCCTTGATTCTAAGATGATGGTGCCACTTTCAATGCTCCAATCAAAGAAGCAAATACAAGTTAAAAGATTAGTAGTAAGAAATAAACATCACTACTGACTTGAGCAGGCATGTGACCACACAAGTAACAGTGTGTGACCAATTTATGTTCCAGAACTCGATCACTATTAAACGTAATTGATAGCTACATGCAGAAACTAAACTAACGCTGCTCAAACAGAGAGATAGCGAACATCAAACAAAACAATGTAGTAGCTTCCTAATCATCAAATGAACAGAGAATTTATAAGGACAAAACAGAAACATCAACTTAATATTTCGCATCCAGCATAGCAGAAGCTACCATATACAGACGTTATCTAACTATAACAACATCGTAGTCCGATAACACGCGCACAAAAATGCAATGAATTAACATACACGGCAACTCTATCTGGATTGAATGCTCCGGAGGCGGAATTATATTCGAAACGGCAGAAGAAATCGTCATTCCCGACAGCATCAAGCTTCGTGTAGCCCTTAAAACTGTGAACCGTACACTTGCCTTCGATCGTGTCGGCGCTCTGAACGTCAAAGTGATCAGAGAGGAAAACTTCTTTAGAACCGTGGAACTGTCGACGGCCACCGATAGACTCCTCCGGCCGATAGTACCAACGGACCTGAAGCTTAACGTTGGCGCCTCGAGAGTCGGCCTCGATCCGCTCGATCCTAGCCACGTAGGACGGCTTCGACGGCTCGGAGGGCCGCATAAGAACGCAGTCGCCGGCTGAAAACAGTGTAAAGAGCGCATATTAGCAGGGAATGCAAGAAATGGAGGAGGGAAAAAACGATCAAACAAATAAATTTTTCCAAGAAAATTGGAAGAGGAAGAAAGAAGCTAAAAAGAGAAAGAGAAAGTATATACCTCTAACGGTTTTGCTTATGTGTTTGACTGTGTATGACTCTAGGGTTCGTCTGGGAGCCTTCGGTTTAGCCATGGAGGAGCACTACAACGGGGAGATGGAAGACGAAAAGGAGAAAAAAAATTATTTTTTTTCCTTTTAAAAAATTTAATTAATAATTAGCAAATAGCAAATTTTCAGTTTCTTTCTTTTTTGAACTTTTGGTGCATCGCGGACTTAATCAACTTTTACATCCAAGTTTGGTATCAACGCTAGTTCTCCTTGACTTGCAGGCCGAGGAAATACGTGAACGGTGATGATGAAGGTTAGGGTAGTTACGTTATTATCTGAAAGTATGGGGTGTTTTTAAGCACTATAGATTGAATGGATGAGAATTAACGACCGCGTCAATATTTCGATTGTGGAATCGGTTATTACTACGTCACGCTCTCCTTTACGCACATCCGGAGCGTCGAAGTTTCTGGTAAGTTCCGGCAATCCCCAATGCGTTATAACACTTGACAAAGAACGCTTGAAAAATGATTCACATGCAAATAGGTAACACGTAACCTTCAAGATAAAATCGCAAAATTAATCGACTCTTGATTTGATTTATGGACTACATTCTCTAGTCAAGAAGGATTATTCTTGGATGATATGATAAATGTAACTTACTCGAAAACGCATGAGTAAATTGCTTACAATGTGTTTGGTTTCATGTTCTGGTACCACAAACACATGGTTTTGATGGATGCAGATGTTTGCCACAACTGTTAATCGCTGCATGAATGAAGAGTTTGGTATCACTTTCTCAATTTATCCTGTCAAACTAAATAAATGTAAATGTTCAAGAACAGACACACAGCAAAACAAACCTAAAATTGTGCTTTCTTTAATACATTAAGAAACAATCTCAAAAATTACATTGTTGGAAAGGTAGTAAAAACCTAGCAGTGACAAAATTCTTAGCATGGTACAGAAGCCAGTGTTCTATAGCTTGCCAATAGTATTTATGGTTCAAACCATTTTCTTAACTGTTTGGAAGGTTTTTTCCCTCCATCACTCCCTTGCGAACCCTGTTGTGAGAACTTCGATTTATATTGCTGTATAAGCATGTCAAGTTTATCTACCACGTCCTTCCCTACAGGCTCTTTATTCTTTTTTGATCGTTTCCTCGGTACATTTTCCCCAGCTTCTGCTTGATTCTGCATCCTCCTCTTCTTCAGTCCATGGTCTACTTTTTTACCCTTGATTGCTTTGTGGGAGTCAATAACAGTGTTTGACGTCCTACCACCATGATTCTGGTCATCTTGGTAATTATTCGGCTTCATGGACAAGGTTTCTGAATTTTCTTTATGTGACGAAGACGCTTCTGCCTTATTACTTTTATGGTTGCCTTTTTTCAGCCTTTTGGCATTGCGTGCTACCATGGCATTTTTATTTGGTAATATACTTGCTGATATGTCTTCTTTATCGAGTACTGAATCCTTCACTGACTTGTCATGATCCTGTAATTTTCGTTTTCTATCCTTTCCATTTGTATGGAAACCTGGAACATGGGGTTCCTCATTTTCCTCGACGTTGCTGTCACCATGAGCAGCAGCCTGCTGATGAAACTGTAGCTTTGCTTTCCGATGTTTAAGTGTTTGAACATTATCAACAGCAAACTCCACAATTGGCCGGTGTTCAGGACCAAAAGTTTCTTAAAAGTCAACCAAGAAATCACTATATTAAACCGGAAATAAAACATAATGTAGTCCCACCCTACGGCTATCAGCAAAAGAATTTACCTGGATTATTATTGAGAACTCTTAGAGCCACAAGGGCATGTTGATGCTCTGAAAATTCAACAAAGGCAACTCCACGTGAATGATGTTTTGTAACAACCTTTCCTTTCTTCACATCCTTCATGAACTTTATCTGCATAGGAAACATTACACAATAAATGATGATGATCCTTAACATTTTTATGAGACAACATAAAATGCTTTCAAGTCATGACCTATGTAACCAACCTGCCGAATTTGAGGCTTTTGCTTGGTTGCTCTAGAGGTAACTGCATCAATGCAAAGCTTCTTGAGCTCTTTTTCAGTCATCGACTTTGGTAAGTTGTAAATAACAAGTCTAGTTCTTGAAACATGAAAATTTGGCGATTGTAGCTTTGTTGCCTTTTTTCTTTCCAACCTACAGGCCAGAGGAATTGCGATAATTAACTGATGCTCCTGACAGCGTCTTTAGAGTAGCCATCACAAAGAAGATCAAAGGCATAAAGGAACAATTAAGGAAAAAAAGCATAGCATGTAAAGAATTATCTTTGTTTTCTAAATAATTGTATTGTCACTTGCACTCCAATCCAACTAAACACTCACTCCTGGCGTTTTAACATATCACTGGCTGAAACCCCTTCAGCAGCTGGAGTTCCTTCAAGAATGAGTCCTTCCTATTACCATTTGGCAGAAGACAAAAGTTAGCCCCATTTGCATATCAGTTTCACAACTAGCCATGCAAGAAGGAATAAAGAAGACAAACCTTTGCCAGGTTAAGATTGCGATGGTCATGGTTGTCAGTTTTGGCCTTCATTAGTTCCTTGTCATGAGCCGACTTCTTATCTAAAGCCCTCAAAACTTTTAATGGCCTACCTTTGAGAAGAATACCCAAGCCAGAAGCAGCACTAGCAGTTGAAACTGCAGCATCAGCTGCATCTGCAGTTTTAAACTTGAGAAAACCAGTTCCTCTTGGCCGTCTGCATTGAGCAATAGCAAGGCATGAATAAATAATCAAAACCAGAAAACATGAGAAGAATATGATTCAGGACATACTTGGTCACCTGGTGGAGGACTGGTTTAAAGTAGTCCACTTCCCCAAATCCAGAGAATCGTTGTTTCACTTCTTCATTATCACAGTCAAAGGGAAGATTACTTATAAAAACTGTTCCCTGCAAATCTTCTTCTGTTTGCTTAAGATTAGATATCTTGCTTTTGTCCAAGATTTCAGGCTCAGAAACATCTGTAACCTTTTCCTCATTAACATTTTCATCGGATTTTGGTTCCTTGTTTTTCTTGGACAACATAGAATCATCATTTGCGGATGTTCCTTTGGTGGAGGATGTGATTAGGTTCTTAATAACCTTTTTGGCAATCTCTGCCTCCTTATCAAAGTTAACTTCAGATGGTACATCTTCATGTGAGAAGCTAGAGTCATCTAGATCAGTATCATCTTCTTGATGGGCCTGTTTGCCTGTCTCCTCAACATCATCCTCTGAATTGTCCTCTGAACTACTACCATCTTCATCTGTCACCTTGTGTTGTCCTGAGGAAACCATAAGAGATTCTTTACACAAATAGCTATGCACAGAGTAAACAAGAATGGCATCTGGCATTTCATCCTTTGTTTTATATAATAAGAAACTGTAAGAAAGAGGAGAAAGTACAAAGTGTTGAAGATAAGAACTCCTCAAATCAGAAAAAGAAACAAAATAGAAAAACATAACAGGACAAAAATAGGGGAAAAAATAAAACTTGCTTAGAGTGATATGGCTGATGGTAGTAAAAGTTCAATAGTTGCATCAAATATCAAAACTCACCATTTTCTAAAGCAAGCATAGCATTTGCATCACTGCTATATATCTTCTTTGGAACAGCCCAATCAACAGCTATGAACCGTTTACCAAACTTTGATCCATTAAGTTTCTGAATAGCCTGCAAAAAAGGGGAAGCTTTAATCACGTCATTTAATGAAAAAACCAACACTCTAGAACACAGCCTTGACCAAAATTCATACATTTTCTGCATCTTGCTTGCAAGTGAATTTCACAAATGCGAAACCCTTGGACAATCTACAAAAAGGAAGAGAAAAGGTCGCATAAGAAAATATAACATAATATTACATTGAAAATTGAATTCAGAAAATCAGAATATACCCTGTATCAGACTTGCGGGGAATAAATACATCCCACACAAAACCAGCAGATAAAAACATTTCTTTTACTTCATTTTCCTTGGCCTGCACCAATGATTAGTCAACTTGTCAGCAGTCATGATCTCCAGTCTAGAAAAAGGGGGAAAAGTTGATCAAGTTCTGTAATCCTAAGCATCAAACCTTGAATGGAAGATTTCTAACAATAAGCTTCCATTTTTGTGTCTTGGAGCCCTGTCCAAGTATAACAGAAAACTTCTTAGAAACTAATAATAGTTTATACACATGTTCTGTAAAGAGGGAAAACTACATATGAGCTGATTGAGAAAAAATATATAAAAAAAAGTTAGATAACAAAGCCTAACACACACTTAAGTCCAATAAAACGTTGGAATTACCAAAAACCAAATTGCAAATTATGGTCACCAGATAGCATGATTCAGCTTAGTTGACAGTGAGTTGGTCCACATTTCAAAAAACAGATTTACTCATCTCAGATTACACAGTGGGGGTGGAACTTATGCCTCAGATGTTACATTTTATGTGCTTAGAATGTGGCTTAGACTAAGCTGAGGCTTTACTCATCTCAAATAAGCGCTTAGTTGAAGGTGCAGCACTCCACATTTCAAAAAACATATGCTCTTTGGCACTTAAAACCTTGTGCATAGCACATTAGCATCGTGTAACTTCAACATATTAAGCCAATGGTTACTGCTACCAGAAACTAATCAATAGCTGCTACAACCAAACTTTTAGATGTGCATTTATTGAATCAAAATAAGAGAATATAAAATAGGTTTTCTAGCTAAACTTTTAGCAGATGTGCATGTACTTTACCTCTCCACCCAATTGACGTGCCCAAACAGTTCCTCCTCCAATTTCTTTCTGATGCAGCAACGCAACAGAAGCTCGTGCTGATTTCACACTTGTGTAAAGTACAGTTGAAGCATCCAATTTACATCCATCTTGAAAGAGACCTGGAAGAATGTTATAGTTAACTAAAACTCAGACGGTATAGGCGAGAACATTCAAACCTAAAACCATCTCTTTGGCAATTTCAATGAATGTTAAACTTAAAAATGATTGCATAGACATAAAACTAAAGTACCCTGAGTCCAAAAAGGTAAAATTTATAGTTACCATGCTGTTCAAATTCTTCCCTAGGAAGGGGGTACTTCATAGAACACACAATGCCAATCTCCCTTGCTCGGCTGTGAACAACTTCAGCCATATCCGAATTGATAAGACCACCAAATATGACAGTTCTAGCAACCCTGCCGAAGTGAAAATGAAAATTATATAAGAAGGAACATAACTTTCACGAATGAAATATCATTTTGCTAAAAAAAGGACTCCCAAAATCAGGACTCTGTATAAGAATCCTCTTATTTAATTATACTCATGAACATGAAACATTCTTTTACCAAATAAAAAATTTGATGGACTTACAAAGGAGTGAATAGTATACCTCTGTTTTTCAGAACAACCTCCCTCATCTGCTATATCACTACAAAGAACTGCTTTTTTCACTTCACTAGGCTTCGTTGAATGGTTTTCATTATTTACAACTGAAAATTCCAAAAGAAAAAAAATGGATATATAAGATGGGTAACTAAATAGATACACAACTAACAAAAATGTGCAGGAGCATGTTATCAACCTTTTTCCTTAATAACTGAAGAAGGCTTCTCCACGCCAGAAAATCCACCATCATCGTCATCATTTTTCAACTTTGGGATATCATCTGCATTCTCCACTATAGCATGATCAAATTCAGAATCAGAAAAGAAGACAAAGGAAAAAAAAGAATATTGACAACATTCACTCATTTGCACATCTTCCATGAAGTATGTATAAGTGTGTCTATAAGCATTGCAGCATGCTGAACTAGATTTAATGTAGCAATAACCTTGATTTGACTTTGACTGTCGTGCTTCACGGGGAGGACGAGGCGTAGCATGCTTTACTGCAATTTTCCGGCCTCCAATGGATGAACCATTCTTCAACTCAATTGCACGGTTAGCATCTTCCTCAACAGCACTGATGATAGCAGCAATTGATGATAGAGCAACATCACAAATTATGATTAAAAAGAAAAAAAAACAAAAGAACAAAAAGAGTCAACTCTTCATTTCAATAGCCAGATAAGTTAGGGGTTAGTTCCCTGCAATGAAACATTAGTCACAAAGCACAGCAGCTGTCATATCTAGAATAAAGTTCTAAGAAAATCCTATATATATGTATATATATTATATGTCCTATATATATCCTATATTTGTATGAGTAACAAGGTCTCGGGATCATGGAGGTTTACCGGTATTAGTTCACTGTCATGATTCATGTTTGGCAGATAGATGTTCAAAAAATATAAGCCCCAGTCTGATTAATCAATGGCAGAGGCATAACCGATAACATGAATCATAAGAACTATATAAATATAACATAAGCTCCAAGTCATAAATTCAAAAACAAGACAAATATCCAACGAAGAGGGGGGAAAGGAAATGCCCGTCTAAACAAAATAAGAAAGGAAGAGGAGTACGAAAATATACAAACACTTCTCAGGGAAGAAGAAGAAGAAGAAGAAGAAGAAGGATGAAAATATACCAAAGCTTCTCAGGGAAGAATAAACTTACAATTGAACATAACCAAAACCACGATGCTGAGATGATCCTGTCATAGTTAAACAAAAGCAAACATATCAGAAATTTATGAAAGAGACAAAATTAAACATTTTAGCTCAACTTTAGCTAGTAGTGATACAAATTATAGTATTATATGCATGTAGGTTTATTCTACATCTCATCTGATATCTATATAAGTAAATACATTGTTTAATGCAATTTCGTGCCTTTATTATACTTATAATCTATGATTATGATGAGAACAATAATTCCTTATATTAAGTGGAAGCACGTTAAAAACGTACTTATAAGTATATTGATAATGTAACTGTCCGAGAATTTCCAGCACAGTAGCACCTCAATACTGGCGTACAAAATAGATGGTAACATGTTTCACCAAATAAAATACACGCATAAAGTCACAGTTCCACGGTTCACGTAACGCAGCATGGTTTTCTAATTGCCGATTAGTAAATTCCAATGGGAGCTAAAAACTTCAAACCAGAAAAGAGCCTCCAAACCATGTTCGAAAGGAGGAAAGTGGAAGCACGGCCACTCTCCTACCAAGTTTATCGTTTGATAGTCATGAACAAGAGTTGAATAAATTTGCCCAAGCAAGTGAAGAACTGAAAGAGTTCCAACTCCTACTCGCACTAAGCAAAACATTTTGTGCAAACAGTCTAATTACAATAACACACGCCTGAAACACCATAATCCAGATAACATGTCACTGGAGGAGTAATCATTTTTTCCCTACCCTTCTGCATGACCATGAAGCAACGCCTGATTGGTCCAACTTCGCCAAACGTCTCCTCCAGCTGATATTTTTCACAGAAATATACATGTGAGCAGATAAATTCTCATCGAACTCAACGGTTCAGAGTTTCAGACGAACAAGGGAGTATTGAAAGGCATGTACCTGAGAATTGGTGAATGAGTAGGGAAAGTTCGAGACAAACACAGTCGAGGGGCAGTGCTCTTTCACTCCACTTTCCTTCACTTTCTTCTTGCCCATGTTCGAACACAAGGAAAACGCTAGACAAGAAAAATTCTAAGATGTACACTGTAGGGTGATTTATTGCAATATCGTTTTCAGGTCAGAAGAACAGAAAATCATTAGAAGGAGACACCCGCCCGCTATAAGAGAATCCAATCGAGCAAGCGCTGTGAGCAAAGGCGGCCCGAAAATAAACAGGGTTGGAACTTCAGCAAGCAAGAAGAGTGTCCGATTCGGGTTGGCGGGTTACCTAGTTGCTGCGACGGGTAAGGGGGTCTCGTATGAGCGTATGAGCAATTTTCCGTATACTAAATTTGTCAGGATTAAATATTTTACTTAACAAAACCAACTATTTAAATAGAGGAAAAAAACCTATATTATAAAAAAAATATCCCTAAACTAAGATTAATGTATAAATAACCCATTCATCTTTAAAACTTATAACAAATTATCCGTAATCTTTTAAGTTTATGCAATAATTCATACATGACAAGTTATCAACCAATCCACAATTAAGGTTTATTTATCTGTTTGACCAAATTAATGATTTAATTATTCTTCTTTAACTTCAATAGGGTAATTAAAACTAAAGATGCTCATAAGCCCAGTTTGGTTTGGTTTAGGCCTTTTGGGCAAAAATTGAACTGAACCAGATCCATCTGTTAGTCAAAAGTGAAAGCTTGATAAGTTTTCTCTTCTACTTAGTTTGGTCCAATCCCGTTTAGATCATTTGAATAGATTTTAAAAATAAATTAATGTGAAAGCAAGAGTTAATTTAATTATTCTAATATTTAAATGGCATGCATGAAATTACTATCGACAATACCATTATATTATCTAAATCTAAATATTGCACAACCCTCGGTTCTATCTTCTATGGTGCAAGGACCTTGGATTTTCAATCAAATAAGAAGCATCAAACCTTGTCACTTAGTGGTAGTTCTCTTGTGCAAGGGAAAAAACAAAAAACATTTCCTAGTTCTGGAAACTGCCCTCACCTTCTATTCATATATAAATAATATAATCCTTTAATTATTAATATATAATATATTTAGTTAATTTAATTATATTAAATAAATTAATTAATATAACATATTTTTTTATAAAATATATTACTTCCCTTTTATTTAATTATTTAAATAGTATTAATATAGATAATGTAAAAAAAAAAAGTAGATAAATACAAGAAATGGATAAAGTTTTTATTCATTTTGCTAAGAAAGAGTGCATGCAACGGGATAGAGATTAATGCTTTGGAATCAGAGACGATACTTGACATACTTCATGAAATTGCCTAACAAAGAGATATATACATACGTTATGAGATTTACTAGTATATAGTATACTTCTGTTTGTAGGTTGTTTGATTATAATTTAGCTCATCAATACTTTTACGATTTAAAACATTTAATTTGTGTGGCACCAAGGGTTTGATTTATGGTTTAATCATTCAAACCTTTACAAAGTTGTGCGGCTAATAAGCGGGGTTGAATGAATTCATGAATATGATTATAGGATGAATATTTTTGTTACCCACACGTATATTTTAATTAGAGATATTTTTATTTAAAATATTATTATATATTAAATATAAAAAAATATAATAAAAAATTAAATATTAACTTTTTTTATATTGTGAGAAACTAATACTACCAATCCTCCTACTATAACCGAGCCCGACGAATATATGATAAGCTAAAGAACAAGTAAACAAAGACGCAAGAAAAGCAGAAACTTGAAAGAGAATACAAGAAGAAGAAATAAGGTTTGGAAGGAGTTGAAGTTATGAAAGCATTTAGGTCTGAGGTACCAACTGGTTGTTAGGACGACCAAATACGCTCTTACCATCCCACAAAGAACTAACAATTCAACGAAACACTCTTCAATCATAACAAGTATGGCATCTTCTGGAATTACTTCAATTCAATCTCAACTTACCAGTGTTTATCACTTAACAGCAAAACCAACCTCTAGCTGGAAGGAAAAAACTAACAAGTTACTGTTCTATTATTATTTTTGCAGAGTTCATTCATAAAACAATCTTTAAATTTAAGTTACGCAGAAAGTCAGGAACCAAAACCATGGATGGTCTCTCTCTCTACCTCCTTCATCAGCTATTTCTACGTCTACATCTACTGATCTACCCATGTAAAAAGCTGCAAGTTTTCCACCTTTTGCATTATTTGGTATTCCAAAGTACATTTTTGACCCTCTACGGTCAAATTACTTTCACGTTTCCTTCTGGTCTTTTGGTATTTTCATGGAATAGCCCAGTCTGACGCAATCTCTACCTGCTCCAACAGTGATTTTGCACCAATCCCAGAGCCAGAAAAAGAAAAAAATAAACAAGGAAAAAAATACCAGAGCTTCAAAACCTCGCAGCGTCCGCAATTTCCTTTGTCATCATTCTGCTTCTTCTTCGCCTTTATGCAGTCCCTTACTTTCTCTCTCTTCTCTCACTGCCTTCTGTAAAAAGTCCATTTTTTTTACTTGGGTCCGTACACCTGGTGGTCGGAGCCAGCTTCTACGCCGGCCGGTGAGAGAGACTTTCCCTTCGTGTTATCTTTCTGTGACGAATTTTGTCTTTTGTGTTCTGTGAGCACAGTCCTGCATCACATGCGACACTGATGCGCAACATGTCCACTTTTAATCGCATTTAGAGACTCTTTTCTGTTGCTGTATTGAGTGTAGTTATCTGTATGTTTGTTTATCAGATGACTAGAGCTTTATAGATGATGCTCTAGGAAGATGGGTTTGGAGGTTTGGTTCAGTCCACTTTTCTAAGTTGAAGTGGCAAGTTAGGCTTTTAGTTTGAACATTCTTCTTCTTAATGTTTGAAGAAAACCGGTCCGGTTTCTAGCTTCTTGGTTTTTCTCCCTCAAACTCCTTTTCTCTGTCTCTCTGGTCCAAGAGAGAAAGAGCAAGTGTCAACTTTCTGTTTCTGAAACCTAAGTTTGTTGGGAGAAGAGTGAGTTCTCGTGGAGCCTGCATTTTAATATCATTTTGAAATCATTGTATTAACTTGAATTTGAATTAGACAGGAAGAAATTGATAGTACTAAGTGTTGTTTTTTTCTTTTTGCCCGTTTTTTCCCTGGTAAGTTAGCTATCAGTGGGAGTTTCTTCTGAGCAAATGTTTGATCGTTAATGGAAAATATTTCTTTTTTTAAATTTTCTTTCCTTGTAATATCTTGTTCTAGAGTTCTACGGTGATAAATGAGGATGAGACATCCTTGGATTTAGTTTATGTTCATTCTGATAAAAGTAAAGAAAAAATAATTTACTTTCATATAGTGGAGAAGAAGTCTTGATTTTGACGTAATTAAGATAAACTTGTTTCATGGCCTTTTGATTCTATAATTGAATTTAGTTTAAGCAGAGCCAAGCCTACAATTCAGCCATGAGACAGTTGTATTTATAATTGTTAATTCTTTCCTTTGCTTCGTTCTGTTTTGTCTTTCTCACATCATTTCATATGTATAAGTTTCATAATCTTTAGCCTTTACCTTGATTTTCACAGCATCCAAGTGACAAAGTTCAGTTATGATGGCAACAAGTATGCGTATTTGTAGATTGATTTTTGCTTCCTTTTCTTTTTCAGCTTATGTATAAAACAAGGTAAACCTGAAATTGAAGATCTGCATTCTGCTATTAAAACGAGTCAGTTTCAATGACTCATTCTCTCTCAAAGTTGGTGACATGAGTTGCATAATGATCTAAAGCGGAATTCAGCTTCTGTGTTCGTACTGACATGACTTTGAATAACCATTAATTTTCAGATAGCTTTTGCTTCAGTGATCAGCTTACAGCTTTTACTTCCATAAGGCATCAAGAAGACGGTTTTGACAAAATGGCAACTTATTTGCCAAATTCATATTCCGACACACCGATTACCTCTAGTAATATAACCTTGTATATGAACTCTGGTTCGTATCCCGAAGCATTCTCTGGAAATTCTCAGGAGCAAAATGGCTGCTTTGTGATCCCACCAATGAGTTTGTCACAATCAGCCCCAGAACAGCAAGAAATCTTAGAAAATCTTGGTGGGTTACAAACTGGGGACTATGATTTCACTGCATGGAGACAAGGGAGAAATGAGATGCTAGTAACACATCCAATGGATGGACATAACTTGCAGAGCCAGGGATTATCTCTCAGCCTTGGAACCCAAACACCATCAGGAATCCAAGTGTCTTCTTTCCATGATCAAAGTTCTAACCCGAGTTTCGATTCATTTTTAGGTCAAAATCCATCGGTTTCGGGCCATAAAAGCAGCTCATCTAGGCATGAGTGTATGAGGCACAGTGAAATTTTACCTCCTGATTTACCTGAAGCTAGTCAAGTTTTGAATAGAGGGGATTATTCTTTGCATGGGATGCCAAATGTTTCAAGAACAATTCCAAATTCTAAGTACCTCAAGGCGGCACAAGAGCTACTTGATGAAGTTGTTGACATCCAAAAAGCAATGAAACAACCCAATGTGAAAAGTCCGAGCACACGCGAGAAGAAGACTTCTAAGGAGAATGATGGAAGACTAGAAAATGAAAGGGCACCTGCTAATGGAGAGCCTAACCCTCAAGATTTAGCCGGCAACACCTCTTGTGAGCTTTCGCATGCTGAAAAACAAGATCTGCAGAACAAGTTAACAAAGCTACTGTCAATGCTGGATGAGGTATAACCCATATTAAGTTGAGTTCTGCTCTGTTATAAGTCCAATTTCCTCACACAGTTGATCATGACTGTTCTTATATACCTTTAGAAGAGCAAAATCATGCTACTAACGTCAATATAAAATATGAAATCTACAGCAATATGCATTATTCTTAAGTTATCAACGGTGTGATTTGTTTTTCAAATTCCATACACTACATTTGGGGTCCAATAGCCATAACCATAAACTCTTGTGTATATTGCTAAAGACTTAGGAATGAGATAAATTTGGTATCAATTGGTTTTGCATAACTAGGCTTTGTGTTCTAGTACATATCAATAGTCCATAGTATTCAAGATTCGAGAATGCACATTGAATAATCAGTCTTTTCTCATAATGGCATGCATTGTGTTCGCTACCATATTATTAAGTGTGATCATGGTTAAGACCATTTTCTAGGAAGTTCTAATGGCCTCCATTGAATTACCACAGGTTCACAGTAGGTACAAACAATATTATCATCAGATGCAGATTGTGGTATCGTCATTTGATGTGGTAGCAGGACGTGGGGCAGCTAAACCATACACGGCTCTAGCTCTACAAACCATTTCGCGCCATTTCCGGTGCTTGCACGATGCAATCACTGGCCAGATCAGTGCAACACAGAAGTGCCTTGGAGAGCAAGATTCTGCAGGAAATAATAAAGGAGTTGGAATATCAAGACTCCGGTATGTTGACCAACAACTCCAGCAACAGAGGGCTCTTCAGCAGCTTGGAGTGATGCATCATGCATGGAGGCCACAAAGGGGACTACCAGAAGGCTCTGTTTCAATTCTTCGCGCTTGGCTTTTCGAACATTTCCTTCATCCGTATTCTTCTTTCTCTTGTTTTCTTCTCTTAGATATTGTTCCAAGGTTTTCTGTGTTTAGTTATCTAATTGCCATATTCTCTTGCTTCGCAGCTACCCCAAAGATTCTGAAAAGGCAATGCTAGCTAGGCAGACAGGTTTGACTAGAAGTCAGGTAGAAATTTAAAACCATCTTCTTTGAAACTTGTTAAGATAACTTCATGTATTTTATTACGGAACCAAAATAAGGGACATGTCGAAGAACAAAATTGAACTTGAAGTTTTTGATTCATTGACAGAGGAATTCTAGGAATACGATAATCATAATCATCAGTGACACTTTTTGCGTGATACAGGTCTCAAATTGGTTTATAAATGCACGAGTTCGTCTTTGGAAACCTATGATTGAGGAGATGTACAAAGAAGAAATTGCAGATGCCGACTTGCACTCCAGTTCTTCAACTGAAGATGCATCCAAGGTAAGCAAAAGCGATGTCAAAATTTCCGATGATGGGTGTGATGATTTACAACAGAGCCAGAATTCAATAGCAGCCGACAAGGCTAAGGACTTGAGATCTGATAAGCAAACTAAGGAGCAACAGCAAAGGCTCTGCTTTGATGACTGCAGTGTCTTCCAAGATGGCACAGCTGTTCAGACTAATGAAGGCGGTTCGGGGTTTGTAGCGGTTGCTCCGGCATGCCATATGTCCGAGTTGGGGAGGTTTCAGCCTGGAAACGGCGGTGTGTCGCTGACATTAGGTTTGCAGCATTGTGAAGTTGGTGATTTTATGTCCGGCGATATCCGTCATAGTTTCGTCGTCATGAGGGAGGATGGTATTTACAATGCGGCATCAGCTGCTACCATTGGAGCTCAGACATCAAAACTTGATTATGTGGCTGCTGGAAACCAGCACCAAAGGTTCACTTCGCCCCATTAATGACAAGTTTTTATAGTATAAAGACAATCTGTTGCAATATTGTGACATGCGAAATATATAATAAAGTATAGTATTGTGTCTGATAGGCTCATATCAATGTTGCAATCCTTGTGCGAGAAAATGAGTGATTATTGATGATCCCTGATATAAGACGACCATGTATAGGAAGCAACCCATCAAGGACTGGGCAAGAACTGTTGTATTATATCTCGAAATTTATCGGAAGATTTGCTCGTCCCGGAAGGTGCTTATCTTTAGATCGTTATGCGAAAAAGAAAAGTATGTACTAATCCTATTGATGAAGCTAGACCGTGTCAAATACTCCTTGTCCTCAGAAAATAATTAAAAGTTAGGAGAAAATCTTTCTTAAAATGCATTTAGTTTCCTTCAATTTTTAATTTGATAGTTCTATATTTTTCTCTCTTTCTTGAATTGTTTATTTTTACTATGTTAATACTATTTGCTCATGTAATTTTGTTTTGTTAGTATTGTTAATGTTATCTTTTGTATAAAAATTAATTAACACAGTAGCAGAGCAAATTAACTAAGTGTAAAAAACTCAAATTTTCAGAGCTACACTTAGCAAGTTAGAAAATGAGAAGTCTTATCCTATTATGAGAAAATGATGAGACATAAATGTAATATTGAATTTTATATAAGTTTTTGTATAAAAGGTCAGCAGAAAGGATCTTATAGGAAGATCAGTTGATGGTTGCCTCAGTGTTGGCTTTAAATTTACAAAACGTTATTTGGGGAATCTGGTATTTATCGGATGATCATTTTATATTCCTTCCAATAAAAAGATCGAGTGCGCGTAAAATTTTAACAAGCTTCATTAACATGAACTAAATTTTGACTACAATATTAATTTTCATGGTACGAGGGACATTAGTTACTGGTCATCGTTTTAAAACCATCCCTTTGTGGCACTATCTTCATCAAGAGTGTGTTCACAAAACTTAGATTTTAAATCTAAATTTTCATAAAATTTCTAAAATCTAGATTTTAAAAAAATTTAAAATAAATAACTATATTTATTTAAACGAGTTTTTGGACTAAACTATAGTTTAAAATTAAAATTTTAAATAAGTTGGCCATAGTATCTTATAGAATAGTAAAAGAGCTTATAAACTAACCAATTACTATATTACCTCTATTTTTTCTTATACCCTTTTTCATCTCTCTTATTTTTTTCTTATATCATCTCTCCTTTCTTACTTTTTCTTACATCCTCTCCTTTTTTTCTTACACCATCTTTCTTATCTCTTTTTATATTTTATCTCTCCTCATTTAATACTCATAACATTTTTTATAATTTACCAATAATAAAAGTACTTCTGAAAATAACTATTTAAACACTTATTTATTCAAAACTATTTTTTTTTCCCATAAAATCTTCTCCAAAAACCCTTTTTCTAAAAGTTGCCTAAAAACTCTTTTTTTTTATAAATCTATTTCTAAAATTTTATTTAAATAAGTCCTTAATCAAAGAATTTGAAACAATAATATACATCCCCATGAACTGCACGAAGAAGCTGTCTCGTAACATCATAGCCAAACATATGCTAATCTACTTCGGCTGTCATGTATACAACTACTAAGAGTGCTTCCAAGCTTGATGATTGCATACGTAAGAAAATGAAACATTTTATTTATTGACAAATAAATTTGTTTAATTATTAATTAACCATTTCTTCTATTGGGATGCTGCCAATATCACAATTTATATTTCAACTCATATAATATGAACAGAATCCAGCTCTGTTTTTTTGTTATAAATTTTTTAAAAAAAGTTATACTCATCTATAATTTAGAAATTGGGTAAAAAAAAAAATTTCTTAAACGATACTACTATAAAGAGGCGTTTTGGGATAGAGAGGAGAACCCACCAGTACCTTAATTATCAGCCCCACACAATTGAGCCCCACTTTCTTTATTTTTCTACATCGGAACTTTCTCTAAAGTTGTTTTAAAGGATCTTCGTCCTATTGAAGCAGACCAGAACCTTGGCTTCAAGCATTCAAGTTGTGATGCAATCACAGCAAGCAAGCCAATAGAAGACTGATTTTTTTTTTCCAAAAAAACAACTGAGGGCATCAAAGGAAGGACATCCCTAATTATCTGAACTACTGAACATTTACAAAACTATTAGGATCAAGTTTACGGAAACTTAATTCCATTTTCTCGTACATCACATTTGACTTTACGTTAAACTGTGCAATCGCAAAACCCCTTTAGTTATCCCTGTCCATCGTACTCTCCAGGGTGTCAAGGCCTACATGAAATATATACACAGAATAATGTTAATGTTAAGAGACAACAGCAAGGCTGTCATATACTTCATTAAAAGGTAAGAGAGTTTACCACTGACCTTCTATGCAGAATTTTTATATCATCCCTTATCAATTGAGTTTGCAGAAAGACATCACCACACTGTTCCACATCAACGGTCTCAACTTCAAAATCATGAAAACCACAATACTCATTCCATTCAAACCACATTTTTGATATCAATTCCTTCTTGAAACAAGTATCATGGTCTTCCTGTTCAGGAGAATCAGCAGCTATCAACCGATATGCAAAGACTTTCTTTGTCTGACCTGGTCGGAATGCACGGCCAATTGCTTGGCGTGTAACTGATGGATTTAGATGAACGTCCAAAATAATTATGCGTGATGCCCCAACCAAAGATATGCCTTCTCCACATGCCTTGATTGAGCCAAAGAAGACTTTAGCATCTGGTGAATTGTTAAACTGCTCCATGGACCATTCTCTTTGTTCAGAGCTGGATTCACCTGATATGACAAATATCTCTTTTCCAGGACTCCATCCCTTCCGTTTCATAGTTAACCTTTCTAAGTACTTCAAAGGCAAGAGATATTGGCTAAAGACTAGAAGCTTCTCCCTACTTGATTCACATAGGCTCAGCATTTTAAGAAAGAATTTTGACTTCACCCCATCTTCCAAATCTAGGCTCTCTATCATCTCATCCATCGTGTGATCAGATACAGCAGAATTCTCAGCACAATTTTCTGCCATAGGCTTTAATTTAGGATGAAGATAAACTGAACTTCCAACAGAGCTTATCTTAAACTTTCTGGATAAGTGCTTTAGCTTATGGACTTCATGCTTCTGTCGGGAAGTAAGATTGAGCACAACTGCGAAATCTACAAGGCCAGGAAGCTCATCAAGAAAATCTCCCTTGTAGTAATGAAGTACCTCGCCTGTCATCTCACGCAAATCTTGAATGACAGCCACTTTCCTTTTAAAATCAGGGTCTTTCTGCAAAGTGTTCTCCACCAAGTCACAGAAATCCTTCACCCCAGGTACATGTACTCTACTCTTAATACGCCTGACAATAGGTCGAGATGTCTGTGAGCGTAGAAAATTTGGTGGACGCACAATGTTCAAAATGTTGAATACCTCTTTGACATGATTTTGATACAGGGTTCCTGATAGTACAACTTTCCGAGATGTTTGCACTTTGGTAAGGGACTGAACTATGTCAGTATTGTCATTCCTGGGTGTGTGTCCCTCATCTAAAATGAGAATAGAGGGGGCCCTAAGCAATATCTCTTGGCAAGATGTGGATACCTGGCTAGTTCCAGTATCACAGACAATTGAAGAGAATTGTTTGTATCCTAGGAAAAGAATACTCTTCTGCTCTACCCACTTTTTCAAAACTTCCAACTGCTGAGACCGACTGTCTGCCTTAGCGGAGTAAAAATCATAGAGTGGAATGTCCTCCACTTGCCATGTTTGAAACTCTTTTTTCCAAGTAGCCAATATTCCCTTAGGAAGAACCACAAGGGGTCGGGCATTAGGATACTTGCCAAGAAAGCTTTGCATGAAACTGATTATCATGAATGTCTTCCCAGAACCAGGAGCATGGGCCAAGATGCAGCCACCAGGATTGTCACCCGCAAGGTTTCTGACAAGAAAATTAAATCCTTCAACTTGATGAGGTTTCATTTGCTTCATATGCCTGGGGTGAGCAGAGAGTTCAGATATTACCAGACCATCTTCACCAAATTTAAGTCCCGATACATCAGGCGCTGTTCTCTCTTTGAAATTCCGTGAATCAGCCATGTAAGTTCTTGAACTCTTTTTAACCTTTAACAAAATGAAAATGTTAACCAGGGACGATGTTTTTGAACTCTCACCAGGGTCAACAAAAAGCAATCTTTATCTTAATACAGCAAATTACTCATGAAAATTACTTATTCTGGTTAGAAATATTTGTCCTCAAAACTATTCCAACAAGTAAAACCTTGCTTCAATTTAAAGTTCAGATGTTTCAAACTGTATGCGCAAATAGAATTTTGAGAACAGAAAAATAAATTATGGTCTTCCCTCTCCCTTCTTTTGTGGAAATTCGCGAAATTTATTTTGTTCAATTCAAAGCACCTTTTTTTTAAAAAAAAAAAATCATACCTAGAAATCTCTTTACCAACTTTGCAGATATAAGGATCTAACCTTGTACTGGAATTCAAATATGGTTTCAATTCCTCTGTCGATAACCCCACAAACGCGACAAACATAACCAAGATCATCTTTTAAAACATAAGAGTGATCACAGTCACCCACATCCTTTTCAGCTTCATCATGTAGAGAATCCATATCAACATCCTAGTGAAAGCAGAATTAAAATAAATTAGTGCCAGTGGAGCTTTCAAGGATAGAGTTGGTCGGTATTACTAAGGAAGTTAACAACTCGATCTGATGTGAAAGATTATCCTCATTTTCCAGAAAGATATACAGTAAAGTACAATAAATATAGTCTACAATTGTGATAACAATCATACAAATGTACTGAAATCTAACTTACCACTGTATTTTTATAGGTGATTCTCCTTGGTAAAGCCGGTAGGAGCATACTTACTATGTAAACATTAAAGCAATTTTACATTATATGAAATACATAAAGGGAATATATCAAAGAAAGAGAGCTATAGAGCGCGAAACACATGGGAGACCAGCAAAGGGAAAGGGGAACTAAATGTCATGAAGGCTTCAAAACTAATTATATCCCATAATTTTGTGCAACACCTCTAGCACATACATGGAAAATAATCTACAAAGGTGGCTGATAAAATAGGGTATACCATCTTAGGTCTAAAACCACAGAATTCTTTACATAGTTCTTAATGTAGTCAGTTAAGTAATGTGATGATAGCCCCACTCAAAAAAGAAACAACATTACAATTTCTTACGAACGAATTTATTTTCCCCATATTCATCCATTCTCCCTTTTCCCTCCCTCTTATTTTCACCAGAAAGAAAAATCATGTGTCTCAGCAACCCTTAACATAGAATATTTAAGCAGAAAAAATAATAAAATCCAAGGACACAGAGCAAATACTTAAAACAAAGCGGCACATAAAGTAATTAAACACTGTCACATTTGCTTTTTCTGAAAAGTAATAACAAAGTAACCCAATCATACTTTGGAACATTCTATTGCCATTGACATCTCCCTCCAAATATCTTCTAGCCCATCATCCTTTGTGTCAGCCTGTGGACTGTCTTCCTCTTGAACACCAATAAAAGCGCCTTTATCTTTTCCAATGTCATCTTTGCCAACGAGAAAAGGTTCAGGTTTTGCATCTAAACTTCCAGCATGACACCCAATAGGAGGATGATGTGCATTGGGACCATGGTACTCCTAATAATAATTGCAAATAAAATATCAAAGGAAGTCAAATCAACAAAACAAGGATATAGCATATCATGATAAGTTGCATCAAATACAACATCCACACTTGTCATAAAAAGGGCAAAAATAAAAAGCAAAAACAATATCCACACTGTCGAAATCCTACAACAGGAAGCAAACTATTTCTACATGCAGTAATTCAAAATATGTTTTTATCTGATAGTGAGCGTGTTTATGTTGGAACATTAAAGTGTAGAAAGACAATTGATGACAATCTCCATAACAGGGTCACTTAAGGAGAAAATTCAGCCAAGAGTAGCTAGATTTTAAGTCATCTGAAATAGCACAGGTCACAGTACTAAAATAGAAGTAATCATCATTATACTGAGCCCGATCCTATGTCAGGAAAAGAAGGAACTTGGAAGTTCTCATGATTTTTGCCACATTTCACAATTTTACTTCAGCATCATCACACACTCATCAATGATTCGTTATTATTCATCAAAGCTTGTTACACAAAATAATAAGCTCCAATGCCCTAGATCAGCTCAATATGAGAATAGAGATAAGCAATATGTAGCACACTTCCCAAATATATATTTTAAAGAATTGAATCCTCCCTTTCTACCCGCAAGGGAAAAAACAAATAACAGTCAAATAAGATTATGCTTCAATCAAATTAATTCAGTTCTTATGGAAAGAAAACGTTATACTAATACTTTCAAAATACAATGCTCAAATAGAAAAACATACAATCATTTCATGCTTTCACCACTTCATGATTAACAGAACAGGTAAACACTTACAACTATGTCTTTTGTAGTATACCGGACAACAGGTTTTGGCAGTATAACTTCTTGAAATGACAGACAAGGTTTCTTATCTCTATCATCTTCCTCATCTGAATCAATAATTACAACAGTTGATGATGCTTTTGAAGCAATTTTTTTCATGGGATTATCCTCCAAATCTATGATTTTCTGACATGCCAAAACATTAACGATTAGTATACTTTATGAAGTATCTGTTAGCAAAAGTGTATTAGGCCCCCAGTCCATGTTCATTAGTCAGTAAATTTACTTGAAATTTTCACCTTAGCAGCTTCTTCATCACGATTCATTCCCACTTTCACAAACTGTAGAAGTGCAGGATCTTTTGCAAATATAGGGCTCAATGTCTGCATCTTTTGAGCAATAAGGGACTCTATATCCTTGGTGACACTTCCAAATTTTCCGTGGTTCAGGCCATCAAGCAAGTCCGCAATTGCATATGGATTGCTATAGTCTACAACTTTTAATCTTTTGTGTTTCTCTGAATTAAATCCTGTTCTCAGAAAATGACAATTACCAAAAGTTAAATAAGATCAACATCCATTGATGCATTACAATTTACAAACCGTGACACTTCTTCATCCACAGGAGATATGGCACAAGCTATAATATGGGGAAAGACGAGACCTAAAGACATATTTCTTCAATGATACAACAAATATTCCCCAAGGAACATAATACGAAAGAAAACAATGATAAGCATACTAATGCAGTTTCTACTTTGAACTTCATAAAGTTCATCAATGAGGTCAATTTTTCCGAAAATTGTTTGATGTTTGCATCACTTCAGTGCTTCTAGAACCCCCACAACCCACTACGCCCACGGTGGAGTCAAAATGGAGCCTTAAACACTACGAATGAAGTCAAAAAATTTTATCAGCTTTAATTCCAGAGGGGGTTCGATTCTCTTATACGGAAAATATTTTTAGCGCACAACTGTATCAATCCATGCGTTCATGTAAACTAGAAAGAAAACAGAGACAATGTAGAGCATCATCAATAAAACAGGTGCAATGATCGCAAGCATTAGGACAATGCAAGAAAATGCGGCAGACAACACAATATAAGAATGCTCAGCAACTAGCGACCAACATTGTCCCGGGAAATGCGATTCACGTGAGGGTGAGGGGTAAAGAGAAAAGAGTCAGGGAATACCATCTGCAGGGTGTTTAGCCGGAAGCAGACCAACTGCTGGTGACTCCATAAATGGCGACGTAAAAGCTGAAAATTACAAACAAGAACCATATATAAAATGCGTAAACGATAAATATCAAAATGATAATGATGTAGGGAATAGAGAGAAGGGAATGAACTTGACTCCAGCCCGAACTTAAGAATTTCACACGCAAATCGTAATAGAAACAACTATAGAAGGCTCCAAATTTCGAAACAAGAATCAACTTAGACGGGGTCTGACTGATCTTTGCTTCGGCATGATTATTTTCTGGCGGAGCAACCCAACCAGCAACTCGCATGGGTGCTGTACTGGGTTAGAGTAAAAATGCTTCTACAGGCGCAACGTGGCTACGCGCCGCTTAGAGACTTGGGGTACGAGACTGTGAGTTCAATGAAGGTGGAGAGGAAGTTTTATTGGTTAAATTGGTTAAATTGGTCAATGGCTCAGATTGAAGCACTGATCGGTAAATTAATTTACGAGTCGATAAGAAAGCTCCAGACAAAAATTTTCAAAAGTCAATGCAAAAAGTTCTAGCACACAAAAATGAATATTTGGTTAATTATATTTATGAATAGCATGAAGCAGAGTTAGATGTAAATTTTATATCAAGTTTATATTTTAAATTAATATTTACAATCTATAAATAATACAAAAATAGTCATTACATACCCATTTTAAAATTTTTAATATTCAAGGGATTTATTTTTTTTTTGTTTAAAAAATTTAGAGGGTTCACAATTTAAGAATGAGATAAAGTCTTTATTATTTTATTTAAATGATATCAATATTAAATAGATAAATTTTTAATTAATAATAAATTTAAATTTAAATATTTAAAAATTAGATTTATCCTTTTTTTTTTTTTTACTACTTAGAACTACACACAAATGGTATTAAAAAGGCTAGCTTCAAGCTCAGGTCTTTTAGCCACAGTCCTTTGAGTAAGAGTCCGACTTTCAACCTTTTCTTCTTTTACATATTTTCAAATAAAAAATATATAATTCAAGTTACAAATTCATAATTCGTATTTTTCAATCATAAACTGCATGCTGAAAATTGAAACGCAATAACAATCCTCTTGCTGAATTGAAAAAAGTACAAAACCATTTCATGGAACAACTAACCGTTAATAGGCCGATGGCCTGAAAACTGACCAATTGGCAAGTTGGCATAGCTCATAGTTGTGGATGGAATTGCAGACTGGTTACAAGATAACCCTATCATATATAAAGGATACAAAATACATAATGTCTTAACATATATAGCTACATAAACAGAGATAAAAGGAAAATGTTTAAAAACACTTACCCTGTAGATTGTCTTTCTTGAGAAGAGGGTGTCCATGATCCTCTGGTAGAAAATAAAAAAGCATATCAGGGAATATCATTAAAGTAAATAACTAGAGTGTATTCAACTAAAATAGAAAAGGGGTATATACAGTCATCAACTTTACCTTGCTCGAGTAATGATTTGAGACTCTTGTAAGACTTTCTACCTCGTTTCATTTATGGCTATAGTTAGAAAATGTAATATTTAGAAAGTCAACACAAAAAATTAAAAAAAAAATGCCAAGACTAATAGAATTACCTTATGGGGAAGATATAATGTTTTCTTGACCTACAAGAGATAGTGATTGATTACTTGTTTGATGGCCACAAACCAAATTTGCCTCTCTGTTTCATGGCTACAATGGAACTATGCATATGTCAGTAACGAAACATAATTGGCTGATGAAAGATGTAACAATTGGTATACAAAATTAACAATGGTCACTGCAAAAGGCTTATGTAACTAAATATACTTGAGAATTGTGGAGAAGTTTACAGACCCAATAATTTAACGAAATATACACAAGGAATAAGGTATAAGCCACCGAATGTCACCCAGGAAGAAGCAAAACACAACATTTCCCGATCAATCTAAAAGTTTAATAGAAACATGAGTGTGTTGCCCGAGTGGCAATGTAATCCCTTACACGCTTATGGGTTAGCTCTTTCCAGTTCATAAAACAAAGAAACATTTAGGTTTCTTTGGTATGATAGAACTAAAAGAGAAACACTTAGCCCCTTCTCCTCACTTGCAAGATCATGGTCATCTAAAACAATAAATACCAACTTCACGAAGATCAAAATCGCAAACACACACCTAATCAAGTGTAAAGTGTAAATAGCAGGCCAAACAACTAAAACAGTTGATAACAGAAAATGAAGAAGCTGAAAAGACCTAAGACAGAGGCAATATGGCAATGATCCAATCATGAAAATGACTAACCAAATGTTTCAAACCTTCAAACCAAATTTCAGACCGATCTAATAGCTAATAAATGTGCAAACATGGATTTATCAAAACTATCTTGTGAATATGTGAAAATCGAGTTTTCTCTTCCCTCAATCCGCTGCTTTTCCATCTTGAAATTCAATACCTCACACTCTACCCTGATTTAACTCATTTTATATGAATGGGCTTTAAATATTAGACACTTTTTCACATAGGAAGGAAGCCCACATCCAGCAAAAATAAATAGACTTGGGATGAAATAGAATATTTAGGATCAAAGTTTATACGGTTTGTATTTAAAAAAAAAAGAAAGTTACTTCTATGATCTTTATATAAAAACTATTTAATTTTTATGATTTTTAATATAAGAATTATTTAATTATAATAAAAATAATTTGATCCCCTATATACTATTAAATTTTATATCTTTAAGTCAAGTAAATTAATTTAAAAAAATAAATATAAGATATAGATTTTATATTTAAAATAAAATTAGGGGAGTATTACGTTAGTGAGAGTTTTTGAAAGGTGAACAAGAATGCCAAAGAAGTAAAAAGAATGAAACACCCCAAAAAATAATAAAATATACAAAATTCTACAAGTATAAGATAAAGGTCCGAAAAACTCTGGCAAAGATTTCGCACATATTCGAATAATGACGTTGAATTAAATGAAGAAAGTATTAATATAATTTCACCCCAAAGATATAACAAATGACTCTGAAACTTGCTGCCCTCTTATTCATTGTCCTCGTTGACCCCTATTCTCCATCGCGATTCACGAATCTCCGCCGGATGAATCTCACCACTTTGCCGGATTTTTCCTCCCCCTTCACCACTCCTCAATCCAAACAACCACTTTGTTGTCCTCTACAAACAGTTCATCCTCACGGCATTCACTAATTCGGTGCCAATCGAGAACCAAACCTTTTAATGATGAGTAGTCAAATTCTCGAAATCTAGATACGGAGTCGTTAACTTCTCTGAGATCGGATTTGACGCAAACGAAGGGGTTTCTGATGGTGCTTCAGATGAACCCTTAAAAAGCAAGCAGGACTGGAGTGGGGCGGTCGGGGACGCTGCTACTCGTGAACGATGATGGGTGATAGGCTCATAAATGTCAAAGGACAAAATGGGACTGCAATTTTGGAAATGAGGGCAAAATAATCCAGAAAAATCGATTCCGGGGGAGAGGAAAGCACTTCCCTTCGTCTCAAGGGAAATTTTGCTCCCAGAGGGCACACATATATTACGAACCAAACAATTCCCATTTCTAATTCCATAGCCCGCCTTCCGTCCCATGATACCAAATGCTGCGTTGCCGTCAAGAAAAGAAGAAAAATCCTATCAATGCGTATCGATGTCAAAACGAGAAATGAGTATACGGCACAGTTTTAGGGAGCACGGTGCCACGAATTACTGAAAGAAAGACCCCTCAATGATCTAAAGGGAACCATATATAGAGAAATTTTACATCGTGAAATCATGAAGTCAATTGAGATATCATGTTTGTTTGGTTTGAATAAAGCGAGGGTCACGAGGCCAGACTCGAGTAAAAGAAATACCACTTTAATCTGATTTAACTGAACATGGTTCTTAAGCTCTAGAAGAAATTTCAGTTAGTACCGATAAAATATGATGAACTGATGTTGGATCCAACACATTCAGAAATCAACTGATAAAATAAACACAAGAATTCATAGGACGAGTATAGCAAGAGAATGAAGTTTAGATGTATCACCTTATTGATCGTCGACAGTTTTATTGCATTGATCATTTACTCCCTTATCATCCAGAGGAAATAAGTGAGACGATGAAGAGCAAGAGAGAAATGGGGGAAACAGAATTCGACCAGTGAGTGTTTCACCCAAAAAAATATTCCTAGTGTTTGGGGGCCTTGTCGCCTTCAAACCTTGTTTTGGTTGCTTCCCGCAAAATCACGTTTCGCGGCATCATCGGGCCCTCCAAATTAAAGCGGCATATAAAATTTTCATCCGTGACAAATTAAAAAAAAAGACACAATTACTATAATTTTTTTCTTCAAGCATCACCCGCTACTGTCATAAGTGCAAGCTAAATTAGTCAAACGTGGATTTGCTGGACCAATCTTCTTTTGGTAAAGACTATTGACACCAGTGAAATTATGATGCCTGTCTTTTTATAGTAAGATTAATGGTCCATAAGAGTTTAAAAAAAAATTTATAAAAAAAATAGTTTTTAGACAGTTTATAAAAAAAAGCTTTTAAAGAAGAATTTATAAAAAAAATAGTTTTAAATAAATGAGTGTTTGGATAGTTATTTCAAGAAGTATTTTTATTATTGGTAAATTATGAAAAAAGGTATGAGTATTAAATGAGGAGAGATAAATGATGAGAAGAGAGAGGAGAGAGAATGTAAGAAATGAGAGGAGAAATGAGAGATGGTGTAAGAAAAAGTATGGGTAATATAGTAATTGACTAGTTTATAAATTGGTTTACTGTTCTATAAGTTACTCTGACCAACTTATCTAAAACCTTAGTTTTAAACCATAGTTTAGTCTAAAAACCCGTTTGAACAAATATGACTATTTGTTTTAAAATTTTTCTAAATCTAAATTTTGAGTCAAACCTAAATTTTAAACTAAAGTTTATCATTTTCTTAAGTTTTAGTCAAACCTAAATTTTAAATTAAGGTTTATTATTTTTTAAACAGGCACTAAAAGTATGTTTGGTGACTTGTTTAAAGCCACTACAACGTGATTTTAGTCCACTAATACGTTTGATGCTGAACGTGGAATCAAATCCACGTCCAAGAAAATGGAATCCAATATGTTATCAGTCCCTTGCAGTAGATAAATTACTCTCATACTTTAATTTTTGAATGTACTAAATAAAAATATATAAAAAGTTTAAGGTGTAAGTTTTGGACATTTGCTGGCAAAAAACAAAAAATTGGACATTCAGTACCAACTCCAACGAAAAAAAAAGGGAGCTTAAGACCATTTCAATAATATTTTTTTAAAATAAATAATTATTTATTAACTTTTTTTAATTTAAAAAATTATGTGATTTGATATAAATAAATACAATTTCATCATATTCTTTTTATATTCCAAAAGTTCCCTGGACAAAAAATATATACATTTCATTCTCCCATAGTTATGAATACCAACCTAAACTAGTTCTCAAAACTTATATTTATACTATCGAAAATACCGTATCAAAAGTATAGGTTAGTGATTATTAATTTTGATCTTAAATTGGAGGTTTTTTTCTTTAACAGCAATTTTGTTTAAACTTTTAAAATGCAAAGGAAAATATCTTTCACATATTTAATAATATGCCTCTGAATAAGTAGAGTTTGAATAGGATGTTGATATTCGGAGTACAGTGTCTCATCTGTCTAATTCCGCCAGTGGTCATTATTCTCTAATGGTCAAATAGTCTTAAATAAGAGTCGGAAAAATTAAATCTTTTCTAATAGTTTAAAAAAATAATTATTGATTACTGATGTTAAAAAGAGATAGATCGCGGTCCAAAATACACTTAAAATTATGAATCTTACTAGATGTATTACATGTTAGATATAATATATGCTCTCTTTTGATCCAATTTTTTTCTTTAATACGCCATTTTCACATAGCTTCATATACTAAGTGAACGTTTATATTCAAACGTGAAGCAGCCCAAGTGTTGATGGTTGGAACGGTGGAAGAGACAATTGGGATTTTCATTCTCACCTAGCAGTAACATTAGACAACTGACCAAACATGGCAGTAGTTTCGGCATGGGTTTCAACAGGAACATCTTGCTTCTCTTTTGTGTCATCGTCATTATTATTGTCTGCTTCTTGACGATAAATTGGGAGATCATGATGATTAGAAGCAGAAGCAGGAGTGAGAGGCTTGGTCCCACTCTCATTCTCGCTGTCAGATTTTGCTTCTAATAAAGCTTCTTGAAGTTGCAAAGCATACTCCAAATTCCACAACACATCTCCCATTGAAGGCCTCTCTCCCCCACAATCAACTAATTAAACACTTCTCAGCCTCCTCAACAAACTTGTTTACTGATTCTGGGTTACACGTTCCTACGAGTAAAGGGTCCATAACCTTCTCAATCATGCCCTTTTCCTTACATTGCAATGCCCAATTAGCCAAATTCGCTTGTTCTCTAGGCAATTGAGAGTTAAGTGGAGCCCTGGTACAACGTGCCTCTAACAGGACTACTCCAAATGAATACACATCAGATTTCTCCGTTAATTGCTGCAATCTGAAGTACTCAGGGTCTAAATTCCCAAAACTACCCTTCCCTGCTGTGCTGACGTGGCCTTGGTCCATTGGGCAGTCTTTGAAAGCCCAAAATCAGCTACCTTAGCTGTGAAGCGATTATCACGCACACTGTTGGTGGTCTTGACATCACGATGGATTATACCATGTGCAGTACCAGTATGCAGATAATGAAGCCCGCGGGCTGCTCCAAGCCTATGTGGGAACCTGACGTCTTGCCGCCTACCATAAAGCTTGCATCACCTCATCATTTTTTTTTTATAATAAATACATTACGTCTCTTGTTTAGCCTATAGATGCCGCCTACAGATAGTAAAAAAATAATATTTTTTATCTCTATAATTTTAACCTAGATATAATTTAATTTTTAAATTTTAATTATAATTGAGCTGATATAATTTTGATTTAATTATAATTTAATTCTTAATTTTAACTTGATATAATTTAATTATTATAGTTTTAACTATCTAAAATATTAATTTTTATATTTTAAAAAATAGATTTATATATTTGATAAAATTTAATAATTAAAATTTTAAATTATTAAAATTATATATATGGATTGAACTAGAGTGAGTTAGGGTTTAAAGATTAGGATTTAAAAATTAAGTTCCAATCAAATCATAATTATAATTGCAAAAGATTAATTTTCCCAAATACATATAACGATGGCTCGTATGAAGACGTACCTGCATGAGAGGGAGTAACCATGAAGAGAAGCTATTTCTTCTCTCCCAGTCTTTAGGCCTCTTGTGCCACTTGCTGACCATAGTACCCAGGCCTGCAAATGCTCCGAACATCATGGCGAACCCAACCGTCTCCACCGCCTCGCGCTTTGATCCATTGCCTTCCCTACTCCCATCAAACCCCAAATCCTCCATCCAAGCTATTCACCGAATTGCTCATCTTCATCACCTCAATACCGTTCATTATCGCATTTGCCGAATTTGCCCGTCCAATCTGAACCGTTAATCCTCCTGTCATCAATGAAGCATCCACCCCAATGTCTTTGTAATACGGTACTGCCAGAGCTCCATTAATGGCCAACAATCCAAATTAGAAACCGCCATTTTCTGATTCACATACACGTTGAAGTAGAGATCGTTGAGGCTGTTTGACACGATGTCGCAGAAATGCAATCTTATAAGGTATCTAAAAGAATTTTGCACCTCGAATTTCCATGTCACGTTGTAATTTGCGTTGTTCACGTCATCGGCCATTTCCGTGAAGGAAGCGTATACGGTCGGCGGTGCGATTAGAGGAGACATTGACGGGTTATTGGGGCATTTAATGGCGTCTGTAGCTACAGAGACGCTCTTCGCGAAATTACTGTTGGTGAGGAAAGGATCGGAGACCCAAACCCTCCCGAGCGTGTCGTTCACAGAGGTGATCGGAGGTCTGCCGTTGTTGGTACACTGGTTGGAAACCGTAGGAGGTCAGGCCGTTGAAGTTGCCGACGGGGAACAGGGCAGAGCCCTTGTCGGCGATCAAGATGTTCGGAGCTGAAACGACTTCAATAGCATTGATGAAAGCAGCAGAATCCTTCAAGGGAAGAAACGAAATGGTGAATTGTACTGCAGTTGCATTTATGAGGTATCCCTTGAGGATCGGATTCCTGTTATTGTTCACATTGAAGCTATGAAGCAGAACATATTTGTTTGTATTTACTGAGAATGAAGCTTGCTGAAGATCGAAGACATTACCCAATGGAAGCCTGGTTGAGTCAAATTGAAAGAGTATATAGCGTCATCTTTGAAGATCCTTGCGCTCGAGTAAATTGGGGAGGAGGCATTGGTGTCATTGGCTGAGAATTTATAGTCATCCTTGGCTTGTAATAATGAACTGGTTTGTGATTCTGATTGGAAAAATCTTCCATCTGAGACTTCGTTGTGTTATCTGAATCTGAACCACAATCAATGAGGAAGTTATCTTGGGGAGTGAAGGTGTCAGGGGATTCTGAGAAAGCAATGGAAAAGAAGGACAAGAGGATAGTGACCAGGAGGACAGCCGTTGAAGGTGACATCGATGGCAAGGAGGATTGAAGAATTTGCAGTTACTTTATGGGTTTTCGTTCTATCTTCTCCATATCCTCCTGGTGAGGAGGACGATGATTCAATAAGAATCAGAAACAAGAAGCAACCTCGTAAAAAGTGGGCGCCATCTTAATTCGTGTCTTCAACATGTTCATGTTGTTTTGCGTTACGTCAAGATTTTGATTGGAAGGGGAGGAAAATGATGACAATTCCGACAGGAATTTTGGTTTCCCAATTTTTAGGCAAAGAGTTTGGCAAGACTCGAGATCTTAAGTGGTTTTGTAGATTCAGGTACATTCCCTTGTCCCCTTAATAGAATTTACCAAGGAGAGAATTAGTCAAATTTAGTAAAACCAATTTCATTTAAACTAATTGAACACCTTCCTTTCCCAGCAAGGCAAGGCACAATGAAATATTGAAAACTTAATCTGATGCTCAGCTCCCATTGAATGATAGGAATTAGATTCCCTCGAAAGCTCATTCAGATAGTTCCAGTTAATTGTCTTGAAATAATTTCAGTGACATTCTCTTAAAGGCCTCTCATACATACGTGTATTTTTCTAAAAAAATTTATTATCACCTCAAACCTCTGAAGTCATTAAAAACTTGAGGGATATATAGAACATATTTGATATGAATGGATTGAGAGATGAATATACGTTCTTTAATCCATGTCAAACATGATAATATGGCTTAGTTTATGTTAATCAAATAGATCTCCAATACTTTATTAAGTATTCAACCTTTATTACATGTGCATTATCCTGAGAAAAGCTACTCCTATATAACTCATCCATCAACAAACCAGAAATAATACCTCGCTTGAGGATTCTCGACTACTGTAAAACCCTATTCTTTTTGGATATGTTATTTGAACTAAATGTAGGCGGAAGTATTTTTTTAAAAAAATTATATTAGAACGTTAGATTTGCAAAAATTGTTAAATTAATTTTAAAAAAATTGATAATTGATTCTTATAAGAAAAACTATTTCTCCCATCCTCATAGTTTCATTCAATTTTAAATCAAGTCATTATATTTTTTTTAACTTCTTATCAAGTTCTTAAAATTTACATAGTTAGTACCATTAATCCTTAATGTTGGTGTGTGTTTGGTTCTTCCCTTTTAAACGCCTTTTGGCCAAAATTTAAATTTGAAATTTTTTTAAAATAAATAATTATATTTGTTTAAAATACTTTTTGAATTAAACTATAATTTAAAATTAAAATTTTATATAAACTGATCAGAGTAACTTATAAAACAGTAAAAGAGCTTATGAACTAACCAATTACTATATTACCTCTATTTTTTTTACACACTCTCTCCTCTCTCTCTTTTATACCCTTTCTCCTCTCTCTTTTATTTTTTACACCCTCTCTTATATCTCATATTTCTTCTATACGCTCTCTCCTCTTATCTCTTCTCTCTCCTATATTTAATAATCATACTCTTCTTAGTAATTTATCAATAATAAAAGTACTTTTAAAAATAACTATCTAAACATTCTTTTATTTAAAACTATTTTTTTCATAAACTCTTATCCAAAAACTTTTTTTTAAAAGATGCCTAAAAATCTTATTTTTTTATAAGTCATTTTTTAAAATCTTATCCAAACGAACCTTAATATTTACATCTGGGAAGGAAGCGTTTGACACATATAGTAAAGGTAAAAAATAGCTCATCATATAAAGAAGTGAATTTTGTAAGGCTCTCTTAGTAGATTTCGTAAATCTTATATAAATATATTTTAAATTTTATAGTTATACTTTAGTTTTAATAGGGTAATTAATACTAAATTTATTTAATTTTTTTATATTAAAAAAAAGATAGGCTAACATATTTTTTAACCAAATTCACTCTTATTTAACAGATTTAAACATTAAGGATTAACGGAATTAATTGTGTAAACTGTAAAAATTTAATGAAAAATAAAAAGATTGCAGTGACCTTATTGAAAACTAAATTAAATGAAATTATAAGGTCTAGTAAAATAGTTTTTTCTTTTTTTAAAAAAAAAAGGTTGATCGTTTCACCTAAAAGCTTAGACTGTAATTCATAACACTAACTTTTATTGAAAATATTTTGCAAACACAAAATCTTAAATTTATTTTTCCTATGAAAAATGTAAGCACAAACAAAACAAAGTTTTTTAATAAAAAAAGGCCCAAGCCAGAAAAATAAAGAGAATGGAGGCCTACGACAATGTGACTTAAATATATATATATATATATATATATATTAAGATGAAGTATTTTTTTATTATCTGTTCAATTTATCAAAATTTTATTTTAATTATATTTAAATTTGACTCATATCACATATTTAGTTGTGGTGAGTGAGTTTTCTAACAAAAATTTTTACATACATTAAAATTTAAATTTAAAATATTATTTAAACGGTATTAAATCATTTATCTCTCAAATTATTTTCAGTGTATAATTTAGAGATACTTTATACGCCAAGACTAAGCATTTTTCTATAGAGACTTGTTCATAATTTATGGATTTGGGGCTTCTTTTCTATAGAGAGACGAAGCAATTTCGCATCACAATCACAAAGTTATTGAATATCTTCAACTAACTTGCACAAAGGGCGACTTTCGTTGTAGACGTTCCTTACGTGGTAAAGCACTAAGCCCTCTTTAATACTCATGAGATGTGGTACTTGAGATATCTTTTCCTTTTTCGCAAAGCCACGTCCACCGTCATTGTCTCGAATCATCCCGCGACAAGAAAACTACATTATTAGCGCAAAAGATATTACCGCCGTTTTCAAAAGTATATCATATTGTTTTTTATTTTGTTTTTCCGCTGTAGTTTTCTTGTTCAAGCGGCAACTGCCTCGCACCCTCCCAACCTGATTCTTCTTACAATCCAAAGTTGGAACAAAAGGTTTCTTCTCCGGCGAAGCTCAGTTTCACAAATGGCTAGTGAGGCGGAGGAAACTGTACGACGTCGCTTAGCGGTAACCGAGTATCGCAGGAAGCTCCTCCAGCATAAGGAACTCGATTCCAGAGTTCGTGCAGGTCCAACATCAAACCCTAACTCCTTCTCTCTTTCTTTAACCTTCCCCCCTTGATTTTCTCTATTTGAACTATCAAATCCGTTCCACATTGACATTAATGCAATCTAAAAGCCTTTTCACCAGAATTGATATAGGTTCTGCTTGCTTCTATGGCAATTGGTGCATGTAACTTCTTTTTTTCATTGATTTATTGTTCTTTTCTCTGATTTCGGTTGCATTAAATCTCTTTTATCAGTATTTCATTTCAACTATTACGTATTAACACATGTCATGATCAGCCACGGTAGCTGTGGGCTAAACTTAGGACAGGACTCTAGTTGAAAAACCTCAAGTGCTATTTTGCCAAATTTGTACTAGCTTCTTGAGTGATAGTTTTTTAACGTTTCTTTTTTTACTGATTTGATTTTCTATTTCAACTGTACTCAGTTAGAGAGAATTTGCGGACAGCGAAGAAGGGTTTCTCTAAAACTGAAGATGATCTGAAGTCCCTGCAGAGTGTTGGCCAAATCATAGGCGAAGTTCTGAGATCTCTCGACAATGAACGCTGTAATTATAATTCGTTCTGCATCTATTTGTATCAACTCCCAAGTTTTGTGTATTCCTGAATTCAACATTATATGTAGCCGTGTGGGTGTAAAATATTTTTGCTGGATTGGAAACTCAATCATTCTGTCACATTTAGGATCTCTCCTGATTTTTTTTTTTTTTTTGCATAAAATATATATCTTCTGTTGTTCTCTCGAGTCTAAATTATGGACGAGGGAGGAATGGTTTGACATTCATGAAATAGTAATGCTTATAATCCGAAATGTTTCAGTGATAGTTAAAGCTAGCAGCGGGCCTAGATATGTGGTTGGCTGTCGCAATAAGGTTGACAAGGAGAAGCTAACTGCTGGCACTCGAGTGGTGCTTGATATGACTACTCTAACCATCATGAGGGCTCTACCCCGTGAAGTATTACATTGTCTACTATTGGACTGCTTGTTATCATCTTGCATACAATTCTAAATTCTTGGCTCGTTTACATTTTTCTTTTTTTCATATGTGACAGGTTGATCCAGTTATATACAATATGCTTCATGAAGACCCTGGCAATGTTAGTTACTCTGCAGTTGGAGGGCTTTCAGATCAGATTCGAGAGCTTAGGGAATCAATAGAACTGCCTCTAATGAATCCTGAGCTGTTTCTAAGGGTTGGCATCAAACCACCTAAGGTATGGTCATGCTGGAAATAGTTGAATGGCTTAGCACATTGTTAAAGAATAAGAATTGATGAATATTGTTGTTTTCCAGGGTGTTCTTCTTTATGGACCTCCTGGAACTGGAAAGACATTATTAGCTAGAGCAATAGCAAGCAATATAGATGCTAACTTTTTGAAGGTTTGACTTCGTTCTCTTTGCTGTGTATACAAAATGCTTGATATGTGGCCTTATAAAGATACTTGTACTGTCAATTGAAAGTTTATTATTGTTCAGGTTGTATCTAGTGCTATCATTGATAAATATATTGGCGAAAGTGCAAGATTGATTAGGGAAATGTTTGGATATGCACGTGATCATCAGGTAAAAACTTCCATTGAATTAAACATATTAAACTGAATTAAACATGCTTCTTTAGATGCCTCTATTAAACTGACTTTAACTAGTACCATCTTTTTGTTTAGCCTTGCATCATATTTATGGATGAGATTGATGCCATTGGTGGACGCCGCTTCAGTGAGGGAACAAGTGCTGACCGGGAAATTCAAAGAACACTCATGGAGTTGCTTAACCAGCTTGATGGGTTTGATCAACTTGGAAAGGTACTTATCTGCTTGAATTAGATCTCAACTTTTTGAAGATTTGCAATTGGTAAGACAATTCTGTCTATATTGCATTACATATATTGGGATGTGATTGAATGTGTTCTAAAATGTAGGTTAAGATGATTATGGCAACAAATAGACCTGATGTGCTTGACCCAGCACTTCTTCGACCTGGCCGACTTGATCGTAAAATTGAAATTCCATTGCCAAATGAGATATCAAGGATGGAAATCCTCAAAATTCATGCTGCTGGAATTGCAAAACATGGGGAAATTGATTATGAATCAGTTGTTAAGCTTGCTGAGGTAGGTCCTAAGAACCCCTATCCATGTCCAAACTTCTTCACTTTTAAAATCCTTTGCCTAATGATTTCATGTATTTTAATAACTTCAGGGGTTCAACGGTGCGGATCTTCGTAATGTTTGTACTGAAGCTGGGATGTCTGCTATACGTGCAGAACGTGACTATGTAATTCATGAAGATTTCATGAAGGTAAAGACTTTTCTATTTCCAAAGTCTAGTTAGATGCATAATGTTGTCGTGAATGGAATGATAATGTTCATTTGGTTGCCTTACTGGCTGTTCATTATCTGAATCGTAAGATATACTATCTCCCCTGGCAAGTATATGTAATCAGAAAATCAACACCTCCTTGTTCCATAAAAACTCTCGCCTTAGCTAAAATCTTAGCTGGCGTTTTTGTGGGCGACTTTTCACTGTGGAGATAGAGTTCCTCCTGAATTTTCACACCTCCAACCAGAAAGTTTAAAATTGCTTCTGACTTTACAATCCAAATTTCCAAAGACGATTTGTTCTATCCATATTCCAATGATTGAATTCCATTTCGTCTAATTCCAAACGTTGTGTAATTTAAATCAAGGAAGATCGATCATTTTTGTTTCTCAATGCAAATATGATTAATCACTGAGGTATTTTGCTTTCCCTTTTTGGAGCACTCCTTGTCTTAACTGTTGTTCTTTATTTCAGGCTGTGCGCAAATTAAATGAAGCTAAGAAACTAGAATCTAGCGCCCATTATAATGCTGATTTCGGGCAGGATTGAAAGCTTTTTTGCGCATCTTTCGTCACCCAAACACTTGGGGAGCAAGGGAGGAATATTTATTATTGTCGGGCCTCATCCTGCCCCAATCGGATAAAGCCATCTCAACCCCAACCAATCATCTTCGGCCTTGCATTCCGCTATGTTGTTATTTAACATTATATTTCCATTTTTCCTCTTCTAACTTCAAGTAAAGGAAGAAGTTCCTTGTTCTTTTGTTCATTATCATTGATATTTAAGTTGTTCTTGGTGTTTGTTTTCCTTTTCATGCCCATGAAGGCATGGACCATATTCGAATTACTTGTCAAAATGATAGGAGAAACTTTGAACATTGACAATCGGAGGCAAGCGAGTACAGATTTATTATGAGCACTACAAATTCGCCAAATCTGGGCAAAAACAAAACAAAAGCTAACAGTGCTGCATAAATATTTCTTCAATTTTATTAAATAAATGCCATTCAATTGTTTCAAAATATACATTTAAAACATCTAATGATGAATGCTAGTTTCTCTGGATGATCTTCCTTGAGAGGTTCACTTCCATTCATCCCACGGTCTCTAGTATTTGAGCGGTCACCTCCACTGTAATGAATCAGAGTTTGTAGATGTATCTGTTTGTCTCCAGCTGCCAGAACATTAAAACCTGGCACATGCAACTCTTAGAAATGAGGATGGAAGCTTAATCAAGTTAAATAAGGGGATTGAAATTGCACGGTTTTATCAGCTCGTTTATTTAGCGATAAGAATAAAATTAATACGGAGCAATATTGAATGAGCACATGCTTGTTGCCGTCTTGCAGATGAAGTTGGAGATGCTTCCCAATAGAGTTCATCGCCTTTCCAATCAGTTATGAAACCTCCAGGGCCTTCTATAACGGGTATCAAAGCAAGAAAATCATAGTCTGAAACACAATCTAATAGAAGTTAAGATTAAGCTTGATTATCCAAAACAAGAACTAGGATTAAGCTTAATGATTATAATTCTATTGGCTGCATATATTGACGGACTTAATGCCTGTTTATTTCATTACAGAACTCAACATCGACCCTCAAATAGAGGCATTTAATGAGTTACGGCCCCCGTTTATTGTTTCAATCATCTCTCATTTAAGCTTGAAATGCAACCAAAGGAGATGACACGGTTTAGCTAACCTTCAGATCGGACTCAACAACAATATCTACAAAGCCAGAAGCCAGAAGTGCATATACATAGCAGTCGCAACCATATAACGGAACTTTAACCTGTTAATCATCAGGAAAAAAAAAGAATAACAGAAAGTCAACGAGAGTCATAGTAAAACGGAAATTGAATCGTATCATCACTGTCAGGTTCAATCACAAATTTCACTTAAGAAAATTCACCCCCCAAAGGGTGTCATAGATAACATTCATAGGTGATAGAAATTCCTTGTGCAAAAGGTGGAGTAAACTATACAAGATTTGATCAAATGAAAAGGCAAGTGAATTATTGTGTCCTACAGAGCAATGATAATATTCAGTAAAAGTTACAGAATCAATTTTTGGTAGGGGAAAAAATCGTGTCTCATACTGGATTATAAGTAAATTTTTCATTTTAAAATATCAATTTCCCAAACATTCATTTTAAGATGAAGGCACAATGTCATGTGCCACCTTGTTTCTAACACGGACAAATGCCTCTGCTGCATCTCCACTGAATAGATGTGGACTTGTGGTGTACCTAAATAGAGAAAAATTCTGCTATCAGTTAAACTTGCAATCCTACATATATCGTGAGAGAAAACTGTAGATAAAAAGTAAGTGACGAGTGAGGACTCTTCTGTTTCAAGAATCCCCTCTTGATCAATAGACCATTCATAAAAAAAGGTTCACTAAAGAAAATAAGAAATTATACAAGTAAGCTTGAGCAAGATTTTCACATGTACGTGAGGAGACTTCCTGACCACTCATCCTAGTTTTCTTTCCAGATATCCCAATCCATCTTTCTCTTAATACAGGCTGATCCATTATGCCAAGGATCTGATGAAAGGAAACCGCATTTAACGGGAAGTTTACGGCCCAAATATATATATATATATATATATATATAACCACAAAAGTTCGTGATGATGCCCATACAGACATTTAATAAGACATTCACCTTCATTCTCCTTTCCTACATTTCCACATCATAATGAATCAAGTGAGAAGCTCAGATAAATTTACAATGACAAAGAAATAATGATGAAGATGGTGAAATATCTGACTTGCCTTCATTTATTGGAAAGAAAATATCAAGAAATGTGCTGTAAAACTCTAGAATGGGATTAAAAAATGCAAATCTTTTAATTAGACAAAAGCAACCAGATACAAGAGATCCTTACAGGTTTACTATTTAGTAGAAGGGCGATGAGGGTACCAAACAAGGGTTTCCCTGAAATGCATGCAAAATAAGATCGCAAGATGAAATATTTGAACTTCATAAAAAAATATGAATTTAGTTATCATTAAGGAAATTACCGGTGATAAAACTTTTGGTCCCATCAATAGGATCCAAAACCCAACATAGTCTGCACTACTTTCTTTACACCTCCACCCTCTTTCTTCTCCATGACTGCACTTTTGTGAAAAATTTAGGCACGTACTTTAGTACTTCAATTACAGAATCTACCATCCCATTGATAGCTACGTGTTATTTCATCAAGTTGCAAACGAATATTAATCTTAGTAAAAATCATTTAATCGCGCACACCCACACTCATCCTAGCATTCCAGTTATTACTCTTATCATATGAGAATGCAGTAAACACTTCCACAATTCATTAAGCGATAATAGTATGTTGATTTCAGTCAAGTTGGCACGAGCGCGCGAGCACACAGAGAACGCTAAGAAAAAGGAAAGGCAAAGATATATTAAACCAGATATATTAAACCAGTTACACTGCATGAGAGGAAAATGCTCACGAATGATGGAAACCGTAGCCTCCTCAGCAGATTTATCCGCAACTGTCCCAGGGCCTGCAAATATCAAGTAGAATGAGACAATATCGTCCCAAAAAATATTGAAAAATATTTTAATTTCTCTTGAAAATCAATTACAATGTCGAGTCTCTCAAACTTTGAAAATACTCGAAACCTTTCAACATTTGCTAAAATACTAGTTCGGCAAGCAAAACAGAACTATATATAACTCCATTCCAAAAAGAAACAAAATAAATCTTCAAATCCTTGCTTACAACATAACTGGAATCATCTTTATCAAGAATATCGACTTTATGTCTGAAATAGTTGCAAATAACTTGGCCGGAAGCATCGGCGACCTTGTTCCCAACCTCAGCGAATCGATTGATTTCGGACTCATTTATTCCGAAAGGGAAGGAGTGGCCTCCGTTGGCGACTTGGAGCCGAAGGCCATTACCCTGGTTGAAGGGAATTTGAATCGAAAGGAGGCGCGATTTGAAGAAAAAGGAGAGGAAGAGGAAAATGTAGGGTTCGGAGAAAGAAGGAGGGACTGAGAGAACATTGAAGCAAAACACAGACGAGAGGCAGAGAGAGTGAGACGAGTAGTGAGGTGAAGCCGAGCGGAAACGAGCGCTAAAGGGAGCGATCCAGTTGACCAAACGTGACGCTTGAACGAGCCAGCTAGGTTTCGTACTGTGGCCGTGCTCGCAGACACTGTTCAGTTTTCTACACGTAAATATGCATATTTAATAATGTTAGCCAAAAAATATGCGTATTTAATAAATATATAGGAAGACTAAATTCAATAAATTTTCCTTAATTTAAATACTATCCGGTTCTTTATTCTATTCCCTATTTTTCACACAATACATCAATTACATTTTTATTTATATTATATTTTTATTTTTTAAGTAATATACAAATAAATGAGCTATTATTTATAGTTATATTGTTCACATGTATAACAATTAAAATTTTAATTTTATTTTAAAAATACAGTTTTACATTATATTAATATGTAGTCAGAAAGATTAAAAAGATCAAGATTCAAGACTATATTAACATAATTTTTTAATTCATAAAAAATTGTGATATTTAAAGACGGGGATTCACTTAATTTACAAATATAATTGATGGACCAGAGTCCATTTTTCCTTAATGAAATTAAAAGGAATCTCGATTAACAAGTAATATACCCAGTTCATTAAAGCAACATCATAAATCAGTTATTCATAGGGATTGGATACACACGCACATATACACAACATTTAAGCTAATAATAGCTAGCCATATATGAAACACATCTGATCTGAATTACATAATAAGAAAGCATATATATTCATAAGCAGAGGCAAGTGGTGATTCAGTGATGGGCGCCAGGCAACTTCTCTTTGATCTTCTCCATGATACTCTTCTTCTCATGGTGCTCGTGATGCGCAGGGTCGTGGTGTTTTCCGGCGGTCCCCGTCGGAGTAGAAAGTTGGCCATGACCAGTAGCTATCGTTGTCGTATAGGTACTTGTAGTCGTCGTCTTCACTTGCCCTTGATTCTGAGGATAATTTATAGCTTCTTCTCTGTCTCCACCTCCTCCCATTCCTCCCGGTAGCTTCTCCTTTATTTTGTCCTTCAATCCCTTCTTCTTCCTCCTCCCGCCTTCCCCATCATCCTCTGACTGTTTAAATATTCAACACCACTACTATTTCAGTCCTCATTATAGCCAACACAAAAGCATTCATTCACACACTAAAAATATATATAATATGCAAGTTAATGCATACGAAATTGATCCAAAACGTATTCAAGGAATGCCATTCAAAGTATATATACACTAAGTTTTTTTAAAATGAATCACATATATGTATGTGTATGTGTATACCGAGCTAGAGCTTGAGCTGTAGGAGCGACGAAGTTCTCCAGTGTGATGCTGCTTTGTGTGATCACTCATCAGATCGCCCACCGTCGTACCACCACCGATACCTGTTCCGTGGGTTGCTCGTCCACCGTGTGTCCCTGTACCATACGTGCCAAATCTACTGGTATTCGTACCGCCACCAATACCTGTTCCGTGGGTTGCTCCTCCACCGTAAGTCCCTGTACCATACGTCCCAAATCCACTGGTATTCATTCCTGTTACACCACCGTGTGTCCCAAAACCGGTGGCGTGGGTTCCAGTGGGGCCGGTGGCTTGAGAGCCGTAGTGGGATCCGGCAGCGGGAACGGGGGTGGCAACACCGGTTAGGTGGACGGGGTTGCCGTGCTCGTCGGTTAGCTTGACGGGGTTACCGTACTGATCAGTAAGTTGGATGGGATTACCACGTTCGTCTCGTAGTTGGGCTTCGGCCATTTTCGAGCGTTCGTCCCAAAACGTAGAGCTTCGTCAGTAAGAGCAAAGCACTATGCTCTTAACCCCACGAAGGAGGAGATATGCTTTTAAATGAGGAAAATCAATGGCGGTGAAGATTTTGCATGTAAACCCGGTAAGTACACGTGGGGAAGGAACAAAAGAGAAATAGACACCTGTTGCCACGTAAGAGACTTGAGAGCACGTGTCACTTTGCTGGGCATCAGAACGGGAGAGTTTATCCACCAATCTTTTTTATGGGCTCGAGTGGAGTGGCATCTGCGTTAATATTTATTTAAGTAAATTTTTTACTAGAAAACATGAAATGCCAAGTGCAAATTTTCATCTGTACCCGTGTCCGAGTCCAAGTTTAAGAAATGACTTTCATTGTTCATGGCTATGATAAGTGGATCCAGTTTAACCACTTCGATGTTTCAGACATAAAAATACCTTGTTCGATTATTAATTCATATTCAACTTTAAAGTCAATGTTAATAATTGAGTTTGTTTCTAGACTAAGCATCCGAAGTATCGAGTAAATTTTAGATTTAATAAAAAAATATTACCAAAAATAAAATGTTCCATATAATTTTTATAAAATCACATTTTATATTGAAAAAAACATAACAGAATTAGTGCATATTTAGATCCCACATTTACATTTAGCTTTTCACACTTGAAACGCAAGTTGAGACAGCTTTTGTGAGAAGGAGGAATTGGTAGGTGATTTTGAAATGAAATCCAAACATGCTCAATATTGGCCAGCAAAAATTATTTTTAAATGTGCCCGAAACTGTTCTTTCACTAGCGACCAACTTTTAAATCAACTAATATACTACCTTTAATCCTAATTATAAAATTTTATTTTTTTTTAAAAAAAATTAAGTAAACTACTTAATCATAGGGTTATTATATAATATCTTTAAAATAAATAGTTTATAAATCAAACAAATTAGTTTGATAAAATAAATATAAATACTTTAAAATTATCTATTTAACTTTATTAATCTTTATAAAAAAAATTATTAAGGTCATATAATTAGGATTAGATGAGCAAGTAATTGGTATCGCCTAACAATGTGAAGACCAAAAGGCAAATGGCATGCAGTTTCAGCATTCGGAAGATCCATAGACAACAAAATATCATTTGGATATATAAATATTATACCCATGCAATAAACAAATTGATCTGTACACAATGAAAAAAAGACCCCTGATCTCAAAACACTAACTTGACTATATTCATCGAATCCTTCTGTATGCTTTCCACATTTCTTCTTTACAGATTAACTTCAGCCTTTACTCCTGTCGAAATCACAGATGGGTGTATGAAGATGCTCAGAAATCATAAATTGATGAATGACATCTTGCCCATTTCACAATTGTGAGTCTGAGGTTACAGAGCAGAACGACAAGTGGGATCTGATTAAAAGGAGGATAGCGCATACAAGTCAGAGAAAATTGCTTATGTATAGCACGCTGAAGTCTTTACTATTTAGACTACTACATGATTAGGTATATTAAGTTTCAATTTGAATTTCTGCTCCCCGGGAAAACAAATCCAATTAAATCTGGAGGCAAAGCAATCCCTTACTACAAAAGGAAAAATAGAAAAACATCATTTCCTTATGCTAATACAGTGTAAGATAACAAAAAAAAAAAAATAGAGATGAAGCAACTTACTTCTTAACAGCCAAGAAACAGCTTATTCCTTGCTAGATCTTGCCCAAAAGAAGCCCTTCTTTCTTGTAGGGTGATTATCTAACAAGGTTCTAGAAGAACCCTTTGAGCCAAATGAAAAGTGTCGCCTTAAAAAGGGCTTCCCAAAAGAGCTTCTCCCACTGGAGCTCGATTCCATCCTGCGACCTTTACCTCGGGGCCCTCTCCCTCTAAAGTGATCGAACACAGCAGAATCATCATCAACATCACTATCCACAACCCGGTTCCTTGATTTCTTGTTCCTAGCCTTCACTTCCATTTCAGCTTTCAAAGCTTTTTCTGACAGCTTAAGAGTTTGATGCTCACCAAAAGTGCAAATTGGGCAAGCCGGGTCATACTTGTTAATTTCAGGTGTCATCCTCTCCAAACATTCAGCATGATAGACATGTCCACATATAAGGACCGCAACTATTGAAAGGTCATTACTCGCAATTATCTTTTGGGTGCTCCAAGAAGACTTCTCAGATAAAAGCTTTGAGCATACACCACATGCTTGCAAATCAACAGGTGAAGTTACAATTTGGCTACTGGATCTAAAAAACCTTTCACGATTAAAGCCAAAAGATTCACCATCAAATGACCATCTTTCTCTACGGGAAGTGCCCATCAGCTCAGAAAATCCAGGAATAGACCATCCATCCGAAGATCCACCACGGGAGCGCCTACCTGATTCATTGCTCCATGAAGGAAATGCCGGCCTTTCTTCAGACATAGAAAAGCTGCTTGGTGACTTAGACCCTGGCATTTGGCTATCAGAACCTTGCCACGGTAGCTGGTGTCCTGGTGAACAGCATGGCCACCTCACAGGAGTTGAAGTGGACGGAGGCAGGTGATTTCCAGATGACAAAGGAGATGCTGACAGTGAAGTTGAAGGCAATGAAAGTGATGGTTTTGCAGGAGATGGACATGATGCTGCTGGCGATTCTGCCAAACCCTTCACCTGAAAATATCCATGCATGGAGGGTTTGTCAAATAAATCACATGCAACAAGGTAGCAAAAGTGTAACACAGAAGTTCCTTCACTACCGCAAGCTCACCTGATCCACGTTCACATCCATGGAGGCATTATTTGAAATAAATTGTTCTGTAATGAACATAATAACCATGTCAGATAAAATAACATCAAACAGTTAAGAGATTAAGTATTCAACAGCGAACCCGTCACGACTATCAGATTACAGACATTTATAGCAGGTTAAATGTCTCACATGGGACAGATGGCAAAGCAATAATTATTCAGCAAAATCTAGTTTTTCCTAAACCACCAATAAAGAACATGACTAATTCTTAGTTACTATTTGGAAGAGCTCCAACATTTCTGCATTTTTTTTAATTACTTTAACAACTGCTATCAGCAATATTATCAATGTTTGACATAGATTAATGAAGAAAACAGAGCTCATTTGATTCCATTCGTGGACATAGATTCAGATTAATCTAAGAGACTCAGGCCACTATACTGCTTCTGCAAGGGATGCATCAGAATACCACAATAATGAAGCTCACAACAGATTTCATATCGTCTTGTCCATATGGTATCTACCATGGTAAACTTGGAAATTAGTCATTGATTTGTGTCTATGGACTTCAAAATCTGCTTTGACTAAGATATCTCTTTTATGAGTAAAACATCACTTCAGATAAAACTAAGCGACTTAAAACGGAGGATTTGTATCTTAGTTAAAACAGGTGTTCATTTTGAGTCAGTGGTTTTCTTCCATAACTGCCATATGCAACAGCTCCTGTCTGTGAAAACAATTCCATTTCTTCAAACAACAAATTTGATTATCTTAGATTCACCTCCTTTCTCCAGATTTAAATCTAGCAACATCACATCTTCCACATAGCCGGATTATAAGTGTCATTCAACTCAATAGAGTGCCCACAGATCTCATATCTATGATAAAGGTTTATAGAATAATGTGAAAGAGCGGGCTTGATGGAAGTTACCTGGAGTTGATGTCCTCGCCTGTCCAGCAGTTCCTTCAGAAATTGGTGATTTTTGCCATCTATGCCTCTGATAATTGTATGAAGGGCTTCCATCCTCTGATGCATATGTTGATTCATTCTTATTTTCTGATCCATCATTTCGGCTAATAGTATCAGAAAACCAATTTATAGAAGTATCTTCACCAGCTACACGCCCTCGATGATCCCAGCGAAAGCTCCATGTTGGAGAGTAGCGGATGTTCCTGTGCAAAATTTCATTAGCTGATCCACTTTGTATGGTTTTATCTCGGGCAGCCACACAACACGAAGCACCCATTCTTGAATAGACAACAGTTTCTGGTTTGTTATATTAATACAACCACCAATTACATCTCCAGTTACAAATATGCACCATTAACCTGTGAATACAGTTGTTTGCCTGCAATGGTAGTGAAAAGGTATATTATCAGTTGAGATGATCCATGAAGTAACTGTTATAAGTACACTAGGAAAAAATAAACAAGTTCACATAGATTTTGACATCTGTATTGTACAACTGAAATACGTTGTTTCTTTGACATACTTTACCGAACTCAGAGGCCATTACAGGTTACAGCATCCAAAGGAGTTAGAAAGAAAATCTCAATATATAGACTCCAAAAAAGGAGCTCAAAATCAGAAGAGCACGGACAATGGTGAGAGACTGAGGGCAATCGACTGGACAGATGGTTCATCGAAATCCATGTGATTTTAGGTTTCAAGAATTTTTGGTGCAAAAAAATGAATAATCACAATTGCAACAGCAATCTTAAGTCAAAAGGAGTACCGCCAGCAAAATTAACACAAACAGTTCAACAGAGTACTTTCTACAGAAGCAGAAACATATCCACATAATACCATTCTACTCTCATAATCAGTGATGGCACCAACCTCAAAATAATCTAACGAACAAATCGCAGGACTCAAACAGCATAAACTAAGAAAAATCCGTCAAAAATGAAGATAAGCGCCGAGAAACCGATGCAATATGATACTCATAGAAGAACTGAGAGTGAGGATAAATCTAGAGCAACAAACAGCCCAAAATTAGAAGAAGAAAAAATCACTACACTGAAAAGTCATAACGATCCGAAATAAATGCAAAAATAACGGAATTTCAGTCAAAGCTCACCAAGTTTCCACAAAAATAATAATACTAGTCTATTAAACAGAGAAAGCCCTCTATGATATCTCCCACATCTCGTCATCGCAATATGAATCTCCATATACAAAACACTATGATCGAACCACACGTGATCAAGCCATACCTCTCCCGAAATCAAGCTCGCCAGCTCGCACTTGGAGTTGGAAAGGGAAATTCTAGAGAGAGAAAGGGGGAGGGAGGGAGGGTGAGGAGCGAGGGTATGGCTGAGTGATGTCTGTTGCTGCAGAGAAGGGAAGAGAGAGAAGAAGACAGGGGAGAGAAGGGGCGCCTTCAGACGGTGGACTTGACCCCGTTACATAGTGTCCGCAGCACTGTGCTCAGTGGGGAAGATGACCGTGACGGAGTTAATTGTGCCACGTCAGATTAAAGTTCTTTTCTCTCTGATTTACTTATCATATAATTTTTCTCTTGCCAGAAGAAGACAGGAATAGTATTTATTATATATATTTCTATTTCCGGGGAAACGAAAAAAGAGTTGACACCTTTCCGCATTTCCTCTGGCCTGTTGCTGTGCTGATGTATGCGTACCCTTAAAATATGGGAAATTCATTAAATAATTTAAGAAGTTAATGACCCTACAAAATTTTACTTCGAAAAATTGAGGGCATTTTTAAATTTTACAAATTCTATGGAAAATAGATAATATATTTAGAATGATCAATTATATTATATTTCAAAAGGCATTATTTAACATTTTTCGTCCCTTAAATGTATTAATAAAAAAATTATAATTTGTTGGTAGAAATTAAGGATTAAGAATTGCATGAAAATACCTTTTTTATGGGGGGGGGGGAAGAAGAGATGGTGATAATAAATAACAGTAGTTTTTTTTAGCTGAAGAAGGGGGATTGTTTGTTTTTGGGGGGTGGGGGGAGAGAGAGAGAGAGAGAGAGAGGAATATTGGTGGGGTAAAAGGTTAGGGGCGGCAATGTCTTGTGCTGTACTCGGAGTGGGCACTACGCATTCCATCCTTTTTTGTTTCCCATTGCTGTGTTGAGAAAAAGCTCACAAAAGCATCCTCAAAATTAATATTTCCATGAGAGATGCTTCCAGAAAAACAAGAAGGCATTATTCTCTCTGATAAATTCCTTTCTTGTAATTTTTGGATTCCTTTCTCACCCCTTAAATTAGTTCGAAGACAGAGAACAGTCACAAACCACAAAATTCATAAATAAAGTAATACGTATAATCTAAAAGTTACAAAAATGGTAGAACCGTTTAGATCCATGTTGCCTGCCAAAGAGTTGAGAGCGATAAAGGTGTCTTAATTTTTTTAAACGCTTTGTGTTCAATTTTTATTTATAAGCTAACAATGATTATATCCTAACCTAATAAGTTAAAATATCTCAGATTCTTAGGTTTTACAGGAATTATTATGTGTTTTGTGACTTCATTTTTTTCTTTTGGCTTTTTTGTCTTTAAAGTTTTATTCAGGGTTGGGGATGGGAGTCCCAATTTATGCACTTGCCAGGGCCTGATTTTTAGTATGCTATATAATTTCCAGAGTTCATAGATGATAGAAAAATCACGGTTATCTATTATCTATTGATTTAACTAATAAAAATATAATATATATTTAATTATTTATAATATATTTAATTTATAGAGAGTATTATTTTATTATAATTTAAATCATTAAATTTGAGAAAATATCCTAACTTTTAAGTATTTAAATTTATATTTGAGAATAATTTATAATTTACCTAATTTAATATTGGTATTACCTAAAAATAAGGGAGACTCCACCCTGCATACTTTTAGATTATAGGTGAGCTCAACTAATTTTTTAAAAATTTTATAATAAAAAAATCATAGGTTACAAAAATTTGCAAGTAAGAAAATAAAACAAAATAAACAAATGGCACCGTGTTATAATAATACACAGGTGTAAAAAAGTCACTCATCATAATTATTTCTTCTCATCATACTCGCAATACATTCTTAATTATGATATATGGGTTGATTCCCCATGATTCAATTCCCCTGTTGCTTCCTTTGTCACGTACGTAAATGATTAGGAATCATTATTTATTTCGTATTAATTAGCCTCGTTTGTACTAATTGCCACGGTTACATGACCGACCATATACGCAACAGTGACTGAGAATAATATAATGAAGACTATTGAAAAAAAAATGATATCCATTAAATAGAGTCTTAAGTTTCAAATTCTTTTTTTTTAAAAAAAAAAAGGACGCTGGAAAAGCCATTGTTACTTGAAGTTTAATATTCAAGGGAGGTGGGCTATGGAATGATTAATGAGAGTGGGATTTTGGAGTTGGAAGAAGAAAAGTGAGAGTTTTTTTTATTTATCTAATTTATTAGAGTCTTATTTTAACTATATTTAAATATAATTTGTATCACACACTTAATTATAATAAGGGAATCTTTTAATAAAAAAAATTATATATATTAAAATTTAAATTTAAAATTTATTTAAATAATATTAAATTATTTATTATTCAGATAATTTCTATCAATAAAGAGAATTAATTAGGTGGCAAATGAGGGAGGGAGGGAGTGAGACGAGGAGTTGTGCACGCAAATGGAAACTCCGAGGCGTCAGCGTGTGGATGGGAGCCTAAATATACCCACCATCTTCCTCTTGTGGGGACTCAAGGGCATAATCGTCTTTCGGACATCCCTTGAAGGTGACATCCATGAACCGCCAACTCCGTCTCGGTCGCTCTCAAACGGTGCCATGCCTTACTAATCGACGACACTTCCTCCCATACAAATGTTGCCGTTTTTTCTTGGGAAAAAAATATTGAAATATATATCCTAATATTTCAGTGGAATGATTTTTTTTTATATGTACATGTATTTTCTAAAAATCATATTCAACGTATTATCATATATTAATAAATACTTGCGCCTATTTTAATAAATATTTGAATTTGAATTTAATATTTTATGGAAGATTAACCTATTTTAAAGTCGGTTAAGAGGATATTGATTAGATAAAAATAAAAGCACCAGGTTTCAAAACATTGAAACGTATATGCCTTATGGCTCAAAAACTATCTAGAGGTACATCTCCAAATACTCATCAACTATGGAATTTTAATGTACGCTTTTAATCACACTTGTGTAGTAAAATTTATTGAGAACGTTGACTAGATAAAAAATACTCTCACAGATTTCATATAATAGTAACATTCAAGGATCATTAAAGAATTAATTATCCAGGTATTTATGAAAAAAATTATGAATTCATTTTGATTTAAGCAAAATCAAATTACTGATCTTATTCTTAACATACGATTTAATTAAAATATTTATTTTAATAATAAATATATAATATATATTTTTTATATTTATTAATTTTTTAAAATTTTATTTTTTTATCTTTTGATAATAATTAAATAAAATAAAGAGTGGGATGTGTGAATTGCCGCTCTGTGTAGGCCCACGCGGGCTCTTCATAGCGAAGCATACCAAATGAATTGTCCTTTTCTTTCTCTGAAGGCCCAACGACCTATATGTTATGTGGAATATATGACTTATCTCCCACCACGTCTAGGGGAAAAAAATAGGAATAGTTCAATTTGATTATTACCATGGGAATACTGTAGTACTTATTATATTTATGAAATTGTTAAGGTCCATGATCCAGATTCTTGACAGTTGAAAATATTGTAGAATGCAAATTCTTTAGCGTGTCTCTATTTTAAATCAGAATTAAAGTACTATTTTCCTTACATGAGCAGTTGGTTTTTAATTTGTTGCTATTTTCGATTGTTTGTCTTTATTTTTGTTCAATTTTGTCCTCATAATTAATATTTTTCTAATCTTAAATATATATAATTAATAATACAAATTGTATGATAATATATGTTTTATATTGGTCAATGTATATTAATTGAGTTAAATTTTAGTAAAGAGAAGAGTCTCATGACATTATTTTTTAGTCATAATATTTAATTTGAATAATTATTTCTACACATTGATGAATGATGCCATCCCTATTTCTATTTTCACAGTAAGTTATATGCTTGTGATCATTTTTTTTCCATATGTGTCAAAGAGATCCTTTCTGTTACCAAAAGCGAAGTGAAGGCAGGCATAACGCCTAAAAAACTCATCTCATACAGAAATACGATCATAAAGATTGTCTGGATAGTGATGTCATGATGCCCAAAACACCATATTATATAATTACATAATAACGATCAAATAATATACAATATTTGATAAAATATTTGATTATAGACATTTCAGAGAATGTATCCTTTTATTTGATGAAGTTAAGCGGATAATTTTATCTTAAAAAAAATAGAAAACACAATCATTGCTATCGGTACGATATTATATAGATAGATAGATATTGTGGTGAGATATTTTTTTTTGTATAAAATTTTTTTAAAAAAATTTAAGCTTACCTAAGATCTAAAAGTAAGGTGAAATCTCTTTTTTTTATAGGTAATACTAATATCGGATAAGGTGAGCTGTCTATTACTTTCAGGTATAAATCTAAATATCCATGAGTTAAAATATCCCCTCAAGCATCATAATTAGAATTATAATAAAATAATATTTTTTAAAGATCAATTATATTTTAAATAATCTTAAATATTAAAAATTGGAAACATGAAGTGGTGGCCCAATGAAATTATCTAAATAGGAGTAGTTTTTGTAGACAAGGGTAGTTAACATCAAACGTCAAGAAAATGGAGTTTGTGTTGTGATAAGACACTCTAACGTCCAAGCAATAGATTTTCAATCTTAAAAATGTAGGGTTTATCCGTCAATGAAGTGATGGAGATCAGAAAGACGATCTCGTCCTTGATTCACCCAATCTACAATCCTTATAGATACCTTATTCCGCTGCAAAAATAAAAAGTGTATTTTCCTGACCATTTATGTTTGATTTTTGCTCAAATTATTGTTATAGAAATATTAATGATATTAAACAAGTGCACTCTTTGATCTTACATAAATTACAGATAGTTTAAAAAAAAATTCCAAGAAATTATAATTTAAACTTGATAAATCTCGAAGTAAAAAATAAAGTCTAATATATATATATATTATTAAGACCAAAAGTAGAGAAGTGAAACAAAAGATCACAAACAAAGCTTCTTTGCATATTTGGATTAATGGGCCCAGATGGTCCACTAAAGGAACTTATTTTCTGAGCTTATGGGCCGAAATTTATTGGGCCACTTAAACTCACTTGACCCACATTAGGCTTTATATAACATGTGGGCTTGTCCACCAAAGGAGGTGGGGGAATCTTCCATCATGCGTGTGTGAGGATTTATATGCATTAAGCACAACCCAAACCAACGGGGATTGATCCGAGTGGTAAGCGGTTTAGTATCGCTTAAGCGAGGTCTCGAGTTTGAGTCTTGGCGTATGCAGAAAATCCCCGTTGGGAGACTCACCCACCATAGCCAGGTGCGCGACGCGGGTCGGATCCGGATGTAGTCGGGGCAAAGCTCTGGTGAACCGGGTGAGCAACCAAAAAAATAAAATTAAGCACAACCCATAATCATCTATAGGTTTAATTAGTAAAAAGGTGAGACATATGATTATTTAGAGTATATTTGATCCCTGAAGAATATCACTTTATTGTGGTTTCAGTTGCGATGTTTGAGGAGGCATCCTAACTCTTGAGTGCCTAGATTTATGCATGAGGATAATATACGGCTTGCCCTACCCAACATTAGTATCGCATAGAAGAAAGAGATACTTTACCTTATTCTTATATTGTAGGTGAGCCCAATCCCCCATTTCTAAATTTGTTTATATCAAAAAACAAATATGCATTAAGCATATAAAAAAGGATTATACAAAAAAAAAAACACAAAAAGAAGGAGAGGGGAAGGGTTCATTGAAAACACAATAATAAAGAATGAAAATGGGTATATATGATTTTTTTTATCCGAATTAAATTTATTTTCTCTCATATCTTCAGACTCCATAAAAAAAATTATAATTAGTTAACAAGTCTAAAAAATTCAATTGCTTACCTCCGTGAGAGAAAAAAAATCAATAAGTACTCTAATACAGTAATTTGCATAATTTCAAGGGAAATTTTTGTAAAGAGTAATTATGTAATATAGTACTCTAATACATAAACCATCCATATGGTAAGTCCCCAATAACACAGATAATAAGATGTGGATGAACGTTGTAAAGCCGATGATCATCTAGAAGATTAACAAAGCACCAAGTAATAATCTGGACATGCTCCCAATTTCCTTCTAAATTACACATATATTTTATATATATATATATATAGAGAGAGAGAGAGAGAGAGAGAAGATTCAATTAGGAATCATCTTGTGGCGAGGCCTATAAAAATTTGGAGATGGATCATATCTTCCATAATCCCCCCAGAGAAGCCTTTCGTTGATAACTGCTATTTCTTCCTTGTTCTTCGATGTTCCCTGCCATATCAAATATATATATATATATATATATATGCGCGAGCGCGAATATAAATATAGACGTATACAATAAAGATATTCCTCAAACAAATATATGTGTCTATTAATAAATAAAACAAACTTCACTATACCTTGAGATGTGTCTTCATGAATTACGTTCAGCAAGGAAACTTGAGAATTTATACCACTTTCAGTTGCATATAAAAAGCACTATGCCAGAATGAATTAAGAAGCAAAAATGTTTCTATAACCTTCCAAAGGAGAAGCTATATATATATATATATATATATATATATATATGTACGTAGTGTAAACATATTAATAAAAGAGCCAGCATTTTTCTTAATTCATTTACCTAGAAGGTGAAACAAAAATGAGCCAATTAATTACAACTATAGCAGTTCTTAGACAATATACATGTACATACCTCTTCCACATGATATTCTTCTGCATCCAACTTGCTGACAAACTTGGACCCTCTTCCTGCAATTCTAATGCATTAAGGTCACCCACGTATATACGTGCGTTAAGCTAGAAGGATGAAGCAATAAAAAGCTCTCAAATTTTCCACACGCCAAGTAAACCCAACCATGCTTAATTGATATGCACGTATATATATGATGCATTAAATAAGATGGAATTCCATTGCTTGTATCAGTTAAGGAATTATTGTTTAGCTTGTATAATATATTCAACATGCTTTTATCAGAGCCAAAAGCTGCGAGAGAAGACTGAATTGTAAGAAAGATAGGAACCTGCAAAAGTAGTGGAAAAGAGTGATCCAGAAAGGAGGAGGAGGAGGAGGAAGAAGAAGAAGTTGAACTTGTTGATGATGATGGGAAGCATCATGAAATAATGCAATAAACTGTTATTTTCTGAAACGAGAGAAGCCTCAAAGAGTGATGTGTTTGGTATGTATATTAGTTCCCAAAGGCAAGCAAACCTCAAAGAAAGGACTTGAAATTGACACTTGTGCAAGCTGTTTAGTGCAATTTACTAATAAATTATCCCACACAAAAAAGGTAAAGCAAAGCACTTTGCTTTTGTTTTGGGGCACTAATGAACTACTGTTTTAATTTAAAGGTAGTGGAGTCACACATATATAAAATGCTTGAGGTTTGACCTTTCTGCAAATTATTATGCTTCACAACAATACACAACACTTTTGGATCAATATATATATATACTCGCATCATTAAGCCGAAACAATTCATTTATTTTGAAACTAGAAATATTACGGTAGTGGTCCTTTCAAATACCAATTATTAAAATTAAATTTAATTAGGTATTTATTTAATTAGGTCAATTAAGTAGGTCCAGATAGTCAATCACACTCTATTACATGTATTAGTTAAACGCATCATCACTTAACCTTCTATTAACCCGAGGCAGGTTAATCATGCGAGAAGATAGTGATAACTGATTTAGTTAGATATTTACTAATGAAAGTTGATACAGATAGTAAAGAATAAACTTATATCTTAAAAGGGCAAAAGTTTGATTCCTTTTATCATTATGAAGACTCTTTTAGTAGGCGATATAGTAAGTTTTTTATAAGTATTCTTTGATCCTTAGAGCCGTACTTTAGCCTTAATGAGGGACCCGTGTTAAATTTATCTAAATTTTTATGTAAAAAAAAATGTTAGATACTTATTTAACTCCATAGCTAATAGTTTTTTTTTTAAAAAAAAATCATATTTGTAACGGTTTTTTTTTTTCAAGAGTAAATTAATCTCTCACTCCTTCAAACATTACGCTTAGCTTAATTAGACAGCAACTTCTATCGTTATGACCAAAATATACACAAATCTCTTCAAAGTTAAAATATGACGAATAAGCTATCAATTTCAATTATTTTCTATAAAATATAATGCATCATTAAAAGAATATTTTATATTCACAATAATAAATATAAACCGCAGATTTAATTCTATTTTAGACAAAATAAATATAATTGTAATTTCTCAATCAATACATACAATGAAATCACAAGATGTAAATTCACAAATCAGAATATTAGGGTTCATGTTTTGGATTTTTGTGCAATGTATATGGAAGAATATTTCTAGTCGTTTTAAGAAAGTCATATACAGTGCATGTTTTGATAAGTATAATTTCCTTAATATAATGGAGGGTCATCATCTAATTTAGATATATTTTCTTAAACAAGGAGAATAGAAAACAATCATATCTTTAATTATAAACGACCAAGGAGACCAGTTGTTATAATGAGGCATATTTAAAAGGGAGTGGAAAAGTGGACTAGAAAGCATGCTTAGATATAATAAAAGAATATTAACGAGAGATTAGCTTGGCTTGATAAAATAATTATCCTAACCGACAAGGACGAGGCACCAAAATACCCACGCTGGTGGAGAATAAAGGGATGCGATCTGATAACATTAAAACACACACACACACACACACACACACACTCTTCTTATCTTCTCCTTTTATTTGGCTTCGAGAACATTAAAAAAAGGGATGCAAGCAAGAACAGTTAAATATCGAATATTTTAGAGTGGGATGATTTGTCATCATAACATAATAAAGCATCAATAATTACAAGTGCGCTGGTCATCACTATTTTCTTATTTTTAAGTTAGGATGAATTTTATTTTATTTTTTATCATTCGGATCGAGATCTTCGCAAAATTTCAAATCATCCGCTATTATTTTAATTGCGCTATACTTTTTTTTTTTTGAATAAAAGTTAATGGTTTTATGTTCTAAATCCGAGCAACAGTTACGTTGTGTCAATGATCCACACGCAGTAGTTGGATCATTTCACTCCCAATATGCCCCAGGTATTATTTTCTGTTTTTTTAGTATCTGAAAGATTTATCAAGAGTCCTAACTAATCCAGATCAAGGTAGACAAAATCACAAAGGGTGATAAAACCCTACCACAGCCACCCCACACGCACTAAGGTGATATGATAGTGTTGGGGATGAGCTAGGTAGTAAATAATGTGAAGTGTAAGTCCTTAATAAATCTGTGTGTTTAGTCCAAAAAAAAAAAAGAAAGAAGTACATCTCTGTGTAGGGTCTGAAATAATGTGAGGTTCAAGTCCCTAAAGTTCAAGCATCAGGAGATGAAATTTTACCAGATAGTGCCCGCAGTGTCCTCTTTTGTGGTCCAAAGGCCTTTGAACGATGAAAACTTATTGGGTAAATATTGCCTATATTTTTTAAATATCGGCTATATTAATACAGCAACGATCATACTCTAAGAAGGCCTACACTTGACCTTCCATTTATTTATTTTTACTGCCAACTCAATCTATTGGCACTCAGGTTTTCAATTGAATGTATTTTTAAAGTGATGCGGTAGGTATTACCTACCTCAGAAAAAAATGTTTATCAATAATCAATTAATGTGAAATAAAAAGTATCTCTTCAATAATGTAAACTTACATGCTAAGAATGTCAATACCAATATCTGTAAAATCTAAAAAGAGCCGCACTACTTCTAATTACCTTAAGCTTCATACAATGTATGAGGCCCACATCTAGTCCAATCTACAAGTCAAATTGCATACCAGCATCCCCCTGGGACCGCCCAGGAACTGAATAATTCCAGCAAACTCTGATATAGGACTGTAATGACAAAAAAAATTACATACCATGCACATATACCAATAGCGTAAGAAATAAATCAATTCAACGCAAAATAACATATTGAACACAACGAACATGAAGCACCATCTCCATTCTTCACAAAGCACCAAGATGACTATGATGATGAAGCGGAACCTCCAGTTTCAGCACTTTCATGGCGTAGACTGTTTTCTCTGCTGTAAGCAGCCTTAGCACCCTGGATGAAATTGAAGCATTCTTCATTAGATATAAACAAGATGACGAAGCTGACTATTGAAATGATTGATCCACGCTTAATTATAACACTCTTCTTGCAGAATCGCACAAGTTGTTGTAAAGGCACAGATACTGCAAATCAGCACATAACACTTACTTGGAAGACAGCTCCTAACTTCCTCAAGGCTTTAGCCCTTTGCTTCAAAACGTCTCTAGACACGCTAGGATCTTTAAGAACCTGAGAAAAATAACAGTTACAAGAATAGTATTTGTGAAATCTTGCAAGTAATTGACGCTTTAAAAATAATTAACTGTTAGCAAAACTAAAACTTACAGCTTGGCAGACATGTGACAGAGTTGTTTCGATATCAACCACATTGATCTGCCAAAGGGAATTAATCAGAGCATCCTTCTTTTCTTCCATAGCTTTTAGTAAATTTTCTTCCTTGTTTTCTCCGTCACTTAGCTTCTTGAGCTCTTCTTGTATTTGAATTAAGGACACGGCACCTACAAACAGAGCTCAAATTCATTAAAACCTCTCCAAATATATGATATGGTCTATATACTTTTCACTGTGTAGGATACCCAGATACTACCTGAAGCTGCCATCACTTGTGACTTTATCATATGTCCTTTCCCTCTAACCCACTCTGCCAAAAAGGGAACCTTCATATACCTCATATCCTTTCCCAGCTCTTTTGCAGCTTTTCGTGTGTAGATATAGCCAATTGTATGCAGCATGGCCTCACCAAAAGCTGAATATGAACTATGAGTTAAACAAAAATGCCAGGTAAAGGAACTATTATAAGAACAATTTTAGAGCAGGGCTCTAATATCATGAAAAAATGTCAGAGATCTTCATTGTCACTGAAAATTATATTTCATGGCAGCTAGCCTTACAAATATTTAATGGATGACGGCCACTAAGCTAGCTATTCAATCCCTAGAATCAAGGAGCAAACATTCCAAAATGGACGTCGACTAAAACATTATTAATAACAGAATAAAATCACAACAAATATATTCACCAAAAAATATCATAACAAATATGATGAGCAAATATCCTGTGATTCCCCACAGTTGCAGACAAGCATGCATTGATTGGAGCACTGATATGAAGAAGTATTTATGAGATTTATGTAAACTTTCCAAATTGACAGATCATCTTAAAAAAAAAGGGCCATTGGTTGAATTAAAGTATAAATGGGAAGAACTTACCAGCTTGAGAAAGACGCCTTGCTTCTGAATTTGCCCAGTTTGTGAACTCATCTACTCGACCATCAACAAATGGTTGCAGGCGATCTTTCAAAGTTGCAATGAGCTTTTCTTCCCTTTCCTTCTGCCATGACTATGGGGACAAGAATAGGAAACAGCTTCAGCCACTAGAAGATGGGGAGAACAAAGGGAAGAGTAGGGAAACAGGGAATGAGGAACTCAATTAAAGCACTAGGGAAAAGAAATGTACTTTTATCTTTTCTTGAATTATTTGCTTACGAGTTTCAGGATCACTTGTGTCTTCCTCAACTTCTATAGATGCCAGAGAAGCCAATGCAAGTTCTCCAGCATAATCTTCAAAATATTCACTTCCAAAAAGCATTCCAAATACAGCTGCAGGATCAATCATGGAATCTCTTCACAGAATGAGAAGAAGAAGAAAGTATATTATTATACATGTTTTCTTCGTTGACAAAGAAACTTTAAAAGCAAGTGTTGCAAGCTGAGTTTCATTTAAAAGAATTCAAAAGAAATTATCATTAGCAATTAGTAAAACTCCTGGGCAGTTGGTCTCCGCCAAAATTCTAAAATTTTACTATAGCAACTTGGATATAATGATATCAAATTATATTTCAGCTTTCAGCAAACTGCTCTTAGACACTACCTAAACAGCTCCCAAATACTGAAAATACCTGGTTAATTTTTTTTTCTTATATAAAAGCTAAAACAAAAGTAAGCATCATCACAACCATTTGCTACAAATACTGACTAACAACAGAATAAACCAATGAGAAAAGGGAGTATCACTGAAGAAGATGAAACAAATAAGTAAAAAGTTTCATTCTGAATACATATCCTTTAGCTTTAAGCTGCAAAGACAGAACTTCACCAAATGATAAAATACTCAGAAACTTTGATTACTTTTCAATTATAGATGGCTGTATAAACTTACTGTGGCACTCCTGCTTTTCCATTCTTATCATATGCTTCACGCTTCTCAGGATCACTCAAAACCTGGTAAGCCTCACCAAGTACCTGAGCATAGATACCACGTTTAAAAATATATTGAGGGGGTGGAGGAAGGAGGTTGAAAGAGAGAAGAGATCAAAAGGCTTGTGGAAGAAACTGATGGAATAATTTAAATATTCCTGCACTGCATTACTGCAGGGGGTAAAATCTAGTTATTAATGGAGTTCACCAAATCATATCTCTTTCACATACTACACTCAGAACTTTACCCTTAAGTAAGTAAACAATTTTGTTAGTAAACATCATTACTATCATAAATATCTAAGAAGCCAAAACTCTGTGCATAAGATTCATTCTTTAACATACCTGAAAATTTTCTGCAGCCTTAGGATCTCCAGGATTTTTATCTGGATGTACTACCCTTGCCTGCAAAGACAAGAAAGTGGAAATACAAGGTTATAATGACACAGACACTGCTTAGGTTAAAAATAAATAATAATATTCCCTTTGTTCCTTAATATAAGAGCTAGTTAATTTTTTTAGATAGATTAAGGAACCCAAATAAATAAATTGATTATGACCAAATCTAGCCTTTCAAAATTAATTCATATTATATATTTATTAATCTACCTAAATTAGTCAATTAACTATTATATTAATTATAATTAACTAATTTTTTGGCTTTTTTAATATATCTATAAAAGTCAACTAGTTTTTATAATTAGGACAGGAGATAGTAATAATTAAGGAAAAAAGATAAAAAGAACCAACAGGATAAAGGCCGTATTTCTACACACTGAACCTAAAATTAAGAAAAAGAGACGCACTTTTCTTCTTTTAATTGACTTCAACTCACCAAAACTCCATGATACCAACATCGGAAATAACTAGACGTTCTAAGGAGAATGTAAAGCAAAAGGTCAGCTGAAAAGCTTACTGATGATAGTCTGCATCAGAAGCGCACAGCAAGCTACCATCTAATGTAAGCATTTAAAGGAAGATTAAGAGAACTAGACAAGATCATAAGCTCATTCTTTGCGGATTAAATTGAGCTCAAAATTCTTATATGATTCAAACTAAAAGAAATTGTAAAGGTCAAATAAGTGAAGAGTTTACCATTCACAAAAACCACACAACTTAACTATTTAAGAGTCTCCGTTTAATGAAAGAATTGAACATGATTGTCTAACTGCTTCCCTAATTCATTACATTACTTTCGCACATGGACCATACCCGGTAAAATTAGAAGCCTACTCAAATCTCAATTCGGTACTCGTATATACTTTCAAAAAATGCAGAAAGTAGGATTAAAATCAATACCTTCAAGTAGTAGGCCTTCTTAATCTCTGCAGGGGATGCATCAACTTTAACGCCTAATATGTCGTAGTACGTAGTGTCTTTCACCATAGCTTGATTTGATATTTGAACCGCGATTCACAGCTCTTATAAGCAAAAAAGAAAAACACATTCAATCAGATAGCAGCATGGTTTCATAACCATAAAGTACTATTTTCATCATAATATACAAATTACATTAGCAGTTAAGCAGTGCCAAAGCTGAAGAAAAATTATAAACAAAGTGAACACCAGCAGGAAAAAAAAATCGACAAGAAATTGAGAAAGAAAGAGACATGCCGATTATAGCGAAGCCAGAGAGCAAATCACACTGAGCTCAAAGTTCCTGATGCAGATTGTCGTAATTCTGGGTTTCTGTCCAAGCAAATTACGAAGCAGCAGGTAGGCGCACGAGATAGGAATGGTAGATCCGTTCGCGGAGGAAACGGCGCCGTTTTTTAAAATGGGCCGTGAAAGGAAACAGCTATTCTTGGCTCTTTATTTATTTATTTTTGCCTGAAGTTAACGGAAACCATTATTATGATACTTGTTACATTTTTTCTTTTTTTGGTTGCCATATTAAGGTTTATATATGCTACAACTAATTACTAACAAGGAGATGATTTTTATTGACAGTTCACAAAAGCATGTCCCAAGCTGCCCACGTTATGTTCATGTGGGGACAGCTGGTTACAGAGGTGGCGTGAAATGATTGGCTGTTAGAATTTAGACCGTGTACGCGCGGCAGAAGACAAGGGAAGAAAACCTTAGCTGCAGTGGAATCCAATAGACTTGGTTTTGGTTAAACACGGCAAGCGAAGTTCTTTTAATGCCAACACGCGGTGAGCAAAGATAAGGAGATGAGATTTGGCATAAGATAAATAGGTTTTCATTTGATTAAATGATGTATTTTGAGAGAGCCAATACACTCTCATTAGAGAAAACTAATTAAACTAAATTTTTAATATTTATAAATTAATTATTTAATTTTTATATTTATTATATTTAGGGTTGGAGAAGAATAACAGAAAGTACTATATATGAAATCAAATATTTTTTTTGATACAAAATCAAATATATTTAAACGGGAGGTAAGAAAGGCCATAGGTAGGCCTCAATCAATATTTCTTTTGAGCCCATTATAAGGTACGTTGAAGGAAAGCATGGCTGAGTTAAGCCCAAGACTCGTAATATTTGGGCCTACAATCCCATCATATTTTGCCTTCAAGCCTACGGGCTCAAGCAATTGCCACTTAACAGACCTTAAAGCTGAATTTGGCAATGCATGTTTTATGTTTGGCACAAGTGGATACAGACATTAAGGGCCTGTTTGGAAATATAGAAAGCCTTTTGATCTAAATTTTATTTAGAAAAAATTTAAAACAAATAATTGTATTTGCCTAAAAAGTCTTTTGGATCAAACCACACTTTAAAACTATAGTTTCAGATAAGTTGGTCAGAGTAATTTTTAGAATAGTAAAAAAATTTATGCATTACTTAATTGTTATTTTACCCTTATTTTTTCTTATACTATCTCTCATCTCTCCTCTATCTTTTCTATTATCTCTCCTCTATACTCTTTCTTCTATATTTTTCACTATCTTTCTTCTCTCTTATATCTTCACCACCCTCTCTCTTCTCTCTTTTTTATCATTTTCCATCTCTCATACTTTTAATAAAATTATACTCTTTTTTATAATTTTCGAATTACAAAAGTTCTTTTAGTAATAAATATACAAATACTCATTTATCCATAACTATTATTTTTCATAAACTCTTTTTTAAAAGTTATTTTTTAAAAACTACCAAAAAGCCCTTTTTTATAAATCATTTTCTAAAAATATATCCAAATACACACTAAATGATGTTTTGAGTTCAATTTGCATTATTAAAAAGACGTTTCATTTTTTCAAGTCACGAAGATGCTAAATATACATCCCAAAAGTTAATAAGAGTTGGTACAAGTAATAAAGGAATGATTCATATTTTATAAGGATACAGGTTCAATTTCTATTATTATCGTGATGACTCATTTAATAGTTAATTTTATAATTTTTCTATAAGTATTTTTTTGAGGCCTAAGGCTTACTCTGATTTTAGTAAGGGACTAATATTAAATTTACTTATTTTTTTTGTATAAAAAAGGTTTCATTTTTTCAAGTCGTGAAGATGCTAAATATATGTCCCAAAAGCTTTCTCACAAAAAAAAAAACCATAAAAAGAAAATCTCAAAAGTTAAACACATATTCTTAAAAGTTTTGCTTTCTAATATTCTGGTCTCTAGTTTTGTCTTATTTTTCTCTTCAAGCAAATAAAACAGTACGGGGACAAGCATCCATCCCAACTTTATTTTGTCATTCCATTTCACTGTAAGCAGTAAGACGTTATATTCAGCATAAAAAAATAGTGAGCACACAATACTCAAACTCAAAAGAGAGTTAGAAAAATTATGTAAATAAATCATAATTTTTATACATACAAATAAATACAGTCTTTTACAAATTAATAAAGCACACACAGTGATGGCACAATCATGGGATATATCCTGGGTTTTCTTATAAATAAAAGTTTAAATGAATTGGTGAACATACCTCCCATTCAAAAAATATTTATAAATTATATATTAATAAAATAATTTTATATCAATTACAGAATTTAAACTGATAATTTTATATATCATGAATAATTTTTTTATTAATTGTACTAATTTTTACTGAGAGATGATCTCGATGGTGAAGTGCGCAAAATAAAATAAGTAATTAAGTGGAGGAAGCATTTTGTTGGTGGGGTAAAATCCACAATCTGTCTATTTATTTTGTCGAGAGATTACATAATTGATGGTCAGAAACGGACAAGAATCAGCGAACGGCCAAAATATGTCAAATCCCATAATGGATGCCACGCATGTTCCCAATTTGTATGTATGTATATGGGCGGTGATCTCTCTCAGTAACGTTCAATAATTTCCCTTTTTTAATGATTATATACTTTCAATCAAACTCAAGTGGCACAGAATATGATTCATTTTCAAGTATATGCTTAGCTGCAAGAATAAATAAAAGTGACGCATGTGACAAATGGAAAGGGCCCCAGCATTCATATATATGCAAATGGAATCAGTGGTTCCTGTAATTAATTCGTGGGCATAATCATGACTGCTTTCTTTCTCTCCTTCAGAGAGACTCTTCATTTATTTGCATATTCTAGCCAGTCAACATAAACCTTCTTTATCTGCATATTAGCGAGAATCAAATCAAACCCAGATTTAATGAACCTGATCTCTTGTGCATTAATGAACTGCTTTGTCTAATTACAATAGTGCGTTTATGCTTTACTAACTCCGTTCTCATTCTCTCGTCAACTTCAACTTGCTTCCTCCTTAATAATCTCTCACCTCATTTAGTTGTTAAGGGAAAAATAATAACAAGCATATGAAGCTTCATGGATTCTCTACTAAACATGCATGCTCCCTCCTATATATCCTAATTAAAGGAAGTCGATCGGTTTCATTATTCAATTTGTTACAAAATAATTTAATTTTTACTGGCCTTGTTAGCTGAAGGACTATAAACATCTTAGAAGACTCCATGCAGTAGTTTACAAGACCATATATTATACGACTTAGGGTTAATAAAAACAATTATGATCTAAGAAAGTCTTTTTTTTTTTCTTAAGTGTTAACACCTATAAGTAAGATGAGGGAGAGAGTACATTTTAAAAAGAGTAGTATGTCAGAAAAATTAATAAAATAAAATAAAATATTCCTTAAATCTACGTGCAGAAATTACAAGTGGTAGACACAACAGGGTGTCCTCATTCAATGTTCATGACAGCCATATGTGATGAAAACTTGAACCATATGAGATCTTGCGATTTAAAATTTTAATCTGTAACTTTTTTCAATGATAATTTTGTAAAGTATTTGTTATAATATTATTTTTATTTATAATTTTTTATCTATTAAAATAAAAAAAATTAACGATAAGAGACTTTACTAATTTAAGCATGATATGTCCAAGTGAGAGCTCTCCCAATTTAACCCAATAATATTTGAATATAAATCACTAAGATGATAGTATAAAAAAAATATATATATATATATGTAAAAATATTAAATTGAATCTAAAGCATCCCATATCAATTTGCATGGATGGGGTCCATGCATGCAGCTCATACGAGAGCCTTCCAGGATCAGAGTAGCTCTGTTTTTCTATATAAAGCGACGTCCTTTCCTACTTGTTCCACTGACAATAGGCATCAGCCGCTTTCCTCCCCATTTTCTCTGCTGTATCAGAATCATCGTCGTCCATGGGAGAGGTAGACGGAGCCTTCGTTCAAGAACCTCACAACGGGCCCAAAACTTCTCTCACACAAGACGAACAAGATATCCCTGTCATCGACCTCTCCTGCCCCGACTTCGACGCCCTCGTCCGCGACATAGGCCGTGCCTGCAAGCAATGGGGAGTTTTCCAGATCATCAACCACGGCGTTCCGACGGACATCCGACAGAAGACGGAGGAGGTGCAGCGGGAGTTCTTCCGACTCAGCCCGGACGAGAAGAGGAAAGTCAAGAGAGACGCCGAGAAGGTGTTGGGTTATTTCGACGCAGAACGCACCAGAGACCAAATTGATTGGAAGGAAGTGTTCGATTACACGGCGCAAGAACCCACTCTCGCCGCCGCATCCGTCGATCCGGAGGACGACGGAGTGGCTCACTGGTACAACCAGTGGCCTCAAAGCCTGCCTGGAATGAGGTACGTAAACGAAAGAGACACAGAACTATATATATATATATATATATATATATATAATGATGTTGAGTTTAATATATTAGAGCTCTGTGAGTGATGAAGTGTTTTGTGACGTGAACAGAGAGGTGTGTCTGGAATATGCAAAGAACATTGGGGAACTGGGAAGGAGATTGTTGAGGCTGATAGGGATGAGCTTGGGTTTGCCGGCGAAGAGGTTTGAAGGATTCTTCAAGGACCCGACCCATTCCCTGAGACTATTGTACTATCCACCAAATCCTTCTTCTGCTGGAGCTACTCTCGGGGTGGGCGCTCACACGGATATTTCCATTTTTACCCTTCTTGCTCAGGACGATGTGGGTGGGCTTGAGGCTCAAAGAAAATCGGATGGGGAATGGGTGGAGGTGAAACCCATACCCAATGCATACGTCATAAATATGGGGGATATTCTGCAGGTGTGGACGAATGACGCATATGAGAGCGCGTTGCACAGAGTGAGGGTGAACTCGGAGAAGAAGAGGCATTCAATAGTGTTCTTTCTGTATCCGTCGCACCACACAATGGTGGAGCCACTGGAGGAGATGACGGACGAGCAAAAACCGCCGAGGTACAGGGCTCACAACTGGGGCAAGTTTTTACTGACGAGGAAGGGCGGTAACATCAAGAAACCCAACGGTGAAGAAACTCTCCAGATTAAGCATTACAGGATATATTAGGATATATGCATCCATCGAGTGTCGCGTAATTGTCTTGTTTGTTGAGAGGTCATTTGCTCTGTTGTTCTCTTACCCAGTTACGAGTAAAATGTGTAATAAGCCAACGGCTTTGCTATCTATTGCCATAACAGTTCTCTTTTCTAAAAATTTTTATCCCACAAAAAAAAAGAACTGAATCTTGATCTCGATTATGTTTTATTTTAGAAAAGAAGGAAACAGTGAGACCAATGTATTGAGTTCAATTTCCATTATTATAAAAAGACGTTTCATTTTTCCAACGCATGAATTGAGATACTGAATAAAATCTCAAAAGTTAAATGCTAGGAACAAATGTCCATCCAAACTTTAATTTTTCATTCCATTTCGCCGTAAGCAGACGAGGGCGATAATGGCCTGAAAACGTCCTTCTTTTCTGAGATCAGATGAGGAAAAGTAAGTCGTTATATTCAGCACAGAAATAATAATAATAATAAATAATAATAACCACCACCGTTGCCATACTTAGAAGAAAGTTATGAAAAATTATGCTAATGAATCATATTATTTGTCTGATTTTTATACATTAGAAAGAAATAAAATTTTCTACGCCAAACAAATAGGCTGCTCGGTTTTATATGTAGTGATGGGAGGATCATGAGATATACAGTGGATTTTTGGTAACAAACACTTTTTTGTGGTTCAAATCTGCAATCTCTCTCTCTCTATCCATCGATATGATGTAATTAACATGATGATAGGTAGAGGAGTGTAGATAATTCGTGGCCATGTATAGACAAGAATCCGAAGACTACCTGAAAAGAAGCGAATAGCATAGATAATAAACAACACTGATGATAAAAACTGGGAAACCTTTTCACGACAACATGAGAAGGCCGCCACAAGCAGGCAAGTAGTCTTCTCATCTCATCCATCTTCTTCCAATTCCTCACAAACAACTCTCTCTCTCTCTCTCTAAAAGTAGATTTCATCATATGCATACATATATACTGAATAATTTCAAAATTGGGTGGTCTGTGTCCCTATTCTCTGCCTGCATGCGCACACACCCACACATTGATCTCTCAGACAACACTCCGACTGTAGCAACTTTTGGTTATTAAACAAAGTACTTTTTCATATGTTCAGGAACATGGGGCTCTCTGCTCACCCCTCCTTGTGTTCAGTAAATACGTATGTCAATCCCATTATGCAGCGAATATATGGGCGGCAATCCCCTGTTTTTTTATTATAGGTTTTCGATCAAAATCAATTAAGTGACAGGGAATACGATCCATTTTAACCCGCAATTAAATATAATTTTCTATGCTTAATTAGCTACAAGAGAATAAATCAAGTGATGAGCCGCATAAATAAATAGTTCAAAAGGTTCTGGCATTCATAATCATAGCTATTATATCGATACCCCCACAGATATCACACTATCGTGTCTATATTAACACAAAGTTCATTTGGCACGTATCAAACACAAAAATCCTCCGTGAAAGAGACTGCTAGCTTATTAAATCGTTGAAATAACTTCCTTTTCTTTTCAGTTTCTCCTACCTTCCATTTAATTTTATTTATTCACCCTTTTTTCTTAATTCCCCTCGCATTATATGTTGTGTATTCTGATGCCCGCTATGAACCGATCATTCTTCAACAGTATCTCTTTGCACGTGGAAATATTCTTCTCTCCATTCGAAAACTCTCAGTTGCAGGAATATACGAGAGTTTCACTAAGAGGGTATTGCAAGACATATAAGGAGTTATTATTCTTTCGTGCCAGTAATTAAATATTGCAGATAACTTATCCGGTTAATATATATTATAATTCCTTTTTCAAAGTTTCAGATTATTCCCTCGCGAAACTGGGTAACGCTACCCCATGAAATACATATTCGCACATTATATATAGTCATCAAACCTCAACGGGTCCCTCCTGCTCTCTGCATTTTCCAAAGTTCTGCAACTCAATATATATGCTTCTTCTTTAATCTGATGTCACTAATATTTCACAGCTGGATCACTCGATCGAACCTCTTAAAAAATATCTTTCTTTCTGTTTCTTTAATTCGTTTCACCTTTTTAAGTTTTGGATTATTAGATGCAAATGGAACGAGTGGATATGTTTTTGAGACTATTGTGGATAGATGAAACTGACTGTGCGTCGTCTCTTGTAATTCGCTGGAATAATGATATGGCTGCTTTCTCTCCTTCTGCCTTCAGCCGCCACAGAGAGTCATATCAGAGACTCTTTAATTATTTACATACACACAGACAGATTTAATGAATCTGATATCTTATGCATTATTTGCTTTGTCTAACAATAGTAGTGTGTTTACTGTTTGTGCGTTATCCCTCCACCCACCTAACTCCATTCGCCTTGTGTCATCAAGTTCATTCCCTCCTTATCTCTCATATAATTTAGTTGTGTTGGGGAAAAATAGCAAGGATATCAATCCACCACCACCGTTACAACAACAACAGTATCCATAACAAGCCTCTTCTCTTCAGATAGTGAGCTATATATATCACACACACTGGATGTGTAAATGTGCTCCATTAACGATATAATTTTTGGATAGATTATGTTAACCAAAAGATTGCACTAAATAACTTTATGAAGTGGAAGTTTTAATTTTTCTCTATCATTTTTTAGATGATTATACTATTTCTAGTATTTTTTTATAAGTAGTAACTATTTAAATCTTGTGAACCAGAATGTTTTTTAAAATTAGTTTAAAATAATAAAAATGTTAAAAATATCATTTGTTTTTCAAATGTACCATTATTTATTATGAGAGGGATATGTTAATAATTAAGGATAAAAATGAAAAAGATATATTAAATTTATAGAAAAATACAAATTATTATTTATATATATATATATGACTACTACTATAGAAAAAATATTAAGAAGTATTATTGATCTACTTTCTTTCTTTATTGGTGCACCAAAAGATATTATTTTTATATATCTACATTATCTCTAACGATTTCTACCAATTAGACCATTTCAACTCTTCTAGATGTTTTAGATCAACTTATCTAGTATAATCACATTTATTTTAAATATATAGTATCACATATTTATTTTAACAGTCTCATTTTATTCTTATTGTCTTTTTAAAAGTCAACAGACAAAACTTTTTTGTTTGTGATTATATGTCCTTTTAATTTTGGCCACAAAATAATCCAATCATAGGCTAGCTAAATATATTTTTTAAAAAAAAAACTTGTCATTAAATGTCATTAATTATATTCTTTATGAAACCATAAAAAAATAACTTGTGCTCATAAAAGTTATGGTTCAAATTAATAAAAAAGGGAATCGAAGGGGTGACAATAAAAGTACTCGTGTCTCGTGGTGATGAATTAGAGGTTGGGCATGTAAATATTGTTGATTCGCTGGGCATCCAAAGTTGTCGAAGGGCATATTTGGGATTTCAAGAGGTGAGCTGATGGTGGCTCTTCCTCACGCTTCGCTTCTGAGACTCTTTATGAAAAGATAATTATTTATAGTTGCGTAAGGGTTCACGAAACCACCGCCATAAAAATTTAATCAATAAATTATTATGAAAAATCTATCAAATACGTTGGGAGGAGTGACCAACGACGATGACAGCTTTCGACTCCTGACAACGTTCTTTGGGAATGTGGCTATAATTCAATCACCCGCTTGAGTTTTGAGTTGATTGAAGAATCTTCCTCCATCATTTTGCTTTTGTTTTCTCCCATATTTCTCTTCTAAGATCATGACAAAGGGCAAAAGTTGTCGGAATCTCAAGAAATTATCTTCCTATCCTATCCCCTTCTATTCCCAATATACAAATTTGGGTTGTGATCCATAATGGAGGTCCCCGTCTGGCTGCTTTTAGAGTTGCATGAGGGGATTTGTATTTTCTTAATATTTTATTATTTTACATAAGTAGCAGATATATTGAAATTATTGAAAGACGCCTCAATTTAAACTGTCTATAACCATTCTTTATTGTAAAAAGAGAAAGAGAAATAAATCTGCTCCCTCGGTTTTTATAGTAAGCTTCGATGTGAATTAATGAGGTTTGTCTCTTCCATTAGAAATAAAAAGCCCCAGCCCTCGAGTACTTTTTTTAAAAAAAAAAAAAATACTGCACGTGTTGCAAGTTTTATGTGATAGATAATATACCGACGTGAATTCGCTGTTAATTAATTTAATTTATATTTTAAATTAAAAGTATTTATAAAAGTTGTAGGGTTCGGGGTGATTAAGGTTTTAGGATTTCACTGTGATTGGACGTATTTCTTTATAAAAGTATTTATAAGTTAATTTTTTATTAACTACTGAATCAATGAGCAAAGAACAAATAATATGTAGTTGCCATGCATCTTTTGAAATTTTGATGGTTCATTAAATGAATCCCACTGTGAGCTCAGCCAGCTCATATGACTCGGTCATATGATTTTCTGCTGTACTGTGTTGACCGGAACGGAAGTTTCCAGGAGAGGGTCGCAGCTTTGCCTTTTAACAGAGATGTAATAGTTTTTCATTACTTTTTATTTTGCTTAGTCGTTAATTTGCTCTTCTCTTCCTTTTCTTTTATGTTTTTGTTTTTGAAAAAAAATTGAATGGGCCCTTTTTCCTTTTCAGACAAATTGAACCAACTTGACAAGAAAAAAAACCCTATTCCTTTTGATTGGTTACGTTGTTGAATATATATTGTTTGGTTAATATAAAATAAATAAGATGAGAACTGTCGATTAAAAAATATATAATTTAAATTTTTCTATGATGGGAGAAAATCCTTACCATTATTGCTGGATTACAAAAAGAGACATGGAGAAACAGGAGAATAACAAAAAGAATGGGACTATAGCCAATAGCGTGTTAGAGTCTATTTGAATTAATTTTTAGATAATAGATTATGATAAGAATATATTTTAGAAGATAGATTTTGAGAATAATAGATTTTAAAAATTGAGATATTTAAATTATTAGTAGTATAATCACTTTTCATATTAGTAAATTATTAAAAAGAATATGATTTGATTAAAAATATGAGAGATAAAAGAGGGTAGAGAATAAAGATGAGAGAGGATATAGCGTGGAGAGGAGAGGGTGTGTAAGAAAAAATATAGCTAAAATAGTATTTGAATAATCTATGAGCTCTTTTATTATTCTAAAAACTAGTTTCAATAGATTATTTAAAACTATACTTTTTAAACTATAGTTTTGGCCAAAATAACTTATAGATAAATATAACTGTTTATTTAATTTTTTTTAAACTAAAGCTTTATCTAATTTGTTTTTTTTTAATTATGGTATCAAACACACAAAGTTAGTTCAAGTGGACTAGTGGAGGGGAATTTTTTTACTCAAACACAGAGTTTTGGATTTGAATAAAAGTAAAAAATGTTTTTACATTTTATAAATAGTGTTACTTTAATGGATTTCACTTTTTTGCATATATTATTTTTTTTATTTTTAAATTCTTGTAATAAAATAATAGAGCAGAGAGTTGGAAACAATAGGCAACATTTTTACCCCCTTTTTATATTTTTCTATTTTTATGCTTTTCGACTGTTAATGCTCATATGTTTCTTAATTTCTTAAATTTGGACGAAGATTAATTTAAGTTTTAAAAAGTTTTTAATTGTTATTTTCTTTTTTCTTCCTCTTCTTTTTTTTTATTAAAAATGAAATGACATTAAAATAAATAAATTTTTTATCTCACCTAAGAGTATCTCTCTCTAAATTTAAATATTTAAAAATTAAAATATATCTTTAAATATCATAATTAAAGTCACAAGGGAGGATGGAGCACGACTTCAGTTCAACAATATTCTCTCTCCCTATTATTGTTTTCCAACGTCACCCAACTTCTACCCTTTCTCAATTGATGGGTCCCACATCCTCCTTATTCCCTCACTCTTCGCTACTTCTTTTTTTTTTACAAATTCAAATAATCTCCTTCAAAATTCATGACCACTCATATTTTTTGGTCATATTTTATACAAAAAAAATATACAGGATAAAAATCTTAACAATAATGGTTAAATAAGATATCATTTCGCGGGAGTAATTAATAACTTTATATTTTTTAAAAATATATATATATCCTTCTCAGACTTATCCTTATCCAATTTTATCGAAAAAATTAGATAATAGATACTATTCCTCTTTTGGGCTCTAATTTTATGTGCAAGACATACAAAATTTATTCGTTTAATTTTTAATATAATAATTATTTAATTAATTTAATAAAATTACAAAATTTAGTTAATATAATATGATATTTTTTTAAAATATCTTAATTATCTTTTTTTATTTTCTTATTTCTTCTTTTATTTAATTATTATTAATAAAATATCAATAAAAATAATTAAAAAATTAATAAATATAATTTATACTCATGATCAATATTAAATTTTTAATTAAAACTTATATTAGGAATTGGGTGAGTATTTTTTTAATCTTATTTCATGTGATTAATTTTTTTTAGAAATGATATACCCGTTCTCAAAATGATATCTCATTTAATCAGTAATGTTAAGATTTTGATATTGCATTTTTTTATAAAATATGAGGGGTGATGAATTTTGAAGGAGACGATTTGAATTTGTAAAAATGAGAAGAAGGGAAGAAAGAGGGAATGAGGAGGACGTGAGACCCATCCATTGAGAAAGAGGAGAAGGTAGGTGACGTTGGAAATGAAACTCGGTAGAGAGCATATTGTGGAACTGAAATTGTTCTAGAACTATTTCAGTTCTTAAATTTTTTTAAAAAAATAAATAAAAGTCAAGTTGCAAATGATTTTCATGAAAGACGATGTCTTCGCAATATCTTTTTTTTTTTAAACGATTTGTAATGTAATATTTTGATAAATAGCTTTCACGGTGTAGCATTTTAGTATTTTCTTTTAATGTTAATAATATATTGATAAAAAAAGCCGGCCGATGAGTCCTAGGCCACAATTCGAGATACGTGGCGAACTTTTTGGGAGATAGACACACACAACAAACATGTGTCTCCGTGTCGTAATGGATTATCTATTTTTCAAATAAGAAAATTCCATTAATTATTTATTTATTTATTTATGAGGAGAATAGTAGACGACTTGCCAACCCTCCTATGCACTTTGTCACTTTCCCCTTCTGCCCATTAATCATGTATCATGGACCTTCCCCTCTTTCCAATCCTGTTTTTAGTATTTCCTCGCCAATTAATACCCGTATTTTCATATTCTGATTTATATTCCTTAAAACAAATATCAACGTAAAACCAGCCACGGCCACAAGAGACAAAACAATCATTCATCTCAACCCCACTCTCCTGTTTCCTTTATTTTCTTAATTGTTACAATTTATTTAAAAAGCTTTAAAACAAAAATAGCCACAATGATTGCATAGTATTATTCTACTCAATAAATAATCAAAATTTTATATAAAATTATTAATAAAAAATCTCTTCTCTTCTCAGACAAGTCCATACGCATGTATGATCTTACCATCTTCATAGGTGCCTTCAGCCGCCCAACAAACTTCACTACATATTCAAACCAAAAACAAATTTTAAGGCGTGCATCGTAATTTACGACGTATCCTAATTCCTTGTACATTTAGACTTATAATCAAGTTCAACTTCTCCACCTTCACAACTTCTCAATCATTCGCATCTCAGGAAGCTAGCAGCCTCTGAATTTTGTACTATCCTCATTTAATTTCCGGCCAAAACCGCTGACCGATCTCAGCAAGGAACACTAACTATATGATAAAGAGCATCAAAAGATTATCGACAGCACAGACAAAAAATAGAGACTTAGAATTTGGTGGAGAAAATCATAGGCACTATTATAAACCAAAGGAGACCCACAAACAACAATAGTGGCTGGACTCTTGACACTAACACATTACATCACTCTTTACAATACATGACCCTTCTACATCAACCAGCACCCACCCAAAGATTTAACCTTCATACCCTACAACAAACACAACACGAATATATAGAGTTCCAGTGCGATTTGACTCGGATCAAACCTTAATACAATTCCAGTTGTAGGCTCCAGTTCCAGTGCGGAGATTTTTATTCCTTATCACTAGTTTTTGCCTTCTTCTGATGACTGACCCAAATCTACAAGAACTTAACAATATCACCCATCTTTAATCTTTAATCTCTAATCTCCCTAACAGTACTCAAACATATTGTCTGGAGAAGCCATGATCGGCAGGTTCAGGTACGCCATGTTTAATGGATTGTTGTTGAAGAAGCTGTTGGTGGATTCCATGAAGATGGAGGATAGTGGCGGTGATGAGTTTGAAGAAGTTGCAAAAACTGCAGAACTTTCGTTGACGAAATCCACAATTTCGTTCAGAGATTGTAATCTGTGTGTCAGCTCGTTCACTTGGGCTCTCAGTACAGAATTCTCGGCCTCGACGGTGAGATATTGCTGGGTTGTGAGGTTCACGCTAGTGAGAATCTTCTGATTCTCCTTCCTCAGCTGAGCTACCTGAGCCACCAGATCATCCAGACGCTCCTGTTTCCTCATTCTTGATCTTTTCGCCGATTCTCGATTCGATATCATCCTCTTTCTCTTCCTCTGATCCATCAAGACCTGCAAATCCTCATCTGAACCAGAGTTTCGAACCAGAGACGACGACCCAGAGGACGTTCCGCTAGAGGAAGCCATTGGAAATTGATTGAAACCAAGAAGTAAAAAGATGGACACTACTACTTTGACGCAGGACCCGGAAACCTAAGAAACACAGAGACGCGGAAAAATCGATGCAGAAAATAGAAAATTATATATGATTAATGTAGAAGAAAACTAAATCGAAACGAGCGGCTCAAACAATCATGAGACGTAGTACAACCAGTAGAGGAAGGCAACGGAGAAGGATTGAACAAGGTGGGTCCTGCGCCTGACAGTGGAATTTATCATACAACCAGAAAGGAAGATTTCACTGAGAATTGGATACATGAATCTCAAACATCAAGAACATAAAATTGGGCATTTATGATAAGCTTTCTGAAAATCTACCAGAGAATCAAGAAAACAGAAGGAAACTTCCCTGTTCCACCAGATCCAACAATCAAATCCACCATAGAAAGGGAAGATTCGATTATACGGGTTACGATTTTTCTCGAGAGAGAGAAGAACGCAGAAGTTTTGGGAGAAGAATATGGAGAAATAGGGGTCTGAGGAAAAAAATTGTGGAAGAAAGTGAGGGAGAAGGAGGGACCAGAAGAGAAAGAAGAAAATATCTGAGACAGATTATCTAGAAAGTGTGATGAAGAATTGAGAAAGAAGGCCTAAAGAAGAGGCAGGGAGGGAGGGGATTGAGAGTGGTGGGAGGGTCGAATTTATAGAACTAAAAAAGCCAACTTGAGTTAAAGTTTAGTTTTTTGGTTATTAATTTATTACAATATGAGGTGCTACGTCTTCCTTTTTCTTCCATATACAGTTGGAATCTTTTCTTCCACAACAATCAAATATTGTATGATTATATAAAAGGTGAAAGCATATGTTTATTCCTCCTCTATATTAAATTTTAATTTAATCTCTAATATTTATAAAGTGTATATTCTCACATAGTTAATCTCTTTGACCAAAAAAATATAGACTTAACAAATTCAAATGATGAATGAATTTACAATTAACTATTGGCATATTAATTTTTAATTTAAAAATTATAGATTGAAAATATTTAAAGAACTAACATGTTATATTAAATAAATAAAATTGAAGTATAATTTGTCAAAATTATAAAATTATTATTTAATTTGCTGAGTTAGCTGGTATCAATGATCAAGACCGGAGAGTATAAGCTAATGTAAATTTAGACGAATAAGTATATAATTTAAACCATAAAAAATGAATTAGACACTTAAATATAAGATTTGGTTGTTAGTGTAAATAGGCATTGATCACGCGGCTACTCTAAAACTGTGCAGCAGAAGATTACAGAACAAGCATTCAGGAATCAGAAGTGCCCAGATACAGCTGTGACCCCAACCATGTTCATAACAACAAACTCATTCGTTGCCGTTCATTTTCATTTTTCTTCCAAGTTAATTCTCTTTTTCCCTTTTACGTTTTTAAGTAATTTAATTCATTGAATCTTTTTTATTTTTAAAATAGTTAATTTACCTAACACTTTCAGATTTTCCCATTTCTATTGTGACAAACTTCTCATGTGATTCACGGGATTCGGAGTGTGATTGTAAGGTAATTTTAACATTTTATTACAGTGTTGGAAAGGTGAAAAACATTTCGCATGTGGGTTAAAATTTGACATTGATTGGAGTTTTCGCATCTTTTAGTATTATAATTGATTTTCACATTATTGTACTTCTTTTAAATATAATTATATGTTAAATGAAAACTTTGCCCCCCACATCTTCCCATCATACACTATTGGTATTCTAAACAAAAAACTTTGAGTTAGAGCAATAAAGGTCAGTTGGATAGATTTTAAAAAAAATATAAAAAAAAATAGGTAGCTTTTAAAAAAAGTATATAAAGAAAGGCTTATAAAAAATAATTTTAAATAAATAAATATTTAAATTGTTATTACTAAAAGAATTTTTGTTATTGATAAATTACTATAAAAAATATGAGATAAAAAAAAATTACCAACTATCTTATTCTTAGCATCACGCCCTATTACTTTATGAAGACATTGTTCATCTTCTTCTTTATTCTTATTTTAGCAACAGTCGATCTAGGCTTTATCTTTCTTCTCTCCTTCTTCTTCTAGTGACATACCACATCACGGCATCGCGTAGTATCAACGAAGACAACTAAAACTTTAACGATGAGGACAAAAGTCATAGACGACAACTAACCTCTACGAGACCTATGATAATAGCGAGGGAAGTCCTTTCTAGAAATGAAGAACTAGAAATAGCAAATGGCAATAAAGAAACGCATACAATAACTATGATAGAATAGATGTAAGAGAGGAGAGTGACAAGAAAATATAAGCAAAATAATAATTAAATAATTAATGAATTATTTTATTATTTTAGAAGTTATTTCTAACAATTTATCTGAAAATATAATTTTAAAACTATAGTTTTATCTAAAAATTGTATATATAAATATATATATTTTTCATAAAATTTATCTAAATTAAGATTTAGGTCATTTTTTTAAAAAAAAAATTAGTTTTCATGCTATCCAAATACGTACGTATCTCGCTTGCAAATTTTTTATACTGGAAAAAGTATTTTACAATCACATCTAAATAATTTAATTATTAAAAAGTGTAATAACAAAATAAACATTATATAACGTATTTTTACCTTTTACACTGGGCACAATACCTCCTCTGTTCCATTAGTTTTTGCTACAACCTATCCCCTTCATTGCATTGGACTTTGCTCTTCCCTATAAGGCCTATTTAGTTTATACTAAAATCATAGTTTAAAAAAAAATTAGATCTTAATTTTTTTAAAAAAAATAAATAAATATATTTATCTAAAAAAAATTTATAAATTAATCCATAATTTAAAATCATAGTTTTAGATAAACTAGTCAGAGTAATTTTTAGAATAGTAAAAAAGTTTACGGACTACTTAATTATTATTTTCCTTACTTTTTATTACACTTTCTCTCCTCTTTCTTTTATATTTTTCACTGTCTCACATCTATTTTATATATTTTCAACTATCTTTCATTTCTTATGTCTCTTATTTTTTCAACTATCTCTCCTCTCTCTTCTATCTTTTCCACCCCCTCTCCTCTCTCTTTTTTACAATTTTTCATCTCTCCTCTCTCATACTTTCAATAAAATTATACCATTTTGAATAATTTTTTAATTATAAAAATCTTTTTAATAATAACTATCTAAACATTCATTTATCTATAACTATTTTTTTATAATTTTGTTTAAAAAATTATTCAAAAATATTTTTTTAAGTTATTTTTTAAAAATCTATCCAAATACACATTAAATCAAATACAGTGAACATATAGTATATTAAAAATTTAATAAAATTAATTAATAAAGTCTGATATAACTAATAGATATTTAAAATTTTTAAATATTAATTTTAAATTTAAAATAAAGTTTGTGCATAAAAAAATATACATTAAAAAAATTTATTTTGATAATTCATGGCTATAAAAAAAATAGTTTTTAACTATAGATTATATATACCCACTTGGCCGCTATAAAAAATTTCGTAGAACTGAACCCATCTAGTACCAATTATTATCCGATTGTACGGAATAGTAGCCGCCCACCCTACTTATTATTTTTTACCACCTCCCCCTACCTTAAATGACAGTAAACCCCTGGATTTAGGCCCAACGCGCACCTGAAGGACAGTCCACAATTCTTATTATACTCCCTCCATTTCACAATTTTTTGTTTTATTTTTAAAATTCTACTGAAGGAATGGTTACTTCTGTATCATTTTACTCTTCACACTTCACCAAAAGACCGAGCAAGTCCTTATAAATTGTAGTTTATAGTTTACCTCAACGGCATAGGATACATAGGACAAATCAAAGCATCACATCAAGCTGTTCCTAATATATAAACAATACGATTTGTTGTTGACAAAAATTGATATGATTTTTTATAACTATTTTATATTTTATATTAGTAACTGTTTTTTTTTTATGATGAAAAGATTAAACAAGTTGAGTACTAGAAGTTCACAGAGATTATCACATGTCTCTAAACTATTAATAAATGATTTTACTGCATATAAAATTATAAATTAAGATTTTGAAGTGTCATAATTTAAAGTTAACAACGTAAAAATATTTTTTTATTGATATTTTTATTTATTTATTTGATTGAGAATTCGTCATATTATCCCGTTAATACTAGGACTGTATATAAAACTCACAGCTCAGTATGTTCTGCCCAACCCGATAAATATAGGATAGGATTGGGTATCAGACTACAAAATACAACCTATATATTTTTTGGGCTGGGCACCAGGCATAGGGGTTGCCCTACCCTGCCTTGCCCATAGACACCCCTTCTTTTATTTTTTTTATTTTTTTTTCTATATTAGAAGGAAGAATATGATAGCTACTAGATACTATAAGATAATTTTAGAAATATAAATAGTTAAGTAGGTAAGTTATATCTTTTAATATTTATAACTATACTAATTTTTTCTTTTTTTTTTTAACTTTGTTAATTATCATATGATTACATTACAAATTATAATTATTTATTTTATTTTTTAGATGCTTTATCTTTATTAATATTTGAGAGATTGATACAAAGTTATAATTATAAACTATTTAGATTTTAACGTTTATTTTTTATATACAATAGATCTTAAAATTTTAATTATTATTTTTGTTCTCTTATTCTTAGTAGATTATAGATATTATTTAACTCTTAAATATACATAAACATAATATTATTTTAGAAGTTCATAATTACAGATTTTTTCACAACATGAACATATCATCACAATTTAGACATGCTCATCCCATCTATATTTAACCCAAAATTATTAAAACTTTTATCGGGCAAGACTAGATATCAAACTGTAAAATATAACTTATATATTTTTTGAATAAGGCACTGAATAAAAAGATTATCCTATTTAATTCTACCTATATATATCTTTAAATAGTACTTCCAAGTTGTCCCTAAATAAAAAGAAAATCCCTGCTTTGGGCAACGGGCAACAGTAGGGTGCTTTGGAGTGTGAGAGAAGTGGGGTAGGAAGATGTTGTTCTCAATCAAGCGAACTAGGGGCGCGTAGAGAACACAGACGGTTGATATGCGTTGCTGGCTGGAAGCAACTGTGGAGGGTGAAGGCAGCATAGGGAACTGTAGACACCATAATACAGAGACCCGATAATCCAACAAAACATACGGGGGAGCAGTGTCGGTACGTGGGGCCCACCTATTAGATTTTCCCCTCTTGTGAAGCCCATCTTTACCTTTTTACCCTTTCTATATACACAAGCGGACCGTAACAAATTCAGTATGATATCAATATCAAAAATTTATTGATAGTTTTTGAAAAAAGGATTGGACTTATAAAAAAAAAAAATTATTGATAGTTAATTTATAAGAAATTTTAGTTAGTCTCTTAACTAACTCATTTATTTTTTTTATAAAATAAAGAGTGTTCACTTTGTTTCTTTATTTTTTATATACAATTGTTTAATTTTTTAAAACAAAATTGAAATATTTATGAAATTGATAATAATAATCCAATAGATCTATAACAAACTCTTCTATATAAGTTAGAGATCGCTGCTTCAATCCAGCTTGTAGTTCTTTTGATTAATAATAATAATAATATGAATTCAGTGGGAATTGATTTTTATAGACAAACAAAAAACAAAATCAATGAAACAGTAGCATATCAACCTTTACTTTATGTGAAGATATGACCAGCCACCATGCACGCTTGTGAGAAGAATTATTTCACGTGTGTGAGCGACCATTCTTCGACAGTTGAAATGACCCAAAATTGACTTGTCATACGTAAGTGGATTCATAAGGTGGCCTCCTCGGATAAAGTCGGTTTCCTTCCCACCCTGTTTCATATGGTTTAAGGTGTGGGGGAATATAATTTCTTGTTCGGATCACGTAAACGGATATATACATACATATATATGCTGTTTTTCTAATTACTCAGTGATAATATAAACCATTAATGTCTCACATACATTCACAGTTCTTTTTTCCCATTTCATACCATCTTACACATGTGGAACGGCTCTTAAGTTATATTAGAAATTTGACTTCTCATTCTTGTTCGTTTTGAATCAAGAGCTGGAACTCAATGGAATTAATATATACGCAAAACACATGCAGTATATATATATAATAACACGTGATAATAATAGGTATGGTATAAACTCTAATGAATATAATGCTAAACTCAATTCCAAGTACTTCGTTTTTATATGGTGTACTTGTTATTATAATGTACAAGAATAAAAATAATACTAATTAATGTGTAATGGAATAATGGATAATATAGGATCACATATAGAGAAAATCTTAGCTTTTTTAGATGAAGAGCTAAGATTTTATTTATAATGATATGACGTTTCTGTCTTTTCTCAACATTTTTCTTTTTCACACTTTAATTTTTTATTACTTTGGCCCATCATGTCAACACATTAAAGTGGTTCCTAATCAAGTAATCATTATTTTTTTAAAAAAAAAATATCATAAAACAAACTCAACTACAATTTTATTCAAAAAGTAAATATCATCCTAAAATGCTACTATATATATATATAATCAATAGCCTAAAATTTACTCAGAAACATTATTCATTTAAAAATATAATTAAATCACTCACATATAAATACACCTTAATTTTTTAAATATGTAAAAATAATGAATCTTCTCCTCCTCCTTTACTAGAATTATAGCCATTAAGGAGATTATAGTGTGCATTAATTAATTAAAAATATTGGGATAATTAATAATTAAATAATTAAAAATATTGGAGCACTTAGGTGGGAGAGTGACAAAAAGATATGATGAATGTGAAAGATTGTGAAGAAACATATGTTTGTGTCTGGATTTGGTGCATTGTATTTATCAGATTCTAACTCAAATATTATCAATTCTCAACAAATTGCCTTCGTTGATAAGCAAATTGTCCCCATCTTGGTGGTCACCAGTCTCTTTATCTATATTTTATGATGTGATTCTATATATCCACCTTTGCTTGTTTTCGTTGTTTAAATATAATTTTTTATATTATTGAATTGGGTTCTGAGTAGATTAACAAATGAACCTATATATATAATGGGGGTTTGATCATGAAGCATGACAAGGGACTTTTGTTGAATCACAAATTTCTATAAAATTGGCTAAGTCTCGCATTAAATGCAATTGAACCAAAGCTAGATAGATACTCCTCCGGGGAGAAATCTGCACTAACAACCATTTAAATATTAATTTTTGTAAAAGGGTATATAATTCTAAATATTTATTAAATTGATAAAGAATTCAAATGCATTAAACGCAATAAAATGCTAAGAAACAATACGAACCTTACAAAACTGGAGTCAAATAAAAAAATGAAATTATATTTATATAATAAAAATATTTATTCGCTTTGTTATTATATTAAATAAAAGATTTATTTATAAGAACAATGAAAAATCAACGAAAAAAAAACTGTGGGATCCTAATGCATGGTCGACATGCATTGACAATTGATTTTGTTCATGCATGGATTAGTATAAGTCAACCTGATGAAGAGGAAAGATGTAGTAAAGAGCAGAAATTTATAAGATCATTGCTTAGTCAGATGTGCTTTTTTTTCACTTTGGGTCTGTCTTATTCAAATTTTCAAATTACATGAATTACACATTCTTATCCAATTAAGCTTGAAACTGAGAATTGAGAAGAAAAGCTGTATAAGTCAATTAAAGTCACCCCCTTTTTGTTTGGTAAGTTGAAATCCACATCACCAAATCATACAAATATCTTCGTTCATTTGGATTCCTATCAATTTTTGTTAGCAAAGGTAATTTATTTCTCATCTTCCTCCTAAAAGTTCTTTTTCTTATTCCTTGTTCACGGCCCCATGTTTATTAGACTTGTGTTGTTGTTTAATTAATTCATTAGCTATTTGTTTCTGACTCCTGATTTTGAATTAAAAAATGAATAATTAGTAAATAAACAACTTGTAAACTGGCATATTAGTTTTAATTATACGCACGTTTCAATTGCTGTATCATTTTATATTATTTGGGTTTTCTCCACCTACCCAAAAACTTTTTATAGTGCAGAGTGAGATTGTTTAGAAGTGACCTCCACGTTATCAACAATAACATAATATCACACGATATTTAATTGGAGATGTACACCGACGTGTATGTTATATTTATACAGTTTGATTTTTTCATTTATATTACTTTTTTTTAATGTGACATCAATGGTGGTCATAAGTTTACTAACCAATAAGAAAAGAAAGTTGAATTCAATAGGTGCATGAATGCTAGTTCTATTGAACTTTGTCATCTGTTTTCACACTTTCGAATGTAACTTTTGTGAAAATTAATAAAAAACCGTGACTTTTGGAAATGGAAAACGTATCCACGCATCGTATTAAAAAAAGACACAAAGAGGTTTCAATTAAATTATTTTTTTTTAGTTTTACAAGTTTGACTTGTAAATGATGTAATTGAACCTGTAAATATACAAATTTAATTTGTCTTGTAGATATCAATCTTTTGGGATCCCTGTATTTATTTATTTTTACTTTACACTTATAAATTTTCGTTTGAACGGATACGTTAAAAAGTTTTTTAGGTGCCTAAAAAAATTTTGTTTGGCACCACTAAATAATTAATTGATTATGAATTTTTAAGTCAACCCATCGTTTATATGTTTAGCTAGTAAGAGAGTGATATATGTGACTATTTAAAGTATATTTGATCCCTATAAAATATTATTTTATTGTAATTTCAATTACGACGTTTATGGAGACATCTTAATTTTTAGGTGTCTAAAGTTACGCTTGAGGATAATTAACAATTCATACTGTATAATATTAATATCATTTAAAAGTAATGAAAATTTTGCTATATTTTTTTTATTTGGGGTGCATGAGCCTAACTATTTTTTAAAAAATGTTGTAAAAAAAAAAATAGGTCAATTTTTTCGACTTCGCCTCTTCAGCGCAGTACAATTGCGATGCAGTTTTTGCTTACGCTTGAAGTATATTAGAGGGGCAAAAAGAAAAAGAATCTCGTCACTTTTTTACTAGAGGCTGTTCCTAATTTTGATTCCACGTCTCTCCCGTCACTGTACAATCATCATTCTTTTTTTAAAAAAAAGAAAAGAAAAAAGAAAAATGATTAAAGGATGTGGATTCTAATTCTAATTTCGGGGTTTAATTTTATGTTTGGTAAAGCTTTATTTTTTCTCCTAAATATATATATCATCCGAATAGATATAATTATATCTGAAATATTGTTAAATAATAAATATAAGTATATCTCCCAATATAAATTTTAACATTAATTTATTATATTATAAAACATTAATCTCTTCCATTAATTTCAATCTCGGTTGTATTTTGGTCAAGCTTTAAATATTTAATGAGAATTTAAATATTTATTTAATGTAGCACTTGTTATAATGAGAATTTAAATATTTATTTACTATGTTATGAGATCTTATATTCTTTCAATAGAATTTTTAAAGATGGAATTAGCATCCAAAATATGAAAAGTCAATTTCAAGCCTCATAACAAAAATGGAAGGGATCGGATGAACAGTGGAGCTAGTTTTCTTCAATTCTTGTTGGACCAAAGTGCTATTCTTTGATTAGCTGTGTATAAGGGGAGAGATTGGAGAGAAAATCGGGGAATTATTTTCATCCTTTGTTCATATTCTTTCTTTTAATTTTCACAGGTCATATTTCAATGCATAATTTTTTGTTTCTTTCTTCTTTTACGTTGTGAGCTCTTGTTACAATCTGAATTTCTTTGTGGCGGTGGGGTTTGGGTGTTTGTGACGAGCAAAGCTAAGGCTCCGAAGAAGAGGAAATACAAAAGGAAGGGGGAATTTTTGATGTTGATGAAAGGGTGAACTTTTTTTTTTTTGGTACAATGAAAGGGTGAAATTCAACCAATTTATTTTTAGTTGTTTAGTTGGTTTATGGAAATTTTATCTTGATTATATTTAGATCTGACATGCTTCACGTATTTAACTATAGTGGATGAGTCTCCCGACAGAAATTTTCTACGTACGCTAAGGTTCAAACTCGAGATCTTATTTTAGCGATATCAAGCTGTTTACTATTTAAATTAATTCCTTATTAGTAAATTAAACCAATTTTAATATTTTAAGTTATTGGTTGTCTTTTTATTATTGGATTCGATTCTTTTTTTTCTGTGTGTTATAAATTGGATTCAATGGAAACAGTGTTGTGTAAAAATAAAACCGTAAACATTGGTGGAAGGCATAGGAAGAGTTGGATTATTACGACTGGATTGTCATGAGTTTATGTATAAATGGGCCCATTGCCCAGAATCCCCGGAGTCCACACTCTCTTCCTTGTCCCTCATGTGGAATCGTGTTCGTGTTTTTTCCCCAGAGACAAAAAAAGGATAGCGCCCTTTTTTTCATTGAAATAAATAAAATGAAGAATATCTATGAAGTTTAAAAAACAATAATTAGTGATGACTCTAATGTCTAGTAACAATTAAGTATTATATAATTAGAAATTATACGAGGGAATAACAATATATTTATATTCCTCACTTATCATTAAAGCTTTTTAAATATTAAATTATTTTCTTAAAATACCTCACAATATTTTTTCTAAATAGAACGGTGTTGTCGCGAGTACCTGAAATGAAAAAAATAAAAAATAATATTAGGATTGGGGTGAGACTTAAGAGCATAGGAACCCACGAAGGCAACTGAGGATGTTGTTCATTAACACGGCACTTTCTGGCCCAAACTCCTCACACAACTCACATCCTTGTTTGTCCATGACGCCCAGCATTCACACTGACCTGTTGATTGTGAAAACTGAAACAGCGTAATCATGAGGTTCCCTATATTTTGGCCTCCTGATTGTTCCCTTCTAATCGTCCGTCTTTCTTTTTATTAAAATCACAATTCTTACTCTTATATTTATTTTTTAAACATGCAAATATTTCTTCAAGCAACAAATTATCTCTTATTATGTTTACTCTAAATCTTTGCAGTTAACATACGTTTTACCGACCACTCCTGATTCATTATTATTTTTTTTATTCACTTAATTTATTAGAGCTTTACCCCTACTATATCCAGATTCAACCCGCGTTACTCACATGACTACAGTGGGTAAGTCTCATAACGGGTATTTTCTGCATTTGTTAAAATTCGAACTTAATACCTCATTTAAACGATATTGAGTCACTTACCACTCAGACCAACTCTCATTAGTTGACTCATTATTATTTTATGGAGCATATTTTAATTCAAAATCTGAGATATTATCAACGGAGTTTGTCCGAGTAGTAAGCGGTTCGGTATCACTTAAGCGAAGTCTTGAATTCGAGCTTTGAAGTATACAGAAAATCTCTATTAAGAGACTTATTCACTATAACTAGGTATATGATGATGGTTATATCTGAATATAGTCAGAATAAAATTATGATAAATTAAATGGGTAACAAAAAAGAAAATATGAAGTGTTCAAAAATTGAGGAGATCCGTTCCACTTTTGTTTGGCCCGTCACCATTTCCTTGGCCCAAGCTACGCTTGGTGACGTCCCATCTATTTGTTGGATATATGTCCATTTCGGTTAATATACCAACCCACAAAAAAAATATAAAGAATAAAAATGTTTAAACGATCCATCTTCCTTCTATACACATTTTTTCATATATTACGTGAAATTTTAAAAATAAGCTGTGCTATTTGTGACTCATATCCTATATATTATAATATATATATATATATATATTAAATACTCATTTATGACTTGTGTAATTATAAATTAGGCATTTTCTTGCATTGCTAGACATTTGATTAGCCTCATGATCTTGGATTACGGTGTTATGGATATTTTGGATAAGGATGAAGAATTGTACTTGTAGATTTGATTTTACAATTCAATCTATTTATATTATATCGGTTTAATCCGTCTGCTTTAAATATAATGAAACTTTTTTTTTTATACAAAATATAATGAAACTTATTTTGGATCAAACTTCTGTCCAAACATATACGTTAGGTTTAGTATGATGGAAGGATTTTTGATAAAATTAAAAGTAAAAGTAGAAGTAGAATGAAATTAAGCAGAAAATAAATTTTAAAATTTTATTTTATACAATAAAAATTAGTATATAATTAATATATATATTTTTTATAATTTAAGATAAAATGATATAAAATATTTTTTTATAATTTAAGAAGAGTTAAGATTGTCTAAAAATTTTATAAATTAAGATAAAATTATCTAAAATAGTTTACGTCTATTTCTATCATCTCATTTCACAATTTTTGTATAGAACTGAAATAATTTAAAATATTAAAAATAAAAATATTTTATATTATATTAAATAAAAGAAGTGGAAGATTTTATTTTTATATTTACAGTACCAAACATCCTCTATATATAGATATTGAAGAATTGGAGCCAATAATTATAAAGACTTAGGGTGTGTTTGGATTAGCTTTTAGAGAATAGATTCTGGGGAATAGATTCTGGGAGAATAGATTCTGGAAAGAATAGATTTTAGGAAGAATAGATTATGGAGAATAGATTTTGGGAAGAATAGATTATGAGAAGAATAGATTTTGCAAATAGAGATGTTTGGATGATTAATAGTAGAATCACTTTTTATATTAATAAATTACTAAAAAGGGTATAATTTGATTAAAGTATGAGAGAGGAGAGAGAGAGAGAAGAGAGGAGAGAGAGAGAGGAGAGAGAGAGGATAGAGAGGAGAGAGAGGATAGAGAGAGAGGAGAGAGGAGAGAGAGGATAGAGAGAGAGGAGAGAGAAGAGAGAGGAGAGATAGAGGAGAGAGAGAGAGGAGAGAGAGTATAAGAAAAAAGTAGGGGTAAAATAGTAATTAGATAATCTATAAGCTCTTTTCCAGTTCCAAAATCTATTAAAAAATAGCTTCTTCAAAACCATGGTTTCAAACCGAGGTTTTGCCCAAAATCAATTTTGGAGGAAAATGGCTGTTTGGCAAAAAATTTTATAAACCGAGGTTTTGGCCCAAAATTAATTCTGGACAAAAATTAATGTTTGTGTGAAATTTTTTTAAACTGAGGTTTTGCCCCAAAATCTATTCCCAAACGCTTTCCCAAACACACGCTTACATTGACATATTTATGTGCCTTAAACGACGGTGGATAGAGATGATAACTGTGCTGGAAACAGAGGGCAAGTCTCAATTATTTGAGTAGGTGACATAATATTATTGACTATAAACAACACAACATGCTATTATATTAATTATTAATTATTATGGTTTAATTAAGAAGGTGGCCATTCCCAGTCTGGATGGTCCATCCCATCCTCTTTTCTTTTTCTATTTTATTTTTGAAGTTGTTTGTTTAGATGGATGAGTTTGGCATGGATTGAAAAAGATCCAAGGTTTTGTCAATGAATTAAAACCAAACGGTTCTTTTCTTCAGAAGCAAGCTAATTACTGCATATAATTAAATTGGGAAAGGACAGGGTGAGCAATAAAGTTGAAAGTAACCATAAACAAGCATAATACGTGTTTGTTTGTTTGTTTGTTTGGTCCAATTCAATTCAAATCATGCCACGCCACTCCCATTTGTCCCACACATCACGCCATTTACAAAATATTATTTATTTAGGCTATAATATAATATCTAAGTTAAGGTTAAATAAGAATGTGTTATAAAAGGGTTGATCCACGTAGGAGTGCCTAATTCCATAATATTGTGATCAAAATGAAATAATAATAATAATAAAACATGGAAGCGCGCACTGAGGCATCGTGCTTCTAACAACATCATTATGTTTTGGTGATATTTTTCCTTTTCTGGGGCCAGAAATTGTGCTTTTACGTTTTCCAACGTCCAACCCCTTCAATCAGTCTCTTTGATTAGGTTACCCACGCCATTACATTATCATGCTACTACGGGGCTCCCTCCCCATAGAAATATCGGCTAGAGATATCAGAAAGATGTTCCTTTGGTTGATAGACAAGTTAAATAGTATCATCTTTTATTCTCATATAATATAATTTATATTATAAATTAGATTTTATATTAGGGTTTGGAGGAAATACTTAATTATTACATAAACATAACATTGCTTTTTTAATTTGGTGTAACGTATTAAAGTTTTAAAGATTTAAACAAAAAAATAAGTATGATTAAAAACTTGCGAAGGAGATATTATCAGCTTTGGGAATGGGGCGAGGGGGAATATTTAGAACTCAAACGTTATCTAACCAACAAGAAAAATAACTAATAATTTGTTTTGTGGTTTGGTTTCATATCTTCAAAATTATTTTTTATTAAATTATTAATTTAACTGCGTCATATAGAAAATAAGAAAAATTGTCAAAAAAAACCATCCCAATATGCCTAATTTTAGTTTATATTGGTAAGATTTGTATACCACAAAAAGAGTTATGGCCTCAACTAAAATTGATAAGAGTATGCAAAATATTTTTAAATTTAATTGAATATGACATGAGTATTTATTGATAAGTTTATTAATAAAGGATTTGCTCGATAAACGCTTCGATACATTAGGAAAAACTTTTTAAAAAAATTGATTTATGATATGCATTTATCGAAAGATAAAAATTTTAATAAATGAATACGAACTTGGTTATAAAAAGTTTAAGTCATTGAGTATTAGATTTAATTTCTTCGATGTCATTTTGAATATTTATAACTTCTTCCATTTAACTTTAAACTTAGCAAATGACATATCAATGGGAAGATCTTTAAGTCTACTTTCATATGAAACAAGTTTCATTCAAATAGCCATTGTATATAGAAATATTTGATCAATATAGTAATTGAAGGTCAATGTTAAGGCTTGAATTACAGTTGAAGACTCATCGTAGAGTTATTCGATAAGCCATATTGGTACTAATCTTCAGTTACCATATTGATAATATATTTCTGTCTACAATGAGTATTACAATGAGAATTTTTTTCATATGAAAGTAAACTTAAAAGACCTTTTAATTGATATGTTATTTGTTAAATTTGGAGTTAAATAAAATAAGTTATAACCATTTAAAGTGACATGGAGCAAACTGGATCCAACACTACATTGTTGGACTAACACTTGAGTGGGGACATCATCATCGTCTTTCTCTGCTTTATCATCTTCTTTCTTCACATGGTCACCACCACCGATCCTCCTATCATCAGTAAACCTCTGCTTCTCTTACTCTTTTGTGTTGCCTATGCGTCGTCACATGTTAGAATTTGAGTTTCATGCCATAACTCGAGTTATGACATGAAACTCGAGTTCTATTCTATTTTAGCTTGACATATATTTATTATTTTGACTATAACTCACAATATATATATCCATTTGAGACAACTTAATTCATATGAGACTATACTTAGAATATAGTTCATGAACACCAATATCATAAAAAAAAGAGTTTTATATGAAGGAGATATGCCATTCGAAATATGGAGCATGGATTTAACACCTTGTACCAGACATTCATTTACCATATTAATCATATATTTATATATACAATAGCTATTGGAATGCAATTTATTTAATATAAAAGTAGACTTAAAGAGCTTTCTATCAAAAAGTCATTTGTTAAATTTAAAGTTAAATAAAAGAAGTTATGACTATTCAAAGTGATTAAAGGTCAATCTAATATATTTTAAGTTAATTTTTTAAATGATTTATCGATAAATTATTCAATAAAACTATTATTCGAATAATATTTCAATAAATTAGATTTAATGAAATATATTTCAAATTTGATGTATTATATTTTTTGAAGAGCTATTTGAATAGACTATTTATCGATAAGATATGAAACTATTCATTGTATTTTTTTACTGAATTACTTATTAAAGAGATATTCCATAAGCTATTTTTTTTTATGAATATTTTAATAGATGACAATAGATTTGTGACAATATTTTTGAGTAAATGATTTCAAATCAAATTTATTCTTTTTTAAAAAAATAAACTTTGCATAAATCTTATAAATCTTACAAATTCAAAGTGAAATTAGGTATACTTGAATTATTTTTTCTATAATTTTTGTTTAGATGGCCTTTATACTAATATGATATTATAGGAGGGAGGACACAGATGCGGTAAGGACAAATGATCTCTGCATATTCAGAGAAGGCGAAGAAAACGAGGCGGGTATGATAATGATAATGATAATTAGAGGGAGAATGCATCCATAAAAAAGTTCAGCGACAACCAGCACAGCTTGTCGTACGAGCGTCTTTACAGGATACGTCCTTTCTTCGCGCATCTACCTATCTTCCCCTCATCCGACAATTAACTTCACATCCTATTGCCAATAAAATAAAAGTTGTCGGGTTAGGATTTCATTTATAGTACCTGTTTGGGAGGACGTTAAACCTTAGTTTTAAATTAATGTTTGGTTCAAAATTTAAGTTTAAAGAAATTTTAAAATAAACAGTCATATTTGTTCAAACGGGTTTTTGGACTAAACTCTGGTTTAAAACTAAGGTTTTAAAAAAGCTGATCAGAGTAGCTTTTGGAACAGTAAACCACGTTTGAACTAACTAATTACTATATTACCCCTACTTTTTCTTACATCCTCTCTCCTACTTTTTCTTACACCCTCTCTCATCTCTCATACTTTTTCTCTATTTTCTTTCTTACACCCTCTCTCCTCTTATCTCTCCTCATTTAATACTCATACCCTTTTTCGTAATTTACCAATAATAAAATCCCTTCTATAAATAACTATCCAAACACTCATTTATTCAAAACCACTTTTTTTTCATAATCTCTTCTCCAAAAACCCTTTTCTATAATCTGTTCAAAAGCCCTTTTTTTTCATAAGCCCGTTTTTAAAATCCTATCCAAACGGGCCCATAATCCAAAACATTGTGCTTTTGTCAACTCATGACAATTTTGGTGATAGATAATTTATAATTATTTTTATAAATATTTTTTAAATTTAAAAAGATATATTAGTTTTAATGAATCTCTAGAAATCAATTCACTTAAATTTTTTATATAAAAAAAATTGCACATCCTATTTTACTTTCATATTATTTTTTTTAAATTGAAATATTAGTCTCTTCTAAATTGTTCATGAAAAAATAAATTTGGTTAACTGTTTTATTAATTTGAGAAACAGGTAGATTTCACGCACTAACTAAGTTATGAGCATGCGTAATTTTGTATAGAACTTAAGGTGATAACAAGGGGTAATGCTTTCTATTAAATTTATTTAAATAATATATATAAAATTGTGTTTTTTTTAATCGCTATCGATCTATTGTTAACATTAATATAAATTTTAATTTCTTTGACAGGTTATAGTGTTAATTATGAACTAACTTATTATTGAAATAGTTAGCCCCAAAATAAAGCTATATGACATCTTTTTTTTTGTAAAATGACAGAAGGACGGATAATTACAAAGTCAAAACAATCCCGTACAAAAAATAGTCAAAAGCCATCTATCCATTACACTGTATAATTTTGTAACAGTAGTGGCGGCATTTTTGGTTTGATGTATTTTTAGCGCCATTTTTGTTTACCGCTGCTCACGGCTACACCTTGCATACAAAAAAAGAAAAATTCATAATTCACCTTAAATTTTGAATTATCCAGGTTAAAATATATATTATTTCTATCGTATTTTTGAAAAAAAGTTATAGAGAAAATCTGTAAAAATATTAGTAAATGGAAAAAAAATAAAACAAAAAGCAGAATCAGATGTTATTTTGGAGTTTCCAAAAGAAGGTGCGCGAGTCAGGGAAGGACTCAGCCCCTGAGGTGATAGCTCACCGGGGGTGACCGAATCATTGACCCTGTTGTATCTCTCCCATAACATTCCTTTGGCGCATTCAATCTTTATAAACCTCAACGCCGGCGATTTCTTCCCTTCATTTTCTCCTCCTCCTCCTCTTCTCTTTCTATCTCTCCGCCTGCCACGTGTCATACCAACCGTGCTGGGACCCGCGCTCTTCCTCCTTCGGCCTCCATGTGCACCTGAGCGCCATTTCTCTGCTTTCATTCTCTGTCTCTAGCTGTCTCGCTGACCTTTCCGGCGATTATTTTTTCCAATTATAAAATTCATTAGTTTTGTCGAAGTCCGTCTCTCTGCCATTTGTTGCTTTACAGCTTGAGATCGGGTAGTCTAGCTTTGGTTTTGGGCTCATTCTTCGCCTTAGACAAGGTGCATTCGGAATTTTCTCCTCGGCATCCCAGGGCTCTCTGTTGGTCTCCGATCTCGTGTCCGATTCTTGAGTTCTTGGGATTGGACTTGAGGCGACGCTCATTGGAGGTCTTGATTGATGTAAATACTTGTTATCGGTACAATGTCCGGCCCTTTGGATCGTTTTGCCATACCTTGTGAGTCCTTTATCTGCGTTTTCGGTGTTTAGCGAAGTTGGGTCTTGTTTTCATTGCATCCCTGGTGAATGCGTCTCAATTTTCTGAGTCTAGGGTTTGCTCTCTTGTCTGCTAGCATGAAAAGGGTAGGGAACATTTATATCAACAAAATTGAGCAAATAAGACTGTGTTTTAAGCGGTGGGCTTCAGTTTAGACAGATAGAAATCATTATTTCCCGGTTCCACATTGTGATTTGGCGAAATTACTTAGTTGGTAGCTATAAAAATTTCTAGACCTACAGATAAAGTGATTGATACGTTCATTAGGGTTACCTGCCATTGGCAATTGGACTGGATGGGCTTTAAGTGATGTAGAATTTGTGAAATATCGGATTTGAGATTTTACGTTCAGAGATTGACCATCATTTAAGACCAATATATATCCTCTCATAATTTTCAAAAGTATTCCTTCTTGAAATGTCAATTATGTTTAATTTTGTGTTTTGATGTTGCTAGGTTTTGATGGTTTCTCTGGTAGTGATGAGAAAAGAGAAAGGAGATCTGATTTTGAGAACTCAGAGGATGAAAGGAGGACAAGAATTGGATCTCTTAAAAAGAAAGCAATAAATGCATCTACCAAATTTAGGCATTCTCTCAAGAAAAAGAGTAGCAGGAGAAAAAGTGATGGCCGTGTCAGCTCTGTGTCCATTGAGGATGTTCGGGATGTTGAAGAGTTGCAGGCTGTTGATGCATTTCGGCAAGCACTGATTATGGACGAATTGCTTCCAGAAAGACATGATGATTACCATATGATGTTAAGGTGTTTGTTTTAGGATGGTGTTAAATTACTTCCGCGATCTTAGCTCAATAAATGGGCTTATCTTTCTTCTTCTTCTTCATGTTTTATAGATTTCTGAAGGCAAGGAAATTTGATATCGAGAAAGCAAAGCATATGTGGGCTGATATGCTGCAATGGAGGAAGGAATTTGGTGCTGACACTGTCATGGAGGTAGGTGTAGATAAAATTTGAATGATGATTGGACTCCAGATTTAAATTTAATCAACAAAACTTAGATTTGACTTCATCGTATTTAACGTTTTCATCAGGATTTTGAGTTCAAAGAGGTAAATGAAGTTGTGAAGTATTACCCTCATGGTCATCATGGTGTTGATAAGGAGGGAAGACCTGTTTACATTGAAAGACTTGGAAAAGTTGATCCAAACAGACTCATGCAAGTTACAACCATGGACAGATATATAAAGTACCACGTTCAGGAGTTTGAGAAAGCTTTTGCAATAAAGTTTCCAGCTTGCACTATTGCAGCCAAGAAGCACATTGATTCAAGTACCACAATCTTAGATGTTCAAGGCGTGGTATGTTGCTGAGCCTTCAGCCTTCAATTGTTTTATTTTAATTGTCTATGATGTTCTATTATCCACACACCTACTTAATATGGTGAACATTACCAGGGCCTTAAAAATTTTACAAAATCTGCCCGGGATCTCATCACACGATTACAGAAGATTGATGGTGACAATTACCCTGAGGTACCGATCCTGCAACTTTCATTTTTTGATTTCAGCTGTTTCTGAAATTTGTAAGTTTAACATATACTATGATTTTGGTGAATGATTTGCCTTTTTTAAATTTTGGAACAGACTCTCTGCCAAATGTTTATTATAAATGCTGGCCCTGGATTTAGGCTGCTGTGGAACACTGTCAAGACTTTTCTAGATCCTAAAACGACTTCAAAGATTCATGTATGTGAAAATGCTGTCTTCTAGTTGTTTAAAAGCTTTGTCTACTGTTTTGTTTAAGGCTACTGATATTGCTTTCTTTTTACTTAATGTTTCTTTGAAAATATTACCTAGGTTCTTGGAAACAAGTACCAGAGCAAATTGCTTGAAGTAATTGATGCCAGGTAAGGATTAGATTTATAAATTTCACGTTTTTCCATCTCCATATATGTACAATTTTCATGTGTTAGTGTATATACTTTTTCGTTTTTCCTATTGACTAATGCATTATGTGTTTCTAGCATCATTATACTATCCTCTTAAATACCAAATAATTTTGAGTTCTTTATGAAGTGAATTGCCAGAATTTCTTGGAGGTACTTGCACTTGTGCAGATCAGGGAGGTTGCCTCAGATCTGATAAAGGTCCCTGGAAAGACCCTGCAATATTGAAGGTTATAAGCTGGTCTTACTTGCCTTAGGCTTAACTATTGTCAAACTATTTGCTATAGGCTAACAGTTTATTGCATGCGAGTTGTTGCAGATGGTTCTTAGAGGCGAAGCAAGGCGCGCAAGGCAGGTGGTGAAAGTTTTAAATAGTGAAGGGAAGGTTATTGCATATGCCAAGCCACGATACCCTATGGTAATTCTTTGTATGGTTATTATTGCTTCGGCCGAGAGGCAAAATTCATTCTTTCATGCCTCCTCTTCACCTTTCTTTTGGTTTCATTAAATAACTAAACAATAATTCTGCAAATTCTTAGCAGGTAAAAGGCAGCGATACATCCACTTGTGAATCAGGTTCTGATGCTGAAGATTTAACATCACCAAAAGCAATGAAGAGTTACTCACACCTTAGGTTGACTCCTGTTCGTGAGGAAGTAAGTGTTGACACTATTAAGGGAGATATAGTTTACAATGGTGTACATTTTAAACTACTGTAACTAGTGACTATTAAAAATTATGAATTATGAATATGTTCAAAGTATAACTTCTGTCAACACCTACCAAGCTGATTTTGCGGCGCTAGACATTCCCATAACATTTGTATGAGAGTTGTTCTCCTTTCTGCTTTGTCCTCAGGCTAAGTTAGTTGGAAAGATAAATTATGCTGGCAGCCTACCTGGGTATGACGAATATGTTCCGATGGTAGACAAAGCTGTTGATGCTAGCTGGAAGAATCAAGCATCTCTCCAGAGATCATATACTTCAAAAGGTTAGCAACTTGCCAACTTTAGCTTGGTAATCATAGTTGAAGATGTGAAATTTTTGTGTGAATGCTGTAATGTATTCAGAAATTTTGTGCACAAGAACTTTATTTAGTACCTCTCTTAATTGAGATAGTGTTGCTTTCTTGATTTCGATTATTTGATGTAATTTTATTGGAAAATTTTAATTGAGACCTCGAATACAGCTGCACCTCCCCTTCCTGACATTGAGGAAACTCCAGAAGGGATACGAGCTCGGATTTGGGTGGCCCTGACTGTCTTCTTCTTGACTATATTTGCTCTCTTCCACTCAGTCGTATGCAGCATGACCAAGAAACTTCCTGCGTTATCAAGTAAAGACGATCCAGATGATCCGAGTGCTTCAGAAACAGCTCTTGATATCTCAAACAAGGACGACTGCCGTCCTCCTTCACCAACTGCGGTATGTACAGGTGCAGATCTCCCCTCTATGCTAAAAAGGTTGAGCGACCTTGAAGAGAAGGTTGAAACTCTCCAATCAAAGCCATCTGAGATGCCTTCTGAGAAAGAGGAATTGTTGAATGCTGCTGTTTGCCGGGTAGATGCTTTGGAAGCAGAGTTAATTGCCACAAAAAAGGTAGGGTGTGATATTTTCGCGGAAATGGCAGTCATGACAATGCAATGTATAGTTGCATCTCATCTGGAACACCCAAGTGTTTCCATTTCTTCTTTTCCCCGTATTCTTTTTATAATCTTTAAGTCTCATTGTTGATCAAGCGTTCTTGTTTGATTTTTCTTTCCTGCCCAGGCTCTCTATGAAGCGTTAATGAGGCAAGAGGAGCTGCTTGCTTACATTGATAGTCAGGCAGAAGCCAAGTTACGGGTAAGTTGGCTTATCTTTCCTTCCGATACACATGTGAAGGGATATATATATATATATTTTCAGATGCTTACGTTCGTTTCATTTTAATCAGAAAAAGAAGTTTTGCTGGTGATGGAGGAAGACTCCATGGAGGAGGATGCTTCTTCTCAAAGCAAGCAGAGTGTTTGTATGCTAACGAGTTTTGACCTCTCAAATGATGTAAAACTCTGGACAGATTTTTTTACAGTGTATTTTGATCAAACTACTGAAGAATTTCCTTCAAATGTTTGTATAGCCCCACGATGGCTTCTTTTTTTCAGCTTGTATGCGAGCTCTGTTTGCTTTGAGCACCTTCGTTTAATGTCTTTCCTTATGTTTGCTTGTGATAGTTGGAAGACATCTCATCAGCATGGAGGAATATCATCTCACTAATGCTAAAATTGGCCCATGTCATAAAGATTAATAGATTCTCTAGTTTTACATTATGCGTGTGAAAGAGTGACAACATGATGAAAATGTAAATGGGATTTTTTTCTTGCCATCTATTAAACATGTAAGATGCAAACCCGTAACTTGACATGGAAGGCTTGTTTTTTTGTTTAAATTCTACTAAGTTTTGTCAACTTTGTACTCTTATTTCTTTCTCTCAATCTTAATTCAATCCTCCCTTCATATACATAACGGAATTGAACGATACCTTTTTAACACTGGGGAATATCAGAAACGGGACAAATCATGCTAACCGTGAAATTTGACATGATGCTTTGTGTGTTCACATGCATCCATACTAACTTTATCAATTGGGCGGCCATGGAGACCAAGTCTAGAATAAAATTCATTGCGCTACGTTCATAATATTTGGATAGTATGTGCTTGATGTTTATTCAATATTTATTTTTTCAACTATAATTACGTTGATATATTTTCAATATATATACATATATACACGCACATTTTCATTTTTTGATTTATAATCAAGTAATGAAAATAGAAAAGCAAAGAGCTGAATCTCAGGTCATGGATGGGTTAAAAAGATAAAGACATGGATGGGGCTGGAGACAAATAGACAACAACGCCACCAACTTGGTAATCTTGGAGCTGTCACAGAATGTAGCAGCACACAGTTTAACGTTTACCAGCGGAACTGCAACCACAAACCCAAAAACTTGTGTTAGTTAAACTGCGAAGAAATCAGGGGGAAGCAGTACCAGAGTTAAGATGACTTACAAACTTCCTTTTGTTCTTCTTCTTCTTCTCTGTTGAGGCTTGCAGCTCGTCGTGTCTAACAAGGGCTTCATCAAGAGCCTAAAGTGTCCAGAAACGAAACGAACAAGCTTTTATCATATTTATGTCCATAAATCATGATGACATTCAAGTATGAAGTAGTGATATACCTTTTTAGAAGCAGCTAGATCTTGCTCAAGTCTTCTGACTCTGTTGAGAGTGGCATCCAGAAGTTCTTCCTTCTCCTTAGACATGTAAGGTTTTTTTATGTTGAGAACAGTTATCTTCTCTTCTAGTTCTGCTACGCGTTTAATCAAGGCCACGTGGTCTTTAATGGAAATGCCTCCTGCTTCCCTTGTTTTGCTTTCACACTGTACTGAGCAGTCCGTGAAGGCTACTTCGGTGAGTTTTTTGGGTATGTTGCTTGTGATTCGTATCATTGTTATAATTCCCATCAATAAGGCCATGATCCCACTCATCAACGGATTCTTAAGTACTACAGAAGTCTTGTAAGCATCGTCACTGAAACTATCTGCAGCCATTGTAAGAGGGAAAAAAGATGGGTATATCAAACTAATAACCAAGAGATATTTAAGTAAGATCCAATTCTAATAGGCTTTATATATCTCCGTAGCCTTCGTACATGCCCAAATTTGACCAACACTATAGATTGATATAGAGTCACGTAATCTACAAGTCATGAACAATATAATTCATTTCAAGTTCTATACAAATGCACAAAACTCGTTCTAGTTAATTATGAATTTGTATTAAATACCTTTAGAGATTGCAAATTTATTATTTTATACTGGTTTTATCCAAGTTGCATTCATTGACTTGTCAACCCCTTGGACATCGTTCCGATGGGCACTGTTTTGATTCATGACCTGCAATTTATTGGTGGAAATACAATATAAAAAGTTAATTGAGTAAGCATAAGCAAAGGAGAAATTAATTTAAGGTCCTTCTCTCACATTTCATCAAGTAATGAAGCTTGTTCTCGTTTTTTAGGGCATGGATTAAAAGAAGGCATACTCATAAACTGCATCCATAATGCACATATCTTACAGTGCCCTCCTACTGCTTTTGTTCTCTCATCAATTATAGCCTCTCAAGTTTACAGTGAACTACCATTCCCAGATAATTAGTCAGTCGCATGGAGCTGAATTGCTAATCAATTCATGTTCTTAAACTGTTCTGAAGCTGAATTGCAAGATGTACTACGTAGCAATTTCAACGGAATGAACGAAAATAAACTTACTCCTTCTGAAGCTGGGGAGTGTTGGGCATTCTCAACTTTTAGATATGGTTTGTCATTTCCACAGATTGTTTTCTCTTGAAACCCTTCTATGGGTCTCCTGCATTTTCCCTCTTGATTTTGAACCATCTAATTCATCAAAAGAAAAAACTTCAAATTTTCCCTTCGTCAAAGAAGTTGAGCATACAAAAGTAAATTACCCTCAAGATATCTGGATCGTTCCACGGTCCTTTGTCAGAAAGCATGCAACCACCTTTATCTGCACAAGTACAAGTACCCCCCAAGAACTCTGGAAGTTCACTGGGAAACAAAATGGGGAAAAGTTTTATTTATAGCCGAAGGGTTAATGTTATAATGATGCTATAACAATGGCATTGCATGACTTAGATGGCCTAAATATCAATGGCGTTGATATTGAATATTTCAACGAACAAGGAGAAAACATCACCTTGCATCAATGATCTCTAGCAACTTGCTTTGGTATTTGTTACCTAGAACCTGTTCAATAAACCCTTCATCTGTTAAATACCTCCCTGCTTTGCAGAAATCAATTTTTCAGGATGAAAATATTAACATGATTACATGTATTTTTGCAGTTGTCTTGGGATCAAGGAATGACTTGATCGTGTTCCACAAGAGCCTAAATCCAGAACCAGCATTGATGATGAACATTCTGTTCAGTGTCTGTAAATATGGAAGTTCAAATATGGTAAATCAGAAGGATCCCATATTTTACCGAAAAGAAATTCTCAAGTGGCCCCAGTCTACCAAAAATAGACAGATTAAGTCAATCATTAAAAGACTTGTAAAAAAAAAAAATCTAGAACCTGTTGTTAAACTAGTACCTCAGGATAGTTGTCACCATCAATCTTCTGAAGCCTCTGGATGAGTTCTCTTGCAGCTTTGTTGAAATTTTTAAGTCCCTGTAGAACAACCATGCGGGTAAGCACTTGACAAATGCTTCATTAATAGTATGGTAATGCTATTTTAAAGATATTCTTTTGCCAAGAGGCTGAAGAACTAAACTGATGCATATTTTCATACCACTCCTTGCACATCCAAAATAGTTGTGCTATGGTCAATGTGCTTCTTAGCAGCAATGGAACATGCAGGGAACTTTGTTGAAGTGGCTAAGAGAATTACTTGATAAAGAACACGAAGGTGAAGGTAATTCTGTGTGTGTATTATTTGGGTTGAAGCATACATATATATACACTTGATTGTACAATCAGAGACGCGTAAATCATGTGATACACTTTAATAATACAATATTATCATATCCCCTCATATCCTCCTACAATCACATTTAATTCCTATAATCACTCTCCCTTTTAATTCTGAATATCTTCTACATTCCCCCTCAAGTTGGAGCGTAGATATTAATCATGTCTAACTTGCCAACTAGATATTTGAATTTGTCTCGAGTTAATCCCTTTGTGAGCACATCAGCTGTCTGTTCTCTGGAAGGAGTGTACTTTAATTCAATTGTTCCAGCATCAATCTTTTCTCTTATAAAGTGTCTGTCTATCTCCACATGCTTTGTTCTGTCATGCTGGACTGGATTATGGGACATGCTAATAGCTGCCATATTGTCTGAGTATAATCTGATAGGAACTTTGGGTAACATTCCCAGCTCTTCGAGTACTCGTTTTACCCATAGGCTTTCATATATTCCTAGAGCTATAGCTCTAAACTCAGCTTCAGCACTGCTTCTAGCAACTACACTTTGCTTCTTACTTCGCCATGTGACTAAGTTCCCCCATACATACGTAGCATAACCTGAGATTGATCTCCTGTCATCTTGATCTCCTGCCCAATCAGCATCTGTGAGTATCTCTATATTTTTCTTGTTAGATTTCTTAAACAGAAGTCCTAGACCAGGCGAGCCCTTCAAATATCTGAGAATTCTATAGACTTCATTTAGATGCTTCTGCCTGGGATTATGAGAATGTTGGCTTACAACGCTGACAGCATAGGCGATATCTGGCCTCGTGTGTGATAGGTAAATTAATTTTCCTACCATACGTTGGTACCTTCCCTTGTCTACTTCTTTTCCCAAGTCTTCATCATCTTTAATTTTCTCCACCTGAATAGGAGTGTCGCTTGGTCTGCAACCTAGCATCCCTGTCTCTTCTAGGAGATCTAGTATGTATTTTTTCTGTGAGATACTGATTCCTTTTGTAGACCTGGCCACTTCTATACCTAAGAAATACTTCATTTTTCCCAAATCCTTTACTTGGAATTCCTGATTGAGGGCCCCTTTTATTCCGTCCATCTTTATCAGGTTGTCGCCTGTGAGGATAATATCATCTACATATACTGTTAATACAGCAAGTTTTCCACTTGCACGTTTAACAAACAGAGTGTGATTACTTTGTCCCTGTAAATAGCCTTGTTCCTTCATTACTCTGGTGAATCTTTCAAACCACGCTCGAGGGGATTATTTTAATCCATATAGCGATTTTTTCAATCTGCATACCTCTCCTTCCTTCTTTCCAGGGAATCCTGGAGGCATTCTCATGTATACTTCTTCTTTCAACTCACCATTCAAGAATGCATTTTTTACGTCCATTTGATGTATTGGCCAGTCCAGATTAGCAGCGAGCGATAATAAGATTCTGATGGTGTTTAATTTTGCCACTGGTGCAAATGTCTCAGTGTAATCCATACCATATATTTGGGTAAAGCCCTTAGCCACGAGTCTGGCTTTATATTTGTCGAGGCTTCCATCTGCTAGATATTTGGGGGTGAATACCCATTTGCATCCAACTGCTTTCTTGCCCTTAGGTAGCTCAACTACTTCCCAGGTTTCATTCCTTTCTAGTGCCTCCATTTCTTCCATTACTGCTTGTCTCCATTCAGGACTGGTAAGAGTGTCATTTATGTTCTCTGGTATTCTGATCTGATCAAGATGAGAGACAAAGGCATGATACTCAGATGATAAAGCTTGATGAGAGACAAACCGTTCTATAGGATGTCTGGTGCATGCTCTGCGTTGTTTTCTCACAGCTATTGGAAGATCAAGATCATCGTCCCCCATTTGTGATTGTTCAAGACCTGCATCTGGTTCTGACTCTTGGTGTGCATCATTTTCTTGAAGAGCATTACCTGTCATGTTCCTTCTGGTATATACTTGTCCCCACTTATTAGTGTCTCCCCCTGAGCTAGTGTGTTCTTTGGGTTCCTCATGTGTTGGTGAGTCAAGGGTATATATGAAATCAGGTTCTTGGTGGACACACAAGTCAGGTTCTTGGGGAACACACAATGGTTGGGGTTCAGGGTGAGATTGTTGAGATTTGCTCTGAGGTTCACTCCAAGACTCCCCCTGGGCCGAAGAGGTGGTATAGAAGGGAATGGTTTCATGAAATGTAACGTCACAAGTGATATAGAGACGTTTAGATAAGGGGTCAAAGCATTTGTATCCTTTTTGTGTACCAGCAGGGCCCAGGAAGATACATTTGACAGCCTTTGGGTCAAGTTTGGAGGTATGATGAAGATGAACAAAGGCGGTGCACCCAAAGACCTTAAGAGGAAGGGTGTTCTCGAGATAGGGAAAGGGAAAGTGGTCTTGAAGAACCTGGAGAGGGGTTCGGAATGACAGAGGTTTACAAGGCATTCGGTTAATCAAGAAGGTGGCAAGGAGAATAGCGTCGGCCCAGTAGTAACTCGGGACATTGCTGCTAAAGAGAAGGGCCCTAGCGGTTTCCAACAGGTGTCTATTTTTCCGTTCAGCAATGCCATTCTGTTGGGGGCTGTAAGGGCAAGAACTTTTATGGACAATGCCATGTTCTTGAAGAAAGGTGGATAGGGGCTGGTTAAAGTATTCTGTGCCATTGTCAGTGTGAAGGGTTTGAATTTTTGTATCAAATTGAGTGAGGATCATGTTATAAAAATCAATGAAGGTTTGACACACTTCAGTTTTATCCTTTAAGAGGAAGACCCAACTGACACGAGTATGATCATCGATTAGGGTCATAAACCATTTGAATTGGGTGCGATTGGAAATTCTGGATGGTCCCCATAGATCACTGTGAATAATGGAGAAGGGTTTGGATAGACGGTATGGAGTACTGGGAAAATGAGTGCGGTGATGTTTTGCAAGTTCACAAGAATCACACAAAAAATCCAAAGTTCTCTACTTCCACCGACGGCGAATGTTGGCATCATCGGTAGGCGGAGGTTCCAGCTGAATAAGTTCCAGTCGATCACGGCCATCGAGTGCAAGGATCATCGATTGTGCCCACTCTCCATAGTTATCTCCATTGAGCCGTTCTGGCACGATGACTACTGTTGAGCCTTCAACGCCGGCGACTTTGGTGGGTAGACGCATCCACCATCAAATGTGACTGTGTCGACTTCAGCGGAGGACGAAGATGGTGATATCGTGGTGTGCTCTGATACCATGTTGAAGTAGCTAAGAGAATTACTTGATAAAGAACACGAAGGTGAAGGTAATTCTGTGTGTGTATTATTTGGGTTGAAGCATACATATATATACACTTGATTGTACAATCAGAGACGCGTAAATCATGTGATACACTTTAATAATACAATATTATCATATCCCCTCATATCCTCCTACAATCACATTTAATTCCTATAATCACTCTCCCTTTTAATTCTGAATATCTTCTACAAACTTAACAGCGAAGGTCCTCTCAAATTCTCTGACATGGTACTTTACGTAACGATCCATAGTTGTTACTTGCATGAGCTTATTAGGATCCCAATTTCTCAATGTACAGGTCGTCCATCCTTGTCAACCCCATGATGCCCGTGTGGGTAGTATTTTAAAATTTCATCTATTTCTGGGAACTTAAAATCCTAAGCAAAACAAAAGACATTATTAAGGTTAGATAAATCAACCAAAAATGATGAATAATCTTTCTGCCTTGGAAGGGAGTACCTCCATAATAGTGTCAGCACCAAATTCGTTTCTCCACTGAAGCGTATCTGCCCACATTTGTTTTGTTTTCTCAATATCGAACTTCCTTGCTCTCAAGAATCTGGATCATCACCACACAGTAAACTAATTAATAATCCATGAAGTGAATTCAACCTACTGATGAAGAAATTAATTGTTACTTTGGCTACTACCTCAGCATCATATGATAATCATCGTGTTTGGCAAGAAAAAGCTCGTCCAAGATAAGAGCTTGGCGAAAGGCATCAACTGCCTGCAACTCTTCTGTGATAAGTTCATTCTCAAAACCAACAGACATAACTCTGCTGTTCTTCCGACCTCTCTTTGCCAGGGCATTCCTGAACCTCGACGACGCATTTAATGCTGCCTTCTTTATGTTTCCAAACTTTTTCCTTTTTTCATCCTCAGCTCTATCCAGTTCAATAACTGTGATTGTAGAAAAGCAAAAGAAATTTACTCTCCCGGGTTTGACTTAGAAAAATAGAACGAATGGAAGAAAGAAATTCACATTCTGAAGGTATTTTTTCTGTTGGCTATCATGTCCATGCTTTCGAAGCAGCACATTAGAATTCATATCACATAGAACACCTCAATTATCTTTCCTTCTGGTTTCACTTTTCTCATCATCATTAGATAAGAAGAGATGTTGCAAAACAGTCAGCATGCAATTTCACATTTTAGCATTTGGTTGGCCCTTAATCATGTACACGAGTATTCCAAGACGCCGAGAAAAATTATGCACTTACGTGTTTTAAGGGATCGATCCGTAGTTAGGGGCATAGACATTGTGTCACACATGATTAACGAACTAATCCAGTAAGCTTACTCCAATTGGAATTGATATCTCCTCGCATATAACTATATGCCCAGAATTGACGCTTCACCTTAATCCACGAAAAGAAAAAAAGTCAGAACAGCTTAGACCAAATCTTTCAGCATTGAAAGAAGCGAACCTTCGTTTAGCATGCATTGAAAAAGAAAAAGCAGAAAGAACAGAGAAATAGGGAAAACTGGAAGATTATATGAAGCGCATGCAGATAGAAATCGCTAAAAGGGTGTTTTTTTGGAGCTCGTGAAATTTAAATGAATCAAAATTTAGTCAAGAGAAGGAGTGGTAAGAGGCGACAGATATATATACCTTTATGGCAGGAATATAGGAGGCGAGATTGCAAAATCGAGAGAGGAACGCATAAATTTAAGATCTCTCAATATTTCTTATCTCAAAAGGACCATGAAAAGAGGTTCGAAACGAACACCCCAGAAGGGCTCTGCTCGATTTAGTGATTCTGAAATGTCAATTCTTTTTATTGAGGTAACAGCAAGTGTTCAGCTTAAGCGATATGCAATCACCTTCGCTCATATTCTCCAGCACGACCCCTAACTAACTAACGAACTCATCCATCCGGAAGTTCCAATACCGGCTCTCAATGATTGAATAGAGATATCTTTTTTAAAAATCTTGTAAAATATTAAAAATCTTTTAACTATATATATTAAGAAAGAAACAAAGTTAAAAAAAAAAAAATCACACCCACGAAATCTTATGAAAAAAAGTCACCAACTTTATTGAGCTTTGAGAAACTTAACATCATTCCAGGAAATTTTTAATCCTAAAAACATTATAATTTGCCAGGTGATGACAGGTTGACATATATTTCTCTATTTCTTAATATAAAATTTAATTAATTTTTTTAATAAATTAAAAAAATTAAATTAATAAATTAATTATAACTAAATACAATCCCTCAAAACTAATTCATATAATATACTCATTAATCTATTTAAATTAATTAATTTTTATATTAATTATAATTAATTAATTATTTTAATTTATTTAAAAAAATAAGAGGCATCATTGCTTGAGACTGTTCTTTCAAGTATGAAATACACTATACCATATATTTGTTCAAAATTTAATTTAAACTAAAAAAAGAAAGAGAGAAAGTCGTGGCATTTACGGGAGAAAAAAAAGCGCATTCTCCACTTGGCGGCATTTGTGTCTCTATCAATAAATAAATAAATAAAAATCAGGAGCTTTTAACATCCTTACCCGGTGAAGTGTGAACTCTCGGACTTAAGCTTATGCTTTATTCTCTCTCTCGCTACCCGCCTTTTGGATCAAATGTCCATTACCTCAACTTCACGCTAACTTTATTTTTTTTTCCTGAAATATAATATTTATTTTGTGTTCTTTGTTTTGGTATCATTCGTTTGTTCAAAAAGGTGAATTTTTACTGAAGGTTTTTGGCCCTCGGGTCCAAGTCCCTGCAAATATTCGGCGCTTCGGGTTGAGGACGGTGAGTTCCTTCTCGCATGCGGGTCTTCTGATTTTTTTGTTGGATGATGTATCTGACACCGCTGCTGCATTTTCGCGAAGAGGGGCTGGTGCTTATTTATCATCTATTTGCATGTTCCATATACTGAATCTGAATCTGTTGCATATGCTGTCTGAGCAGCTTGAGCAATATCCACTTATTGGCCTCGTAAATGGTTGAACTATTGGATGGTTGAGTAAAGGAATTGGGTCCTTCCATTTCGTCTCTCTCTCTCTCTCACACACCCACTAACTATATATATATATATATATCTTTCCCAGTTACAGGTTTTCTACTTCAAAACAAGGACAGTTAGCTTCCTTGTTATCTGTCTTGTTTATTGACTTAAACAGTCTTTGAATCATTACTGGGTCTGTAGTTCTGTTGAAGTATCATGTGTGGAAAAAAGTCAATGCAGAGAGATAAAAGGAAGCATTTAGTTGTTGAGGCCGACAAATAGAGGCATATCGTCACGTTTCAGTTCTGTTTTGCACGATTTTGTTAATTGGCTCAATAATTTGAACTTACTGAAAAATGTGTATCCTCTGCATCATTGAATACTATAGCCTAGCTGCCAATCCTTCTTGTACTCTTTCTGGTCACTGCATCTGTTTCGTCATTTAATGTGTTTGCAATTTTGCATACAAGTGATGTCATGTATAGAGTTAATTTTATATTTTTTAAGTGGTGGTTTTCAGGTTCCACTGCACTTCCGAAACAATTGGTTGTGCAGTCCTTGTGTTGAGACATTGTCACCAAGTTTCTGCCGGTATCTAAGTTCTCTTATGGCCAGTGGTTCTTCTGTAAGTCCCAAGGGCAATGTCAATGCCACGTCACCACATAATCCACAGAGGAGTTACCAAGTGGTAGTGGCTGCGACCCGGGATATGGGTATTGGTAAGGAGGGAAAATTACCCTGGATATTACCTTGCGATCTCAAATTCTTTAAGGAGATCACTATGGCAACATCCGATCCTGGGAAGAAGAATGCAGTTTTAATGGGCAGAAAAACATGGGAGAGTATCCCTCTTAAGAACCGACCTCTTCCCGGTCGTCTTAATGTTGTCCTTACTCGCTCAGGAAGATTTGATATAGCAACTACAGAGAATGTTGTTATCTGTGGAAGCATGCCTTCTGCTTTGGAACTATTAGCTGCTTCTCCTTACTGTCTATCAATTGAGAAAACATTTGTTATAGGAGGTGGCCAGATATTTAGGTATGTCTCGTTATTTTCCCATCAAAGTGACTCTTTCCATCTCTCCTAGCTCAATTACTTTTTATTAAACTTCTTTTCTGTTGTAGCTTATAATTTCCATTTACAGAGAGTCTCTTAATGCACCTAGTTGTGAAGCTATCCACATTACAGAAATTGAGACAAGCATTGAGTGTGACATTTTCATGCCTCGAATTGACTCCTCGGTTTTCCTGCCATGGTACTCATCCTTTCCTATGGTGGAGAACAACATTCGTTATTCTTTCACCACTTATGTGCGTGTGAGGAGTTCTGCAGCCAATCACCTTAATCTGAATGGTGATACCAATTCTGATTGTGTATCAGATTCCACAAAAATTGGGTTCAATAAATTCTCTTTCCTTCCTAAAATGATTTTTGAGAGACACGAGGAGTACATGTATCTTAGACTGATTCAAGAAATCATCTCTGAAGGAACTCGTAAGGATGATAGGACAGGGACTGGCACCTTATCAAAATTTGGTTGCCAGGTAATATTCTATTGGTTTATTAATGGGTTTCTATCACATAAGTGCTGACTTCTTATCTCTATGTTTCTACAGATGAGGTTCAATCTTCGTAGAAGCTTTCCTCTTCTAACAACTAAGGCATGTATACATTTTGATTTAAGATACTTTTTGTCCAAAATAATTTATTTTTTTTCTTTTTCTTGCATTTTTGACGTCAATTTGATTTAATTACTTTCTATTTTGACGTGGATTTGATTTGTCCAAAATATTTATTTTACATTTTGATATAAAATTTGTCAGTTTCTTCATTTGGTCCCCAGAAAGTATTTTGGCGAGGGGTTGTTGAAGAGCTTCTTTGGTTTATAAGTGGTTCAACAAATGCCAAGGTATTAATAAGACCATATTATTATATGGTGCTGAACTAAGCTATCAACAAAAGTCTGTGATTTTCCCTTGTTTTATTTTTTATTTTTCAAATTCTCAAAGAATCTCGTGTTGGCTTTCAATCTTTTACTATACGAGGTTATGAACCCTTCTGAAAAGATGTTTTATTGACAGGTGCTGCAGGAAAAAGGCATCCATATATGGGATGGCAATGCATCTAGAGAATACCTTGATAGGTTGGCAACTGAGTGTTACATACATATTTTCAGTTTCCTTTTCTTTGCTGTGACTAACTAGCTGGATTATTGCTTGTATTACAGTATTGGTTTGACAGAGAGGGAGGAGGGTGATTTAGGACCTATATATGGGTTTCAGTGGAGGCACTTTGGTGCCAGGTAGGCGGGTTGTATCTGCCCCTCTATTTTGTGGGACGAGGACATCTCTGTTTTTAACCATCTTACTATTTATAGGTATACCGGGATGCATTCTGACTACTCTGGGCAAGGATTTGATCAACTTTTGGATGTTATTAACAAGATAAGGAATAATCCCGATGATCGGCAGATCATCCTCTCAGCATGGAATCCAGCCGATCTTAAATTGATGGCACTTCCACCGTGCCACATGTTTGCACAGGTTTGGGTCTCTTCGGAAGCTGTCACACTGCCTGCCATTTCCTACCTCACACTTTTAGAAGTTTTGTATGTATCTCTTTGCAGTTCTATGTAGCAAATGGGGAGTTATCCTGTCAAATGTATCAGCGATCTGCTGACATGGGCCTTGGTGTGCCATTTAATATAGCATCTTATGCCCTCCTGACATGCATGATAGCTCATGTTTGTGGTATGACAAGCCTCTTCCCTTATGGTTTTTAATATGTGGTCATATGTCTGCAATTAAACTGAGATTTTGATAAAAGTGTTGTATGCTATCTATCTGATTCATCAATCCTTACACCACCGTGTATTTTTCATGTCAGAACTTGTTCCGGGTGATTTTATACATGTCATTGGGGATGCACACATTTACTGCAATCATGTGAGGCCTTTACAGGAGCAGCTCCATAACCATCCAAGACCTTTTCCAGTATGTATAATAATAATGTCTTGGATTGCATTTGGTTTATCCATGTTCTCATTGTTGAATAATTTGAATGCAGACTTTGAAGATAAAGTCAAAGAAGGATATAGATTCGTTCGTGGCTTCTGATTTTGAACTCATAGGTTACAATCCTCACCAGAAGATAGAAATGAAAATGGCCGTGTAGATACCTAAGATGCGTGTATGTGCATTGGTTTTTCCGATTGAACTTTAGGACCAACTTTTACCTCCGACTGTTATGTAGACTATATTCGAAGAATATGATTAGCTGCTTTCTTATGCCTTCCTTAATACTGGAAGTTGGTCATATTGTTGACTAATTTAAGTAACAGTTATTTTCGTTTAGGGATGATACATTGAGAATGGGAAAAATAGTAATGAATCCTTGTATTCCGAAGAAAATGTCGATGGGTGAACGACCCGTGAAATGTCATGTTTAACTTTATTTTTTGTGTAATTAATAAACGTACATAACCTTTATTACCATATGCTTCTAATAATGCATTATATTATATATTAAATATGAGTTATCTCAAACCGTAAAATATCATAACATTAAAATACTACACAGAATCTTCGTCGTCTTAAAGGTCTTTCTATTACTCTCTGTAGTGTTCAGAGGACATTATTAATTGACATATATAGTATCTTTATTTTGTGCGGCCATAGTATAGGACTATATCTGGGTGACTAACTCTGGTTCATGGTTCTGTCCACCCTTGTATCTGAGAAGATCCACGAGGCCTGTCAAGGCAAGTTCAGAGTCCTCGTTCTTCAGTAACTCCTCACCCACCTCTGCAGGAGTGACATTGGTGTTCTTCATCAGCCTTTCAACTTCAACAAAAAGAGGGTGCTCTCTAATGCCAAGGTAATTAGAAGCCAGCATTCTGAACCCACTTGGGCTGCAATATGACATGTGTATGTGCACATCCATACGTCCAGGTCGCAGCAGAGCAGGGTCTAGTTTCTCTTTGTGATTTGTTGTGAACACTATTATCCTCTCATCCCCACAACTTGACCACAATCCATCTATAAAGTTCAACACTGCTGATAATGTCACCTGTAATGCATTCACCATTTATTCCCAAATATACATCAGGGTGCAGAAAACAACAGACTTGTTGGACTATACTTCTAACATGTACATACTATTTTATGATTCATTTAGTTTTGTCTATTTATATCCATAGAGATTAATTAGATTAGAGCATTGTCAAACCCAAATATGAGGCATTTTTCCTAAATGCGTTTTCTACATTCATATAGGCTTAAACTTAAGATCCCGTACTTAAACAATCAAAACACCTTCTAGAACCAATGCTCCGTTGGTTCTTCATCTAAGATTTTAGCTTAATACAAAACTATTCAAGCATGTAAAATATAAAAAAACTCTACATTAGTCATATTTGAGTATTGTAAGGCCAAAATAGGGACAGTTCTCTTTAAAATATTTTCTATATTTATACATACTTAAATTTAAAATCTCATTTATAAGTAGTTAGAGTTCCTTCTATTAGGATCAATGCATGTTGGTTCCAGCATGTAGAATCTGAAAATATCTACATCTGTTAATTCTGTAAATACCTCGGTAGTTTCTTTTTCCCCTTGGTTGCCCAATCCTTATTAAGTCAATCAACATTAGAAGTCCGAGGCGCTTTTGAGAAACAATAGGGAAAATAGTCAAGGAGAACAAAGGGCTAAAAAAAAGTAAGATACCTTTGGTTCTTGATCATCAAATGGGTGACGTGGAACTCTGGGCTTTACGGGTTTTTTAAGCCTATCCTGGAGATCAAGGGAGCAATCAATGTCCTCCACTACAAGTATGGACCGATTCCCAGTTGAAATTAACAACTGCCTCAACTCAGAATTACGCCTAACATCAGTGAGCTCTAAGTCATATATATCAAAATTGAGATAATTTGCCATTGCAGCAATCAAGCTGGATTTCCCTGTTCCTGGAGGACCAAACAGCAAATATCCCCTTTTCCAAGCCTTCCCAACTTTCCTATAGAAATCTTTCCTCTGCACAAACCTGTCAAGATCCTCCATGATCCCCTGCTTCGCCTCCAAATCCATAGCCAGTGTATCAAACGTCGCAGGATGATCAAGATTCACTGATTGCCACATGTCCGGCCGCCTTCCACTATACCGAACCCTTTCCCTCTTCAGAGTGAAGAGCTTCAGTGTTTTTCGCTCTTCCTTCAGCTCCTTGGCTTGCTCCATAACATACGGCAAGTACTCAGATAAAACCATATTCTTGTACTTCATATTGAAACGCAGTTCATAGTACCGAAGCTCAGATTTTAGAGCCGAGTGATAATAGTCCGATACTGGGGCATCAATGTACTTGGATGGGATTCTTCTGGAAACCAATTTCCATTTGAGTTCAACCCCATTGAACTTCTCGATGATTTCTTGGTTCCTGTCCATTACCACGGAAACCTTGTTCTCCTTCTTGGGCATGGTAACCCTAAAACTTCTCGTGTTGGGATGAATTTGGGGTCTGAGATAGACCTCCAAGGCCTGGAAGAGGTGGTTATTGCCAAGACCCTCGAATTCGTCGACGACAAGTACGAATTCAGAAGAGAACGAGGCAAAGAGTTTTTGCAATTTGAAGTAGATATAGTGCTGAAGGTCACTAGGTAGATACTCCCGAGCAAGTGAACGGAAAAGCACGGCGGAGGCGGCAGCGGAGGCGGCGGTGGAGACTATGGTTTGGGTGGAGGGGAGTTGGAGGGCCTTGACACTCATGGTTGTAGACTGAAATTCGAGGAGCCTGGAGGGAAATGTTGAATGCGGAAGATGTTGGCATTGTTTATAAACGGAAGATGTTGTTCGAACGCAGAGATGAAGAAATTGAAGACCAGGAGCTCAGTTTTTCGTCGCCGTCGTTATCATTTTGTTGACATTTTCTGGGTTGACTTGCTCATTAAGTGTTGACCACGACGCCGACGAAGACCCTTCCATGCATCCACGGGGTTTCATGTACGGCACGTGAGTTCGGGTTTCACTCGTTGGATTAGGATATCAATGGGCCATGCTTGGTGGAAAGAGGAGGAAGGATAAGCCGAACAAGTCACTTTTTGAGTTGAGATATAGTGTGTGTTTGGATAGATTTTTTAAAATGGGCTTATGGATAGTTTATAGAAAATAATTTTTAAAGAAGAGTTTATGAAAAAAAATGATTTTGAATAAATGAGTGTTTGGATAGTTATTTTTAAAAATACTTTTATTATTAGTAAATTATAAAGAAGGGTATGAGTATTAAATGAGGTGAGATGAGAGGAAAGAGGAGAGAGGGTATAAGAAAGAAAATAGAGAAAAAATAGGAGAGATGATGTAAGAAAAAGTAGGGGTAATATAATAATTGGTTAGTTCATAAGCTCTTTTACTGTTCCATAAGCTGCTCTAACCAGCTTATTTGAAACCTTGATTTTAAACCATAGTTTAGTCTAAAAGTTTGTTTGAACAAATATGGTTGTTTATTTTAAAATTTTCCCAAACCAAAGTTTGGGTCCAAAAGCTGTTGGAAACCACGTTTAGAGTGGTTTCCAAACAGGCCCATAGCATGTATATTTGATATTTAAATAATATTATTTTATTATAATTCTAGTCACAGTACATGAAGGGATGTTTTAACTCTTAAGTACTTAAGTTTACGCCTGAGGGTAATAGATAGTTCACTCTATCTGATATTGGTATTGCCTAAAAAGAAATGAGACTTTGCCCTACCATTGAATGGTAAGTGAGACTAATCCCTTTCTAAACATTTTTATACAAAAAAAAAATCAATTTGTTTACCAAAAAAAAGTCACTATTTTTTACCAATAAGAGTTGGTGCAGATGGTAAAAAAATGGATTTATATCCTACAAGAACGTGAGTTTAATTTTCGTTACCATTATGAGGGTTCCTTTGGTAGGTGATCCCATAAATTTCCTATACACGCTCTTTAAGTCTTGGGGCTGTGTTTTAACCTTGATGGATGACCAGTGCAGAACTTACTTAAATTTTTTTATCCAAAAAAACAGTCACTATTTTTTTGTGCCATCAATTTTAATAATTTTTTCATAATTCATTAGATGTGGTATAAATTAAAGTGACTATCTTTAATATATGTTTGTAATAAATATTTTAAAACAACTTTTAATTATTATCTATGTATTATCGGGAAAGAAATTTGAGGATATTTTAGCTTTGTATAAAATAATTGAATTTCTCATGTGTTTGTTATTTTGTTAAAATATTGCTAATAGACAATTTATAATTAAATTATAGGAATATAATTCAAATTTTGTTAAAATTATGCTAGTAATTTTTTTTTTTATCGAATTTGTATACTTTCTAACCTGATATACGCCACTAACAGGCAGATATATGCGACTTGTTAATACAAATATGAATTGAAAATATACGTAGCCTAGCAATTAGCAAATCAGTCAGTGGTATGAAGAATCTGTGGGTTGTTAGGTCAATTGCCAATAAATTATGTGTATGTCATTTTCCAGCGAAGAAGCTGAAGCTGAAGCTTCGTGGCAAGAACTATGACTGACTTTTCAGCTTCAATTAATATCATATTATTCTATAAAATCCCTATTTCTCAAAGTGGGATAGTGTGTTTTGATTGTCGGATTCTTATTTTAATAAATTACTCCAAAGAATTAATCTCATTCCTCTAACCTCAATTACAACTGAGTCACACTACTTCACAAGCTGCAGAATTCCCTTGTCCTCTCAAACAAATTTGTCATGGCCTGCCCATAATATAATAGTCCCAACCCTCCAGGTTTTCAGAGCTTTCTTCTGTTGTTATAACCTCTCTGACACTCTTTAAGAATAAAAATTAATATATATTCATGCATACATACATACATACATATATTGCCTTTTAGCGGTAGGAGAATATCAAATCACTTTGAAATAGTTGCTTATCCATATGGAATGCGGTTCTTTGTTGTGGGCATGTGCTGTAAAAGAGAACCCAGAATCTCAGAAAGCTCCGCAGACTTTCAGATTCCAATTAGGCCAAACTTGAAGTTTTGAGCATAAACAAGTACGCATGAAAATATGCTGTCACTTTAATGTTTTAGTGGCAAACATTTGTTCGTCCTCCATTGTCCTGCAACTTTGATTCTTACAAGTTCTCTCCCCCACCAACTGTTCCTGAGTTTGGTGTTGCAACTTCATGGTTCACGAGGCTGATTGATTGGTAGAAGAGAAGAGAAAATGAGATGAACTGAAATTACAGAGAGAGAGAGAAAGAAATTATCAAATAGAACAACAGATTCACAAGCTTGTCCGTCCCCTATGGCAAAGTGGGTTACCAGCCATAGTTCCAAACATAAATTTACAAGTTTTAGTTGGTTATGTTGCTTGTGATCTAGATTTCATAGATTCAAATTCTAAAAATAACTTTTCTATTTGAGCCATAAGGCCGCGTTTATCTATTTTTTCTTTAGATTCTATGTAATGGGCATATTGTGCATCGGGCGTTTTATACTAATTGTTTCAGGGTGAGAGTTTGATGTGTATATAGAATGGGATGAAGTCAAGAATAATTCAAAACCGTTTTTTATACCAACAATTCAAACGCGCTCATATGAACATGTTAACCCCGGATTCAAGTTCAAGACTTGATAATGTTATTATTGGGACAGCTTGCCATTGACAGGAATTCAAAACTTGTGATGATCAGTGACCACAATTTCTTTTGGTCTAATTAAATGAAGGCGTTGGGAAAGAGAGGGAAAATGTGATTAGTGTGAGACAATCATAGAACTTACCCACACAATGCAAATCTGCAGCCTCTTTCTTTCTCTCTCTATTCGTGTAGTTTTAGCTTCTTCCTCTTCTTCTTATGTTGAAGGTGGATTAGCTTTTACAGATAGGAAAAGAACCGCACCGTTCCAGAATCCTCTAAGGGAATTGATTTCCTTCCTACGTTGCTTTCTCTCTCTCTTTCTTTTCCTCTGTCTTGGTTTTATAATGATTATGGCCACTCACTTTATATCTCCACCAATGAATGGCATCCATGTGTAGCATGGACAAATTTCATTAGATTTTCTTTCCACCAAAAATCACGATAGCTTTTGGTTGCTCCCTAATTAGTATATCATGTCACTTGCATCAACATTAATACAAAGGAAGTTCCTGTGCCAATACCCTATAGGGACAATTACAATTAGGTGCCAAAAGAGTAATTTAATGGCAGTAAGTCTTTGACAATTTTTTGCTGCTTTATAAGGACTCATTGTCCACATATATATGGTGGTAAATAATCATTTATAATTGATCGATATGTGACTAACATATATATATATATATATATATATATATAATACAACTTCTTCTTCTCCCATTCATTTTTTTAGATAAATTAAATAAATTATTTAATTAAAATATTATAATATAATCTTTTTAAAATAAATAATTTATAAATTAAATAAATTAATTTAATTAAAAAAATAAAATAAATAAATTAAAATAACTCATTTAATTTTATTAATCTTTTTTAAAAAACTAATGTAATATTATAATTATGACCGGAGGTGATATTTTATAAGAGTCGGTTAATTTTTTTAAAAATTATATATGAGTTGATTAATTTAAATAGATTGAGGAGTATATAATATAATTATTTTTAAAATTTTAATTTGATTATAATTAATTTTATTTAACTCTCTTAATCTACTTAATAAATTAACTAATTCTTATAATATGTATATATTGATAAATCTAGAAAGATAATTCAAGATGATTAAAAAAAAATTAAGAGTGAGTGGTAAACCAGTTTAAACCTAACAATTGCAGAAGCATTATACCGTCTATCTAAGTAGAGAAACAATAATCAATATCTTGGGTCTAACAGAAGATATTTAATCCTTCATAACAAAAGCTAGAATCCCATTAAGAGAATACTTGATAGTACCTTGACTCAGCTCGCCTTAAGTCAAGTATTTGAATATTGCAGATTGAAAGGGGGGAAATTGGAATTATAAGCACAAACTATCTGGCAAAGTATTAAACTTCAACATTCTCCATCTGGTTCGATTCATAAACTACTCATACCATCTTCTTCATTTCTATTACATCTATAACGTATTTAAAGAAAGAAAATCAAAAGAAACTCCATCCCAATTATAGTAAGTAATATACACAGTGGTGATTCAGAGTTTTAACAAGTAAGCTTTCAGGTTTTAAACCATGGAAGATTCTTCTTCCATTCCCCGCCTCTGTTGTCTGGCAATGAAAGCCTCTATAGTGCGACGAAACTCCTCATTGCTCATACCATCCTCTGGATACGAACCCTTTTTCCGGCTATTCTCCGTCTCCGATCTCCTAAGCACAGGCTTTGATTTCTCACTCTCCATCACACTGCTTAAATTCCCACTCTGGCACCTTCTGTAAACTGTCACTTCCAAGGTCCTGTTCGTGGTGTCCTCTGTTTTCTTGCTCTTATTATTCTCTGGTCTCATGATTTGCTTGGGGCTCTGATTTTCTCTGAATATGATCTGATTCCCTTCTGGTCTCTCTGTGTGTATTCTCTGCTTTTCTGATAAATTATTGGATTGATCTTCATAGATTTCTGGGCTCTTTACGCTAGACTCTGTTTTTATGCTCTGTATCTCCGGGGTCCTTGTGCTGTTCTGGATGAACTCCTGATAAAAATCAGGTTCTGAACTTTTTGATTCAGAGTTCTGAGCTGCGAAATGACCCGATAGGGTGAAGAGAGTGATGACTATGACATTTCCAATCAGAAATGCAAAGCGAGGGTCTACTATGAAGACTGAAACATCTCGAAAGTACTCGCTCGAATTCTTGACTGCAATTGGGAGCTGGAAAGAAAGCCTCGAAATCAAGACCAATACGACACACACTTCAGCAAAGCGAAAAAAGCTCGCAATCTTTTGAAGCTGGCGATGTTTATGGATTGCCTTTGCCTTCTCTGCTTTAAGATTGTAGGATTTGATCGAACTCATGTTTGCAGTATATTTCAAAACAACCCTGTGAATTTTCTTTTTTTCAAGGAAGGAATTGGATTTACAGGGTTTCTCACACAAAGGGGACTGGAAATTTGATGATTTCACCATTAAGGACCATATATTTGGAGGGAGAAAATAGAGATACTGCAGTTATAAAAAAACACTGAAGGAATTTTGAGACTTGAAAGCATGGGAATGAAGTAAAACGATGAAACAGAGGGAATATGAAAATGGGATGTGCTCTGTTTTGAGAATGGAAGAAACGGATTTCCTCTGTTTTCAAAGTGGGAAGTAGCTGGATGTCTTGTTCTTATTCCTTATTCAATTTCTTCGAATGGATGCTCTTGCTTTTATATACAGAGAGGAGAGGTTCTGTTCCATTAACCTTTTTTAATAATATATTCAATTATCTACCTTATTTTTCTCTTTTTTGTGTCAATCAATATTCTTTCTGTTTTTTTTCAAGGAAATGCCTTACCTAATTATGATTAACATTATGTTTACGAATATTTAGAAGCATGTTTAAGTATTAATATGGATAAGCTAGAATCTATACCTCTGAAAAGTTTGATGTTCTTCACTTGGTTCCATCCCAGAAAATGGGCGCGGATATTTTGCTCAAACATGTGACTTTCTCTCTCTCTCTCTCTCTGTTCTGTTTTTCTGGCCTGCAACATGTAGTCCTTTAAGTAAGATTCCTCTATTATAAAGAGGGAACCTTACATATTAATTATTAAAAGAAAAACATATAAAAAAAATTAGAATTTTACCAAAATAACAAATTTAAAAGTATACCGATAATCTAATATTCGTATAGTCATAGAGAAATGAAAATTCCAGAGCAATTTTCAACGACTGTGAATAATTTCATGTAAAGAGTTTATTTTAAAAGAATGGATTGAAAGGATAATAACCTTTTTAGTTTATAATTAATGAATTTATTCAAAATTACAGATTATTTCTAACTTATTAACTAATTAATCAAGCGTTAAAGATTCTTTTTGAACAAATGAAAGTTGTGGCAACTCCTTTACTTTAAACAGACTCCAAGGAAAAAAGTGGCAGGGTCATGATGGCTCCAAACTTTTTTTCTTTTTAAAAAAAGGATTATGTATCATAAGAATATAATGGTTGGTTTATGTAATTAAGGTAAGTAGAATAAGCACCCCAATCCCTCTTGCAATATGCCCCTTTTTTTCATTGCCTAATATCTCCAACACTCCAAGTTGTGGAATAGTGCACAATAAATCACTTTTAACATACGAATAATTAACTATATAAATATATTAATGTTTAACCTGTATATATGCCCATTTGATTTAGTTTCGAAAAAATAGTTTAAGGGGAAAAGTGATTCTAAAAAATATTTTTAGAAGAAAAAATATTTTTAAATAAATAAATATTTAGATAATTGTTACTATAATATTTTTTATAGGTAAATTACCATAAAGAGTATAAGATAAAATGACAGAGAATAAAGATAGAGACAAAAAAAATTATTATACAATCTAAAAATACTTTTACTCATTTAAAATTTAATCTCATAAATTTATTTAAAATCATAATTTAATTCATATTTAGCAGCTTTTGGGTCTAAAGTATCACTTTGCTTTAGTTAACCAAATAAGCATTACAAGGTAAATCGCAAATACTCTCTTGAAGCTTATATTATGAGCGTATAATTATTTGAAACTTAAAAATTATATAATAAATCTTGGATTATGATACCTGCAAATAAAACAAGTATGAATTTAATTATTTGCTTGGCTCCAAAATAAGCCCCACCTTCCACATGAGACCAAACATTATTGGCAGCATACATGCATATGTGCGTATGTTAGAGGGAAAGTTACTGTGGAACATGAGGATCATTAAGGTAGACTGATGTTGGAATTGAGCAACGTAGATCTGGATTATTTGACAACCTGATTTGATCAAAGAAAGTGAAAAGGACGAGGCGGCAGCCTGTGATTGGAGGGCATGGCAGTTAATTAAGATCGAGAGCCCTAATACCCGCCTCTCTGACTTGGAATCCATTTCTTACTCTGTAAGAAAATGCCACGTACTACTTTTGCCTTTTGCCTCCTTTATTTCCTTAAATTATAATGTTCCCTCCACACTTGAGAAAAGCCTTTTAAAATGGTCCCTCTTTACCACGTATGAGAAGAACCTCTCCACAACTAAAAGGATACAGCTTTTGGATTCAGCTGTAACGTGGCTGATCGTTTTTAAAGTTATTGCTGAAACAAAAGGCAAAATCTGAAGGCTTTAGGGCTCCGATGAAGCTTCCCTTTAGGATTTTGATTATTTTTCTGATTTGTACTCATTGTTTTTCAAAACAAAAAGAACTTGTAGATTAGAGAAGGGGGAAAATATACGTACATGAAAGTAAATACTGTAACTTTATATATATATTTTTATTTTCTTTCCATCAAAATAGAGAGGATCTCTAGCATATAATGGAGCCCAAATATATACTCATATTGGCCTCTTGTCCAAGTTTCCAAGTTTCCGGGGCAATCTTTTATTATTATTTTTTGTTATATGAGAGGGTTATAACTCAAAAATAAATAAAATTAGACCAGTGAAAAATTGAATCTTAAACAATCTAGAGTCACTAAGTGTTGCATTGTAGAATGACACGTGTCAAATATAGCAGATCTAGAAAGACCTTCATTTGCCAGCGCATCTGCAACTGCGTTAATTTATCTTGAAATAAATTGTAGTTTTAAATCCCACTACTTACATATGAAATCCTTAAGCTGCATAAATAACAAACTGTCACTTTGCCTTATATTAGGTTTAGCCAACATATAATGAGAACCTTTGCATCAGATTCAAGAATAATATGCCTATAACCATTATCCCAAGCCTTTTGTAATCCCTTGAATATTGTCAATTCCTCAAATTCAGCTGCATTACAACTTCCAATAAAATAAGATAACCTAATTAACCACTTCCTATTATGGTCTCTAAGCACTCTACCACACCTAACTGTATTACTAGATAAAGTCATTACACCATCTACATTTGGCTTAACCCATCCCATAGGTGACGTTTGCCAGGTCATATTGTCAGCCAAGGACAAATACTGTAAAGTAACATCATCATTGATAAACACAAACTTCTTCCAAACTTGTGATATAACCAACTTTGGTTACTCAGGTCTTGTGTCATTTGAATTAAAAATAATCATATTTCTTCAAAGCCAAAACTTCCATACAGCCACTCCCCATATTAACTTCCAATTGGTCCCCATGTTGCCTAATTGTCTCTTGAGATTTAAAACAAACCAATCAGTAAGATGAGCAGCAAAAAAAGCTGATTGTTAAAAGGGAGACATATACAAGATAGCATCATTATGGGATAAGAAATAATGCATCATATGCAGAAATGTAGAGGAAGGAAATGATTAATTGCTATAAAGATTGATTTGGAAAAAACTTATTTTTTGGTTTATATTTGAATTGGCTATTTACATCAAAGGTATATTTTAAATTAATAAGAGTTAGTATAGATTATAAGAAATATAGTTGTATTACATAAGAAAGCGAAGCTAATTTTTGCCGCCATTATGACAGCTTCTTTTATAGGTTATCTCATAAGTCCCCTACAAGAGTTTTATGAGCCATGATGCTGTGCTTTGATCTTGGTAAGAAATCAGTACTGAACCTACCTAAATTCTTTTTATACAAAAAAAATATTTTAGTTCATAAAATATTAATATGCTATTATTTAATTATCGGCTAAGGAATATCATTTATACTCTACAAAAGATGTTAGTTTCATATGATAAAACGTTGACTCAAGAAATTTAAATGAGACTTTACAATTTAATTCTTACAAAACTGTTTAAATAATATTTGTTATTTTAATCTAAAATAATATTATTTTAATTTTGCATTTGATTAGTAAGCTATCAATGTTTATTTAGATTTTTTATTATAAAAATGATTATAAGCATATTTTATTTACATTTAACTACAGAGACAATTTAAAATTGTTGAGTTAATATTTTCTATTAAATAGGATTAAGAGTGTTAATAATTAACATTAAGAGATTAAAAATATATTTTATAAATTTAAAAGACTATAGTAAAACTTGATTTAAATTAAGACCAACCATATGCTAAAGGCCTCTCAATAAATCTACAGTGCTAAAGGGACCAATTATATGCATGGTTACATTTTTTTTATACCAGAGTATAACCTACCCATTAGGGAGGCTAATATCTCAGATACTGTAGATGTCAAGTTATGGGGTTGACTCTCTTAAGAATGTCAACTTTATTCTCGTATTATAAAGATCAAATCTAAGAGCTATAGTTAAAAGACACATATTCTCAAATATCTATGTCAAACGTGTCTTTTTTTTTTGTTGCAAGAAAATTTGTTAAAAAAAGATTAGTATCATCCATGATCTAAGGATAGGATAAAATCTCTCTTATTTATAAACGATACTAATATCGAGTAGAACGATCTATCTATTATTCTCATGCGTAAATTTAGATACTCAAAAATTAAGATATTTCTCTAAATATCATAATTAAAAATATAATAAAATAATATTTATTAAAAATTAAATATATTTTAAATAATCTCTTATTTTACTTTATTTTTATTTTACTTTCTTTTTTGTTTCAGTTGAAGTAATGGTTACCTAAATCACCAACCATGTACTCTTTCTTCATATATTTCCCATGAAAAAGCCCATCTACACAAAGCCCAATAATAGGCTTCCTTGGCGGGTTTCTCCATTCTATAAGAAAATGGAAAACCCTAGCTCATCCCCATAAAGAGGGTTCCCGTCTCTGTCGACAGTTTCCATTCTTTGTACATACAGCTTCAATGGTAAATCGTTGTTCTATCTTCACTCTTAATAATCGGCATCTGATTACTTTTTAGTCCGCTGTCTCCCTTTTTCTATAATGACACGGTCGGTTTTCGCTTGTAGGCTCCAAAGAAGGATAAGGCTCCTCCTCCGTCATCCAAGCCCGCCAAGTCTGGTGGTGGCAAGCAGAAGAAGAAGGTCTGGTTTTCCTGTTAATGCTTTACTCCGTTTGTTCTGAAACAACATGGTGGGTTTTGAGTGTAGTATTAGGGTGTGGATCGACTTGTATTTGTTATCCTTAACGAATTGTGGCATTGTTTTCTTTTTATTTATTAAATTATTAAATGCTCGAGACGGGAATGTGATACTAAAGTGAACTTTATGATTAACAGAAGTGGAGCAAGGGAAAGCAAAAGGAGAAGGTGAACAACATGGTGCTCTTTGACCAGGCCACCTATGACAAGCTCCTCTCTGAGGCACCTAAATACAAGCTTATAACTCCTTCAATTCTCTCTGATCGTTTGAGGGTATTGTTCTCTTACTGTTTTTATCCTTTGATGCGGTATGATATTCATATTGATGAGATAGTTGAATGGATGCAATTTAATCCATTACTGGTTTTGGTACAACCTTGAATCTAAAATTCATATGGTATTTTTCCTATTTACGAATGATTCTGCTTATGCATTTACTGGGGAGCAGCTCTGGAAAATTCGGTCTATAGTTTGTTATTTACTGACAAGTTCCTGATGGCATACATATTCGTGCTCTTAATAAAATCATATTGTTGATAGACCATTAATCTGCTGGATGTATGTTTGTGATATAGTAACTATATTCTTTCCCTCAAGTTGCTAGTTGCTACATAGGTTGTTCTTTATCTAACTAGGAGCGACTAAAGATTGAGTTAACTGTGCATATCAAAATGCTTATAGGAAGTTTATAATTTGGTTGGATGAAGTGACGGCTTCGCTAGCAGTATGGTTTTGTTGGATTAGGTTAACTTTGCTTGTGGTTTTGGTTGTGAACTCAAGATATATGGTTTTTACATGATTGCTTTTCTATTCTCATTCAACATCTGACTATATCCGCACATGGTTTTCCTAGGCATTAAAATAAGTAGTGACATGGTGCGTTACTTAATAGTTTAGTGATGGATGCATTTGACTGCTGATGGTTGGGCTACGGTGTCAAAATCAAGGCAAACATCTGTAATTGTGTTTAAGCTTGAACTACACTGACAAATTGACAGTTTCTTTTGCTATGGATGATTGTCAACTCTTGGGCGCTTTCTCATAGGTTTTCATGTGCTTTGCAGATTAATGGATCACTTGCAAGGAAGGCAATTAGAGAATTGATGGCGAGAGGGGCAATCAGGATGGTATCTGCACACTCAAGTCAGCAGATATACACTAGGGCTACTAACACCTAGATGTATTTCACATGTCATTTCTTATTGCTTAGAATTGGTGGATTGCCAAGAATTTTTGTTTTCCGTTTGAGACAAGTTGTCATGTTATATTTCATCAGCGCAGTTCTAGATATTTACTCAATACATGTTTTGTTCATTTAGATTTTCGCACTGCCTTTGGCATTGCATTGAGTGAAATGACTTTATTTTTATTTCGGCTGACCTAGTTGGAGTTAAGTTCTTTTGCTTTTGCTAATTATTATTGGGTAGTTAATGGTAGGATGCTGTCACCTGAGGTATACTCTGGCCATTATAACTGTAAGCCACCAGCAAAAATTAGTAATTCCTTTAGCAACTTCCCGTGATCTGTTGCGAATTTTTGAGTGAAGTTGCTTTGGGTCAACTGATAATGGATTTAACTTCGATGAACTAATAGAGTAGATATGATTAATCAATATTATATGAACTTATTGATGCGGGGGTTGGTTAAAGCTGAATGAGAAGAAAATTAGAGAAAATAATCTTAAGAGGAAAGATAGGAAAAGCTCTTAAAAATAATAATTTTCTTTTATTATTTTTGAAAAAAATCTTAGAATTTGCTCTTCTTTTTTCTTTCTTCATCCGAAACGGCTGTTCTAGCCTCTAAATGTTCCACATGGCTTTACTTCTTGGTCTTCCAAATTTATTTGTTCATATATTGACGATTAATATTGTAAAATTCACAAGAAAGTGAGTTATTGAACTTTCCTTCAACCTGGATCTACTTCACCCCTCTGACAAATTTTATCAAAGCTTAAATGGGCTGAAGTTATTTGTTTTTTGGTAAAATTAATATTAAGTTTCTAATAAAACGTGGGATGTCATGTTTTTATTAAAATATTTTATTTTAATGATTAAAGTCATATTAAGACTTATTTTTACATTATTATGGTAAATATGTTTTGCTCTGATACAAATTCTTTCCGACCAAAGCTTTGGGATAAATTAAATATACAGAGACGGTATGTTTAACGGGCTAGTTTCACGGTGGCTCGCAACGTTTACTTTGCTCTGCCGTCGTCTTCTTATCTTGATACCATTATCTTGATTCTCTTTCATCCTTGTTCGTTTCAAGTCCTGCAATCCTGTTCTTTATGGATTCTCCACGCACTTTTTTTGCTTTCCTTCCCTTTTCCTTATTGAAATAACCGATTCTTTGGAGCATTGAAACAAAACAGGTAAAGTCGGAAGATGGAATCCACCCCAGAAAGAAGTTGGAGGATGATGGAACATGTCATACTTAGAGAGTGATCTCCATCGCTTATTTGTGTTGTCTGCCAAACTTTATTCTGATATCTGAACCGTTATTACAGAGGACAACCACAGACGAGGAATCTATGCAGCCAAAGCTTCCATCCTAGCTGTTTCCTCTTCATCTCATAACCAACGGATTATACACACATGCTGGAATCTCTAGAATTGTCCAGTACTAGCCGTAGAAACTATAATTATTATTATTATTACTAAAGAGAATGTCAAAGGGGATTCATCAGAAATGTTCGGAGTTAAAACATAAGCCATTCATGCATGTGTTATATTAAGGAACCAAGGTAGTACCCTTTTTACTATTAAACATAAAAGTTAAATAATTAATTTATTTTGATTAAAAAAGTTAAACTAGTTATTTTTAAAATTGTTCATTCTAATTAATTGAATTGAAAACTACTCTTTTGAAATTGAAATTGAGTCAATGTAATTGACTTAAATATATCATATTTTATGTACTTGAAAATATTTACTAACATGAAATAACTACTACTCTTGAAGACATTCCACTCCCAGCCTATTTCACTGAAAGCTTCATGTATGGCAGATTCTGCATTGAGAAAACGCCTGTGAGCTGTGAAAATTATGTCACTGAACTGAAACAACGCACAGAAGACAGTGACAACATTCCATACGGAATCAAAGTTAATGCCAACTTACTGACACTTGAAGTCGAATATCTTCCTCTTGTCTCCTTCAAAAGCTTTGCTTATTTATATTTGCAGAACATGTTAGCAGAAGGATTAGCCAAGACCGCCTTCATCTCCGAACTACCTTCCATGGCAGCCATGGCTACAAACTTCAAGCTTTCTCTGCACTCTCGCTCCAAGAGTGAACCCCCTGCACCTTACCCTCTTATGTTTCAGCTTGACGAGAATTTACAGAGATTCAACTCTTCTGAAGCAAGCTCTTCTTCTTCTTCATCATCATCATCAACAATATGTCAAAATCTTGTTGGCTTGCAGGATTTGCATGACTGCATTAACAAGGTGCTTCAATTGCCAAACACTCGACAAGCCTTAGCTCGAGGATGCTGCAAAAAATTGGTTGATGAACTGTCATCTGTAAGACTCTTAGATTTCTCTGATGCTGCCAAAGAAGCACTCCTTCAGTCAAAGGAAACCATAAAAGAACTCCGATCAGCTATTCGCCGGAGGAGAAGTGGTGGCCAAGTAGTGGTTTCCATAGGGAAGTTCTTGTCATGGAGGAAGAAGATGAAGAAGGCGATTTGAAAGAACTTAGAAAATTTGAAGGGAACTAAGAAGGATACCAGTTTAACTTCTTCATGCAATGAATGTGATGAATCTGTGTCTATGATCAGAATCTTAAAAGAGACAGAACTCATCACTTTGAGCCATCTTCAATCTTTGATATCTTTTATATGTGGTTCAATTGGACAATCCAAGCACAGTAAATGGTCAATGATATTCAAGTTGATGGGCCAAAAAGAGTAGCTTGTGACTATGAAAGTGTTGACACAGGTGAATTTGAAAAATTGGATTCAATACTTGAGTCTCTTCTGTGTCAAAAGCATTGCAGTGTTGTGTCTATTGAGAGTTTTTGTCATTTGGAAAATTTGGAATTGGGTTTGCGGGATTTAGAGGAAGGAATTGAGAATCTTCAAAGGGGTCTCATCAGAATTAGAGTTTCTCTTCTCAACGTCTTCAATCACTAAATTCATTTCTGAAATGAATGTGATTGTCATGTAATTCTAAATAAATGTGATTATTGTATTGTTTTGTTATTGAATACATGTGATCAGATATTCAAATCTGGCATATCTCACTTTTGTTTTTTTCCAATATCAAGTTACTCTGCAAGATAAGATAAAAAGAGAGATAAAAAAAGGAAAAATCACCAAGGTCTACATGAATGAATATAATCACTAAAAGTTTAATAACAAGTAAGCAACATGCTATTATAAGTTCTAATACAAAAAAAATGACAATGGGCTATATTGCTTACTTGTTATTTTTTAATAATTATATTTTATTTCTAGGATCCTATAGTGATTTTTTCTAAAAAGAATTGTAAAAATAAGTGGTTAGCTATGGTTAAAAATATTGGATACTTTTTCTTCTCTAAAATCAGATGTGATATTTGAATTAAATCTGAAGTTTCTAAACCCATTATGTTCTTTCAAGGCACCAACAAAAAAGAAATAATAGCATTGAACCAATATGGTGCTTTGATTCGATTATTAAAGCTAATGCCTTAGATTTTGGAATTGAGAAATTGTCAAAACATATTATTGGCCTCAATGATAAGTCATGGACTTAAAATTTTCAAAATCAAAATACAATGAATGTTCCTATTCAAAGGACAAGATAATCCAAGAGTCGTTTCCTTATGATATCTTCCTTATCAGAAAAGACAGCACCGTAAGGTCAATAGCACAATAGTACACTACAGACAAAAAAACTATAATTATTTAAACTCAAAACAAAACTTTTGCAGGCAATAATAATGTTTCAGTACCTTCCGTAGATGAATAATGGTTTGGATATAGTTCATAAAATCCTTCACTTTCAATCTCTGCAAAAGACAAAAGATACAAATATATCAGCACGAAGTTTCAAAGCTATGCCATTGTCCCCTTGTGAAGATGTATTTGAAAGATACAATGCACCAGAGAGAAAATATATCCGAAATATCTAAAAAAATAGAATTATGAGTTGTAAAGGTTATCTTGAGGAGACATAGCACTAACGTATATCTTTGATCATTTCTGGCTCAATCTTAGATAAGTTGGTACCTAATGGTACTTGTTAAAATTAGATTCTTGGCCAGTTCTTTCCTATGACCTTAATATATATATATATATATAGAGAGAGAGAGAGATGAAAAGGCAAATCAGTGATTCAATTTGAACAAATTCGAAGTCAGTATCATTTTTCTCTCGAGGGAAAATGGATGCCTCTCCTTTGAATCAAAAACCTCATAATCATGCTCGTTCTAATAGTTTGCCCTCGAAACCACACCCTCTCGTTTTACAATGCAAAGAACACTTGGCAATATTAGGATCATCTCTTTCCACATCTTCTTCTTCACTCAGCTTCAAGCTGAGCAGCCTACATGGTTTGCATGGTTTCATTGAAAGATTAGTTCAACTTGGTACAACTCAAGAAGCACTTGCAAATGAACCTCAAGAAAAATGGGTAGATGGGCTCTTGGAAGGATCTTTAAGGCTCCTAGATGCATGTACATCTGTCAAAGACGCGCTGCTTCATACGAAAGACTGCACCCGGGAACTTCATTCGGTTGTAAGAAGACGAAGAAGAGGAGGTGAAATGGAGCTTCTAGTAGTAGAGGCAAAAAAGTTCTTGACCTCTAGAAAAGTGGTGAAGAAGGCCATCTCGAAGGCCTTGCTGAATTTCAAGGGAGGTGAAGGTAAATGCACTTTCTGTTTCACCAACAAAGATTCTGAAAAGATGGAATTGCTTAGCTTGTTAAAAGATGGTGAAGTGGTCACTCTTTCTGTAGTTGAATCACTCTTGAGGTTTATTTCAGGATCAACACAATCAAAAAAAGGAAGCTGGAAGTTTATTTCAAAGCTAATGCATAGAAAAAGGATAGCTTCTTGTACACTTGAAGCAGAAAATGATAATGAATTTGCGAAGCTTGAAGCTGAATTACAATCCTCTTTGTTCCACATGGAAAGAAAATCAGAAAAAGTCAATGATCTGCAGAACCGGTTGGAAAAATTGGAGTCCAGAATCCATGATCTCGAAGAAGGACTCGATTTTCTGTTCAGGCGTTTAATCAGAATCAGAGTTTCCCTTCTTAACATCCTTAATCATTAGTTCAACATGTAAGAGGCATAAAATTTTTGTAAATGCCATGGATCTTAATTTTAGTTCCTCAATTGCAGTTGTACATGAAAGACTTATTCCATCTTTTTTATAACAAGAACAATAGTAAGAATTTTTGTTACTATATGATGCTGCCGTCTTTTATTTCTAAGCATTTAATTTAGGACAGTGTCCCCTGAAGCAGAACTTAATGTGGTGTAGACTTCCTTGTGCCCTGTGATTCACATCAATAATGGGTTCCAATTTATCACCGTGTAGTATAATAACTTGTTTTATCCCAAAAAGAAACGTAGTTAAAATTTTATTCATTACTAACACACTGCATAAAAAATTCATTTTGTTATTCAAATTTTAAGCATCCATTAATTGATGATGAATAGGGAACACTGCAGAAACATTTCCACCCAGAAGCAACCACTGAGATCTTGAAGATGAAGGATTTCTATTGCCATCAAGCATTATTAAGATTAAATAATTCAGTATAACCAATTGTAGGCGGCCAAGTTTTTAGATTAAATGGTATAGTAGTATTAATAAATAGACAAGAACTCCTTCATCTGCAGACAAGATCCCATAAAGATGCTGCTTTTTCCAGTGGCTTTGCCTATTGTTCTTCATGTTTTGAGATTACCTGGAAGTTGTTAAGATGGTAGATGAATTCATGTGATTGCCTAGTTAAAAAAAATGAAGGACGAGCTGGGAAGCTTGGTGAGTGGAAAGCATAGCGCAAGCAATGCTGTGGCAGCCCTAAGATCCAAATCATAATTCTATGATTGCCTGCTGAATCTGTGACATTTTGAAAGAAAATTATTCTTCTTGTCTCCCTCATTTCTCTGGCAATATATATGCAGCAGAAACCAACCATCGTAATTCATCTACTAGCTTTCTGTTTTCTGATAAGAGAAAAATGGCTGCCATAGAAACTAACACAAAAATCTCTATGCATATTAGATCAAACAGTTTTCCCTCTTCTCCTCATCCCTTGGTGTCACAGTTTGAGGAGCATTTAAACAGATTAAGGTCTTCAGAAGCATCTTCTTCTTCATCTTCTGTAAGCAACAAACTCAATGGCTTGCAGGATTTGTATGATTGTACTGATAAGTTGTTCCAATTGTCAACCAGCCAACAAGCCTTAGCACAAGAATGCAACGAACAATCGGTTGATAAATTACTTGAAGGATCTCCCATCCTTTTGGATATCTGTTCTACAGCTAAAGATTGCTTGCTGCAGTCAAAGGAAAGTATTCAAGAACTTCACTCAATTCTTAGGAGGAGAGGATCTGAAACTGCTAGCTTCACAATTAAGGGTGGAAAATACTCGGCTTCAAGGAAGAAGATGAAGAAGGAAATAAGAAAAGCCTTGGTAAATTTGAAAGGGATCTTGAAAGATTCTTCTACAAATAAGGGTTCATCCATGCTTAGCATCTTGGAAGAAGCAGAAGCAGTCACTGTGAGCTCATTGGAGTCTCTATTGTTATTTATCAGTAATTCAAAGAGACATCAAAGGCAGGGAAGATGGTCAGTGATCTCAAAGATGATGCAGAAGAATAAAATAACTTGTGACTCTGAAGAATCAGACCCCAATGAATTTGAAGATGTGGACGCAGCTTTGAAGTCTCTCATCAGTCACAAGAATTCATCTGTAGAGAATTTTCAAACCCATTTGGGAAACTTGGAGTTATGCATTCAGGATCTAGAAGTAGGAATTGAGAGCCTCTCTAGGCAACTGAATAGAACCAGAGTCTGCTTACTCAATATCTTCAACCACTAGTTGAACCAAAAAAAAAATATCAAATTTTACCCAGTTGTCTGACAATTGTACATGATATATTCATATTCTTAAGGATCAAATTACAGTTACTTTATCTTCCACATCTCATTTCTCCATATTTTTTCTTTCTTAAAGGATATTTTTCTGGTTCAATACAAGGTGTAGAGTGATCTTTCAGAAAGTTTAATTTAAGAATGAAACGTTTTGTGGTTTTCTGAATCAAATTAAAAATTTCTCAACTTCTCAATGTTTCTATTCCCATTTACCCCTACCCGTGCTCTCAAAGATAAGAAGATGATGAGATAATAATTGAAAACCTTGTCCGTCCCACATGGGGTTCAATTATTCAAGCCAACTTGACATAAATAAATAATGATTGCGAATTTTATTGCCTTCCCAAGTATAGTGATTGGTTCGTTCAAGTTGTATAAGCCATAATTGCAAATTTGCAATGGACAAAGTTATTCTTTAATCATTATTTCTTGGTACGTCTCTTCTTCTTCTTCTTATTTATAACTAAATGATGATCATGATTATTTGTCAACACGTGCAGTAGACGAGTCTCATTAAAGGCCGCATGATGTGTTACCTGCAGAAGACAGTTTTACATACGCAATTATTTCATGAAAAATAAATAAGTAGAGACATTGGAGTCTCACTCGTGTGTCCAATAAAATGGAAAAAACACATAATTATTTTAAGGGTGGATTGAAGAAACATACGGGAGTCTGAGTTGGAGTGTTCCTGTGCAGGAGTCTGAATTATAGATAAGTTAACCTTTCATTTCTTTCAAACGTTCATCTCTGTATTATTATATAGATAGCAACTCTTCTTTAGCCAAGATCCCATAAAGATGCTGGTCCATTGTTTTTGATATTTTAAATCTTGGGTTTGTTAAGATGGAGGAGACACTGCAGAATTATTCTATTTGAGGAAGATGAATCAAAGTAATTCTTTAGTTAAATATTTAAGAAATGAGTTAGGAAGCTTGGTGAGTGGGAAGCATTGCGCAAACAGTTCCATGGAAGCTCAAAGATTCAAATCAAGTTTCTATAATTGCCTGCTTACTGTATGACATTTGGAGAGTAAAATATTGTTCATGTCCCTCTCATTTCTATCTCTATATATTCAGAAGAAGCTAACCATAAGAACTCAACTTAGAACATAACTGTATGTATCATCTCCAATTCTTCTCTTTGTTGATAAGAGTAATGGCAGCCATAGAAACTAACACAAGGAGTTCTATGCATATTCGATCCAACAGCTTTCCCTCTGCACCTCACCCTACTTTATCACAATTTGAGGAGCATCTAAACAGATTGAAGTCTTCTGAAACCGCTTATTCTTTCTCTTCCATAAGCCACAAACTCAGTGGCTTGCAGGATTTGCATGACTTCACCGACAAGTTGCTTCAATTGTCAACCATCCAACAATCCTTAGCCCGAGAATGCAACGAAAAATCAGTTGATCAACTACTTGAAGGATCACCATTCTCTTGGTATAATTTAAAATAATGATAATGATTATTTGTCAACACGTGCAGCAGATGACTCTCAATTTCTCTATGTGACATCCAAGGGTCTGAGTTGGAGTGCTCCTGTGAAGGAGATATTGAATTATCATTTCTGATATTATGCGTGAAACTATTGTGATCTGAAGATAAAAAGATTCCTCATGTTTTCAACAACTATTACAAATAAGTTCATCCTATTGCAGACAGACACATTTGTAGACAAGATAGAAATACTAGTATTATCAAATAAAGATATCAATCCAGTAAGGATGCTGATCCCTTCAGTTCACTGACCTATAGTTGTTTACTTTATTGAGATTTTAAATCTGAAAGTTGTTAAGATGGAGAAGACACTGAAAAAGTATTCCATCTGTGTGGAAGATGAATCAAAGTGATTCTTTAGTTAAATATTTAAGCAATTAGTTAGAAAGCTTGGTGAGTGGGAAACATTCCGCAAACAATGCCATGGAAGCTCAAAGATCCACATCAAGTTCTATAATTGCCTATGACATTTGGAAAGTAAAATATTCTTCATGTCTCTCTCATTTCTATGGCTATATATTCAGAAGAAGCTAATCACAAGAACTCAAGTTTGAACAAAACTGTATATCTTCTCAAATTGTTCTGTTTGTTGATAAGAGAAAAATGGCAGCCATAGAAACTAACACAAAGAGTTCTATACATATTCGATCCAACAGCTTTCCCTCTGCACCTCACCCTACTGTTATCGCAATTTGAGGAGCATATGAACAGATTGAAATCTTCTGAAGCTGCTTCTTCCTCATCTTCAACTTCTATAGGCCAGAAATTCAGTGGACTCTGAAGAATCAGACCCCAATGAATTTGAAGATGTGGACGCAGCTTTGAAGTCTCTCATCAGTAACAAGAATTCATCTGTAGAGAATTTTCAAACCCATTTGAGAAACTTGAAGTTATGCATTCAGGATCTAGAAGTAGGAATTGAGAGCCTCTCTAGGCAACTGATTAGAACCAGAGTTTGCTTACTCAATATCTTCAACCACTAGTTGAACCAAAAAAAAAATATCAAATTTTACCCAGTTCTGACAATTGTACATTATATATTCATATTCTTAAGGATCAAATTACAGCTACTTTATCTTCCACATCTCATTTCTCCAAAAAACAATGGAATTGTTTTCCTTCTTTTGTCAATACATGAACATGATATAGAGTAATCTTGCAAAAGATGAAAATGAAAACTCTTGTATAATAATTGAAAGTCTTGATAGTCCCACATGGGGTTCAATTATTCAAGTCAAGTTGGCATATGTAAAATAGCCATTTTTTATTATCTACTAATGCATTACGATTGCTTCAAGTTAAGCCATAACAATGAACAAAAGTGTTCATGAGGATAAGCCAATATTCTAATAATTATTTTATTAAAACACATGGTCCATCTCTCACAACTCCCTGCGTATAACTAAAAATAGTTCTTATCATTATATTTATTTGTCAGCATGTGCAGTAGATGAGCTTCATTAAAGCGCTATATGACTTTACTTTCAATATAAAAGATCCAATATATGAAATTATTGCTGGAAGAAAAGACATGGAACTCTCCCTCGTGTGTGTTACAATATCATAGAATAGTCTGAATTGTAATGTTCCTGTACAAGAGACATTGCATTAACATTTCTGAGGTCTGATACAAAGAGATTCGCCAGCCATTAACCATAATTATAATTCAAGAATTAAGTACATCCTCCAGAACTCAGACAAGTTCAAAGACTAGATGGTTAAATAGTATTACTAAATGGACAGAACCTCTTCTGCTGCAGACAAGATCCCATAAAGATGCTGCTTCTCTGGTGGCATGCCTTATTGTTCTTCACTGTTTTTGACATTTCAAACCTAGTTTTTAAGATGGAGGAGACACTGGAATAGTATCACATGCGGCAGATGAGTTCATGTGATTCTCTAGGTTAAAATAATGAGAGATGAGCTACGAAGCTTTGTGAGTGAGGAAGCAAGGCGCCAACAATGCTGTGGCAGCTCCAAGATTCTAGTTTTGTTTGATTACTTTGTGACATTTGGAAAGTAAAATATTCTTCTTTGTCTCCCTCATTTTTCAGGCTACATATGCAGAAGGAGAAAACCGTTGGAACTCATCTCCTAGCTTTCTGTTTTCAGATAAGATAAAATGGCAGCCATAGAAACCAACACAAAGAGCTCCTCTATGCATATTTCCTGCAACAGCTTACCCTCTACATCTCACCCCCTTGTATCATAGTTTGGGGAGAATTTAAACAGATTGAAGTCTTGTTCTGAAGTGGCTTCTTCTTCATCTTCTCTAAGTCATAAACTCAATGGCTTGCAGGAATTGCACAATTTCACTCTTAAGTTGCTCCAATTGTCAGCCACCCAACAAGACTTAGCACAAGAATGCAGCGAAAAATCTGTTGTAAACTACTAGAAGGTTTCCTCTTTCTATTGGATATCAGTACTACAGCTAAGGATTGCTTACAACAGTTAAAAGAAAGCATTCAAGAACTTCAGTAAGCTATTAGTTGGAGGAGAGGAGCTGAAACTGCTGAAATCTCAATTGAGGCCGGAAATTACCTTGGTTCGAGGAAGAAGTTGAAGCGGGAAATAAGAACGGCCTTGAGAAATTTGGGGGGAATCTGGAAAGATTCTCCCATAAACAATGACAATGAAACTTTCCCTATGCTTAGCAGCTTGAAAGAAGTAGAAGAAATTAGTGTGAGCTCATTGGAGACTTTGTTGATCTTTATTTGCGATCCAAAGGGACAACTGAAGCAGAGAAGATGGTCAGGGATTTCCAAGCTGATACAACCTAAAAGAGTAGCTTGTGACTCTGAAGAATCAGACAAATGAGTTTGAAAAGATGGATGTAGCTTTGCAGTCTTTTATCAGCCACAAGCATTCATCTATGGAGAATTTTCAAGCACATTTGGAAAATCTAGAGACTTGCATTCAGGATCTAGAAGCAGGAGTTGAAATCCTATCAAGAAACCTAATTAGAATCAGAGTTTCTCTTCTGAATTTCTTTAATCACTAGTTAGAGAAATTCTGCATGGAAATATCATGGACACAGAAGTCCAATTTTTGTCCGCGAGTGTCTCATAATTGTATATAGATGTGATAATATCATATTCAGTTACTCAATACACAGAAAATCAGATTATAGCTACTTGATGTTGTGTATCTTTTTTTCCCCTTCTACCATGCATTCTCCACATCTCATCATTCAGTTTCTCTTGAAAATTTCCCCATATTCCCATCTCTGAAATAAGTGAAAGGAAAGTGAAGGTGGAACAAGAACAATTTCACTGTAATAACATTTTATCATTTCCTTTAATTCACCTGTTAACATAACAGCCTACTTTAAATTTTACATTTACAAACACAGTTGTATTTTATATTTCTTAAAAAAAAAAAGAAATGAACTACAATTGAAGAGGATTTGAAGATAATTATTATAATCAATTATTGCATCCACATTGAACTCATGGGAGACTTGAATTATTTCATAGCTGTCAATATTATTGCTACCTTATTTTCAAACCACAATGTTGTCAGTGAACAACGTGATGTCTACCTTTGATTTAAGATCAAGTAAATTAATATTACTGTGGAGACATGCAATGCAGCCCATGTTGCCTAATGAGAAGCATTTCCTTGTTAACAAGACCTATAGGATAGACAATTACACAATTGAAGCAGCTGAGTCACATTTAGTGCCCGTTTGGATTAGTTGTGGCGAATTGATTTTGCACAGTACGAGATAAATATGTGAGAGTTTTGTTTTGGAAAGAGGAAAAAAGTTTAAAATAAGCTGATCCAAACCAGCATTTAGATGTTATATGAAATATCTAATTTGTATGTGTGCTCATTGCATTGGTCTATAAGACATAGAGCTATTTCTTATCTTCTATACAGACAGGAATGCAGATCCATGGACTCGACAGCAAATTCAAACTCAAATGACAGCTTCTTCTTGGAACCCCGAATTCCCATTACCATACTCTCTCATATGAGAAGAATTACTTTTGCAATTGGTGATATATTGGTTCCCTTGCTGTGATTATTATTACATCTTAATCTTCATGGTACAGAACTTGGAATATGCTTTGGAGTTGCTTGAAACTTGTGACATATCGAAACACTTGCCAGCGTGTGAAGCAACACTTGTTCAGCATCAGAAACAAGTTTCTGTTCTCCAAAGAGAGGAGTGGCTAGCATAAACACAGCCATAGTTTCAGCCGTTGAACATGTGAGAAGGCCAAAAGAAGAAACTTGCATGAATTGGGAAGATTCCTTGTGGGATACATTGTTCTGACATACAATAACTCATGTTTGGATTCAAAATTTAAACTAACTAGAAATTCATTGAGATTTGTTAAGAGGAGATTCCTTTTGTCTCTTATAACCTTAGTATATATAACCATAAGACTCAATTTCTCATCATTCAACCATAGCCCTTTGATTTCCCTTCTCTTGAGAAAAGAAAAATGGCATCTTCTTTCCACCCTCGTTCAAATAGTTTGCCCTCTAGACCACACCTTCTTGTCTTAAAATGCAATGAAAACTTAGACAGATTAAGGGCTTCTTGTGAAACCTTTTCTTCTTCATCATCATTGCTTGTCCAAAACCTAGAGGCCTGCGAGATTTACATGATTGTGTTGAAAACTTGATTCAACGTCCCCTCATCCAAGAGTGTGAAGTTAATTCATTAGATGAGCTTTTGGATGGATCATTAAGGCTCATAGACACATGTACAGTTGCTAAAGATTCATTGCTCCACACGAAAGAGTGCAACCGAGAGCTACGATTGATTATAAGGAGAAAAAATGGAGGCGATTTGGAGGAGGCTAATAAGTTCTTGACTTCAAGGAAGGTTGTGAGAAAGGCCATCTTGAATACCTTAGGAAACATGAAGAGTTCAAGTAGAAAAAGCTGCTTTTCTTCTACAAACATGACCTTGGTTAACTTGTTAAAAGAAGTTGAAGCTGTAACTGGTTCTGTTTTCAAGTCACTGTTGAGCTTTATCTCTGGATCAACAGAAGCAAAATCAAGTAGATGGTCTTTGGTATCAAAGATCATCCACCATATAAAAACTGTGGCAGATGAAGAGCATGAATTTGCAAAAGCAGATTCAGCATTGCAGTTTTTTGTACTTAGCTTGAGCAGCAAGTCATCGGTGTCAGAAAACACAAGTAATCTGCAAACCCAGTTGGAAAAAACTTGAGTCTCAAATAGAAGGTCTTGAGTTCTTGTTTAGGCGTTTGATTAAGATCAGAGTTGCCCTTCTTAATATCTTCAATAACTCGGGGGCATAAAAACTCTTGTAGTACTGTAGATATTTACATGTACATGGAAAAAAAATAATTTTAGCTTTCTTTTTTTTATCATTGAAGTATATTATTAAGTCAATCTTTGGTTGCATTATATCATTGATTATCTCCCTTTCTAAAGCACATAAATATTTGACAAAAATTCTGAGCTGCCAGAAATTGAACTCAATATTGTAAATCTATGATATGCGCTTTCAATTTTTATTGCTAGCTAAGGCAATTTATTTCACTGAGAAATATAACTAAGATTACGGGAAGCTCAGAAAATGTAAAAGATTATTGAGATTCGTTGTGTATGGATGAAATGATGGATCCAGAATTTGAGACGGAATACGGTGGAACTTGTTAAATGAATCATAAGACTTCATTTTTTAGTCAAATACCAATCACAAAACGAAATTTTACTACCAGACATAATACAAAAAGCTAAAACGGATTCATGGAACTCAAATCACAAGCATTCATCCCTGAAAGATATCTGTGCTACCTCTACTAGATCAATTTAATTTGATGTGTTTAACCATGGTGACACACAAACATATCAATGTTAGGTTTGAGATATATGGCAGCAACTTTATCGCTCCATCAACATTATCGTTGTAATCCTTATTAATTTGAAAGAAAAAGCAGGGAAATTTTTAATTATCTTTCATCAACTAGGCAGGTTCACTCATCTGTATGTCCTCTCAGATGTTGGAAAGAACATTGAGCTCAAGTCATCATCAAAGAGACACACACAAGCGAAACGGCTCTTGTTCCTTCAAGAGAAGCATAGCGAGTAGCCAAGACGGGCATGAGGGTAACATTTTAAAGTTTAATGGAAGCTTGTTTTCTTGTAAAGCATAATGTATTGGAAGAGATGATGACATTGTTAATTAAGATACTTGAGATTCATGACAAGTACAGAACGTTCGCATTTTGAATAGTTTTGGGATCATCACAAGACTGATAAAATATAAAGTTTAGGGACCAGCTGACTAAAACAATTAAAATAAATTATGAAGCCGTGTACACAGATCTTGCTCCCTTCTGCAGAACAAGAGAAAATGATTATGGTTCCATATATAAATGTCAAAAATTCTTAGCTGGTGATTGCTTTTTCTGAGGCAATTCATTAACGTATCTTGAGCAGGAGTTTGTTTGCCTTAACTTCTCAGGAGTACTTTTACTGAGACAAAATTTCTTTTACTACATATTTAGCTCGTAAACCATCAAATTAATTCCAAAAATCTAATCCAACGTATTTTGTTTAAGGTTAGTCTCAACGATAAAAACAAACCTGTGTTGTGTGAGATTTTACCAAGGGATTGTCAGGATTCGTTGGGCAACTCATAATTTGGACAAAATGATATTTTTTTTTTCTTTAATAAAACTTGCTGCTATCAATCCAAAGAACTGAATCCTTGGGTTGTGTGTTGCAGCCACGCCATACCTGGCCGTCTTGGAGTGATCTCATTTCTTGTGGACACGTGTACGGAGGGAGGTGACTCACCATTTATCACTTCGGGCCAAATTTAACAAACACGGCCGCATATGGTGGGCCACTTCCTGTGCTTGGCGCTTCTCCTTCCGTCCAAACTAAATGATCCTCTTGAACACCAACAGTAAATTTGTTGGAATAGTAAGTAATTTGATATTATTTAAATAATATTTTAAATTTGAATTTTAGTGTATGTAAAAAATTTATATTAAAAGACTCCTCCATTATAATTAGATATGTGATACGGGTCGAATCTAGATATAATAGGGATAAAATTCTGATAAACTGAGTAGATAAAAAAAAATGATCCTCTTGAACGCTTGTTTACCCCTTTACACAATTATAATTGACATATACAACTAACAGGAGTTAATCTAAATAGTAAGTAGTTCAGTATTGCTTAAGCAAGATCTCTAGTTTAAGCCTTAGCATATGTAAAAAATCACTGTTAAGAGACTCATCTACTATAATCAGGTACGCGACGTGGATCATATTCAAATATAATCGGGTAAAACTCTAGTAAATTTGATGAACAAAAAAATAACATATATAATAATTTTTTTTATATGTTTACATTTTAAAATAATAGATTGTTCATCTTATTTAATATTAATAAGAATAAGAAAACTTTACTATTTTGAAAAGCCACTATTCACATGGTCTGCATTTTTTTAATGCGGTTTTGGAGCATTTTAAATAGGTTGGAATTGGAATACTTGAATGGGGAAAATTTTACGAGGAATATTTTCTTTTCTTCAACGACTTTGCTTCCTGGGTTGGGAAAATTTTCTTTAGTTTCTTTACTATTTTCAAATGACTGGGTTTTTCTTTTCATTCTGCTTTGTCTTGTCAGAATATTTATATAACAAATCATGCCAATAAATATTGGCGTGGTATCATACTTTATAATTATCTTGAATCGTTTGCTTCTTCTGATATGATGGCGGCAAAAATTAAGTAACGATAATGTGATACAAATAACATCTCAAACTCCTCCATTAACATCTTAATATAATGTGATTTGCCCCCGGCATTACATCTCAAACTCCTCCATTAACATCTTAATATAATGTGATTTGCCCCCGGCATTAAATGCAGAAGAAGGAAAATTTTTCCAAAAGAAAGAAAATTGATTTTACGATCAATAAACTTGGACTCCGGGCATGAAGGTCAAGGGAATACATATTGATTTTTCACATATAAAAGACGTTTATTCATATTTTATTTATATGATATATTCTGTTGTAGTTTCTGGAAATTTCGTACATACCAAGGCCTCAGGATTTTTAATTTTTTGCCATCTTTCTAGCGGGAGCTCGAAGCCCAAGAAGAAAAATTTTAACTTTATCACTTGATCGCATTTCACTGCGAAATATGCTCTGCTTCCTATTTCAATCACCATTTCCAGTAATCTCATTCTCCCTCTCATCGCCTTTTTGGGTCCCTTATATGCATTTGCACGACACTTTACACTTTGATTTATTTATTTGTGTTCTTGCTTTAATTCATTCCACTTTCTTGGTAAAGACTTCATATCATCTTTAGCTTCTGGGTGTTGCGTAGAGTAAGCTTTTCTCTGTTAATTGATTCTCTGACTTGTTACTTTGAGCATCTGAAACAACTGTGTGTCTCCTGCTTTTGTGGTGGTATCTTTGTGTATCATGTACTTTTCTTGGCCTAGCTTGCTTAAAGTTTGAGCTTCAATTTTTTCTTTTTTCATGGGATTTCACTTTATCTCTCAAAGCACTGACTATGATTGTTCGTTCGTACTAGCGGTGGCCAATGCAATGGCTTCTTATGTCTTTGCGAGTTTGAACGCTAATCCTCATTTTCCGAAAACAAGAACAGACCATCATCTTCTTCGTCAAGACAATGGGTTTTGGGGAGAAAGAATCAAAGGAAGCCTGAATAACAATATGTGTGCGAATCAGTTGGTGACGAGTTTGAGAACAGGCGAGAAAATGAAGAAGGCGAAACCAGATGCTGTCTCAGCGGTTCTGACTTCAAATAACGCCCACGAATCCGTAGTAAGTTGAATTCAATTCCGGGTCTGGGATTTTTCTTCTTCTTCTTCTTCTTCTTCCAAATGGTGTAGAAGATCAGTTTTCAACTTACTCAATCTTCGAAATTATGATTTGTTTCTGCAGTTTCCTGTAATTTGTGTTTACTCATAGTTGGTTTGGATTTTCAGGGCTGGAAAATGCCATCAGTTCTCAGTCGAAAGGCTGACCCTAAAACTGTGGCTTCCATTATATTGGGAGGAGGCCCTGGGACTTATCTCTTTCCTCTCACCAAACGATCTGCAACACCAGCAGTAAGTGAATGCAGTCCCAAGTTGATGATTTTTTGTCTTGTTGACTGACTATAAAAAATTGATACTTGGGGTGTTTGGATTAGTTTATTTTAAGTGATTTTGCCTGTACTAAATAAACATATGAGATGAGTTTAAGTTTTGTCAAGCAGTCATCAAAGGAGAGCGATATGAATGAGAGAGAGCGAGAGTAATGTAAAAGAATACGATGACATATGATGATCTTTTTTTCCCTTTAAACTCATAATCTTTTTTACTTTATAAGCATACCATGTAATGTCACTTTTGTGACTGCAGAAGCATCACATTTGTATTGGATACAATGTGATACTATAAATTACATCAAGGTGCTACATATTTTATCATATAATGGCGTCTAACTGTCTCTATTGTCTCCTTTCCTATGTCTATAGGTTAAGAGTTTTTAGAGTTCTTTGTTGTTATAACATGGCATCCATTTACAGGTCCCTCTTGGAGGATGTTACAGACTAATTGATATCCCAATGAGCAATTGCATCAACAGTGGCATCAACAAGATCTTTGTTCTAACCCAGTTCAATTCTGCATCTCTGAACCGTCACATCGCCCACACCTATTTTGGGAATGGCATCAACTTTGGGGATGGATTTGTCGAGGTATGTTTTCATGGAAAGGGTGGTTCAGAGAGACACCGTTAAAACTTAAAGGCCTATGGCCATCATTTTGAATCTTGTAGCATATAAATTAAGAGAAACTCCATTCTGTCTGCAAGCTGAGATTGATAGGCTAATACAAGCCACTTGAGAAATTCTTCTATTTTTTTGGGGGCTTCTCATTTGCAAATTTCTATTGAGTGTTAACTAAGGCAAACTCATATGAGAACAGGTTCTAGCAGCCACTCAAACTCCGGGAGAAACAGGAAAGAATTGGTTCCAAGGAACTGCAGATGCTGTGAGACAATTTACGTGGGTGCTTGAGGTGGGCAAGGAATTTTGTGTGCATACATTGCATGAAATTTTTATGTATTTTCTTGATTCGAACCGGATGATAATAGGTTGTCTTTTTTTGTAGGATGCCAAGAACACAAACATTGAGAATGTATTGATCTTAGCAGGGGATCATCTGTATCGAATGGATTACATGGACCTTGTGCAGGTATACAAAACAATTGTTTCCTAGTATGGTACCGTCCCTTGATTTCATCTTCACTAAATTTTCTGACCTATTCATAACAAATTAACAGAGTCATGTTGACACAAATGCTGATATCACAATTTCTTGTGCTGCAGCAGGTTATAGGTGTGTTGAATCTCTTAAATTTGCTTCCTCTTTTTCTTTTTAATAATTTTTTTGCGTGGCTTTTATGTTGTATCTATTTGCTGCTTACGAACTTCAGTTGATGGCTAGCTTACGAACTTCATTGCAAATTTCCTGCTTTTCAGCCGTGCATCGGATTATGGATTGGTCAAAGTAGATGGAAGAGGGCACATCATTCAATTTTCAGAAAAACCAAAGGGTGATTATTTGAAAGAAATGGTAATTTTTTATATTTTTTTTCTGGATAGTTCTGGTTACTGGCATGAAGCCTTTACGTATCCAAGTTCTGCATTATGGCTTATTAGCATGATTATGATCATCGTGTATTTATCTGGCCCCAATATGCCTGGTTCTTCTTTTCTTGCAGCAAGTAAATACCTCTTTCATTGGGTTGTCACCCCAAGATGCATTGAAGTTACCATATATTGCATCCATGGGGGTTTATGTATTCAAGACCGATGTTTTACTCGACCTCCTGAAATCCAGATATCCATCATCCAATGATTTTGGATCCGAAATCATTCCTGCTGCTGTGAAGGAACATAATGTCCAAGTAAGATGGACTCCTAATCTCCAAAATGCTTGCCTTCTTTCAAATATTTATATCCTTAAATTTCTTTATGCAAGTTCACATAGCTAACCTTAAATTTTTGGGATCAACAAAGCTTGTTATCTGTTTGTTACTACTTCATTCAAATATTTATATCCTTAAATTTCTTTATGCAAGTTCACATAGCTAACCTTAAATTTTTGGGATCAACAAAGCTTGTTATCTGTTTGTTACTACTTCATTACTGCGCCCATGACAATGATAACAATACAAGCCCTACATCTATTGATTTCACAGGCATTTTTCTTCAGAGACTACTGGGAAGACATCGGAACAATAAAGTCATTTTACGATGCTAATCTAGCTCTTACCGAAGAGGTTTGTTCAAGATAATCATGGTTGGCATTTATATTTCTTACAAATTACAATAAAGACACACCGGTATCACTTATTTTGCAAGCTCTGTAAGGTTGTTATCTTATTTGTCCCACACTTATGTAGAATCCAAAGTTTAAATTTTATGATCCCAAGACGCCCATTTTCACATCTCCTCGATTCCTACCGCCAACAAAGATCGATAATTGCCAGGTATGACAATGTACCTTAAAGCATGTTACTAAGTTAATGAGATCGATGTCCTCTCATGTTTGGTTTTGTGTTGTAGATAGTGGATGCAATTATCTCCCATGGATGTTTCCTGAGAGAATGTACAGTCCAACATTCCATTGTCGGTGAACGGTCACGCCTGGATTATGGCGTTGAGCTTCAGGTAAACTGCTTTAACTTTTTGACTCTGTACAGTACAATCTGATGTAAGATTCATCCCATCTAAAATCACCTTTTACAGGACACCGTGATGATGGGAGCTGATTATTACCAGACGGAATCTGAAATTGCTTCTCTGCTAGCGGAAGGAGAAGTCCCTATTGGGATAGGAAGGAATACCAAAATTAGGTAATCTTACCTATCCTTATTTCATCCTACTAATGACATTTGACAATATCAAGGGATTAACGTTGTCATGAATAATGCTGCTCATTCCGCAAACCCTGTGTAATACATGGGTATTCACATCTAATTGCTACTTGTTACTGTTGTTGAAGGAGCTGTATAATTGACAAGAATGCAAAGATTGGGAAAGATGTTGTTATCCTGAACACAGATGTAAGCAAAGTTATCTGATCTCATGCTCTTTTTACCTTTGAGTCAACTTCCTAGTATGATATTTGCCAATTCAAATGTTGTTTGTGTATAGGGAGTGGAAGAAGCAGATAGACCAGAAGAAGGATTTTATATTCGCTCAGGAATCACAATCATAGTTGAGAAAGCGAAAATAGAAGATGGCAAGGTCATATAAGTAATCTCTCACTCTCAAGTATGAGTCTCAGGCTGGCTACAACTAGAGTTGACACCTTCTCATACGAGAAACACTCTAAATCTGTGGAGTAGGAAGGATCACATTTGTAGAGTGCTACTACCTCCTACGTTGAAGCCAGCAGCAGAAGCCTTCTTCTCTATATGTATGGAAAATAGAAGCTTCCACAACGCAAGTAGAGATATATATAGAATCAATAAGCCAATGAGATTATAGCTCGTGGCAACTTCATTTGTTTTAAGATAAACTCTTGGAAGTCATGGGTGTTCCCTAAACCCTTTGTTCAAGTCATCTATGTGTTGTGAAATAAAAGCAAGAGTTAATAAAACATGATATCAAGGGAATACTAAGATAATAAATTGATGTGAAAGGGTATCATCTCTTTAGTAGTAAACTAAACTAAATAATATTCACTTAAGGGTGCAAGTCAATACAATGGATGGTTCATAAATAAATTGTGTTATCGATTGGTATAAATTTTAAAATATATATTGGTAAAAAAAAACTCAATTTACAATAAAAGTTAACACTCAGCTAAGTTCTTAAGAAATCAGGAACTGCGTAATTGAAATGCCCCCACGGAGTTTCTATAACGAAGTCAAACCGCATAGGGCCGTTAGAGCTTAGAAGTTAGGACGGTCAATATTTACGAAGGAGAGACCAAACAAAAGAGAAAAAGAAAAAGGAATACAATTTACCGAGAAATTGACATCCCCTTGTATAGCTGCCCTTTTTTCGGTTCCTCCATCAGTTCTCTTCGTTCCCGAGCTTCAACGCTCTTCGCAGTCGCAGGTCAACTCCTAATTCTTTACTATTGTCCTATTTCCTTCCTGATTCTGTATCTATTTTCTCTTCCAATTCTATCATTCTGTTGCTTTCGGGGGCAAGTTAGGGTTCCAAAGACGTAAACTTGAAGGGGGAAATAAATCTTCGCAGATCTTATTTTCAAACAATTTATTAAGTTCTTTCGGCAATTACAGCTTATTAGTTTCGCTTTCTTGTTCTTCCCCAAAGTATAATAGGATCGGATATGTTAAATTTTGTTGTTGTGAGTCGATGCAACAAAAGGGCTTTCTTTGATTTGTCATTCTTGAACTTCAAAATTCTCGAGGGTATGTTTGTTTATTTCAAGTATGGGCTCTAATGCACATTAACGAGTTAAATGATTTTGTCAGACGTGATTCATGTTTCTCGTTCTATGAGTGGTTTGTTCTAAACGCGAATCCTTTATCAGCAAATTGTGAATTGAATGGAGGGAACTGGAGGTGGCAGTGCCGCGGCTGCTGCACCTGTGAACCAATGGTGGCAAGACTTGTCCAAGATCTTTCAGTATTATCTGGATAAATCTACACCCCATACTACCTATAGATGGATTGGAACTTTGGTTTTGGCATCAACCTATGCTTTGAGGGTATTTTATGTCCAAGGGTTTTACATTGTATCTTATGGGCTGGGAATCTACTTGCTGAATCTGTTGATTGGGTTTCTCTCCCCTTTGGTTGATCCAGAGCTGGAACCCTCTGATGGGCCTATGCTGCCGACAAAAGGTTCTGATGAGTTCAAGCCATTCATTCGCCGGCTTCCTGAATTTAAGTTCTGGTAATTTGTACATTTTTGTTTTCAATTTTACCCTGTTAGTTAACATATGGCATTACTGTCATGATTGCTGAGAGATTCATTTTAACCTTTCTGGCTGAAAATTAGTGCCCCTCTTTAGAGAACCTTAATGAAACTACTTGGGGTTTATAATTCTTAGTTGTTGCTTCCGTGCGTGTCTTCTTGGCAATTGGTCTTCTAAATATGTGGAGTTTGACATGTTATGACCATGTATGTAGAGAATTTGAAGGAAAACAAAAGCAATTTCTCAATGGAGATTAGACATATATAACGATATAATACATATAGTAGGACTGTTGGGGCATATTACCAAGACCTCTTCATGTGTATCCTCTCTATTTGGACAAATAGATAATGTGGTTGTGGGGGTTGGCATGCTAAATTTCTTGCCTATTTCTAATGGAAAACAGTCAGGTGGAAATCTTGATGGATGACAATTTTTTATTTTGCCTACAGGTATTCTATAACAAAGGCTTTCTGCATAGCATTTGTGATGACCTTCTTCTCCGTTTTCGATGTTCCTGTGTTCTGGCCTATATTACTCTGTTACTGGATTGTTCTCTTTGCCCTCACAATGAGGCGCCAAATTGCACACATGATCAAGTACAAATATATCCCGTTCAACCTTGGGAAGCAGGTAGAGTTTCCAATGCCTTTTCCTTGTGCTGATGTCCTGTATCAGTTTAACATGAAGTCTAGCACGAGCAAGCTTTTATTCCTTTATATGTTGCTCTCGAGTTAAAGCTGCTTTCTTTTAAACTTGTGCAGAAATATGGTGGGAAGAAATCATCTGCAAGTAGCAGCGGCACACGGGCAGAATGAAAGATTTGCCGTTTGATGATTTGAAACAATACGTAGTGAAAAGAAGTGTAGGTTGGTAGTTGAACTTTCACCCTTCGTTTGAAGTGTGTAATGAATGTTTGGAAGGAAATTCAATAGCCTGCATTTGTTTTTGTGATGGCAGAAGAATATGGATATGTTGTTGGCGGTGAATTTCATTGTAAAGACGCATCGTTATGTTAACGCGTTTTTTCCCGTCAAGTGCCTTCTGCTGCTGCATTTTCATGAAGCATTTGTACAAGGTCGTGTCTACATCGAACCTGCATTTCGTTTTTTCTGCTTTGTTCCTTTCCCTGACGATCTCCCTGAAAACTTGGGTCTAAGGAAAGCGATGGGTTCTGTTATTAAGGCACCATTCTCTTTCCTCTTCTTGTTTTTTTTTTAAAAAAATAAAAAAACATCATTAATATTATTATATTAATTTTTTATTTTAATATTATTATATTAATCAAACTATTGAAAATCGTACTATTTATGAAAAGCTATTAGCGAAGAGGCCAAACTCTAATTAAGTTTGCAATTACGGGTCACAATTTCTTAAGAAGCACTCTGATCTCTTGTTTTTGTTCTCTTGCTCCTCTTTTTTATTAGGAGACGCTAAATATAAGTATTTTTTTTTACTAAATATTTAAATATTATTTCATTGTGTTGCAAATGAATTTTTTCTATTAGATCTAATTACTGTTTGGTTCCATTCTTTTACTTTATATTGGATAAGGGGGATAATGACAATATTGAATGTATTTTTTGCTTTTTTGGTATAAAAATTAAAAAAAACAGGATGTGATTGATGATCTAAAAATAGGATGAAATCTCTTTTCCTCTTAGATGATATTAATGTCAAATAAGCTGAGTTATCAATTACTTTCAGGCGTAAACTTAAACACCTAAGGGTTATGATGTTTCCCCCAACACTGTAATTTGAACTAGAATAAAGTAATATTTTTTAAGAATCGAATACGTTTTAAATAGTTGTATATCTTTTTTTTTTTTACTAGCTGAACCTCCATAGGATGGGTAACAATGTACGTATGTTGTTATACTAGGGTGATATTGTTCCTTTTTTTGAACATTTGTGGACCTACATTAGTCAAAAAAAAAAAAAACAAAGTCAGATACTCATAACTGTATATTTCCAGAACAAAAATAAAAATGACGTTTGATAAGCCCTAGATACGTATGGGAAGGGTGCATGCACAACTCATCTAAAAAATAGTATGGCTTATATTTCGTAAAATTTATAAGAAAATGTGTCTAATTGTGATATAAATTACATAACTGAAGATAAATTGTTAAAAAAAAGAAGAAGAAAAAAGTTAAATTGCCCAACAGAATGGACATTTGCTCTATATCACCATCTTTGCCCACATCGGGCGTCACTTTCTCCTGGTGGCAGAACCTGAGAACCCGGTGTCTCTCTCATGTCAAATATTTATAATTTATTTGCGCTATACGTGGTATTAAATTTTAACGTTTACGTATAAAAATTACTTTAATTGCACCCTAAAACAGATAATTAATGGTTGGTATTTAAAAATTGCAAAGTTGGGAAACTCTGGAATCTTAATTATTGTGAATAATATATCTATTATCTACAACAACATAGAGTGCAAAGATAAATGCCCTTAGAATGGGTTCAGATAAATGGATTTGGATTAAAATCTCACCTTTTAAAATCCATGTATTTAAACGATTTTATTTGGATAATATAAAATTTTTCAAATGATTATAATAATAAAATTTGAAAACAAAAAGGTTAAGGTTCACATTTGAAATAATTAGGTTATAATAAGTATTTGAAATTTTAAAAAAAATAATAATAAAATTTATTTGGATTTAGATCAAATCTAATGCCATGAATACTTATCCACCAACTCAAATCTAAACCCAAATCCAAATGCCCCAAATGTAATCACAGAATCAATTGTTTTTTAGAATGTTCTAATGTCAATATGTCAAGCACTCAATTTTTAATTTTCAATTTTGTATTTACGTTTGTTTGTTATGTAGTTTATTCCCCCACTGTCATAACTTGCCAATCATCCCAAAATATATCTCCCATTATCATAACTTCCCAATTATTTCATATTATTTAAATATTAAATATTAAATTTAAAATTCTTTGTTAGGATAATATAAAAATGTCAAAGAATCATAATAATAAGATTTGAAAAAATAAAAATAAAAAAGATTTAGGTGGCTATTTGAATTTTTACCAATCTAAGCAATAGATTTAGTTCAAATCCAAATCCAAGCATAGGATCCTTCTCTTGAGACGATATAATGTCAATGTATCACTCCTCGATTATTTATTTTTTTATCTTTTATTTTAGATTTTGTATTTCCGTTTTGTTTGTTTATCCTGTAACTTATTCCCCACTATCATGACTTCCCAAACTAAAAGTATTCCAAATCCAAGTTTAAATCCAAACACGGAATTGAAAAAATTTTAGGCTTTTAGCGATGATTGAAAATAGATAATAAAAAATTAAGAATAATTTAAAAATAAATATTCAAAGTTAAGCGACTGATTACTTGCAAAAGGATAGGTTAATAATCAGTATCACGATGTTACACGAAATAAAATACCTAGATTTACTGATTCTCGGGCTCAGATATCTTAAAGATTTTGTCCGATAATTTGATAATTACATTGTTTTTAGAACAGGATACTATATCTTTGACTCTCGACTGTCGCCCCGAATTCCTATATAAATGGTCTGTGGTTAGGAATTAAAAACCACGAGTGACTTGAGCAATTGAAAGCACAAGTGATTCGAGGAATTGAGAGAAACAATGGGATTGTTTAAAGCTCTATCTTCGATTCTCTTGCTTGTCTTATTTTCTTCTGCGGTTCATGCCTCTGCTGATGATGCTAATCCTATTCCTTCCTTACTTGTCAATGCCAAATTTGGAAGGAAGATTCCAGAAACATTTTTTGGAATATTTTTTGAAGAAATTAACCATGCTGGAGCTGGAGGATTGTGGTCTGAGCTAGTTGACAATAGAGGTAATTATTCAAATTTTAATGCTTTCTCAAAGTTTTTTTAATATATATTTTTTGGATGATTCATTAACCATGTATGATTATAAAAGGTTTTGAAGCTGGGGGTAGTCAAGTTCCTTCAAATATATTTCCATGGTTGGTTATTGGGAATGAGTCAACAATACGTGTGGCAACAGAACGTTCATCTCCTTTTCCTCGCAATAGAATTGCAGCAAGATTGGATATCATTAAGGATTCTTCAACGGGAGTTGGCCTTTCTAACCCTGGATTTTGGGGCATGGTGAGACTATATAGATTTAATATTTGAATATTTATTTGGATTAGTATCGTTATTTTTAGTATATTATCACTGTTTTTGGCATTTTATTTTCTTATCTTGTAGAATATTGAGGAGGGAAAGAAATATAAGGTAGCTTTTTACGTGCGAGCACCGAAAGCAATTGACTTGAAAATTGCATTTGTGGGAGCAGATGGGAAAGAGCTGGCTTCTACTAACATAAGGTTATTTATCATAACCCTTAATTGCAAAATAATTACCTTTCTATATGACGCAAAATTTATTTATTTTTTCCTTTCCTTTCCTTAATAGGAAGCATCTTCCAAAGTGGAAAAAGATACAATTACTTCTTGAAGCCAAGGCATCAGACTTCAATTCAAGCCTTCAAATAACAACAACCAAACAGGGAACTTTTTGGTTGGATCAAGTCTCAGCGTTGCCTCTAGACACACATAAGGTCTTAAATATTTTGATTTTAATTAATAATATAAAATGGCATATTCTACTACTCTCTCTCTCTCTCTTTTATGACTCATTTTATTTTCTTTTGATTCAGGGGCATGGTTTTCGAAAGGACCTTTTCCAAATGATTGCAGATCTAAAACCTAGATTTCTTAGATTTCCTGGTATAAAAATCTCTACGTAAAATGAATTAGTTAGAATAATCTGTTGCTTGGATCTTATCATAACTATGTTTTCCCTCTCAATTCACGTATCAGGTGGTTGCTATGTTGAAGGAGATAGGCTGAGAAATGCATTTAGATGGAAGGATAGCGTCGGGCCATGGGAAAAAAGACCTGGTCACTTTAATGATGTGTGGGGTTATTATACTGATGATGGCTTTGGATTTTTAGAATTCCTCCAAGTATGCATTATTTTAATTCTTTCTAATTAGGGTTTTCTATTTTTATATATTTACAAATAGATATTCATGTTGTATTTTATTAATCTTGAACAGCTTGCAGAGGATCTTAATACCCTCCCGGTATGGGTATTTAATAATGGTATTAGCCATAATGATGAAGTGAATACATCCGACATTGGCCCTTTTGTGCAGGTATATATCAATTATGACGTTCCATATTTTTCTTGATAAAAATCCATCTTTTATTCTTTATTGGAAATAACACTTTAACTATTCTATTGTTTTAGGAAGCTTTAGATGGAATTGAGTTTGCAAGAGGTCCAGTCACATCAAAGTGGGGCAAATTAAGAGCTAAATATGGGCATCCTAAACCCTTTGATTTGAGATATGTTGCTATTGGAAATGAAGATTGTGGCAAATATAACTATCTTGGAAATTACCTCAAGTTCTATGAAGCTATCAAGCATTACTATCCAGATATAAAAGCCATCACAAATTGTGATGCTACTGATAAGCCTTTGGATATGCCTGCTGATTTTTATGACTACCATAAATATACAACTTCTGGCGATATTTTTTCATTGCATAGTTGGTTTGATCATCAAGAGCGTACCGGTGTAAAAGCTTTTGTTAGTGAGTATGCGGTATGGAAAGAGGAGGCTAGAAATGGAACTTTTTTATCAGCCCTAGGTGAAGCTGGATTTCTAATGGGTTTAGAAAAGAATAGGTTTGCCATCTTTCTAACTATCAGAATATTTATTGATTTATTGCCTTCTAATTACATTGTGATCGATCAAGCTTTTTATTAGCGCTGCTTACGTTTTGATACAGTGATCTAGTCGAAATGGTCAGTTATGCGCCCCTTCTTGTGAACACAAATGATAGAAGGTGTTTTTCTCTTTCTTTCTCTCTCTCTCTCTCAATAGAGATATATTATTTGTCTTTGTTGCAGAAAGAAAGATTGAAAATTTGTGGTTTTTTTGTGAATTTGTAGGTGGTCACCCGATGCAATAACGTTTGACTCTCATCGAAGCTATGGTATTCCTAGTTACTGGTTGCAACGCTTATTTACCACATCAAGTGGAGCTACATATCTGGACTCAGTACTTGATGCTCCATCTACACTACTTGCAACTGCAATTAGATGGCAAAATCAAGATACCAACAAGAGTTATTTAAGAATCAAGGTGATGTGTAAATGGTTATTTATCTCTTAATTACTTTAATTATATCATTAAATGACTACATGGGATGTACGTGTGTTTCATTTAATCTATGATGTCTTTTTTTCAGGTGGTAAACTTTAACAATAACTCAACAAGTTTCAAGGTGATAATGAACGGTCTGGATGAGAACGTGAATTTTAGTGGTGCCACAAAGATACTGCTCACATCGGGAAGCGTATGGGATGAGAATAGCTTCGATGAGCCTAGAAAGGTATATATATACACACACAATATTTTCTTCTCTTATTATTTGAGGGAATTAATGTAAATAATTAATGCATTTACTTTCTTCTTCTTTTGTGTAGATTGTACCAAGAGAGAGTCCACTTGATAATCCAAGTAAAGAAATGCAAGTCACGCTTCCAGCAAATTCCATCACAGCATTTGATTTCCCTTTATTATCTTAATCAAAAGCTTTCCTTTGTTATTGGATTTTTACTCATTATCTTTATTATCTTTCTGTTTTAGGGGTAGGATTAATTAGGATCTATTTCAATTAGATTAAGATTTTATTTTATATTTGAATTTGAATTATTTTATTATTAGTATTATTCTATAATGTTGAGGGGTCATTCGAATTATTTATCTCATTTACTTAATAATAAATAATATTTGATTATTTATAATTTTGTCATCGGGAATTTTCTCTTATTATATAGTAAGTATTTATTTAATTGGAAATATAAAGTCAAGTTTACATGTTATAAACGGGGAAAAAGGACTAAAAAATAAGGATTAAAGCCAAAACTCTTGTGGTGTTTTTGGTTAAGGAGATTATAGTAAATGTCTTCTCTGTTGACATACAAATTAACTATAACTAAATTTTAATTCTAAACTTCATGTTGAATGAAATATAAGGAGTACAAGTTACATAATTAATATTCTACCCATGAAGCAAGCATGCCAACAACATCACTAAAACTATAGTACGAGTATTTATTCGTGCATAATATAATATAAACAGTTGATTGTGTTAGTTTACAAGATTTACTATAGAAACTACTTTATAATCTAAAGTTACTTGAGGTTTCTTATTGGGGAGGACTCATCCTATAGAACCTACAGCCTCGTTTATAAGATGGGATATCTGATATTAAAAAATTAATATAGTCATAAATATAAGTTATATTTTTTATATCTATTATTTTTTTAAAAATATTTTTTATTGATATTCCCTCAATAATAATTAAACAAGAGAGATAGTTAAAGAATATTATTATAATATTTTAAAAATAATATATCACATTAACTAGTTTTTTAATGTAATAAAGTTAGTTAAATAATTTATATATTAAAGATCAGATAAGTATTAATTTAAGAAAATCATATTAGATATACATATATTTTCTCCAAAATTTTAGTTTGGAGCCTATGTGTTTTTCTCTCTGCCCAGTTAGCACCATTAAACACTTCTACACATGAGGAGCTAGCTATGCAAACAGGATAAAGTTTGCTAACAGTGTAGAATTAAAAGATTTAATTAGTGCATGTTTGGTTGTATGGTTAAAAAATTAATTTTGGGAAAAATCTCAATTTGAAAAAATTTAAAACAAACAATCATTTTTATCCAAAATTAATTTTGGACAAAACTATAGTTTGAAACTATAGTTTTGAATAAACTACTGAAAATAGCTTTTGGAACAATAAAAGAGTTTATGGACTATCCAATTACTATTTTACCCCTACTTTTTCTTATACCCTCTCTCATCTCTCTTTTCTCTCCTCTCTCCTCTTTCATCTCTATTCTTCACCCTGTCTCCTATCTCCTATTTTCTCTACACTCTCTCATCTTTCCTATTTATTATCTATTATATCTCCTATTTATTCTTTACCCTTTCTCATACTTTAATCAAATCATACCATTTTTAGTAATTTATCAATATAAAAGTGATTCTACTACTAATTATATAATATAATAATCAAATACGCTTTAAATAGTCATATGTCTCACTTTGTGAGTTATTGCTAGGATGGGTAACAATGTACGTATGTTGTTATAGTAGGGTGATATTGTTCCATTTTTTGAACCTTTGTGGACCTACATTATGTAAAAAAAAAAAAACTCAGATAGTCATAACTGTATATTTCCAGAACAAAAATAAAAATGACGTTTGACTCATAATAATAAGCCCTAGATACGTATGGGAAGGGTGCATGCAGAACTCATCTCAAAAATAGTATGGCTTATATTTCGTAAAATTTATAAGAAAATGTGTCTAATTGTGATATAAATTACATAACTGAAGATAAATTGTTAAAAAGAAGAAGAAGAAAAAAGTTAAATTGCCCAACAGAATGGACATTTGCTCTCCGTCTTTGCCCACATCGGGCGTCACTTTCTCCTGGTGGCAGAACCTGAGAACCCGGTGTCTCTCTCATGTCAAATATTTATAATTTATTTGCGCTATATGTGGTATTAAATTTTAACGTTTACGTATAAAAATTACTTTAATTGCACCCTAAAACAGATAATTAATGGTTGGTATTTAAAAATTGCAAAGTTGGGAAACTCTGGAATCTTAATTATTGTGAATAATATATCTATTATCTACAAGAACATAGAGTGCAAAGCTAAATGCCCTTAGAATGGGTTCAGATAAATGGATTTGGATTAAAATCTCACCTTTTAAAATCCATGTATTTAAAAGATTTTATTTGGATAATAAAAAAAAATTCAAATGATTATAATAATAAAATTTGAAAACAAAAAGGTTAAGGTTCACATTTGAAATAATTAGGTTCTAATAAGTATTTTAATTTTTTTAAAAAAAATATAATAATAAATTTACTTGGATTTAGAACAAATCTAAAGCCATGAATACTTATCCACAAACTCAAATCTAAATCCAAATCCAAATGCCCCAAATTTAATCACAGAATCAATTTTTGTTTAGAATGTTCTAATGTCAATATGTCAAGCATTCAAGCCTCAATTTTTAATTTTCAATTTTGTACTTACTTTTGTTTGTTCTGTAGTTTATTCCCCCGCTGTCATAACTTGCCAAGCATCCTAAAGTATATCTTCCATTATCATAACTTCCCAATTATTTCATATTATTTAAATATTAAATTTAAAATTATTTGTTAGGATAATATAAAAATGTAAAAGAATCATAATAATAAGATTTGAAAAAATAAACATAAAAAAGATTTAGGTGGATATTTGAAAGGGAAAATGATAGAAAAAGGCTTTGAAAAATTATAAATGCCAAAATTCAAATCTAAATCCATGATTTTTTACCAATCCAAGCAATAGATTTAGTTCAAATCCAAATCCAAGCATAGGATCATTCTCTTAAGACGATATAATGTCAATGTATCACTACCAATCTAAATGCAATTTTGTTTGTTTATCCTGTAACTTATTCCCCACTATCATGACTTCCCAATCTAAAATTAGTCCAAATCCAAGTTTAAATCCAAACACGGAATTGAAGAAAAAAATCAATGGTTTTAGAATGATCTAATTATTGCCATTGTATATTCCAAAATTTGGAATATTTGTGTGCCTCTCTTGTTTGAACAAGCGTAATTAGATAATGATTGAAAATAGATAATAAAAAATTAAATAATTTAAAAATAAATATTCAACGTTAAGAGACTGATTACTTGCAAAAGGATAGGTTAATAATCAGTATCACGATGTTGCACGAAATAAAATACCTAGATTTACTGATTCTCGGGCTCAGATATCTTAAAGATTTTGTCCGATAATTTGATAATTACATTGTTTTTAGGACAGGATACTATATCTTTGACTCACGACTGTCGCCCCGAATTCCTATATAAATGGTCTGTGGTTAGGAATTAAAAACCACGAGTGACTTGAGCAATTGAAAGCACAAGTGATTCGAGGAATTGAGAGAAACAATGGGATTGTTTAAAGCTCTATCTTCGATTCTCTTGCTTGTCTTATTTTCTTCTGCGGTTCATGCCTCTGCTGATGATGCTAATCCTATTCCTTCCTTACTTGTCAATGCCAAATTTGGAAGGAAGATTCCAGAAACATTTTTTGGAATATTTTTTGAAGAAATTAACCATGCTGGAGCTGGAGGATTGTGGTCTGAGCTAGTTGACAATAGAGGTAATTATTCAAATTTTAATGTTTTCTCAAAGTTTTTTTAATATATATTTTTTGGATGATTCATTAACCATGTATGATTATAAAAGGTTTTGAAGCTGGGGGTAGTCAAGTTCCTTCAAATATATTCCCATGGTTGGTTATTGGGAATGAGTCAACTATACGTGTGGCAACAGAACGTTCATCTCCTTTTCCTCGCAATAGAATTGCAGCAAGATTGGATATCATTAAGGATTCTTCAACGGGAGTTGGCCTTTCTAACCCTGGATTTTGGGGCATGGTGAGACTAAATAGATTTAATATTTGAATATTTATTTGAATTTGTATCGTTATTTTTAGTATATTATCACTGTTTTTGGCATTTTATTTTTTATCTTGTAGAATATTGAGGAGGGAAAGAAATATAAGGTAGCTTTTTACGTGCGAGCACCGAAAGCAATTGACTTGAAAATTGCATTTGTGGGAGCAGATGGGAAAGAGCTGGCTTCTACTAACATAAGGTTATTTATCATAACCCTTAATTGCAAAATAATTATCTTTCTATATGACGCAAAATTTATTTATTTTTTTCTTTCCTTAATAGGAAGCATCTTCCAAAGTGGAAAAAGATACAATTACTTCTTGAAGCCAAGGCATCAGACTTCAATTCAAGCCTTCAAATAACAACAACCAAACAGGGAACTTTTTGGTTGGATCAAGTCTCAGCGTTGCCTCTAGACACACACAAGGTTTTAAATATTTTGATTTTAATTAATAATATAAAATGGCATATTCTACTCTCTCTCTTTTTTTTATGACTCATTTTATTTTCTTTTGATTCAGGGGCATGGTTTCCGAAAGGACCTTTTCCAAATGATTGCAGATCTAAAACCTAGATTTCTTAGATTTCCTGGTATAAAAATCTCTACGTAAAATGAATTAGTTAGAATAATCTGTTGTTTGCATCTTATCATAACTATGTTTTCCCTCTCAATTCATGTATCAGGCGGTTGCTATGTTGAAGGAGATAGGCTGAGAAATGCATTTAGATGGAAGGACAGTGTAGGGCCATGGGAAAAAAGACCTGGTCACTTTAATGATGTGTGGGGTTATTGGACTGATGATGGCTTTGGATTTTTAGAATTCCTCCAAGTATGTATTATTTTAATTCTTTCTAATTAGGGTTTTCTATTTTTATATATTTAGAAATACATATTCATGTTGTATTTTATTATTCTTGAACAGCTTGCAGAGGATCTTAATACCCTCCCTGTATGGGTATTTAATAATGGTATTAGCCACAATGATGAAGTGAATACATCCGACATTGGCCCTTTTGTGCAGGTATATATAAATTATAACGCTCCATATTTTTCTTGATAAAAATCCATCTTTTATTCTTTATTGGAAATAACACTTTCACTATTCCATTGTTTTAGGAAGCTTTAGATGGAATTGAGTTTGCAAGAGGTCCAGTCACATCAAAGTGGGGCAAATTAAGAGCTAAATATGGGCATCCCAAACCCTTTGATTTGAGATATGTTGCTATTGGAAATGAAGATTGTGGCAAATATAACTATCTTGGAAATTACCTCAAGTTCTATGAAGCTATCAAGCATTACTATCCAGATATAAAAGCCATCACAAATTGTGATGCTACTGATAAGCCTTTGGATATGCCTGCTGATTTTTATGACTACCATAAATATACAACTTCTGGCGATATTTTTTCATTGCATAGTTGGTTTGATCATCAGGAGCGTACCGGTGTAAAAGCTTTTGTTAGTGAGTATGCGGTATGGAAAGAGGAGGCCAGAAATGGAACTTTTTTATCAGCCCTAGGTGAAGCTGGATTTCTAATGGGTTTAGAAAAGAATAGGTTTGCTATCTTTCTAACTATCAGGATCTTTATTTATTGATTGATTTATTGCCTTCTAATTACATTGCGATCGATCAAGCTTTTTATTAGCGCTGCTTACGTTTTGATACAGTGATCTAGTCGAAATGGTCAGTTATGCGCCCCTTCTTGTGAACACAAATGATAGAAGGTATTTCTCTCTCTCTCTCTCTCTCTCTCTCAGTAGAGATATATTATTTGTCTTTGTTGCAGAAAGAAAGATTGAAAATTTGTGGTTTTTTTGTGAATTTGTAGGTGGTCACCCGATGCAATAACGTTTGACTCTCATCGAAGCTATGGTATTCCTAGTTACTGGTTGCAACGCTTATTTACCACATCAAGTGGAGCTACATATCTGGACTCAGTACTTGATGCTCCATCTACACTACTTGCAACTGCAATTAGATGGCAAAATCAAGATACCAACAAGAGTTATTTAAGAATCAAGGTGATGTGTAAATGGTTATTTATCTCTTAATTACTTTAATTATATCATTAAATGACTACATGGGATGTACGTGTGTTTCATTTAATCTATGATGTCTTTTTCTCAGGTGGTAAACTTTAACAATAACTCAACAAGTTTCAAGGTGATAATGAACGGTCTGGATGAGAACGTAGATTTTAGCGGTGCCACAAAGATACTGCTCACATCGGGAAGCGTATGGGATGAGAATAGCTTCGATGAGCCTAGAAAGGTATATATACACACACACAATATTTTCTTCTCTTATTATTTGAGGGAATTAATGTAAATAATTAATGCATTTATTTTCTTCTTCTTCTTCTTTTGTGTAGATTGTACCAAGAGAGAGTCCACTTGATAATCCAAGTAAAGAAATGCAAGTCACGCTTCAAGCAAATTCCATCACAGCATTTGATTTCCCTTTATTATCTTAGTCAAAAGCTTTCCTTTGTTATTGGATTTTTACTCATTATCTTTCTGTTTTAGGGGTAGGATTAATTAGGATCTATTTCAATTAGATTAAGATTTTATTTTATATTTGAATTATTTTATTATTAGTATTATTCTATAATGTTGAGGGGTCATTCGAATTATTTATCTCATTTACTTAATAATAAATAATATTTGATTATTTATAATTTTGTCATCGGGAATTTTCTCTTATTATATGTAAGTATTTATTTAATTGGAAATATAAAGTCAAGTTTACATGTTATAAACTGGGAAAAGGACTAAAACATAAGGATTAAAGCCAAAACTCTTGTGGTGTTTTTGGTTAAGGATATTATAGTAAATGTCTTCTCTGTTGACATACAAATTAACTATAACTAAATTTTAATTCTAAACTTCATGTTGAATGAAATATAAGGAGTACAAGTTACATAATTAATATTCTACCCATGAAGCAAGCATGCCAACAACATCCCTAAAACTATAGTACGAGTATTTATTCATGCATAATATAATATAAACAGTTGGTTGTGTTAGTTTACAAGATTTACTATAGAAACTACTTTATAATCTAAAGTTACATTTTGTTTATTATTGGGGGAGGACTCATCGTATAGAACCCACAGCCTCATTTGTAAGATGGGATATCTGATATTAAAAAATTAATCTGATCATAAATATAATATATATTTTTTATATTTATTATTTTTTAATTTTTAATTTTTTATTAATATTTTCTCAATATTAATTAAATAAAAGAGATAGTTAAAAAATATAATTATAATATTTTAAAAATAATATATCATATTAATTAATTTTTTAATATAATAAAATTAGTTAAATAATTTATATATTAAAGATCAGATAAATATTAATTTAAAAAAATCATATTAGATATACGTATACTTTCTCCAAATTTTTAGTTTGGTGCCTATGTGTTTTTCTCTCTGCCCAGTTAGCACCATTATAAACTTCTACACATGAGGAGCCACCGATGCTAACGGGATAAATTGTGCTAATAGTGTAGAATTAAAAGATTTAATTAGTATCTAATATATGGTTTTCCCTATTATTTGAGAGAAAGATAAACATGGGCCGGATCGGGTTAGTGGCCCAGAAAGCAACCCGGAAGCCAGTCTTCGGCCAGCCACTTGCACAATCCCGCCCTCTTCGCGAAACCTCAAGGCCACGTTTGGCATGTAGCATTGAGAAGGTTGGGATTGACATTGGCATTGACATTGGATATTTTAATATGTTTAATATGATGGACTAAACAATACTTGAGATTGTCCAATGCCACTTAGATGAGATTGTCCAATACCACTATCTCCTAGTATTCTCTAATTCTACTCTCAATCCTAAGCCCATTCCCTATCCCAAATCTATTTTCTATCTATCAAAATGAAAGTCAGTGTACCAATCATGACCCAAGTAGTCTCCTCCGAGAAAGAATTGTGTTGTGTTCGCACCTCCTTACTTACCGACTCAGGCCTACTGGCTAGTGCTGCACCGAACTTATGGGGAAGGCAAAGGGTAAGCATCGTTTGGATAAGTATTACCACTTAGCCAAAGAACATGGCTACAGATCCAGGGCCTCGTGGAAGCTTGTTCAGCTCAATTCTAAGTTTCGCTTTCTCGAATCTGCCCATGCCGTTCTCGACCTCTGTGCGGCGCCTGGTGGCTGGATGCAGATAGCCGTCCAACGCGTTCCCGTTGATCATCTCGTCATCGGTGTCGACTTGGCTCCTATTGCACCCATTAGAGGTGCAGTGGCTATTCAGGAGGACATAACGAAACCTGAGTGCAAGGCGAGGATTAAGAAGTTGATGAATGAACATGGCTGCCAGGCGTTTGATGTAATTTTGCATGATGGATCGCCCAATATTGGTGGAGCTTGGGCTCAGGAAGCCATGAGTCAAAACGCTTTGGTTATTGATTCGGTCAAGTTGGCCACTCAGTTTTTGGCACCAAAGGGTACGTTTGTCACCAAGGTATGTCATCGTGGTTGTTTCACTAAATGGTGTTATTGAATAATATGGAGTTCTAAGATGAGGACTTCATGTAGCCAGTTTAAGAGAAAAGATTTCGGTGCAAAAGGGTTGCTCCATTATGAACCTTCTGGAATTAGGTAGTCTGCGCAATATGAACTTACTTCTGTACACATTTTTAAATTATGTACTCATTTTTCCTTCTCCCTTATCTTCCTTTATTGCATCATGCCTCTCGGATTTACTTTATAACAGGCCCAAACTTCTTACATAGAAAAATATATTTCAAAAGGCCATTTCGTTGTAGTAGTTTTCATTTGTTAATTCAAATTCAGAATCTACTTCTGATGATGATCATAGATGGAAAAATCTAATCCTAGCTGTTTCATTAAGTGCTATATTCCGCATCCTATCTTAATAAGGAGACTTTAGGTTATTCAGACACCCTGTTTTTGCCTTTGTAAGATTGTCTGTTTTTGGTTTTTTAAGATTGTGCCTCATTACGATTCTTTTCGCCATAATAGATTTTCAGGTCACAAGATTACAGTTCCATCCTGTATTGCTTGAAGCAGGTGATTTTTAGTTTATGTTTTATGATGCTTTCTTTGGTCATAGTGTTTACATGACTTATTCAAAGTTGTCTGATGCTGGAGGTTTTTGGCATTTTAGTTATTTGAAAAGATTGAGGTGGATAAACCAGCAGCTAGTCGTTCTGAATCTGCAGAAATATATGTTATTGGCCTTAAGTATAAGGCCCCTGCGAAGATTGACCCACGTCTTCTTGATGTGAAGCATTTGTTTCAGGGTTCTATGGAGCCTCAGACAAAGGTAAATTGTTTGAGATGTTGGAAGTACTGCTTCATTAATAATTACATATTTTTAACCACGTGTTTGCCCCTTATTTCATTTTATTGATAATTAATGTAGGTGGTGGATGTTCTTAGAACAACAAAGCAAAAGAGACATCGTGGCGGGTAATTCCCATATCTCATAAGTTGACCTTTTTATGTTTGGGCCTTGAAAATGGTTAATCAAGTTGTTAACTTCATCAAGTTTGACCTTGCATGAAACTAACTTTGGATGTTATGTATTATGAGAAAAGGAGCATTTTTTTTATTTATGGCAGCGAAATAGTTAGTTCTATTAATTTATTTTAGGTATTCAATCCATTCATGTTGCACATGTATTGGTTTTTGATTGTTGTCCTTTATTTACAGTTATGAGGATGGAGATACAACTTTAAGAAAGGTGTCTTCATCTGCAAATTTCATTTGGTCAGATTCTCCTTTAGAGATCCTTGGTACAGTCACTTCTATAACCTTCAATGATCCAGCTGATTTAATAATAAAGGATCATGACTTAACAACAGAAGAGGTATTTTTTTTGTGGTTAAACATCCTATAACAATTTGTAAACTCATCAAGGAATGTTTATATAGAATAAATTGAATGGATTTGTGTGGCAGGTAAAAGCTCTCTGTGATGATTTACGGGTTTTGGGGAAGCAAGACTTCAAGCATCTGCTGAAGTAATTACTTCGCTTATATCTTGTTCTTTGTCTCTTTAACATACTCAATAAAAGCTCAATACTCATTATGGTTTGAATTTTTTATATCATATGTAGGTGGCGGATTCATATAAGAAAAGCTTTGTCACGCACTGGAAAGAGTGATACTCTTACAAGCACTGAAGTGGAAGATAAGAATAAGGAGGACGATGATAATAAAGCGAATGGAGATGATAAAATACTTAATGAAATGGAGGAATTGACTTATGCAATGGACCACAAGAAGAAACATGAAAAGAAGCGTCTTGCGAAAAGAAAAGCAAAGGTTTCTAGACTGATGACACTTAATGCTAAATAAATGTGGTCCTCATATAGCATATTCATGAAATCATGATTATTAATCTTCTTTTGCTATTTATAATTTTAAAAATATATACATAATCTCTGGTCTAACAAGCTCATTTTTGTTTTCATCTACACCCTTGCTTTTGATGAGTGGATTGAATCGAGCTAACTTGTTGATCTAACCAATTGTCTCTTTTAGGAGAAGGCACGACAAGCAACTGGAATGCAAATCGATGCATTAGAAGATGGTTATATTGATCACGAGTTGTTTTCTCTTTCATCTATCAAGGTATGCTTTCACTATCCAAGGTTTTTGGCTTTATGATTTTCACTTGAATATTGAATTATTTTATTAGATGTGAGAAACTTCCACTGCTGGGCATTAAATTATTTTCTTGGCTGTTATGATTGCACTGTAGGGGAAGAAGGATCTAGTAGCATTATCTACTACAGAATATGATGGTTATGAAAATGAATTGAAGGATAGTGATAATGAAGAAACAAATGATGGTCAAGAGAATTCATCCAGTGACATAGAAGATTCTGATGAAGAACATAGAAGGTGATTGATAAGTTCCAATAGTGTTGCTGATATTCTGTTATGTAATCACGTACATTATTGCATTTAACTTGTATCGTAACTAATATATCTGGATATCAGATATGATGAGAAAATGGAAGAGTTATTTGATCAAGCCTATGACCGTATCATGGCTAAAAAGGAAGGTTCTGCAAAGCAACGGAAGCGTGTGAAGAAATCCTATGAAACGGAGAATCAACTGTTGGAGGTATGGAACTTTTTTCTGTGATTATGGTTGATCTTGTACTTTGAATTTTCCTTGGGACTTGATTCTTTCTGTATGAAATTTTGGGTATATATTTAGACTAGACATGGCTGTTCCATCTCCTTGTTGTATTTACTTAATATTTATCTAAAATGAGCGTAGACAATGTTAGTGAATATAAACGAAATTGGTTAATATGATAGTCATTTCATATATGGAGTGATCCAAGTAAATATCATTGATAATTCGAAACAATAGTACACAAGAATCAGCTTGCAAGATCTGCATTGCTCGGCTGGATAGTCCTGGAAAAGTTACACAGCTGAAAAATGATTTTTCCAGTCTCAATAGCTTTTGTGAAGCAGATGTGATGGGATGCAAAATGATCAATTCGTGTAAACTAACGTTAAGATTTTTTGGCTGTGTAGGATGGTGAGGCTGATAACATTGTTCAGTCCAAGTATGATTCTGATGAAGAGCAAGGAGATCAAGAGGCAAATCCTCTGATGGTTCCTCTTGATGAAGGTTTAGAGCCCACTCAAGAGGAGATAATGAAGAAATGGTTTAGTCAAGATGTCTTTGCCGAAGCTGTTGGGGAAGGAGACTTGGGAGACGACGTGAGTGAAGATGGCATGGATATAGATGAGCATAAGGAAAAGCCTTCTGTTACAAAAGAGGGAGTAAAAAACAATACAAAGTCTTCTGCTGGAATGGATAACCTTAAATCTCAAGCATCCAAGGCAGAGGATGATTTTGAAATAGTTCCTGCTCCCGCTACGGATTCAAGCGACGACTCATCATCTGAGTCATCGGCAGATGTTGATAATTATTCTGTCGAGGAAAAGGCCGAGATATTAGCTTATGCGAAGAAGTGCCGGATGAAAAAGCAACGGGAGCAGATGCTAGACGATGCTTACAACAAGTACATGTATGAAGATGAGGCGGGATTGCCCAAGTGGTTTGCGGAGGAGGAAAGACGCCATCGCCAACCGATAAAGCCAGTGACCAAAGAGGAAGTCGATGCGATGAAAGCACAATTCAAGGAAATAAATGCTCGACCTGCCAAGAAGGTTGCAGAGGCCAAAGCACGAAAGAAGCGTGCTGCAATGAAGAAGCTTGAGAAGGTACGAAAGAAGGCGAATGCTATATCAGAGCAAGCAGATATATCTGATCGTTCGAAGAGGAAGCAAATCGAGCAGCTATATAGGAAAGCTGAACCAAAGAAGCCTAAAAAGGAATATGTAGTTGCTAAGAAAGGAGTCCAAGTTAAGGCAGGCAAGGGGAAGGTTCTTGTTGATCGCAGGATGAAGAAGGATCATAGGAAGCGGGGAACGGGCAAACCTGGAAAAGGCAGCTCCAAAAAGGGCAAAGCATCTTCGAAGACTCCGACAAAGGGTAGAAAGTGAAATAGGGGAATATGAGTGAGCCAGTTTTGATATGCGGATTGGACTATTTTCTTCTCGTTGCATTTGATTATCTTTTTATTTATTTTTATTTTACAAGTAGATTATTATATTTGTTTTTCTTACCATATTCTCGATTTCAGTTTAATATATAAAACATGGTAAAAATAATATTCTTAAAATATTATTTAGTATTTTAGTCTGATTTGCCGCATTTTCAAATTTGATATTTTTCAATCACACGGGAGGTGACAAAGGAAGAAACCTTGATACACGGTTCACAAAGCACGCTAGTAGGGAAACACCAATCCCACAGCATCAGCATGCCCTACAAGCACACGATGGTTTATTTAAACAGTAAATTGTTCGCCATGAATGTTGTTTTCACACAAACTGATTGAGGTACTCATCCACAGTGGTGTATTTGACATCAGGATAGAGAGCCGAAGCCTCAACTCCAAAAGAAGCCTCAATTTCAAAGTTAGTGTGACCTCCCTTCACAAACACTGAGTGTGCAATTGACAGAATCACATTTGCGGGAGGCGGCGAATCTGTGAAATAAGAAACAAGTCGCCACTGTCAAAACAAATCACAAAATTGTTTAAACAATCACAACATCTCAATCATTACCTTGAATTTGCTTCAAGAGTTGTTCCTCTGGAACGTAGACCCTTTCAACAGTTTTACCGATCTTCTTCTCCCAGAGAGACACAAGGTCGTTAAACGAATAGGTGTTGAGCGGGGGTCTGATGTAGACAACTTTGTTCAACGTTCTGGGGTCATCCACAGCTTTGATTGTATATGTGCCTATATCGTCTTCCTTGTTAAAAACAGCTGTTGAGACAAGGTTAATCGGAATCTGCTACAATGATACTCATTAATTGATGTTTCTGTACAACTTTGCTTTTATTTAGTTCCTCTTACCTTTGGGGTTTCCATCCCCCAGGATAACAAGTTTATCTCTTGGAGGTGCAGTGGCACCAAGCTGTGACAGATTGGGTAGGAAATAACCATCGAAGAAGTTGCTCGACAAATAGGTAAAAGGGATTCCCGCAGCCTCAATGGCTCGCCGAATTTTGGCCTTATCAGCAAACGCAGTTTTCGCAGGTTCCACTGCATGAACTCGATCCACATCATTCCCAAACTCTGAAGGAAACAATCTCTGTGCAACCAAACAATTGCAATTAACCATAAGCTCCAGAACATCCATTAATTTCTTTCCAACTAAAACAAAACATTTCGACAAGTTTTGTTACACAATATACACCACCTAATCTTCTACTCCTTTCATTTTACTAACGAGAAACCTTCATGCAAAGAATTGTGATAAACCACTCTACTCGATACAGTGATTAAAGATAAAATTGCTGAGATAAATCACTAAAGTTAAACAAATTATTATATAAAAAGGACATACTAAAAGTATTGGAATATAATATACCCAAAATTGAAAAGCTGTACCTTGATATTTCCTGCTTCTTTAATGGCAGAAATGATCCTATCTTGATCGGCTATCTGCATGTGACCTACAGTAGAGATCACCACATCCACTTCCTTTATGGCTTTAACCAAACTCTGGTGATCATAGAGATCTCCCTGCGTATATAAGATGAACATCACATTCAACTTCCAACAGAGACATTTCCTAACTTGTGAACAAAGAAAAATCGAAATGAAAATACTAGCCAAATGACAGTTATCATGAAAACAAGCTTCATATAACCAATCTCCATGCAGAAACGTTCCTACTTTGAATATGTCAGTTCAGAATAATATAAAAGCAACCAGAACAATCGGATATAATATAATGTAGTATATCAATTTCAAACAAAATAAATTAGAATTGACGAATAAATTCATCACAAGCCATTTGCCAGAGAGTGAAACGGCAGCTACAGTTCCAGATCCACAAGATAATCACGAAAAAACTCATACACTACAAACACGCTTCGTTCTCTCCTGTTTTTGCATTTCAACTTTATCAAACGGAGAAAAACCGTGTTCACTGTCCTGGGGAGTATATATAGTAGGAAAATAAGAAAATGTAAAGAAATGGTTGAGGATTTACGTACATGCACTAGGTTAACGCCCAAGGCCTTGAACTTGTCAAGGATCGGAGATTTCGCGGGGTTGGAGAGAGTGCACTCTCGGATCAGAACGTAGGTTGGGTGGCCGGCTTTGACGCTGGCTTCGACGATGAACTTCCCTATATGTGCGGTGCCTCCGATGAAGAGAATCTTGGAAGTCGTGGCCATCGGAAAGTTTCTCCGGTCAGATATTCAGGCCAGAAGGGAAGAATGCCAATTGCTAAAAGATGATGAATCTTGACTTGCAGGGTGTCTCAGTACTGATTGCAGTAAGCCTTATAAAGGCATGGAGGAGGGGTTTATTTCTTTTGCTTATATATATATATATATATATATATATATATCTGAAATTAAAATTACTCACCAATCCACATATCTTTTCTCATAAACTCCTAATAATTGTCATAACACAAGTAAGAATCTTACCGCCAACCTGAACTAGAAATTAGACCAGATACATTGTTTACTCTAGTAACGGTATTAGGAGGAGGATGACGACGACCAAGGAATCCTGAAACTGAAAGAACAGTCAACTGAAAAATCATACTCCATATTTTTTTAATTATACCTTAAATTTACTCAATTAAATTGGCGTGATCATGACGTAAGGATGATGCTTGACAGTCACACGTTGGCTACCATTGTGATCATTCTTTCATATTTCATCGGGAGAAATAGGATGAATGTATATGAAAAAAGAGATAAAACAATAATTAAATTAATTGGAATTATTAATCATCAATGAGATTATGAATAAGACCCACGCCACCGTCCAGAATCATCTAACAACTTTGACAGTTTCAAAACCCTACTGGGATGGTACAATCACAAGAGAGTGGCATCGTAGTCAAGGTCAAGGGCAATAAAAATCGTGGACGTCATTATCAAAAAGAAGGAAGAAAAAAAAAACAAGTGGACGAATTTTGCATAATGGAAGTTAAGATGGAACACGAGGTAAGACCGCAAGAATAAGAGGGCTGTATCAACCCAATTTCGCTGTCCAAATAAACAAACTCTTTTAAGTGAGGAAAGCTATAATACTATTATCTTCTATTAAAAAAAATTAAATTTTTAAATAAATTATTAATTAAAAAATTATGAGTAATAATATCATTGATCATTCTTTTAGTTTTTTTCTATTTTTTTTTATAAAATTTTATATTGTTTGACTAACTCTCATTATCAAGATATAAGATAAGATGGGTAGGATTTTTTTATATATAAAAATATTTAGATAAATTTAATAACTATCTTTTATTAATATTAAAATATAACCTATAGTTTATAAAAAATTTATAAAATTATTTATTAAATATTTTTTTATAAAAATAATAAAAATTAAACTCACACTATTATAAAATATAAATATATATTTTATTATCTATATCAATTTTTATTAATAAATAGGGAGGAAGAAAGGCCGTTGGAGTGAGGGAACAGGCGAGCCACACTCATTTCAGGCTAAGCCAATTGGAAGCTAAGCCGTATTATTTATAATGACATGGCCCTTATTTAAAATTATATATTGTTAGTCGCTGCACATGAAACGAAATTAATTAGCTCCACCTGCGTACTCACAACATTCAAGCTTCATTATGTCCTCTTCTTTCTCTTGAGAACCACACCTTTCATTGGAATATTCTTGACAAATTCCTGCTCCAACTGCTTTACCAAAATCACCCATAAATTGCATCTTATTTATTATTATTCTTTTTCTTGCATCATTTCTTATTGCTTGAGAACTAGGCTCAATTCTTCCAACAATTACTCTGCTGTTATTAAATAAACAAAAATAATAATTACGTGGAATTAATAGGGCAGAATCCTGCTAACAATTGCACTGCATCTATTAAAATATATAAAATTTATTTTTTATCATTTTATAAATATAATCATTAGAACATCACCACTCTTGGAACTGTTTAGAAAACTCTCAAGCCATCGTTTAAGAAGCATTTTTATATTAAATTCCTCTCACGTACTTATTTAAAATCACTTTAAAAAGCTAATTCAAATACCCTCTAAAGCTCTGATATAGTTTAATGAGAGAATTTAAGCAAAATCATAGGCAACGTATTATATAAGACACTGTTGAAGGAATTCATCCACAGTGGTGAACTTGACGTCAGGATAGAGCTGCGAAGCCTCCACTCCAAAACATGGTTCTAACTCATGGTTCTAACTCAGTGACTGGGTACCATGGTTATAAAATTAATTTTAAATAAAATTTTAGTTTAAAAAATTTTTATATAAATAGTTATTTTTATTTAGAATTAATTTTAGCCAAAATTATAGTTTTAAACCATAGTTTTAAATAAGCTACTGAAAATAATTTTTGAAATAGTAAAAGAGCTTATGGACTATCCAATTACTATTTGACCTTTACTTTTTTTATACCCTTTCTCCTCTCTCCTCTCTCCTCTCTCATCTCTCTTTTTCATCATATCTCCTCTTTCCTCTCTCTTCTCTATACTATCTCATCTCTCATATTTTTTCTCTACCCTCTCTCCTTTCCCCTATTTATTTTCTACCATTTCTCCTCTCTCATACTTTAATCAAATCATACAATTTTTTATAATTTATTAATATAAAGAGTAATTCTACTACTAATCATCCAAATATCTCTATTTCCATAATCTATTCTCAAAAAATTAATCCAAACATGCCCTCAGTTAGTTTGATCTCCCTTCACAAAACACGAATGTCCTATATATTGACAGTGACACTACCTCCGGATATGACGATTCTGCTTTCATATATTCATGCATCCAACCAACTTCTTCAATTATAACATCGTCTATAGATATAACTAATTGATCTTTTCAATGCTTACTCACCTTGGATCTGCTTCAGGAGTTGTTCCTCAGGAACATAGACCCGTTCAAGACACTTACCAATCTTCTTCTCCCACAGGGATACAAGCTCATTGTATGAGTAAATATTAGCCTCTGGCTTTGCGTACAGAGTCTTGCTCAGTGTTGTTGCATCATCCACTGGTTTTATTGTATACATCGCAATATCTTCCTCCTTGTTGAAAACAGCTGTGCATGTTCACATAAAGAGTACTATTCTATTCTTCAATATTTCTATTCTTCTTGAGGTAATAAACAAAATACGTGGTTCTGAATATTGAATCACCTTTGGGATTTCCGTCCCCCAAGATCACATGCAACTATATCTCTTGGGGGAACAGTGGCACCAGATTGGCACACACTTGGAAGGAAATAACCAGAAAAGAAGAAGTTGCAGATGTAGGTGTAAGGAATAGCAAACACAGTTTTTGCAGGATCCACTGTATTCACTCGATCCACATCGTTCCCAAACTTTGAAGGAAGGAATCTCTGGGTACGTATGTAATAATTAGAGTAAGCATTATTCCACGCACGCATGTTGTTATATGTTACTAACAAATTAAAATGCTTATGAACGTACCTTAATATTTCCAGCTTCTTTAATGGCAGAAATAATCTTGTCTTGATCGGCTAACAGCTTGAAACCTACCGTGCTCACCACCACATCCACTTTTTTAATGGCCTTAATAACCAAACTCTCATGATCAAATAGATCTCCCTGACAGTGAAATTAGCGGCATTTAGAGAGAGAACTAATGTTAAATATTAATTAAGGAGGAGTATGATCATTGAGATTTTAATAAATTAATACTTACAGAAACAAGGTCTTGAATTTTTCTATGATGGGTGACTTTGCAGGGTTGGAGAGAGAAGACTCTCGGACTGTTGGGTGGCCGGTGACTGCACTCGCTTCCACGAGGAACTTCCAGAGGTATCCCGTGCCTCCGATGTGAAGAGAATCTTGGTAGGTGCGGCCATCAGTGGTGAACTTTTCGCCGGTGAGAATGTTACTGATGAGACAAGCCAATTTGTGAGTGTATCGGGGAATGTTAAGTGACTTGTGAAGCTATATGAACGTGCACGTATGTTTCGGTTCATATTCATATATATATATATATATATATATATAACTTGTGGCATTATTCATAAAGTTATGATAAATGCTATCATTCATCAAGGTAACAAATTATTGGAGGAAGGTGAGTCACCAGTCGCTCGCTTGCGCAAGAATTATTTACTTGATGAATGATAGCTTTTTACTTGAATTATTTACTTGATAAGGCTGTGGTTAATTATTGTTTTGTGACGGCCATGGCTTTTTACTTTTTTTCTTAAGATTTTCAATAATGGAAAAACAATAATTGGGAATCAAGCACATCTCGGTACAAGAGCCTTCGTTGTGTGATTCCTATGATTTTCTCAAAATTATAAAAAAAAAAAAACAAAGACAATAATGATTTGACATGACAAACAGATTGAACTTTCGCCTACATAAAATTTGGGTCCTGGTGGCGAAGTTGCATGACTAACCTGTGACACAATTATTCTATTGATTCTTGAGCTATGTTGATAAAGTAGGATATATTTGCCTAGAGACTTGTTGAGTTGTGTTTTGCATCATCCCCTAAGCGTCCACGTAGGCTAGGTGCCCAATCAGCTGCCACATATGCTCTAGATCTAGTCAGCAACCACATCACAGACATGTAGGACACTTGTCCCATTCATCATCAGTCACCCGTCCACCTCAGCATCCATATAGGATAATTGTTGGTCTTCATCTATGTCACCACTCTTACACTCTACCTCAACAGACACGTATGTCCCAGTTGTCAGTATGCATGTCATTGACACGTAGGACCTTAGTCTTAGTCATCATCTCCATCATTTGCTAAGTTAGCAGCACCCACATCACCTCACATGTAGGACCTTAGTCCCTGTCACCCGTCCACCTGAATGACAATGCCCACATTGACTATATGCCCAATCATCATCCCATCAACCATCCACCTCAGCTGCCACGTATGTTGTGTCCCAATCATCAGCCTTTGGCATCATCCACGTCACCTGAAACGTCGGACCTTAGTCTTAGACATCATTCTCGTCATGTCTGCCACCTTAGCATTCATGTCAGCTAGGTGCCAGGCATCTTCCCTATCACCTCTCCATATCAGCTGCAACGTATGCCCAAATTTGAGTCATTGTTCCCATCAGCACCACATCACCTGACACGTTGGACCTTAGTCCCAGTCACCTCCCTATCACGCTAACACGTCAGCATCCACGTTTGCTATGTGCCTATCTTAGTCCCTGTCACCCTGCCACATCCGCCCTACGTCACTGTCATCGGCCTAGTCACCTGACACCTCTAGTCATCATCCCATTCACTTAGCCCATCACTTGACACGTCATACCCGGTCTTAGCCATCCGCATAGTCACCGGCCACATCCCCTGAAATCTAAATGGGGAAGAAAGGCTTCATGGAGATGAACTGCGATCACGGGATTGAAGAAATGATGGGTCTTTGTGGCTATTTCAATAACCTTTTCAAATTCTCATTCTGATTCGGAAGGCCTAAACAGAGAAAAGTTAAATTGTTGATAATGGAGACGGTGATGGAGGACGTAGAAGCGTATAGTTACAGAGAAGTGAGGCTCCCGTCTCTGATTCCGAAGGTGTCTCCATCAGAGCTTGAGAGGGAAACAGGACAACGACGAAGAGGAAGAGCCATCATGGTAGCCATAGATCACGGCTCTAACAGCAAGCACGCATTCGATTGGGCTCTCATCCACCTCGTTCGCCTCGCCGATACAATCCATCTCATTCACGCTGTCTCTGGTTAGTTCCTAATTTCATAGGATTTTTCACCTATCTCATTTTCCTTCAAAACATAAATACTCAAGAACCACTTTGCACATGTTCTGACGATTGAGGAAGCAAATTCTGGGAAAATAATGTGACCTAGGGATCAAATTGTGATATTTCTCTTCTTTCTTTCTCTTTCATTTTAATATAAACCCATTACTAGAATTTGCATTTGATCATGAAAGTTTTTTGTTATTTTTTTCAGACATGAAGAACCAAATTGTTTACGACATCACTGAGAGCCTCATGGATCGATTAGCGGTTGAGGCTTATAAAGTCGCAATGGTTTGTTCCCCCTGTTATTAACCTATAATAAACATTTGAGAGCGCTTTGAGGAGCGATATGATATCTTCATAGTGATTAAGAAAAGGAAAATAAGACAGACTAATTCCCTTGTGGTCCATGGTTTAAGCTTAAGATTTCCTGTATTGATGCAATTTTCAACATGGTGAACTTATGTATTGGATGGAATCTGAATAATAAATTGTTTATTAGGGCCCAAACTTGTTGTCATATTATTATTTTTCCGGAATGAAAAGAGACAAACTAGCAACCCTTTACTTTTTCACAAAGGAAGGATCATCGTCCTCCCAAAGTGTGCTGCCAATGTGATACATCAGCTTGGAGACGCCAAAATGCCTACATTCCTTAAAAAATTCCTGAGACTCAGACTTGGCAATTCGACTTTAAACCTCTTTTCAACAGTTGGAGTGTTTTTTTTGGAAACCAGAAAACATCTATTCCCAAGAGTTTCTTGTCATGGATCTCAAATCTTTAGTTGCTTTATATAAATATATATATATATATATATATATATATATATATATCAACAAACAAATGCAGTGTGTACTGAATACTGATACTGAGGGTGGAAGCAGGTGAAGACAGAGGCTCGGATTGTAGAAGGTGATCCAGGGAAAGCAATCTGCAAGGAAGCAGTGAGAATCAGGCCAGCGGCGGTCGTCCTGGGAACCAGAGGCAGAAGTTTAATTCAAAGGTTTAGCTTCCCACTTTTCTCCCTCTTTTCTGAGAGATTATGAAGCTGTTCCATTCTGTCAAAGATAAATAAATTAAGCTACTCATAAATGAACATGTAAACATGACAAAGGTGTGAGAAATGAAAAATATGTCTGACATGTCTCTCAGAAGTAGCACCATGGTTTTGAATTTCTGGTGTTCTTATGTGTGTGAATGTCTACAGTGTACTGCAGGGAAGTGTGAGCGAGTACTGCTTTCATCACTGTAAAGTAGCCCCCATCGTGATAGTTCCTGCAAAAGGTTTGTGCTCCATTGCAGTTCTTGTAGCATTTTTCCTGGCACATCAGCTATGGAATCTGAACAATTTTAATTTCTGTGATTGCAGGTGCTGGGAACGAGTCGGTCATCTAATGACTAAACTAACATCATAGATTAGTGGCACGAAAATGTGATTCGATTTGTTTACACCATCTGAAATGAAGGATGAGCATTTAAATATTAATGGAGTTTTTTAATACATCAATCAAATGTTATTAAAAGACTGTTTGTAGTCGTATATTATGCTCAAATGAATTGGATGAACTTCAGCCTCGGATCCAATATTTAAACGGACCCATGTAGATTCAGGCACATAAATATATCCACACATAACAATGTAAGTGATATATAACCAAAAAACGAAAAAACAATGTAAGTGATATTTAAAGATTACTCATTAGGCATCTTATCCAAAGGGGACCTACAACTTCTAACTAATGGGAGAGCTTTTCATGCCGCTAAAGCACATGACCATTGGGGAACAGTTATCACATTGAAGAGTGAAAATCTTGCATTCTTGGAAGGATGGTGAATAATTTAGACTAATTTCTTGAGGTATGAAGGAAGAAAAAACACATCGTTTAGACCGTTGTTTGGTTTGGGAAGAAATAAGGAGGGAAATAATGATCATGCAACCTTTCTACATCACCTTTAGTTTGCTCAAGTCTTGAAGAAATCCGACGTGGGAATCTAATCTGTATCCATATATTTATTAAATTAATATATAGTCAGTAATGGATACGAGCCGCAATGCACGACCACACCATATAAAGATATGTTGAATGCTTAAAAGGCTTCCCCGGTCAAATCAAGGTGATCAAATTGATCACGAAATTGTGGAATTTTCTTTCTTTATTTTTTGGTGCATGAAGACCCAAAAAAGCACGAGTTAGGACTAGATAAGTATCTATGGATGCCTTTACTAGCTTCGTAAATCTTACTCGACCAAAAAAAGGGTGAAGGAAAATAATGGAGCCGGTGATGGAGGACGTGGAAGAGTACAACTACAGAGAAGTGATACTTCCGTCTCTAATTCCGAAGGTGCCTCCACCAGAACTTGACCGGGAAACAGGTGAACGAAGAAGAGGAAGAGACATAGTGGTAGCCATAGATCACGGACCTAACAGCAAGCACGCTTTTGATTGGGCTCTCATCCACATCTGCCGCCTCGCCGACACTATCCATCTCATTCATGCCGTCTCCGGTTAGAACATCTCTCCCGATTTGATTGCTTTTTTGTGTCTCGTTAACGAAACATAAGGCTAAATTGATATTTCACCGGCACAATATATGTAAATTTTTTGTTAATTTCAGACGTCAGTAACCAGATTGTTTACGACACCACCCAGAGGCTCATGGAGCAATTAGCGGTTGAGGCCTATAAAGTCGCAATGGTTAGTTTTCTTCTTATAATCTCAGAGCGCTTTGAGTATTCCTTGAGATTTCTGTCTGGACTTTAATTAAAGGGGAAAGAATTAGGTCGGAGATAAATCCTTTTGCGGTCCATGGTGCAAAAATTTCCTGTATTAATCACGTACGGTAAAATGTCGGGAAGAACTGATGCCATTTTCTCTATGATTCTGGTGCTGCTTTTGATTATGGTGGAAGCAGGTGAAGACGGTGGCGCGGATTGTAGAAGGTGATCCTGGAAAAGCAATCTGCAAGGAAGCAGAGAGAATCAAGCCTGCGGCTGTGGTTCTGGGAACCAGAGGCAGAAGCTTAATTCAAAGGTTTTCCCTTCCCTCTCTAGTGTCCCTTGAGATTGAGACATTCTTAATCAAAGATGAATTGATCATTAATAAATGTGTAAATCTGACAAAAAATGAAAATTGGGCCTGACATTATTTATGCAATATGCTTCGAATAGCCAGTGAATTTGTCAAGAACTGAGAATTGAGTACAACTTTCTAATATATGCTTCAGCAAGTCACAAGATATGCTTTGAAGTGTTTATGTAATTATTATTATTATTATTTTGAATCTGTGGAGTTCTTATGGGTGTAAATATGTATTCAGTGTACTGCAGGGAAGTGTTGGTGAATACTGCTTTCACCACTGTAAAGTAGCCCCAATCGTGGTAGTTCCTGGCAAAGGTGCGTCCTTCTTCTCCATTAGAATTCTTATGAGATTTGAACCTCTTTCATTTCATTGAATTTCTTTGGTTGCAGATGCTGGAGACGAGTCAATCATCTAATGCCTACTACATGGGTCCTCACATAATATTTCTCAAGCTTGTGCTTTGTATTAATTTGTTGTTTGATTGGATTATATGTCTAACATTATAGACTAGCGTGACCAAAATGCTGGAGTCTCTCATGCATCAAGTGAAGATGGAAGTGTTTGAAATTTATATTGAACAATATCCATTCCTAGAGTTGTCAATTGAGAATTATATTTAAAATTTGAATACCCGATTTACAACTGAGACTCCAGAATTTATACGGTCTGAATCAATATTTGTAATTCATTTTTTTAAAAAAATTATCGAAAATTTAAATGTCATTGAATTAATAGTTTGCAATATAACTATCATCAAATTTTTTTTTTTTTTTGGTACAACTATCATCAAATTGGTTTGATTGCTAGGACCATAGAGTTCCCCTTGTGGCCCAGCCCATTCGTCTGCTTCAGGGGTAGAATGAACTTCCAATAAGTTAGAATAAAAATAAAAATATCACTCATAGTCCATAGATTCAACTGGTGAAAGGTAAGATATATGATTATTTAGAGTTTATTCAATCTCTAAGAAATATTATTTTTTTGTGATTCTAGTTGGACATTTGGAGAGGTATCCTAATTCTCTAGTACTTAGGTTTACTCCTGAGCTATTGGATTAGGGATGAGCTTAACTCTTTTTTAAAAAATTTTGTACAAAAAAAAATAAAAATATCTACCCCTCATCAAATTGGTTTGATTGCTACATGTATGTTTAGTAGGATAAAAGAAAAGAGTTTAAGATAAAAATATGTTTTAAAAATTTATTTGATAAGTTAGAAATAAGTATAGAATTAATGTATATTTTTTTATAATTTGGGGTAAAATGACCTAAAATAATTTTTTTATAACTTGAAAATGGTTAAAATTAATTAGGAATTTTATAACTTGAGATAAAATAATAAAAAATATTTAACTTACACTTCTCCCATCTCATTTTTCAACTTTTTTTTATAGAATTGAGATAACTCAAAATACTAAAAGTATAAGTAGCTTACATTATACCAAATAAGATAAATGGGTGATTCTATTTTCACTTTCACTTCTATGTTACCAAACATGGCCATAGATTTTTTTTTTGTCTCCTAGCCTATTAGGATGCTTCATGGGTAGAATGAACTTCCAATAAGTTGAATAAAAAATAAAAATATCTACCCTTGGTCTATGGGTTCGACTTGAAGCGTATTTGATTTATGAGGAATACTATTTTATTATGGTTTTAAACCTAGTGCTTGGGGAAGCATTCTAACTCTTAGGTACCTAGGTTTATACCTAAAGGTAACTAATCGTTTACTCTACTCAACATTAGTATCGTCTAAGAGGAATGAAGACTTCACCCTATCATTGAATCATAGATGAGTCCAAATCCTTTCTAAAAATTTTAGTATCAAAAATAAAAATAGCAGCTGAGTTAAATCTAACAAATGAGGTTAATTCCTCATAACATGGTGAACTAATATTTAAATCTCTATAGGAGATATATTCACATTTAGTGTCTAATAGTGTCTCGAATTAGTATTATTTTTAAAAGAAAAATACTTATGATTAATAATAAAAAAAATAAAAAGAAGAAAACTAACCAAAGTTAAATTTAACGAAAAAGACTAATTATTCACAATATGTTAAATTAAAATTAAAATTTTTATTAAAAGATATATTTATATTTAGTGTGTTGGAAGCTTCCTATAAGTTTAATAAAGGAAGGAAATGTTGTGAAGCAAGGAAATTTGAATGGTGATTCACATAAGGTTGAGCATGTGAATGCAGAAAAATGGGGAAGGTAAAATCCAAAAGGAGCTATGAGTCACAATCTAAGAGGAAACAAAGAGAATCAAAGAGAGGATCTATGGCTATGCCCGAATGGATAAGCGTTCCCCACACCCACACACCCCCAATTTGAAAGAAAAGTCATAGATAGAAGCTGTAATTAGCAACCTTAAATGGTCCCCCTATCTCCCCTTGAGATGCCCTTTTCATGCTTATTAAGACACCATTTTACTTCTCTCTCTCTCTCTCCATCATTTGGATCTTCTCTGTCTGCTTCTTTCAATCCACCGTCCCTCAAATGGGTTTTCACAAATTAATCATATTAAGTCATTATGAACCTTGCTCATTGCAAGAGGTCAATTTGAAATACAGAGAAAGGTTCATCTTCATTAACATATAAATTCAAAGGAAAACGATTTTCAAGGATTGCCACAAGAACAAGAGCAACACATCACGCCAATTGTGGCCATTGGTTTCTTAGTTTCCTTCCATGAATTTATGATAATGCTTCGGATTCTTTGCATCATGACATGTTTTCATTACATATTTTGAATCAAATTAAAGGAACGTAAAATTATTGAAGGCACTGTGATAATGAATGAAATCTGTGTTCTTGGTTCTTATGAGTCCATCAAGAACCGAAACCAACAACATGCAAGTGGAACTATATTCCTTGATTTCTATGCAAATTGACCTTTGTCTCTTTTCCCAACATCCCAACATTTAGCCATAGCCATGAAAATTGAACAGAATCATTCATAATTCATTTGAGACTGTAGAAGAAGTTGAGAAAAAACGAAGGTAATAAATTCAACGCATTCAAATTCCTACCTATCTCCCTCGTCTTCCCCTCACAATAAAAGCTATGAATCTATCATTCTGTGCCATTGTTATCACTGTCTCTTTCAAATGACTATCATTCTGTCCCCATTACTTTCCTCTCAACTCGTTCACTATCACTGTCTCTTTCATCCATGTTCCCTCCCTTCTTTTACAGTTTTACCGCCTCCATATCACAACAATTGACTCGAAAATGACCAAATCTTAGCTGAAATTAACCAAGTTTTAGTTAAAAATAATGAGATTTCACTGGGAAACAGTCCTTATATCATTATTCAAGGTCCTAAATTATCATTTTCCATTTTATTTATTCCCCCATCATGATGGATCATTGGATACCTCTTCATGCACTCGTAGGCACTTTCATTCAAGAATCAAACTTGATTAATTCCTCCAAAACGTTTGACTCTTGAAAACAATTTTTTTTAAGAAATAGTTGCATCATGTCATGCATAATTGGCTATTTGTAATTATTAGGAAGTGTAATAGAGGGTGATGAAGTTAATTAAAAGGTTATGTACTAAAAAAACAAGTTAAGAAAGTTATTATTGTGATCTTATTTATACAATGGAGTGAGTATACAAACAATAATATATGGTTATGTACTAAAAAAACAAAGAATTATAACAATAAGCATCCATTGGAACTGAGAAAATTCATCCCACAAATTGCCATTATAACTTATAGTCTACATCTCCATCTTTGGATTGCTAGCTTCAACTGCACCTGCATACCACATTCAGAAAGAACAGAAAGTGAGTAACTTTGCTATAATTAATTATACTAAGAGAAAGGGGAAAGAAGAAAAAGAAGAACAACAATGTAAAAGAAAACAGTTGCAGAGAAAAAGTGTATGGGGCCTCTCATGTCTCTATCAGTACTTGTTCAAAAATCTACTCGGTTTTGTTTTTCTTTCTTTCACTCAGAAATGACAGGAGGAAAAAATGATTTGACAGCACACAAATTATAAGATCATGTCATATTCAAATAAATCTCTAGTATATACCTGTGAATGGCTGAGAAAGAAAGGATGATGCTGCTGCTCGTTGTTGATCAAACCCCACATTGATTAGATTATGAAGATCAGATTCATAAGTAGAAGATGGTAGAAGATGCTGCAGTTCAGTTAAAGAATCATGAGAAAACTGATTGATGATTATATTTATGGCAGAAGTTGAAAAGGAAATGGATAGTTCTTAATTATTGCACAGTTGAGAGACAGAAAGAATGAGTGATGAGTTTGCCTTGAATGCATCGTTCACACTTGCCTTTTTTACTGTAGCATGCAAATAACAAGAGAACATAATTGTTTAGATAAGAAGAGGAGGAGGAGGTGAAACGTACAGGGAAACAGCAGGATTCAAGAAACGTTTCGGGGATTGAAGAAAGAGGAAACTGTTGTTGTTGCCCTGAGTTGTTGAACTGAACATATGCTGATGGATGATTGTTCATGTCTGATCCCATCCCAAATGTTGCAAAACTTGGACCACCACAAGTACTAAAAACCTGTGATAATTAACATAAATCTCGTAAATATTAAGAACTAGGTGTCTTGCCGTGTTGTTTGATGTTTGTATTTGTTGTGGTTTACCTCTTTGGAGAAGAGATCATCAAGGTTGAAGTCAAGTGCTGGGTTTACAACAGCTAATTTCATGGACAAGAACTGCAGAAACAGAAAGAGTGAAAGTGCCATTAATATTTTCAAAGGAAAACCAGAAATTGAATTGAAAGGGATGATCAAACTCCAAATTACCTCTACTTGGCGTTGAAGAGATTGAACATAGTTAATGATCTCATCAAGCATTCCAGCTTTCCCTGTGATTTTGTTACAACCTGGTACTAAATCCTGCAAATGCTTCATTCTCTCACTGATCTTTTCTCTTCTAACCTGCATCGATCAAAACATTTTGTGTTCATTTCTCAGGAAAACAAATGGAAGAAAGAAAGAAAGGAATTGAATTGTCGTGAAGCTATTATGGTGGGGAATCAAGGAACTTACTCTTTCTGCTAGGCTATGGCTGTCAGTGGCTTGGCCACGCCGAGCTCGGACTTGGATGTAATCTGTCTTTTGAACCTCTGACGCCTTCGAATTTCCCTTTGAGGTTACTCCACATGTTTCTTTGCTGCTGTTAACTTTGTTGGTTGTTGTGTTCTTGCTGCTATTTTGCTCTGTTATTTTCGATTCTCCTTCTTCTCCACTTGCTTTCATCTTCTTCTGTTTGTTTTCACTCTCTGCAACAACCTGAACAGAAACAAAACCCACCCATGATTCTTCTTCATCGCTGGTTCACCCAAAATGACACTTACAATTACCTCATAAAGTAACTCTACTAAAACACACCTTAGAGCTATGACCCTTGTCGGATTTTCTCTTCTTGAAGCTGTGTTTCCCACATGCAGAGCTCATCTTCTCCTTGTCTGAAACAGAGTCTTTGCCTCTGGGTTCTTCAGCTGCTGCCATGGAAGTCGTTGAAATTGCAGAACTGGCTTCAAAGCCAGGCGACCCGAACCCGAAACTGGGAAAGTGGAGCTGGCTGAGCTCGGGCTTGATGGACTTAGCGACGACCTCGCCGAGCGCAGAATCACCATAAAAGCTCTGGTTTTGGTGATATTGTTGTTGCTCTTGTTGCCATTTCATCCTCATCCTTTTCCTTTCCAACACCGTCATGTCGGAGCAGTTTCCGGTGAAATTGCTGGAGGAGTTGAGACAGCGCAACATGTCGTGAGGCGAATGAAAACAACAGATCAGGAAGTACGTCGCAGAAGGTAGTGGCTCTAATGAAAACAACGGAGGAAGACAAGTACAGCAAAAGATATTCTATAAGTTGGAATTCAGAAGAATGACTATGCCCAATAGAAGGAGCTCATGAGTTCATGTGAAGCCAAGGGACAAACGAGAGAGACAAGTGAAATGAAGCGTTTCAGGAAGAACAGGTTGGGAGGTTGGGTATTTATATACAACAAAAGTGAGCTCATTCCACAAAATGTTAACTTGGAAATTTATATAAAACATAAAATAAAATATTATCTTATTAAATAGGATAGATATGAGATTATTGTGCTCTATTTATTATCAACATTTTATTTAGTACTACTCATCTTATTAATATAAAATATAATTTATATTATAAATTAAATTTTATATTAAAGGTAGAAAGAATAGTATATAAATATGAATCTTATAAATTTTGTTAGACTTATGTTTACAAATTTCCAGATTACTCCATTGATCACAAGGAGATGAAAAAGTAAATCCCCCGCTTATACATGCATATTAAATAAATATTAAGAAAATTAATGCAAATAATATATATACCCATATATCTATAAAATATATTAAATATACTAATCATTAGTTGAATTTGTTTGTTTAGGAAGATAATGGGATGCCATGCAATAATGCATGGTAAAAGTTGTTAAATAGGAAAAAAATGTTTAAAATTTTTGTGAATTAAATTATAATTTTATGATTCTAAAATTATAATTTTATGTAAATTTATGACACTAGCTTTTGAGTGGATAAAAATATTTTTAAATTATATATATTTTGTTTGTCTTTTTTTATATCATTTTAATTATGATTTTTTTGATAATTTATCTATTAAAAAATTTATTAATGTAATAATTATATAAATCCTTTTTTTATTATTTTTTTTAAATTATTCTTTAAAATTAATTTTAAATTATTTTTTCTTTTATAAACTCTAGCTAAACGAAACCGGCTTATGATGAGGAGTGAGGATGAGGGAAGTGGGGCGGAGCGCCAACCAAGCTAGCTAGTCTGTGGGCGCTGGGCCCCACATCGACATGACCGTCAGGTGACTCTGTCCTCCCCACCTTTCCTAAACGATGACGTTTTCGCTTAATTGTTACTCCTTTAATTTGCAGGAATTAATTTGAACGCATTTAAAATCTTACAATTCAACATTAAATTCTTATTAATATTTAGTTTCTTTTATAATCTGAAAATCTCTTAGTCCTTCACTTATCTCTTGACTCACTTCAAATCACCTAATATTACTACAATCTTTTTTTTATTTTTTCATTTAATGAAGAGTATAATTCCTTTGCAAACTTAGAACAGAAAAAATATTTACATTTTTTAATAAGTATATCTCTTAAAATTTAAATTATATTATTTTATTTATTAGCAGACACGAAATATATATAAGAAACTTAAGAAGTTAAAAGATAGAGTAAAAATCTAAGCTCATGATGTAGATATACTGCCTATGTTATTGTTTATATCACCATGAGTGCAGTGGTGTCTCTGTTTCGTTATTGCTGTTGTTTTCTAATATCTTAATATTTGTGTCACCAAAAAAATAATTAGTTATTTTTAATAATAGATTTTTTTTAAAAAAAATTGTTTGCTCGCAACCATTCATATAAAACAAGAAAATGTTAAATTATCCAGTAAGTCAGATCGCTGTCTTTCTATTTTTGGGCATCCGAATCTGAATCTCCTTTTTAGGAAATCTAAATCACAAGGGACTGCTCATAATGTAAGTCTAATAACAATTCACATCAACACCAACGTATTTAAATATTTATATTCTTTTGTCTTTTTTAATAACATATTCTTTAAATATCAATACGACTAAAGACATTACGGAGAATTACTCAATTTAGCTTTTCAGTGCTCAATTTAAGACTCCATTATTTTGCATACATAACTTTGATCTGTTTGAAGCTCATTTCAATTCGGCCCTTTCTCTATAGACTGCGTGGAAAAATGTGTCATATGCATCCTGAATCGTCAACCCCCGTCCGTCTTTAACAATTTATCTGGCAGGTTCTTTTCATTGTGTAAAATGTATATCTATATATACCATATTTTCTTACGTATTAGATAGTTCTTTTATAGGGCTCTTTTTTAACTGATTCTATAGGGCCTTTAACTGTATGTAATATGTAAAACTATCGTTTTATCTAACATCATTTTGTCTTTTATTTAAAAAAAAAATAGAGAGAAAAAGACATTATTAAACATCTTACCAAAATTAAAGAGATGTGATTAAAGCATTAGCTTTATCTTTTTGGAAAACTCGTGCACACCACTATAGACCGTTTGGTTTAGCTTATAGAAAAGATTTTATGAAGAAAAAAAAGTGATTATAAATAATAACTTTTAGAAAAGAGTTTTTAAAAAAAAAATTAAAGAAATAAATGTTTATATAGTTATCATCATAATAGCTTTTATAATTGATAAATTATTAAAAAAGATATAAGATCAACAAATATAAAATTGATCTGAAGGGAAGAATACAATGACATCCGACAAGTTCTAATCTGCAATGGAAGAAGAACGACGAGTTTCGATCTACAAGGGAAGAAGAACAACAAATGAAGATAGGGAAAGACAATGGAGGAAGGCATGGGTTGAAGAAACCTGGAAGAGACAAAAGAGAGAAATCGCATAGGAGAAATGGCAGAGAGAGTGACAGAAGGCTAAAGGTTGGAGGAGGGAGTGTTGACCTAGAAGGAGTGGCAAAAAATGATTGAGATAAAATGGTCATTATACAATTCAAAAATCATTTTCCCCACCTAGAAACTAATCCCATAAACTTATATAAAATTATGGTTTACTCTATAAACTATTTCTAAACATTTAATAGCTATTTATTTAATTTTTAGTCTAAATTATAGTTTAACTCAAAAATTCTTTTAGAACCATTGTTTAAAAAATAACCAAACAAGCCCTATATAGTATATTGGAGTGATTTAAACTCACCACTAACTATTCATAGAGGTAACATGTGACCAACTAATTAGACAGTGCAGTCATTGACTAAACTTTATTTTGAAATTGAAGAAAAATTTAAATGTACCTATATTTGAAGCAACAATATGCAACTCCAGGAATCACAAAGAAAAAATGTATCAAAATTAATAGAGGTAATCTTAAAAAAATATATAATTATAGTAACAGCCTTTAAGTTTACTTAAAATATGATTTATAATAAGGACAAACGGCAGCATTATTTATGATTAAAAGAAATGGCTTGTTAATAATATCATCCCCACTATGGATTAGTATAGGGTTATAGGGTGTTAGTGGTTTGTGGGAGAGGGCGTGCAGTTGTGCCAAGAAAGATTATGAAGGAATTAAATTATCATTAAGGCTTGTTAGGCCCTTCCCTAAACAGTAACCCTTATTTGTCTTTTAGCTTTGTTCTTCATCACTTACTTTCTACTCTGTGCAAACTTGTCAACTTTGCAGTTCACCAGTCAGTAATGAAGAATAGTTAATGTCACTTTGGAAACCAAAAACTCAATATTTTAATTAGATAAGAACAGAGTCCATTTCAACAAGTAAATGGAACGTCCTTGTGACAAAATTATACAAGAAAAGTGAATTTATCAACAAATTAATTTAATATATATTTTGGATTACTACTTTTAGAAAGGGATTGATAGACTAACAAGTGTAACTGATCCATTAGAGTGACATGTAATCCTATGTTAGGAATTGACCTTCTCATTAAACATATACTGATTTTTTTTCTTTCTTTATTATTTTTTTGGCGGCCACTGGTTTATCTATACAAGATTGTTTTTTTTTTTGGCGGCTGCTTATAACATACACTGAGTTGATAGTGTAATTAATTCACTAACAATGTATGATATGCTGGTGATAATATATAATTCTATGTAAATTTTATTTTGTGTAAATAATTTCTTCAATTCTCCATCACTTTCGTTTGTGTTCTTCATAATCCAACACTGCAAAACTTCCATTTCCCCTCCTTCTTCTTCTTCTTCTTTTTTTAGAGTATTCTCAAGTCCTTTATATATATATATATATGGAGTCCATATACAATATATGTATATGGGTATATATATATCACACTTGCTCTTCAGACAATATACTTCTTCCTTTCCTTAATATAAAAATTAGATTAAGAATTTATCTTGAGATTATTTGGTAATAATTAACTAATTTATTTAATTATTTAATTTATCTATAAAAATTAACTAATTCTTATACTAGGATTAGAGAGATCGAGTATAACCCAATCATCATCTTGTCAATTATTTGGCCACCTCTAATTAACCTGGGTATCCTTAGTTTATCCTTCACTTGTTCTCCTTGAAATCAAGCGGCTAGCGTGCAAGTTAATGTTAACTTGTCTGTTTGAAGTGTTGTACCCTGCAAATTAATATTTCATGTCATAACTCAGTAGTTGATAATCATATATGAATAAATATGCTCCTCTAATTAATACATACATGTTGTGGCTCACACCTCAAGAGAACAAAATTAGGTAAGAGCTTATCCCTAGCTTGGCTGGTTTGTTGAGTGAAAAACGGTAAACACATACAAGTAAATACGTATGATAGATTCTGATCTGGTAAGCAAGTGCCTTAGCTTTATCAATAATGTCAATAAAATATTAATCTTCGTAATTATATAAACGGACAAAAGAAAAGAGCAAGTAAAAATGGCCAACCTAAAAGTTCCAAAAAAAAAACCCGCCCAGTGTAAAAGGCTCCCAACAGGTCAGATTCGAGGAATGATAGGTGTATGTTGTATAGTCTTACTCTCACAAGTGGAAAGACTGTTTTCAGAATATAAACCCTTAAACTCGAGGTAACATGACAGGAACCTCAGTGAAAATGAAAACAAGGGAAGGCGAGTGAAGGAGTTGGTAAGTTGTGAGGCATATAGAGTAGAAGATGTGTTAAAAAGTGGAAGGTCCACTCACAACTGTGAAATGTTATCTTATCCATTCGATGTGGATGCGAACTCATGTCATAATTGAGGCAGCCCCAGTTCAACATATGGCCTTCTTTCACAAGCACGGAATCTAACAATAATATATTAATATTTATTTATATACACAACACACTTTGTCATCTCTCAGATTTATCAGAATCCTAGTTCTTGCATGCAGGCCCTCCATCTCTTGATATTTATATATCTACGCCTAATGGAACAACGAAGAATTAATTATTAATATATATCAGAGAGTTTGAAGTGGAAGCTAGCTAGCTAGCTAGCTGCCAATGATGATGATACAGATGAACGCTAAATATGGGCTTCCCTTCTCGTCTTTATTAACTTCCTCTCTGATCAGCATTCCATCCCTGCAACTATTAATGGTCACATCATCCATTATGTTACTGTCTCACCCTTTGTTTTCTTTCTAAACTACAAAAGCATGATCTATATGTATGCAAATCTTACAAATCATATTATATCCATATATACATGATAAAATGGAACTATGTGGAGCATAGATATGTTTTTAATAAGAGCTGTTTATGCATGTAGTGTGTAGGTGCATGAACGAATGCATTTATAAAAGAAGGGTCAAAAAAGCAGGAGTGGTCAATGGCTCAGAGCAAAAGACGGTATATGAATGTGGAAGCTCCACTCCATTATTAAATGCCTCTACTAAAGACAATTCCCATATATACCTTCACCAAAAATCGCCATATCCTAGGACTTCCCTCTATATATTTCATCTTCTTTTTTTATTAGATAAATCTATGACATCACTCCCTTATTTCTTCATTCCCAAAATATGATGCTGTGTGTGTGTGTGTGTGTAGTATGTATGTATGTATGTAATGCTGTAATACGCAGTAGCATTATTTTGTTAAGAGATAATCATCATCTATATGCTGCATGATCCATTCTCATCTCATTTGCTGGAAATCGGAATATTTTGATAAAAGAGAGATTACAAAGTGTGAATGCACTGTAAAGTATTAAAAAAGTGTTGCCTTTTTCATAAATAGAAAGCAATGGACTATATTACATGTTTCGACTTCTTTCAGTTCATTGCCTTTACATATGTTTATATAAGAATAAGATCCAATACTGGTAGTATTCATCAAACAACATAAACATTCATATATAAATAAATCCATAGAGATAAGTGTAAGAGACAATATCACATGAAGGGGCTCTGGTACAAACATCAAGAACAAGGACATGACAATGCCATATGTTTGGAAAGATAGGTTTTTGAAGGGATACGGCTTGAGAATATTTTGGACCGAAAGCTATAAGTGAATGGGGAAGAGAGGGGACCATAAGATCTCAAGGCACTGCCCTTACAGTATCTTTGCCTTTCTTAATTAAAGAATAGCATATGGGTTTGTTCCCTTCATATATGTGTGCATTAATACAATATATACGTCTTTGTTCCCCTATTAAAATACTAAAGATCTTGCTATATCTTGATTATTTTTACTTGAGCACCAGTATCTTAGGCCTGCCTCTTTCAACTTACGCTGCTTCATTCTCAAATTCGAACTCGAGATCTCTAGTTAAGCTGTAACAACTTCCTTAAGTGCTTGGTAGTCGTTATATTTTGATGTCACTCTCTGAGTATTCACTCTTTCTGTAAATATGCTTTTCTGTTTCCATCCTTATCTCTATTTGGCTAGCCAGGCACCAAATGGTATTAATTAAACAAATGCCCTCGTTCTGAAAATATTATCTGTTCCATGCTCTGATGTTCCGGAAAGGAAAATATCATCTTTCAAGGTAACTCTTTCCATATTTTGATTCTTGTCTGTAATAATTGTTATGATTTCTAATGATAAATATTTGATGAGACAAACAAGTGATGATATTTACGTTTATGTCTCCTTCTGAAGTCATTCATCTATTGAGTTCCTTCAAGTTACTACCTTTGCTGTTAGATGTCAGCTCCCACTTCTTGGACCCCATCTCCAACAAACACACATGTAATGTTTCATCATGCAGGATTATTAAAACAGATATGTTTTCATATTAATAAACTTCACATTCACTACATACATGAATGCCTAAGTTTTCCTTTTTTATTTTGAATGAGCATGTGATTGCAGATAATAGGCCCCTTTGTGACACATGATTGAAGTATGTACTTGGGAGTAAAGTATGGTGGGGAAGGAAAAATTCCTTGAATAATATGATTGTGCCTGGTTAGGTGTAAGCAAAGTCAATTTGATTTTGAGAGGGCCAGCTGTATGGTATGTGATTTTTTATGGTTATTAAATAATTATAATATATGCTTGAAGAAGGGTCTTTATATCACTGAAGTAGTACATCAGATCTTGTCAATGTTATTATTGGATTTCTATTTTTTCAAGAGATTAATTCTCAGAAAACAAAAAAAGAGCATTCAATAATGATCTGCAACTGGGAAAACAAAGAACACACTCCAGAAGAAGCCTTGAGAAGAATATAATACTTCTGAATCATTCAATCAAGAAAAAAAAAATAAGAATGTGTAACAGATTAAGATCCCTATGCTTGCTTCTTTCTGCAGTGATTACTATGAACATATGAAGATTCACACACAAAAAAGAAGAAAAACATCATCTTTTTGTTTTCTCTTTCAGAATTTGGTCTTTTGTGATAGTATGAGGGTTCTGTGGTCCATACAAGTGGTTGCTGTCAATTTTGCCTTAGGCCTTCATAGCCTAATATGAAAGGCCATCTTCAACAAGTTGTGGTTGGTTTTAAATAAAAACAAAGGGTAATTAAATTGAAGGCTTAGCCCACTAAGCACAAAATGGAATAAAGTCATTAACAAATAGAGGCCTCTTATGAGACCCTTATCAAGAAAATTTCTGTTTTAACTATTGGATCTCTTGTAGGCGGGCGATTTAAATTTAATACTCAAAGCTATTTTGCATTGAAGCGAGCAAAAGCAGTCCTAGCTATTCTTTACTAACTTAATACATAAAAGGTGAGAACCCTCAAAGTAACAGTACGTTTGTTGTCATGTAATCTCGAGACTATAGGCTCGAATCTTAAAAACGGCCTCTCTACTTATAAAGGTAAGGCTGTGTATATCTGTCTCTCCCTATAATTCACTTGGTAAGAGCCTTGTGCACTAGGCCGCCTTTTTTTCTGCGGAAACAAGTCAAATGCAAAAGAGAATAAGGGGAAGTAGCTAGCAGCATCATGATGAAGCTAGGGCATTTGCATTGAAGTGTCAATTGCCATAAGTAGTAATCAAATGATCAAGTGGCATGACGACTAAACTTTCATATCTCAACCATAGCATCTCCTGAAAGAGACATATATTAATTAAAAGCAGCATTTATTTTACACTTTCTTACTCTCCCCTTATAGCTACACACCATAATTCCACATCCAACTTGCACAAATCATTATGGTGCAACAAGAGCAATATATTTGAGCTGATATGATTCTTATTGTTTGGTTCCTGGAATTTGGAATCTTTATCTCTAAACACTTTTTTTTCCTCCTTATTGCTTTTCTGTTTTGAAGCTCCTGTTCTATCTATCAACAAAGGAAGAGTCTCTGCAAAATCTGCATAATGCTTTTTGCAAGAGATTGCTGGGACCATATGTGTGAGTGAGTAGTCTGATTCAAGGGGTCATGAATGTAGTCATAATTAATTTATTTCCATTTCTGACCTTGCTTCCATGCCCAAAAGTCTGGGACCTCTCCTCTTGAAAAAGCATATATGCACCAATAATAACTGAAAACCAACATGACTTAAATTGTAGACCTTTCAGTGCTTTTAGGGTTTACGACCACTTCTCCATAGTTGAAAGGAATAAGCAGTAAGAATCCTACTGTTTTTACCATCATATTTTTTTCTTAAAGAAAAACATGAAGCAGGAGTCTTTTTTCTTTCTTCCCTAAATGATTCCAACTTTTAAAAGGTTTATATTGAGACTTGAGACTGAAGAAGCAGCTTTTGGGAGGAAAGAAAAAGGCCCCAAAAAGATAAAAAAATGAAAAAGCAGAGTGATGTCAAGTGTGCATCAGCCTCACATTAGTGGTTCAACTATTTGACTTGTTCTTTGAATTCATTTACATACATCTCACCTTAACTGATTCACATTAGACTAGAGATTTATAGACTTTTTTCCCCTTTTACAGTTTATGCCTCGAGATTTGAACCTAAAATAATACTCACATATTCAGTTTTACCACAAAACCAACCTCTTAGTTTCGGTTAGTAATACTATAGAGAAGTTTTCTGTCATTATCAACTGTTAGCATATGAATATGGAATTGTTCTGAGTTAACATTACAAATTCAGTTGTAGACGTCTGCGTAAAATCTGCATGAAAGTTCAGTAATTAAACTGATTTGAGGAATGAGAATATACTGCTGCACTGAAGTTTAAGTTATCTGTCATAATAATCTATCTTGATTTGTCAATTTTCTTTCTTGATCAACTTTAAGCCTCTTAATGCTTAACAAAATCAATGCCTTCAATAATTTGGAACCAGATTCATCTGACTTTTTGGGGAATTCGGATTCGCTCCATACTCATTTAAAAGCACCAGCAAGCACACTCCAATATCTGAGCTTGTGAGTGAGAGAGAGTGAAAACAGAAGTGTGATGGCATCTTCATCTTCTTCCAGTTCTGTGAGGAGAGAGAAGGATTCAGAATGGTGTTTCTGGACAGAGAAGCAGAACAAGGCGTTTGAGAAGGCACTGGCAAAGCACGATGAAGATACACCAGAAAGGTGGGAGAAAGTGGCAAGAGAAGTTGGTGGAGGCAAATCTGCATAAGAAGTTCAAAAACACTATCAGACTCTCTTGCATGATCTCTCTTACATTGAATCTGGACATGTTCCTATTCCTAAATTTTTTTGAGTTGTTCTGTTCACTAAAATTTTATCCCAACTACATTTAGATCTGAGTCATGTCACGCACTTAGTTATAGTATATGAGTCTCTCAATAGGGATTTTTTGTATATGTCAAAACTTAAACTCAAAACTTCATTTAAACGATACCGAACTACTTACTTCTCAGACTAACATGTTCCTATTCCTAACTATAAAACTCCATCACCCTCCACCATGCTTCATCACCAGTTACTGTTGCATGAATATGGGGGGATTTCAAAGGACGTTGGGCCCAAATAAAGACAACAAAACAAGATTAAACAAGAGACCAAGAGTCCAATACCCTTCTCTGTCTTATTGTGAACCCAAACAAAATAGAGGCCTGTTTTAAAAGTTAAAAATCAATCAACCCATCATCCATGTGTTTAACTAACAAATGGGTAAGACATACTATCATCTAAAATATATTCAATCTCTAGTGAGTATTATTTTATTGTGGTTCTAGACTCGATACTTGAAAAGATATCATAGCTCTTTGCTATCTAAGTTTACGCCTGAGGGTAATAGATGGCTCGCCTGCCTAATATTGATACCATTTATGAGAAAAGAAGACTTCATCCTACCATTAGATCGTTAGTGAGTTTAACCCTTTTGTAAAAAAATTTATACCAAAAAAGAAATCAATTAATGCCCCATTCAACTATCTTTTAATCAACATATAGTTAGTTTAGTGATATAAAGTATTGCTAAATTTCTTTGGGTTTTAAATTTGATTTCTATAAGAGACACATACGCTAAGAGAAGTAGCCACCAATTCTAAAACTCGGATATATAATAGTAAGATCTAGTTAATATTATAAAAAAATATTATTATTTTTTAGGATTTAAACCTTTCTATACATTTTTTTCCCAACAACAAAAGAATATTACCTCGTATCCTGCTGTTGTATGTTTTTTTTTCTGCTTCTTTGTCAACTAAAACACGTCATGACTAGTTTTCATTACTTTATTTCTGAAGTCAATTAATAGATTTTTTAACCCGAAAGTAAACTAATAGTTGGATCCTTCGTTCTGTCCTGGATGTCTATGTTCCAGGCCTAAATAAAAGAGTTAATACATAACAATTAATCACAGTATAAATTATATTAAATTGATAGCAAGACATGCAGTTCATAAATTTTGAAAATATGATTAATTATTGGGTGTCAAGTTCAAATTTCAAGATAAACACTAATATTACGTGTGGAAACTATAAATTTTAAAATTATACTGATCAGTTAGTCGGATATTTGGCAATAAGGTTTAAAAAAAGGTCATATGACAGTTAATAGTATGAAAAATGATTAATTCCTGAAACTATATATATCACGTTGGAATCGAGTTTCAGTTTATAATCATAAAGAATTGAGTGGCGTGGATCATTATCAGCTCTTTAATGATTGTATTAGGAATGTCCAAGACGGGGCTTACGGAGTAAATGAAGTAAATTGTTGTTTGCTTACCAAAAAAGAAAGGAAGAAGGAAACTTACCGAACTAGAGAAAGAGATCTTCTGGGAATGTCAAAAATTTTGTCTTTAAATTCAAGGACGAAGGGAAAGAATTGCAACCCATTCACATGCGATTCACTGGAAAGCTCTCTCTGTTTGGCGTTTTCTTCAAAACAGACACCACTCTTTAACCATTTATGGTTAAATTTTGGGAGGAAATTTCCTCATTGCTTGTGAATGTGGCAAATGAATGGAATACAATCTATAATTCACTTATTATTAGCCAATTTTTATAATTTTAACTCAATTATAATTTAGTATTTTAAATTGTATCCTTGTATTTTATATTACTAGATAATAATTTAATATTTTTAAAAGATTAAATATTTTCTGGTGGTGTAAGAAACGTCAAGAGGGCTAATTTTTTAAGATATGATGAGTGGTGAAAGTTATCATCAAAGCTGTTTCACGTAGAGGGGATTTGGTTGTTGGCTTGTTCAAGGGGCATGGACGCAGTGAAAATGACCCGACCAGAAGCAAGTGTGGGACGTGGCACTTAGTGAGTGGCGTATTCATAAGAAGAAGAGAGAGCATTCATCTGGAGAATGTTGGATGAGGTAATGAATGTTGCTTTTAGGATAATGTTCTCTGTTCTCTCTGTCGTTGGCAGTTGATCATAAGTGGAGAAGATAAGAGCGAGTGTGCTGTATTGTTTAGGTGGAATTACGTTTACATATATTCATTATAAATGAGGAGGAGGAAATTAAGCAAGAAATAAAACAAGACAAATGTCCTCCAAAAGCAACACCACGATAAAGACTACTAATATATTGAATCTAATGAATAAGATAATCATAATAAATTAATATTTAAATTATTATTGAGAGAGATGTTCAGTACACGTAGATAAATGTTGTACACATTGACAAGGGTATTTGGGAGAAGCAATTGCTAAGGACTAAGAGCTCATATTAACAATTGAAATACTTGGATTCTATACATTTGAAAGCATGGTTATATAAGGAAAAAAAAAAGAATTATATAATATATGGATAAGATAAAACTAAAACTTAACATTGGCCCATTTGAATAATATTTTAAAAAATGTTTAAAAAAAATTTGATAGTTTTTAGACAATGATTTCTAGATAAAAAAATAATTTTGAATAGATAAATTTTTGGATAATTATTTTTAAAAGTATTTTTATTATTAATAAATTACAAAAAAAATATATGATTATTAAATATAGGAAAAATAGATATAAGAGATGATATAGGAGATATGGTGTAGGAGATAAATGAGGGATGAGAAATAATGTAGAAGATATATGAGAGAGGATAGAGGGTGTAGAAAATAAACGAGAGAGGACAGAGGATATAAGAAAAAATATGAGTAATATAATAATTTATTAATTCACAAGCTCTTTTATTGTTCTATAAGTTATTCTGACCAGTTTATTTAAAATTTTAGTTTTAAACTATAATTTAGTCTAATTTTTTTTAAATAAATATAGTTATTTATTTTAAAATTTTTTATAATTTAAATTTTATCTAAAATTAAATTTAAAAATTAAGTGTTACTTAAATTTAAATTTGATGATAAATCAAACACACTGATTATGGTAAACAACTACTCCATGTGGGATCCGTTTTCCTTAACCACGAGTCATAACTCATCACTGACTGACTGCTATACCACTGGCGGGGGGCTAGGCGATTGATTACGTGGATGTGATAAATAAACCACAAAAAAGGATAAAAACGTCAAAGCACCCAAAACCAGATGGCCGATTCCTACCCTACCTACTAATTCAAGGCAACCTCTTTATAAAAATTAATTAATTTTTTTGATAAACTAAATAAATTAAATTAATTAATTATAATTTAATTTTTTAAAATTAATTAATATTATATATTTATTATTTTATTAAAATTAATTAATTAATTATTGTATTAATTATAATTAATTTAATATATTTAAAAAAATAATTAAATTTTATAATTATAACAATTGATATTTGTGACATATTCGGTTGATGGATGGTCGTAGGTGTCATGTGCGGAAGATCAAGGCATTGGTGTGTGCAACTCTGCAGTCCAAATTTCCAGAGAATTAAACTATAAATATAACTTAGGAAGTGAGATAGGATTAATTGGATGGAGGAAGTTAGCGATTGGGTTGATGATGAGTACGTGACATCATTGTTTGTTGGAACAGTTGGTGTGTTGAAAAACTTGGGCGATACAATCAATGTGAGACGACGCTTCCCGTAAATCATCGTACTATGAAGCTTATAACTATAAATGCAAGCTCAGCTGCCGCTTCTCCACAATAAATAAGGCATTCATGACTCAAATAGGACTTTAATTCCCTTAATTCATTTTCTCTCTCTTTGATCAAGCTGGATCAAATCATATTTTTAAATTCTAAAAACATTTGTAAAAGTATCCTGTATCAATAATAAAATTTAAATTTATAGATTAATTCTTTATTAATTGAACTAAATTTTGTTAATAATTTTTATATTTCTCCCTTAATTTATGAAATGAAAATAAAAAAAGTTATTTATTTAAATATATCTAAGACGGTAAGTGTGGATAGAAATGTTCACACATCACAGTTAATAATATTTGTGTATTAGCAACGAGATGGAAGCCTTAAAAGATGTGGATCAAATCTCATGTCGCCAAGTAGACAAGGTTTGGCCAATTTTTTTATGGGGAGCAAATGGACATGGCCAGTTGGGGAAGGGATTATAAAAGGGGAGGAAGGAGGGTCAAAGATGGCGATGATGTTGCCTCCTTATTTGCTTTGATTCAGCCTTTTGACTTTGACCAATTTAGCCCTATTTACCTCCTCATTCATGTGGCGGGGTACCATTCCCCTGTTTCTCGCCTTTCCCCTCCCTCCTCTCCTCTCCTCTCCTCTCCTCTCCTCTCCTCTCCTCTCCTCTCTTTATTTCTATTCAATACAATTTTCTCGTTATTTTTAATTTTAAGACCCCCTAGAGGCATCCCATCAAATTAAAAAAACATACAGAGAAGAGAAGATGATGTATATATATGCATGCACAAGTCGAAAAATACTTTAATATGCTCATATAGTATTATTTAAAGAATGATTCCTTTTCAAAACTAAAAGACGCCCAACCCTATATCACGGCCATTATATGAGATGTTCCAACCACACAAGTAATAAAGATCCCTTTATGCCCTTAAAGACTAGAGATAGATAATTAACTCATAAAAGTTTTTTAATATATATAATCAATATATATAATTTAAAAAAAATTATAAAATTAAATATAAAATGAATTGATATATTATATTTAAACAAAATAAACTCTATAATTAACGCCAATATAATTAGGACCAAATAATGGAGTATAATCAGAATACATGTTACTTTTTGTTGTTGTTGAATTTAAATATATTAACTGGAATTTCTTAAATTACTAATTATATTTTTACATTTGTGTTGATCACAATAAAATATGTGTGTTCTTATACGAGTGTGGGAAGGTAAATTGACCTCTCAAATGGTATGAATGTATGTATATATGTGTGTATATACTTAGATCATATAGAAAAACAATAGTCATACAGCTAAATCCAAAATGCTTGCCAAATTCCAAGTACAAGGCGTTATAATTTGACCAATAATTCTTCTTTTTTTCCATAAAAGAAAAAAAAAAAAAGGTTAAGCCCGCGCGGGCGCCAAATTAAGGTGGAACCTAATGGCCAAATGTGGTCAAAACAGGATGAATGGCGGTTGTGGGCGGTTTCATTTCATCCGCTTCCGGTCTTTGCTGATAATGGACGTCCAGCTTCCCCACTTCTCGTGCCTTCCTGTTCTTGTTCTTGGATTTCTCCAGAAGTATCCCTTTTAGTCAACACATCCCATTTCCATACTAATGTTTCCCAAATTTCTCAAATTTAGGCAATATAAGTCTATTTATCCTAATGAAAATCAAATATTACGATCTGAATATTCCACGCCACTTCTTTTACAGTGATAACTTGACAATGTTTTCTTCTGAGAGCTGCGGGATGAGATTTGGAGATCTTGTTATTTATTAAAATATATATATTTTCATATGCAACACGATCCATATGATATAGCATGATATTAATTTTATATTTTATACTATCTGAAATAGAACAACATAATATTAATTTATAAATTACGAATATTGAAAGGCAAAAAACCTGCAACTATAATTGAGCCTTTTCCTTCCCATCCCATAAGGCTTGGCCGGATAAGGACAGTTGCAGGGAGAGGAGAGAGAGATTGGCCAGAAAGAAAGCTGAAGCAAACGAAACAAACGGGCTCACGACCTGCTCCGTCTACCCCTCTCAGTCGCAGGCCACTTCCTTAATCTCTTCGACTTCCTGTATCGTACCGTACCACCTGGTCTCTTCTCTTTCTTCCCCCCTCCCCTGGTGGTTGTTTTAGTTGTATCCACCCATGCCCCAAAATTTCTTCCCCCATCCCCTTCTCTCTCTATATATACCCTCACACTTTCATAAATCATAACGCCCATCTCCCATCTGCCTCAATTCACGTTCCAATTCCCTCGTTTTTCACCCACTTTTACTCAATTCAACATGAGTTCCGATCCCCTCGCCGCCGCCGTCAACGTCGGTGTTCCCATTCATGCCTCCTCCCGGAGACTGCCCGACTTCTTACAGAGCGTCAATCTCAAGTACGTCAAGCTTGGCTACCATTACCTGATGACCCATTTGTTGACCCTCCTCTTGATCCCGCTCGGCGCCGTCATTTTTGTCCAAGCTTCTCAGACCGACCCCGACGACCTTCTCACCCTCTGGCTCCACCTCCAGTACAACCTCGTCACCGTCATCGCCTGCTCCGCTTTTCTCGTTTTCGGATCCACCGTTTACATCATGACCCGACCCAGATCCGTTTACCTCGTGGACTTCTCTTGCTATCTCCCTCCTTCGCATCTCAAGGCCACATACTCTCAGTTCATGGAACACTCGAGTCTCACAGGCGACTTCGACGAGTCCTCCCTCGAGTTTCAGCGTAAGATTCTAGAACGTTCTGGGTTAGGGGAAGAAACTTGCTTCCCAGAAGCTATGCATCACATCCCTCCAAGGCCTTCCATGGCGGCTGCGAGAGAGGAATCAGAACAGGTGATGTTCGGTGCATTAGACAACCTGTTCGCGAACACTAACATCAAGCCCAAAGACATTGGAATCCTCGTCGTGAATTGCAGCTTGTTCAATCCGACGCCGTCGCTCTCGGCGATGATAGTGAACAAGTACAAATTAAGAGGGAACATCAGAAGCTTCAACCTGGGAGGCATGGGATGTAGTGCAGGGGTCATAGCCATTGATCTCGCCAAAGACATGCTTCAAGTTCATAGGAACACGTACGCCGTTGTGGTCAGCACTGAGAACATCACCCAGAATTGGTATTTCGGGAACAAGAAATCCATGTTGATCCCAAATTGCTTGTTTCGCGTTGGTGGCGCGGCTATTTTGTTATCGAATAAGGAATCAGATAAGAGAAGATCCAAGTATAAGCTCGTTCATGTCGTGAGAACTCACAAAGGAGCAGACGATAAAGCCTTCAAATGTGTGTATCAAGAACAAGACGAAGCAGGCAAAACAGGGGTTTCTCTCTCAAAAGATCTCATGGCCATTGCAGGTGCGAACCGCCCCTCACATTTTCTGTATTTTCACCTAATAATAGATATCAATGTAAAGAAAATTTGTTCAATAAAAAATCTGGAAAATGTTGGGAATTACAGGAGGAGCACTGAAGACAAACATAACAACGCTGGGTCCTCTGGTTCTACCGATAAGCGAGCAGCTCCTGTTCTTCGCGACGCTAATGGCGAAGAAGATCTTCAAGGTGAAACTAAACGCATACATACCAGATTTCAAGTTGGCGTTCGAGCATTTCTGCATCCACGCCGGCGGGAGAGCAGTGATCGACGAGCTGGAGAAGAATCTGGATCTGGAACCGCACCACGTAGAAGCATCGAGAATGACGCTACACAGATTCGGGAACACATCGTCGAGCTCAATCTGGTACGAATTGGCATACACAGAAGCGAAAGGAAGGATGAGAAAAGGGAATAGGGTTTGGCAGATTGCATTTGGGAGCGGATTCAAGTGTAACAGTGCAGTGTGGAAGGCACTGCGAAACGTGAAGCCATCGCCGAAGAATCCATGGGAGGATTGCATCCATAGTTACCCTGTTCAGATTCTTTCGTAATTAAAATTAATATTATGATAATTTCGACGATGTAATTGATTGATCATTCTCAGTCTAGCTACTTTATTTTGGAGATTGATGATGAGGGTTCTATGTAGGATTGCTTCTGATCATCACAACCCGTGGCTGTATTATTACCACATTGTTTTGCCCATTATCAGTTTATCACGCACTTTTGTCTTCATCATTGATGTGTGGTAGCAGCATGCCTGCATGTATTTATTGATTTATTTATTTTATTTTATTTTATTTTCCCCCTTTTAGCGTCTGATTATGTGCATTTACCTCTACGATATTCAATTAATGGTGCGTTATTTTACAGAATATTTTAAAACTCAGTATTTACTTGTTTAATGCTCAAATTTCAATTTTAAAATAATATTGAATTCAGCTCCATGAAGAAAAATATTACTTCCATCTCATTATTAACTGATTAACATGAGCCTTCGAAACTTTATCGAATTGTAGTATGATACTGTGGCTGGCTATATAAATCGATATGGGGCCATTTTGTTTAACTTATGGATAAACTAGAGTGATTTAAAACCTCTTTTTAACAAGTTATAGAGTTTATTAAAAAATAAATATAAATAAAAATATTGTTCAGGTAATTATTATTAAAATAAATTTTATGGTTGTTAAATTATTATAAAAATTATAAGATAATAAATAAATAATTGTGATAACTGTTTATATTGCTTGAGGAGGACTATCTCTATTCTTCCATTCCATTTCGTATGCCATCAAGCCCCCCTCCCCCAACACACATTCTGATGGCAGTTCACCCACTTCATCACCTCCAATTCCCTCCACAGCTACGACCTCCTCTATTCAGTGATAGCAATGGCCCAGAAGAAGCCCGCTAGCGATAGTGAACAGCTTTCTGTAGAAGTCGACAACAGCAATAGCAAGGATGACAACAAATAGCTCGGACGGTGGACGTTGGATCTTGATCTTCTCATTTATCCTTAGGTGGATGCTGGATCTTCATCTTCTCATTCATCCTTAGATCTACAACCTGACTTCTCCTTCTTCTCCCTTTTCCTTCCATTGTCACTAATAGACCATCAAGTGTCACTAGAGAGAATCAGAAATGACGGAAAAGATAAAAAAGATAAAAGAGAATATAAAAAAATAAAAATAAAATAATTATTTGATACTCATAAATTATTTTTTACTATTAAAAAATTATTCTCATAAACTTATTTTAAACTATAGTTTAAATTCATAATTTCTTTTAGATATTTTAATGTTATTTATTTTATTTATATTTTAAATTATAGTTTAATTTAAAAGAATTTTTTAAACTATAATTTAATTTAAAAAGACTTTTTAAACTATAGCTTCTCTCATAATTAAACACACATAAAAATAAAAACTTCTTATAAATATGAAATTGTGTTTAATTTCACATATAATCTTATAATTTAACAATATTTGCATATGCTTCTTTAAGTAAAAAAATATGATTTCTCATATATATATATATATTATAGTTGTGTGGATTAATGCACAAACTTCTTCATTAATGCACAAAATATGATATCTGAAAAATATGATTCCTCATACTCATGAGGGTGTAGAAGTCCTGCAAAGTTGTGGGGATTAATGCACAAACTTTTCATTAAGGAAATATAATACTCGTACCAGAGAAAGGGCGCTAAAGTTGCAGATCTGTTATCAATTTGAAGAACTGTTGAGTGTCAGAAAAAGTCCTTCTTTTTTTTTTTAATATAAAAAAGGTATCTTTAGTCACATTTATTTGTAAAAAGCACATGGCCAGGCCAGCCTTGCCCCCTTTATATTGTGGCCTCGAATTATTACTTTAAGATTTCGCTGTCCTTTTCTTTTCATTTCCTTTTTTATTCTTTTCTCATACAGAGAATAATAAACAATTCGTTTAACATTTTAACATGGCTCCCGTCCACCAAAACAAGAGGATTGCTTCTCATTTAAAAAAAAAAAAACAAAGAACATTGCTCAGCTATAACTTATTGCATTTTTTTACCAAATAACGAGTTGAAGAATAATTATTGCTTCCTACTTTCATCTCACAATTTAATGCCTTACCTTTTACCCAACTAACAAATAACACATATGTAAATAAAGCTTTAATTTTTTTTGTATAAATTTTTTTAAAGAGAATTTAGACTTACCTACGATTTAAGGGTATAACAAAATCTATTTCCTCTTATATGATATCAATGTCGAGTAGGCGAGTCGTCAGTTATCTTAAGACATTAAACCTATACACCTAAGAGTTAAGATACCTTCCCAAACCCTGTAATTTGAATTACAATAAAGTAGTACTCTATAGAGATCGAACACGCTCTAAATAGTCATATATCTCACCCTTTTATTAATTAAATCTATAAACAATAAGTAAATAAAACCTTAATCGATTCAACTAAGCCGCTTTAATCTATATATTAAGAATTAATTAAAAGAGATAAAATATGTTAAGTAATAATCACAAAAACATAATGTCACAAAACAAGGGATTATTTTTCTTCCTTGATAGTGAAGCAAGCATGGTTAAAATATTTTCCTACCTCCCGACTAATTCCATATAAGAAAATTGTGAAGCCCAATATAAAAAGATTTTTTTTATTGTCTATTCGATTTATTAAAATTTTACTTTAACTATAATTAAATTTGACCTATATCATATATTTAATTATGGTAGGTGAGTATGAGAATTTTAATTATTCTAGTGTCTCCAGCAACTTGATAAAGAAAATCAAATTTGGGTCAACTCCTTCAAAGAGGAGCAATGGATGTGTGGGTGAGGAGAGTACCAAAAAATTACTAAATGATAAATGGATTGATTGCCCAATGTCCCCGTATTGGAGGCCCATTAGAAAGTAATTGGGCTTCCTAACAGCGATCCCCACTGTAATAATGGCCCAAGGAGTTAGGCCTACCATTATCTGGTGAAAGTCATAAACCAACAAAGCTTACATTTGTGTGCCAAAAAAAAAAACAAAGCTTACATTTAGTAGATGGATGTATTAATAGACAGTTTCAAAAGAGGAGCAATGGATGTGTGGGTGAGGAGAGTACCAAAAAATTACTAAATGATAAAGGGATTGATTGCCCAATGTCCCCGTATTGGAGGCCCATTAGAAAGTAATTGGGCTTCCTAACAGCGATCCCCACTGTAATAATGGCCCAAGGAATTAGGCCTACCATTATCTGGTGAAAGTCATAAACCAACAAAGCTTACATTTAGTAGATGGATGTATTAATAGACAGTTTCGACATATTATCCTGTCCTATATTAGTATTATTTAAGAAAAAATAAGACTTTACTCTATTTTTAGATCGTGGGTGAACCTAACATCTTTCAAAAAATTGTTTTACAAAAAAAAAATAGATAGATGTCTCTTACTATCTCTTAGATGACTAAATTTATACCTTAAAGTAATAGATGATTCGTCCTATCAAATATTATCGTTTAAAAAACATAGAAATTTCACCCTATCCTTACATAATGAGTCTAACCCCTTTTCAAAAATTATTTATATAAAAAAAAATGAATATCTCTTAAATATAATGCCCTGAATTTAACTAGACCATACATATAAAGAAAAACTTCTTTAGAAAAAAAAATTTAGTTCCATAATCACTATACTTCATGATAATTATTCTTTAAACTATAAACCATGAAGACGCCTCGTTTCTACTAAAATAAACATATGAAATAGAGATGAGAGAACCTACCTTGTTATAGTTCTGCGCAGGTAATGATGTGTGATTATGAGTTGGATTCACATTTTATATTTATTTCTAAACTTTTGTATTCTAAATCCTAAACCACTTGGCAATTGGCACCAAACCTCCACCTTCAAGATGTTAGATCTTAGGGACAGATTTTATCACAAACAGCTTTTGTTTTTTTTACTTCGTTTCGTTTACCTAAATTGTGAACAGCTCATGGACTCGAACAAGAGTAGATGATTTTTTGTGGAATATTTTTGTTGATTAGAAAATGCATATTTTAAATTAAAAACCTTTCTCGTCATATCCGCACTCCAAAATATACCCGATTCCTCATTTGTGCTGTTTCTTTTTCCGGAAAGTGGGCCCCTCTTCGGGTCTCTGCCCGGCAGGCCACCATGCGCCATGCCGCTCTCCTGTCGCCTGCCTGCAATAGAAACAGATTTGTCTCTTTTCTTTTCATTTTTTTCCCAATATGAAAAATATTAAAAGCACGTTTCAATACAATGAACCCAACGGGCATTAAGATTTAATATTTGGAATAAGGTACACTTCGGCAGCCCCTCGTTGACTTTTACATTACTTGGTCGCGCAGTTATTTTTTTTTTCTTGCCAACCATAGTCCAGAAGTTATCTACAACATTAGGAAACCCTATTTCGTTAACGGAAGGAGAACTCAAATACCAAAACGGCGCATTAATCATCAACCGCAACCACAGTTTCTACCTTCCAGCGGGGAGGAAAAAGTTGGAAGACTAAAGCATGGTTGGTTTGCCCCCATGATTTCCATCAAAATACTTACTTTCCTTGGGTTTCATTAGCATAATGATCGCTTTTAAGGATATTCCTATGAATTTTAATACATATATTGCTCGAGTATTTTATCGTCAGATTATAAATATTCAGAAGCCAGCGAAATACAAGGTTAAACACAATGAAAGATGATAACGCTCTGTAGAAATTCTGAATTTCTGACTATATTGATCGTTTATAAACAACCAGTTCACAATTCAGAGGTCAAAAAACGAGAACCACAGTAACACGAACCCATATCGGAAACCAGGACATTCGAACAACCGAAGTAACCACGAGAACAGAATTTAGAAACCCCACCCACACCCACACATCCCTCGAACTCGGAACTCAAACTACAGATACTGAGATATTTGATCAACTCTAGCTCCTCCAGCTTCCGTCAGAAGCACCTCCACCTCTGGAGTAACGAGATCCACCATCACCATAACCACGGTCACGTCCGCCACCATAACCGCCGCCGCCGCTTCCTCCATAGCCTCCACCACCGTTACGGTTGTATCCACCTTCACGGCGGCCTCCACCTCCGTAACCGCCTCCACCACGGCTATATCCGCCGCCGCCGCCGCCGCCATATCCGCCTCCACTGCCAAATCCGCCGCCACCACCGCCTCGGCCCCGGGATTGGGCCTCGTTGACAGTAATATTACGGCCATCGAGATCCTGGCCGTTCATCCCCTCAATAGCATCTCTCATGGCCTGCTCAGACGAGAAGGTTACGAATCCAAACCCTCTTGACCTGCCCGTCTCACGATCGTTAATAACCTGTATCAGAAGCAGGAAGTCGCGTCAGACCTAGCACAAAGAACAATAAAACCAGATCCAGCAAAATAGATAAAGAAACGCATAAAAAATCGATCGATCTTCGCCTTTGGCACAAAATTGAAGATGAACGTACCGATGGGTGTGAGTAATAAAAGAATCAAGATAGTAACACAAAGATGAGAGATCAAGTAGTAACGCAAACAGATCAGAAAACACAGATCAGATGGGATCCAGAAAATCCAAATCCGCATCGTGACAGATCCGATCCCTGCAACAAACGGACCTTCGATTCGACGATTTCGCCAAAGGGAGCAAAGGCCTTCTCAAGGGCCTCGCTGTCGGTGGCCCATGCGAGCCCCCCGACGAAGCACCTGTATTCAATTTCTGCGGACGCCATAGATTTGAGAAAGAGGGGGTCGCAACCACCTTAAGTGAAATAGGGGAAAGAAGGAGGATTAACGAGAATCCACCTTAAGGAGAAGAGAACACGAAGGAAAGTAGCGAACCCCTAGGCCATCTATATAGCCGAGGGTTTTTTTTTAACTATAGTTAAGTGAGAACGGAGTGCCCCCCCCCCCCCCATCCGGCGGCGTACTAACTAGGGTTAGATCAACAGCCGGTTATTGCCCTAATTTGGGTCTTGTTTCGTTAGGGATTTAAGCTTTTATTATTATTATTGCTACTACTGAGCCAAATCCGTTTCAATTCTTCTCGATCCCGTATTAGGATTAGTTTTATCTATCTTAATAAATAAAATATCTTATATTAATTAGGGGTGTTTATAGTGCCCGGTAGCCCGGTACGTCTGCCCGAGCTCGGTAAAAAATCGCCCGGCCCAACCCTAAAAAAAATGCCCAAAATATATTTGGGCAGGGCCGGGCCGAGCACTGGGCAGGGCAGCTTTGACCCGGCCCTATATATATTCATTATTTTTTATTTTTTTTTAATTCTTATTTCTTTTCTTAACTTTTTCTATTTGTAATTTTACACTTTTTACTTTAGTTAGCAACTCTCCTTACTAATTTTTTAAATATTAAATATAACTCTTATATTTATATAGATACCAAAGTTGGTCCTCTGCTTTACTTGTTAAGTATTCAATTATTGGTATTATAATAACGTTATAAATATCTGACCTCTACACATTTCAATATTTTTTTTTATATATGCAATAGATTTTAAAATTTTAATTACTATCTTTTTGTTACTTTATTTTTAGTGAATTATAGATATTATTTAACTATTGAAGATATAAATATGATATTATTTTATAAGTTCATGATTGCAGATTTTTTTCTCACAATATGAGCAGAACATCACAATTTGGGCATGCCCAGCCTGCCCATGCTCAGCCCGCTCATACCCAGCCCGAAATAGTTAGGGCTTTTACCGGGTCGGGCCGGGCATCGGGCTGCAAAATGCAGCCTAGACCTTTTTTGGGCAGGGCACCGGGTAGAGGGGTTGCCCTGCCCAGCCCTGCCCATACACACCCCTAATATTAATCATTTGAATATTATTTATACACTAAAAATATATTAGTTATGGATTTTAATTAGAATAACAAGATTCCGGTCCAGTCCATCATCAGTATATATCAATCAATTAAAATTAGTCTTACTGTGCTTAAGTTTTACCAGATCGAGAAAAATTGCAGTTGGTTGCTTTCTTCATTAGTGATGGTCATTACCTGGAGTTTTCTTTTTTTTTAAAAAAAATAATTATTACAGATACGGATTACTTATAAGATCAAGCTGGCAAAATCTGTGTATGTGGGTCCCAAAGTCACGTCCAAAGCTGCAGAGGCGGTGGATTCGAGATATGGACTACGAAAGCAAGAGATATTTTACTGTTCCAAAATATCTGACGCTCCTTCTCATAAAATATCTTTTTCCTTAAAGTACAATTTTACCCCCAGCACCTCTGCGAATTCCTGATCTACCCCGATTCTCACATGAGGCGATAAATTAGGATATGATAAATGTCACCTAAAGGAGCGATGTTCAAAATAAACTTGAGGGAAAAAACACCTCTGAAACAAAATTAAAGGGCCTGTTTGTTTCTGTTTTTAAAAAATAAAATAAAAATTGTTTGATAATTTATTTTCACCTAATTGTTTTCTAAAACCAAAAAAAAAACTGAAATATGTTTTTAAAGATAGAAAATAAATAATAAGTTTAAAATATTTTGTAAAATTATTATTTTTTTTAAATTTTTATTTTGAAAAAGTGGCTTATTATTAAAAATAATAATTTCTTAACGTCATATGCAGTTGGGCGCGCCAACACTGCGTGATGACAGCCACGACAGACAACCACTACCCCGATGACCGCCGCCCGACGATCGCCATAGGAACAAAGAGGCCGAAAATGACTGCAAATTATATCAAGGGTATTAATCCTAATTTGTAAAGAAAAAAAAAACAAATTGTCGATTGGAATTGAACTTTTGCTTTACTCTTTGGAATTTGGAGTTCTTTAGCTGGTTTTTCCCGAAAAGCGTATAAATCAATTTGTGGATAGTTCCCTTTTTTTTATTGGAGAGGTTTTCCGGCGTTTATGGAAAGAGAAAATAAAACGATTTTTGCTTTTTGTTAATATCCTTACCCATCTTATCTAATAAAAATAGTTCATGCGTCATCTTTTCCAATTTCCACCCCATATTTAATATTGCTTTTTACCTGATAATATTTTTTTATAATTCTTTTTTAAAAATTGAATTTACTTATAATATAAGAGTAGGATAAAGTCTCTTTTATTTCTTAATGATAAGATAAACTCTCATTTATTTTTAAAAATAAATTTAAAAAATATGATATCTTTTTAAATATTATGCTTATAATTATAATAAAATGATAAGATTTGTTACCTGGTAATTTTTTTCTTCAGGATTATTATTTTTTTTTACAATTTTTTTTTAAATATTAAATTAATCCTCTAAAACGAAGTCTCCCTTCTTCCATGTATTTGTGCATAAGAGGCATATGAAAGTCGTTTCCAATTTCAAGCCCAAAAGGCCTAAACAACTACCAACCCTACTTGTTTTGGCCCAAAAAGACAGATTTTATTTCAGGCATATCTTCATCAATTGTTTTTATAAATATAAATATATTCTTAAATTTAAATTTTAAGCAAGACATGATAATTTTACTGTGCTTAGTATTTTATTTTTAATCACTGTATTTTCTCGGAATTTAAATCAACTAGATTTTATGAGATAACATTATGCACAGCTCAAACAATTCCTTGACGGGCAAGGAAATCTACCATAATTTATTTTTTAGGACGTTTTTGGAATTACGTGTGCTTTCAGGGCTTATGGGCTCAGGCCCATTGTAAACTTAAGATCAAGAATAGGGCTCAAGGCCCATTACGTATACTGAAACTGTAATTCTCTTTGGACCAACTAGATCATCATTATATAACCCTGTAGGTTTAGCTGATAAAAGGAAGAGATATGCGACTTTTTAGAGCGCGTTCAATATCTAAATAGTACTACTTGATTGTGATTTCAATCATAATATTTATAAAGATATCCTAACTCTTGAATATCTAAGTTTACACTTGAAAATGATTGAATAGCCCACTCTACCCAATTAAAAAGAATTGAGACTTTATCATACTCTTAAATTGTGAGTGATCTCAACCCCTTTTTAAAAACCTTGAATGTTGTATTACTTCTTTTGTTGCGAATGGCCATTAACTATGGCTCCGAAAAGGGAAAAAAATTAAGATAGTGAGAGAGAGATAGAACAATAGACCCTTCTACATGAAAAGAATAGTTTAAATTGAATATTCTATATTTAAGGATGTAAAAATAAATAAATAACGCAAGTCCAACAATTATACATTTTTTTGTCATTTTTCTTCGGTATTACAAACAACAACGCACTGTTTTTTCAGATCGTGAATATCTTAAAATAAATTATAATAATGAAACCCTATAAAGTGTGTAGACACAATAAGCATGTTTACAGGAGGCGGTACCCAGTAGCTGATTGGGGTATTTCGTTTTCAAGTTAAAGGGAATGTCGAAAATGGCATTCAATTATGGGAGGGTTCAATATACAAATAGTCAGAAAGAATTGTGCAAACGACTTACCAGCCTAATAGTGGATAGATCATCAAAGTCAACGAAACAACCCTTTTCAGTATACTATGAGGTTCAGCATTCATTTTCCGTCACATTGTATAGTTATATGGTCCTTGCGAGCATCAAATTCTTTCTCTTTCTTAGATTACTTAGTTATTATATTTTTCCCCCCTCCATGGATAGAAGTCTAGATGAATTATATATTCTGAGCAATAATCCATTATCAAATTCAAAAGTGTTTTGCACTATAATTTAAAAAATTATTTTGGGTAAAATTTTAATTTAATTTTTTTTTAAATAAATAATCATATTTATTTAGCTATAAGTGATTTTAGTCAAAATTATAATTTTAAATAAATTACTGGAATTAACTTTTAGAATAGTAAAAGAACTATAGACTATCTAATTACTATCTTATCCCTATTTTTTCTTACACCCTATCTCCTCTCTCTTCTCTATACTCTCTCGTCTCTCTTATTTCTTCTCTACTATCTCTCGTACTTTTAATCAAATCATACACTTTTTAATAATTTATCAATATAAAAAGTGATTATATCATTAATCATCTAAATATCTCTATTTTTAAAATATATTATTTTCAAAATCTATTCTCTAAAATTTATTATTCCAAAAATCTATTATCTAATAACTAATCCAAATAAGCCCTAAGTCTCATGGTGACTCCAATAATGCTTTTAAGTATCTTTACAAATTAGTTTCTAATCAAATCTTAACGGTAGAGGCAGAGTTGTCACAATTTTAGCAATTAAATTAATTATTTTTATAGTTTATATTTTTTTTCTAAACACATGTTCCCTCCCATTAAAAATAAATATGATAATGTCATATGTTAATATATGCGCAGATCTAATTTTAGAGTCTATAGTTATCATTTATAATATAGGTGTCTCTTGATATAATAAGATCATACTTATAAGTTATGGATATAATATTTTTTAATCAATTTTTTATAAATTATTTGTGACTCATTTTTTTTCTTTTTCTTTTTTTTGAAAAATGTATTTGTTTCTTCTTCCCCCCCCCCTCCACAAAAAAAAAATGTATAATGATTATTGGAAGCTAATTAAGATGATGCTTTAATTAAATAGCAATGGAAAGTAGTGGTGTGTGGCGACGAATAATGAGACGAGACCCGATGTGGATCTAACATGTAGTAATGTAGATGCGAGGCATGTGAAATTAAGAACATCGAAATAATCAATTTAATTAGTGCGATTAACTGATTCTGTAATCTCACTCTGTCCGACAACCTCCTTAGATTAATTTAATCACTATTATATCTTGATTAGTCTCTCTTCCCCATCTGTTACGCCACCTCACCACACAACACAAATTTTCAATGGCTCAAATATTCTAGTTCATATATCAACTCATCACACTGGATTTGAATTTCTGTGAGTAGAGATACCAATATGCTGTGTCTTGCATTTATAACACTGAGAACACATAAGAAATTTAGAAATTAATTCACTGAATAAAATGAGATGAACAAAAATTGAAAGAGCGCGACTTTCTTACTTAAAAAGTACTTTTTGAGCATTCACCCATCATTACCAATTGCCATACCAAACACATCTTTTATTTATTTATTTGTTCTGCAAAATCGTTTATTTATGAATTAGTTTAGGAGAAATGCTCATGAAAATAGTGATGTAATTTTTGTGAGTTTCATTGGAGCAGTCCTTTCCATGACAAGTTGACAGCACCGATCCCAACAGAAGACATATATCAGGATCATAAGTTCTCATTAATTTCAGGAGACTTCATTTTAATTCATAATAGTAATAATTAAATATGGGGCTTCCCTTCAGATTATATAGATGGAAAAAATAGTCAAAACAATGAGAAATATTCTTAATCTCGTTATTCCTTTCCTCAATTGATGATGAAATGACATCTTAACGAAATCAAAGTGATAGCTTTGTGAAGGTAGGAGTAATTGTTTTAATCCCCTAATTTTATATAAAAATTTAATTTAATTCTTTAATTTTATAAAACATATTTGTAATCATCTAATTTTTATACTACTAGTTTTAAATAATGGTCAACTTTACAAAGCGTTATTTCAACCCTTTGAATCTTGAACAGTGTTAAAATTCAGATAATTTTTTTATTATATTCGTAAAATCCGACGCACTTATAATTAATGATATCAAACTGTTACTTGCACTGTGAAATGAAACGCGAAATCTGCCTCTCATTCATGAGTTACAGGTAGAAGATTGGTGGGACGATCAAATTGCCAACCAGTCTTCTTCTACCTACAGTTACCACCTTCATTGTTAGATTTCATAAAAGAGGAAGAAAGAGAAAAACAAAGCAAGCTGTAATGGAAGAGGGACGATAGTGTCGTTGTGTGGGCTTAGCTGGACCAGGCGGTTTTAACGTAGGTCAAACCCCCACCATCACTGTGTCAGAGCCTCTCAACTTCCCCCCATTTTAATTCATTACTCTGCAATAGATACAAACCACACACCATTGCATTCTCTCTCTCTCTCTCTCTCTCCCCCTCTCCCCCTTGTTTCTTTCTTTATTTCGTCTCTGCCATCCTCCTTTCTTCTTTAGTTTTGTATTTTTCTACAAGTGGGCGTTTGTCAATCGTGATTCGTGGGTTCTTTCTTTAGTCTTTGAGCACTGAAGCTTGATGCTCACTCCATGATTTTTATCTTCTAGAAGTATCTTCTGATTTTTGTTTTTCCTGTAATCTCAAATTCGAAACTTCCGTTTTTCCCTCTGTCTTCCGTCAGAAACAGAGAGAAGAATAGGTAGGGAAAGAGCGGAGATACATTGAAGACCGAGCATTTTTTCCTTGAGGTAAGAGGTTGTTCTTTCTTTTTGCATTCATCTTGTTAGAGAGACAGAAATGTCTTATTCTGCATTGCGTTCCTCTAGTTGTTATTGCAGACGATCATATGCACGCCCGTAGCTGAGAGCAAGATGAGAATGTTTGGATCTTGAGACATGGTGGATCATCGGCGAAACATAGTGTCTCTCGGGTTCTTGTTCTTGTTGCTTTTTCAGTTCACATTTGAACAGCTTGAGCCTCTGAGTTCATCCGCAGAGCGACTTGCCCTACTTCAACTTCGATCTTCCTTGGGCTTGAGAAGCAGGGAATGGCCAATAAAAGCCGACCCCTGCTTAATCTGGAATGGCGTAAGCTGTGAGAATGGTAGAGTCACTGGGATCAATATTTCTGGGTTTAGAAGGACAAGACTTGGGAGGCAAAACCCGCAATTCTCCGCTGATTCTTTAGCCAATTTGACCTTCCTGAGATCCTTCAATGCGTCCAAGTTTCTTCTTCCTGGTCCTGTTCCTCACTGGTTTGGCCAAAAGCTTTCTTCGCTCAGAGTGCTTGATCTTCGTTCTTGCTCCATCACTGGTGCAATTCCTTCTACTCTTGGGAATCTAACAAGCCTAACCGCTCTCTATTTATCTGATAATAACCTCACTGGGATCATTCCTGATAGTCTAAGTCAACTTTCAGCCCTTTCTATTCTTGATCTTTCCCGGAATTTTCTCTCAGGATCCTTGCTCACATCCTTTGCCTTTCTTGGGAATCTTTCTTTCCTTGACATTTCTTCCAACTATTTATCCGGGTCGATTCCCCAAAGCATTGGGGCAATTTCTAAATTGCAATACTTGAATCTTTCCAACAATGGTCTAACTTCTTCTATACCTTCTCAACTTGGGGATCTAAGTAACCTAGTTGACCTTGATCTAAGTGATAATTCCTTGTACGGTCTGCTACCTCCGGATTTAATGGGGCTGAGGAGCTTGCAGAGAATGAAGCTTGGGAACAACATTCTTGATGGACCTTTGCCAGAGAACTCGTTTCATACTACATCGCAGTTGCAGTTCATAGAGCTGAGACAAAATAATTTTACTGGGGCCTTGCCTGATAAGTTGTGGTATCTTCCAAGATTGAGCTTTGTGGATGTCTCCAGTAATAACTTCACTGGTGTGCTTCCTAGTTCTAGTTCTACTGCTAATGCTACTACTCCTACAGTTAAGGGCAATATTTCTCATAATCTATTTTATGGAAGCATCACTCCTCTGCTCAAAAGGTTCAGTTTCATTGATCTGTCAAGCAATTATTTTGAGGGCAAGGTTCTGGATTTCGCAGTTAACGCGTCACTTGGCAGCAACTGCCTCCAAAATGTATCAAATCAGAGGACAACCGAAGAATGCATCTCATTCTATTCCGAGAAGGGCCTCTCTTTTCATAATTTTGGGCAAGCAAACATGACAAGACCTCGTGCAGCAGAAACCTCTGGGAAGAACAAGAGAAGAAAAATTATACTAGCAGGAATTTTTGGTGGAGTTGGTTTGATTGCAGTTTTGGTGTTGTTGCTTCTGTGTACTTGTAAGCGGAGTAAATCAAATTATACAGGAGCTGGTTTGGGTGCTGCCCTTGCTGGAGGCAGTCCTGGACCTGCTGATGCTTTGATAGAATTATCAAAAGTAGGAGACTCATTTACATATCAGCAATTGCTCAAGGCTACAGGAGATTTCAGTGATGCAAATCTTATCAAACACGGTCACACGGGTGATCTCTTCAATGGTGTTTTGGAAAGGGGGTTATCTGTAGTGGTAAAAAGGATTGATTTGAGTTCAACTAAAAATGAGAATGCTTACATTTCAGAATTGGACCTTTTCAGTAAAGTTTCTCATACAAGATTGGTTCCCCTGTTGGGTCATTGCTTAGAAAAGGACAATGAGAAGTTCCTGGTTTATAAACATATGCCAAATGGGGACTTGTTGAATTGCTTGCACAACCGAGAAACTACATATGAAGATGGTACATCGCAGTCATTGGATTGGATAACAAGATTGAAAATTTCTATTGGAACTGCGGAGGCCCTATGTTATCTGCATCATGAATGCAATCCACCCTTTGTTCACAGGTCTGGATTTGCCTCTAGCTCAAATTTGAACTTTTTGTTCTTTCAATATACTGTATGAATGGAGTGACTTGTCTGTGTTTTGGATACTGCAGAGATATTCGAGCAACCAGTGTACTTCTAGATGATAAATATGAAGTTCGGTTAGGGAGTCTAAGTGAAGCCTGCACTCAGGAAGGGGATACTCATCAAAGGAGAATCTCAAGGTTGCTACGGTTGCCCCAGTAAGTATTCTACAAACAACTTTTATTTTTATGAATCTCATTATGTCTGAGAGATCTTTCTTAATGTATGGTTCTTTCTTTGATCTGATCCTTTTGGCTGTTTATCGGAAAATATGATATTCAACGAAATGTCATATTACATGTCGGATTTTGCTTAATTAACGTGTTTAGACTATGTAACTATAATCTTGGGGTGTTGCCCTTTACATCTGTTTCTGATTAATCATTTCCTCAGCATAGGCTTATGTTTGATGTAGTATCATACCTTGGTAGTAAAATTGCGTCTAGTTAAAATGATTGCCTTCCTTCTTGGTTTCGATTACTGATTCTTCTCTATTGGCTTCCATAATGCCAAGTCAAATGCAACTGTGATGAGTTCATCACATTTCTTTCCACCAGATTGTTATTTACTTCAGTGTTAATTACATTTGCATTTGCATAACATTTGTCATTAAAAGTTGCCTAATTTCACATTTATCTTGCTTGGGCAATGCAGGTCATCTGATCAAGGCTCATCTGGTGAGTAGAATTACTAAATTTAATTGCTTATTATGCGGCCCTTGAAGAATCAGATTCATGTCTGATTGAGAAAACAGTTCTTTCTTTTTCTTTTTTTAACACGAGTTTTGTATATTGTGAAAACAGGTTCATCGCCAGCAGTTTGTGCCTATGATGTGTATTGCTTTGGGAAAGTATTGCTTGAGATGGTAACTGGTAAGCTGGGAATTGGTGCATCTGGTGAAGCAGAAGTTAAAGAATGGTTACCTTACATTAGTAATTATGACAAGGATCTTGTAACCAAGATTGTGGATCCATCCATGGTTGTTGATGAGGATTTCTTAGAGGAAGTGTGGGCAGTGGCTATCATCGCCAGGACTTGCCTGAACCCTAAACCTTCGAGACGACCCCAGATGAGATATGTCCTCAAGGCCCTTGAAAACCCTCTAAAAATCATAAGGGAAGACAGTTACAGTTCTTCTGCAAGGCTAAGAACAACCTCTTCAAGAGGCTCTTGGAATGCTACTATATTTGCTAGTTGGCGTCAGAATTCTGATGTAACAGTGATTCCGGCAGCTTCCGGTGAAGGTGAGCTTTCATTGTCCCGTCGGCGTCATTCGAATGAGATAGTTCCCGAACCATCTAGCAGCATTCAAGAGGTAGAAGAGAAGCTGGACTAGTACTAGCCTAGGCTCAAGCCTTTTCACAATTTTAAGGAAGGACACAAAAGTGGCATCCAAATTCTTTCTTGTTTTTGCATTTTCAGGGGTTTTGGACTAAGAAATTTGAGAGGTACACAGAGGGACAAATGGTAGATATGGATACTTATTTTTCTTTGGCGGCTTGTTCCTGTATAAACAAGCCCCAATTCTTTCGCCTGTAATTGATTCTTTCTTGTTCTGTCTCAAGGTCATTTTGTAGAAAGCATATTCTTAATTTTTAATTGATTTATCATTTTGTTTCATATATTTTGGAATTCGGAATGGAAAAATTGATTAAATATAAATAATTTTTCGAGATATTTATACGGGTTATTGTTTTTTGGGTGATATCGGGCCCAACTTGGTCAATCTTCACTCCTCCAAGTTTCTAAAAAACTTAAACTGTTTGTATATAGTTTAAAAAATAGTTTATAACAAAAAATTTGGGATAATTTAAAAAAAATTAAAAAAGAGTTTATAAAAAAAATTTAAATAAATGAGTATTTATATAGTTATTAAAAGAAAGACTTTTATAATTAAAAAAATTATTAAAAAATATATGATTTTATTAAATATAGGAGAGAGAATAGATGAAAGAGAAAAGATGATATAGAAGAGATGCGAAATTATGTATATGTAGAAGAGAGATAATATAAAAAAGAAAAGGGAGATGGGAGAGGATATAAGAAAAAATAAAAATAAAATAATAATTGATTAACCCATAAATTTTTTTACTATTCTATAAATTAATCATAATAGTTTATTTAAAATTTTAATTTAAAATTATAATTTTTTAAAAAAAATTATAAAAAAATATAATTATTTATTTTAAAAAAAATTTTAAATTAAAATCTTGCCTTAAAAATACTTTTTAAAACTACGGTTTACCAAACACACGCTAAACGAAATTTTGATACGCCAAGCCCGAAGAGAGCGAAGTAACCCTTTATCCATTGAAGCTCACTCTTATCCATTGCAATCGCCATTTTCGTTCGTCAACACATTGAAAATGCTTTCATGTCAAAAGAGCCAGCTTCACTCTCCATGCTTTCTCCCTCTCCAATTCCTCTCCACCCCAACTTCCACCATTGTCAACTGCCAAAATGCACATGGCCCCGATTCCCATAACTTCATTCTCCGCAAGCAGAATTCCAAATCCGCCGCCTTTCTCCTTCACCAACTATCTACCGACCGAGAAAACCATCATTCCCCGCAATTCAATCTCAAATCTAGTGACCTTCAACACGACATGCCCGATGAAGAAAAGGTTAAGCTTCTAGAGCTTTCCCTTGTGAGAAAAAGAACCCCTCAGTTTCCTGGCTCCATCTATGTTCAATCTCCTAGTGATCCCGATGTGGGTTCTTCTTTGCCGCCTCTGCGAACTCTGTTTAGAGAAAAAGTTGAAGGTGAAGGTGCCGACGAGGAGGAGATAATAATGCGTGCGATTGAGATTCGAAGGAAGGTGACGCGAGAGATTTTTTCGGAAGCGATGATAAAGGGCAAGTTTGGAATCACGTACGCTACCAATTTAGTCAATCGATTGACTGGTTTTATCGATTATATCATGATTGAAGCTGCTTCGATGAAAAGAATACCTCAGTATTCGCATTCGACGTTCAATTTACGCGCCAAAACGGTCATAGACGACTTACAAGTTGTGCCTCTTATCAGATGGTTGAAGCATAATGCACTGTCATATCATCGGATATCAAAACTCATTTTGATGTCAAGAGGAAACCTTGAGTCTATAAGACGTCTTGCTGAGTGGTTGAAGTCAGTACACGTGAAAGGAGAATTTCTCGGGGTTACTCTTGTTAATGCTGGAGATAATATTCTGGAACGCAGCAATGAGGAACTGGATGGGATTGTTGAGTATTTAGAGAGCAAGGGAGTCAGAAGGGATTGGATGGGTTATGTCATAAGTCGATGTCCTCAATTGTTATCTTACAGCATGGAAGAAGTTGAGACTCGCGTGAAATTCTACCAAGATATGGGTTTAAATGATCATGATTTTGGCACAATGGTTTTTGATTACCCTAAAGTTCTTGGTTTCTTTACTTTAGAAGAAATGGATCAAAAGGTAATTAGATTCTAATGCACTTTATGAAGTCTAAGATACATCTCAGAACATATCTTTTTTCATTGTATGCTTTGAATTACAGTATTTTTCTTGTTTAGAAGTAGGACTACATGAGGTCAGAGATAACTTTTCTTAAATTTAAATTGAGATTTTTAGAACCGGTAAGCTTATACACAAATCATGACATTTTCTTAGTAATTTCCAGGTTAATTACTTAAAGGAGTTTGGGCTCAAAACTCAGGATGTTGGCAGATTGCTAGCATTTAAGCCACATTTGATGGGGTGTAGCATTGAAGAAGGATGGAAGCCTCTTGCTAAGTATTTGTATTATTATGGGGTTACCCGAGATGGTATGAAGAGAATGCTTATGGTCAAACCAATGGTCTTTTGTATTGATTTGCAGACAACTATTGTGCCTAAGGTATGTCATCTCCACTTTAATCTTCATCACGTTTGAAGCTGAAGTCTAGTAAGGTTTGTGATCTCAACTACATATGGTTGATTCCCCTCATTACCCTCATGAATGGTGATATCTTACTCATTCTCTAGCGCATGTATGAAGGATTCAAAAATATATTTATTCAAATGATTTCTTCTGATGACATGTCACCTATTCTTTTATTTAGGTAAAGTTTTTACAGGATTTAGGGATTCGAGATGATGCAATTGGAAACATGCTTGTGAAGTTTCCTACACTGCTCACATACAGCCTCTACAAGAAGATGAGACCAGTGGTTTGTCTTCATCTGTGGCTTTGGAACTTATCACCATAATCTATTTCTTTTGGACAATTCCTTACACTGTCAATAATAAAAGGAACAGAAACAAAGAAAAGTAAGACTTCCTTCAGGTTGTGTTTTTAGCAGGAGCAGTTAAGACTTTAACTAGTAAGGCCATCTGAGGGCTTCGTTGGAGCAGTACTTGTGTAGTGATAAGTGTTTTAGCAAAATAATTGATTTGTAAGAGATTAATATGTAGATCATATGCATACATATATGAGACCACTGTGAGGTAGACATGTAGTGACATGTCTCCATAAGGCAGTGAGTGAATTGATTAGTTCATGTATTCATAATTTGAGTAGCACTCGTTCGAATGCCATACAGGTCATATTCTTGATGACTAAAGCTGGGGTCAGCGATAAAGATATTGCAAAGGTCATTGCTTTGGGACCAGAGCTCTTGGGATGCAGCATAACGCAAAAGCTTGAAGTGAATGTAAAGTATTATCTGTCACTTGGTATACGTCTTAATCAATTGGGTGAGATGATTGCGGATTTCCCAATGCTGCTCAAATACAACATAGATGTCCTTCGTCCCAAGTATAGTTATTTGCGGCGAACCATGGTCCGGCCTTTGGAAGATCTCATCGAGTTTCCAAGGTAAATACAGAAAGATAACGTTAAGGCAAAGTTTTTCTAGGTATTTGCTTGTGGGTTCTCCATTAAAGACATATGCGTGAAAACTTTTTATTGAGTAGTAGAAATGTCTAGTGAGTTATTGATATTTTGAATTTCATGTCATGGTTGTCTTTCAATGAACTAAGCCCCTCATTGTTGTCAGGTTTTTCAGTTATTCTCTCAATGGTCGAATTATCCCAAGACACAAGGTTCTGATGGAAAATCAGATTAATTTGAAGCTGCGATACATGTTGGCTTGTTCTGATGAAGAATTCAAGAAATTGGTTGATTCAAAAATTAGAAAGCGACAAACACTGCTATCTGTAGGCACAACGAGTGCTGATATTACGGACCCTCCAACATGAACAAATTGATGGCTTTCTGGAATATAAATTGTTGGTTGAGTTTGGTGGGAAGTGAAGCAAAATAATAAAATATCTTGCTGTTCAAGTAATTCTCACGAATTCATCATTACCCTTCGTAGAAGTGACATTTTTAGCATAGCTGAGACATATGGAGCAGATACTTCTCAGCAGCTAGTGGAGGAACAGGAGGTCCCACATCTCAATGAAATGGTGGAAGAGTAAATATGAAGACATGGATAAATTGCGTGTTTTTGAGATGGTTCAGGTAGGCTCATAATAACGATCATGATCATTTTTCTTGGTATTTCTCTCTCGTCCATCTGTTTTGATTGGTCATTCTTTTTCTCATTGTTACAGAGGATGGGGCATATGGGCTATATTCGATTAGCTCCAATGAAGGAAGAACACAAGTCTCAATTATACCTTGCAAAGAATAGTTGGTTCTGCTTCCATTTTTCGTTTCTGAAATTTGACACACATTCAATTAATAATAAAAAGGCAGGTCTTTGAACCCCAAATGCTGATGTAAGTATAAACTCCAGTCTTCGCAAAGTGGTGGATACATGTACAAAAATGCTAGTACAATAAGTTAAAATGTCTCAATCAAATATAATGATACAATAATTATAAACGACGAGCAAAAATCTGAAAGATGAAACGTACGAGCTTTATTCAACTCCAAGGCGGCAGATTGGATTTCTCTTTATGAGGCCGAGATCCACCTGCACGAGAGAACATAAGAAAATACAGAGTTTAGGGCATTGCATCATAACTTTGAAGTATTTTTTAATTGAGATGGAAAGGAGAAGAAATGCTTGATTTAGACATTTCCTACATATTAGGATTTATAACTCAAACATTCTTTTCTTTGCCTTTTCTTTAATTCTTATCAATTCAAACATATAACGAAGAAATAGTATTCTGCTATTACCTTGTGTCCAAAGAGATCCCTGATATTATCTATTCCGTACAGTATCATCGTTGGTCTGATATCAAGGGGGCCAAATAAAAAGTGAAAATCGTCAAGTAATGTCCAGTAACATTGTACTAAACTAAACATATTATAGTTCATTACATCTTTTACCTCAAAACTGAAACCCCAATACAAGTTTCACATGATATCTTGGCTTGTGGAAAAATAAGTACGTCAAATTGGTCTTACCTTTCAAGGGAAAGACCCCAGGCTATAACTTGGACATCTTCAGGAAGTCCCATAGGACGCAACATCTCAGGTCTGAACATGCCAGAGTTTCCTACCTCTACCCATTTTTTAAGGCCTTCATGATAACTGATGGAATGGATAGAAATGTTAATTTCCCAGAACATTAAACGGATGGAAGTGCGTCTTAACCTCACTTACTGAAGACAAAATAATACCTGAAAATCTCCATGCTAGGTTCAGTGTATGGATTGTAAGCAGGCTTGAACTTCAGCTTCGTCATACCTGAACTTAATATCACGAGTAATAACGTTATTAAGGTCTATTTTTTCTCAAACTCGGCAACGGGTTACATTAATTTTCTGAGTTAAGCTCGACATTTAAAGACACAGGCTTATTACAAGAGAAAGCATTACCCATGCGTGAGAAGAAATCATGCAAAACTCCAATCAAGTCACTAAGGGTGAGTCCTCGATCACATACAAGTCCTGAATCCAAAAGAACGAAGCGATTAACAAAACGAAGTATATGAGCCTTTTTGGTAGATCTACATCCTGAGATTAAAGTGAATACGGCAAATATAGGATAAGGGTTTTCTATATGATGGGATAGAAGTTGAGTATAGATGTAACAGTTTCAGAATCAAGAACATGACCAATTTGTACGGAGGTAAATTTCTTTTCAATAAAAATTTATTACACCATCCAAATATTGACTGATGTGAAAATATTTTGCTCGCCCCAGAAATAAATTAGCTGATAGACAGATGCATACCTTCGATTTGGTGAAATTCAGCAAGATGAGTTCGATCAACTGCTTCATTTCTAAATACACGATCTATAGAGAAATATTTTTTTGGAGTAAATGGTTTCTGCAAAGATATTGGAATGGGAAAAACTAGTGCATTAATTTAGAGAAAAACTTAATGGCAGAGAAAAGAAAAGGCCAAAAAAAAAAAAAGGGGAATCATATAAGCAAAATAGCTCAAACTTGCTAGGACATTGCTAAATGTCACTTGGAAAATTTGCCTGTGAAAAGTCATTGCAAAAAGGACAATAGTAGCGCATGATGCCTCAATGAGTGAATAGCACAAAACAATAAAATTGCATGCACAGAAAATAACATGATAATAAATTCGGACAATGGACGCAAACCTGTGCCAGCTGGTAAAGCATCCTAGAGGAAACAGCCGTTGTGTGTGTTCGAAGGATGTTTTTGTTTGCCTCCTCTCTTTTCCAGTCATAAGCATATCTGCCAAAGAACAAATTGTATGGCTTTCCTCAGAAAAATTAGAAAAATTTATAAGTGAAATGTTATATAGCCTATAAAAAGAACTAATTGTGAGAATTCAAGAGGTAATACCCCCTAGACCCATAACCGCCAACTTCATGAACATCCTTCACTCTCTTAACATAATCTTCTGGCATATCCTTTGCCGTTGAAGGAGCTGCAGATTTATGTTTGCCACAAAATCAGCTAAGACGTAAATTTGACTAGAAAGTAAAATAAATAAAGTCAGTTTTACAGACCTAACAAAAAAAATGTGTCATGAGAATCACGAGCTGGGTGTTGTTGGGGCTGGAACAACGCATCAAAGTTCCAGAAGCTACAAATTAAAACATGAATATCAATCTCATATTTTGGCTCTATTCAAATACACGGAGCCCACTCTAGTAATGAATCAACAACTGACAATAGAATGGAATTGATACAGCCCAGGGGGGAAAAACCTTACCTGCTTTCAACAAAATTGTTTGTTGGCATCTCCTCAAACCTGCAGCATACACCAGATCGAAATTCAGAACTATTAACTATTTAAACTGAATGTATTGCCCAAAAAAGACGTAAGATTTCACATGACAATAATAAGGCTTACCCCATACATAGGAAAATTTGTTTCAGTTGATGACGCACCTGTAGATAGACAAGTACAATATGAACATTGCCCCAATAAAATCAGACTTCAGCCATTTCTACTACACAAAAATCACAGGGAAATTTTCTTGGATATTTTATTGATAAACCAATACTCCATTTAGGCCAATCTAGGTCTATGTTAGCTCACGAAACATTCAACAGAACAACAATGCTCTGTTACTCCTTCATAAATCACGCATTGTTTAATCAACCTTCTATTTCAGCTGAAATCTTGAATTCATTCTAGCACAATTTTTTAGATATGATTAGCTTCCTGTGTTTAATAATATATAGCTTTAATACATTACTAACGTTAAGTAATTCAATTTGCAATATGCCAACTACATCATCATACTAAACCATACAGACATGCATATATATTTATACACAAAAATACATGCTTAAGAATAAATGTGCAAAGGATAAACATCAGTAGGAATGTTAGCAGAAGCATCTATCCCCGGGTAAAGACATTGTTCACAGTTAAAACAGACTTGAGGTGGTAATGGTAAAAAACTTTGGCATGCATCATCTTCCCATTGGTAAGGGGAAGGAGGGAGAGAGGAAATGAGGAACAATCTTCTTGCCTTCAGTAGTGGATGAAGGCAACCACCCTCAAGTGGCTGACCTTTAGCACTGTAGTTGTACTCCTTGAACTCTAATTCCTTCCACTCTCCACTGATATAAAACAAAACAACAAAGATAGAAGTTCAGACAAACGAACATCTATAGAAAAATCATACGCCTCACCTGGAGAATATTGTTAAGATAGAAGTTCAGACAAAAGAACATCTATAGAAAAATCATACGCCTCACCTAGAGAATATTGTTGAGCCAATGGCACCAAGTAACAGTTTAAATGCAAAAATTATAATGCTTAGTTTTCCTTAACTTAAAAGAGTACCTCTGCAGATTGTCTCGAGTTAGATCGGTCACAACTTGCTTTCTTCTTGGAGCATAGTTAGGGCCCTTTTTCACTGAGTAGCCCTTCCATGTCCTAAATCATAAGATATTTTCTATATCAAAACAGGATATAGAATCACCGCAGAAGTAATATGTCTCAAAAGCTCTCTAGCAGGGTAAAATAATCTTGAGTCAACGAGAAATTAAAAAGTTCCCAAAGAAATTATTATTACTGAGGAACAATAAGCTTCCGTGCTTTGAAAGCCTTAATATCATCTGAACCAATGACCTGAATTAACAGCATGCGGGAAAACTTTTAATGAGGTATCCAAATTTGAAAGGAAAAGCCTAGAAGAAAGAAAACATAAGTAAGAAAACGGCATAGAGGAGGGAACAAGCTTAAAACCCACGACCAACAATCACTTGGACATAGAGGGCGAAAGGACGGATACGGACTCATAACTGTAAGCAGAAACTTCCACAATAGCACACCCACCTGTCCCTCTTGTATCTTTAGAAGCGATTCTTTAACTCTATCTTCTACATGTTGGACCTGACAGAAACATATAGACTTGTCAACAATAATTAGTGTACAATAAAGTCACCACTAAGCCAAATAAGTAAAAGGTTCATACTTTGCATCATAACTACAATTTCATATTCGGATGAGTATTCCTTTAAGGATGGAGAATTATATAGAGCAGGAGAAGAAGATGGAGCAAAACTGCACCATATAGCAGCAATCCCATTGACCAAATTTTACAAAAAAAGCAAAACATTAGATACATGAGTAAAGCTCTCACAAATAAGCGGCAACGTTGAGCCTTAACATGCAAAACTTCTGATAAACAAACTTACAAATGTGCAAGGAAAAATTATAACTGTTATTTAGTTAGGTTTAGCATATTAATATGAGGGTCTTGATTACAAATGACAATGACGAGTCAGAAAGGAGAACGTAATGAACTTGACCATCTTCAGATTAAGGCAACGAGTTGACCATAGCAAACCTTTCGGGATATAAGTTGTTTTCCTAACTCCACCCATTTATTCTTTGCAGCCTGAGCACAGCCTATTTTGAAGGCAGAGGGGTTGAGCTTTCTCTGCAAGGAGACAACAGCTTTTAGTTTGTTCACCAAAATTTACAGGTACAAAAACATAAAATTCAATACAATCCCCTAAAAGAGCTATCACAACTAATAGTAAGGAGAATTTAATTGAAGTTATCATAAATCTTCAGCGTGTGGAATAACAACCTGAAGTTCCTCTTTAGAGATACCTTCTGGCGGTATTGCCAGGAACAATTGCACTTCAGGTGATCCTGCAGTAGCATATGTTTTCCCCTCATCTGTTAGCACCCATGTCTCCCTCTTAATGTCCTACATGTTAACACAGTTATAGCGGAGGTGAGTTCGATCTAAATCATAAACCCGTCTTAGAAGCTGCCTCGAGCAACTTCAATCAGACTACTAAAACTTACACACGACATAAATTTAGGATCTTTCTTGCGCAAAGTCAAGGTTTGCAATGCAACAAAGGTAACAGAAACAGTAACTAAACAAGCATGTGCAGTGAAAGGTGTAATTTATATATAGAACCATTAAAACAAGCTTTCAGGTACAACCAAGAACTCTCATGAATACAGAAGCAGCGAGTGAAACATAAAGATGCGACAACTAAGAATAAATGTATGGCACCTCAGCATCAACATATCTAAAACCGTGGAGGCTCTTGATAACATTAACGATCTCGTTGTGGTCAATTCCACGTTCACAAGCAAAGACACCGGAATCTGAAATTACTTCGCCCTTTTCCAGGTAACTGAGGATTGCTTCTTCCGCCATTCTCAATCTCTCTCTCCGCTCCCCTTGCAACGCCGCCGAAGAGAAACGCAGGCCAGGGCAAAATGTAGCCTGGGTCGGACTTCGACGGATTTTGCAGTTATTCAATTCAACTATTTTCTTTTTTGTTATATGAGAGTGCTACAGCTCAAAAATAAAGAAAATTAGACTAGGGCCACTAATTTTGATTCTTAGCTTTTTTTTCTTACAAGCAGGCCTGGCCCAGCTCACCAAACACTTAGATGAAAGTTAAAATTGAAAACATACGTCAAACATAGTTCCTCTAAAATTGTTCATGAGGGTTGATTTATATGATAAAAAATAACTGATATCTTATAAAAATATAAATTTAATTTTTATTATTATTGTGAGAGCTCTTTTATTAAGTAATTTTATAAATTTTATATAAATACTCTTTGAGTTCTAGGACTATACCTTAATTTTAATGGGTGACTGGTACCGAACCCATTTAAATTTTTTTGTATATAAAAAAAGTTCCTCTAAAATTTTGTAGCAAAAAATAAAACTAAAAAAAAATTAATAACCTATATAGTAAAGAATGTGTTTGTATCCTATAAAGACATAAATTATATTCTTATTACTATTGTAAGTGTTATTTTAATAGATGATTTCATAAGTCTCATATTAATATTTTTTGAGTTTTAAGATTGTGATGTGGTTTAGTAAAAGATTAATATCGAATCCACTTAAAATTTTTTTTTGTATAAAAAAGCTCAAAAAAATTGTTGGCTGAAAAAAAAAATTAATCATATTTGTTATAAACATATACCTATTAAGTATTAACCCAATAATAATTTGGAAATAATGGTCTACTGGAAATAATGGTCTACTAATGCTTAGTTAGTAAGTTAAAAGACAAAACATTTCAGTCCCAAAAAAATATTTTGAAAGTCAAAACATGAAATAAGTAGCACACGACATCGTACAAGCTTCGTTTCCACATCGGTACTCGGTAGGTAGGGTTTAAGCCAACTTATGTTCTCTCGCTCAACTCGCCTAGTTTCTGTTCAGAATTCCTGAATCCTCAATGGCTTTGTAAACTTTATTAGGGAGAAATAATGAGAGAAGATATGAAGAATTATATGTATTATTCAAGAACAATAAACTCTTACAACTATGATAATCTATAGACCAAAGTTACCTCTCCCTCGTTATAGTGAAAATTACATAATCTCATATCAATCAATCAAAAGCTATAACTCTTTATATAAAATTTTAAAATTATTTAAATACAAGTGATTAACACTAATTACCTAATTAATTCTATCTTCTACCAGGCTTCTTCGTTCTGTAAATCAGTGCTAAGGGTAAGGTCAAGGTCTTTCGGTAATCGTTCTAGAAGCGTAATCCAAAAGCACCAACGTGCTGCATCCCTACTGACTGTGTTCTATTCGCCTTCGTCAACGATCACCCCTCGCACTTGAGTCTATGATGCCTCTTCATACAGCCATTGCTGATGCTAGGCTCACTTCCAGTATTGACACCGATTCTACCTGCTGGAGCTTGCTTTCTCGAGGTGCTTCTTTAAGTTCTACGTCTCTGCTTGTTGTAGGCAGGAATGAAAGTAGAATTCAACTAGCAAGGGATATTTATTGGACGACAGTATGAAAATTTGACCACTATAGTGATTCATAATTTGAGAAATAAGCAATTTTGTCTAAAATTTAGGATTCAATTCGACATGATATAAAACTGGATTGCATGGTTTGGGCAAAAATGAAAAACTATGTAATATAAATAGTAGTAGTTCCTAAGGGAAGATTAATGAAATAAAAATTAATGGAGCCATTGTATTTCATCCCTTCTTAAGACTAAGTAGTATCATTCCCAACTTAAAATGCATCCATACGAGAGTGTTTATCGAATAATTGATTGATGTTTTATGGCACTTATTAAATTGATAAGCAATTCGGCAATTCCTTTTTAACATGTTTGAGAGTATCTTATTTGCAAAGAGATGGATTTTTTTTTTTTAAAAAAAAGAACTCGTTGCTATTTTCTTGCTCTTACTTTGCTGGTGTTTTCTTACTCATGCAGCATTTTTTACTATAATGTAATCACTTTATGATTTCTCTGTCTCGTTGTCCACTAATTCCTTTAACATTTTAAAGCATGTTATTATATTCCTTTAAACTGCTATTTCCTATTCTTTCCTCTAACAGAAGGAAAGCAGACAAAATCAAATGAATAGCTGAACTCATTATACAGGGTAGTGAACTAACTAGTCTTTTTCCGCAAAACTTTGCATAGTGGTGTAATATTGCCAGCATAGTTTATTGCAATATGCCTCCGTAGTATTAATTGCACTGTGAGCTAGACATTCGGGTATGAATTGTACCAATGTATTCTTAATTTGGATGGTGACATTTCTTGTATCTTGTTGTATAGGACTTGAAAAAACGTTGTGACAAGCCCGCCGGATTCATTCAAAATGAAAGTTAAAATAAAGGAAGAGAACTGTAGTCTCTGAGGCCTTGCATACTGAGTTTCTAATGGTGAAGTTTTGACCATTGTATGGTGGAGCACCTATTATGGACTTAAATTGTTGAATTTCTTTATTTGGATGAGAATAGGGGATTGACTTGCGGCTAATTACGTGTTCTCTTTGAAGTTTTCTTCTCTTTCTCTTTCAAACGATAACCCTTCCATTCACTGTTACCTGCAATGTTCTGGAGTAGCCTAGCTATAGGATTTATGGTTTTTTCTGACATTGAACTGGTGCTTCGAGGGTTCTAGTGGTTTCAACCTTTTAGATGGAAGCTCCTAACATGATCATCTGATTCCTGGCATGGCATGGCTATGAGTAAAGTTTTTCTCCACTCAAGCTAAGGAACCACCGTATTGACTGTGCTTAACGTAGGATCCTAAACGATTTGACCACAATGTGAATAGGAAATTTGATCAAAGATTGAAAAATTGATGATTCTTTATCACAGAATGGGATTTGCTTGATTGTTTTGCTGCTCGAAACTGGTGAATGTTGTTGCTCTTTGCCATGTTATGCCAGTGTGTGAACAGGTTTAGTAGCTTAAGCCTCAATTCTTATCTCGTGTCCAGGTTCTCTCTACTTTACAAACCATTATTTTCCTCTCTATTTCTAATCATAAATTATTAGATAAAATATGGACGGTTCACATTTAAAATTTTATCAAAAAAGTAAATATATTCCAAATGTTAAAATTTAATTTACACAATTTAAAATTGCAATAAAAAAGGTGGGGAAAATGTTTTTTTACGAAATGTATTAAATTTGAATTGTTCAATTGGACGGTTGAAGAGATTGATTTGGATAGGGGACAGAATCCACTTGTCTGGTTTTGAAACAATATGGTGCCCATTTTTCCCCTTTAATATGTGCCTGAATGAGGGTGTGTTTGGATTAGCTTTTGGAGAATAGATTCTGGGGAAAATAGATTCTGGGGAGAATAGATTCTGAAAAGAATAGATTTTGGGAAGAATAGATTATGGAAAATAGATTTTGGGGAGAATAGATTTTGCAAATAGAGATGTTTGGATGATTAATAGTAGAATCACTTTTTATATTAATAAATTACTAAAAAGGGTATGATTTGATTAAAGTATGAGAGAGGAGAGAGGGTAGAGAATAAATAGGAGAGAGAGAGAGAGGAGAGAGGAGAGAGAGGAGAGAGAGAGGAGGGAGAGAGGAGAGAGAGAGGGGAGAGGAGAGGAGAGAGAGGGGAGAGAGAGGAGAGAGGGGAGAGGAGAGAGAGAGGAGAGGAGAGGAGAGAGAGTATAAGAAAAAAGTATGGGTAAAATAGTAATTAGATAATCTATAAGCTCTTTTCCAGTTCCAAAATCTATTGAAAAATAGCTTCTTCAAAACCATGGTTTCAAACCGAGGTTTTGCCCAAAATCAATTTTGGACGAAAATAGCTGTTTGGCAAAAAATTTTACAAACCGAGATTTTGGCCCAAAATCAATTCTAGACAAAAATTGATGTTTGTGTGAAATTTTCTCAAACTGAAATTTTGGCCAAAATTAATTCCCAGAAGTGGTTGCCAAACAGGCACTAATGACATTCATTTCCCTACACGTTATCTCCTCATGAGTTAATCTCAACCGTGAAATCTAACGACGGAAAGAAAGGACAGGGGGGCACGGGAGGGTTGACGCGCTGGAGAGGATTCATTTCGGAAAATGCCAGCAGTAGCCATGTTGACATTATGCTATGCCATGTGAGTTTCACGTGATGCGCTGGCAGGTTGTGGTCCGTCCATTTCCAATTCTTGAATGGGACGTTATTGACTATATTTAGGAAGGGGTTTCCAACATTTTTCATTAAACTTATCAGATAAACAAGGGGACATCCTGATCTATCCATCTACTCCATGGTTCCGCCTCCAAAGCCCGCCACGTGTCTTTAATTTCTTAACAAGCTTACACTTGCTGGTTGCTGCTTAGCTCATGAACTCCAGATTTTCAAGCCACACCAATAGGATAATTTAAAACATCAACCATTTGTATATGCTTTTAAAGGATAAGCATCACATGTGAACTAAATTATCTCACTAATTAATTTATATTGCATTACTGAAATAAAATGCAATTTTTTCTGGCCTGAAAAAAAATAAATTACACTTCTCGGACTTCAGTTGATTAGAAGAAACTCGGCAGGCAAAGCGGTCACATTTTCTTATCTTTTGCAATTAGTGTAAATTTATATATCATCGGTGGATTTTTTTTTTATTATGTTATTATTTTTATTCTCATCGTAAAACGCAATCTTGAAATTAGTAGTTAGCAAAGTAATATCTGGTAAGTGAAACCTGAAAACCTATTTATATCTTCTGGCCACAAAAGCAAAAAAAAAAAAAAAAAGGACTTTAACAGGAATAAATATGGTGAGCTTAAATTTGTATGCTTCAAATTGACCCTAGATGCAAATTTCTTTGTTGTATAGAGCCTGAAAAAGGATTATATACCGATTCAATTTTTTAAAAGTAGTTGAGAAATTTAAAATTAATTAAACTATTCAAAAGCTATTTAATGTGCAAAGTTAGGCAAGGAAAGAAACCAAGATATATATATATATATATACCGAATTTTTTAAAAAAGAGAGAGTTAATTATTAATTATTTTTAAATATAAATTTAAATATTTAAAAATTAAAATATATTCTCAACCGTTAGAACTACTGTAATAATATAAGTACAAGAAACCAGCAAAGCTCGTGCAATGCACGTGGGCGAGGGTCCTATTATTTTTTAATAATAAAAGATTATAAAAATAGGAAACTAAATTAAAACCTTATAATCTTAATATAAATTGTGATTCGTGGTCATCATAAGATCTTACAGAAAGAAAATAATAAGCTTGTCCAAGGTTATTCAAGACGTTGTCACTGTGAGAGTGCCTATTCTCTCTGTTGTGGATAAGATCTCAAGAATATTAGGGGCAGAACGAGTCCTGTATCCCAATTAGAATCGATCCGGCTCTTCTATCACTTCTCTGCGCGTCAAAAAATTATAACAAACTGCAAAACTGAGAGAAGAATCCATATTCCATGTTGTATGAAGATTGAGTATTTGGGCTTTTCTCATGCTTTGATAGAAGGGACCGTTTCAATATGAAAGAAGAAGAGCTCATAGACTCGAGCTGTGAGATTTGAAGACTTGAGTTGGTTTCTGATAGATTAGATTCTTCTTCTCGTGGCAGCGCTTCTGATATTGAGCCAAAAGGTTATTTTTGTTCTGTTGGAGGAATAAAAAACAGAACTAGCTGTAAGATCAATATTCGATTCATTTGGCGTCTTCATAACCCAAGATTTTTCTTGGTGAGTTTGTTTTACTGTTAAAATTATAATTTGTGGTATCGAATTCACGTGAGTCCTCATTTTATCGATTCCTTTGACGTTTGGTCTCTGTCATGTGTTGCGACAACTTTGTCATAGTCTGCGTTTCTATCTTTCCGATCCGCAAATCCAACTTTTTCTTCAGTGACAATTATCCTACTCCCTCGCTCTTCGCATTTCCTTCTGTTTTTCAGTTGATTGTTGCAATTACATTGTTGGGAAATCGGTTAATTAACTTAAGTGTGGTATTCTTTTCTGTTCATTCGAAAATTGGTCAAAATCTAGAGAGAGAGAGAGAATACTTTCTGCAAGTTTAGCCTCTGATATCAGAAGATTTTCTACTGGGTTCCCTCTTCTGTTTCTTTCTTGCTTGGGTTGGTTAATCAATTCTCTTTTGGCTGTGAATAATTATTTCTTTTCGTTTTTTTTTTGTGTGGTTTTGGTCTCCTGATTCTAAAACCAACGCTTTTGATGTTTATCTTATCTTATTGAGTTTCCTGCCTCTTTCTTTATCTTTGCATAGCTATGAGCTTTGCATAATTTCTAATTTGTTGATGTATCATTAAATTTCTTTGTTGACGTTAGATTTCAGACCTTCCCCTTTCTGTTGCGATTATTTGTAAACATTTGCTTGTAACTTGGCCAGATTTTACGTCACTGATATTGCTACCCGTTTCATGAGTCAAGATCATTTCAGTGGATTGTTGATGTTGGCACAAGTTCTATTGGAATTGAGATGTAAGAATCTCGGCGAGGAGGAGAATTAATGTTGCCAGATGATGGAGGATTATCACAAGGCTAATGGAAATGGAGCAATTGATAATGGGCACATTGTTGCTCGACACTCTTGTCAACCCTCATTGAAGGGCTCATTACCTTGGCTTGACATAAGAGTATTCTATGCAAGAGTTTGCAAATGTGAGCTTGATGATACTACTCCTGAGCTTCTTACACTGAACCACATTCCTTTGAATCCCGATACCCTTCTAGAAGTTAACGGTGTACGAACTAGTATATACTCCGATGGGGTTTCAACGCTTCTCAGAAGGGATAGAGTGGATAAAAAATCAGAAGAAGTTACATTTGTGAGCACTGATAGCATAAGGACGAGTGGTAGCGTGAAGTATGAAGTGTTTGATAATGATGTCCTTCTGCTTTCTGGGGTCTTAGAACTATGTAATGACCGCGATTCGAGTTTGGATGAGAAAAGGTGGATCATGAACTGTGAATCAGATTTAACTCCAGGCACTAGCTTCTTCAAGGGGAAACAATTCATGTTACCTGCTTCAGCTTCACCAACAATTGAGGTCTACATTGCGGGGTCCTTCTCGGGGACTCCAATTATATTAACAAAGACACTAATGCTCAGTTCTCAGAAAAAAATCATGAGGAAGGGAGTGTTGGATGCAATTCCTGAGCATGAAGCTGATGAGAACCAGAAACATGTTCCTTCAAGTCTTGCTTTGCAATCGCAGGTAACTAAATGCTAATTGATTCTTCAATTTCATTTCTGCTATGTCGTGTTACTTATATTTTGCTTTGTTGATCCATTAGCCAAGTTAACATAATGCCCGTTATGCCCTGTCTGATATGGTTTTTAATTTTTCCTTTTTGCTATACCTTTTGGTGTTCAATCATTTGGGATTTCGAACAATGATCTGATTTCACAAGAATTAACGATGTTATCAATGGCCATCAGAATTTAGGATAGCTGAAAATTGAACTCAATGAAAACCATGGTATATTTAAATTCTGCAATTTGTGTGTTTGAGGCTTACTGTGTTCTCGTATAAACTCAGTCTATGGATTCACCGCTCACTGTTTGCCACACTTTATTTATCATTTCTGAGTGGAATCCATAAATGTTGCAGTAGTGAACCTAGAGAAGAAAACTCTGTATTTTTGTTTTCTGTGTTTCTTTGAAGCAACCGCATTGTGTTTAAGCTTTGAGAGACAGCTAAGGGTTATTTTTCTTTCTCATTAACCCAGGGATCATGGTTGAACTTTGTGTCCCCCTTGAGAATTTTTCTGTCTTCTCATGCCCAATGAGAGTTGAAATTTCCTTCTTTCACAAGTATTGGACATCCATAACTAGGAAATTTCATACAATTTACCAACCAGAGCACATGAGCATTGAGCAAAGCCAATTTGGCCCGTTTGGTGTATATGCTGGGTGGAACATAAAACCTGCTCCTCTAATTAGGGTTGGCAAATCAAATCTGTTATTCCGTAACAGATAATCCACCTACGCCACCGAAACAAAAATGGTTTAATAGATAGAGTCAGAATTTGAAGATCATATTTGTTTCTATAACAAGAACATATATGCTTCAATTTGTGAGGTGGCAATTGTGCAGGGCCCAGATAATTTGCAGCCGAAACCAGAAGATGAGGATTACAATGGGCTATACACAAGAACAGGATATCAAGAGGAGTTTGAAGACGGAGAACTTTCGTGGTTCAATGCTGGTGTGAGGGTTGGTGTAGGTATTGGCCTCAGCGTGTGCCTTGGTATTGGCATTGGCGTTGGACTGCTCATTAAAACTTACCAAGGAACCACTCGCCACTTTAGAAGACGCCTCTTGTGAATTACTCTCTTCTTTTTTGGGTCCTCCCCAAGCACAGTAATGGTTTTTCCAACTGAGTTATTTTTTCCCTTTCCATTTACAGAATAATTGTTTTGTTTGTTGTTATGCCTGTATTAGATATAGTGTATGTTCACTTCCATCTCCATGTAGGTGCTATGTTCCTGATACATGAATCTCCTGCATTTAATTTGTGGGTGACGTTTTGTTGTGGATGTCTTAATTTTTTTAGTGCTTGAGGGTCTGTTCATAGAAAATTTTATGACATGTATGGAAGATTTTATAATTTTTTTAAGTTTCATACTTTATATGTTTCAATATTTAGTGAGTTGATTTATAAATTGTTGGGAAAATCCCGAGATTTCACGCGTCAAATATCGCCATTGGGTTTAACATGCTCAATCAGATAGAACTCGAGACGAGTAGTATTTAAGTATTCAATCCCTATGGCCAACTCGGATGCTGTTTACTCGAGTCAAACCAAGTTTGAAATTTGAACCACACTCCAAGTTCGGGAAGAAAAGAACGAAGCTGACTTGGATCTGCAAAATTTAATGAGCAACCTAACAAGCCATGGATGGATGTGGGAAAGGGGTTTATCTTCAGCAGAAAATAATATAAAAAATATCTCCACCTTTAATCTTAGGAAGTTGGTCTCCAGCTTGGAAATATATAAGAAATCGCGTTCCTTTTTCCACCCGTCTTCCTCTTCACTGCCCCTTCCACTCATTTTAAGGACATTTGAGTGGGAGCCATAGTGCTGATTTGCCCCAAATCCAAAACAGTGCGGATACATCTTAATATTCATCACGCTAATGCCTTTATCGAGTTTTCCAAGCAGCCAACTCCTTGAAGGTTACATCTTTCAAAGATAAAATAGATCGAATTTATATAACTATTTATCTCTATATTCTCGAAATTTACTTAAGTCTTTATTTATTTCATAGCTTGAATTCCATCTAACAATTCAGTCAAAAATAGTCAGCTTTTGATTGGGATGATCAACATTAAAAGACATGCGCCGAAAATGCCTAGAGCTTATTAGCTATACAACCACCGGATAGTAGTCAGATCGGCTTAATAACAGAAAGCAGTGAGAATAGCCTTGTTAAGCTATCTTGGGAGCTGAAGATATATCACATATCTAGAGAACAAAATAAACTTGCAGATGCATTAGCAAAAGACGGGTTGATTAATACGATAGTGTTATATGATTGTCCTCAACATTTGAGGAATATTGTGATCAAAGAGTGTTTGGGATATGATCCCCTTATAGTCTAGTAGTTTACTTTAGGTGGTCAACTTCTCTTGTACCAAAAAAAAAAAAACAGAAAGCAGTGAGAAGCATGCAAAAGCAGTCTCAAAAGATAATATGCCAAAGGGGTTTTGGAGTCATCCTATACGATTGTTAGTTTCTCTCTATACATGTCATATACACTACTCGACTCGGTATCCACATATGCACAACACTTGAACAGAAGGCAAGCAACAAAGGCTACCTCATTCACCAGAGTTATTGTTACTGTCTGGTTTGACGGGTTGGGCTGCACGACGGAACCAGGTATTGAACGCTGTGAACAGGTGAGGACAATCTTCCACGTTTCGGGTTGAGAAGCTCAGACACTGCGGCAACAATTCTTGTGCATCTGACATAGGAAGTGTGGAGATAATTCTCAAGAATATTTCCTCCAGCTCCACATACAATGCTTTGTAGGGCGACATTGGGGAAACGCTGTCTTTGCATACCACCAGAACAGGAAGCCAGTCTTCCACAAGCTTCCTTCTTACCTGAACACAATATTCGGATGTGGACATTAGCATCCTAACGCGCTCACAAATGCAGAATCTCTAGTTCACTCGGACGTCTATACTATAAGTATGAACTAGTATTATTGTTTAAGACTTAAAATGGACGAAAGACAATAGCACGTGTCAGAATGCTGATGTGAACAGAGAAACAAGGATTCACAAACTGCCTCAAATGCACGGGAAGTGTGTGCTAATATAAGTCTTAGCTCATGAGAATATGAAATTCTTTCAACTCCGCAGCAAAACGACATCACATATACTTCCTTGAGCCTGTAATTTTTCTCAAAGATGCAGAAGACATCCTTTCTGTGAAGGTTGGGGAATAAATAGCACAAGCATTCATCATCGCTCATACCGACCCAATTCAGCTTTTAGGTGATGAATAACATAATGTAACACCAAACAAATAAAGAAAAACCCAGTGTGACTCAACTAAGTTGTACTGCTTCTATCACAACACGACTCAACAAGCTAGGCTGAATAACCTATAATTCCTAAATAAAGAACAACAATCTGAGACTGTAGCAACACAAAATGAAGTAATTTTGGCCTCAAACTCATTCACAAATCCCAAAAGAGTCAGACTCTCAAAATATATGCTTCATCAACACAATAAGACATACGGTAAGGACACCAAGCTATAATCTTTAGAGAATCCTACTTGATTTGCATTTCTGAATTATAATTCGTTCCACGCATCAAACACAACAGACCATTTTCAGAAGTAAACCTAAGTAAATAGAGGATGATAAATAATTGATTTACTCAACAAGTTTAACAGTTCGTCACAATAGCCAATAGCCACATGCAGGCAAACTTCTGTCACAGGTTTAACTAAGAATGCAGATAAATTCCTCGTAAGTATAAAGTAATAAGGAATTTAATCAGCTGAAAAGATAGAATTTTTTGTCTCAAAATCATGCTATGCGACGGACTGAGTACAAGGATTAAAACTAAGAATACAAAGCTTCAAGGATGATAATCATTTACCTGTCTAGCAGCCAAAATAGCACCAGCAGAGACAGCCTTCGCTAACCTGTAAGTGCACCGAAGCATAACTGCAGGAAGACCCGGGACAATATTCTTCCAGGCATCATCACGGAATGCCCTCTGCAAATCAGCTGTGAACGCCGCTTGCTCACTCCATTCTCTAACGGCTTCATCAGCCACCCTCAGCTCAATCATTCTCTCCAACAACCATTGCAAATGCCTCCCATACGTCATCGCTTTGTGCAAATTCAATCTCTGTAACGCCTCCGTTTCATTATGGTCCCCTCTAAAATCGGGACTGGAATACTCCTCCAAGCACTCCTTCGCAGTCTGCAAGGACGTCTTGAACGCCTTCTCCAGCACTCTCTTGGCCGATTCCCTAGAAGAGAAATCCCGCAGAATCTTGGCCACAAACGCCTTGACAAATGCAGTGTTCTGATAATTGTGAATAGCCGAGGAAATCAAACCTTCAAGCATCAATTCGCAAGAATCTTCCCTCACAGGAGCAACCCTAGCAAGAAGCTCTTTCGACTCCTCCTCGCTGAGAAGAGGGATCAAATTCAACACTCTCCTCTCTTCCTCTTCGGACCAAGGCACTGCTTCCAGAAAAGTAACGCACGAACGAACGCATTCCTCGAACAGCAATTCTAGGGCAACTGGAAGAAGATCTAGAGCAATCGACGCATTATCGATAGTATTAGCAAAATCATTGGTGTACAGCAATTCCAGCACCGTGAGATGAGACTGAATGGCTCCCGAAGCAAGTGGAATACCGAGATTAAGCTTCAACAAACCATCAGATTCTTGAGGACGAGACTGGCCACTCCATCGATCCGATAGAATAACCGAGAAGTATTTAGAGCGCCGTAGAATGTCAGAATGAAGGTACACGTGGAGGTCGGAGGTAGACACGGCGGGGTCAACAGAACCAGAATCGGAAGAAAATGAAGATCCAAGCGGAGAGGCGCTCTCGACGAAGAGGCGTAGGATGACGTCGGCGGTAGAAGAGTCATTGTAAAAGGGGGTGGTGGCACTACTGCCGCTAATGCAGGGAGAACTACGGATACGGGGTTTTTGGGACACTACACAGAGAGATTCATCGGAGAAGGAATTGTCAATGACGGCGCAGCAGGAAACGTTCTGTCGAGTGGTGGTGGCGCGTGGCCTCTTCTTGGGGCCGCCGGTAATCATTTGAGACAGTGAAGTAGACGAAAATCGACGATAAATGAATTGAAGAGAAGGTGAAATACAGGGTTATGGCTGGAATTGGAAATATGAACGAAGAAATCTGTGGCCTTCGCCAGGAAATTCAACGCAGGAACGTCTAGATTGTGCTTTTTAACGCGGGCTACTCTACTATGGAGAATCCCACTCCGTTCTCAGTATATCCCACTTTTTTTTACTTGTTACATTTTGGTTTATTAATAAAACAAAATAATCAGTATATCCATATAGTATGGACTTAATTGTCAGAAAATGAACGTTCCTTAAATAGAATTGTAAATTTAAACCATACAAATATGGTGAAGTCAATTATTAAATTGAGAAAATGGGATTGATCAAGCTTGAATTTATTTTTAGTCTGCCCGATTTGTTATTACTGAAAAACATTGTAGGAAATTATTCAATCTAAGGTATTTTAAAAATAAATATAAATAAATGAGAAAAATTTAGTTCTTTTTATAAATGTTGCATAATAAAATTCAAGATTTAGGGTGGAGGGTCATATATTTAACTTCGAAAAATTACATGTACTGTGTATAGTTATTAGGGAATTTGAATTTAAAAGAATGTGTTTATTTTTATTTTTCATACATTAAAAAAATGAAAGAGGTTTTTGGGGGCTTAAGCCTATGTTTATCCACTGGTGGCTGAATGGATAATCCACATCAAGATTACAGGTAGGATGGGCGAATGAAGGGGCCATCTAATCTTTTTTACACGCAACGTGGATAAGTACGTAAATGAAGACAGAAAAGTGTGCTGATTCAGTGAATTTACCAGGAATATGGATTTTGTCCATCAAATATATCACTAACGTCCACTTCATCCAACAGTTCATATCGCATCGAAGCACAGACAGCATGATAAAACACTCTTTCATTTGATTGTGGCCAAATCCATCCCCAGAGCGTGAGAAACACATTCTTCATTTTTATGTTTCTAGAATCTGGTTCCCCGTGTTCCACCACACCTGATCCCCTCTCAGCCTCAGGCATGGAAAAAAACAGAAAAAAAATCACCTGATGCCCCCTTACGACATGCCACGTGTGGAGACCGAGTATTGCAGTTTTCCCATACCATCTCATATCAGATAACGATGGCCCTAGTTGGGGGGAACTGAATGAGAGACATGCCATCATGATAAAATTTATTGAGGCAATTACTTAAATATAATATCCACTTAGAGTCTATACAAAGTAAAAAAAAATACTTCTGTTTACTTATTATAAAGTCACACTGTTTTAAATATGATAAAGGCTTTTTAGTTACGCTTTTAAAAAATTATTTATGAAAAATTTTTATTAAAATAATAATTCTAAATATATAAATATTTAAATAATTATTACTATAATAATTTTTATAATTAATAAATTATTAAAAAATATAAAATAAAAAAATATTTATTTATCAAAAATTCTATATAGCTTTTATTACTCTTTTTTTACAGCAACTCTATCAACAACAATAATAACGAAAGGGCTATTAACTCTAACAGTTTATAGAAGGACTATTGACTCTATCAGCCACAGCGAAAATAGAAAGATTTTGGGCCACAGCCAGTGGCTATAATGAAAAAGAGGGAGAAGAAAAGAGAGAAAGAAAAAAATATAGATAAAATAATAATTAAATATTTTATATTTTTTTATTTTAAAAATTTATTTAAAATTATAGTTTTAAATTATATTTTAATTTATAAATTTTTTTAAATAAATATGACTATTAATTTAATAAAAAATTAAAATTTAGATTAAAAATTATTTTAAAAACTCATTAGGGTTACTAAACACGCACAAGAAAGTTAAAAATACTGAGATTAAATATAATATATTTTAGTGTTTTTTTGTAGAATTTTTTTAGTACTTGTCTCTTCACAATGGTTAGGGCGAAAAAATATGCTAGACCAAGACCAGAAGAAGATAGTGACAAGCTGGAGAGATGGAGAATTGGCCTTTCTCTCTTAAATTTTCTTAAATTTTAAGATATATTATTATTTAGAGTGTATTTAAATCTTAAATAGTATCACTTTATTATAATTCCAATCGTAATATTTGGGGAGGCATCATAACTTTTGGATACCTAAATTTATATTTGAGAATAATACACAGCTCGCCCTATTTGATATTAATATCGTCTAGAAATAATGGAGATTTCGCTCTATCTTTGGATTATAGGTGAGCCCAACTTCTTTCTAAAAATTCTTATAATAAAAAAAAAAAGTTTCAAGACATGGCCCCAAAACACGGATTGATTGATGCCAAGACCCGAATGTGGCACGATGAAATACGCGATTCATGAATTCGCGGTTTAAAAAAAAAAAATGTCATATTTAATAGTCAACAGAATCTATTATCTCTAATAAAGTGTTATTTAACTAACCAAAAAATTAGAAGAAGTAGTTGCTCGGAAAGTAATATAGTCTGAATTGAGGCAATGGATGCAGCAGCTCCTCTAACTCATTGGGTCTAACATTCAAAAGTAAGTTGGCTGGCCATGAACTTCACTATAAATTATGGGATTCCGTTATTTGCCAACAGGATTAGTCTAGCAAGAGTGACTAATTATCAATAACCTTAATAAATTAATATTTAAATTATTAATTAAAAAATATGCTAACATTTTTAACAATATCTTAAATAGAATTAATTATAATAAAAAAATGTGTATATACAAAAAAAAATAATCAATTGTTTTCTATGAATACATGTGTCTACACCCCCAGCATCCATCCGTATATCTTTCTTATTTAATTTCAAGCAGCTTCTTGCTTGCAATCTTATAGTAATTTCTGCATTAAATAATTCATCTGCACAGCTATCCACGCGACCAATTGTGGATTAATAATAATGACCATGCTTCTACATGACAAATCGGAATTGACCAAAAAAACATATGACCAATCTGAACGGTCTCCATATTCGAAAAACACAATGAAGTACTCGCGGCAACTCAGGGCATACGGCAGACAAGACTCTGTCGTTTCCTGACATTACTTGGATTCCAAAGTCAACATGCTCACCATCTTACATTATCTATTTTATTTTATCACCCCTGCAACTAGGCGCGTCACTTTTACAAGATAAAAATGTACCTCCTCCATTCCCTAACATAAAAACTTACTGTATGTAAAGTTATTAATTATAAATATAATATTTTAATTTATTCTGTATTTATTATTTACTTTTAACTAATTCAATTAATTTATAAATTAATATATAATTTAATAATACATATAAACAATTTAAAGATATCAATTATATTTATTGTAATTAAATAATTTATTTTATTTTTTAATTTATTTAAATTAATTAAGTATATTTTATATTAAAAACATAAAAAAATACTGTTGATTAATAAATTTTATTTTAATTATTAATTCAATATTCAAGCTTCAACTTAAGACAATATAATTTTTATAATTTATTGAGTTAAGAAACAATAGGATTGGACTGTTTTGAATAAAAAATATAAAAGATTACAAAAACAATTATAAATTTCCTCGTATATACCAATCATTGCAGTTTTTTTGTAATTACCATATAACATGAGTACAAAATCTGTATAACTGTTTTTACCGTATTCGTGACTTTCAAGATTGTTGACTTTTTGTTCAACCATTTATCCCTTTTTCAGCATAGATATCAGAGTTAAATTGATTTACAATCTTATATGAAACTAGATCCGTTATCCCTTGTGTGTTTTATTAGTATTACAGGAAAATCGACATCGAAAGCCGTACTTCTGACAATTTACAAGGGATATATATATATATATGTGAGATTTTCAGTTTATGTACGTATATTATTAATGTATACATTATTTTTAAGTAAACCCATATTTTTTATAAATCAAAAGGAACTCTAATTTAACTATTAACAAATTCTATAATTTAAAATTGAAAATGATGACATTCAAATAAAATAAATAATTTTGAAAAACTGGTGTTGTGGGGATAGCTGTTGCCATTTAAATTTAAATTCAAATATAGTTCTTCACGTAATTCGAATTTAAAACTATATTTAAAAATCAAATATTAATGAATATCTACAACGGGGACACGGGCACCCACTACTACTGGCCACTAGTACGATGCATTTCCATGAGAAATATTTAATATGCCGCGACAGCACCAGCGCCTCATAACTCAAAATGTTTCACTAGCTTTGAGTTATTATAACCTCGCTATGAGATATATAAATATTTATAATATATTTAATTTTTTAAAAATATTATTTTATTATAATTATAATCACATATTTTAAAAAATATTATAATTTATAAATATCTAAATTTATATTTAAGGGTAATAGATAGTTTATCCTATTCGATATTAGTATCACCTAAAAATAAAAAAAAATTACTTTATTTTTAGATCGTGTGTGAGTCCAATCCCTTTCTATAATTTTTTGTATAAAAAAAAGCTTTTAAGTTATTATATAATTAATATTAATCTATTTATTTAATAAATAAAATTTTTATCTCAATCGCATGTGAAGAAAAAAGATCAAAGTTTGGTTGACTTGAAGGTGTGTTTGGATTAGGTTTTGGAGAATAGATTGTGGAAAAAAGTGATTTTAAAAATTGGAGATATTTGGATGATTAGTAACAAAATCACTTTTCTATAGACAATTTACTAAAAATGATATAAACTAATATGATAATTATATAAAGAATAAATTTGATTTTAAATTTTTTTATTTAAGTGATTATAAAATAATACATATACATATGTATTTAAGTAAGGTAAAAGTTTATAATATTTATCTGAATTTTAATTTTTTTCACTACTATAAAAAAATATGGAAGATAGTTTTTATTGATAAATTTATTTTTTTTTTCAAAATTTTAAAATAAGATGGTAATTTGTTATCAATTTATTTTTATGAAATTAAAATTTTAAATTTTAAAATTATATTTGTTTTTGTTTTTTTTTAACCTATGGCTTTAAAATTGAGAAAGAGAGAAAGAATGGGAAAAGGGGCGATAAGTACAAAGAAATGAGGGTTGAGGGTATGTGTCAGAGAAGATGTAAAAAAATACTACTAATTTAAAATTATAGTTTCAACCCTCAAACCATAATTTTAGCCCTAAAATTAATTTTTAATTTTTTTTTGTTTAGCTCTTATCTCCCATGACCATAATTTAAAATTAAAATCAATTTTTAAACTTAAATCTCAAACACATACTTTGTTGTTTTGTAAAACATAAAAAGAACAATTATGGCAAGTTCATCGTTGTTTTCTAAATTTCCATCGGAAAATACTCTATTTAAAAACAGTATAAAATGCATGTTTAATCAGTCTCACTCGGTAAATTAATTGCTCATCAAGTATGTTTAAATAAGAAATGGCATATCATGACTTGCTGTACAACTATATGTCATTACTAAACCCGCCAACGGGGTTAAGAAACTATATATGGCAATATATTTTTTGTGCTACATGATAATATGATATGTTGTCGAACAATATTTTTTTAAATTTTATTTATAAGTTATTTTTAATATATTCTATCGAAATTAATAAAAATATTAAATTTTATTACCTCGTGTGTTTATAATGTGTATACCCTCATACTCCAGCTTTTAATATTACATTATCATCTTCAACACAACTACTTCATTCCTTGATGGGGATTACTCATGAACCCCTTGGTTGGTTCACCCTTCATCTCACAATCGATTGAGAGATATATTCAGAGAACCGGGCCCATTTAAAACTTTTGTAATATTTAACTAGTGCGAATCGATTGATTGCTTGGAAGAATGCAAAATATGTCATGGTAAAAATCGCAATGTCACCTGTTACACCGTGTCATGCTTGAACATGGTATTTAAATATTTATATTTATGTACGTGTATTTAAATTATATTATAAAATAATAATATAAGTTAGGTATAGTAGATATTAGTCTTTTATAATTTGACAAATTAAAATTTAAATATTTACTAAATAAATATATTTATATTTAGTATACAATAATTTTTTAATAAAATTATTTCTACTAAAAAAATATTTATGTTGAGAAACAAATTTGTATATAATAAAAAAAATCCCATGTATATACGCTCCTGAATTTTCACCCTGCATTCACTCTCTCGATCCTTGCCCCACTGGCCCCACAAGTCCTAAGAGGAATGGCATTTTGGTAATAATATGGGGCGTCCAACCCCAGAAAACAACAACTGAAGTCCTTTTACTTGGATCTTTTCCTTCGTTTCTCGGCTTTTACGAGCTTTGTATCCGTTGAAACCCCACCTTCCAACAACAATCTCCTCTCCCTGTCCCTTTCCTAAGGGCATTTCTCTCCCACTTTTCACTCTCCTCTCACAATTCCTTACCATTTTCCCTTCAACCAAACGCCCCCAACGTCTCTCTGCTGATCTCTTACCCTTTCGTTACTATCACTTTTCCCTGTGCAGTTTCACTCTCCTACTCCCCCTCTCTGTCCTCACCTCGTCGGACGCAATGGCCTCCGACGACTCTCCTGGTCACAGCCTTACTCGGCTCTCTAACAAAACTCCATTTCTTGGTTTAAAGCTCTTCTTCGTGGTTGCCATTTCCCTTCTGATCGTGCTGGTAATTTTGCTTCTGATATTTCTCTGCACTCGCCGGAATCGAATCTCAACAAATCGTAAAATGCGCGTGAAGCACAGTTCTGGGACGATTCCCTTGGTCTCCAAGGAGACTGTGGAAGTCAAAGCCTTGGATCTCGAGCAGAATTGTGAGCAAGCAGGGATTAAAATCGCGGTCGAGGATCCGAAGAAGGAGAAGGTTGAGATTGAGGTTGAGCGAAGAGGGAAGGATACGAGCGGCGAGATTGACATGTCGGTGGACGCGCCGAACATTGGATGGGGGCGATGGTATAGCTTGAGGGAGCTGGAGGATGCGACACGTGGATTTACTGAAGAAAGTGTGATTGGTGAAGGAGGGTATGGTATTGTATACAAAGGAGTTCTAGGAGATGGGTCGGTGGTGGCTGTGAAGAATCTTCTGAACAACAAGTATGCCTTAGTTATTCAAATTTAATATGAACTTGACTGTTTTAATGTTGCGTTTATCCTTATTTTGCTTGCTAATGTTTCATGCGTTACTGCATGTTTGTTTGGACTTGCTGATACAAAATCATCCTTATTTCAAGTTCATGTGGAAATGAATTGACATGGGGAAACAAACGGTTATTGCGTTGATCTAGAGACTCGAAGAAATAGTTGTCGTCGGTTGGTACATAATTTTCTGATCGCTACCAATTGTTTCATGGAAAACTAGGAAAAGCAAATAGACACTTCGTTCTTCTTCTTCTTATTCTCTTACTCATCTGGGGCCTGTCTATTTTTTTTTTCTATACTTTTGCTTTTTTTATTATTTATCCTATTGTTCATATTGCTGCATCTCATCTTTTCCTTTATATGAGATATAAATCTGGATCCCGATAAAACTTTAATTTCTTTGGAAACGGAAATATTTTTGAATAATACTTGGTCTTGATGCAAGATTTATAAGTTGGCAAAGTTTTATACGCGTTTGAGTTTTTCCGACTCTAATCTAGAGCCTGACTGCAAAAGATAGAACACAGGAACCATGTCAATCGTCTCTAATATGTTACATGCTTATTCTTGAGTAGTTCGGCTAAGCATGTGAATTCTTTATAGAGCATTAGCAAGCATTGAAATATCTCTAAACTAGGAAAAAACTGTGCATAAGATTTGTTGAAGGGTTGCAACTTTGTTCTGCAATTCTATTACCTCCTTATAGTCCTCTTGGACATTTTGCATTTTGTTTTTGTTATGTCCATCCGATGTTCCTACTTTCTTTATAACAAAGGGGTCAAGCAGAGAAGGAGTTTAAGGTGGAGGTTGAAGCCATTGGAAAAGTAAGGCATAGGAATTTGGTGGGTTTAGTTGGATATTGTGCAGAAGGTCCTCAAAGGTATTATTCAAGTCCACATGACAATTATTCTTTCAATTTAAGGTCCTTTTGATAAAAAAATTTCTCTAAAATTATATGTTTTCTGCTATTGTGAATCATCCAGGATGCTAGTTTATGAGTATGTTGATAATGGAAATTTGGAGCAGTGGTTGCATGGTAATGTTGGGCCTGTTAGTCCCTTGACATGGGATATACGGATGAAAATTGCCATTGGGACAGCAAAAGGGTCTGTTTTTTCATTCTCCTGTTTGAGTTCATTGGAGATACCTTATGTGAATGAACAATGGAAAAAATGTTATCATACTCCTTGATTGATTAAATTGACATTTGTTCTATATCATGAAACAGGCTGGCGTATCTGCATGAAGGGTTAGAACCCAAAGTGGTACACCGAGACATAAAATCCAGTAACATTCTTTTGGACAGAAAGTGGAATGCTAAAGTATCAGACTTTGGACTAGCCAAGTTATTAGGCTCTGAGAAGACCTATGTGACCACACGTGTAATGGGAACATTTGGGTTAGTTTCTTCCTCAACCTTTTAAGCCATTTGCGCGATTATGATTCTTCTTTCAGTATGTGGTATCAGAGATTATAAACTATTTACGGGTCTTCATTCAACATCCTAAGGCCCTGTTTGGTATGATGGAAGAGTTTTTAAAGGAATTGGAATTGGAATCCAAAATCAATGAATTCCCTAGAATCCAACCAATTCCATCACGAGCATGATGGAATCTAGTTCTGCCTTTTCCCCGCGAATCAAGATTCTTGGGAGCTGTGATTCGTTTATACCAAACAACACTTAATTCCTATTCTAATTCCTTTTCCAGCTTCAGGATTATTTGCTACCAAACAGGGCCTAAGTTGTTCTGACTCCTGAGCAATCATAACCAAGTGGTCAATGTGTCAACTGAGGATCATGATTCATAGATCTTTACTGATTAATCTTTAGAGTTGATTCTTTTATTTATTTTTTTACAACTAATTTTCCACAGATATGTTTCTCCTGAGTATGCAAGCACGGGAATGCTTAATGAGGGAAGTGATGTGTATAGCTTCGGAGTTCTACTCATGGAGATAATTACAGGAAGAAGTCCCATTGACTATTCTAGACCACCTGGAGAGGTGATTGCAAGATTTCTTGAGCTTTTTTCTTTTTGTAGGCATTCCATAAAACACTGGAATCTTATCTTGGCTTTTGTACTTTGATGTGGTTCAGATGAATTTGATTGATTGGTTCAAGGGAATGGTAGCTAGTCATCATGGTGAAGAGCTGGTAGATCCTTTGATCAAGGTTCAGCCCCCTCCGAGATCTTTGAAACGAGCTTTGCTGGTTTGCCTGCGCTGTGTAGATTTGGATGTTAGTAAACGACCAAAGATTGGTCAAATCATTCATATGCTTGAGGCAGATGATTTCCCCTTTCGTTCTGTAAGTCGCTTTATTTAGTTTTTATATAGCGGAAGTGTTGATTTTAGCTTCCATTGATATCTAACTAGTACTCTTTTGACAGGAACTTCGTACAATAAGAGACAGAGCCCGTTCCTCGTGCCAGTAAGGTTCAATATACCCTACAAATGAGAATTCTATAGAACAGTCAACATGGAGATGATTGTAATACTGCTTCCTCGTGCCAGTTGATCTGGATATCGCAATTTTATTTGTTGTAATGTAGTTTCTTTTTTTGTAAAAAAAAAAATCAGTTAATTTAGTGATGTTCGATTTCTTATTGCGAGCCATTGTATATCATTTTACAGCCAAGTTGTTCCCTCTTCTTCCCCATTGTGCATACATCTTCCTGTCAGTTCTTGGCACCATTATGCTGTATTACCTTGCTTTGTGAAGAGATCAGCCTTCTTGTAAATATACGCACACAGTTTTACCTAGACCCTCATCCAAATGGGTATTTTTTAAATGAAATTGAGCTCAATGCTAATGACCTCTTTTTTGGGTTGAGCTGTTGGATTTGAAACAAAAAATTGGGTTGAAACTTTTTATTCTCATAAGGGATAATTAATCTATAACTATTTATAACTTCACTTAATTTTAATTATATATTTATAATTTTTTATTCTTTTATCAGCCACATGAAAATATAGGGATTTAATTAAAAATTAAGAAAAATTATAAAGACTTGATAAAAAAAAGTATAAATACATGATAAAAATTTAGTTAAAACTATAAAACTTGTAGATTAATTATTATTCCTTTAAATGATAAAATGGATAATCAATTTTATTAAGGGGAATTTTAAAGAAGAGAATTAGTGACCTTAAAATTGAATGACAGTTAAATAGTATATAATTGTAAGTTATACGGCAGAAAATGATAACATCTTAATATCTTAATGTTGCTCACTTATCGTTATAACTTTTTGAGATTAAATCATTTTTTTATGATCTTATAATCATTCTCTCTTTTATTAAGGGATGGGAAAACTTGGGGTTTGTTTAGAAACATCCATGATTTTAAAATCACTTTTATAATAAATTCTTTTAACGTATTTATTTAAAATTACTTTTAAGAAGCTAATCCAAACACCCCGATTGTGTTGTCTGAGAATTCATCAGTTGATATCAATATCATAGTTGGTAAGTGCAACCAGAGGGTGCAGTGACATCAACTACCATTTTCCAGCGATGATAGCTCTTGCCTCTGACATTGAGCTTGCCTGCGACTTGAAGCATCATCCTTTAACCCACAAATTTGATACTGTAACATAAATAATTGCCCTCTCGACTGCTTCCACCATTTCCTTCTCTTTTTTGAGCTATCTCATTTCTCATATAATTTATCCAATTCTTTGATTCGACTTGTTTAATGGTTTGAAACGCGATCAAATTGGTTCCAACTCTATTATTTATTCTAAATGCAGACATCAAAATGGCGTAAAATAGAATTGACAATCCTTTTCATTTATATACAGATAAAGAAAAAGAGACATACTTTTGTTGACACCACATGCTCACCAAATCAATGAAAGTAAAAGGAAAAAAAACAGGCATGTCCGTGCAAGATTCCCCGTAGAGAGATCCAATTCATTTTTCTTCATGGATGCGGATTATTTTCCCTTCATTAACCCAACCATACTATTTTTAGATTAGGTTTTGTCACTAAACGCTGGATTTTGTAAAAATCAATATTTTTTCTTACAAGATTTGTATTATATATTAGATTAGATGGAGATATAAAGATGTTAAAATGAAGATTTTTATTTATTTTTTAAAAAATAATTTTGTAATTTGCAACATCTTTAAAACCATTAAATCACAACCAGATAATTAATATCCAACTCAACTCCAGTCTCGATCCCAGTCATCCTCTTGGGTCAATTATTGATCAACACCTTGATAAATTATTGCTTCACTCACTAACTAATTAGACACGAATCCTTCCTTCCTCGATCAGATTTATCTTTTTGCTTGTTAACGTGATAATCATTCATGACATGGTATTCTTTGGTATAAACATAACCATTATTTTTCTTTGAAAAAAAAAATCACCCCGTCGTATGTGCTATGCTTGATCATGTTGTTGGATGATTTTGGAAGCTTTTCCCCAAGATCAACATTCTTGTTTTCAACCATGTGTGCAACTGCAGAATGATTTTGTGTCTAATAGATTTGATGCATCAGCTTCACCTATGTGACAATCTCCTCTATCAGAATTGATGAAATTAAATGTAGATAGAGCGTTTATGTTAACTCACAATACAGCAAGTTGTGGTGGTATTAAAAATTATTCTAGAAGCTGGATTATGGGATTCACAACTGTTCTAGAATCATGTACTGCTATTGAAGTTGAACAGTGAGGGGTTTTTAAGGGTCTGAAATTGGCCTGTGAGCTTGGGTTCAATAAAATAATATTAGAATTAGATGCAAATAATGTGGTAGATATGTTGAATAATATGATGGACTATAGATGCAGTTTATCAGTCACACAAATACAGAAAATATTGAATCTATCTTAGGATTTAAAAATTCAACATATATCCAGAGATCACAATCAGCTGACTGATACATTGGCAAAAAATGACTTAAAATCTATAAAAGTATTATATTCACGTCGTGCTCATTTGAAGGACATCGTGCGCAATGAGTATTTGGAATTTGATCCATATTATGATTAGTTTTCTGTTGATTTATAGCATATTAGTCCTCTCTTGTATAAAAAAAAAATATTCTTGTTCTCAACCAAACTTTTGCTCTCTTTACTTGTTTGATTTTACCCAAAAATCTACAAGTTAAAGACCTAATAATAAAGAAAGAAACAAAGCATGATGCTGTTAGTTCTGATATTTGGAATCCATTGAATGGTTATCAACTTAAACCAACCGCTTGCCGATTACCACTAAGTCCGAGAGCCTTGTTTGACATTTAGTATGTATTTGGTTTTATTTAAAATTAAAGTTTTAAATTAGTTTATTTTTTTAAAAAAATAAATAGTTATATTTATTTAAAAATATTCATGGGTTAAATTATAATTTTAAACTATAGTTTTAAATAAATTATTGAGAATATTTTATAAAATAAAAAAAGTTTATGGGTTGCTTAAGTACTATTTTAATTTTATTTTTTTAATATAATATCTCTTCTTTCTTCTTCTTTATGTTGCATGAGTCATCTCTATAGTTATCGTCAGCGCTTCTCTTCTATCTGTGCCTAAAGATTATTGCTTCTCCTCTATCTCTAGGTTTTGCTATATATTTGAGGTCATCATTGTAGATATGAGATCCTCTAACTGTAAATAAGGGATGGAGGAGGTGAAGATGATATAAAATATAGATAAGAGAATTAGAGATAGTGTGGAGATAGTGAAGATGCTGATGAAGAATAGTTGTATTTATTTATTTATTTTATTCTATACTCTTTATAATAATTTATTAATAAAAGTTATTCTAATAATAATTATTTAAATATTAATTTATTAATAATTATTTTTTTATAAATTTAATAATTTATCCAAAAATATTTTAAAAAGAAATGAAAGCCAAGATTAGCTAGCAAAGTGACACGTGGGGCATCCTAAAATTTCGCTTTCAGCATCTCCAACCCCGCGCGCTTTTCCAATCCGCCTTTCGGCATCCTCATCCAATTTAATATTAAAATTTCATTCAAATGGTTTAATTAATTTTTTGCATAGATTAAATATTAAGAATATGTGTTTTAATTCATAATTAATACAACTACACAAAATAAGTTGAGCAAAATAATATATTTAAAATATTAATTAGTTTAAAAATAATTAAAAGACTAATTTTTTAGAGTAATTAAATAAAAATAAATTATACGAGCATGTAAAGAAATTGGGGAAAAAATGGCTAGCTCGCGCGTTAACGGCCTCATCTTTCCTGGTGCAAGATCTATTTCTATTCCATCGTCTTCATTTCCACTTACTAGGTGCCAAGATCGGCTCTGAGCTATAAGCTATGGACCAGAAGTTGATTGAGAGGTTGGAGTCGGCGGTGTCGCGCTTGGAGGCGGTGTCGACCGGATTCCATTCGCGCGGTGTAGACGCTGCCGCCGATGTGGCGGTGGATCCATCGATTCTTGCCTTTGTCGATCTGATGGACAGGTATATCGGCAGGTTTTCGACTGCTGCAGAGAAGATTGGAGGGCAAGTTCTGCAGGTCTCTAAGTTTGTGCAAGAAGCTTTTGCTGTTCAGAAAGAGCTTTTGATTAAGGTCAAGCAAACTAAGGTTAGTGCTTCCGCGACATTTCTCTTTATATCTTGTTTTTTATTCTTTGGCTTTCATAAATCGATCTCTGCTATGGGGAACAGTTGCTGTATATTAAGCTTCTGTGCAATGAGGAAGCGTTCATCTGAATCGGTTGATTTTGGTGTAGAATAACGGATTTAGCTTCCATCATTTGGTCCAGGTGAAAAATTGTTTACGGTTTTAATATTATCCTCTATAACATACTATCTACCTTGGATAGTTTAGCGGTAAGTAAATTAAATGCAATGGCGTGCTTAGTTTGCTTGCTGAGGATGTCACTATCAATGCAAAGATTATAGACCGTGTGCATTTGCTGAATATTTGAGCTTCTTTCCTTCAGACATAATAGTGAAACTCCATGTTTCATGGAGTTCCTGGATGTACCCTTACATGTGTAAATTTTGACGGTGGGTTTTAGAAGATTGAAAGGAGGGAAAAGAGCCTTGTTCCTAGTTGAAATCTTGAAATAAGCCGACCATTGTTGTATAGACTCTGAAACAGTAGAGGTTACAATTTTTCTGGAAGCAAATGATTTCTTCTTTCATGTGAATATGTAATCATGTTTATGTAGTTGCGTTGGTTAATCTGAAACTATGAACAGAATGAGATTTGAATTTCATTAGTAGGGTAAGGGAGTGCATAGCTAATTGATAATTTTTTAGCTAATTGATAATTTTTAAGTTTTATATTATGGTATCGTCCCTGCTGATGTGCATGAAATGGTAATTACTGACATATCTTCATTGTACAGAAGCCTGACGTTGCTGGATTGGCTGAATTTCTGAAACCATTGAATGAAGTGATCGTAAAAGCCAATGCAATGACAGAAGGACGGAGAGCTGATTATTTTAACCACTTGAAGGCTGCAGTCGACAGTCTCTCTGCTCTAGCATGGATTGCATATATGGGGAAGGATTGTGGTTAGTGTGCATGATTGTTTTTATGGGAAATTCTTATCTTCTAGTTTCTCATTTATCTTTTTTTTTATCAAGGTATGAGCATGCCCATTGCACATGTGGAAGAAAGTTGGCAAATGGCTGAGTTCTATTGCAACAAGGTATTTTCCTTGCATGCCAGAAGCCTACTGATTTTTGTGACTGAAAGCAATTTCATGATTTACTGGTCGTTCAGCCTCTTCTTGTTAACATTGTGGAGGAACCAATAAAGGATTTCTCTGCAAGTGAAATGGCTTTGGTATTTTTGTTCTTTTTTTATATGCTTTGCAAAGATTCTGTTCGTTGGTGGTTTTTGAATTGGGAGGAACTTTTTATCTACTCCAATACGTTTGTCCACCTTGAGCCACCAGCTTATATCAGCATAGTGGCTGAGGATAGAAATAAATGATGGTTCGGTGCATAGACTTAATACATTTGATTTTAAATATTATCTTGTACGTATTTTTGGCAGTATCTGGGGTGCAGAATTATGTTCACTGTTATTGTATTAACCTCCTGGGCATTTCATTGCATTTTCCTTATTTCATTTTGGTTGCTATATCATGTATTTCTTTGGGTAATAATCAGGTGCTTGTAGAATATAGAAATAAAGATGCAAATCATGTTGAGTGGGCCAAAGCTCTCAAAGAGTTATATCTACCCGGTCTGAGAGACTATGTCAAGAGTTTTTATCCTTTAGGCCCTGTATGGAGTTCAACGGGAAAATCAATTGCTCCGCCAAAAGCTTCTTCACCTGGTGCACCTGCTCCACCACCTCCACCAACTGCATCCCTCCTTAGTTCTGAACCATCTCAGGCTTCATCCTCCAAGCCAAAGGAGGGAATGTCTGCTGTTTTCCAACAAATTAACACAGGGAGTGTCACTTCAGGTAGATTATTACCACCTTTTCAGTTCCTGATTGTTTGGCATTTATAAACAAGAAATTTTTTCTGCTAGGTTTGAGAAAGGTTACAGATGATATGAAGGCAAAGAATCGTGCAGATAGAACTGGAATTGTTGGTGCTAGTGAAAAAGACACCCGTGTGAGATCACAAGCATTTTCTAAAGCAGGACCTCAAAAATTAGAACTTCAAATGGGACGCAAGTGGGTTTTAGCATGTGTATGATTTCATTTTGTCAACATTAACCTAACTATTATTTTCCATTGCAGGTGGGTTGTTGAGAACCAAATTGGACAGAAAGGATTAGTCATTGATGATTGTGATTCAAAGCAGTCTGTATACGTTTATGGTTGCAAAAATTCTGTCTTGCAGATTCAAGGTATTTATAAATGTGACAAATTTCTTTCCCTAGCTGGCATATTAAAATGTTGTGCTACCTAACTAACAATGCTTTCTAAACAATTTGCAGGCAAGGTCAACAATATAACTATTGACAACTGCACAAAGATGGGAATTGTATTTAAGGTTGGTATGGAAACACAGGAAGTAATGGTTTTAATGGCTTGATTGTGAGTTTTAAATTCAAGTTATCCAAAGTAATTCATATTGTGGGGCACCATCAGCTGATTTTGCTATATGCTTGAAATGTAGGATGTTGTTGCAGCATTTGAGATTGTCAACTCTAATGGGGTTGAAGTGCAGTGTCAGGTAACCCGTTCCTACTTTCTCTTCTTGTGGTTTTTTAGGGCTTACTCTTCTGTGATGAAAACTCGGTTCATCAATAGTAGTCTCTTATCACGTGGTTGGTTGCTCTGATGTATTATGTTCTTTCTGTTATAATCTCTTTTCTCTTCTCTGCTTCACCCTGTTCCATGTAAGGGTGTTTGTATTCTTTGTATTTTTTTATGGCAACAATTTCCCTTTTTCCTCAAAAAAAAAAATTGGTTAATCAAATATGAATTTAATGTAGGGTTCAGCTCCAACAATCTCGGTGGACAACACTTCTGGCTGCCAGCTTTATCTTAGCAAAGATTCTTTAAATGCATCTATATCTACAGCCAAGTCAAGCGAGATCAATGTGCTGGTACCTGGTGTCGTGCCTGACAGTGATTGGGTATGTTGTTATATATCTTCTCTTTTGGTCTATTATGTATATAGCATTGAAAAGTTCTGGTTGCTGATGTGGAACAAAATGCTTATTTCAATCATCAGAATCGTATGTAGCTCTGTATTCTTGTTTTGCTAGAATGGGGTGAAATATTTGAAGCGACAGGATATGGCAATGTCTAACAGGAATATTAGCTTCACCTTTTTTAGTTGGTGAAAATTCTTCTACACATGGCAATATTACTTAGCACCAGCGTTTTGCTAGTTAATGAGATTCTCTCTGGCATGTTAATGCAAAACGAATCTACGTATTAACGTGGCTTATGGAATTCACTGTGAAAGCTAAGGGAATAAAATAATTAAATATAAACAACATCAAATGACGGCCTTTACTCTAACATTTGCTTTCCATTTGAAAGTTGACGATTATAACATGGATTTGATTCATCGTTCTGTTAATTATGAAATTATGAGTGGCTATTCTAAAAGTGTTAACTAGATGCATCGATGTTAATCAAATATAATCCCTAGAACTTGTATAAGTAACACTGGATTACTATCTTACCATCTGTCTCAGGTGGAGCATTCGTTGCCACAGCAATATATTCATGCGTTCAAGGACGGCCGATTTGAAACTACTGCAGCATCCCACTCTGGAGGTTAATTTGACTGGCGATTCAGAGATTGTATATCTTAGCCAAGTTCAACGGATTGCTGTTTGTGTGCCTTCATCTGGTTTTTCCTTTGATTCATTTACAGTAATATATAGGTGTAATATTATTCGTTCCTGGTTGCTTTTTCCATTGGCGTATTGATCCAATGGAAACATCCCAGCCATTTTTTTTGGGCGCTGATTTAGCTTCTGCTTGAGCGTGTCTTGACTCTAGAGTTGTAGTGCGCGTTGTGCAGCTGGTTTTGAGCTTTAAGAGGATCCGCGGAGTTATTTTTGAATTTTACTATTTTTCATGCGTTCTATTCAGGTGCCTATTTCGACTTTTTGTGAAATCAATGCTGGTCTAGGCCAATTCCTTCTCAAGCAAGTTCCATGAGGCTCCTTTTTTTTTTTTTTTTTTCTCGTAGTAGTTTCATTTGAGGCATTTAATGTCATGTTTGTTGGAAGAGAAACGGAAGCATGTGTGCTGCATTTTTATAGAATGGTACGAGTTGTGGACTTTTTGAAGTATCCTGCGTGAGAATATTTAATGTTATGATTAATTTCATATAGAAGTTAGAATGAATATATGGAATAATTAAGCAAATATAAAGGAAAATATTTTACAGATGTCATGATTAAAAGCCAATATGCAATAAATATATGGAACTCTTAAGTAGAATTTTATTTTTGTACAAAATTGTTGTAAAGATGTTAACTTGTTCGTATTATAATATTTGAGATAATCAAAGTCTAATAAGCTTATCAAGCCCATAACTAAGCGTTAGTGATAAAATTTGAATTTTCTAATTTAATTTATTAATATAATACAAGGCCCGGTAATTGTTGATATGGTTGCTCATTATTTATTTTTTTTTTGGTACAAAGGATGGACTCGTTGAGACTATGTAGTGATGGGTAGGTGGAACTACACCAATCTGGATAGCATCGGGTGGGTGTGGCTAACGGATGACAATCATTACGTAGACGATTGTTAGAGAGCATCAGCGGTTCGGCTTCGCAGTAATAACCCCTTCACTCTACTGGTCCCATCTGTAGCTACCCATGAAGAATCGCTTAAATTCTGGCAGTGCATCGAAAATATATTAACTGATATAATTAAATGAATATGGAACGAAGGGTGTGTTTGGATTAGCTTTTGGAGAATAGATTTTGGGAAGAATAGATTCTGGAGAATAGATTTTGGGAAGAATAGATTCTGAGAAAAAGTGATTTTAAAAATTGGAGATGTTTGGATGATTAATAGCAGAATCACTTTTCCATAGATAATAAATTTAATTAATTTTAAATTTTTTATTTAAATGATTATAAAATAATATATATACATATATATTTGAATAAAGTAAAAATTTATAATATTTATCTAAATTTTAATTTTTTTCTACTAAAAACTTTATTAGAGAACTAATCTAGATGACCATAAAAAAATATGGAAGATTGTAACTTTTATTGGTAAATTTATCTTTTTCCTAAAATTTTTAAATAAGAAATTAAATTAGATTTTATTTATTTTAACTTTTTTTTAATTAATAAAATTTAAATTATTAATTAATAAAAAACTCACTATGGTAAGGGGCACCAAAAAGCTACTTTGTGACCAATTATTCTCAAACCATGGTTTTGGACTTCAAACTATGGTTTGAATTCTAAAATTGATTTTTAAAAAAAAAAATTTGTTTAGCCTATATTTTGTAAAACCATGGTTTGGATCCATAATCTATTTTCAAAAGTGATCCCAAACACACACGAAGTTCTATCACTTAGTATTTTGAGTTGAAATTATTTAATTATGAATATACTAGTATTAATAAAGCTTTTGAGTTGACGTGACCCCGTCAAGTCATGGGGTAATGGTGATGGTCAATCCGTGGAGGTAGGAAGAAACTTAAATCAATGTCACTGGGGCCACTGGACTTCACTCTTACCTTCACCGTCCTTTTTGTGAAGAATAATTGGGTTGCCGAGTTTTACTGATTTTCTCTCTCTAATGAATTCTCAACTGGGGGATTCCAAGATTTTCTCACCCGACATTCAGAATAGATCAGTGATTTTTCTTCGAATGCTCGTGTTCAAAGTTGAATCTGCTTGGGACAATTTATCCGTATAAATTACAAACAAAAAACAGAGAAAAATAAAAAAGTGAAGAGTAAAAAAAGCTGATTTTCGTGGGGTTTTTTGGTTGGGTTTGAGTGTACAGTATAAAGTTGAGAGTCTTTGTTGTTAGGCCGTTTCAGAAATGCCAAAAGAAGAAACCCAATGCTCTACAGTGGTTTGCTTTTATGAAGCTGAACACCTTTCTCCACGGAAAAGAAGAGGAATAAAGTGGGTGCTTCTTCTTCTGCATCACATGGGTGTTGGATAAACTTCACTCTCAAGATTGATCCGTTCATTGTTATTCTTATAGTATTAATGAACTGCATAAACTAATTACATTCTGTACCTTTATTTCAATTCTTCCGCTCAGAATGTGGAATTTACTGGCAGTTGAGATCCATGAAACCGACCAATACGCAAATAAATAGGTAAATGCTAAATAGGTCCCTACCAAACTTTTTGCCCTCTCATCAATATATCCACATCAATAATTACTATATAATTATTACTTTTTGTGGAAATGTTGAAATGGAAAAGACCCCATTAATGAATCCAGCTAAGCCTGGAAGTTGTTTTCACTCAATTCCATGGTCTGCCTCATAACACAAAAAGTCTTTCTACCGTTACCTATTATTCTGTTTTTCTCCTTCCTCACGTCATCCCATCCTCGTTGCTCCTCCTTTTATTTTACTAGTTTATTCTGATTTGTTTTCTTAGCTTTTACATTTCCCTTATAAATCGGCATCAACTTCAAGGTCTGAACTTAAACTACTTGCTGCAACACCCCAAATTTACTTCAAGACGACCATGGCTTCTCCTTCTCCTTCTCCTTCTCAGTCTTCCATCTTCCTCTGCCTTTCCCTCATCATCCTATTCGCTCTTTCCTTAGCCGGTTAGTTCTTTATTTCTCCTTTCTATCTCATCACTTGTTCTTTCGGGCTTTCGTAGGTTTTCGGTGAAATTGAGAATGCCTGTAAAGCAACTAATGTTACTTTGTAGGAGCCTTTTCATTTTGCACTTCAAAGTTGAATTTTCTTTTGCTGATCCTTTCTATCTCTACTAACTTTTGAAACTAGCAACAATTGTATGTTGTTTTTTGAGTTTAGGACTGATACACTAGTGAAACAGCTTCATTTCTTGTGAATTTTGGATTTTAAATTGATTTATCACATTTGGAAATTGCCTACGCAACTGACAACAACAAACCTTATTGCTTTAATTGTTATACTTTTCATAAACGACTTCATTTCTCTTCAAATTTTTTATGTTGAGTCGATTCAGTTTCATGGATCTTTCTCTCTGTTTTTCCGTCTTTCAGAGTCGCAATCCTTCGTCGGTGTGAATTACGGCCAGGTCGCCGACAATCTTCCACCGCCGGAGGCGACGGTCAAGCTCCTGCAGTCTACCACCATCGCAAAAGTCCGGCTTTACGGCTCTGATCCGGCGATTCTCAAAGCCCTCGCGAATTCTGGCATCGGGGTCGTCATCGCCGCAGCCAACGGCGACATTCCGAGTCTCGCCTCCGATCCTGCCGCGGCCACCCAATGGATCAATGCGAATGTGCGTCCTTACTACCCAGCCACCAACATCACCCTAATCTCCGTCGGGAACGAGGTGATGACCTCCGGCCTCCAGAATCTGATCTCGCAGCTTGTTCCGGCAATGCGAAATGTCCAGAGTGCCATCAGTTCGGCCTCGCTGGGCGGCAGAGTAAAAGTTTCCACCGTACATTCCATGGCCGTGTTGACCCAGTCGGATCCTCCATCGTCCGGAATGTTCAACCCGACACTGCAGGGCACGCTGAAGCAGATGCTGGCGTTCCTGAAGGATAACAAATCGCCTTTAATGATCAACCCGTACCCGTACTTCGCCTACAAGAGCGACCCAAGACCCGAAACACTGGCATTCTGCCTGTTCCAACCAAACTCGGGTCGGACCGATCGGAGTAACGGCCTCCTCTACACTAACATGTTCGATGCACAGGTCAGTGACCCTTTTTTCTAAAAAAGAAGAAGAAGATAAAATAGAGTAAATTACAAATACTTGATAAAATTATATTTTATATTAGAATTTTATGTAGTATTTGTTAGATATATATTCTGATAAGAACATGAAGAGTGGACGTGGAGGAGAGTCATAGGTCTTGATCACGGTGTTTCAAGTTTTAACGGGTCTAAGAAGTTAATCAAGTTTCCTCGAGGATCCACAATAACACTTCTGTGGATGTTAGAAACGTTTCCAGTCCATAAATTCCAACTTGAAATTTCGCAACACATTACTTCTACACGCTTGCGTGATTTCTAGGTATTTTCCAAGTGATTAACAAATCACTAAAATAATATTATGTTGAAATATATGATGTGTTTTGTTGACTAGCTGATTTGTCTAGAAAGGAAAAGGCTCCCATATGAAATAAAATGAAATCCCCAATGATTTTTTTTTTACCAACACTTTCTCTATACCAAAAACTTGAGCTTCTTGGCAATATCATTTCACATATAAGAGCTCGAGCATTATTTCTCATCCTTGGCTAAAGAACTAATTGGGCATGCACAAAACAATCTCACAAGATCAAATCAAAACATATTTGGAGCAGGTGGACGCAGTACATTCAGCTTTGGGAGCGATGGGATACAAGGACGTAGAGATAGTGGTGGCTGAGACAGGGTGGCCCTCTCGTGGGGACCCCAATGAAGTGGGACCCAGTGTTGAAAATGCCAAAGCCTACAATGGAAACCTCATCGCTCACCTTCGTTCCTTGGTCGGCACCCCTCTCTTGCCGGGCAAATCTGTGGACACTTATATTTTTGCCCTCTATGACGAGAACTTGAAACCTGGTCCCGCTTCTGAACGTGCCTTTGGCCTCTTCAAAACTGATCTTTCCCAATCTTATGATGTTGGCATAGCCAAATCTAGCCAACAGGTGAGACCTCCTTTGGCATTTTTAGTTGCATAACACATTTGAAGAGTGAATTCAACACCATATCTTAACTTAAAACCTTAAGACACCAAGTTTATAAGTTTTTCTGCTTACATTACCTCTTTGGTATATCAACTTACACCTCATTCCTAACAAGAAGTATGATCAGAGGTATATTGAAGTTTTAGATGGCTTTGGATTGAAGTGAATGTGTTTGTGTAATTAATAGGCTCCTCCATCAACAAGTCCAACGGCTCCGGCAGAGTGGTGTATTCCAAAAGCCGGCGTATCGGATGCTCAGTTGCAGGCAAACCTTGACTATGCTTGCAACCAAGGCATAGATTGTGGGGCAATTCAAGCAGGTGGCGCTTGTTTTGATCCAAACACAATAGCATCTCATGCTGCCTATGCCATGAATCTCTATTACCAGAAGTTTGGCAGAAATCCTTGGAACTGTGATTTCTCTCAATCTGCTACTCTCACTGCCCAAAATCCAAGTGAGGTTTCTTCTTCTTGAAATATAATCAATGTTTTCTTAAATCCATTTCATTTTTGGCACAAAATGACCTTAGCCTTTGGACGGTGTTAGTTTTATTATGGGTTTGGAAAGAAGTGATTGGAACTTGAAGTGGACAATCTTGACTATTTCTGCTTGTGTTCTGATGGGGCGAAACAAATCATGATATCTTGTCTAGTGGTTTTCTTAGATTACTTAATTAACAATGTCACCCCTTTTTGCAGGTTATAATGGTTGCATTTACCCTGGTGGCAGCACCTAAAAAGGCAGAGACGTTGTTTTGTGGATAAATTATACTTGGAATTAATCTAACGAATAAGGGGTTATTTTTTGCCCTCCTAATTTATGGGCTTTAATCTTGTTTAACTTAATTGCAATAAGATATTCCAAACTTTGCCCGCATTTTACGATTGTCCTTTTTTAGTTTTTAAAAACTTACTACGTTTTTCTTTGATCGCAGCGACTCCATTCAGAACCAAATGTGTATGAATCCTTGAATTATGCCTAGTGTGGTTTTTTTTCCAAACCAACTCTTCCCAAACAAAAGGACAAAGTATTTTATAGTTTACTATTTCATGAGTTCAAAGGATCCAGATGCAATACTAATGTATTATAGCCATTTGTTTATACCGTGTTGCTTTAACTGTTTACCTGTCAACGTTTATGAATAGATTTTTAAACGGTGAAAAAGTTAACATTTTAATGATGTTTTTAAATAAAGTACGTTGAATTATTGCAAAGGGTCTCCATATTCTAAAATTTTAAAAGTAACAAATTGAAGTGAATCTTGTTAAATGGGAAAATGCTTTAATTTATACAGTTTCATATAAATATGTCATCGACCCTCAAAAGAGTAAAAGAAAATGAGAATTGTAAAAGAATATTACATACAGTCAAACATTTTTAGGTGATTCTATTTATTGAGCGTTCATAAATGTATAATCCAATCTATGCTCCAATGCCTATTTCAAATACGCAGTCTTAATTTATAATTTGTTCTCCACTAGCCCGTTATTCATTGTCGTCCACCGGTTAGGATATGCGGCTTTCCTCAGGAAACCAGTGTTCGATTCCCGGCAACGTAAGAATCTTGTGTTTACTTTGTCCACCTCTTCTTCACTCAACTTGTGCCAATTATCTTTCTTTACCCACTCGCGTCAATTAATTATGGCCTTCTAAATTATAAGATAGTTAGTCACCAATACAAATGGTGCTCTTGCTAATCCTGACCAAATAGTCAACCTCGATATAATTGGATAGCTTTGACTTTTTATTACGTTTGAGTTGTCAGAATAAGGTGTCTATAAAAGGGATTATGATATTTTCTCTTTTATTTTTATTATCGTTCGACCATAGTGTGTTATTTTAATCTAATTTCTATTATCTACGCAATTATCTCTTATATTTTATCGGCCGTTACATTGGCATATTTTCGTGTTCCATAAAATGTTAATCAAAAGATCCATAAATAACGTTATTTCTATTTGACGAAAAATTATACCCATATCATCTCAAGTTATAATATTCAATTCATTAATCATTAATTGAAGGTAAAAAAAATATTAATAATTAATTATGCCTCTATATTTAATTAGTCAATTTAATGTTCTGGCCTAAAAGGGGGATATTTGTTATTGCATGGTTGATTTTTCCAAGATAGACTGGGGAAAATTACAAGAGTAATGGCGGTAGTGGGTCCCGCAAACACGTAGGAGTCGGGCAGAAGAGGTCTACGCATTAAGACACGTCGATAAAAGTGGGCCCGGCGGCGTCAGTCCATTAACAGTCCAAGCTCAGCTCAGCGCTCGCCATTTCTTTCTTTCCTTTTTCTTTTCTTTTCAGTTCGTATCAGCCTATCATTTCATATTCTTCCCCTCCCCTCAAATCTCTCTCATTTCGCCGGCCTCCGCCACCGCCGCCATCTTGCTCCTAGACGGAGGAGCAACCTACTACCTTTCCCCGAAACCTACTTCTCCATTCATTTCCAGGACCTAAATTTCACACCCTGCCATTCCCTTCCCACTTCCCACGATGGTTTAGGGCTCAAATCGAGCATCTAGGTGCTCCCTACTGATTCGTTATCCCCCGACTAGTTGCTGAGAACGAGTAAAATGTCTGTTACGGAGCTCAAGGAGCGTCACTTGGCGGCCACGGAGTCGGTGAACACCCTCAGGGAGCGGTTGAAGCAGCGACGACTTTCTTTACTCGATACAGATGGTATAATTTCTGAATTTTGGGCTTTGATGTATAGATTTCATGTCCAAAGAGTTACTTTCTGATCCAATCCACTGAACTACTTGTTTGATGAACTTCGTAGTTGCTGGATACGCGAGGTCTCAAGGTAGAACTCCTGTTAGCTTTGGTCCTACGGATCTCATTTGCTGTAGAACTTTGCAGGGCCACATGGGAAAGGTAACTTATGGTTCTGCAGAAAGTTAGTTCCATATCTTATTCGCGAAATGAGTCTTTAGATGTGCGAATGCCCTCGCACCGGTTGTTTTATTTGTGTTTGTGTGTTGTGCCTTTTTCCTTTGTAATGTGTAACTTTAAGAGTCAACGGATGCTCATCAATTAGTAGGACTGATTTACTTCTTTGATCTCTATTTCTTCTGGGGCAGTCATGGAGAAACAGTTATCACTTTGATATCCAGTATGATATTAATGCTATTGGTCCATATGTAATCTTAATTGTGAGAACGCTGATGTTAGATATAAGCTTATCTATCCTTGGCGAGATATGCCAACGCATGATAACTATTTTTTTTTTTTTTTCTACTAAGACACCAATGACTGCACGTATTGTAACTCTAACCACCGACCTTGGATATTTCAAAATTCAGATTAATTTCTCAACCATTAAGTATTTGCAGGTATATTCATTGGACTGGGCATCTGAAAAGAATAGAATTGTTAGTGCATCCCAAGACGGACGACTTATAGTATGGAATGCTCTTACTAGCCAGAAGACTCATGCCATAAAGCTGCCTTGTGCATGGGTCATGACCTGTGCTTTCTCGCCAACTGGTCAGTCTGTTGCATGCGGTGGTCTTGATAGTGTTTGCTCTATTTTCAATCTGAATTCCCCTACTGACAGGGATGGTAATCTGCCTGTTTCACGGATGCTTAGTGGACATAAGGGTTATGTCTCCTCTTGTCAGTTTGTTCCAGATGATGACACTCACCTAATTACCAGTTCTGGTGATCAGACATGTGTTTTGTGGGATATTACTACAGGCCTTAGAACATCTGTTTTTGGAGGTGAATTTCAGTCCGGACATACTGCAGATGTATTAAGGTATTTAGGTGATTGCTGAACTAATTTTCGTTCCCACCTGGAAACACATGCACACCAAGGAAAAAAAACGAAGGTTGTGATATCTCATTGCCAAATGTTCAACATCCTTGTTAAAAATTGAATCTATATCATCTTCTTATCATAGTGTATATCCCATCCACCATCGCAAACAAAAATTTAGTGACAAATAAAAACTATCTATTTGATAATGTGTAGTTTAAATTGTCTGAACTGCAATGTTTCTGTATCCCCTAATCTAAATATGTTTCAGTTAAATTTTGTTTCTTTAGTTTTCAATCCTTTCTTAGAAATATGTTATTGCTTTGCTCTCTTTCAGCATTTCTATCAATGGATCCAATTCAAAATTGTTTGTATCTGGTTCCTGTGATGGAACTGTCCGATTGTGGGATATGCGCGTGGCAAGCAGAGCTGTGCAGACATTTCATGGGCATGAGGGAGATGTTAATGCGGTCAAATTCTTTCCTGATGGGAACAGATTTGGAACTGGTTCCAATGATGGAACTTGCCGATTATTTGACACTAGGACTGGACACCAACTACAAACATACTATCAACAGCACAGTGACAATGACACCCCACATGTGACCTCCATTGCATTCTCCATATCAGGAAGACTTCTTTTTGCTGGATACACGAATGGTGATTGCTATGTTTGGGACACTTTATTGGCCAAGGTAATTAGGGATTTAATGTACACTAAATAAATTCAACTCCATTTTAGATTAACATTTGACTGTGCAATCACTCTTTTTTTCCCTTCCATATCATGGATATATAGAAAGTAAACTATGTTTCTACCATAAGGCCATAGACCATTTTTAATTTCTGATGAGAAATTCTATCTTGCCCCTTCATCGTATGATCTGAGATTTCCTTAATAGCTTGCTTCATGTGCAAAATCTTTTAATCCTTCATCAGCTATGAAGTGCTGTACACTTTTCCTATTCCTACTTGGCAAAATTACACTATGTTCATGAGCCTCTATGGGCAATAGTTACTTTATGTTACGCATTACTAGTGAATATCACGTTATTTCATTGCCACATATTTCTGTTTCTTTCCTTGAGGCAACTCAAGTAGTCTTCAATGCTCATCATTGTACTTTTTTTTTTTTTAAATTTAAAAGCAATAAGAATGGAATATGACACTCTCGTGGAATATCTAGACGAACCTTGATCTCATGGACACCACAAGTTGTTTCTCCCTTTCTCTCTTTAATCTATGCTTGCTCATGTATCTGTGATCTAATTAAAACTTGCTTCCTTGTTTCATTGCAGATGGTATTGAATTTAGGATCTCTTCAGAACTCTCATGAGGGCAGGATCAGCTGTCTAGGTTTGTCAGCTGATGGAAGTGCCTTGTGTACAGGAAGCTGGGACTCAAACTTAAAGGTGAGCTAACATTTTGGCCTATTTGATTCACTATAGGGTATGCGAGACCATGGGGCACCAACTCTTGAAATTGGCTTGTGTGTTGGGCTGAGACTTGTCAAAGATTATGGTGGAGCCGAGGGAAAATGATGAAGGACAAAGATGGAACAAAATAGATATGCAATACGAAAGCAAGAAAATTAGTAGAACCAGATAGAGGAAAATGCCCCCCAAAAAAGAAAAAGTGCTAGGCCTTTAAAAGACTATCAGTCTCCCACCCTGAATCGCTCTAGAATTTCTCCATGCTTTTTCAGTCCCTCTATTCCTTAACTATCTCTAGAAGCTCTCCTTAGAAAGCCAACATATATCCACTGTCTTATCCTATCTAAAAACCCCAAAACTGTTATATAGCAACCTTCCTCGATCCTTTTTGTTAGCCATCCTTCTGCTTGGGTCTTCCAGAACCTGTCCTTTCAATCAGAGGCCCATCTGTTTATTGGTCACTGGATGTAGTATTTCTTTTAGCAGCACAAGTTACTTAGAAAATCTTTGGTTGTTAATCTGACATTAAATTTACTATCCTCTAATAGATTAGTGCAAGTCTATTAGAGTGGTTAATGGAGTTATTCCTTCTTTTCTTTTATAACGTGTGTGAATTACTTTGCACCCCTTATGTGAGCTATACACTGCTCTTTCAAACAAATTAATTCTAAGCATTATTCGAAATGCTCTTTTGCAGATTTGGGCTTTTGGAGGGCTTAGAAAGGTGGTGTGAAGCATGGAGGAGCTAAGATTTGTCATTTAACATAGCCTTTGCGCAGCATGAGGTTCAATATAATTGTTTGGCGATGCTTGTGATGGTGAATTTGCAGATGAATTGCATGGAAGGGGGCAAAGCTTATATGCTCAACTGTTTAAACTAGTGCTGCAGTTTGTTTATCCTCACGTCGGTTTGTCCAAGTGTGTGATCTAGGATTTCCACTGTATTAACCACTTTGGTACCTGCACGTCAAACGTAAAAATGAAGGACCATGTATTTTCTTGTCTCTTGGTATAGTTCCAAACAACGCTGCTGTTACGTGTTTATTTCTATCAGTTTGAGGAGGTTAAAAGTTCCGCTTGGCTAAAGTTTTTTTTTTTTGCTACAATAAAGTTAGTTGCTTGCCTAAACTTGCGCCTTTGATTATTTTGGGTTTGGGAACCTCGAGCACTGCTTCTTCAGATTATTGTGGGGATGATCAGGAACTTCGGAAGTTTTTGGGGCTTTAGGGCTATCGATATCCTGACCATGATTCGCGAAAGCGATCATCAGGCAACATAAAACAAGAAACACATTTAATAAAGCAATTGCAGTGGAGCATTGAGCAAAAACTTCCCAGAAGGCAAAACCTAATAAAATAAACATATTTCGTTTTGCTACAAGGGTAAGATTGAAATGCAACATGATGATCGTTTGTATGCAAGTTACTCTAAAATGTCCAGAATGAAGCCTGCCTAGTAGTAGCCGGAATGCCGCAGGGACAATTGCAGGCCCAGTGTCCCCATATTCCAACTCTAATTAAGTCTTTACAACTAACTGTCATAACTCTTGTACCAAAAAAAAACTGTCATAACTCATAACTCTTAATTTGAATATCAAACAGTAACAAAGAATCTTTACTCTCCAAAAAAAAGAAGGGCCGAAGTCAACGTTGCTTGACTTTGATGAATTGACTAGCCGCTTGCAACAATTTCGTGAATGGCATCACTGATAGTTTCGTCCTCGGACCTAACGGCCAATTTCATCGCTACATCCTTTGGACCATCGAGTCCGAAAGACACCTTCACGAGCACCCTCACACTTCCTATGTATACACCTGACAATACGCACGTGTGTGACCTTGCATTGGGCGGCACAACCTCTGTGCCCTGCACAAGCAAGCAAATACGTATTTAGATGTCATCTTCCTTCCCAGATATTTGTAGTTAAACGATAATCACAACACCGGAAGATACTCCATCCATTTGCCTTCTGTGAACGTGTTTGCGCAACAACACTTTACACAATTGGGCACCAGGCTAATATGTTCAATGCACTTACATGCTAAGTAAATCAAACTCAGAAGTTGTATACGATGCCCAAGTTTACAGGCTAATATGTCCATCATCATATGATTGCACATAATACTGGTATTTTGGCAGTATCCAGCAAAAATCTTAAGCTCCAAGAAAATCATTGAGCTTACCTCACAGGGCTGCATGCCAAGAAGTTTTAGGACAGTATTTACAGCCTCAGCCAAGCTCTCTCTTGGGCCAAGACCATATTCATCCACCCGTTCACAATCAGGGCCCATGCTTTCCCATGCATTCCTGAAATTAGACACCCCCACTTTCAACATGTAATCTGCTGCGACAATCTCCAGATCCTCCAGTTGGTATTCATCTTCAACACTATCCTCTTCTGCCTCACCAGTGGTTGGGTCAACCTGATGAACATCCGAAGCAGTGATGAGATTGGCACAAAACTACTCTAGGTTTTTTCGTTTATAAATTTCCTCAGAGATAAAATGAAACACACTTCATGTTTAAATTATTGAATATATACCTATTTATGATGCCAATATTTTATAGCACTAAATATAATAGACAGAGAAGTGGCTGCTTTTTTACAGACAGTCACCCACATACGTCCCCACATCAAAAATAATTGTAAATTTTGATTAACAAAAAGTACAGTTCACAACAAAGACTAACCGCAGCTTTATGATAAAGAAAAATACCTCTTTAACATAAAATTTCAGAACATTGGAAAATTTTCCAACTGTCGGCACCCCATCAGGCTTCTCAAATGCCACAAAAGTCTGTCCTGGGGAATCATAAGGAAGTGATCTAAGAGGCTTGGAGAACACCTCAGAAAACTCCTCTGCTTCTGAAGCATCAACAATAACAGCAACCTGAAAAAAAGCAAAGAATTATGAAGAAAACTCGCATGCAATTGTATTATGAAGTTGGACTGTATCTAATGGTTCATTACATCTTCCAGTAATTGTTCTGGTATCGTGTTTGTGCAGTTGTACTGGAACACAACATGACTGTCAAAAATGTGTTTAACAACATTCACTGCATATTCAGTCTCTGCTTCAGTAAGCTCCACAGGTGCTGAGGACTGTAAAGATGTAACGTTTTCATTAAACATTTCATCAAATTAAGAAAGGAAAACAAAAACGAATAAAGTGAACGGACTTTGAAAAGCTTCCCAAAGTTTCCAAACTCAGGAATCGAGGAAAGCAGCTTTTCATAGGCGTCTGCAGTTGATGGAGGGCCACTTGGAGGAGCACCCAAACCAATTTGCTTTTTACTAGGAGCTTTCTTCTCTACAAATGAATGAGTTTTAACTTCCTTGGGCACAGAGTTAATGTCAAAAGACTCTTCTGAAGGCTCCTGCATTCATACTAAATAGATTTAGATGATATCCATAACTCATGAAAAGCAAGAAAAATGGCAAGCACTTACATAGTTTTTCAAACTAGCCTCCAGATTGACAAGTGGAACATCAAATAAACCAAAAAGGAAGTCCCTAGCAGCTTCGTCAGTCTCAACAACCAGACCATCACCTCCAAGTGTCCTCAAATAGAGTGTTGCTCTATCACGAACCTGCAAAAAGAAAACACACAGTTATACAAATATAAATCTCAGGGACTATTATTATTTATTATTATTTTCCATACTTCCAGAGTGGCAAAATGGGGAAGGAATTCAGAGTTCATGCATACTTTTTAAAACGTGCTAATGTAGGAATTAGGTAATATGGAATGCTTAAGTTTTAAGTAGTATAGAATGATTCATGTGATAACAAAAGAAAGTGATTCTTTATCATCAACGGCATACTTCCAAGGGTAGGTTACCCGCAGCTCCTTGGGTCCTACCATGAATTACGAACATTTTTACATTAGAAACTCATTCAAAATTCTGTATATGATCAAAGATTGTGACAGCTCAATTTTACTTTTACAAGCATTAGTATAAGCTCCGATTAGACAGGAAAACAAACCTCATCATCACTGTCAAAAAGGCATCGCCTTAGCAAAACAAATATCCGAGGCTGAGAGTAAAGCATGACATTTCAAATTTAGTTAGTATATCCCACAATGAAATCAAAAGTTTTAAAGATAGGCATTGCAAGGTAACAATTAATATAAGATTAAAAGTAATACCTTTAATTCATCAACTGAAGCAGCAAACCTTGCCAATGTGCTCACAGCACTGGCCCTAACGGTTGGATTCTCAAGATGTACTCTATTATATATGTATCGTATAAATTTACTTGGGTCAGATGCTTTAGGCCCTTCAATTCCCAGGAAGTGCAGTATCTAATGTATAAGGGAAACAAAACAATTAAACATAGTAGAATGACAAAAGTATGAACTGTAGATTGTAAAAGATGAAGGATGAACAAAAATAATACCTGGGTGGACAAATAGGTGAACTCGCAATCTTCAATGAACTCGCAAAGATGAAGCAGCCCACTCTCTTTGGCTTCAGGTATATCTCTAATGAGAATTACAATTGAATCAACAATTGCCTTCTTGTACTCGAACCCACCTTCTTCCCTAAGAATGTTGCTCAGGAAGTTCATCCTTAGAATAAAAGAATACCAACCTGTAAATTAGACCACTTACTAGAAGAAATCTCCAAAGAAAGGTGTAACAACAGGGTTCAAGAAACTTGGTATGATATGCCTACTCACAAAGACCGATATTTTAAGGGAAACTTCAAACACAGTGATCTTATTGCTTCAACCACAACAATTTTGAACTCATCAGCAATATCTGACATGAAATTTGTAATTTGCTTCATAAGACGATCCACACTTGACTCATTTCCAGTCTTCAGAAGAGTAGTTATTGCAAGTGTGGCAACACTTCTGTTCTGATCAGAAATTAAACTTTCCATATCAATATTGCAGTTAGTGACTGCTGCTGCATGTGTCATAGCCACCTACGAAGTTCAAAGTGTGATTAGAAGTAGAAAAGAATGGTCAATATTCATCCAAGGCAAAGTTTAAGAGGTTAGCATGAGTGCTTTTTTGGTATTTGGGGTTCTACAAATAATTAAAAAATGTTTCCTCATTGTGTCTCCCATTGAACTTTACAAAACCTAGATACTTCTGTTTTACAATTCACATTTTTGTACCAGAGCCACTTCCTCTTTTACTCCAATTTTCACACTACAGCTAAAATATTGATTTCCTCCCCTTTGATTTTTACATTGCAGCTAGTTTACTATTTACATTTCAAGTTTCAAAGCCTAGCTATTTCTTTTTTTCTCCTCCACCCTTTTTTTATATTCATATTACAGCTGCTGCTTCTTATCATGCTTTATTTTCTGGTTTCTCAATTTTCATGATGTCACACCACATTACTATCTGGATTACCTGTTGTTACACATCTATTGAACATACATTGCTTTATATGAGCTATTTTCTTGACTGTATGAGTAAGAAATTTGCATTAGTGATTTTACGTACAAAAGTTTATACATTTTCCCCCTTTGTTTTTATATATCAATTGCATGTCCCTTGGTTTAGCACAAATTTGGTGCTTCATGCCTCAAAGGCGTCCCCCCCATCTGGCTACACTGAAAATAGCCCATGAGGTGTTGTTCAAATATCTTATTCAAAAATCAAAGGGAGCATCATATAACTTTTGTTGAAATTTAAGTAAAAATGGTTGACCTTGTTCAAGGTTCGGACAGCAGCAAATCTTAAGACAGGCTTAGATGAACTTAGGAAGAGTTGGAGAACAGTAATTGCTGGAGTTAATTCTCTGCTTGTAACACCATTAAGCTCTGTAATTGCTCTGGCAGCTTCAAAAATCACCATCTCTGACTTGTTGCGAAGGCAACTCTCCAGATAATCATAGAAGGGGCGGCCCCCAGTCTGTGTATTATTACCTGACTCACGAATAACCTGCAGACATGATGCTAAATAACTATTATGCAAATAAATACCATCCCAGTCCCGGTATTAAAATATATATCAAAAGAAAAAAAGCACCTGGCTTGTATAACGGATCAAAAGGCATTGGGCCAAAGGTGAACGAACAGTTCCCCTTGTCAAGCTTGTAACCAACTTGCTAATAGCTAACCGATCATTCTGCCGTATCTGCAACATTGTTGATCACAATGTATCATTAAGATTTCAGATCTAAACTCATTATATATAATAAAATAAGGCTTCTAAACAGGCAAAAATAAAATGAATGGTAGAAATTTATAGGCGGACTTCAGAGAATCAACAGAACCTATATATGATCAAGCAACTTCGTATAATCTTGGAATATGAAAGTAAAAAAGAAGAAACTGCTGTATCATGCAAAACTTATAGCTATTCATAATCAATTAAAACCCCTCTGCTTATTTATCAGAATATAAAAATACAGGGCTATGAAGCAGAAAGATATCTGAGCGTTTTATCAGACTACATATCACATTAAAATGAGGCATAATTTTGAACGCAGCTGGAACCCAAACAGCAATCCGGCAGAAAGGACACTTTCGCCTGGCAGTCTTCACTCTTCAGCTACAAAGCCTGCCTTTGACGCACGGGGTCAACACTACCTTACCCTTGGATTCCCCCCTCAACTAGGATACCCAAAAAGAAGTATCAAGTACTACTTTTTTTAAATAAAAAAGAAGTTTGATCTCAATGCATATTGGATAAATTGTGAGTGTATCTACCTATATACTGTTATATATTATAAGATATTATTTATCATGTATTGCTATAATAGAAAATTTACTTTACAAAAATTACTATACCTTGCACCCTTACACCCTTACACATACCAGTACCTGTACTTTTGTAAAATATATAAAAGGATGTGGACAGCGACATTGTCTTGAATTTTATTTTTGTACAGTTCTAAAAGAGGGTGCCATGATTAGACAGACACGTGGATTTTTTACTGCTGGAGTTGAAGCTAGGAGAAAGATTAGCAATGTGAAAATTTTTCAGGAAGACAAGATACCAAACAGATTAGAAACCAATTTAAAGAAAAAAACAATTTCTGGCACATTTACTTCAAGAAGTTGTGCTCCCTGTCTCTCTCTCTGACAAATTTATACCCTTAACAGACTCATATAGAATCAAAGGAGAAGCCAGATCATCCAGAATTATCAATATTAAAGATGTGATCATTGATAAGCCAACATGCCTATCATTTATGAAAGTAATCTTAAACTCCTCCTCAGTTGAAACCTATGACTCAACATCAGGTAATCACTAAACACTATTAAAGCATCGCTTCATTGAGGGATCTATATGGATGGTGTTTTCATCACTAGTATAAGTTAAACATCATAAAGCCGTGTATGAATTGAACCATTGTGCAACATACTTGTTGTAGCAAAGCCAATGCATGAAACTGTACAAGAGCCGCTCTTGATTGAACTGCTTCCTGAACCTCATTGCTCCACCTTTTTACAATTTCAGGATTTGTCTGAAAAAATGACAAAAGTTAAACAAAAATAGTTACAATATGCTAATATAAAGAATTACTTGCATAGAAATGAAAAATACCTGGAGTAGGTGAATGCCACTAACTAGGGCCGCACTTGCAACAACTGGATTCTTATCTACAATTGCTTGTTTTAAATACCGCTCAATCTGGGTGAGAAGTGTTCCATCAATAATACGACAAAGCACACGAATGGCATTTGCCCTATACATATCAGTCTTACTATTCATGTCCTTCATAAGAGAGCTTGTGACGATAATAACCTTTCATAAAATTAAAGCAAAAGATAAGTCAGAGAACAGGTTGACAATACATGGACAATACAAGGGAGTCTAAGTGTGCAACAAGAAAGAAGAATTGCACAAGAAAATGTAACCTCATCTGAAGAGGGAGAGATTTCCTTTATCATCAGGTAGACCATTCTCCTTAACCCAAGATCTTTAGACTGGAAAAGCTTAGTGACAGCAAAAAAAACTTCTGTGGCTTCGACCTATGAAATTGAAGCAAGAAACTACAAAAAGATCAATAACAATTATAACATAATTTTGAAAAGACAATCTACAAACAAGCATAGATCTTTAAAACAATTAAAATGAAACCAATAAGAAAATGTTCTTGACCTTTGTAAATGTCTCTCCCTGATTTAGTAGGTACAAAAGCTTTGTGATAACCTGGAAATTAAATAGAATGCATAATTTTCAAAGTTTAACTACTAAATAATATTGGAAGCAAAGCTTGAAAACAGAGAAATCAAGTGGTTCGAGATGTAAACCTGAGAGCATCTCCTAGCATCTAGTTGTGGATCGTTAAAAACCCTGGCTTCCTGGAGAACAGACCCCTTTTCAATTCCCAGAAAGGGAGAATAATCGGCTGTTAACCAACCAAAAGTACAATTAGTATACATGGTCATCAAATCATAATGGACTAATGATATTTTAGCCAAAAATATAATGGACTCGCGATATAAGGCTACGTAGGATTTCCAATGCAACAGCCTAGCTTGGACGAAACGCCAATAAAGCTGTCAACTCATCAACATAAAATAATTCAAACAAAAGAAGGGATAAATTCAATTATCTGCTTTGAGAACTGTCTCATAAGGCTGAGATCATTGAAGTTCCCAAATACCATAACGGACCCAACCAGATCAAACGAGGAGAAACAAGGCACGTCAGAGTTTAAAATTAATTTCAAACAAGTATGATGGTCTAAGAGATCCTACTGCATTCCAAATTTAACATGAAAATCAAATGCAGATCTGGAGCCGAAACAGAGTGATCCAGCAGCAGCGGACTGAATAAAATAAATACTAAGCACCAACAGAACAGAAAGCAGATAGAATTACGAATGGAAATATCAAATAACTGATATTTCGTCGGGGGAAAATCCGGAGTTCGGTAGTAAGGAATTCGAATCACCTTCATCATCTCGGTCATCGTCTTTCTTCACCAGAGGCTGAGCCATGACCGGAGAAGGGGAATCTATGAGATCTGGAAGCTATAAAATCTCGCTCGATCTCTATATCTATCACTATCCTCTCCCTGTATGCGAGTCTGCCGGCACTACAGTGAAGTTTGGCAATGAGAAGCTTGCGAGGCGAAATGAAGAGGAGATTGCCCCCGCCTCCGTGTATCGATTCACACAGATCAAGTACAGCGCGGGTGTTACCAGAAAAAGAAAAGAATAAAATAAAGCGCGCCTGATTTTTAATTAATTAAATAATTACTCATTTACGAAGTTTTAATTACAGCATCATACCAACCTGATCGTGCCATCTCAAAAAGAAATGACATTAAGCGCTGCTTAAACGTACTTTTTTCAAAAATTAAATTTGTGGATTGAATTAAAAATAGGGTAATTAAAGTCTTTTTTAATTTATTCCTACTTAATGTTATTTGATATTTGTTTTTTTTTTCAATCAATATAATCCGTACAGAAATAAAATATATAGGATATAAACTAGGGGGAGTGTCAGTTAAATCCCACTTTAATAGTAATAATCAAGCCTTAAAAAGATTTTATTTAAAGTTAATTATAAATATCCATTTAGATAATTACATATACGAAAATTTAAGTTGTAAATCAATAATGAAAGACAATCGAACATCATAATTTGCAAATGAGACTTATGTATTTAAGTTACTTTGAATTGTTAATTATTTACAATTTATTTCTTGACAAAATTTGTTAGAGATCTAATTATCATTCTCCCGATAAACTAAGCAGATCATTCTTTTATGCCATTGCCTGCTCATATAGTTTTTTTCGTTTCTTTTCAAGGTTGTTTTTTTTTTTGAATAACTATTTATACATAATTAATTAGTTCTAATTTTATTGCATCCTTCATCTATCTCGTTGAAAACGTGGGAGAATACGTGATTTTTTTTTAGGCATCTTAAACTAGCATAAGGGTAAAACATGGTATAGATTGCCATCAACATTCAAATCATTGGCATACTAGAAATAAATAAATAAATAAAAACATCTTCACTCTATTTCGCAAGCCTTCACATACCTATTAGATGAGCGTTATACTGATATGTGACTGCATAATGCATGCTTTTATATTGTCCACGTAAGTGGAATATGTATGATACATAGGAAATGAATCAATAAGAAAGGTCTTGGAAATATATATCACCTATCAGTCAAGAGCTATGCAATAATGAGGGAATCAAAAGAAGCATTATGGGTTGAATAATCTGCCAAAAACATGTGTTATATACTAGCCCATGATAGAAGTAGTGATGTTCAGGTAAATTCATTTGCTTGTCCATTTCAATTGATTATTCAACAGAAATTTTCTGTTAGCTAAGGAAAAAATGTTAGAAACTAAAATTTAATTAGATATTAGGAATGACAAAATCAAAAGGCCCGAGACCAAAAGGTCACCAAAGTAAGCAAACTTTGAGAATCCGAAATAATCCAAAATCCCAGACTGAGAAATTAATTAGTCAAATTACAGCAACCCCTTCAACATGTTAATCAATCGATGTAAATGTAACAAGTGGTTCAAGATTGTTCCCATTTTGTTGGCAAATAAAATATAATATCCTTTTTTTTTTTCCCCTCCAGTTATGTCATACCAAAATAAAAATAACAACAGAAATGAAACGCGGTCTAGCTAGAGCTAAAGTAGTGCAACAAATAATATAACAATGATATCTAATTAAATAGACATGATGATTTATTCGGTTTCACAAGTTGGAGGTTTGCTGGATGACGTCGTACAGGGTGGCATGAATGATTGAATGATGGATTACTTGGTGTTCTTGGGGGTGTATTCAGAAGAGTGACCCGCCTCGCTGCTAGAGGAGGAAGGGTTGAGACCATACTCGCTAGTGTGGCCAAACTCACTGCTGGCATAGCCGCTATCCAATGCAAGCTTCCTGAACTTCTTCATGTCCGCACTGTAAGTGCTTGCATCGTACTCCGTGCCGTTGGTTGTGAACATTGTACTCTGCCCTGGCTTCACCCCCTCGCTCAGATCATCTAGTGACACGTCACCCTCCAGTGCACGTACTATCTGTTTCTCAAATATTCATATACTTCAATATTCGCACCAAACAAACGTTATATAAATAGAGACTAAGTATTGAAGGACTCATACTTGTTTTTTTTTTTTTTAGAAAGGTTGAATTTTGTTAGTGTTGAGATAAATTTATTAGACGAGTTGTATCTCATGACTCATTTGAGCCATGGCATATATCTTTAGACTTAAAAAATATTTATAGATCAATTATTAAAATTCTTCACAAATTTAAATTTATGACAATAAGCCAATTTACCAATTTAGATGGACTAACCTTAGTCGGTTGAATTAGTTAAGATGATTAATTAGTTATGAAAATTAATCACATTGTTATATAAGGGTTTTAGAATATGGTTTAAATTAAAGGTGTATAGGGAAGTTAGCTTGATCCCCACCTCATGTGCTACCAGAGTTTAGGGTAAATCATCTTAAAAAATTTCTTTGGTTTAGTCGTCTCCAAATGGATATATAAAGTAACAAGGATCAGGCCACTTGGCTTGGTATGTACTTACTTGGCTCATTTTTGGTCGCCTTCTTGCGGAGTGTCTGACGCTGGCAGCAGCACAAGCCACCATACGGGCCATCTCCTGCATATCATAATTGTTGCCAAGTCGTGAATCCATCAGACCTTCAAAGCTTCCACTTTCCATCGCTTTTATGCAAAGAGGTCTAGCCTGCATGCATCATGCAGTTCGTTCATGTGTATATAAACACATTAATTTATCACGTAAACTAGAGTGTGGGAAAATATGTTTGGAGCAATAAGGATAAGTTATAAAGGAATATATACCCAGTCAACTAAACTGTCCTCTTCATATTCCCCGGCAGTGTCAACGGGAGGTCGTCCTGTTATGAGCTCCAGAAGCATAATACCGAATGAGAACACATCAGACTTCTCTGTTAATTTGCCACTTGAAGCATACTCAGGAGCCAGATACCTGAATTAATTACAATTATAATATATGGATTAATTAGATATGCTTCTTCGAACTTGGTTTACTTTTCTGAGAATCTGAAAAGTCTGCTTACCCGAATGTTCCCATTACACGGGTGGAAACATGGGTGTTGTTGTCTTGCGTAAACTTTGCCAATCCAAAATCTGCCACCTGAATATTATTTTTTCCCAGAAAGTCAATTGTGAGAACAACTAAACATATAGCCAAATACCTTAATTATTATAAGCTAAGCAAATGAAATACCTTGGCTTCGAAGTTGTTTTCGAGTAGAATATTTGCGCCCTTTATGTCACGGTGGATGATTCGAGGGTGGCCTAAGGAGCATTTCAGATATAAATTATTGACAAATATGGTCGAATATACTTATAAGTAAGACCATCTAAAGCAGATCACTCACAGTCCTCGTGCAAGTAGGCAAGTCCCTTGGCCGATCCAATTGCAATTTTGAGCCTAGTAGGCCAATCCATAACAGGTCGGTCCTTTCCTGCCAATTTAATCGAAGATATATCGACAAAAGTTAAGAAAAACAATAAAATAATTTAAGGTAGCTAGAGAGCATAAATGAAATAGTTAAAAGTTGAAAGGCTTAATTGCGTACCGTGAAGATGGTATTCCATAGTTTTGTTAGGCACGAACTCATAGACCAAGAGACTACGGCCCTCTTGAATGCAATAGCCAACAAGAGAAACGAGATGGCGATGATGAACTCGGCTAATGATATCAACCTCAACCTGAAACTCTTTGTCACCTTGGTTTCCGGTGGACTTGAGACTCTTCACCGCTATTTCCTTCCCGTTGGGCAGCACTCCTTTGTGCACATACCCGAACCCACCTTGTCCCAGTAGATTCCCTTGGGCGAACCCATTTGTTGCAGCCGCTAGCTCCTCGTACGTGAATGTGCTCTTGTTGAACCCTAGCGCCACCGATGGGTGTGGAGGCGGCTGCATCGGACCCACCGGCCCTGAATAGCTCGCGCTGCTCATCTCACCGCTGTTCATATTTCCAGAGAATGGAGCCGGCGGTGCTCCCCAAGGAGCCTTGTTCCCTACTGCTCCTGGAGGTGTTGGCATATTCATAACGTGTTGATCACCCGCGTTATATCCAGTGTTGTTCCAATTGTTTCCCTTCTTCGCGTGCTTGTAATAGTCATCATCTGCATCTACCAAAATTTGTTCATACATGAGCCACCTTTGTTTCTACTGTTTCTATTTATATTAAAGAATTTAGTTAATTATATAATAATTATTTTCTTTAACCCCTTTCTCTCTTATTTGATTAAATATTGAGTGAGTATAAATATAAGTAATTTAAAAAAAATTAATAAATATAATAATGAGTCTCATACTTATTGAGTTTCAAATTAAATTTTATATTAAAAATAAATAAGAGGAGTAGCATATTTCTTTTCTCTTCATCCACATGATCTTATTGTCTTTTTCTTAAGGAAAAAGTTGAATCCTCCTCACGAACATGAGTACCCTAATACGATTGTTACTGGTTAAATTCATTCATTTATATGAAACAAGATATTAGGCATGCATGCTGCAGTTTAAAAGTCAGGTTATAGATCACCTGGCCCTCGTGTTACACCCTGACACTTGTTAATTTAAAACTGTAGAGGAAAATATTAATCAAATTACGATATGCTTGAGCTAGGAAAGTTGTACCGTATTTTTTGTTGGTGTAGTAAATAATGGGACCCTCAGATCTCTTCTTCTTTCTTCTGTTGCATACAACGAAGAGGATGAACACAAGAAGCAACAAGCCAGCTCCAGCAGCCAAACCAATAATAGCTGGTAGGCTCAATTGAGATCCATCGTTATTGCTACCTGTTGACGGTGATGGATTATTCGATGATGATTCGTGTGAACTTTTTCCCGGTGGAGACAACCGGCGCACTGGCGGCGGAGGCGAAAACTGATCTCCCTTGGAATTCGGTGGTGGTGGTGGAGGTGGAGGTCTCTTGTTATTATTTCCGCCGTCGCCATCGTTGCCATTAGATGGTGGAGGAGGGGGAGGAGATGAGTCATTATTGTTGTCTCCACCATTGTCATGGTCGGATGGCGGTGGGGGTGAATGGTCGTCGGGTGGTGGCGGCGATGATGGTGGAGGAGATTGCGGCGGAGGGGATGATGGAGGAGGGGATTGTGGTGGGGACGGAGAATCGTCAGATGAACTTGAATCCGGTGGTGGCGGTGACGGAGGAGAATCCGACGAAGATGAATCAGGCGGAGGCGGGGAATCGGAACTGGAAGCCATTAACTAATTATTGCCTCCTCCAACTAATGTGATCGTTAAAGATCTGGAGAAGCCTGACCCGCTCTCTCAAAAATTAATTCTCTATCTCAGATTAATTAATTATTGAATAAGGAAAAATGAGAAAACAGAGGAATGAGATTTTGAATAGGATATGGCCGATGATCACGTGGGGGCGAGAGAATTATTCTTCCCTTCCGAAAGAGAAAGAAATGAATATCATAGGGAAGGAGAGACGCGGGAGCATACCTGAGAGCAAAGGACAGGCAAATTCTCAAAGGAAGAAGATGAAGGAGAAAATGCATGGAAATAGTGGGTAAAGAAAACGAAGACATGGTGTTTTCCGAGTCATATCCTACAAAGTAGGGAAGTTCGGAGACTTCTCACTGCAAATTTACTATTTTTAAGCTTCAATGTCGTGTCATTGTTGTGACGACTTGCTAATATAATTGTGGCTGTTATAACTTGTGACTAAGAATTTGAAAATGGATATTATGACTTGGTTTATGTATTTGTATCTCTTACTTTACTTCTGGGCAACTCTCCTATGCATCTGTCTGCGGCATTATATTAGAAATAATGCCATGCAAAATTGAAGTAACACGTGGACACTATGCTTTCATAAGGCATTAATTTTCTTTTATAAGTATTGAGAATGCAGATATTAAATGTGGGTGTCTTTTATAGGTATTCCAATATTAGTCTTTAAATCCTAAATATAATAGTTAGTTGGATAGTTATTTTTAGTCCTAAATACGATGTCTCAATCTAATTTATCTAATTATAAAATATATAATATTAATTATAAGTATTTTAAAAATATTACATCATATTTATTATAATTAATATAATTAATTTATCTAATCTCTTTAATATACAATTGAACAATTATTTGTATTTTAAATATTGTATTTATTAAAATAAAAATACTATAAATAAAAAAATGAGACATAAGCTTATTGTATTTATTAACTAATATTTTTTGAACGATTGAAAGCCATGAGCTAAAACCAAAATTGCTTAGTTTGGGAATAAGCTAGGGACCAAAAGAAATGAGCAATAGGCTTCCCGCTCCCGCGAGTACATTGCATTGAAGAAATGAGCTCTGTTTTTGAATTAATAAATCATTTCTCGGCCAAAAAAATGATTAATCTTTTGGACCAAGAAATTAAATTAAATATAGCTGAAATCCCAATGATAATTTTTTTTTTTTTAATAAAAAAGGCTTACATTAGGTAAGTCCGGCACTTTTATCAGCAGATAGGGAATATACTTGAAAGCTGCTAGCTGGTGAAGAAGGAAAGCGTCACGGTCCAAAGAGACTTTCAGATACGCTGCTGCCCTCGTGCTAATCTGCTTCCCGATCCTTCACCTGCACGATGCCTTCCCGAAGAAGAACCCTCCTGAAGGTTATCATCCTCGGCGACAGCGGGTTCTACTCTCTTCTTTCCTCTCTCTCAGACTAATTCTGTGTTTTTGGATGCTTGATTCTATGACTTCGGATCTTAACGCTTCTTGGTCTAGAATAATCGAAGCATATTATGGAAATCTCTGGAGTTCGTTTAGTGTCTGTTAGTTGAATTTACACAATCAATTTGATCATGCCATCTAGTTCTGCTGCTGCTTATTGTTAATTTTCCTGCTTCGAATTCTGTAATTCTCGATGAAATAATAAGAACAAGCCAGAGTTGTTTACATTTTTGGATAGTAATATGTTTTGAAAATGATCTATATTAATATTAAAGGGCGAGCTTACAGTTCGTTTGGTACAAGATCTACATTTTTCAGAACAATTCGTTTTGGAACTGCAACTTTTGTGTGTTCTCTTCTTCTGTGCTTGGATCAAACTAAATACAACTAATCAAATTATTTGGATATATGCACTCAGGAATTTGATTTAAGATTACGCAGTTTTAAACGTTATAGCAGTCCTTTTGTCTAAAGAATCTGGTGCTTTGCAGGGTGGGGAAGACATCTTTGATGAATCAGTATCCTTTGGTGCTTGTGCCGAAACTCCTTATACTCCTAGATATCTTAATAGCATTCTAGCTACTAATCTAGACAGTACTATCTAAGTCAGTCTCATATGCAGTCCGTCTTTCTTTAGCGTAAGTACTATAGATATGTTAATAAGAAGTTTAGCAATCAGTACAAGGCTACTATTGGAGCTGATTTTTTGACAAAAGAGGTGCAATTTGAAGATAGGCTTTTCACTTTACAGGTTTGTGGTGCTGCTGGTCATATGCTGTCTCTTCTTTTAATGTCCGAAGTTGACTGTATGCATGAGCCATGAGACTAGGGCCTAACCCCATGTTGTCAAGTCAAATGGTGGTGCAAATTGGTTTGATTGTCTTATTGATATTACGTGGAAGCACCCATCTTAAAATCTATTTTACAACTTATATGCCAAATTAATTGAAGAGTTCTTGGGATTCAACCTTCATAAATGAGGAATAACTTGTAATGTCCCATTTTTCAGACTCATTGTCAAACGTGGGGTTAATGGTGTTTTCTTATTACATAATCATACTCTTCTAATGTGACGCTTCTCGTCTGCATCTCTATTTATGTGGATAGGCAGTTTGGGCGTATTGTGGACTATTTATTACTATTCTTTTTATTATAAAAGTTCTAAGCAACACTTGATTGCAACTGTCAGCCTTTTGTTTTACTAATTAAATTTAATTTTGCAGATTTGGGATACAGCTGGTCAGGAAAGATTCCAAAGCCTTGGTGTTGCTTTCTATCGCGGTGCCGATTGCTGTGTTCTTGTATATGATGTTAATTCCATGAAATCATTTGACAATCTTAACAACTGGAGAGAGGAATTTTTAATTCAGGTATGACTTGTTCCTTTAATCCTCTCCATAGATAGTTTTAACAAGTATCACAAATGTTATCATGTTTTTATAGACACTAATATCTTTAATCACGTTCGCAGGCTAGCCCTTCTGATCCGGAGAATTTCCCTTTCGTTGTTATAGGAAACAAGATAGATGTGGATGGTGGGAACAGCAGAGTGGTATGTCTCTGCCTTGAATTTGCTGTATCTTCTGGTCTCTCTCTCTGAAACACATATGAGAGGCATCCATGAATCTGACAAAGCTAATTCAACTCCTACTAAACATGTGAACTCAATAATGAAGTTCTTGTGTGCAGGTTTCAGAGAAGAAGGCTCGAGCTTGGTGTGCATCAAAAGGAAATATCCCATATTTTGAAACGTCCGCCAAGGAAGGTATTAATGTTGAAGAAGCATTCCAATGCATTGCAAAAGATGCCCTGAAAAGTGGGGAAGAGGAAGAAATGTAAGTTGCTAAACAATTGACTCTCTTCTTTGATGTACATTATGAAGCACTGAAACACATATATTGAGACAAATGCTGTATTATTTTTAGATAGTGTTGATCTGTTAGGAACATAGCTTGTTCCTATTGGCGATTTGGTGTTACATTTTACAGTATTTCATAAAAATGTGCTATGATGAGAGAGTCCAATATTAGTTGCAGGTGAATATTATTTTCTGGCGGTTACTGTTTCTATTCTTTGTCTAATTTGTTGGAAATTGGAATCATGTTCTTGAGTAGCTAGTTTGAACTTCAACTGTGTAATAGGAACAATTTTTGGATAAAAGCGATTTTAGTCACCAATAAACCTTTTGCCCCTCTTCCTTTTTCACTGCAGCAATTAATTCATCCTTTACACGCTACAATGGCAATTAGTGTTGACTGTTGAGTGTTTAAGAATGCTTAAATAGTTTTAACCTGGAAATGTATATATGTTTCAGTTTTTCTCGTTGGTGCATCTTTGCAGCATCCACTGACAGTCACCAAAATTTATGTAGATGCTATATTATATTATTCGGAAATCAAGATATTCTGTTATGATATTGATGTGGCATTTGGTTTTTGTTGTCCTAATGGAACTCTTTTGCTTATTGAAGATACCTGCCTGACACAATTGATGTTGGAAGCAGTAGTCAGCAGCGATCATCTGGATGTGAGTGCTGATTAAATTGCCGTTTAGTTTCAAAACAAAGTATATTATTTGAAATTATTCGATCCTGTTTGGCTATTGCTATCTGTATCTTTACTGTAAATCAGTGTCTGGTTAAGAACTGACTGGGCCAATGCTATCCATTGGGTGCTTGTTTGGTTTATGTGCTAGTGGTCAGATTATATTTGTTTCCCTTGTATGGTATTCGTATATTGTCAAAGAAACTCTGTAGTCTGCAAGATCGTTCTGATTTCCAAGGTTATTTGTTATTTGCTTTAATTTTTATTTGTTTACTTTTTAACACCTAGTATACTAGAATTTTCTGTGACCAGTTTGCATTAATCTCTCTGCCTGCATTAGAAAGTTTTTGAGTGGCAATGATGTATGTAAAGAGGTAGATTTTGTTCAGAGAACAACGAACATCTTGAAATTTATAGTCAAGTTTTATCGCGCTCGTGTGACTCGAGACAAGGTTTATTAATCGTTTAAGCTGCCATAGTTGAGTATGTTCCGAACCAGAACATGTGCAATTATCGTTTTAATGGGGTTTCGTCATAACCGAAGGGGAAGAAATATCGAAAGCATTACTTTGCGATATACAACTCGCATTCGGATCCTCTCAGCTCTCACGGGAGACGATCCGGTGTTCCATCGAAGGACTTTGTAATTGAGGAGAAAATAGCTTGAGGTACGAGGGGATGGAGAAGAGCAAAACAGGCAACATTTCCAGCCGTTGAAGCTCTGACCTCTTGGTCGAAGATGTACAACAATGTAACCAAATAAAAAAGGTACAACAATCGGCATGGGTGTTCCATTAGAGCGTTACATGCATTAAAAATTTTCAAAGTTTTGGATACAGTAAAAAACATTTTAAAATACTAAATACATTTGAAATAAATTATATTTTAGTATACTAGATACATCCCATTAATTAATTCGTTCTATGGCTTGACAAGTAATTTCCTTTTTCATCTAGCTTTTTCTTTTCCATTTAAATAAAGATTGTAGTTAAAAGTTTCGAATTTATTAAAATGTTAAATTCTTTAATGTTCAATTAATCGAGTAAAATCTAACATTGAAAAGTCTGTCGGACTCCATGCAAATGTGCCAACACTGCCAAGTTACTCTAATTTAAATATGATTTTGGTACTTTTTGGGAATACAAAGGGGGTAGTAATAGCCACAAAAATCTAGTACATAATTTTGAAATCATGATAGGAGAACCAAAACAGTTATACTCTTCAACAGATTGAACACAAATGATCCCAAGGCAAGCATCTCCACCAAATCACTCGCGTGCCCTAGAAAACAAACTGCGCTTGCATCCGGTTACAGTACAAGTTACCATTATATTGATTGCAAATAGTACATGACCGAAACGGCAACAGATACATTGAAACTAGGTAAACCATCCCGAAGCTAAGCTGAATTTGTTGAAAAACCTGTTGAATATTAGAGTTGCGACTAACCCCAAACAAGGGACACCCAAAGCAAAGGGAAGGGAAGGGGGAAAAGGCACAGCGAGGCTATCTAGTGTGGTAAATAGTACTAATCTGGAACAAGCAGGACATGTACATTCATAAAACTACCTAAATTTCAAAAAGCACCTTCCCAAGATTTAAGTGGTGAAGTGGGATGGGGGAGACCCCTTCCCGCATATCTATCCACTTGCTTGAGTTAAATAAACGCGTCAAAACATCAATATAAGCCAATAGCCCTACAAATTCAATATATCACCAGATCTATTTCCAAATTGCCACCTCTAGCTGCTCCTCGAAATGAGCTAAAGATGATCTTACAATTCATGATTCTGGTCATGGAACTGTCAGTAACTGTAGTTTTGGAGTGGGTCTCCTAACTCCTAACCAACGCTTGGCCTTTAAAGAATTGGCTGCATCATGTATGACCATGAGTGAGTAATGCAAGAACTTAGTTAATAACAGGATTAGTATCACTAGAACCAAGCAACTATTTAAAGTGGCAATTTTAAAGTATCACTAAAACCAAGCAACCATTTAACAGAATTAGTATCACAGGACAGCAAAATCGTTTGGCAAAACCATACAGTATATGGTGGGTGCTTTCGCGTGGGCATGGAAACATCATATCTAAATGTCCGAAGGCAAGCAATAAGCAATTTCCTGTAGCGCCTGTTATCTTGCAACACATGGTGTTCATGATTTCATGTACCCATGTAAAACTTGGCTCTTAAGGTTTCATAATGAAGACAACAAATGCATGTGCAGAAGAGACAAGAAATCAGAATGCATCAAGTGTGACATTCCACATAAAATAAAATACAATATGATCTACAGCTCTAATTAATCCAAACCATAATTTCTTTCAAGTGTCACAAATCATATGCTTAAGCAGATCCATTTTTCCGATAAATAGTATCCATACGTCATGCCAAGGACAACTTTTGGGCTAGGGTTACATGATCAAAAGTCATGGTAACAGCTTACCATTCTCTGAATAAATAAACAGCTCAAGGATACTTGGACCAAGGCAAATAAGGATAACCTCAAAATAGAAACTCATTAATCGGGAATGAAATGCTGACCCTCAAGTTGAACTAGCCTGAATTATCAAAACAAACATATCTTTCAAGATGATGGTGGAAACATCCCAGTTAAATGGCAATACTAAATTATTTGTCCTATTCATGCACTTTTATTTGTTCCATTTTCAGACTCCTTTGAGTCATAGAATACCAGTCTTAGACTAAATTATTCTAGAAACATCAAAGTGAGATATTCTGCTTACTGCTGGCTATCCTATTACAATTTCAACTAATAAAAAGTCAACAACAGATTAAATGGATACTCACATTATCAAAATAGTAGCAGACTATCAGTAGGTAAGAATGCTTGAACATTCTCAAGATATACATGACATTTATTTTGTCTCAACAGAAGAAAGGTTCTCCTGGCCGGATGGCTGAACTGAATTTCCTGTTGTGGGTGCAGATGATAATGAGTTTGAAAGGGTGGTTGGCATGGCGCCCATGGATCTAGAAATTGGTATCCTTTGGGGATTCATATTAAATGGTGGTCTTGGTACTGAATTTGCAAAATTCATAGGAATTCGATTGGTTGGTAAGGAAGGGGGTACACCTCTAGATGAAGGTGGTATACCACCAAGGCGAGATGCAATTATCATTGCACGCTCGTGGTAAAGCTTCTGCCGTGACCGATCCAAGTGCTCTCTTACCCTCATCACCACACTATCCATATCATTGAAGATGGCTAACTTGGTCTCCAACTTATGCAACTGCAAGTTGATGAAATACTCCATGAATTTCAAAGGAGTAGAAAATACAAATAAACTGTCGTGCTAACTCTTGTTTTTTTTTTTGCTGATAAAACTCTCTGATGTGGAGAATACCTGCTTTTCTATCAACAATGTAGCGAGCTGTTGAATTTGATCTTCTTCTTGATTTGCTAGAAGTTTTCCCTTAACTGCTGCTGCAGCAAGTGTAGAAATCGCAGCACGTTTCAATTTTTCAAATTTGTTATCTTGTTTGGTATTTGTGATATTATCTTCCATTTTCCTACCATTTTCTCTGTGGTCTTCACCTGCAAATAAGGAAGACATCAATCATTTTTTTTTTTGAGAACTTATGACAAAAGCTACTCAAAATAAAACCTTCCAATGCCCCATTGCATTCCTTGTGCACGTGTGCGCGTGGAAGTTCGAGTGAGTGTGTGTGGGCATGCTTGTCAGTAGGAGACCTGTGCTTTTCCCATTTTCAGCACCAGACTTTGATGTCACAGGATGAGAGGGTTCATTCTGGTCCAAAGAAGACGTTCTCTCAACATCCTTTGTTGTCCCTGTATGTTGAGACGAATCTAGTGTAACCTGTGGCTCAGATTCATTAGTCTCAGATGGCAAGGAATTAGGAACCACATCAACATTCATTACCGGTTCCGTTGTTTCAGTACACTCGCCAACAGAATTTTTAGATAGAGGTTTTTTAGGTTTGCTTTTATCTGAGGGCAAAGAATCAGACGCCACATCCATGTCTGTTGGTGCCTGTACAGACTTGGGCTTTTCTCCTGCTTTATTGGACACAATTGACTGCTCAAGTTCATTCTTCTCAGAGAGAAGAGAATTAGACACAATACATTCATCCTTTGTTTTCTCTGCAGCCTGACAAAGCTCTTTAATTGAAGTTCCTTCAGCCTTGGATGTTGAACCATCTGAATACTGGACAGTACAATCACAGGACAACTTTGAATTGGCTGGATTTTTACAATTATCAAGCCCAATTTCTTCATGATTAGCTGTTTCTTGTTCCTTTAAAGCAACAGGTTCCTCTGAGGCTCCACCATTGGTAGAGGTCAACTGTCTATTATCTTCTAAAGCATCATTTGCAATTTTCGTTTCATTGTGATCATTCGATATGTCTTTAGCAGGTAACATAGACATATCCTGTTTTTCACTTACATCCTGGCCCACGTCCATTTTAGAATCCCTATGATTCATTCAGACACAATATAAATATCTCATCAACAATAGTCAAATTAGGTATGAAATTGCAATATATATGCTCCATTTAATGTAAATACCTCTCAAAACTAGATGGTCCCTTCTTATCATCACGTGGATCTTCCAGAAGAAAGCAGTGTCTTGCTGCAAGCTCAATGCTGGGAGAATTAGAAGATATGGATTTTAAGGAGCTATGAGCTGAAGCAACAGTCATATCAGAACCCACCAAGCGTGCTAGGAAACCTCCCTGTAAAGAAAGCAGCATGTTACTCTACAAGACGGATAACAGACCGAAAATATGGGATACATACACATGACAAGACATAAGGAAAAGGGGAAGTGAAACATACTCTTCGTACTAATTATATAAATAAGAGAATTTAACAACACAATAAACACCAATAATTTTGCTAAGTCTGCCTTCTCCAAGCACATTCTATGAAATGTTTTACTCACACAAAATCCGAAACCTCTGCAATAAATGTGCTAATTTTCAAGCACCCAAGCATTCCACTTACCAATGCCATGACAGGATTGCCCACTTCTGCAAATGAAGACGGGCCTTCAGGTCCAGGAGAATAACCAATAGCTTCAAATGCTTCCCCAAGAGCCTTTAGAACAAAGCTGTCACCAGCTTCCTGTCCAAGTTTCACTTCAGCAGAATTTTCTAGTTTCCAAGTTCCCTCACTAATTTTCTCATTGCTGCCATTTTCGGGCACTGGAGTCTCTTGATCAACTCTTACTTTATTAGCATCTTCACCCTTTGAAGTTTCATCACATGGGGTCAGCACTTGTCCATCGCTATTACTGGTCTTATGTGCAAGAGTTTCTGATGCATCTTTGGCAATAGATGAATCATTTTTAGATGCAGCTGGATCAGCAGTTTCTTTGCCATTGGCATCAACCACATCACTTTCAACAAATGCTTCTTCAATTGGCATCTGAACAAAGTGCAATATACATTGAGCTTTTGTTTTCGTTGCAACATGCTCAGCAATTTCATTCCAATTCTCTTTATAGAGCTCTAATGCTTCAAGAAGCAAGAGGGTCTCCTGATCGGTCCACTTTCCACCACTAACCCCTTGGACTTCAGCTGGCTCCATAACTATAAAATCCGTGGAAGACATACCAGAGCCAAACTTTCCATTACTAAAGCAATCAGTACATAGATCAAAATCTGCCTGTCAGAAGCAAATTAGAAAGCTATCAAACACCCTATTTTTTCACCAACATATTAGAATTAATCAAATAATTCAAATACTTCGATAGTCAAACAGATTAAATCTAACTAGAAGTTGCAAACTTGAGTCAATCTGACCAGGTGAACAACCTTTAGAGCAACAATCATGAAGACTATTTCAAAGAATGTACCCACTTGCAAATCAATAGAAATTCAAAAGGGCGTGAAGCCTTTCCAAGCTGTTGGATATGATAGACTTCATTATAATATTTTCTGCTTACACTCCAAGCCTTCAACTAATCTAGAACCATGTTGTGTCACAGCACTTTACGAATATCATGGAAAAATATTTTTAAAAATCTAATTTAACACAGAAAAGGTGGTAAAATGATTCCATACATCATAATTTGGTAACTTAAACAAATGAGGGCTTCTAAGAGCAAAATTTGGTAACCAATGCAATCCTCACAGTTGAAGGTAATTTCAATGAACTACACCAAATAATGTAGACAATCACACAACTCTTAAAGCAGCACACTAGTAACAGGAGCTCAAATTTAAAGTACAATAAGATTAAGCCAATTAAGATATTTAGAGTCCTTAAAACATAGCTAAAGTAATGCAAATCAATGACAGAGGTAACAACCTGCTTCTGACAATGGTAGCGTTTGCGCGAACAATCAGCTGCACAGGAGTTGCAGTGGTACTCAACTGCTGGCCCTTCCTGTTTTACCAACTCTTCAGCAAATGTTGATTCTGGAAACAAGCCAGATGGCATATCTTCGGTCATTAGGTTAGTCTTTGGAACAACATGCGGACATAATTGCACAGTTTCGAAGTGATACAATTTTTCAACCAAGGACTGCTTTTCTGCTGCCCCATCATCATCAGTGCTGACCGTAGCATTGTCCGTGGATGGAAATGGGTGGAAATTAATTAAACCCCAATGGTCCAGAAACTCCATTACCTCTTGCCTAGCATCCAAATCTCCAACATCAAGCTCAGACAAGTCTTTCAGCTCAATCTGAGCATTTGGGTTTGCATGGAACTTCTTCATAATCCAATTCCGTATCTCCATATAAATATCAGGAGTCCGATTTTCATTTTTCCCATTAAAGAAAGAAGGCAATGCATTCTTCTCAATCGGATGGATATCCGTCCACAAAAACCAACCTGAAAGTCAGTTCCAGAGGTAAAATGGTTTGATTGAAGAAAGCTGTTGTCAGACTTGAGATTTAAACTTAGATTACTTAACTTCAACTTCACGAAACAGCTGTTAACTACTGAATCAATGGAAAATCACCAGCCAAGCTAAAACAATTTGAAAGAATAAATCGCTTTTTGAAGATTTAGGGGTGATCCAAAGATAAAAATGGATTTCTAAGGATATGGTTAACAAAATCATCCAGGGATTATACCTTGATCAAATATAAAAAAAAAAATCATCAACATATTGTTGCATGATGAAACATTTTAGCCACAACAAAATTCTTATAGCCAAAACTATTCACATTTCTAAGGTTTTGCAGAAAATTCTGATGATGTGCCGTGCCCAAACTTCCATTCTAGACCTTATAAGGTTCTGAAAAAATAAACGAAAAAAGTTTACAGGTCTACCTTTTCTTCCTCACACTTATATACAAAAAATAGTAGAAAAGGGTAATTTTAGAAGCTAGTCCAGTCATCCAGTCAATAACTCAATATAAGGATTCTGACCAGCCACAAAATGTGAAATCAAAGCTCCCAAAGTAATGGGATAAAAAGATTTCATAATCATCCCTTAAAGCACGGGCTTATCTAGCGTTATGCATACTGCATAAAACCATTTAGTGAGCTCTGCCAAATCAGATTAACAAATATCAATTTTTCCCAACATACACTGCGCTCATTTTCTAATAATACTGTAACGCTGGCATGATCAAGGTGGGAAGATGATAGTGCTTCAACCGGATAAACATATTTGTTGTTGAATATAAAATGTAGCCTCTAGAGGTAGAATGAACCACAGTCTAATATGGCGAACTGCAAGAGGCAAGCATGACTAGACTGGATAAAGCCTATCGTAAGCACTAAGCAGCATACTAGAAATATCCTACCATAAATCCGTTCAGTCGAGTTCAGCTGCAATATTCGCTTATGGAACACCAAAGAATTCGAAGCATACATAATCAACATCGTCGAATTCCCAATATCTAATGTAGAAGAGTCCGAAGAGGTCCTAAAGCTATATATAAACAAACTAGGGTTCCACAAAAGACACATGAGCTCACCACAATGATTCGGAACTACGTGAACATTGGCACCACGAGATCTGATAGCTTCGAATTCAGTTTCAATCGCAGCTTCCAGAGCCTCCCACTCACTCTCCTTCTTAATATTCTCCGCATGCGCCCCGGATGCTCTGCCCAAAGCTTCAGACTTCACCGCGTAATCTGAGTGTTTCGCAGCGTCAGCAGCATAGCCGCCAGCTACCGAGGCTGACGCGGCGGCAGTGGCGTGATTGCTTGGGATTTGACGAGCCCTGGTCAAGGGTCCATTGTGTAGGGGAGGAGGATGAGCAGGCAAAGCCTTGTCGCGAGTAACACGTTTCGAGGGCGTAGGCGTGGAATTCGAGGAGCCGAGACTGTTAACCTTTCTTTTTAACCCTCCGGAGCGGCGGCGGGAGGAAGTCGACTCGGATGCCGGCGAATCGACGTTGGACGACGGTTGGACGGCGGCTTCGAGGTGTTTCTCCTCCATCGAGACGCTCCTCTCACAAAAGGGTAGAAGGATTCAGTGTGACTGTGCTGGGTCTTCAAAGAAGTACGTCGTAGTCATACCGTGGATTTCTACTTCCAGAACTTCTTCCACTCTCACTTCTTTCAGGCTTTCATCTTTTCAGGCTCGCCATGGCAATGGCCGATTTGATCAAGTGTGGACTGCGTCCATGGTATGGAGCTACGCCCTTCTTTCTTATTCGTGGGGGTGGAAACTGGAAAATCAATATAAGATTAAAAAAAACATAATGACAAAACAAAAATCTCATAACAAATAAAATTATATGTAAAAAATTATAATAAATTTATATTATTTACTTATTATTAAAAAAATTTAACAATTATATTCCCTCTATAAAATTTATCTTACAGTGATTTTTCTAACTAAAAAGAGGTTTTTGGGGATTGGGGAAGAAAAAATTATGGAAAAAATTAACAAATTAAACATTATAATATAGGTTAATTTAAGAATAGTCTTTATGCTTAACAATGCTTATTTAATCTTATCTAAATAATCATATATCTCACCCCTTTTATCAATTAAATTTACAATAATTAATAATTTATTTTTTATTATTTGTATTAATTATCTTTAGCTCCTTCATAAAGTAATTAATGATGCGGGTTTCTAGCTCTATCCCAGTTTCACGTTGAAGACCAAGCCCACAACAAAACATGCAAGAGCTTGGATCATTCATCATAGTGGGCTTTTGAGTTATTTATGGATTCGCATCAATATTTATTTATTTTATTAAATATAAGTATCTTCCTATTAACTATTAAAAATAATCTTATTTAAAAATTATTAAACATTAAATATAGATATTAAAGAAATAAATTACACTTTTTACCTACTAAGACTCAAAGATAAGATGGACACGTGTCCAACAATGAGGATTTAGATAAATTACAGCATCAACAAAACAATTTGGATCTTGTAAAGATATGTTTAAAATGCAAATCTCAACTATACTCCATCTTACCCTAGATTTGAATAAATACGGTGCTACAGGATACGGGAAAATGTGGGCTGGTTTCGAATCTGGACGGCGACGCTGCTTTGCTACTAAGACTCGTGTATGAGGCGACTGCCTTTTCCTCACAAACAGTCTTCATTTGTGTGCTTGTTAATATGTTGTCCGTTGAGAAGACTATTTTCTATTTTCGTATGTTGCTTTAAAGGAAATATAAAATCAAAATAGAATTTAATCACATATATCTTAAAGAAAGTTCAATTAAAAAATAAATAGTCAAAATATAACCAATTCCAAACTATTATAATCTCATAAATTTTCGTTGTTAATCCCAAAAGCAGCAAAAAGTTTGATGACCTTGATTAATTAAAAAAAATAAAAACATGTTTGGCTATGAATCACATGTTATTTTTCCCTTTTGACCCACTTATGTAGGGGTAGGTGATGATGACTAGTTGATGTTTAGAAATTTTAATAAAACAAGCTTATTAATAAATCATGCCACTTCAAATGCTTAGTTGAAAAATAAATTATTAAATTTGTGATTCAACTAACTAGATATTATGTTATTCTAAGCAAGTTCACGTTTTCATACGAAGCAATGATATGACACCCAAGTGGACATCGATGAATATTGTGCAGAACAAGAACCAGCAGCAAAAGCAAAGGATAAAGATATCGATTAATAATAAAGGAGTTTAATTTCCTAAACCATTAATTCCCTCATAACTCCCTCTCCTGCAAAAACAAGCTTCAATGAAAACACTAGTTGACTAATTCCCACTACATTCCAACAAAGATTATAACTATACAATATCCCACGGATCGAGTATCGTAGAAAGCTCCATAATTTATTGAGCCAAGTTGTCTTCTTCTCCGAACAAGTTCTCTTCTTCCACCTTCTTCATCACAAAAGGTTGATTCTTCTTCTCCATCTTCTTCTGGTCTTCAGGAGCGACATGGCTGTGATATATAATGACGTTGGCCTTCATATCGAAGTCCCTCACAAAAATATCTCTCTCAGACGGCTGATTCTGAAGAACAAGGTCTCTGATCAGCTCAGGCATGGGGAGTCCCTTCATCCTCTTCTGCCAGTAGGCTTCTAGATCTTTCCTGGCATAACTGACGCTGGAAACCTGCAGAGAGAAAGAATCGAGAGGTTTATAAGTTTATGGAAGGCAGAGAGAATTCAGAGAGAGGAAATGGATTTTGCAGAGAGAGAGAGGCTTACCAGAAGAAGGAGCGAGAGAATGAAGACGGAGGAGAAGGAGGGTCTCATCTTGGTGAAGGGCAGGATGACGAACCGGTGTATTTCCAAGGGGTATGAGTGACCCTTCTGCAAATTTATAGGAAATGAAATGAAACCTCTCTCGTTTTAGCTGTAAAGGGACTGATCATCGATCTTCGCCGTACATCTCTTTTGACGCCGGGATGCGATACTTATAAATAGAAAAGTAAGTCGTTTGCGGTTTTAATTCAGAAATATCAATATTCATTCAACGTTATCAAGTTTGGTTGGCATGAGTGGCAATTGGCAAATTCTCTGTTTCTTAAACAAGTAGTTGAATTCAGTCCCCATCTATTAATTTTTCCCATAAATAATTTTTTGGTGATTTTTCCCATAAATAATTAATTGTATCATTCAAAAATTTGCATCGCTTCCACTTATTTCAATACTTCCTTAATATTTTCTATAAGCAACGTTCTCTCTCATATAAATAGTCTCATATATGAGCAATAATTTATATTTATGTAAAGATTTAATACATTTTTTTATTTTTATCTTTAATTAATTACACATATCTCTCTCACTTATCCTCTTTTATATTTTTTTTACCTATTCTTTCTCATCTATCATTTTTATAAATAAAAATATATTTAAAAAATAAATTATATTTCTATAATATTTATTGGTTTTAACTAATACTTTGATCCGCATGACTTTAATAGTTGTTTATAAAAAAAGAACCGTGTATGACTTGCTTAGTTAACGCTTTATAATAAAAAACAAAAAAAAATGAAAAAGAATTTAAAACCTTTTAAGGCATAATTTAATTTTTTTATTTATAACTTTTTAAATAAATGTTTGTATAATTGGAATTTTTCAACTTTTTTAACACACAACAAGAAGCACTACTTATATGGAAAATATTAAACACTGTCTTCTATCAATAATTAATTTTTTAAATATATTTTTCAATATAAGGTATGGTTTAATAACTTCCTTAAATATTTTCTTCTTCTTTTCACAAATATTCAAGACCATCTATGCAAATACAATTACAACTTTGTTTACCACCAATGCTTATAGGATATTCTCTATATATACCCAAACTATTTAAACGATTTTTTTATCATATTTAATAGATGGTATGCCAATTTTATCCTATATAAGAATGGGACTATTACATTTTTTTTTGTTATGAGCATGCATTCATCTCAATTTTCTATTTTTGAATTTTGGGTCCCATAATCCAAAATATATATTATTTATATAGTTTGTCATTTATTATAGATTTTATGCAATATATTTTAAATTTTTGTGAAATGTAATATACTTCTCTTATACATATGGAAGTGAAATGCTTTTTATTTTTTTTGAGAAGTTGTGAATAATGTCATTATTATAAATTTTCTAGGAGGAAGTAAAAAATAAGGGGAATTAATATATTAATATTATAATAAATAGAACACAGTCTATAATAAATAAACTATATTATATTATTATTTATGACAAAATGGTGTGAGTTGTTGCTAGGAATAGGGGAGAAAGGAGAAGGGAGAAGAGAGTAGTGGGGCCAATGGAGGCTTCTTAGCAATATTTTTTATTTAAAAAATTAAATAAATTGAGTTCTAAAACTTAAGGGATTGAATTTCAATAGTATGTGGAGAGATATTTACATATCACTCATTATTAAAATCTTCACATATTTAATTTTAGTCAACATATCATCATGGATCTAGAGCTTAGACGGTATTTAGATTATCTTTTTTGAAATAATTATAGGCAAATACTATATATGAGAAGCGCTTAAAATAAAAATATTTTTAAAAATATAGTTTAAAGGTTTTTCAAGTAGGTCTTAGTCTCTATTTTTTTTTTTTCTGCCACGCATAGCCAATCGCATTAGTACGTGACATGTACCGAATTGGTCAATGAGACCGATCTTTGTAAAAAATCAAATTCCATTTCCATCTTGATGTCTTATTATGAAAATGATGGTATTCAAAGTTGCTATAAGATTACGGTCGACTGATCTGGATCAGAAAAACCAGCTTTTCTTTTATAATAATACTCATTGATGATATACTGTTATATTTCCCAAATAACGCCATAGGCAATATATAATTTTTATGACTTCATCGCTATAAAATTAAGTTACATGTGCCATTTGAATTTTGAAAGCATTACGAAAATATTATTTAAAAAATCCAAGCATGACAGTCCAATCTAAATTAAATACAAAAATGAAAAGTTTGTCGTTTCAGGGGGAATTCAGTGGGAGGTGCTGCCCCTTGATTGTGGCACCCTGTAGTGAAATCCATGGGTGGATCTGGTGGTTACGCCTAAATATATAGGTCCAACATTATTGTTGTTATTTATTTATTTATTTAATTAATTCACTTTTATTTGACTCTTTTTATTTCTTTTAAAATTCCATCGCACGTCAAAACTAATTTTTTTAACTAAAAAAATCAGCTGCATAAGCTTGTTCATTTAAGACTTTTTTCTAAAAAAATATATAACTTCGAATATAAATGTTTTTATGGAATAGTATTGGCTGTTAGTGTTTTTAACTTATTTATGAATTTTCATTTTTGGTTATTTTAATCTGATTAAAAATTATACAGACGTGTAAGTTAAAATGAAACAAAAATAAAATAAAATAATTGATAAAAAAAGAACTAACCAAAAAGTTAGACAATAAGCCAAGGAATAAAAGAATTGGCCACAAGGGTGGGTTGACTATTCTTATTTTTGCATTTTTAAAATTTTGTCAAATAAAGTCGACTTCAAAAGGCGCATCACCAAAATAATGACGATGAAATGCTTATTTATTTAATTATTTAATAAAAAAAAACTTGTCTCTGTTGCTTATAGGTTCATGCCTAGCATGTAATGCCTATTATAATATAGGCTTTATATTTATTTATTTATCGTATATTTTTTTTACAAAATACTAGATATATTTCTCTTATACGATATTAATATCAAGTAAGAAGAATTATCTATTACCCTAAAATATAATTTTAAAAACCTGAAAACTAAGATATCATCCTAACGACATTATTAAAATTATAATAAAATATGTTTAAAATAATTATAATTATTGGCTTTATATTTATTTATTTATTTGATATAAGAGATGATCAAACACCCCAAATAAACTACTAAACTAAGAGGGAATATAATCCTAAACACAAATTTTTTACAAGATTTTTCAAATGTTGAGGATACTCATATAACACTATTGTATTATTCAACTCGTCATTTGTCAACATATCTGTAAATTTATTTTATTCCCTAAATATATAACGTATATCTAATTCCTAAGATAGCTTGACAATGCTATATATCCGAAATATCAATATGTTGCACCTGTTTTCTTTAAAATTTAATAACATCTCAAATTCAAAAATAATCTTCTTAAATTACAAATTTAAAATTAACTTTATATATATATATTGCCCACTATTCAATTTCAATAATATTAAAAAATATAAACAAAATTATAAAGCCCACAATCTAGCTTGGCTTTATATTTAGAATGGTGGGTTGTGATCTATCTGACCTTCTCTAAAGTCCACTTATTTTCTTTCTCCTTACAATCCATTTATATTTTACTTCCGCTTTAATTTAATTAAATACTGTGTTTTCTACTTTTCTATATATAATCAATTTGGCAATAGACCGTTTTTTTTTATACTACTTTTTGTCCAAATATCTAAAACTAATTGCGGCAGTTTTAATCCAACAAACAATATTCAGCTCATTAAAGTTTGATCCATTACTTATGGCTTCCATTACATCCTTTAAAAACTAATTACACGATCTAACAAGTTTAAGGTCGCTATTAAACATCTAGTCATGACTCATGATGAGTGAAATGCTAATAAAATAAAGTAAAATAGCACAGATTCAACAGTGAATAAAAAAAATTGTTGTTGGCTTAAGTACTTAAATCCAGCAGTTTAGTGTGTGCTACACGTACGAGACAATAACTATATAGACTTGGAAAATGACATTTAAGGACTGAAACGTTAAATTAATTATATTTAAGAACCAAAAGTCTGGGAATTCAAAATAAGGAGGGGAGGTTCCTCTAGTGATTTAAACCAAATAGCTATTTTATTAAAGGAAAATTATATTTAAGTATTATGCAAGGAATATAATTGTAGAAAAATTCTAAGAATTTATCAAATGATTGTGAGTTCCATAGGATATAGGATTAATTTTTTAAAATTATAAAATGACAAAATTACCCCTAGGAAGAAATAACTCAAGCAATGGAAATAACAACTTCATAGGAAAAAATAGCAACTCAAACAAAAAGGAAAAAATAACAACTCAAACAAAAAGGAAAAAATAGCAACTCAAATAATATAAATGACAATTTTCAGAAGAAGAAATAACAATTGGAAGATAAAAAATAATAATTAAGACACTTTTTATGGGTAATTCTATTATTTTATAATTTAAAAAATTAATTATAGGCTCTATGGGACTTTATAGTCGTTTTATAATTTTTTAGGATTTATCTACAATTAGATTCATTGTATGACTTAAATACAATTTTTCTATTTACTAATATGCTTTATTAGTAATATAAATTACTAATTACAAAATTCAAAATAAGGAAAAAGAAGATTTTATGGGAAAAAATATACATATGAAAAAATTTAGTAAATGACAAGAATTTATAATATCTTTGATAAGTTAAAATTTCATTTTTGTTGTAAATAGATAAATCTCACTTATAGACTAATTGTTATATTTAAAATTGCAAATAAAAGAACATGAGTATTAAACTACTAGAAGTCATGAAAATTATTCATCCTACTTCATAAATAGATAACTTTTATATGAGATTTGACACATGTAATAAATAATTGACCCATATTCTATAAAGATGTGAATTCAATTCTCGCTATCAATTATGAGAGCTCATTTAATAAATAATATTATATGTTATTTATAAGTACTCTCTGAATCTTATGACTGTATTTTATCTTTAATATGAGAATAGTATTATACCTATCTAAATTTATGTGTAACAAAAAAAAAAAGATGACTATTACAAATCAGTAGGCCCAAAGTTACAAATGGAGGAATAATTTGAGTGTCAAACCATGAGACATGGTAAGTAAAGATAATGGTATTTTACTTTTAACATAAAATTCAAAATTAAAAATCTTCAAAAGGGAAAGACATGATATATATTCACCTCCTAATTAACTAAAAAAAAATTGGACCCTCCCTGATTATTGAATATATTACGGCAAAGAAAGAAAAAAAGATCAGTGCATATATACCCACTCAATACAAACGAAAAGGAATTGCAATTAAAGTTTTGATGTGAACAAACTCAATTGTTCTAATGATTTTATTTAATCCAAAACACGTTGGATAATGGAAACGTGGAGGTCGAAAAATGTGAACATTGATCAGCATCAAAATTTTAAAATGTAGAGGAAAGAAACTTTTAGAGAGAAAGCTAAGGGCTTTGTGCTTTCCCCATTAAGTTTCAACTCTCAACTTCGTGGAATATCATGGAGCTTTTCTTTTCTTTCTTAGTGTTTTTTGGGCTTTTTGGGCACGATTACATATAAGTGTAGAGGGAATAAGTGGCTGGTTGGGTAGGTACAAATCCAAAATGGGGTGATAGAGCATGTGATTCTGATATGCCATATAATGGAAACATTCACTTTATCAAAAAGCTTATCAAATATCAATCGATCACACTTACTCATAAGTACATGTTTGTGCATTCGGTGCTGTCTAGCTAGCTATCTGCTACACGGCAAGATGAAATGAAAGATATCAACACTATAAAATTTTGGGAACTAAACCATGCATTATCCTCCCTCTTTAATTAGAATTTAGATCACAGAGCAATATATTTAAGAATTATATATATATGTATATATTCTTACGTAAAGTAAATTATGTTTTTTCTTCAGTGGCGTAATTTAATTAAGCAGCATGCTGGGGATACTAACACACGTCTTGCTCAAAGGATATTATTATACAAGGCCAAATCACAAGCAATTTTTCGAAATCATATATAATTGGGAATGATTTCATGTAAGTCTTTATATGTGCCCATCCACATGTACATGAGGCCAGAGTTTTCCTCTATATTATTTCTAGTTTGTTGGCAAAGCAAATTTATTAAATTAACCTTCTAAAGTTATAAAAAATAACCATGAAAAAAATGTTTGTGTACCAATAAAAAATTTGACTCATAAGTCATAATTCATAAGACTATGAGTTTAAATTTTACCGTCGACATGAATAATATATCTGTAAGAACTCTTTGACCCTGGAAGTATATATTGACTCTAGAAGAGCCTAGAACCCAATTAATTCACCCAAATTTTTCCCAATAAAAAAGAAAGAAAGAAAGATGTTTCTGTGTCATAGATTGACATGTGCCTTATTGGTTGGTGTCTACCTCATGTAATTATTTAATTTAGTGTGTTTGTTTCCTTGTTTATGGAAGCAAACACATCCTATCTCAACTGACTATGTATATTTGAGACGACAAAGAGAGAATTTTTGGGGTCTTTTGAGAAATAAGGTAATTGAAATTAAGAAGACTAAAAATATTCGCCACCTTCTAGAACGTGTTTATATCACACTGGAATATGATTGGTAATGCGCAATTATTTTGAAAGAAAGAAGATTCCTATATATTTAGAAAAATGTTAATATCTTGGGGGAAAGCTCTTTTTGTAGATGCGTGGATGACCTGATCTGAAGGATGTGACCCTTAAGAGGCGAATGGTTCTCACTTTGATTGGTAAGAGTTTCATGTGAGATCTATAACGAACCATCACCTTCCCTTCTCATAAATTATATTCCTATACAGTGGAGATGTCTCAACCAAACTAGAGAGAGAGAGAGAGAGGAGAGTGGACCTTGGAAGATGAAGAGCTAAAGGGTTGAGAACGAGGAGAATGACAGAAGATAGAACAGTGTGTTGGCCAGCATTCTGTGTTTCCCACGTTGTATGGGTCACACAAACAAAACAACAGAAAAGTCAAAGGAATCCGTTGAGTGGCTCTTTGAATTTGAGAATTAAAACGACAGAACTTGATTATACTTTAACGTGTATATGTTTGCCAGTAATTTAACGAAGGTGGCTGCTTGCTTTATCACTAATATTGAATACAAGTTGTTACCTGAAGTGGCCTGCAAAGTGCAATTACAAGGTCTTCTCTGCCCTTGGAATTCTTTGTATCCATTTTCCAACTCAATCCTTCTTTTTGTTCTTTTCAGTTTTTCCACACCCATTTTCCTCCTTTAAAAGTATTACTAACATCCACTTTTGATTTTTAGTATTGTCAACAATTTGCAACTTTTCTTTATTTTTTTCCAAGTGACAAAAATGGTTGGCATGCCACAAGTACGTGCTTATAATAAGAAATATAATATTTTAAAAAATAGTTATAAAAATATACAATCTTCGACTGCAATGTTGTATGGTTGGCATGCTTTTAATTCTTGAACATTATTTCATTGTAGTTATTAATTTAAAAAAATACAAAATTAGAAAGTCACGTATTTTTCTACTGCAAGTCTAGAGATATTGTAACAAGTAACATTTTTTAATAACTACTCCTTCCATCTCTTTTTTTGACATGTTTTCAACCCTTTCTGTTCATATCTCAAGGGGCTAACAAGGGTAAAATGGTTTGATTCTGAAAAATATGATATAACGGTATAACCTCTTATATTTTGAAAAAGACAGAAATTCTAAAAGTCCTCTTATGAAAAAGAGCCAAGGAGGAAACATGAAGTTATTTAACTCTTTATTAGAAGGAGTATAATGAATCTTAGTATTAGTTTTTTAATAGCCCTGAATGCATATGAATGAGGTTAAATACATGTTGCCTAAGGGGCTGTTTGCAATGACGGACGGATTTAGGGGGGAGGAGAGAAAACATTTTGAGTTAAATTTTAAAAATTAGAAATTTTTAATTAATTTTTCCCATTCTTTTATCTAGAGCTGGGAAAACAGGACCAGCCCGCGGGCTAAGCCCATTTTCTGTCAAAACAGAGCGGGTGCCAGCCCGCCAGCCTGCTTTTTTTTATAAATTATTAATATTATTATTTATTTTATCCAAATATTACTTTGAATATTTTTATTATTGAATACTAGTAAAGATAATTATCTATTTGTTAATATGTGTTGACATATTATAATTGATTAATATTATGTTAATATTTATTTAGATTTATAGTTATAAAATTTGATATTTTTTTATAAAAAAGTAAAAAAATTTAAGAGTATAACATTAACTATATTTTAATTATACTAATATAATATTAGAAAGTTTTTATTAGTATTCTAAAAATTTAAAAATATTTTTTTAAAAATATTAAAAATTAAAAAAAAAAGAGGGGCAAGCCGCAGGCTTAGGTTGGCATTGGGGCAAACTAACCCATTTTACCACCTCTACTTTTATCTCACGTCTTCTCTTAGTCAAAATTTTATAACCTCACTTCTCCTATTTTTTAAACCAAACTCAGAACCTCCCTACCCACCAAATCCCTCCTGTCAAACATGGCTTTAAGTGGTTGCAGACCTGCACTACACTCTATATCCATCTTAAAAGGGAAGGAAAAGAAAAAGAAAAAAAAAACAATAAAACTGCTCTTTTATGGATACAGAGGAAAATGAAATTGCTCTAACTTAAATGAAATTAATGGCAATAAAGTCAATTAATGCCATTGCCACGACCGACCCTGCATCTATCAATTTCTGATTAAACTAAATAATTAATAAACAGGACAGCCACGCTTTAGCCTTGAAGTTGCCTTACTCAACTGCATATCTCTTCCCCTTCTCTTCATTTTCTGCAACAACCCCAAAGACCTCAACTTTCCACACAAACACATGGAAACGAGACTCGGATTGGCTTGTTGGGGCTTCCTCCTCTGTGCTCTTCTCTTGTTCATGGTATATTATAATTTAATCTAAACTTCATCAATCAATCACTTCTCTTTAATATAATATTTGTTGACTTTACTGATTCCTGATGTAATTTTCAGTTTTTACAGTGTCAGATTCTGTTTCTGATTCATTACAACCATGTCCGAAGTTTCAGTTTCATTCTTTTTTCTCATTAATCTCTGCAGATCTCATATGACGGTGGGGCTAGAAAGATAACAACACTTGGGAGAGATATGGAACTGAAAGAATCATCAGATCTGCAGAATGTTGAAACAGAGGATGTCCATAAAGAACATGGAAAGATGAAGGGAAAGGATAATCACAATCATATGGAACCAGAAGATATCTCTCACTTCTAATGAGAGCATAAATGATTTAAACAAAAAGGCAAATTATTTTTACAATAAGAACAAAATTACACTATGATCTTATTCCTTATAAAGAAGGAATGAAGAGAGTACCATGTTTGACAAAGAGAAAGTTTTTAAAAGAACTTTTTATCTTTATAATTTGTGTTGGTGTGAGCTGTATTGAATTTAAAATCATGTTCGTTGAAGTCAAAATAAGAGCTGCCAAAATGACATGGTAAAGGATGGACAAGGAAGTTGAACATAAATAAATGATGATTAATAAGATGGACTTCTTTTTGTTCGAAAGAGAAAATAAGTCGAACATAAATATATATTATAAATACATCAATTATGCTCATTGATTTTGTCTTTTCTTTTTATTCACTATCATCTAGAGAACCTGATCTCAATCAGTAGGTTACTCAGATATTCAAATATATAAGCGCAATCATCGAGAAGTATAAGTATATTTGATGCTTTCATTGATAAAAAATTGAACCATGCATTTGGAAGATATCTTAATCTTTAAGTTTAGGATATTTGACTGTCTGTTTTTTTTTACAGATAAATTTATGTGGATTCAGTACCAGTCTCTTACCAAGGCCAGGGTACAACCCTAGAGTTTAGAGAGCACGTATAGGGAACTTACAATATTGTCTATCAAAGTAGTCATTACAATAGCAGCGATAATCGAACTCGCGTTCTTGTGTAATATGAGCTCGTTCCTTACTTTCTGTGCCAACTCTCATTGGGTTTCTTTTTTCTTTATACAAAAAAAATTTAAAATGAATTTAACTCACCCATGATCTAAGGGTAGGATAAAGTCTTATTTTCTCTTAGGCGATATTAATATCAGGAAGGGTGAGTTCTTAATTACGCTCAAACGTAAATTTAAACAGTTAAAAGTTAGGATGTCTCTTGTTCTCAATCTAAACTAAGTCCAAATGGTAAATGGGCCTGGGACACGTTTGGGCAACCATTGTTGAGAGTAGGCCCAATGGGCTTTTGCAGAACTGAACATTCATATAATAAAAAATCTTCTTCTACTCAATATAAAAAAGAAATCTTCTTCAATTTATGAGAGTTTGATCTAACATAATGTGTTAATTCCTTACAACTAGTATTTGAATTTTTACTATGAGATACATCTATATTTAGAGTCTAATATTACCCTTAAATAAGTTCATTTTAATCACTTCAAAAGTTAAAAATAAATAATTGTATAGTCATAATTTATATCGTATCATTTTAACTATCAATTAATAGATGATTATATAACGATGATTAATGAATGAATGGGTGACCAACTTGTTTATTGATTTATTAGCTTTTTAGTGATGGATTATTGAATGAATGAGTGAATAGGCACCAAGGCTATCCTTACTTCTAATGATTTATAGTCACCCTACTCATAGGATTATGATGACCACTAATTAGAAAAGTGCAATAATTCTCTATCATTGCAAAATATCTCATCCTTGCCCCTCAATTCACAAATAGAAAATTAATGCCAATTAATTTCCTAGTTAGTAAGCATTCCTGTTTCCTGATTCTCTCATAGGAAGATTCATTTTCTTATTTGATTAGGTTTGCTTTTCTCTAATCAAATAGCCAGACCCATAGAAGGCAAACCCGGACCCTAGGTCAAACAATTTGTGACTTCTAATAGACTTATTCTTTTTTTTTTTTTTGTGTGTTTAATCATTATTACCCATATATTACGTCTACGTGGTTGATATGTAAATCTTGGATGGGATTTGATTGCCTATGATCATCCGAGTCTTCTCTATATCTATGCTCTCTCGCGGTAAATTTAATTATCTTCAATTGCTTGTTTATTTAGGCAAGCATCCTCAGGATGGCTGCAGCTTAACTGATTATGTTTCATGCTGCTGCTGGCTTCAGGTTCGAAGAAGAAGGAGGTGAAGAAAGAGACCGGGTTAGGGCTTCCGTGGTACTCTGAGGTACCTACTCCTCTTATTCTTACTGTAAAAATTGAGAAAGTGAATTTAGTTAGTTAATTATCTTTGATTTTTTTAGGATATTGTTTCAACTTTTAATATTTTTATGACAAGTTATAATATAGGATAATTTCATATCTATAACAGCACTATTCTTTAAGTGATTGAAATTTACAAATTCACATAGTCTATAGACTGATTTTTTTATATGTTTAACGCTTGTTAGTAGAATTTTAAAAACATATTAAAAATTATTTTATTTTAAAATAAAAAAATTGAATTTCTTTGTGTGTGATAGTATGGTGTATTATTAAATTATTGTTAAAGTATAAAAAGAGATAATTATAAATATATATATATATATATATATATATATATATATATAAGAAATAGTTGTTATTTGGCATGACAGCGACTTGTCCGTAGGTATATGATTCAGTACTATGATCCCATATCTGGATGGAACATTCTTTTAGCAGGGACAATGTGAATCTGGGAGGCAATGCAGGTGAATTCATAAATTCTTTTTATGCCCATTATTGCACCTTATTTTAGCTTCCGAAGGAACCATGATGGATTTCCAACCAAATATTTGGGTTGCTTAAATTCATTTTTTGAAAATCAATGTGCAGAACTTTTTAATGCAGAGATGAAAAGAATGAAAGTCGAGGGCTGCTACTTTCCATTACTTGTGCCTGATTACTATTTGCAAAAGGTGAAGGATCATATTGAGGGCTTTAAAGCAGAGGTGATAAATATTCAATTTCTGTTTATTCTTTGTTGGGTGACTCATTGACAAAGAAAAGGAAAACTTAATCTAAACTCGTCCAACATTTTGCAATTGGATGGGCTCGTTCCCATCTTTGTCATATTTAGGCGCTTTATGTGCGTTTTTGGGTTTAGAGTTTTTAGGTTTTTGGGATCTATTTATGAATTTAATTGATAAAATAGTAAGATATATTATTATTTAAAATATAGTTAATCTTTAAAAAATATTATTTTATTATATTTTCAGTCATAACATTTGAGGAGATATCATAACTTTTTAATATTTAAGTTTATGTTGGAGGGTAATAGAAGACTTGTCCTATACGATATTGGTATTGCTTAAGAGGAATAGAAATTTCGCCATGTCCTTATATCGTAGGTGAGTCCAATTCCTTTCAAAAAAATTTTATACTTCGGGCTTTGCTCTAAATTTACCAAAAGGCTCTAAATATCTATTTTTCTTGCTATTAACATGATTAATAAAGTTAGGGGACGTTGAATTATGTCTAATCATGGTTTATGCTCTCATTGCACATAACGGTATATGATTTAAGGGGGATATTATCAAAGGAAAAGACAATGCTTGATGTTAGAGAAAGAGACAGATGAATAATATTGTAGAGTCAATTTTCATCTAACTTGCTTGCCGGAAAATCAAATTAATTTTAGCCATGCATGGACCACCTTCTTTTGAGCCACACATTTGTTCTTGTCATAGGGAGAACGAAAGTTCAAACCAAATTAACCAAGCAATTTTAATTAAATGCAATTTTCATGTATTGCAGGGAGTTAAATTATATTCTTTTTTAATTATTAATATTTAAATATTTGAGTTTTTTTTCTATTACAAGATTTACTACTACATAGGAAGTCTAGTCTAACGATGAAAAGACATACAAAAGTACAATACTACGTCTCTACTAAGTTCAAACACTTCATGCCTTCAAACCTAAGTGCGATTATTGTTTTGTGATTGGATGTGGCCGTTACCATCTTTGCCACCGTTAGGCCCTTTGCCCACGTCGGACCTGGCTCTGAATTTACCAAAAGAACCTTCCATTTCCTCAAGGGTTTTGCCCTGTGTTTCAGGTAGCAAAGTAAAGAAGAAGATCCATCCAGCGAGCGCAATCCCTCCAAACAGAAAGAAGGCCCCGCCAATGGTTATGCCGTTGGATAAGGATAGAAAAGTCATTGATATTACGCCACTTGTCACTCTATTAATCACTACTCCCATAGATGCACCCTGTGCGCGTAGCCTCGACGGAAAGATCTCCGTGCTATAAACCCACGCGATTGGACCAGCTCCGATCGAGAACGTTCCCACATAGGATAACACCATGGCTATACTTAATCCAATGGCCCACGTTACTTTAGTATCTGAATAGTCAATGATCGTGAGGCACGTCCCGAGAGTAACAAGTGAGATCACCATCCCTGCAACGCTAGTCAATAACAACGGGCGGCGCCCGACCCGATCCAACAAGAACGTAGCGATCAAGATGCAAACTGTCTTGGTAAATCCAACGGCTACGGTCGCGAGAAGCTCTTCCGTGTCCGATTTGATCCCAGCTTTTCGGAAGATTTCGGGGCTGTATAAAACGACAGCGTCTATGCCAGACGCTTGTTGAAAAAAGTGTATGCCGAGGGCAGCGATAACAATGTGACGAACCGCGGGTGTAGGATGAATAAACATCTCTTTCCATACACCGTTGCCTTTGCTCTGCTTGCTCACTTGAACGACGTCGTCATTGCAACTCTCGGGGATCCCAGCCGCTTCCTTAATGTCGGCTAGCCTTAGCTGAGCCTCTTCCACAGAATCTGAAGTTTTCTCAAGGACTCGGCGCGCTTCGCCAAGCCGACCTCTTATCACGAGCCATCGAGGCGACTCCGGCATGGCTAACACTCCCACTGCTAGCAGTACCGAAGGAATAGCGCCGATTCCGAGCATGAGCCGCCAGCCTAGCCGAAGTGGGAGCCTCGAGAATGCGTAGTTAGAAATGTATCCAAACAGAATCCCAGCGTTGATGAAAACCTGAAACATAGAGCATGACGTAAATGGCAGGGAATCAGATTCTGCTATTGTCCTTGTATGATATATATCTATTGACGTTGTTTAATGAGAAAGGAAAAGAGGAAGTTATTATGGTGGGTGACCTCAGGGAAGGAAGTGAGGAAGCCACGAGCTGACGCGGGGGCGACTTCAGCGGCGTAGACGGGGGCGATCATGAGGGCGTAACCGATGCCAATGCCGGCGACGAAACGGCCGAACATGAGAAAGGCGTAGTTGGGGGAGAAGCCCATGAGAAGGGCACCGGCGAAGAAGATAGCTCCTGCGAGGACGATGGTGTAACGGCGGCCAATCCAGTCGGAGGTTCTTCCGGCGAGGCATGAACCTATGAGGGAGTAGAGGTTGATGATCCCGACCAGGATTTCCACTTGGACGTCGGTGATTTTCAGGTCTCTCTTAATGTATATAATAGCTCCACTCATCACACCAACATCTGTATGTCGTCGTAATTATCATACAATGAACATTAAATAACAATTATGATAAAGACTGAACCATGAACGGAGGAAATATAGAAGAAAGAGACTGACCGTAACCGAGCAAGATGGAAGTCATGGAGGCCAAAATAGCACAAACGAAAGCATACTTGTTTCTTGATGGCTTCTTTTGAGGATCAAAATCTGCTATAATTCTATTTTTCTGGGCTGATTTGTCTAATTCAGCAGCCATGTTAATGAGTTAAGATTACTCAGTAGTGAACAACAGAGAAAGAAACAGAGAGAGCGAGAGAGAGGGAAGAAGATGAGAAAGGAAGTGTATGAGATTGAGACCATGAGAAGAAGAATAAGAAGTGGTATGGAATGGTGTGAGTAAGAGAGCTTGAGGGACGAGTGCTTATATAGAGTTTGTCTCCTTATCTTACCTTCCAGTCCCCACTTCATACCATCCCACTTGGCCCTATATCCTTTCTTTAACAGAAAAAAAAACTAATAATTAATTACATGACATATCATTTCTTATTAATAAATATTGAATAATTAAATTTAATTAATACTAATATTTTTTAAATACTTATATAAATGTCAAATATTATTATTTTATTCGTAGTTAAATTAACTATATAATAAAAATCCATCCTCTCAATTTTTGATTTTAACTATTTCGTTAGCTTAAAAAATGAGCGTATGAATTATAGTCTTGAGAAGAGAAAACATAAAGCATTTATTAATAACCTTAATGTTAAATAGCATGAGAGATTTTGGTTATGACAAGAGCTAATGAATTCGTCCATGAATGCATGATGATCAAATGAAATTACATGTATTTGATAATTTAATTTAATGATTTTTTTTGGTAAGTCAAGTAAGGGTTTGAACTTAAAAATAGATGCAATTGCAACAAAACTTTTTTTAAAATCAAATTTACCTCAAAATTTGTCATTTTCATCAGTGCATTCCCCGGATGATGTAGTGCAATAATATTAAAGGGCGCTAGCTCCATATCATAGCTGCATTATGATAAGATCCAAATAATTCTTTTGCAAGAAAAGATGAATTAATTCTGGTGACAATAATAAATAATAATTGAAAACATGATGTGGGAATATAATAAAAACAACACGTCAGGGATTCACTGTTGGTGGAATGATGCAGTGTGGTGATTTGTTGTTTTATAGGAAGAGGCCTGCTGGTCCGCGTACAGAAAAATGCAAATTGGAGGAAAGTGGGGTTCCAAATGGCAAAATGACGAGAGGTACAGGCACGTTTAAATTTAATGCCAAATGAGCCCCCTCGGCTTAAATCAATCATGCCCATAGGTCGGTTTGATGTCGGTCCTGCCTTGTCTTCCTACTGCAGAACCGGACCCTTCGAGAGCTCCTTCTTCTGAATATGACATTATTTGAAGTTCAACGTACCAGTCCACAAGTTGCTTTTCACAATTGGACACGTTTTCTTCTTCTTTTTGGTTTATGTGTTTTTTTGGGGGCAGAGTATTTTCTGGTGTTTGAGGTGTATGTGTGTGTTACTTGGTCATTATTAAGTTATCAATTTTAAGGATAAGATGAGAGAGCTGAGTGGCGATTATGTAGGATGAGTAATTGTGAGACATTGTTATGAAGATAGTGCGATACCACCAGATCATGCAAATGTTATCAGTTACCTTCAATCTTTGTTGTAAGCCGTTCTTTTTTAAAACGACTAATCTTAGTTGGATTGGGATCAACATTAAAATTAAAGTATTATAAAAAAAATACCCTTCTCATAATTTAAATTTATGTTATCAGCAATAAAATTGATTACCATTTTAATCAACATCTGTTCTTGGTACTTTTGTTGTAATCTTTTAAAGTTAAAAAAGTGAGATAGATTACAAATTAGAGAAATTATTTGGATATTTTAAGAAAAATATTTAATTATCAAACAATTGTAAATATAAATTTATTGTCTACAAATTTATTATTATTAATTTTTTTAATTGTCATTGAAATTTTTAGGCCGATTAAAGACCTCAATATAATTCTCTCTTTAAAATTAAAATTAAGTGAAAGTGGTGATCTAGGAAGGGAATAAAGTGGTAATATTGAAAATTAGGCGGGTCAAATAAGTGAATGGAAGAGGGAGGAATTATTATTTTAGTTTAATTTGGATTTGGATTGGTGATATCCAAATCGTGTGGGTCAAAAGTGAGGGGACGCGTCTCAGCCACGACTAGGCGTTTTCAAAAGACCGTGTGGGACCCATTTCTACTTCCAGGTCCCTCACTTCACTTTTATTCTAAAATTTTTGTACTGTGATAATTTATCTGTTCTTTTTGGGTCTTTTTCTTTCATTATTTGTTGTTGTCTTGTTAATTCTTTGGTTAAATTCAATTGCGTCGCACTTGGTTTTTTTTTACCTCAAAAATTGCACAGGCGTATGTATATACATGATGCAATAGATATGCTTCATCAAGGCTATAACATCACATCAAAGTTGAGCAACGATGCTCACATTTTCCTTGGTCATTGTTTGAGATTCGATCCGTCACTTGATTAATCAAACCTAGGATCAAGACGGCATTTGTATTTTTCATCTCCTGAGTCAATTATATGTAGGAAATTAGAATCATTAGTAAATTAACACTATATATAAGTACGGGAATATTATATAAATTAAATCTTGATTTCTCATTTTATCAAATGGAATATTAGCAGCTTGACCGGATAACCCAGATTTTCGACACTCATAACATCGTCGTCTATTTGTTGGTCTAATGAGTCAAGAATCATGGAACGTGTCTGGTGAGTAATTAAACACACGCATCTTATTAGGTCGTCTAATTACATACATGATATCGATTCTGGAGTGTGATAATCCATTCAAAGTTATATATATATATATATATATATATATATATATATATATTTGGTTTAGAACACAATGTCTCATTATTTGCTTATGGATTCAAGTACTATAATGTCAAGCACACATATCAACGTTTTGGCTGATTGAGTGATCACAAGTCAATCGATGACTTGGAAATTATTACTGGCATGAAAATATTAGTAAATGTTGCAGTTAGCAGAATCATCTGATTTTAGAAGTGGGTCGATTACATTATTATAGCACACACATACAGTTGATCGATTAATAAATATTCCTCCTGTTTGATTTATTTAGATAGATTAAGAAAATTATATAAATTAATTAATTATAATCAATATTAGTTGACTAATTTAAGTAGATTAAGGGGTATATTACATGAATTTATCTTGAGAGGTCATATTTGATCATAATTAATTGATTTATTTGACTTTCATAATATCTCTAAAAAATCAAATAAATATTGTATTAAGGACTAAAAAAGTACTAATTTTCGCTAACTTGTGTTGGTAGGATTTTCAGTTGGTCTCAATATACTCTTTAGTCCTTAATATAATAATTATTTAACTAATTTAATTAGATTAAAAAAATTAGTTAATTTATTATGTTTTAAAAATATTATAATCATCTTCCTTAACTTCCCTTTCCTCCTATTTTATTTGATTATTATTAAAAAAATATCAATAGGGGTAATTTATGATAAAATTAATAGATATAGAAATTATATCTTATATTTAAAACTAAAATTATTAATTTTATAATTAAATCCTATATTAAAAACTGGAGAAATTTCATTTAAGAGGCATGCCAATACATGTGCATGTAGATAAGTAAAGGGGGGGAAGAAAACTCAGGAGTTCGTTTAATCTCTCAGTATCTATCTCATATTGTAAGTACTGTGCATGGATGGATGCGTTAAAAGAAGAGTCTCACAATACTTAGGATTGTAACAGTCTAAATGTTTAAATAATAACATGTGAGAATTATGGTAATTTGTGGGATCAGCAACAATACTCTTCATCCTAGAGTGAGAATTACTGAAATTATTGAAATTTAAAGCAAAATATATACTGCGATCATGTCTACACAAATTTCTATATATTCAGAAAAAACATAATTTATCTATAATATAGTATTAATATTTGCATTCAAGTTTTCTTCAGAAAATTTGAGGAAAAGTCCTGTATCTTCACCGAGTCCAAATTCAAGTAGCTCTAGTGATAAAGTAAAGTGAGATGTGTGCTTCAATTTGTGTAGGACAGATTCATCAGTAGATGCATAGCCACGTATGGTATTTATTAAGAATAATAATTAGTAATGGGCGCACTAAATAATGAGGCGAGACATGGAACAAGTGAGGTTTGTCCGACCACTAAGGTTGTGTTCAATTTGGAGGTGACGTGAGACGTCCATGCATGTGGGATCTAACATCGTTAAACTCTGTTCCACTCTTGGCGCATCACTCAAGTTGACGACGTCAATATGGTGTTAAAAAGGATTATGAAATGACGTTGGGGACCAGGTAAGAGACGATGAAACGGCATTAATTAGTGAAGCATGATATATATATAAAAAGAGAATTAGTATATTTTAGGAACAATTCGGTAAATGAGTAAAAATTAGGAAGCAAATAATACCTACCCTTTTGATGGTCCCCCGTATGCAAAAAGTAATATTAAATTAAAATTAAAGATAGGAAGGTATATATATGTAGCCATTATGAGTTGGCCAAAAATATCTAATTCCAAACAGTGTCGTTTTGATATTGAATCCCCACTATGTCCCATTTTCACATGGTAACATCCCCACTATGCCTTTCTCAAGTCGTCTTTCCCACTATTGGCCACTCCCCCACATACTCCCTTCAATATCATTAGGGTAGGCTTATGCATATTCTCCATATATCATTGTTATAAGTTACTTTTAAATAATTCTCACCAACTAAAAAATAATTGTTTAGTTGTTAAATATATTTTAAATTTATAAAGTTTTTTCAAATTGTCCTTATTAAAGAATAATCTCTTTTTCTCTATACATTTACAAATCATTTTCACCTTTATTTCCTCTTGCTCTCTTTTTAACAAGAATTAAATCAGTGATAAAATTAAAAAAACAATTATTAATAACGCTTTAAATAACTTATATTTAGGGTTAGCATCTCATTTACAAGTGAAGTGATATAATAAAAATTCTAATTAGATATATTAATATTTTTTGCTAAACACATGTATCTTTTTACTAAAAAAAAATTCTATTTAATACATTATTGTTGGACATATACTAAATATGGACGTATCTCATAGTAGTATTTATTTTAAACAATAAATAGTAGGGCTCAATTTTTTATATTTCAACTCACGTATAGAACTATAACTAACTAAATTTTAAAGAATGGATAGACTTATAAACGATACAACTTGTCAAAAAAAATTATTATATATATGAGCGTGAATTATTTTAAAAGAAGAAATTATTAATTCAAATCAAAATATTTAATTAGGAGAATTAACAAATGATCAAGTGTTATTTGAGAGTTTATCCCCACTTGTTTAATTTGCGAGCGTAATTGGTACATTCAAAGTATATAGACGGCAGGCATCAAGTGTTGATCTAGTTGCATAATGTGAAAAGTAAAATCTATTTTATAATATAAACGACAGCTCAAATCTTAACAAATAAATCGTCGTTTCGATGCATTCATTATATGATAAGATTGCGCCAATTTCTAAAGAGTCAGTCGCAAACCTAACTAATATCGTAGATTACGTTAGACTCCGTCCATATGTCACGTGCTTTTGAATTCAGAACCTTTTTTTTTTTCCTGAGTGTAATTTTTCATGATAGGTTTTATTGCATCTGTAATAAATAATGCACACAGCACGACTTTTATTTTTTTTAGCAACACACAGTGTCGTCTATTTTAATAATTGCTTACCCCACCACCAAACCCCAACAACATGATGAGTTTTCAAGTCATGGAGTTCTTTTTTTTATTATTATTATTATGAAGAATTATCATATTTAAATATTATCAAATCTAATTGAATCTAATTTTTTTTAAAACGTATTTATTATATTTATATGTGCTCAAATTTAAAACTATGTGTTTAAATAACTAAAATTTATTCCCTTATAACCAATGCTTGTTGATGAAGCCAGAGTTCTATGGATCGTTGCTTTGGAGAAAATGGGCGGGGTCTCATCTCTTGTTTTTTTTTCTTTTTACTTTTTTTTATCTAAATAAAGAAAAAGTTGTTTTTTCTTCTTCTTTTCTCTCTAGATTTTATTTTCTCCCATTCCTTCTTTTCATTTATATAAGGGGCCTTCTCCCACACTAGAAAAAAAAAGGGCATAAATGAAAAAATATACACAGCAAGTTAGCTGAGATGCATGGGACCGTTCGATTTCTCTCTGATTTTTGAACAAGCAATACGATGCTTCATTGCTTCCTAATCATTTTAATTTTTCGGATAGAAAAAATAAGATTTTGATATTTGTATTAATCGAGCAAAGGGACTAAAAAAAAATTATTTTTGATTCGAAAGCCTAGGGCTAAGCTGGCATGGCCCTGCGGTTGACAGTTGACACGCACAAATCGATAAATGAATAATGATAATTTGTTTATAGTTTATGAAAGAGGCATCGGAAAAGATACAGTGCTAGCAATAAAAAAAATAAAAAAAAATAAAAAAACACCAGATTCACTTTGAGATAGGACCGCCTTAACTTGCACAAACCAAATCGACCAAATTGTCAGTAAGTGAGCTTAAAAATAATGTTGATGTACTAATAATGAGAAATTACACTATATGGAACTATATAAGAAAACTAAAATAATAAGGCTTTAAGACCCAAAATACTTCTAATAAAGTTTTCATCATTTCCAATTTACCTTTCAAAATTTCCAACATATATAATTATATAGCTTTCCCATATTTATAAATTGCATGTAGAACATTTTTCTCAATTATTTTTTTAATGTTAATAAAGGATTAAAGAATCATTTTTCCCATATTTAGTGTTTGTTTAATTAGTCCTAAAGAATCATTTTTCTTAATAATAATTGATTCAGAGTTCATGGTTCTCATCTATGTATATTTTAAGTTCAACGTAACTATTATAATTCTATATAATCTTGTAAGAATATATCTCTTCCATATTTAATATAAAACCTATTTTAATAATAAATTTAAACAAAAAAATAAATTTTATATTAAAGATAAGAGAAGTATAATAATTTAGTGATGTTATTTACAAATAAATCTATAAATCAATCGGTTTAGTGATGCGATTCCACCATAAATCTAAGTTATTTGACAAACTCAATTGATATAGTTAGTTCAGAATTATTGTTTTGCCAACTCTTTTGAATGAGAATCGAACACTTGGGATTCTCAGAGACCTTTCACGGGAGGGGACCAAAAAAGAACTTACATATTGATCAATCAAACATGAGGCTACAACATGTGAGAGAAGGAAACACTTTGGGATTCAAAGTTGCTTCACAATCTTATGTTTTCTTCATGTAGAAACGAATATATATGACTTGAGTATTTGGCACTATCTTGGTACAGAAAGAATTGGAGATAATAAGAATCTCGCGTGCTGGTTTGAGGTTCCATTAGGGTTAGGGCATGTGGCACTGTAACGTACAAGCACTAAGAGTGGTGAAGAAGGGCTTTGGGTTGGTAATTGGGTGGACCATTATTATTATATTTTTATATATATATATATGCAGCCTTATGGAAAATGGTTTCTGATTATCTGATCTCATCAAAGTATTACCTTTTGCTGTTTGAGTTTGTGTGTAGTTCCTCTCCTACTCCACTTTTCCTCCACCATAGGTTCAACACTTGTCAAACTTATACCACAATATGATAAAGGCGAATATTACTTACATGCACGCACAACTTTGTCCGTCCATGCCAAACATCCTATAATCTAATGACATAAAAACTTTTATGTAAGTGAAAAGTCATAGGTATAAATTACATACATATATAATTTTATTCCTGCATGTCCCTTTAACTTAATTTGAAAACAAAAATTGTCGTCTATTAATTAACATGAGGGTGATTAATATCTTGATCGATGGGTCTAATTCCAAGCAGCAACACATGGAAACAGCCATGTTTTGGTATTAAAATGAGAGTGGTAGTTCAGTGTCCAAGATCATAGGTAGCAGGCCTTTTCCACTATAAGAGATAGTGAAAGTGTGGGACGACAGAAAATGGCAGATTCCCAAACCTGTCACATAAAGAACCAGACCAGTGCACAATAATACAGATGTCTATATCTTTTGACAGAGCGAGATGAACCATTTGATGGCCTTTCGATTTTGGGATTAATAGACAAATAATTAACATCATATATATGTATATATATATTTAAGGTAGTGTTTGTTTCACTGTGACATGCTATGTGTCTCGGAACAGGCAAATCAAAAGTCCTCCATCGATGGATTTGGGAGTCCCATCATGGCTTGCTTTGGCCGACCTTCCACAAAGGGATTCCTCACTCTCTCTCCCTTTCCACTTTGTGGTTCTCTGTAGTTCATTGCATTATTATTCGTTCGTCCTCTTCATTGTTTCTTGTGGTACCAATCATTCCCTCCTTTTTTTCCCACTTCCTTATCATTATTACTCTCTATAAACTTCTTCCTTTTCCAACATCACCATTTTCTTTTTTCCGTTTTAGATTAGAAGGGCGCATCATTAATGGCACGAGCTTATAAATAAAATTGAATGTGACCTCCCACATATATAGATATATTTTTATATCACTATATTATAAAGTTAGTTGGCTAACATCACAATTTTCAAATATATATTTTTCGTAGTTTATGATATTAAGTGTAAATGGCGAATATACCATAAAGTTGTTATTATATAATTTAGGATTATATATTTAAATTTTTCAAACAGCCTTTCTATTTGTAGAAATATAACTATATATATTTATCCATTCTCATACCTGACTTGATAGGAGCCTTGTTCATGACCTATATATTTTTTATATTATTATTGGCTCAGATTCAAGTATTGGCTCCTCAATTTAAGACATATATAGATGTTTTTATATGCATTATTTTCCCCCCATTTCTAATAATAGAATTCTCTTATTTTTATTATAGCTATATAGATATTTTCAAGATTTAAGTCTTGGTCTATGATTATAGAGACTAAGAACTATTTTGGTTGGCTGTGTTATGATAATGACTGAATAGTAATACAGCGATGGATTCATTGCACTCGTTTGAACCCTATGGTGCCAGTCGGTGCCTGCCCCAAATACTTTTGTCATAAATCAATAAATAATCCAAATGTATTAATCAATTAATAAGTGTTGTACTTTTTCATAAATATATCACAAATATTCCCCCTATCCTCATGAAACTTCTGTTTATTTCTTGTACTCTTTATTCCTAACCCAACTAATAATTATATATAAAATATTAAAATCTCCAATTATATATTTATAACTAATGAAGAATATAAGTCATTTTTAAGATTTTATTCAGAATCTAGAACTGGTTTATTTCCAATATCCATCCGGCATTGATTGATCCCAATGAATGCTTGCTTAGCTTTTTGACCAACTTATTTTCTCATTATACAAAAATTCAATGGTTTCATTTTCTTCTCCACATATATAAATAATATAATGTACGACCATTCATGACTCTATAAAAAGAAATGTTATATAATATATAACGAATTGAGAGACAACGTTTCTTGTACAAATTAAGCTGAACCTATAATTTTGTTGTTGACAGACTACTACCCTCATCTATCTGTATAAAATATAAAATCTGAGTAAATTGTAGAATACATAATCCATAAATATTAGAATTTAACCAATACATCAATGTATATTGTGATTTTATTTATTTTTTAAAATTAAAATTTATAATGAATTAGTACTACATTATTTGCAGGCCGTAAACCAATTATATGAAATTACAAGTGGTCCATGGGAATTTATTTTTGGGCCTGCGAGTAATACATGGGACTTATCATGTAGTTTCAACTTATTTAAACTATGACCCATTGTTTATGGTTCAACTGGTAAAGGGATAGGATATATAATCATTTGAAACTTGTGTTGATCCTTAGAAAATATAATTTTATTGTGGTTTCAGTCGCGATATTTGGGGAGACATTCTAACTCATGGTTGTTTAGGTTTATGCCTGAGAGTAATAGATGACTCGTCCTACCCGATATTGATATTACTTAAGAGTAAAGAAGATTTTACCCTATTTTTAGATCATGAGTGAGTCAAACCCCTTTCTAAATATTTTTGCACAAAAAAACTTATTTAAACTATGAGACCTAACACAATTAGCAATTAGTTAGATTCTTTAAACATCTAGTTAAAGGTTCAAATTTCTGGTAGTGTGTATGAAGATAGTCTCATGGTGAGTACTAAACCCCTTTTGGGAAGTATATAATGCAACAGAATTAGTCATTTCGACCGTAGATTCTTTAGACTTACCTAAAAAAATTTCTTTGAAATCTTTGTACAAAACAGACTTATTTGGAATCCAATTTAAACAATTTGGGCTTTAGTGAGTGAGGCCCACAGTTTTGCTTTTTTTTTTTTTTTTGTGATAGGCCAACAGTTATGCTTTAGTGAAATGGCCGATGGACCAATAAAACCAGAATCTGCGCAAGAAATTTGGCATTGTGTTGCGACCACGTGTTATATGCATGGGTTCTTGTTCGTTTACGGGTAAATGAAACCTCTGAGAGATGTTTTGGTACACCATGCTCAGGTTATAAAAGCTGGCTACACCTCAAACATTTTTGCTTTGAATGAAATCATTCGCCTGTACGCAGATCATGGACTACCTCATGTTGCCCAGAAGTTGTTTGACGAAATGCCTCAGCGAAATGTATTCTCTTGGAACACCGTCATATCTGCTCATATCAAAGCTCGGAACCTGACTCAAGCACGAGCTCTTTTTGATTCTGCCCCTCAAAAAGATTCGGTTTCTTATAACTCCATGTTATCTGGTTATGTAAGTGCTGATGGGAATGAAACTGAGGCGCTTAATTTGTTTACTACAATGCAATCTATACGTGAGATAACTGGGATTGATGGAGTCACTCTGACGACAATGGTTAACTTGGCTACAAAGCTACGTGTTGCGCTTTTTGGAAGGCAAATTCATTCATACATGGTGAAAACTGCAAATGATGGAACAAGTGCATATACAGTGAGTTCTCTTATTGATATGTACTCGAAATGTGGGTTATTTGGTGAAGCTTGTACCGTTGTTAGTGGTTGCAATGGGAAAGTGGATTTGATTTCAAAGAATGCAATGCTTGCTGCTTGTTTCAGGGAAGGAAAGATGGACATGGCTTTGAATCTATTTTGGGCCAATCCCGAATTGAACGACATTATATCTTGGAATACATTGATTGCAGGGTATGCCCAGAATGGTTATTTCAAGAAATCACTTGCCTTGTTTCTTCAAATGGTTCAAAACGGCGTTACCTGGGATGAACGCACTTTAGTGAGTGTTTTGAGCGCTTGCTCTGGCCTACAATGCTTAGCACTTGGGAAGTCTATCCATGCTTGGGTGTTGAAAAACACCTTTTCTAATCAATTTATTAGCAATGCCATTGTTGATCTCTACTGTAAATGCGGGAATCTCAAATATGCAGAATCCGCTAATAAAGGAACCAAGACTAATAACCTCTTTGCAGTTGCTTCATTTATCTCAGGCTATTCATCTCTAGGAAACATGAGAGAATCTCAAAGACTTTTTGATTCATTAACAGTGAAAAACTCCGTCGTCTGGACAGCTCTAATTTCTGGTTATGTCAAAGCAAGGCAATGTGAGGTAGTCTTCAAACTTTTTAGAGAGTACATGACCAATGAAGCACTAGTTCCTGACGGATTGGTCATTATCAGTATTCTTGGTGCTTGTGCTATAGAAGCCACTCTTTCTTTGGGAAAGCAGATTCATGCTTATGTCTTGAGAACGGGACTTGAAATGAATGAGAAATTACCTAGCGCTTTAGTTGATATGTATTCAAAATGCGGGAATATAGAATATGCTGCGAAAATTTTCCGGCTAGTTGTTGATAGTGATAGAGATAGAGTCTTTTATAACATCATGATAGCTGGTTTTGCTCACCATGGACTGGAAAATGAAGCGTTTCAGCTTTTTCAGGAAATGTCGAAGAAAAATTTCAAGCCAGACGCAGTGACCTTTGTCGCGCTTCTATCGGCATGTGTACATCGTGGACTAGTCAATTTGGGAGAGCAGATTTTTTGTTCCATGGAAGCAGATCACAAGATTTTGTCAGGTTCTGAACATTATGCTTGTATGGTTGATATGTATGGAAGGGCTAATAAACTAGACAAGGCAATAGAATTCATGAGGAAGATTCCTGTACAACAAATGGACACTACAATCTGGGGAGCATTTCTTCATGCTTGTCGTTTAAGTGGCAATATAGAGCATGCAAAAGAAGCAGCGGAGAAACTATTGAAAGTTGAGGCAGAAAATGGGGCTCGTTATGTGCAATTAGCTAATGTATATGCTGCAGAGGGGAATTGGGATGAGATGGGAAGAATAAGGAACAAAATGAGGGGAAAAGAAGCAAGGAAACTTGCTGGTTGCAGTTGGATATATGTGGAAAATTGTATTCACGTATTTACTTCTGGCGATAGTTCTCATTCAAAATCAGATGCAATATATTCTGCTTTGCTCTTTTTGAAAGATATAATGTATTTTTCATCCTCAGAACTTGAACAGCTTTATGAAGATTCATGGGAATTCTTTTGAGGACGTAAAGTGCCATTGAATGCGATTCTTTGGCACATTAAATACTGAACCTCAGTGACATGTTAACAGGAGTTCGTTCCGTGTTGCCTCTTCTTGATTTTAATTGTTTCACTTCAAGGCATAGCGAGTATTTGCCTTGCCCACATTTCAAGTCCAAAGACCAGTTCTTGATTTCTTAGCAGAAGTAAATTGTCATACTTAACAGGTTCTTGATTTCCATTCCCCTGTACGTAGGAGATTGACATTTTGATGGAAATATCTTAAAGATGATATCATCTGCATCCTGTAGAATATTCGGGGGAATCATTCCTCTGTTCTTATTGATCCATGCTAGTATATTTTATGATAGCTCATATATTCAATTATGTGTGATCACAAGTTGGAGTTCTATATGGATGACATATTATTATATATAACAGAGCTCATTGACAACTTCTTTGTCCCACTTGCATTCTTATTTTTCCTTCCATGTGCCTACATGCATCTGATGCATTATTGCATATGCTTTATTTGTTTGTGATAAGATAACCCTTCTTTTTTATGTGTCCGAGAAATGCTCTATGCATTAAAACATTCGAAACGAGCTTGAAGATCTATTTTCCGTGTGTGTGGTGTGTGTATTTAATGTTTCTATGTGCCCGTTTGGTTTAATTTAAAGTTTGAGAAATACTTTTAGATTAAACTATTTATCAAATATCCAGAAGAGTTTATAGAACAAATTATAATTTGAGAGATATAAAACTATAATTTTAAATAAATTTGTGAGACTAGTTTCTGGATAGATAATTTTTTTTAACTGTATAATGATTATTTTGTCACTGTTTTTTTTTCCTATCATGCTCTTTTTAGTAATTTACCTATAAAAAAATATTATGATAATAACTATCTAAATACTTATTTTTTTAAATTATTTTTTTTTAAATTATATTTCAAAATCTAGTAAGTTATTCTTCAAAATTTATTCTATGTAAATTGTTCTCCCACATCTAAATCAACCGAAGCAGCTATTATGTAAGTCAAGTAAGAACATGTGCAAGGAGGATCAATCCCATTCTGCAACAAAACAGTAGTAATGAGCCAGGACATTAACATATTGCCATTTTTCCGTGCAGCTGAAGCTCCATCACCATATGAGAATTATTGAAAAGATGTGACATTTAGATTAATGACTATTTCACTTTAAGAAATAACAATTTAAATTATATTAAAAAAATATCTTCACTAGCGAGAATTACTACCATCATTAAAAGTTATGTTTGGATTTAAAGTTTTTGTTATGATCTAGAGATCAGTAAGTCAATAATTACTCCCCTCTAAGAAAGAAATGATAACAAAATCTTAGGCACTGTTGCTAGTACCATATTATCAGTTGTATCAATTGTAACAAGATATGAATAGCCGATGTTGCTTCTCTCAACTGAGAAACTCTTTTCTGAATAAGGAATATATATTATGTCTGTTTATTGATATAAAATGTAAAAATATTTATCACGCCATATTATTTAAATATTATAAATAGTTTCATTTAATTTTTAAATTTTTAAGTAAGAAAATGTAGTAATGTCAAGATCGGGCGATTCTGTTTGTAGAGCTGAGCTCAGTCAAGCGTGACTTCCTGCTCAGATCTTCGATCAGCGGGAGGCCTGAGTCCTCCTTTCTGTGCACGAAAGCTCTGAGGCACACGTTTGTTCAACATCAAAATTCGATGCCATTCATTACAACTTTCGTTTGTCGATCCTTCGCCCCTCCCAAAACCCTATAGAAGAATCAAAGGTTACGATCGAATCATCTGAAGGTTGAGGTGGAATAGAAGAGACGCCATGATTGGCCGCAGAGAAGGACCCTTGATGAGGAACCATACCCACTCTCTACACAAATCGAGGGTGCTTGTCGCTGTAGCCATCGGGGTTTTCGTTGGATGTGTCTGCGCTTTTTTGTTCCCCAATGGGTCCTTCGGTTCTAATGCAATCCCTCGTCGCAATTACAATCTCGTGGGATCCAAGATTCAGGTTCTATAATCGTTCTGCCTCTTTCTGTATTTCTTTTTTGGGCTTTTTGGCCCTCTGAATCTCGTTTGGATAGTGACTTCATTGAATTGGCATTATTTCCAATGCACTGTGATCATTTGGATGACATATGAAGCCGTTGACTTTCGATTCCCATGTTTCGACTAGTTGTTTCTGGTATATTATTGTGATGTTACATTTTGTCTTTTCTACCAGTTCTTGATTTGCTAAGGCAGTTGATAACTTCATAATGATTGATTAATTGCCTACTTCCATCTTTGGAAAAACTTCCATGCTAGGATTCTAATGTGATTGGTATATGATCTGTTCCACCACTCGATATTTTGACTTTAGGGTTTAGGGTATATGATCTGCTTAGAGATCAAATCACTCTGGTTTCCAGATCTTTTCGTCAACTGGTAGTTAATTTGTCTGATGAATTTAGTGAATGATGGTGCTGAACTTTTAAAATTTCTACAAATGGTGAATAGATGAGAGGCTAAATAGCTTGCTTGCATATGCAATGTCTGTCTTTCTTTACGTGAATCCACATGGGTTTCGCTGGTGCTAAAGTAGCACTTTGTATAATTTCTATTTCCAAGGAGCAAAGAAGGGGCCATAGCATAATATGCTTCATTTTTACAACGTCTTCTTTTGGCAGGCAAATTCAGCTGAATGCGAATCATCAGATCGGGTCAACATGTTGAAATCAGAGTTTGTAGCGGTATCAGAGAAAAATGCTCAGCTGAAAAAAAAGGTCAGGGAGTTGACTGAAAGGCTTCAGCTGGCAAAGCAAGGGAGTGATCAGGCTCAAAAGCAGTTTCTTGCTTCGGGTAAACAGCCTAAAGCTGGGCCTTTTGGTACTGTTAAGGGAATCAGAACTAACCCTACTGTTGTTCCTGATGAATCTGTGAACCCAAGATTGGCAAAGATATTAGAGAAAGTAGCAGTTCAAAGAGAGCTCATAGTTGCCCTTGCAAATGCCAATGTGAAGGAGATGCTAGAAGTTTGGTTCACCAACATCAAGAGAGTTGGTATAACCAATTATCTGGTGATTGCTTTAGATGACGAGATTTCAAAATTTTGTGAGTCAAATCAGGTTCCAGTGTACAAGAGAGATCCGGATGACGGTATTGATTCCATTGGAAGAATTGGAGGCAACCATGCAGTTTCTGGGCTTAAATTTCGTATTCTTAGAGAATTTCTGCAGTTGGGATATAGTGTTCTTCTATCAGATGTTGACATTGTGTTTCTGCAAAACCCTTTTAATCATCTGATCCGGGATTCAGACGTAGAGTCCATGAGTGATGGTCATAACAATATGACAGCTTATGGGTATAACGATGTCTTTGACGAACCTGCAATGGGTTGGGCCCGATATGCTCATACTATGAGGATATGGGTTTACAACTCTGGTTTCTTCTATATCAGACCGACAATCCCTTCAATCGAACTATTGGATCGTGTGGCCACTCGACTTTCCAAGGAGAAGGCTTGGGACCAGGCTGTTTTCAATGAAGAACTCTCCTATCCCTCACATCCTGGCTACGTTGGGCTTCATGCTTCCAGAAGAACAATGGACATCTACCTCTTCATGAACAGCAAGATTCTGTTCAAGACTGTGAGGAAGGATGCTAACCTCGGAAAACTTAAACCGGTAATCATTCACGTAAACTACCACCCAGACAAGCTTCCACGAATGAAAGCAGTTTTTGAGTACTACGTGAATGGGAAGCAGGATGCTCTCCAACCTTTCCCTGATGGCTCAGATTGGTGACCTGCTGTGAATGTATTTTGTTTGGCCTCTTGTTACAGTAGGTCTTATAAAACATACATGTCCCAGAAAGATGTCATTATATATGCACAATTTAGTGATGCCTATTGCCCCCTTCCCCTTCAAAGATGCTTGTGTGTTTCTTTTCCTCTCTTTCTTTTCTTTAGGACGGGGCTTCTACACGTTTTCTGTAATGTTTGTTGCTAGCTGTAGAAAGCTTTTTTGTCGTTTTATTTCAACCCGTATTCCAATTGGAAGATGAGTTGCAATTTATGGGCATGACATTAAACAAACCCCATCAGTTGACTTTTTAGTTTTTATGGTCAGGTAAGATTTTTTTTTTAAGCTTTCGCTTGATTTCTCCTCCTTCTATCTTTCACCGACTTCAAAGTAATTTTGAAAGATCCAAATTCGAATGAGATATATTGAGCCGTTGATATATAGAAAGCTCTATATTTTGTAAAACAATTGAATTGAAAGAAAGTGTCACGTTTCAACCTAAATCTTGGACGTGACACGTTTCGATTATGGGTTTATTTCACTTCATGGATAATATGGGCTGAAGGGGCGTTAGGTTTCTCTCCATCTCCTTTTTTTTCATTTGGTACAATCTCCATCTCCTTTAGAATAACCCCATGCCTTTAAATATATAGGGAACCCAATAAAGAATCTCAAGGCATGTGGGGATTATGTTTGAACTCGAAACGATAAAATTTGAAGCAGATGAACAACTACAAAACGAAATAAATAGTTTTGCGGAGAGAGTGAGAATGTCAAAATTGTTCTTACTATTTACCTATTATTTCGGAGATTTTACAATTTAAGCCAAAAACCATTTTACAATTTCGGATGCATAATTAATAAAATCCTATGCTTCAATCATTCGAGAAGAAGAGGTATACGGGCCTATCTAGTAACTAGAGTTTAATTTTGATGAGTTGCTTCCTTGACTATCTTTGGGCTTTCATCAGAAGGGATTCTGGCTGGCTTGGTGGCCACAAGATCGGCGATTATTTCTGGTCCATACTCCTCAATGAGCTCTCTCTGTCCAACCACCAAAAATGACAGTTTGACGCTGGAATTAACAGCAGTTATCTTGAAATGGGAAAAACAAGAAGAAGAAGAACTCAATTTATCCAAAGATAATCGGAAGGCATTTATCATCCCGTCATATTGATTAAAACATGTGTATGGAACACCGATTGAAAGCACCATAAGCCATAAGATAACATCATAGAGTGAGAATCTCAATTTATCTAAAGATAATCGTAATTTCAAATTGCGTTAAAGATTATATTTGTTTTACAAGAAGAAAGTGATGCAGAGAGAAGTGAACCTTGGTTATTTGACATTACTATGAAATACTTTAATCATTTGAAAATGGTAAATGACCCACCTCAATGGAGTCGTTTGAACCAGAGAGCTCCATACAATCCTCGGAAAGACTCATTAGCTTTTTCTTCAGAACGGAATTTTCGCGGATAAGATTGTCCACAATATTCTCTAGTTCTTCGAATTCTTGCTGCAAGTTTTTGAGGGGGAAAAAATAAAACATCAAATGATAGACCGACATTAAAAAAAGGGAGAATGACATCTGAGTCCCATGGAAGGCATAAAATGTCAAAAAAGTCCCAAGAAATGGTATAATTCATGTGAAGTCCCATGGGACCTCATATGAATTTTTTCCAATTATGAAAAGACAAAATTATCCTCAAGACTGAAATTTTTCCTTTCCTTTCTCTGTTTCGTAATCCCCTCTCAGCTGCTTTAAAAAATGCTTAGGTCTTATTGGGGAAGCATCAGCTGCAACTGGCTATTGCTTTCTTTTTGCTCGGAGGTGATCATGTTTCTGCTGTAAATATTTGTGCAAGTTTCCCTCATGTCTGGTTCATTCTCCTCTCAAAGTTGGTTTGGACGATGCAGAGTATCCTACTCGTATGTCTACCTTTGTTGCTTCCGCTTCTTCAGCTCCTTCAGTTGGTGGCTCTGGTGCCGAATATTCTGGTAATTTTGATTCCCCCCATCTCGCTGTTAACCGAATCAAGCCTGTTATTTGTGTGCTTGTTTGTGGAATTTTTGTTTATCAATAGTTTTCCCACCTTCCCACGAGCCCAAGCTGAAATTATATAGATTACCATTTTGTTGGGTTTGAATCAAACTTACTCTAGTTAGGATCATCACATTAGAACTTACAATTTTTTCTTCAATTAAATATCCACACTTTTTAATATGAAACTGCTCAAAGAATCAATCTTAACAAGCTGACTTGTTTACACTTATGCATTTATGCTGCCTATATATTTTGTGCTTGGTTCTATTCTCACATGATTCATCTAATCAATGGGCACTAGAATTCCATCATGGGTCCGCACGACATGATATAGATATTTTTAGATAGTTGTCTTTATCATATATGCAAAGGTTTACGGACATTTTGTGAGTTGGTGTTTTATGCTTTTTATTCGTCAATTATACATTAGGTTCTTTGTCTTGTTATAAGGGCATGCCTTATCCTTAATTTCTGTATACTCTGTCATTTATTGTAGTCTTATTTTATCAAGAAAAGATGGGCATGGAACAATGACTAAAAGTAGCGTCTTCATCATTTTCTTTATCTTAATGTACTTGGAGATGGATTACTGATTAGTTTTTATCTTCTTTTGGTCTAGTGAGTATTGTGGCATTTGTGGCTTACTTATAGCATTTTATTCTGAACCTCTTTTCACTAGAGCAATTGTTGGATATTGGAACAAAGAAGAAAAGGAAGGGAATAGCTGGCATCAGAATGAATTAGTAAATCCAAAGCTTTTAGCTGATCCAGCAGTTGTTTTTGTGAGTTCAAAGGAGTACACATACACCATAATGATATATGAACTTGATGGCGGCTGTTAGATTTGAATTTTTTGATACTGGGACTTCGGTGCAGGTGCTAATAGTCAGACGGGTAGAGAATGGAAGCAGCTTCTTCCATATCTACGGTCTCACTTTGGTAAAAAATGCAATATGAGGTCCCTCCCTGGAGAATAAGTCTGCAAATTCTGACAAAAACATCGCGCAATATGATTAATCTCTTGAAAATCTGAGGCAAAAATTCTGTTGGGCCTGCTCTGTTTGAATAGAGGTTTTCATTGGCTCCATTCTATTTACTAAGAATGGTATGTAATTCGCCATAATCTGGACTAAACCCTTTGGTCACTATAAACTATATTCTTCTGGAGAAAAATCTTACTTTTCCTCTTTTCCTGCAGATTTTACTCTCACTTTGCCATCAAGGATTAATGAATATAGGATATGATATAGCATGTGGTTGTGTTCCAGGAGATCAATCTCATAAGAATAGTGATAAAGTTGACGCTTATATTCTTCTGGAGAAAACTGTTGATATTCTTTATTTGTATGAGTATTATTTACTGTTTTCATTAGCTTGGCTTCAAAATAACTTAGAAGTTGTTTTCTTAATGGTTCAACCTTTCTTGATTGCACGTGTTGATGGTTGTAACCCTTATGAGGTTGATATGGTGAATATGAAGAAGCTCATCCCAAAAATTATGGAATTGGTGGCTCAAAATTCATTGGTAGACCATGCCTCAGAATGTGGGCAAGATATACAAGCTGTGAATGTAAAGCAGTTGATTCCTGATGATGAAAAATCAATTATTTTTTGGGCTTGCTTATGGAAGCATATTTCTAGATTCGTGATGTATAATTTGAATATGTGATTATGTGGAAAGGATCTAATCATTTTATAATAATAAAGAATCTTAATTATTGAATTGTTATTCAAAGATGATGGCTCAAGCATTTTGAACTGTGAAATTTACAAATAATATATGTAATTGAACACTTTTGAAGAAATGTCAAGTTTTTAAGTTGTTGCGGAAAGAATGATGTCATGTTGAATAAGAAGGTATTATATTTCATGTCAGGTTTAACAAATGCATCAAACTCAATAATATATTGGGGAATATTAACAACTAAACCAACAAGAAATGATAACCACGTGGTGAAAGAATAACAACTACACCACTTATAATAACAACCCCAGTACCTGCAACTAACAATCCCATCACCTGCACTAAGAACCCCATCAGCTACAACTAACAACTCCATCAGTTGTACTTACAACCCCAGCACCTGCAATAACAACCTCAGCACCTAAAATAACAACTACAGCACCTGCAACTAATAACCCCATCACCTGCACTAAGAACCCCATCAGGTACAACTAACAACTCCATCAGCTGCACTTATAACCCCAGCACCTGCAATAACAACCCCAGCACATAAAATAACAACCCAATCACCTGCAACTAATAACCCCATCACCTACACTAAGAAGCCCATCAACTCAACTAACAACACCATCAACTTTACTAACAACCCCAGCCCCTACATTAACAACCCTATCAGTTGTACTAACAACCCCAGCACCTGAAATAACAACTCCAACGCCTGAAATAACAACCCCAGCACCTGCAGCTAACAGGTGGTTGTTATGCCTTCACTATAGGGTTATTATTTTCTACTGGTGGAGTTGTTATTTCTTCAATATAGAGTTGTTATTTTTAAGTGCTAAAGTTGTTATTTTTAATGTCATTGGTAAGTTATTTTTCAGTGATGACAATCTACACCAGATACAAATTATTAACAACCCACCCACTCATATTAACAACTATCGCGTAACATAATGACAACTCAACCACTCATAATAACTTCTCATATGAATTTGCCTGCAAAAAATCAGCAATTTCCTGCTGCTTAAAGTATCTCCTGCCCTCTTCATCAACCAACACCAGATTTAAGAAGTACTTCACACTAAATTTGTTATTAATGTTGCGATGAGTTGATGTCAGCTCATAGGGACTGAGGAACAGTCATATTGGTATAGACTCACCTGTAAAAACAAAACTCAATCAGAGCTATTGCTTCTATTGGCTCATACTAAGTAGTTTTTTTTAATGAAAAGGTTCAAAAGGTTCAGAGTTATTTTAGGTGCTGGGGTTGTTATTGCAGGTGCTGGGGTTGTAAGTGCAGCTGATGGAGTTGTTAGTTGTACCTGATGGGGTTCTTAGTGCAGGTGATGGGGTTATTAGTTGCAGGTGCTGTGGTTGTTATTTTAGGTGCTGAGGTTGTTATTGCAGGTGCTGGGGTTGTAAGTACAACTGATGGAGTTGTTAGTTGTAGCTGATGGGGTTCTTAGTGCAGGTGATGGGATTGTTAGTTGCAGGTACTGGGGTTGTTATTATAAGTGGTGTAGTTGTTATTCTTTCACCACGTGGTTATCATTTATTGTTGGTTCAGTTGTTAATATTCCCCAATATATTATTGAGTTTGATGCATTTGTTAAACCTGACATGAAATATAATACCTTCTTATTCAATTTTCTGGCCAACTATAGTATTCTATACTGCAATTGAAATAAAGAAAGACAGCATGAATTCAGCACAAAAATACCCCAAAATTCATCTTCTTTTCTTTTGCATATCAATACTTTTTCATAGTGGCTAAGCATCGATTTCTTGTGAGTACTTATTGATCTTTCTTGTAGGCTGTATTGACTGCTGCACTGCTCATCATTTATAACTATTCTGATCAAGTTCTCTCTACCCGAGAAAGAAGGCAAGCTAAAAAAAGGGAAGATGCAGCCAAGCATGTGAGAGAAATTGCACAAGCTTGTGAACGGTGGAAATCAGCAAAAGATGTGGCTAAGGGTGCAGCGGGATTGCAACAGTCATTCTCGCGCACCTTTTGTCGCAGAAAGTCTACACAGCCAATTGGGCTCAAGAACTTTGGCACCAAAACTAATACAAGTGACGCTACAGTGCCATCATTTCCTCTGGATTCTGTAAATGAAGATTCAAAAGCAAAGAAGGAACCTGGCAAACTCACACAAATGATGAATTCCATTGAGGATGATCCAAATAGCCATCAAGGGTTTCATTTGAATATTGGAAATAAACATAATAAAAAGCAGGCAGCTACTAAGAGCCAAATTTTCAAGTATGCTTATGGTCAGATTGAGAAGGAGAAAGCAATGCAAGATGCAAACAAGAACTTGATTTTCTCAAGCATGATTTCAATGGCTTCTGGAGATGACATCAGGAAAAGACCTCCTATTGAGGTAGCTTTCAAAGATCTAACTCTCACTCTGAAAGGGAAAAACAAACATGTGCTGAGATGCATGTCAGGAAAAATCAGTCCCGGATGAGTTTCAACTGTCATGGGCCCCTCAGGAGCTGGCAAAACCATATTTCTCTCTACCATTGCGGGAAAAGCAAAACCACAGCAGCATTATTATTCGAATACAGACCTATAGACTTAAAACTGTCATATTCTATGATGATCCTTCAAAAGAGGCATAAGCACGGACCAAGTGGTGAAAATCTTCAGAAATTGGGCGAGCGCAAACGCAAGAAACGCTGAGAGAAAGGGCAGCAAGAGACAGGAAGAGAGAGAGAGACTCCTGATGCTAATGAAATGGAATTACGAAAAAGAGAAAGGAAAGGAAAAATTTCAGTCTTGAGGATAATTTTGTCTTTTCATAATTGGAAAAAATTCATATGAGGTCCCATGGGACTTCACATGAATTATACCATTTCCTGGGACTTTTTTGACATTTTATGCCTTCCATGGGACTCAGATGTCATTCTCCCTTAAAAAAAATACAATGCTTCTGGTATAAAAGTATTTTAATTTATCATTTATTAAAAATCTATAAAACAGTTTTAAATATAAGAGGCATAATAAAAAAATCAATATCTTTATAATATTCAAGACATGCCCACAAATTTTAAAGGCTACAATATCTCTAAGTCCCAACATATGATAAATGGATTTTCAAATGGAACGGGATGATTTCAAACCCAAAATAGGGGACCTCAAAATTTTAAGAGATGGGACAAGAATCAAAGAGAAGCATTAGTATAAATTACCACTTACATGTTATTAAACACATGCATGGAGTTTAGTCGGAAACGATAGAACCACCCCGAGCAATATTTCACATATATGCATACCTGCTTGCGTATTCTTGATCTTCGAGCTGATTCCCTGTTTAACTGCCTTTTTCTTTCTTTTCTTATTTCATCTTCTTCCTACAGAAAGACATGCAGCTTAGTAGGAAAGAGCAACAGTGCAGAGAGGAACTGACTTGAGGAAACCTTAAGAAAGGATTTAATCATGAGTAAACAATTATCAGGGCAGTCCCGGTAGCCAGAACGCTAATTTTAAAATGATAATAACTTATCATATCATATCAAATGCTCATAAATGACAAAGAATGAAGCAAGTCTAGAGATATATCCATGGTCAGGCTTCTCAATTGATTTTCTCTGCGTTTTAGTAAATCCACCAAATACCGTCTAGTCTGGAAAGGGTAATCACAAAAGCCACTAAAGAATGATACAGAAAACAGAAAAGTTTATAGTACCAGCTTAGAAAGTCGGGGCCTAGTCTCAGTTACATTGTTTCCCAAGTTGGCATTCAGTTCAGCTGAATTAACTGCAATATCCTCCGATGCAGAATTTCTATTCACATGAACAGTATTGAAGTTTTCAGTATCATTAGCCTCCTCCTCAGCAGCATCACCTGCTCAAGAAATAAATCATCGGACTATGGATATCCTATCTTTCTGACAATCAAATAGAAATATATAAACTTCAAACAAACCATTGGCAAGCATAGCATCACATCGCAGCTTCTTAATAAAAAATTCCTGCAGCAGAAGCGACAGAATTGAACCATCTCATCAGAAGATTCTAACAATGTCCAAATTTACTAAGAATTAGTCAATTTCAACAAGACTAAAACTTCACTAGAGATCTTCATACATTGTTGTTAGCGTCATTAATGCCATGGCCTTCATCTGGTGATACACATGAAGGTCTATCTCTTGCACTATCGCTCATTGAAGACCCATTACCATTTTCTCTTGATTTTCTAGGAATGGTACTTCCAGGCTGTAAGTTCCCATCACATAATGTTCTTGAATCAATTTCCTTCTCAATGAATATACGTTGTTCTCTTTCTGAAATTGTCAAGGCAGCACCCTGATGAAAATGCAAAAGCATTTGATACTTATGAATAAATGAATACATGATTATGGACAAATGCGCTCATTAAAGAGGGGAAAATAACTACAAACGAAGAATGTAGACTGAGTCCATTATAATTCCTAATACCACCCAATCCCATAGGAGAAAAGGAAATGCCGATAAATGTTTAAAAAACAATGGGAGAACGCTTAAATTATTCATGATTACATCAGATACAGCAAGATGGCTGGAGAGACTCCTGTTATTATGCTGAGTATATTCTCAATGAATATACTTTGTTCTCTTTCTGAAATTGTCAAGGCAGCACCCTGATGAAAATGCAAAAGCATTTGATACGTATGAATAAATGAATACATGATTATGGACAAATGCGCTCATTAAAGAGGGGGAAATAACTACAAACGAAGAATGTAGACTGAGTCCATTATAATTCCTAATACCACCCCACCCCATAGGAGAAAAAGGAAATGCCGATAAATGTTTAAAAAACAATGGGAGAACGCTGAAATTATTCATGATTACATCAGATACAGCAAGATGGCTGGAGAGACTCCTGTTATTATGCTGAGTTTCACATTGAAGTGGCATGCTGTATTTCTGTAATAATAGACAACAAAACCAAGAAATAGAGGACATGAGTTTGCAATCTCTTAGGAAGAGAAAGCAATATGCTCCAAGATGTGCGAATATACATATAACTACCTGGTTTGCCCAAATGTTGGGGTGAAGGGAAAATTCAGCCGTATATGAATTTACAAAGGGTATTGCAGTAGACACGGAATTATGATATACCTATTTAAAAGTGATTAAGACTTCAGAGCATTAGCCGTTTCTGTATATATGTGAAACAAAAGTATCAATAATACCAATATAGCTTGATTGAAACAGTATATTGGTTAGACCTGTATGGGAGTAGACCAATGTGGTGGAAAAGATTTATTTAAAGCTTCCTGTCAGAAAACAAGATGGAAACAACAAGAAATACTAAATATGAGAGGACTGAAAATAGTGGAATTAAGTAGGCATGGTTCTTAGCATGTTTACCGACATCTTGAGTTATCATAGTTTTGCAGGGTGTAGCGCATCTGTTGGATTCTTCCGTCTCCATCAAACTCAAGTAGCATATGAACTCAGTAGCCACCTAGATTGTGAATTGCTTGTTGAATCTGATAGTAATACTATAGAATGAGATAAAGAATGAGGTCAGCTCATTTGAACCAATAATTGAATTTTGCTAGGGAGAAGTACGGATGTTTCCAAGTTCAAAAACCAAAGCTGCTTCATTTTCCATGCATTGTGCCTCAGGCAAAAATTATGAGGTTCATCAATTACTTGACCCAGTTCACCCTTTTTAGGATTACTCGTTATTAAATAATCATGATTGATAGATTTCAGTTCACTGATTAAAAAAAATAAATCAGATTAATTGGCATCCCAACATGGGTTTTAGCTTTCTCAAAGTGTTGCAAAATGTTCCATCCTTACAATGTAGCTGAAAAGGTAACAGAAGAAAGCTAAGTAGTATGGATATTAACGCCAGAGACACACCGAACTGTGAGGTGCTAAGTACTGTTTATGTGTTGGGTCGTGATTCATACAAGTGTCAAACACTCTTACAAGTAAATGTAACTATCTTCCTTTTATATGTTACTTAATGCTAACCATATTCTCTCTCCAGCCCCAGTTCCTCTATGGCCTAGTGAGAATGGATATAAAATTCAAGGTGAACGTTAGTGACCTAAGCTAAGCTCAACCACTTTTCAGTGACTGCAGCAAAGCCATAAACTGCAGTTGGCCTACAGCCGTTTGTGGAATAAATTTCCAATTTCGAAATTAATTAGAAGGAAATTTCTCTTTTATCAAAATAAATGTAAATAAAAAGTCAAAATAATAATGATAACTATCATCATGAGCCAGCCCCATCAGTAAAAACAGCCCGAATGGCTAAAACTAAAGACCAAAACTGTTGAATTGCCGGCAAACTTTCACAAGAATGTCTTTGATTTTTATACGGGTACCGCTACGACTACATACTGCAACGAAATATTGCAGCTGTGGGGAAACAACGTGTAACGCATACAAAGTGATTGAAATCCAGAACAAGATTTGGGGAATTAAAGAACAGAAATCGCAGGAAAATCCAGCTACATGTGTTCATAAAAGGAACCCCGAATAAAGTAAACATGTCTGGATTGCTGAAGCGGAGAAATGTGAGAGGGAAAAAGATGAGTGCCAATAAAATAGAAGCTGAAAAGAGAAGAGTAAAAGGAAAAACAGTTGAGATAGGTGTTGACCATAGAGTGGAAAATCTAGGGAAAAAGATGAAGCGAGAGGGCGAGAAGTTGGAGAGAGAGAAACCTGAGATGAGACGTTGTGGCGCGAAAGAGGAGCCCGCTGCGACGGCTTTCCTATTGGAGCTTGTTTGTACTAGAAAAGTGAAACGCGAGTAAATACAAATTTTTTAATCAAGAGCCATGATTAAAATATTACAATAAAATAAAGAGAGAGAGAGAAACAATAATTACAATTCAAAATCTTGGGATTAGGGAGGCGATTTTCTTTGTACATGTGTATATTCTACTTTAAGTTGTTTATTAAATAATAAAATTAAAATTTCTTTCCGAATAAGAGGATAGCTCTTTAAATTATGGTAACTTAGTAGGAGGATATTGTCTATATTGGCATAACTATGACAGTGATTCCCATAATAAAATAAAATAAAAATATTGCAAGTTCATAATACAAAGAACAAACTCGCAATATTAGATTTATTTGGATATATTTTTCAAAAAATAACTTATAAAAAAAGTTTTAGGTAATAATTTATAAAAAAAATAATTTTATATAAATGAGTGTTTGGATATATATTACCATAATAATTTTTATAAGAAATAAATTATTATAAAATATATAATTTTATTAAAAAATAATTATATTTATTTTTTATCTCTCTCTTATGCTCTTTATCACTAATGACAATAAGATCCACCAAAGACCAGCTGCTTCAGCAAATACTAGTGATGACAAACTCCAATAAAAACTAGTGAATTTGAGAGAGAAGATAAAGAAGGAGAAGATGGCGCAGTACTCATCATGATAGTTGCCATGATTGCTATGCTCGTCGATTCTATTGGAGGGCACTTTATACGCATCAATGTCGTTGGAGATGACGCTGGTGAGAGAAATATAAATAGTGGAGAAGAGAAGAGAAGACATGAGAGGGTAAAGGAAAAAAAATAATAAAATAATAATTAGTTAATTTATAAATTTTATTATTATTTTAAAAACTATTTCCAATAATTTATCTATAATTATAATTTTAAATTATAATTTAGTTTAAAAATTAATTTAAACAAATATTTTTATTAGTTTGAAATTTTCTTAAATTGAGGTTTAGGTTATAAACTCTTTTAAAATTATGATTGTTTGTAGACTATTCCCAAATAGTTCTATTATCCTATTTTTTTATCCCCATATCCTATAATAAATTATTAATTTATATTGAAAAATCAATAGTTTCGTTGAGGCATCTAATTTTATCTTCGGACTCGAGAGATTTAAAGTATAAAATAGTAATAAAATTGGATATTTGTATTAAAATATCCAAAACCAGGACTTTTATGGCTAGCATTTGAATTATTGACTTTAAATTTCTCAAAATATTAGAGGATGAAATTCTAAAATTATATCTTACTATTTTTAATATAAAATTTATTTTTTTTGTGTAGATTAAAAAAATAATTAAATTAATTAATTATAATTGATATAATAATTAATTGATTAATTTAAGTAAATCAAAGAGTATCTAATATAAATTAGTTTTAAGTTATTATATTTAGTAATAATTAACTCATTTATTTGATTTATATAATTTATTTTAAAAAATTAATAAACTCTTATATTAAATATAAATAATAAAGATAATAAAGGATTTGGATCGCCGTGCTACAGTGGAAATTGGGAATGAGAAAGAGAAATAGAATAATAAATAATCAATCAATAAAAATTAATCTAATTAATAAAGAGTTAACTCATAATTTAAAAAATTGAGTTAAAATTATATTGTAAGTTTAAAAATATTATTGATAGGTGATCTGTAAATATTTTTATAATTATCTTTTAAATTTAGAAATATATCCTAATAATAGTGGATCTTTGGTTCAATTATTAATTTATTTTTTTTGTTAAGAAAAAGAAGGAGAAGAAGAAGTGATCTGATGCTGTAGGCGTCACTGAATTTTAATCCGCATCGATGGCGTAAGCGTTTCACTAATCCCACCATCCCCGAGAATGAATTTTGCAAATTCTGATTTTAGCGCACGCGATTGTATTACGGTGGATCATACTTTAAAAAAAATCTCCGATTTTATATTACTTTTATAAATTATATTTTACTTCTTATATTTGTATAGCTTATTTTAAATGAAATTACTCCTTTCATGAAAAGAAGTACTGCAGCTCTTTTCCCAAATGTTAAAGGTTAAAGAAAATAATGTTAAAATTAAAAAGAGTATTTGCCATTTGCCCTCCTGCGATGAATCTCGTGAGATAGTTCATCAGCCAGAGGGTTGCCCATGCCTTGGATTCTGTGGTCCAATTTTTCATTGAGCGGGCAACGTTACTTTTTCATTTATTTATTTTAAATTCCTGTGTAGGTGGGGGTGCATACTAACAAAAAGAGGCCACTAATTATCCAGATAAAAAAGCACCTAATAAATACCATATAATGAATGCAGTGGAAACACTCACTTTTTATCTCCCCACACCCCCACCTAATAATTTAACGGTAAAAGGAAATAGGAAGAGAAGTTTGCAGCAAAGCATGCTTCATGATTCAATGCATCATGTATGTTGGCAAAGTTGTCTTAAAATTATAAATACTTACAATCAAGGCATTGATATTGACGATGAGTTTGAAATTACCAATCCATAAAAATGTATTAAAGTTTATTTTTATTCTAAAAATTTTCATGTAAAAATGATGTTATCTTTTATAGATTTAATATTAATTTATAAGTATTAACAAATAAATAATATTTTCACTAAATATTAAAAATATTAATAGTTCATGTTAATTTTTTAACTAATAAATATCAATTTAGTTAGTAAAAAGTTGATTTATAATTTATAAAATTATGAATTTAAATTCTACTATTAATATAAAAATATTATTAATAGACGATATACCTCTTTAAATTTAAAAATATACTGTGATACTGATATATGTATTGACTCAATTTACCTAAATTTTTGTTCAGTAAAAAAATATTAAGTTTTTAAGAGTCAATACTTAATTTTTAATAGTTAAAGTAGTTTTTTTTAATATTTAAAAAGTAATATTAAATCTAAAAAGACTTTAGAAGCAATATTGTTTATACACTATGGGTAGTAAAATTAAACATTAACCGAATAAAAATATAAATTGCATTCTTATTTTTACGGATGAGTGCTCAACATTTAGGGGGGAAAATACAAAATCAATGTTAGCTCAGGTAGTGACTAGTAAGCATGAAATACACTTAATAGATATTACTCTTGCAATCACTTGTGTTGTTGTCATAATCATTATAAATTACAAATTAAATCCGTGAATATTATTCTACTCATAAATAATTTATAAATTCTTTATAAATATTTTTTAAATTTAAAAATATACATTAACTCTAATAAACTCTGAGATGTAACTCACCTATATTTAAAAAAAGAAAAGAAAAATTAGGATTTTGTTGTATGAGTAAGCTTGTCAGATTCATGATTTAATTACTACCGTGGCTCACCTTTTCCCCGTTCTGTTATCAATTTTTTAGCCATCTTAGAAGCTCATTCTTACATGAATGTTTTCTTTTGTCTTCCTTTCCCCTTTTGTTGGTGGCATAAATGAATGTTTTCCAGTGATAATTTTAATTTAGGTTTTAAATCTGAAAAAAAAGAGAGAACAAATGATAGCGACAAAAAAAGGAGGGAAAAAGCAGGGATGCTCAGGCCTGCAAGAAGAGAATTTGTGACTTTAACTTTCATTGGAAAATACTAAGCTTCAGTCCTTCAATACCAGAACAGTTAAACTTTTAAGCAAATCCCTGCGAAGATGACAATTGAACAGTGATCACCTCCAAATAAGAAAAATATAAAATGCTATTATAAACTATGTTGTTAATATTTTAATTTACAATATTAAAAAATATGTTCAGTGAATTCCACCCCATTTCTTCTATTAATGAAATATAACCAATCATATTCTAAATATTTTTTGTTCAATGAATCAGAGCTAATCACTATCATTACTTACTACTGTAATCTGATTCCATAAAGGCATCGAAATGGGCATAATGGAGATATTTGGTTGCCGTGTAATTAAAAACACTTAAGATGAATATAATTATTATTAATTTGGCAAATTCAGTCAATAATGACTAATTTGCCATACCAAAAAATATAATAGAGAAAAGAAAAGGGCCAGCCGTGATGTGATGCCAGTCAAAGTGTCAAAATTGGGACAGAATTTCCTTCGCGGTTTTCACTTTTCGTTGTAATTTTTTTTCAGATTTATTTTTATTTTCTCACCTAAATTTTCATCTCCAATAAGCAAACTGACGTAATGGTCTATCTTTCCCCACCGGAGTAGAACAAAAGGACACTGCAGTTTCTTTCTGTATTCCCCACTTCCTTCATCCCTGTCAGAAACGGCCCCAAGACAATGTGTGAGTTTCAGGCCCGCACATTGTTCCATTCTCGATTTATCTCCTCCTTCTTCCCATAACAATGGCGTTGTCCCATCATTATCATCTTCTGAACCAAGCATTATCTTCACTCACGCTCTTCTGGGCTCGTCTTCCCTAGTTCAAAAGGTTAGTGGGTCTTCCTCTTCATGATCTCTTGCTTGAATCTACTTTGTTCTTTGAATTCTCAACTCTTTCTCTCACTTTTTCTGCTTATTTCATTCTTCTCATTGTTGCTTCTGAAAGATCGGCCACTCCATTGCTAGTTAGTTACCAACTTACCATTCTGTTGTTTTTCTTAGTTATTAATCTGATCTGGGGTAGAAAGTGCTTTCCTTTTTGTTCCTGCTTCGCTAGTTTTTCTCATCTTACCCCTACCCTGCATGAGTAGGATCTTCATTTAAAACGCACACAATTTTAGTATCTTCAAAGCTCGGAACTTAATATGCTAGGATTCCATTCCTTCCATTTTTTCCTGTCTAAAAAATGAAACTTAAAATTGAAAAAAGTGAACCAGATACGAAGTTAAAAGAGTTCGGAAGCAGAGTTGCGAGGTTCCTATGTTTGTTATAGTCTAGGTGGGTGAATTCAGAACCAGCGCGTGGCTCCATAGCTCAGATCCCATCTTAGCCAAATGATCTGAAGGTAGCTTTGCTTCCATTCACATGAAAGTTCCAGGCTTGTTGGAACTTGCACTGCGCAATGAACAAGAGAGCAATGTTTATTCGAGATAAGACCAATAACTAATCAATTTCTTTAGGACACAGGGAAGAGAGCGAAGACTGAAGAGGCAAAGAGTGAATAAGATTTTTGTTACAATATCTAAAATGTGAACTAATATGCTAGTGGTTTTGACTGAACATTGCCAAATCTCCGACCTATTGTGAGCATCCCGTATTGCGGTCTGAAGAGGGAAGAAAAAATAAGCAGCACATGGCAGGATCTCTAAAGTTGATCCCTGTTCTGCATAAATGCAGATGACTATGCTGTTTCTTTATGAGGAGATTTAACGTTGTTGCAGATGTCTGAAATGCATGTTCTAGGTTCATGGGGACTAATAATACGTTTGAAGCGTGTCATGATTGGTTACACTTTTTTATGGCTCTTGTTGATTATACTTTCCGTTTCATGACACAACTAGGTTGACAAACCAGAACATTAAAAGGTTCCCCTTTTCTTATGTCATTTATAGTATCTGACTATCGAAGTCATGCCTTTGGCCATCAGAACATGCCTCTGGTGTTATATTAGATCAATCATGAAACTAGATGATCTACCATACTAATTTGATATTTTCTTGATCCAATCAAACATTGGAACTGGGCCAATGCTACTTCTGGGATTCCTACAAAGCTTAGTTTGATCATGGAAGAATTATGAATCTGGATTGTGATAGGCTGATTCAAAGATTAGTTTGATCGTGGAAGAATTAAATCTGGGTTGTGATCGGCTGATTCAAAGAGAATATTACATTTCTTGTTTTCAAAATTGAAAAAGCCATAAATGAATATTTAAGTAAATAACAAATGACCATTCAATATCGTTCCATGTTGACTGCGAATTGCTTATCAAGAGAAAAGATTATGAAAAGTGACACTTATCCATGTCTATATGCAGGTTATATATAGGTATTGAATGCTTATTGTGTTCACTCTTAAACATGAAATCGAAATTCACCAGTGTCTGGCCTTCGGTTGTGCGTCTTCATCTCAAAGACAAATCAGCCACTCGTTTTTGCTTATTTCCAAAAGTGAAATCGGCTGGCAACAATCCTGGGAATTCACCTGTCTATCTTAATGTGTATGATTTGACGGCAGTAAATGGTTACATGTATTGGGCAGGTCTTGGTATTTTTCACACTGGGGTTGAAGGTCAGTTGAAATATAATTCCTGCTCTCACATTTTTAACCTCATTTGTTTATTTAAATAATTAATTAAGGTTTTCTAGTCAAAATTCTGAGAAATTACTTCATTGCCTGCACCTTATATTTATATCTTAAAGGGAAGTAGTTATAATAGTACTATGTGTAACTTCTTACATTTGTAGTTCACAACATTAATTATGATAGCCTTAACACTACTTCTGAAAGATCATTTGATAAATTCGATCCCCACGACCAAACTCAATATAATCATTCATGTTTGCACAATTTGAATATATCTTGTTATATCAAAACTATACATACAGTTCATGGAGTAGAATACGCCTTTGGAGCGCATGATTATCCAACAAGTGGCGTCTTTGAAGTTGAACCTCGGCAATGTCCTGGCTTTAAGTTTAGGAAGTCAATATTCATGGGAACAACAAGCTTGGATCCTCTCCAGGTTAGAGAGTTCATGGAGCGTCAATCAGCAAACTACAATGGTGATACTTATCACTTGATTGTGAAGAACTGCAACCATTTTTGTGAGGATATGTGCCTCAAGCTGACAGGAAACACAATACCTAAATGGGTCAATCGTCTTGCAAGAATAGGTATATGATATATTATCCTGCCTAACATGGACCAGAACCCTGTTCTTCCTGAACCCGTTTACTAGTAACAAACAATCAGAACTTACAATTTCCCAATGTTATTATCTGCTATTCCTGATACTGCCTCCATGTGCATATATTGCCATTGGCTCATGTTGCAGATAACACTTCCCAAAAACTAGTTCTTTTTCCTACTGTTTTTTGGCTTGCATTTGCTACTATTGAAATATTTGAAAGTACTTACCTGCTCATATAGTCATATTTTCATGTCATTGAAATATTTAGAACATAACTAAGGTGCAATACCATGGTTTAATATGAGATTCTTCGGCTAAATTATAACAGCAAACGTATAAAGACCTGCAAATAAGTTTTTCCTCAACCATTTTAGGCAGATATTACCTTTACTTTGTGGACATTTACTTGTTTCCTTCAATGACATTACCTCTGTGATTTCTCATCTTTTCATGTATTCCTTGTAGGTTCCTGTTGTAATTGCATACTCCCTGATGCTCTTAAAACATCCACTGTTAGGCATGATTCAAACTTTCAAGGGGGTGATAGCGAGAAGAAGAGACTGCGAACCACTTTCAGTTGCTTGTCATCGATCTCGGTGCCTCAGAGGGAGGTATCGATGTCATCCTTATTTTTACACTCTCACTATAAAGGTTGCCTACCTCCGTGGGAGTTAAAGAGGTCTAGAAAAGGCTCAATGAAGGAAAGATGAGGAGACTTGTCTTATTTCTCTGCAACTCTCTGTCTTGCTGGTAATCTTGATTCATGAGTCACTTTAAAAGAAGTCACTGGCTTTCAGTGATCCATGATCTCCAGGAGTGCAAACTTTTTTTCCCCATTTGTATTTGGTTCATAGGGATTCCCTGTTTCCTTTTTCTTTCCTTTGTGCCTATCTGTTGTCTGGTTATTGCTTGTAATCTTTGGGTGTAAATTAATATTCATATATATTAATTATATATTGATCTACAAACTCATTTTCATGGCTGGAGAAAACATAAAGCAGACAGATCATTACATCTAGCTCATTTATGTATCAACCTCTAACGTGTCATGTGAGCGGATCAAATCAATGAAGGCAGAGTCAAATGAATGGAGTAAGAAGTCTGCCCAAATGAAATAAATCAGAAAAATGTGGCTGTTAATCCAGGACTTTCATTGAATTTCTGCGCTTATTGTTAAGTTGAATGTCGCTTGATAATTGATTAGGACAGCAAAAAAGATTAAAAATATTGGTTTTCTAGATGTTAATGTGGTAATATAATCTTGTCTTGTTAAACTTGCAAAGAAGTTTGTACATGGAAAGATAATTATAATACAAACTTTCAGCCAATTTAATTAGCTGAAATCTGTTTATTGAAAAGAAGATAATCTTGGTCTCCAAGTGACAGTATTTTCTTTTTCTTCTCTAAGATATATCTGCTGCACCCTGAAATTTTCTGTCAGTTCGCTTCACTAGGGAATCAAATTAATCCTAAAATAGGAATAGTGACTGAGAATTTATAAACAGGACTACAAAATTTATAATCAAGCTGAGAGGACGAGGATCTTTGTAACAGTTAAGATATTTTCAGACAAACAAGAAGATGTTTATCTTTTTAAAAACAAAGAAGCATTGGGGCCCAAATGTTGGGCCTGGTTACAGCCCTGGCGGGCTCAACTTTGTGACTTGTTGGCCCATTGAAGCCCAATTAGGAATCTGTACCTATGACGTAAAATTGTGTTTTGATGTTGGGATCCAAAATTTAATTACCGATTAACGAAATGAACCCGATCTCTGGTGGTTGAAGACTTCTGTGAAACTCCCCAGTATTGACTCAAGACTCAGCTGCGAAAACCCAAGCCTGCTCGCAATGGCGAAGCTGGTCGTCTTCCTCACCCTCATTTCACTCCTCCCATTTCTCTGCAACTCTTTCTCTGCCGAAAAACCTTCAGATCGCCAAATCCTTGTGTTGCTCGATGACTTCGCCATCAAATCGTCGCACTCGTTGTTCTTCAAGTCTCTCCAATCCCGTGGATTCGATCTCGATTTCAAGCTTGCTGATGACCCGAAGATTTCGCTCCATAGATACGGCCAGTATTTGTACGATGGCTTAATTCTGTTCTGCCCCACAATTGAACGTAAAGTTTTGTCCCTTTTTTCTCTTGGAAGCTGTAATTTTTGGAGTTTCTAAGATCTGAATTTCTGTCGCTAATTTGTATAACGGACTCGAGGAAGTGAATTTTGCTTAGCTTGTTAGTCAAATTTAATTGGTCACACGTGAATGAAGCTTATGGTTCGGTATTTCCTGAGCAATTAACTAATTATGGACTTTAAATAGAATGCATTGAGGTAAAGTGTAAACTTGGACTCGTTTTGGGTGACTTATAATCATTTATTTATGTATGAAATCTTGTTTCATACGAGAAAACATATTCATACTCATTTAGGGAAACTTGCACTCGTTTTGCTGATATTTGCAACCTTTATACAATTATGCAGGTTTTGGAGGATCCATTGATGCAGCTGCTATTTTGGATTTTGTTGATTCTGGCCACGATTTAATAGTTGCAGCTGATAGTAATGCATCTGATTTAATCCGAGAAATTGCCACCGAGTGTGGAGTGGACTTTGATGAGGTACCTACAGTAGTTGTAAATGGTTTGAATTCGTTTGACCTATATTTAATATTTCTTCTATTGAGGCTCACAGCTAGCTGTTCTGCCTCTATCATCTTATGTTATATGTGTGCTTTGATGCGTATATTTGTATCATTGATTCATAAGCAGTGAAACCTTACTTTCTGCTTCTCTATATCTCCATGTACCCAGGATCCTGCAGCTTTGGTTGTAGATCACACTGGTTATGCATTCGCTGCTACTGAAGGAGACCATACACTGATTGCTGCTGATGATTTCATTAAGTCTGACGTGATTCTGGGAGGCAAGAAAATAGAGGCACGTGCCACTTTGATTGACTCATTACTTGCATTACTTCCAATAATGCTCAAGAGTTAAGCAATTAACGAATGTGAATAATAAATTTGCAGTTTATAAATGTGTTTAGTTGTTAGCACCAATGTCCGAGCCTATGAAGCTTTCTCTTCTTTCATTCTTTTCCCCTTAGCAGGTTAATATTGGAATTTTGCAAACAGCATTTATGCGTGCTTTGTGTGGGAATCATTTTCTGCCCATTAGCACTAAATAAAACTGCAGATTACCGGAATATGCTCACTGTACAGTACATCCTTCTGTTCTCATTATTTTTGGGTAAACATGTAACAGGCTCCAGTTCTGTTTCGGGGGATTGGTCACTCATTGAATCCTTCCAATAGCCTGGTAACGTGCCTTTATCTCAGTTGCCATGTTGACTTTAACTATGGAAACTGTATTGATGCATTTATATTGAAGTTTCTTGAACGCTGGTTTCTCATTGATATATCCATTTTATTTGTGACTTCAGGTGTTGAAAGTTCTCTCGGCATCTCCATCAGCCTATTCTGCTAATCCAAAATCAAAGCTGACAAGTCCTCCATCACTTACTGGATCTTCTATCTCATTAGTTTCTGTTGTCCAGGTGAGTCAATAATTTATTTTCTTATTACTGTCCTCTCTTGTTGTTGTTCCTGATCATGTTCTTGTCTATTACTGTCTGCATAAGTTAGGTTTGTGTTTTGATCGTAGATGATCTTTCTTATCCATTTTTCTTTTAGAATATTATAAATTCCTGCAGATATACCCAAAAAATTTGAAGGAAATCATAAGATATAACCATCTTTTCCTGTTTGTTCTTTGATGAATATCTTATGGTGGTTATAATTAACAATTCTATTCCTGTTTGTTCTTTGATGAATATCTTATGGTGGTTATAATTAACATTTCATTGCTTGCTCTTAACATATGGTTTGCAAAAGATAAATTCTATTCATATGTGTTAACTGTCCCTTATTATCGTTATTGTCCTTTTGCAGGCAAGAAATAATGCTCGGATATTGATCTCTGGCTCTTTAAGCATGTTCTGCAACCGGTATGAAAGGACTAACCTGCAGATCATGGTCTTCTAAAGTGTAAGCTAAAGTCTAATGACATAATCTCTGTTTTGTTCTTCAGATTTTTCAGATCTGGTCTGCAAAAGGCTGGGAGTCCAACCAAGTGAGTAAAGCTTCAAACTCCCCCCCCCCTTTCTTTTGTCTGGAACAACTTTTTGCTAGCCGATATAGAAGCAGTCTTCTCTCTTTACACATTGCCCCAACCGACTTGTTGACAATTTGCATAATACTTTTATATTCAACTTTTAGTGTCATGTATTTTGCGATCATGGTTAACGATTTTTTTTCTTGGATCAGACATGACAAGTCAGGTAATGAGCAGTTTTTGACTGAACTGAGCAAATGGGTTTTCCATGAAAGAGGTCATCTTAAGGTAAGGAAAAACCGTCTTCCATTGCTGCTGCCATTGTTTATGGTGATCATGTTAGCATCCTTATTGTTAACTAATATGTTTTCTGCTTCATTTATTGACATTAAGGCGGTGAATGTACGGCACCACAAAGTTGGAGAAGTAGAAGAACCAGCCGTTTACAGGATCAATGATGATTTGGTAATTTAATTATGACTTAGACGCAGATATATGTAATGATTGGTTAAGTTGAAACATTAATGTTCGTTGTGGCTTACATCTCAAATCTTTTTGCAGGAATACTCTGTCGAGATTTATGAATGGTCTGGAACAAGCTGGGAACCATATGTCGCTGATGATGTTCAAGTCCAATTTTACTTGATGAGCCCCTATGTCTTGAAGACTTTGTCAACTGACAGCAAGGTCCCTTCTGAAGATCTTATTTCAGTACTCTTATATTCTTCTGTAATGAACCCTTGAATGCAATACTCTATTTTTTTATTCTTTCAGGGTCGTTATTTCACATCATTTAAAGTTCCAGATGTCTACGGGGTTTTCCAATTCAAAGTTGAGTACCAAAGACTTGGATATACAAGCGTATCTCTATCAAAGCAGGTAATTGAATCCTCTCAATTTTAATTCTCAAGAACTACATCTATATCTTTATATATTTGAGTGCTAGGATGAGAGTTATCCATGATTTTTCTAGTATCTAGTAGGATAGGTGAAAACTGAGTCTTCTGATAAATGTCTGGTCGTTGAATTTGTTACATGACATTGTTGAGATTACTGAATAAAACATGGGATTCATCTTTGAATTATGTGTGCAGATTCCTGTCCGTCCCTTTAGACACAACGAATACGAAAGATTTATACCAGCAGCTTATCCCTATTATGGAGCAGCATTTTCAATGGTGAGGGTCTCTCTCTCTCTCTCTGTCGTGAAGCTTGATTTGAAATTGACCTCATGGTTGACTACAAGTGTATTTATGCCTCACTTAATGAATAAATTCTTTTGATTCGTGCAGATGGCAGGTTTCTTCGTCTTCACTGTTGTCCATCTTTACAATAAGCCGACGTAGACCTTTTTTTCCATCAAGTTATTGCATCCATATTAATGTCAAACCTAACTTGTGAGATTGAAAATTTTGACTAGGCTATGGTATCAGCGCTTGCTTTATATTTATTATAGATGTGCTACTTTTTCCTTCCGTTAATTTGGTCATATAGTTAGCAAGTGACTAAGTGTACTATTTCTATTTTATTCCAAGCATCACCGTTTAACACGATTAGCTTTTTCCTCCCCCATGGGTAGGCTTCAACAAAGACAAATCTCTATTTGAATTTTTAGATATTTTTATTATTAAACTCTTGCATATAAATCAGTGAGAGATAAAGAAAAGTTCAACATACGTATGTTTTTTATATTATATTAAAATTATAATAAAACCTTTTGGAATATTCTTATTCCGTATCGCCTCCTCCCCCTAGCTTCAGTAGGAGATGGTAATACTAATTTACGAATTAGCTTTTGTGACCAGTGGTTTCTGTATGTATAGACCTCATGAAATAATTAATTACTAATTTTTTTATTAAAAAAATCCTTATTTTAATATTTTGTCAATTAATGCTAAAATGCATCACTTGTTACTCTGTCGCGAATGAAGCGGGATAAGCACCAGCGAACTTCAAGCTGATCAAGGCTTATGATTATGCAGACTTTCAGCACTGAGAAATGAAGAACACTACTGAGTTATGACAGCATGCATATCACCAAATGAGAAATGAAGAACAGCTAGGAGCACACTGAGAAATGAAAATCACAACAGCAAAATTAATTATAAGTAAGGCTTGGAGGCAGCTAGGAGTGAACACAGAGAGTGGCTGATGGTAAGCAAAGTGAGGAAGCCTGAACCCTTGAAACGGCAGAGACATTGCAGGTCTGCGTTTGATAGAGCCGAGCAACACACTTTTGTCGGCGGAGGAGTGTTTCCGCCACTTGCCGCTGATGGCTGGCAAGCCGTCAGCCCCTCGTTCGTCATCTTGCACAGACCATCACCACTCACCATCTTCATTCCCATCACCATCACCATCACCATTAACCCCGCCATCACTACCACCTTCTCAAACTTGTCACCTTCCATATCTCTATTCTCTCTCTCTCTCTACCCCCTCAAATGACTTGTATTCTACTGGTTTGCACACAAGACTAGAGGACCCTGTTTATATAGACTCAACCTCTTTTCTTTCTTTTTTAAATTTAAAGAAGCATATACTAATGACTTAAGATTACAAACATGAACAAGTCCACTCACAGATATTTATGATGAACTTCATCTATATATATATATATGTATAGTAATAAAAGAGTAAAGTATATTAATGGTGCAATTATTGGGTATATAAGGACGGACGAGTGCCTCACGAGAAGGCCTTAGATTTTCCCCTTTTACCGCCTCTATGTTTTTTTTTTTTGTTTTTTATAATACCCTCAATATTATTCCCACACATGCACAAGCATTTAATTTATTTAATGGATGAATCATGCGTGTAATCGTCACCTTTCTTGCTATCAACAAGTGAATATTTGTACTTGTAAAGCTCTCACGGACCAAATTATGGTTCACACCTCAAAACCTCTTGTTCCTTCCCACAGCCCATAGATTTAGAGAGATGCAACTTTCAGCCTTTGGAGCCTTTTTAAAGTCTAGCCTTCATTGCTTCTTTCACGAATTGACATAAACTCGTAATAAGAAACCAACTGACCTATCTATTTTCAGCAGATATTCTCATTTTTAAATATTTAAATTTATATTAAAATATAATTGACAACTTATTTTACTCAATATTAATATGATATAGGAGAAAGGAAGATCTTACTTTACCTAAGTGAATCTAACTTCTTTAAAATTATTAATAAGAATATTATTAATAGATAATTTATAAATATATTTATAAATTCTTTGAACTTGAAAGCATACGCCTCTAACCCAATTCACTTACATTTTTTTTCCACTAATAAAAATCCGTATAACAACAAAATTATTGGACGCATGCCCAAAAACGAAAAAACAAGGTTATTGCTCTTATATTCTCTACTAGCACTGCATGCACGTCGTTGAAGATTACGTTTATACAGTGCGATAATGATATTGATGAGCCACCCACCCCTTTTGTTTGTTTTTGGCATTATATTTTAAAAAGCACAAAACATAACCAGGTGAGGTCACAGTACGGTCATATACGTAATAACATTGGACACCAAACATACATGTGTGTGTAGTTGCAGTGACAGCATCCATTAAGATTTTGTTTTTGTTACAAATTTTTTAAAAATAATTTATTTTACCTATGATTCAAAAAGTAAGGCAAAATCTTCCTTTCTCTTAAACAATATTAATATTAAGCAAGATAATTTATTAATTATCTTTAAATATTAACTTAAATATCTAAAAGTTATGATATTTTATTAAACATTGTAACTAAAATTATAATAAAATAGTATTTTTTAGAAATTGAATATTTCTCAAATAGTCATATATCTTATTTTTTATTACTTTTTGCCAGGTCAGCCAAACGGATAATAGGTTTTAAGATATTTTATTTGAATGCAAAGATAAGCTTAAGAGACAAAAGGACCCAGAGGGAGACGTGACAAACACTGCCATGCATCTCCTAACTTCAGATAATAATTGGCCTAATATTCAACGCTGAGATCCACCACCTTCTGCCCAATATTAATTAAATATAAATAAAAATGTCTCGTGTGTAGTATTTTCAGAAAAATCTATAAACAAAATTGTTCATGCAAATTTATTTAATTAAAAAAAAGAACACGTGCTTAAGAATAGGTTGAATGAGGAGGAAGTAATTCCCAGCAAGTAATGATCTCTTACTATTTTTCACGTGATATTTGTGTACTCGCAATTGCAATATTACTATTATTGTTTATGATTCTGTTAAGAGGTTGTGTCTGGTGCTCTCAAAATCTTGTTACTTACTTGTGTTCCTCTTTTTTTGCTCGGAGGATTGCTTTTAGTTATTTTCCCCTTCCGACTCATTCGTCAGATTTTTGTGTTGTATATTGCATCTATGCCTCATGCGTTATGAGTACGAAGCCAATACCTTATTTCTAACCTTCAAATAAAGTTGGCCTTAAAAACTTATTTAGATAAGAGTTTAAAAAAAATTATAAACAAAATTTTGGATAACTTTTAAAAAAAGCTTTTAAAGAATAGTTTATAAAAAAAGTTAATTTTAAATAAAATGAGTATTTAAATAATTATTTTTAAAAATACTTTTATTATTGGTAAATTATGAAAAAAAATATGATTATTAAATGAGTAGAGATAAGATATGAGATAATAGAGAAAAGATAATGTAAGAAAAGAAAGGAGAAAAGGGTGTAAGAAAAAGTAAGAGAAATGATAGAGGGTATAAGAAAAAATATGGATAATATAATAATTAGTTAGTTCATAAGCTCTTTTACTGTTCCATAAGTTACTCTGACTATTTTATCTGAAATATTAATTTTAAACAATATTTTAGTCTGAAATACCGTTTGAATAAATATAACTGTTTGTTTTAAAATATTTAAAAACATAAATTTTATCTAAACTTAAATTTAAAATTTAAATTTAGAATGTTTCTAAACACAAACTAAAACTAATAGCCCCACCAAGTTTACTTTGACCCCACATTTATCAATATTTTTTCATAAAAAATATATTTAAGTGAATTAAATTTTAAAATTTTATTAAAGATACAACTTGTCTCTAGATTCTCTCAATAAAATTCTTATATTTATAAATAAATGAAATGAATATATTATTTTATAAGTTATAGATAAAATATTTATTAATTGAATTAATCTTTATTAGTTACTGTACCCAATATCAATATTAATATATATATATATATATATATGATATTTCTTTTTTTTTAATGAACTATATGAGTAGCGTATTATTATTTTTAAAAGAAAAGGAAAGAAATTTATATGATTTTTTATTGGAGATTCCATTTTTAAAGAATAAAATAAAATAAAAAATGATTACTTTACTATAAAATCTAAGATAACTTGCCAAAGAAAAAAATCAAGATATAGACGAATACTCCCTCCCCCAATGTATAATACATAATACATCTAATAATGATGATGATCAGATGAAGGCAAAAAATAAAAATAAAAATCAAAAGGGGATATTTCAAATTTAATATTTTTGTCCCTATCACAATTATTGCCAATTCGATAACCAAACATGGCAAGATAAAAATGTTACATATAATCCAGATACATCTCTTGCAGGCATCCAACCCTATTATTATGTTTGGTAAGCAGCGGCAAAAAAGCAAGATGAGAAATTGATACAATTTAAGTTTGTACTTTTGTTTTAAAAAAAAATAGTAATAAATTTATATGGTAAGTATTAAATATAAAACTCAATTTTTTCCATCTTTCAATCCAAGGAAGGAAAACCTGACCTGTTCTGTGCCACAAGTCAGCGCCGAGTCTCATCCAACAAGGAAATAAAATAACACTGGATCATTTCGGAGTGTGGCGGCGGTAGCAGCGGAGGGTAAGCATCACGAAAGGCTCTGTTGACGTAGCATGGAATCTGTTACGAGCTATCCCCCAAATCGGAGACCGATAACTTTGCAACACGTGTCTCCATGTCCACGTGTTGTGTGGAGGACAAGCCAGAGATGGAACGGGGCCCGCACTGCGTTGACATAAGTGGTGGCCCTTTCAACACCAGACTTGCCTCTCTCAATCAAACTCCGTTTCCAATTTCCACGGGCAGAAGAAATCTTCGCCTCTAAAATCTAAACTAAATATTACCCTCATTCTTCCCACTATTTACGCTATTACCTACATTTTTTTTTAAATATTGTCAAAATATATGAGAATTCTAAAATAAATTTTGAAAATGTCCTTATTGTTTTTATGTAAATAACCTCTCTCCATGTGATTGTATTAAAATAAAATTTTAATAAAAAATATTTCTGAAAATATTAATTAATTTCTAAAAGCCATATGTTAAATTTTAAATAATATGAATTAAGTTAAATCGATAGATTTTAAATTTTAATTGGAATAGGTATCAAATTTTTTGAACTAATCATCATTGGTTAAAACAAATAAATATACTAAAAAATTTATAATTTAATGACATATAAGTTTTTTTATAAATAAAAAGTCAACAATTATTTCAAAAGAATGCTCTTTCAGCTCATGGAGAATCTACATTTTTTTTAAAATAATTGTAAATGCTAAAAATAAATCAAATTTTATGTTAAATAAATAATAAAATAAGTCATAAATTTCCATAAATAAAGTATTTGTAGATTATGTAGGATGTAAATTATGAATGTGTTTAATGATATAAATGATTCGAGTAAAATTAGATTACGTACATATATGTGGTGTGTCTTATTAATTATCATGGATACATTTTTACAATTTTATTAATTTGTTTAATCATGGAAACAATAATCTTAAACAATAAATATTCTCTCTATTTTTATGCTCTTCCTTTTATACCCTCCACCAGTGGAGCTCTGAGGATTTTCTCTGCGGGTGACGTCCGAACTTGGTAGGACTTGTTTGGAAGCTTCGCAATGGAATTTCAGGAAGTATTTGATGTTTCGGGTTGAAGTAATGAAGTTAGATCCAATAATTAATTAATCAATTATTTGTTTGCTTCTATTTTAGCTTAACCAACAAATTAAAATATACCGCCATATGGGTCTTTTGGTAATTTGGTAAATACAAAAAAAATTGATGCTGACGCCATTCCTTTCCGAAGCTTCTTCTGTAAACAAAACAACAGATCGTTTCATACATTGTGTTTTCTTAATTCTTATCTCTCAAATAGGAAAGCTGATATTAATCCTTGAGCTCAGCTTGGTTCTCCCTTCTCTTTGGATAATCGTTGCTTTGCGCTTTCGAACTTTGCAGTGTATAAGAGAGAGATTTCTAGAGAGAGAAACATACATACACGCGTATTGCTTCCCGCGTTTTCCATCTTCAGCATTACCCTCATTTTTCTTATGCGTGCAAGCAATTCTCAAATCAATCTCTCAGCCCACCCCTACAAAAATTTTCCTGGTCCTTACCGGTTCTTAATATCTTTAAGAGTCTGCATTCCCCTTCAACCTCAACTTCATTATCTCACTTTCCTCTTTTGAGAAAACGAAAGAAGAAGATCCTGTCAAATTAGCTCCAACGAACTTGTTTGTCGTTCTTTTGGATTTTCTCCTCTTCAATCGCTTTCTAAGGTTGGAACTTTTTAAAACTCTCTATCTATCTGTGTTTGTTTGATTCCATCCACTTGTTGTTACATTTCAATAATATCTGGTGATCTTTTGTTTGTTGCTACGTTAATAATGATGTTAGAGTTGTCCATATAAATACGATAGCCTTCATTCATCTATTTCTCATACTGCGTTGTTCTTAATCTTCCTAAATTTTAACTTTTCAAAATCTCTATCTGGTTGTGCTTTGTTCATTCCACGTTCATTCTCATATTGTAAACTCATAAATATATCAATAGCGTTTACCGGTTTGTTCAATTGTCAAATTGGGGTTGTTCTCGCCTTCATACTTGTGAGGTCAATTTTCTGGTTTTAGATTCTGCCCATTAAAATTTCTCTCTTTATTCTAAGGGGGTTTCTGCTATTGGTTGAATCATAAGGGGGGGTTCTGAATTAAGCTTGGTTTTGCTATTTCTCTGTACGATCAGATTTCCTTTGGAGAAATGGGGAGCCATATGAGCAAGAAGACCCCTGAAACATCATATGCAATCAATTTCAATACTGATATGCACTATACAACCGAGCTGAGTTCATATGAAGCTGCCTGCAAGCTTGATGCTGATTTGCAAACCTTTGACTCAACACTTCATGCTAGAACAAATCAAGTCATAAACACTCTTGCGGATGGCGTCGATGTTCGAGCTCTTTCATTTGAATCTCTAAAACAAGTCACTGAGTGCCTGCTGGAGATGAACCAGGAAGTTGTTAGAGTGATTCTGGAATGCAAGAAAGACATATGGAAGAGCCAAGAACTGTTTGAACTAGTTGAAGAGTACTTTGAGAATAGCTTACAGACTCTAGATTTCTGTGCTGCATTAGAGAAGTGCTTAAAGCGAGCTAGAGATAGCCAGCTTCTTATACTTGTGGCTCTGCAACAATTTGAGGAGGAAGCAGAGTTAGGAGACAATCGCTTTGTGAAAACACTACGAGAACTCAAGAATTTCCAATCAGCTGGTGACCCTTTTACTGAAGAGTTCTTCCAAATCTTTCAGTGTGTTTATAAGCAGCAAATGGTAATGCTTGAGAAGTTGCAAATAAGAAAAAGCAAGCTTGATAAGAAGCTCAAATCCATTCACACATGGAGGAAGGTGACAAGTATGATATTTGTAGCTACATTTGCTGCTGTTCTTTTATGTTCGGTTGTTGCAGCTGCGGTCGCTGCTCCACCGGTAGCTTCTGCTCTAGCTGCTGCAACATCAATCCCGATTGGGACGATGGGAAAATGGATTGATTCTCTTTGGAAGAACTATGAGAATGCATTGAAGGGACAGAAGGAAGTGATTAGCTCAATGCAGGTAGGTACTTATGTAGCAATCAAGGACTTGGATAATATCAGAGTACTGGTTGATAAGTTGGAGATTCAGATTGAGTCTTTACTGCGGAATATAGATTTTGCAATTGAAGAAGAAGCAGTGAATATTGCAATAGAGGGGATTAAGAAGAAGCTTGGGGTGTTTATGAAGAATGTTGAAGAACTAGGAGTTCAAGCTGATATGTGTAGCCGGGACATAAGGAGGGCCAGAACTGTAATTCTCCAGAGAATCATAAAGCATCCTCACAATTGAAGATGATCTGATCCATCCTCAGGATTATAGTAAATTTGAATTTTCTTTCATGTTCAAGGCAATAAATTAAAAGGACACTGGATTTTAATCTTTTGGGTTTGTTAAGGTAGATGGAATTTGTTGTTCTTCATCCACAGTATTGCGCTTGTCAAATGTAAATTGTTTAAGTTTTTTCATTGATTTTTGCTGTTTGTTCTTAGCTGTTGAGTTTTGAATTGCTTGACAATGGCATTGCTTCTAAAATGGAATATACATTAAACAACTAGGATTTAATGCCTTAATGGTTGTTTTGTCGCCTCATTATTCAAATCATGAAGAGTAAGGGGATAAGATTTGATATCTTATTGAAGGAATCTATTTGACCAGCAAAATAGAATAAAAAAATTATAAAAAGGGTACTAGGTATAATGGCTATGTGAGTCAAGAAAAAAAAGTCGTTGAGACAGAAAATAATAATTGGGATGACATATTTTGTATTATATCACATAAGAAAATATCTGTTCAATAGATCCGGAAAGAGATATTACAATAAACTTGGACTTTTTTTTTTGGACGAAACGATAAACTTGGAGTTGTCTAAATTATTACAATATCTGTTCAGAAGTTGTCTAAAGACACTTTTCATATCCACGTGATGTATTTGAATTTTTAATTTTTAGAATGGTCCTTAAAAGAATTAAACCAAGAAGAATTATTTTTGACAAGCCTATAATATAGTAACAATTTTTTAAAAAATATTCTCATTGTCAAGAGATGAGCCTTCGGCTCAGCGACTCTTGTCACTTGCATCAGTAAAAATATGTGAATTCGAACCTTTCATCATATGATATATATACAGAGAACGGAAAAACATTCTCAATATTATATTTATTTACTTCGAGAAAACGGAGATATTTCAGCTCATAGAGTCAACATATATTTTTTTTCATTTATATTAGAACAAATAATTTTTAATTGGTAAAATTAATCCTCCGATCCTTATAATTTTGATGTGGACATTGAGGGCGTCAAGAATGGAGTTGCTCAAGATAATGTCAAGTGTGGAGTAATCCTTTCGTCTTCTCCATTAGTTTTAGGTTAATGTACCTAACTATATACATGTTGCAAACATTTTCCGCTAATTAAAAATAATATTTGTCACTATTTACGAGGTACACAATTTCTTATTTCGAAATTCTTCCCTCGAATATACTTTATATATATAAAACATGGGATGAAATTACATGTAATAGCAAGTAGTACAATGTTCATATTACATCAACAAAATCATATAATGATCTCAAATAAATGGCTGGGGCCGAACATTGAAATAGGTAGCAGCGGCCAAATAAGCACATACTAAAGAAACATGGATTTTGAACCAGACAGATGAGAATATGTAGAACATACATGTCCCAGTAACCATAATAACTGCCATGGAGTTTAATATACTCTTCACATCAGAGAGCTCCTTCTCTGTTACTTGATTAGGGAACTGACCTTGGCCGTAAAAATTTGATAGCAATTGGTCCTTAATCCGGAATCTGTCCATCAACCACGACGACATTTCGTCTTCAGATTCCGGGATACAGTCGACGGAGATTCGGCTGACATGGATGTGAACTTCAGAAGGATCCACTCCAAAGACATTGTCCAGAAAAGATGGGCAGCGGTATTTGTAGCCAATGGTCACATCATAAACTATAATCAAAACAGTCATTGGAACTTGAAATTTATTCACTTCTAGCAATCATTTTAGAACCGTTTAAGAAAGCTAGGAACAGAGAGAATATATAGGCTTGTTTCCACAATGCCTCATCAAATACAAAGTACTGTCAGAATCTGCAACTTAAAATATTTGCATTGTTATTTTCTCCTAATTTCGAATAAGTGCAATTAGGAGGCTGCATATGTTGCTTTATTGTGAAAAAAAAAAAAGACATCATAATATCAATTCAAGGTCTGCATCCAATCAAGAGGCATATTTGGACTTGTGAGGTTTTTTCTTCTTCCTTCCTTATTTTGCCTTATGCCTATTTCATAGACTTGCGAGGTTTTTTCTTTCTACCACTTACTTGAAGCTGGGAGCATTCTATTGTCTTGTCTTTTCCCGCCTCAAAACACAAGAAAAAAATAATTAGACCTTATAATAAAACCTCTTTCAAATGGTATTGGTTCTTCTAGAATTTCTGTGTAGCAGCATATTTTTGTTCAAACTAGAAGGAATCATAGGCTGGTGTATAAACTTAGAGTGACCATGTTTTGTGCTATGATCTATGCTATTTGGCAGGTTAGGAGAGGTTTGGTTTTCCGATAAGAACTCCTAAATAGTGCTCAGATCTGTCATAAAATTGTAAATGATTTGAAGATTAAGGTCGGAGCAAGTCAGGCATAACAAACTACATTTCATTCAAAAGTCACTAGAGGTTGAAAGAAAGGACAACCTGCATTAAGAGAACCCCTCAATTCTTGCAAGCATGTGCAGAAGCCCTTTGTCCTTGGAAGCAAAACATGCTTCAGAATGGGCAACCCATGTTCAGCAGCATATTTTTGACTCCGATCACACTTCTTCTCACTACATCAGGAAACAGAAAAGTGGTAAGAAACTATCAACAGAATGCCACGAGCAAAGATATGTACCAAGTTTTATTTGATAACCATAATTGAGAGAAAAAGAACCATGGTCAAATGGCTTACGTGAAATCGGTGCCTTCTGGGAAGAGAGCAAGCCAAAGGGGATCTCGAGGATCCTTGAAAGTAGAGAGCATACTATGCATGGTTGATTCATCAACCTCCCATTTCCTTTCTACTGGGATGAATTCCAGTATCTGAAATGCCCAACCAAATACAGGGAGTCTCATCAAGCTGCTCTTAAGTACATATTTTAGGTATCCAAGGCATCCCTTTCGCAAGGCAAGGTCCCATAAATACATCCAATCAACCTCAGTTCTATGATTTGCAATCAGCAATATCCGTTCTTTGGAAGGTACAATGTCTCCAGAAAATGTAACTTTAGTCTTGTTTATCTTCTCAAATAGGAAAGGCCACAAAGCTAACCAAGCGCCAAAGAAAAAGGAAGTTGCCTTTCTACTGTAATGTATGCTAAATAGTCGCACTATAACGGCACTGGTAAAGCCAAAGTACACTAACATTATGAATGCAGTGGAAAACAGCACCACTAGACACACTAGACCCCTTAAAACTTTCAGTGGAGTTAGTGCACGACGCTGTAATTCAACATTTGAACTTACAGTAGTAAGAGCCGCCATATGCTATTAAAGATGACCACAGACTGCAAAGGTAAGGTAACAGTGTTTATTGAAAGTCACCTCCTTCAGGAAAGGTTAACTTTTAATCATTTTCTCAGGGAATCAGTACTCATTAATGGCATACAATATATTGCAAAGTTTATATATTGATAAAGCAGAATTTCTTTGAGAGAGAAAAAAAATGCTCCCCCTTCAAGGCTTCTAGCGTCAATGAAGACCAAAGTTTTTGAAAGCTGTTCTTTCCCTCTAGGTGATCCAGTTAAAGAAGGGTATCTGACAAGTTTGACAACAGTATTACCAAAATTGAAAGCTGGTAGGAGAAGTTCACGGCGCCATTTCTTTACCCTGAAGAAAGAAATTCAGGAAACAAAAATGAGTGGTGCAGAGTATCACAATATGAATAAGCAAATAATTGTTATGGCATAGACATATGAAAGAATTGCATAATGGCTGACATGGTCACAATGCTCATGAAGCTTTGCACCGTGATAAAGTTTCATAGAAAGATGCATTCCATACAATTAAAACTGAAAGAGAAGTTACTTGCTGATCGAAAAGCCTAGCTTTTATTTTGGGAAGGACCAGAGTAATCCTAATTTTACTTACATCTGTTATTGCAGGCATAATCAGGAGAGGATATGGCATAATTTCCTAATGATGCCAGAGGTACTTGCTGGTTTTGCCATCATATTTCTATTGATTGATTTGCAGATAATAGGAAAACAAAATTTCGGGGTTTCAATTCCATCTTAGTTAGACACGTCTATACAAATTCATGATTAGAAAGGGCTCTTTCCTCATCATTTTTTACTCTTGGGCTTCACCATGAAGCATTTTAACAGTGCATATCTAAAATCATGCGGAAACCATTTCCTTCAAGTACGAGTGTATAAAACTGCACCTTCCAACACACTATAATCACATCGAAAGACGTAATCTCTGATGAAGCTGTTAATGATCTTGTGCTCATAACAAAGCAGACATTACCCAAACATCATCAAGGGTACTTGTAGTTCCTTTCTTCATTTTTTCTGCTAAAAAATATGGAACAAACAGGATCAAATCCCACTAGCCAACAAGACTAATGGTTGCCGAGAAGGCCCAGGAAAAAAGCACAGTTCTTCAAAGCATGAGTTTTTGGCTAAAAGAAGTACGAAATTTTGAAACAACAGCAATAAACCAATGCAATGTTGAGGAAAACAAAGAATCTACAAAAGGCATCCAACCATTCTGGGTTCAGGGAGAATAACAACGAACTTAAACCTCATTCTGTTCTTTACCATATTTCTTCATTTTTTTTCCAGAACTTTCTCGGCTCCCAAGCAGATCCTGAGATCATAAAACGCAATGATGTGAGAAGGAAGCTGACCTGGCCCAAGGACTTAAGGAGATTTCAACAAGGTGATTGGTGCGAGAAGTTCAAGATGATAGAAGGAACGTCTAGACTCTGATGGTTCTGCAATAATACCCGGTCCACTGTTCCAAGCTACGCTACGCTAAGCTAACAGCAAAAGATGGAAGGGACTGGCTTAAATTAAACTTATACTTCACAAGAAAATAGCCTGCTAAATGCATGAAATTACGAATCCTGCCATGATTCCATAAACTATCCAGTGTTCTTGGCAAAAAAAAAATAGTAGTTTCTAGACCTTTTTAATAAGTTTTTGGCGAACTTATATATTTTTTTCCCCCGGAGTTTAATTCTGGAGATTTCTCGATTGCCTTATAGTTGCTAAATCTTTTTTTGATGCAAATACTCTTTATTTTATACACAATACAAATTCTCTTCCTAACTTTGGGTTATGCGAACATGTAGTCTTAATTTTGAGCTATTCATTTATAGAGTTATTAGTTAATTGAGGGATATTATTTGCTAAAATTAAGATATATTTGTCTTTGTCGAAGTTCAGAAGTTGATCACCTTCCTTAAAATCTAAAACGAAGGTATACACTTGTAGACTCAATGGTTTGATTCGTAAACTTTGATATTGACAAAGGTTTATCCTAAATTAAACTCATACGGGGGAGTTTTAATTAACCTTAATTGGAGATCAGGCTATTCCCTGCCCTCAAAAAGCTTAGATCATGGAAATTTGTTTCCAAGTGAAGAGAACTTATCTTTCTATTAACACTATAATATTTTATGTCAGAAAATCATATTCATATTGACATGGAATATCATATATATATTTTTATTTTTATTTAAAGTAAAATAAAAAGTGGTCGTCACTGTGGTTTGTTTGGCGTGACTGCAGAGACTTTCAACTTGGTTTTTCTTCTCTGCAAGCAAAGCAACCCTCTATCGAATTTTCCAATATTGCTCTCACTCATGGAGTTTGATTTTAAGGCTTATCAGTTGCGATGTGAACTTAGGGGCCATGAAGACGATGTAAGATCTGCCACCATTCGAATTTTCAACGTTTATTTACCGAAAGGGTGTTCCATTTGTTTTAGTAGACATTCAGTGGGTTCAATTTAAAGTGATTACACTTCCCAATCCTATATATTTTTCTCCTGAAATCGATTCTTTCATGAAAATCAGGTTCGTGGAATATGTGTGTGTGGCAATGGGGGCATTGCAACATCGTCCAGGGACCGAACTGTTAGGTTTTGGACTCCAGACCCTTCGGACAAGCGCAAGTTATCCTGTTCAAAAATTTTGCTGGGGCATTCGAGTTTTGTTGGACCGTTGGCTTGGATTTGGCCGGATGAGGACTATCCAGAGGGTGGGATTGTGTCCGGTGGCATGGACACTCTTGTATTGGTCTGGGATTTGAAGACGGGGGAGAAGGTGCAGACACTCAGGGGTCATCAGTTACAAGTTACTGGAGTTGCATTGGATGATGGTGATATCGTATCATGTTCTGTTGATGGGTGAGTTTTAATTTTGATCGTTTCTTTTCCTTTTTGTTTATGCATCACATTCTCTTTATTCCACTTTTTAATTTCAACAACCCAAATTAGTGCAATTTTGCAAATTTTCTGCTGCAATCATGTCCTTGGTTATATTTGTTTTGGACTAATGTAAATGAAAATTTCTTCTCTAGTTCTCTTATGTTCATTTCTAATTGAAATGTCCTATGCAGTACGTTGAGACGGTGGAGGAGGGGGCAGCCTCTAGAAAATTGGGAGGCTCACAAGGCAGCAATTCAAGCGGTTATAAAGCTGCCCTCAGGCGAGCTTGTTACAGGTATTGCTTGTTAATTTTTTTTTCAAGACCCTTATCTCATCTATCAGGTTATAGTCATGCTTCTTAGCAAGCTTTGAATTCATGGTGTTCTGAGGTACCTGCGGGGGTTCCCATCTCATTACATGAAACTACTTATTCTTCTGATAGTATAATTATTATTGAATATTGAACTAGTTTGGGACTGAAGGTAGTAAAGTAATTTTAACTTGTCGTCTGACATGTTCTAGGTTCAAGTGACACAACTTTAAAACTTTGGAGAGGAAAAACGTGTTCACACACCTTTACTGGACATACAGGTTCGGTTTTCTGTTTTCAGACCAATTATACTGTTCTACAGTTCTAGACCAAGTTTTTGTTCCTCAGTCTTAACATAAAGGTATATGACTTTTTATCTAAGAAAAATACAATGCAATGTGAATATGAAAATGCTTATTCTCTTTGACGTATGTTCAGATACAGTTCGATGTTTGGCTGTGATGTCGGATCTTGGAATTCTTTCTGCGTCACATGATGGGTAGGTTCACTTCTGCACGAACTCTTCTATTTATGTTGAATACTTGGTTCTTTAAAAGAATATATATATGTAAGTATCATGTACTGTTGAGCTATAGCTCATCGTTTTAATTTTTTTAAATGGAGTTTCATTGTTACAGGTCTGTTAGATTATGGGCAGTAAGTGGTGAAGTGCTAATGGAGATGGTTGGTCATACTGCAATCATTTATTCTGTTGATTCACATGCATCGGGACTTATTGTCAGTTGTAGTGAAGATCGTCATGCAAAAATATGGAAAGGCAATTACTTGTGCTTCTTGCTTCTTGTCATACAGATGTGTCAGTGGAATATTTCCTGCATGTATTACCTGATTAATATTCAATACTTCTGAGTTTTTCATGTATCTAGTTAGTTTACATGATGAGTTATACATTTGATCTTGAGGTTCTATCTCCATAAACACTGTATGGCATTTGTTTATAGCCAATTAAATTTTTATTGAAGGAAATTGCTTGACATTCTGCTATCTCTGGTTGGCTGTGACATTCACCACAAACTTGTTCAGTTGTAACATTATTTTAATTTATTCCTTTCTTCTATGCCCGGTGAATAATATCCTTTAACATTGGAAATTATTTATTGTTTGGAGTGGCATATATCTATTATCATGTTGAAGTTTCTGAGGTAGTGGCATGACTTTTGAGCTGCTTGTTTCTTGGATTTTGCTGACTGCATTTCCTTCTTGTTAAATGATTCAGATGGTGTTTGTGTTCAGAGCATAGAACATCCTGGTTGCGTTTGGGATGCCAAGTTTCTAGAAAATGGAGATATTGTGACAGCATGTTCTGATGGAGTTGTACGTATTTGGACTGTACATCAAGAAAATGTTGCTGACCCGCTAGAGCTTGATTTATACACTTCAGAACTTTCTCAATACAAGTCTAGTAGGTATATTTTTTATCAAATGTCCAAATCTGGTTTTGCTAATATTTATCTTTGAGACTAGTATGCCCTTGCAATTGTTACCATGGTTATCTGTGCATGTTGTTCCTTGGCACATGAACTATCCTTGTTTGGCTTTTGACTTTTTAAATCACTGAATTATGGAAAATTTAAAGTTCTCCTTTGCTTGGCAAATAAATTGGGAACTTCTTTTGATAATGACATGCTTGGATATACTTTGTGTGGCTACCACTCATTAACTTAGCCATATCTGTTTATTTTTTTCCAGGAAGAGGGTTGGTGGACTGAAATTGGAAGAGTTACCAGGTTTGGAGGCATTAAAGATCCCAGGTCTGGTTTTAGTTTTTCTTTTTCCTTTAAGTCATTCAACGTCCTCTTGCTCTACAAATACAATTTGTCAACGTCAGCAGCTGATTATGTGTACAAATATTTGTGGTTATGGCATTGTTTTTATTTACAAAAAATAAATTATGTCGAGAGTTTCTTAAACAATCCAGGGGTACTTTGTCCTTCTTTCTCCATTCTAATTATTATTTTCTAATAGTCTTCTGATTCCAAACAGGAACTAGTGATGGGCAGACAAAGGTAGTTAGAGAGGGGGATAATGGGGTGGCATATGCATGGAACATGAGAGAACAGAAGTGGGACAAAGTATTTCCCTCACTCATAATGCTTCTACTTTCGCTTCTAGCTTTCTGATTCTCTTGCCATGTGATTCCTCTGTACTATCATCTCAACATGTCTACACTCTCTTTCTTGTATTATGAAGTGGTTACCTTAATGTAGTTTTCATTTAGAGATTTGCATTCTGTAACAATGTATTTGGTTGGGGTTATTGAGCATTTGGTGCACACATTCTTCACAGGAATCACATGGATTTTTGTTGGTTAACAGGCTGAAGTCGAATACTGTTTTTTTCCCTTAAATAGTTTCCTGCTTTACAAGTTTTTATCATTTTTTTCAAAAAAATCTAGGTTCATGTTTGTTTCATTTTGAGGACTCTTGATCGAACCCTCTATGGCCTACATTCTCCTATAAATTTGCAACCATTGTTTCCGAAATAAAATAAAGAATTTCAAAACAAAGTTCTTCGGTTTTATAGCATATAATTCTTCTGCAGATTGGTGAAGTGGTTGATGGACCAGAAAATACAAATCGTCCTAGCCTTGATGGTGTTCAGTATGACTATGGTCAGTTACCATTTCTTTTCCTTTCACATTTTTTGAGGTTTACCTTCTTCACGCTTCTGTCTCAGAACTCTTACATCTCCCTCCTCAGTGTTTGACGTGGATATTGGAGATGGTCTTCCTATCCGTAAGCTGCCATACAACCGATCAGGTACCTTTTTTTCCTGCTCATCAAGTCATCATGAGGTTTTCACTTCACGTGAACATCTGTATTTTTGTTTGATTATTTAGATATTGTGCACTTTATGTGAGAGCAAGTTGCAAGAGAATTACTGTTTGTTTGATATCTATCTAGAAAACGATAATGAATATCCCTTTGGCGATTAGTAATGAAGTTTTATGCGACTAGATAATCCATATGATGCTGCTGACAAATGGCTTCTCAAGGAGAATCTTCCTCTGTCCTTCCGTGAGCAAATTGTACAGTTCATACTTCAAAATACTGGACAAAAGGATATGACTTTTGATGCTTCTTTTCGTGATCCCTATACTGGCTGTAAGTATAATATCTCTGTTTAACGAAAGTTGATATCTATTTAAATCAAATCCCTGTAGTGTAACTTGTTTACTTGATTTTTGATATCTTGTATTCTCTTTCAGCCAGTGCTTACGTACCTGGACAACCTTCATACTCTGGTAAAAGAATTCACCTCATTCAAGGCCCATGATCAATTTTTTGTCTCATGACTATTGTTGTGCCTGTGCTTTATGACTCAGTTCTCAATTAATTTTTTGTATCTTGCTTGTATGTCAGCTGTTTCTGCAAAACCTACTTTCAAGCATATCCCTAAGGTTTGCTTTCATACTATTTACTTTAGTAGTTACAGTAACTTTTAGTCTTTACAGACAATTTGTGTGTTGTACTGTAGCATATTGAGAAAGAAATTTTGAATTCTACACTATGCTAAATCTGTGATCTGTCTTTATGTATAATTTTTTTTTCACTTCACTACATGGCTAAAATGGCTCTGGGTATTTCTCATTGTCGAAAGGGAGGTAACAGAAGAACTCTAATAGATGTTATACAGTGAGGCCCTTAATTTATCGTGCTGTAAACTCATCTCAAGTTCATATTAGATGATGGCTCACTGTTCAGGAATTTTTGTCGATGCATCAACTTGTGCATATCATCTGTAGTTCATATTGTTAATAGTACTGTTATGATTATGATTGATATGAGAATAATAAGACGATGACAAAAATGATAGTTCAAGTTATCATCTTCATAAATAGCAGTCTATATACAAGTATTTTTATCCAATTAAACAGTGAGTTGTGTTAAAGCAGCAACTCTCTACAAAATCTGCTTGGATCTTTAAGATATTATATTAATTTTGTATTGTTGTCAGTTATTATAATTTTATTTGAAAGACTGGATTTGATCGTGCAACTTATGTTGCTAATCTGATTATAATTATTTTTATGTTTTTGCTTCATCAAGCGAGTTTTTTGTAATATGATAGCTGATTCATGGTACTTTCTTTTTCCAGAAAGGGGTGCTTCTTTTTGATACTGCTCAGTTTGATGGGATCCTTAAAAAGATTACTGAATTTAATAATTCTTTACTTTCCAACCAGGTAACCTACACGATCTTTAAAATTTTCCCTCAGTTGTTTATATGTTACATAATGGAGAAAATGTTTTGTCACTAGAAGGTAGCATATCACAGATATCAAGCCACCTGCTAGCTTTCAAACTTCAGAAAGTGTGATCACTTCATATTTAATTTATTCATGATCTTTTCAAAGTTCAGGATTATAGCTACTAGGGACAGTGAACTTGTTTTGTCATTTTTGGAACTGGAAAAATTAGTCTTCAAATTGAGCACTATGTTAGATCAATAAGCCTGAATATTTTAGCATGTATACTTGAATCTCATTACTTGTCATTATTACGCTTGTGATTCTATTCCGAATGTTTGAGTTCTCTGAGTAATGCGGTTCTTATGTCAATCTCATACAGGAACATCAGAAATTGGCTTTGACTGAGTCTGACGTTCCCAGACTGGGTGCCATGGTTAAAATTTTGAAAGATACTTCACATTATCATTCTAGTACATTTGCTGAGGCTGATATAGCCTTGTTGCTGAAGTTGCTTAGGTCGTGGCCCATTGCTATGATATTTCCTGGTGAGTTGATTTAGCTTCTGAAATTTTGCTCTTTTGCCGTTCCATTTCATTGAACTTCATGAAAACAGATTTGTTAACTTTCTTTACTGTGCTTATGCAGTTATTGATATTATAAGGATGATAGTTCTTCACCCAGATGGGGCTAAAGTATTTCTAAAGCGTCTGGAAGCTGAAGAAGGTATGTAAAATGCAAACCAATTGTACTGGTCATTATTTATGGTTTTATAATTATTCCTGTTTTTGGTGTGTGGGAACCTCCTTGAGTTTCATGCTAGATTCCTTCCCCCCCCCCCTTCTCTTTTTCTGTATAGGTGGAATCTTTGTTAACTTTCTCCTCTTTTACATCCAGATATATTATCTGAATTAATTAGGAAAGTAACTTCAAATCCAACAATTCCTGCAAATCTGTTGACCAGCGTTCGAGCTGTGACTAATCTCTTCAAGAATTCGTCCTACCATAGCTGGTTGCAAAAACATCGAAGCATGGTTAGCATCCCTTTCTTGCAATTGTTTTATGACTTAATAAAAGGACTTTGGTAATAATTGCTTGGAAAAATGAAGTTAATATATTCGGTTACCTTGTGTTTTCCCGGTGTAACTTTTGCAGCTGTGTGCTTTGTGTAGCATCCTTTGATGAAAAATATGCATAGACTCATAATTTGTCTTATGTATGAAGCTGTCTGTTCTTCTGTTTGAAACTTTTGCTAATCTTTTTTTTTTATATATATAATGATATCCATAGGCTAAGTTTCTCCATACTCTTTTTGGGCATAATTCTGACTAAAGTGTGTGATTTGCTATATATCTACTGTTAATTGTTCTGTTCCATCTTTCAACATTTTCTTCTCTCTTTAGTGAGAAGAATTCATTCCAAAGGAATGGTGTGATTTTTTTTTTTTGTTCCCTGTGATGGGGATACCTTGGTCCATTGTTTGTGCTAACTGCGCTTGTTATTTGCAGATTCTTGATGCTTTCTCAAGCTGTAGTTCATCCACAAACAAAAATTTGCAATTGTCCTACTCTACCTTGATTCTCAAGTAAGTTTTAGAATATACCTTATTTACATTTTTTAATGTCTATTTCTCACGTATAGGGTTAAAAATTTTGCATATATTCCAAATTATAGATAAGCAGTCTCGCTGTTCAGGTTCAACCATACTTTGGTGCTTCTTTTGTAATACTTGAATTGTGATTGGATAATTTTTCTTTTCCCATCTGGAAAAGGGAATAAGGGAGGGCAATTGTAGGAGCTTGGTCCTCCTCCATGCTTTGCCCAAGTTAACATGCATAAGTAAAGACCATGTTTTTTAAGATCTCTGTTTATGTTCCATTATTTCCATCATTGTGGTGATTTGCTGACATAATTGACTGTTGCAACACCCAAGATGTGATAGGGCCGACGTGCAGTTGGCTACTCTGCCATGGCTGTCTGGTGGCTACCATTAAAACACCGGCTTTAAGAATTGCAATATCAAGGATTAATGATGTTTTAAGCTTGTGCTAACGTTTAATTTTATTTGACAATCACAGTTATGCGGTGCTGTTGATTGAAATGAAAGATCTAGAGGGTCAATCTCAAGTTTTATCTGCATCACTTGAGGTATGTTTGGAACTGTTGCCTATGGAAGATACTCAAATAGAGGAAGAAATGGGACTGTGGAAATTTGTGGTTTTTGACATTTGTGCATTTCTAGATTATATAAACTATCAGTGACCAATCTTTAGATGATGCTATTTCTTATTGTTAGGGGGAGCGTTACTACTGTACTTACTGATATGCTATTTTCCCCAGATTATAGAAGACGAAAATGTCGATGTTGATTCCAAATTCCGTGCTTTTGTTGCTGTTGGATCACTGGTAAATTTATGTTTTTCATTTGGTCATTGAATGGATGTGAAGCTGTGTCATTTACTGTGATGCAAGTGAAGCTGCTTTGCACATTGCAATTCAACTTCACGTCACTGATCTATTCCGCCTATGCTATAACTTCTTCCTAACTCAAACTATAATTGTCAAATCCTCTTGAAACAGATGCTTGAGGGTCTTGTAAAGAAAATAGCACTGGACTTCGATGTTATGAACATTGCAAAAGCCGCCAAGAATTCAAAGGAAGTCAAAATCGCTGAAGTGGCAGCTGACATCGAGCTATTAACAAGGAATGGTTGATTCTATTTTCAAGGGTGACCAACCTATTCTCCCCCTCCAAAATGAATGTAAGTTATATTGGAAGTTCAATTTACCTGTCAAACTTGGATTTTTTTGTAAGTAATCTTCTGAGTGCTTGAGAATTTAAGGTACCCATGTACCAAAAAAACCCACCTGAATTCATCATACGTGATGGTAATTTTTTCCTTTTTTTTTCCAGGATACTTGTATTAGGGGGCTTTTGACTGCTGGTCAGCAGGCAATATAGATGACTAGGGCTTGTGATTTACGTTATTCCGGCGGATGATTATTGTGGGATTGTTTTGAAGACACTCATCAGCCACTTGCCAAAAACTAGATGCGCTACATTTGACACCTAGAAGATTCATTTGACAATTAAACGTCCCTCGCACCCCCCCCCCCCCCCGGTCCAGAAAATTGCAAAATCTCTCTCATAATTGCTACTCTTTCCTGGGGACAAAATTCTTGTTCCTACATTGTTGCAAATTCCGATGAGATATTGCTTTTGTTTTTTATTTTCCAAAAATTGCTCTTAAGTCGAATCGTAGACCCAATGGGCAATTCCCATGCAGAGGTCAACAGATTTGGTACCATGATGAGTATAATCCGTTTCTGTCAAGTGTCAACTTAAGAATACGCCATTTAGTATAACAAAAAGAAAAAAAGAAAAAAGAATACGCCATTTATGTTGATTGCATTAGGATCTGTTTGGCTTTTTAACAATTCACCTCCATTCTTCGTTTTCTGGTTCGAATTTCTTCACTTCTATTTCCTTTTCATAACTAGTAATTAATCAAGCAAATTAAGTGAAATAAATCGATGTCGCAAAAATACCTTAAGAAGCTCAAATATAACTATTAAAGTATACAAATTTGACCCTATAATTGCTCTGTAACCGCTAAATTTCACTTCCACTTGGCGTAGAATCACCTCACATTAACATTCTTTTCAACGTGATCTGTACATTCCTGTGCAAGATGCAAATGTCTTGGATTAATCCTCTTCTCCAGACTAAACCCGAAGTACTGAGGAAACGCCTTCAATTCTTCAACACTCAATTTCTTTTGCGTTTTCTCTTTTGATACAAAATTTTTTAAAAAGAGATTGAATTTATCTATTTTAAGGGTAAGGCGAAATTTTTCTTCTTTTTAAGAGATATTATTATTAGGCAAAATAAATTATTTATGTATAAATTTAGATTTCTAAGAGTTATTGAAACTATAATAAAAGCGGTGGAATTAGGGTTAGGATTGGCAGAAATAAAGCGAAAGACAATGAAGCATTTTCTGGGTTTAGCGGGCAATGGTGGAAGAGAAGCGGATAATGATAAAAAGTAATCACTGATAAATTAATTCAGAAGCGGAAAACAAAAAAGGTCCCACCGATTCAGAGACCAATGTCCTGACTCCTGACCACCAGACCAAGGGACCTCGATATCAGTTAAATACTAAGGGCATGTTTAATTTAGTTATTGGAAAAAAAATAATTTAAAAGTGATTTTAAAAAATAATTTTTATAAAAGAATTTTTGAAAGAAAAATAATTTTAAAAAATAAATATTTAAATAATTATTATTAAAATAATTTTTTTATAAGTAAATTATTAAAAAAAATATATAATAAAATAATAGAAAAAAGATAATAACAAAATAATCAAAAAATTATTTTTGGCACTCAAAAATTATTATTATAAATTTATCTAAAATCAAATTCTTAAATTAAAAGTTATTTTATAATAGATATTTGCTGTTTATTTAATTTAGATAGAGAGAAAAATACTTTTAAAATTATGAAATTTTAAAATTATAATTTTAAAAGAAATTAAATATTAATTTCACATTAAATCTAACACGCCTAAATCTTTTCGTATAGCAAATATAGTTGTCTAGTTGATGTGTCTCTAATTAGATTTCCTTTTTACTGAAAGTACGCTAATAAAAAAAAGTTAATTATCTTAAGTTTTGTTTGATTCAGTTGAAGGGAGGGGAGGTTAGATTAATTTAAGGAAGAGTAGGAAAAGGTAAGAGAGGTTAATAAATAATATTTTTTGTTTGATTCAGAAGGGAAGGGGAGGGGAGGGGAGATGGGTTAATTAAAAATTGACAAAAATACCCTTATCTCTTTATTTAAATTTATTTATTTTTTATTTATAATATTTGTATCAAAATTATTATTTTTTAATTTATAAATCTCAAATTTTTTATCTCATTTTTATATATAATAAAAATAAAAAAAATATGTTAAAATTTTAATATTATTTTTTATTAATTTTATAATTATTATATATTTTAAAATAATATATAAATAATTTATTATACTTATTCAATTTTATTATAATTTATTATAATTATTATGCAATTAAAGAAAAAATTAGGTGTGAGAAAAATAAAAAAAAAAGGTTTAAGGGTATAGTTAAAATATTAAAAAATACTTGAGGGTAATTTGGTCTAAAAGGGACAAAAAATTTCTCTCCCAGCTAAGGAAGAGGAAGGGAGCACATAAGGACATAAATACACTTTCCTCTCCCCTCCCCTCCCCTCTATTTTTTCTAACTAAATACACTTTCCTCTCCCCTCCCCTCCCCCATTTATAAAATCCTTCAACCAAACAAACCTTATGATGTCTCATTAGTGGGTCATCGTTAAACGGATTTTCATATAATAAAAATATCTTTTCTTGGGATAAAACTAACCGCTGTGGTCGTTATTCCTGTATAACTGAACTCTCACAGACACAGCTTTGTTCGCCTTCAGTTTTTTCATCGATGAAGGCATTGAATAGTCCCATTAAGCCCTCAATTTCACTACTTTACAAACCCCATTCCCTGAAGGGCTCTTTCTTTCACCCCTTCTTCACATCCAAGCCATTCTCTGACAGCAACCATATCTTAGGTCTCCATGAACGGAGGACCTTTCTGCTTCCCATCACTTGTACACTCAAGAAGCCTCGAGACCTCGAAAACAAAGCGAAGAGCGTATCCAAGAAGATTGTGTTATCAGAAGCGGCTCCGCCTCCACTAACGAAGGACGACGATGGCGTTTGAGGTGGTGGAAATGGGCAACCTCCGGAAAGCTCAGGGAGTAAAGGCGTTGTTTCTGGGATCGGGAAGATGTTTATAAAAAGGGTATTGACGGTTCTGTCTAATTTGCCTTTGGCTATTGGGGAAATGTTCGCCATTGCAGCTTTGATGGCTTTGGGTATGCAAATTAAGTTTCTCTTCCTTTTTCTACTTTAAAGCAGCTGAATTCAATCAACCCTGTTTTTCATTGAATATGTCAGTTACTAAATATGCAGTGGAAAAAAATTCCAAACACTAAGATGCTCCTTTTCCTCGTCAATTAGAGGATATATACATTCAACTTCTTTTAAAAGAATTTGCATTATTTGAAAAAAAAAAAAAAATTTTGTGAATGAACTTGGTGAAAGAAATGTTATTGTGCATTTTGCGTCTTCCAATTTGCTTTACTATGACCAAAGCGACTAGATATGAGTCTTCTCACTTCTGTGACAGGAACCGTTATTGAACAAGGTGACGTGCCGGATTTCTATTTCCAGAAATACCCTGAAGATCATCCAGTGTTAGGATTTTTTACTTGGAGATGGGTGCTCACCCTTGGTTTTGATCACATGTTCTCATCACCTGTATTTCTTGGATTGTTGATTCTTTTTGGTGCATCCCTTATGGCCTGCACTTATACAATACAAATCCCACTTGTAAAGGTCGCAAGAAGGTCGGGCTGTGAGTTACAGCTTTTACATGTCTGAGATGATGTTCACTCACCTGATGTGAAGGGAATGTAACAAACTTCATAGGTCGTTTAGCATGAATTGTATCTTTATGTTTTCCTCATTGTTTTTGCTTCTTCTGTCAAATTTCAGATCTATGCTTGCTCGTGATCTACAATCAATTGTCCTTTATAATAAAGAAGGAAAATTTGCAGGAGTTAGGCGACCTAATTCAAAGCTCCCGATCAACATCGATGGCACAGAAATTGTTATTGTTGATGCAATAGGAAGTAGTGGCTTGAACTTAAAGGTGCTTCCTCAAATTTTAGTTGCTCCAAACTATTTATTTAATTCTTCCTTTGCTCTAAAGGATTTATTCCCTTGAACATTACTTTGCAGACTGATCCTGGTGTACCAATTGTATGTGCTGGATTTGGCGCTCTAATGTTCACTACCTGCATCAGCTATTTATCTCATTCCTAGGTAAAATTTCTGCAAAAGATTTTCATGCATTAATTTTTAAGTGATTTGAGTGATGTTAGATGAAGTTTCCAGACAGCACGTTTGATATTTTAGTGTCACAGCTCAAGAAAGCGATTATTTTCTTTTCTTTTTTAAAACCCTCCAGTCATAGAAAGGGACAGTCTTCTATTTGATACAGGATATTAAAATCTTCCAGTCAAAGCGTCTTTTTCTGCAAGTAAGGTAATATTAATGTCAATTTCAATGCAGCAATTGCTTTGAACAAATGAAATGAAATATATTATAAAAATAGCAACTCCTTGAAATTCTTAATGTATGACTTGACAAAAAAATTGGCAAGTGACGTTTGATTAGTTGCCTCTTAGCTGAAATATATGAATTTATATTGAACCGTTTGATTGATTATGTGGTGAATTCAAAGATATGGGCAATACAAGATGGGAGCACAGTGATTATTGGAGGGAAGACTAACAGAGCAAAGGCTGAATTCCCAGAGGAGATGAACAGCTTGCCTGATAAAATTCCTGAAATTGTTGAATCTTCTGTGTCTAAGCAAACTGATGCCATTAGTGGCTAGCTTATAGCTTTCGAAAAGTCGAGGATTGGAAGAAGAAATAGCCATTTCAGTTGGATCATAGCAACTTATACAAAGATGAAGTCCAAAGCACTTTGATTTTCAAACAGAGATTGAATGAGTTGCTCAAGCATTATATATACTATTGCTGATACGCATTCAGAATGTATTTTCAATTTTGCTGTTGTATAGCAAGACAGATATTTGAATATATATATTTTTTGGCTGCCAAGACTGATAAACTTTATATATACTATTTCTTGATGAATATAAGATTATTCTTTGTATTCTATTTGCTTCCCTTTGGTGTCCTTTCTTCAATTTTCTTCTTCCTAAAAAAAAGAAGAAAAAAGCATTATTTATGCATCCTCATATTTATATAGTCTCCTCGGTCAACTATGATGCGCGAACATGATCATTTTTCACGGTTTTTTAAGGGTAAATATTTTGTTCCCATAAAGCACACCGCTCATTTTGTGGACTGACTTTATCCGATCTGGAAATTAATTAAACAAAAAATGCATAGCTAAACTCATATCCGAACCATCTAAAATCGACGGCGATCCTGAGAATTTCTTGCTTTTATTCGGCAGTATGCGGTATTGGGTTGGATTCTGACAGCTACCTCTAAACCATATAACTTTAACAGGTAACTTCTAAGATTTCTGTAGTTACGACTTCCTCACGTTGATGAGGTTTAGCAGAGTACAGAGGATTGTAATATATCATGAGTAATGAATGCATCTCGTTTCATTCATACATTGACGGAGCTCGAGCGGAACCACTTACGCGAAGTGCAATGCTTCTTTACGTTTAATGTCAAACACCTTGATAAGAACATCTTCAACAACCTGTTTGAAATGCAAAATAACATTCATCAAATTGAACAGGAAATTCTTGAGGAAAATGTGGGCGTAATTAACGGGTTCAAACTTCTGCCCCGTCACAGACCAAAAATAAAAGCATCAAATTTGGGGTGTGAACTAAAACAATCGTTACCAGCAGCAGAACTACGTAAAGAAACTTGCTAAAAGAATGAGAATCAAATGCAACAGGATTGATCGCATTACCTTGTCTGGTGTGGATGCGCCAGATGTTACACCAATTGTTATTGGACCCTTGGGCAGCCAGTTTTCCTTCTCTACCAGTTCGCCATGCTAATAGAACGAGGAAATTACAAACAATTAATTTGTGTGATATCTTGCTTCCTTCAATTCTTAGCAGCTTAGGCCAAATAGTGCTAGCGGCAGATGACAAGGTACGCATTTCTACATTAATTCATGCTTAGTTGCTTACATTTAATTTGTGTGATATCTTGTTTCCTTCAATTCTTTGCTCACTGTCAACCCAGTAAGAAGGTATTCCACGTAACTCAGCTATCTCTTGCAGGTGGGAAGTATTGCTGGAGTTCCATCCACCAACTACCAACATCAGATCCATATCTTTCTCCACCAGCTTGTACATTGCATCTTGTCGCTCCTGAAATTGATTGAAGAGCCAATTCCGACGGTGATTAGACTGAACCAACATATAAAATGGCCAGAAAAATTGACACAAATATTCTACGCATGCTGCTAATTAACTTGGACTCAAATGGGTGTTCGTCGCATCTTAATGAATCTAAAATGAGCAGGAACATTAAATACTATAAAGAGGAAAAAGAGAAATTAAAACTTCAAACTACCTGAGTAGCGTCACAAATTGTGTTGAAGCTTATGAAGTGTTCATTGACGTTTTCCACACCAAATTTGCGCATTATTGTCCTCTCCACTAGTTTCCCTGAAAAATGTGTAGTACAAAAATATCTCCAATATAAATATGTATTTTTGTGTGTGTGCTTAATGAAGTGAAAAAATGAAAGTTTGTACTGATTGAGAAATTATAGCTAACCAATGTCTTCGGTCTCTCCCTTGAGCATTGTTGTCTGATTAGCAATGCCAACTTTTAACAGGTCAGTATCAGGATCAAAGCCCTCAGAAATTGCAAATTTAAATTTCTGCACAATGGAAATATCCAATAAGTAATCATATCAAAGTGGTGGTTACCACAGAATTCGGTGAACACGATCAATTGCATGACAAAAAGACCGTACATCTAAGAAGGCATCCTTCGTTGAGCTGGATCCGTTAAGTTCACCACCAAGCATGTAGTCACACACATACTCAGCCTAGACAAATTTAATAAAAGTGAGACATTATAGCTTGATAAAAGAATCAAACACTGTATACCTCTGCACATTCATCCAGCATTTAAAGCTAACTGTAAATTTGAACAAACCTGTTCCATATTCTTCACAATGACATACTTCCCCGCAAAAGATGCAGTTGCCACAGTCTCCTCATGGGAATATTTACCGTGTATGATAGAGGTATGCTCTCCTTTCTTGTGCTTCTCTACAGTATTCCAGACCTTGAAACATTTTATTGAAGAAATCTTATCAGAACCCAGCAATGTATGGAGTATGATAAATGAATTGATTTTAAGCAACTCCGCACAACAAAAGTTCATCTCTACGTATAGATAGATACCTTTGAAACCCATGGACAAGTTGTATCAACAATTTGTACATTTTTCTCACTTAAAGTCATCATTTCATCCACTGCAGCTCCAAAAGCAGGCAAAATCACAACATCACCCTTGTCTACGACATCATACAGTTTTACCCCTCCCTCCACCGGAATATCCTGCACCTTCATCTCCTCTAGTCTCTGCGTTTAAAATTTACCAAGTTAACTAATGATTGTTATTAACTAGAAAAAGTGACACAACATCATCTATTGCCTGAAAATATTGCATGTACAAGAAATAAGACAATGATCAAGATAACCTAGAAACATAAGGAAATACTTCAAAGGACCTTAAACGGTTTTTGTCGATTACAAAAGCTGCACAGTCTAAGATCTAGTATCAGTCCAAAGATCGCGTTCTTAGTTGAGAACATATCAAAAATTTTCTCTCTAATCTGACAACGAGGGCTCATTTGGCCCCTCTAAAAAATGCCCTCAAACAACACGTGCCTCTCTCAAAATCAAATAAATTTACTTCCTATGATTATTAGAACACTTCTTTTGTTTTTTTAACTAAGCATGCCTATCACATACCAAGTAGAAACACCCACCACCCCCTCAACTATTGGAAAAAAAAAATGTCGAGATCATTCACTGAAACAATTAATATAATATGCAAGAACCTTGTTAACAGTTGGGTTGTGAATGATTTCGTTGGTAATCCATATTTTCTCAGTAGGAAACTGTTTTCTCGCTTCGTAGGCAATTTGAACAGCTCTCTCGACTCCCCAGCAGAAGCCATAGGCTTCAGCCAATCTCACTGTAACGTTACCCCATGTATACTCATTTCCATTTTCCTTCAAAGTCTTAATGATGTCACCTGAAATTCCAAGAAAAGTCATATAAAATGAACCATACACGGTAAATAATTCGGGATCTCAATTCTCTGGAATTAAAGAAAATCTATCAAAGTCCATAATAGTCAACTAAACCATACTCGTATACTCCCGATTCATGAGCTCGAGGGTCTCTTCCTTATGACCAAACCCTTTGCGGTTATAATTCTGGCTCCTGGTTAGGTTCTTTCGGAACACCTTGGCATCGAAATCGGAGTCCACAGCCATGGAAGATGAAGAAGAATCGCCGGAGCACTTGACTGAGAGAGGCCTCCGGCATCGAAGATTTACAATATTGGGGAGATTCTCCAGCAAGGCAAGGTCCGATCGCGTAGAAGGGAGACGGCAGAGGTGGTGGGGAGCGACGGCCATCGGAGCTGGAGACGGAGGAGCAAGTCAGCAGAATGGGCGTAGGAAGTTAGGAAGTTTGGCTTGGGACTCATTATATATCCGACGACCTCTGACACTCGAGTAACTCCATGAATTTGAATTTCTGAAATCATTAAATCACTTTATTAGAAAATATATATATTCCATTACAAAACTCCAATAAATTAATAGTAATTAATAATTAAGGTTCTCCATATATATCTCTCAGATCCATATTTTAAGACAAACAAGTACTATACAATGTAAGTTTTAGAGAAAATGACAAAAAAATATCTAAAAAATGATAAATAGAAAAATAGAAAAATTACTAACAATAAATTAAACATTATCAACTATGAATTAAAAATTATTAACACAATATCTTAATTTGATATTTATCATTTTTTATAATTTTTTCTGTTATTTTTCTTATGTTTTATTGTATACTACTATATAATGTATGTTTACATCAATTACTAATTAAAAATTAGTACCTCAAATTGGATAAGCTTCAAGGAAAGGATTTTTAAGCTTTATGTAGAAAAAATGGTAATAATTAAATATACTCTCCCATCCTATATAATTTTCCGTATTTTAAAAATACTATTTTTTTTTTATTTTTAACTTTCATCTCTTAATTATATTTTGGAAGGTTGTTAATTTTTTTTTTACATTTGATCATCTTTAATTTTTTAATATTATAATAATTATTAATAGAATCTTATAATTTTAGTTATATCTTATAATCAGTGAGAAAGAAGAGTTGAGTTAGACAATTAATATAAAAGTTTCTTTAATAGAAAAAGTTAATATAGATAATAAAAAATGTGTTTATATCTTATAAGGATATATGTTTAATTTTTATTATTATTGTAAGGGTTTATTTAGTAAGTGATTTCATAAATTTTTTATAAGTATTTTCTGAATTTTAGAGTTGTGCTATGATCTACTACTAGTATTAAATTTATCTAAATTTTTTGTATAAAAAATATCTTCAATATAAAATTCGGTTGAATCTCTCAATGGCTTGAAGTTAAAATTGTCTATAGGATCTTATTTAAAAAAAGATAGAATAGTATTTATTACTAGTGTTTAATTAAAATATGTAGAATGTGTTGAATTTGTAGGTATGTAGAGACATGACCGAGGCTGTTGGCGCATTTTGCGCGGGGGAAATTACGAGCGAAACAACGTCGTTTTGCTGAAGGGACGGATCATCCAGCACTTTTAGGAAACTAATTTAACTGCCGGTCCCGCCTTCATTCCCACGCGTCTTCTCTTTTTAGGGCCTAAACACGTGTCTTCTTTAAATTCAATAATTCGATCTCATTTATGCATGCATTTCAGGATTCACATGGTAAAACTGCTAGAAATGAAATAGGATGATGTCATCTGCTATGTGAGATTCATCTTATCATTTTTTTTCCGATACAAATTAATTTTATATTAATTTTATCATTTTATTCATCTGTTTCTATTTTGACTTCTTTTGTCCTCCTGGTACATTGGATGCATTTAATTTTTTCGAATTTTTTTAGAATTGTGGGAGCCATGAAGGAATGAACCCATCAAATTTGGGTTCAGACCCTCCTCGTCCAAGGGTTCATTTAAAAACAATCCATTTAGAACTTTTGATACTTTCTAAATCAACCCATACTCCTCATTTTCTTTAAATTTAAGAGTTGACTCAATTAATTTACACACTATTTTCAACCAAATAAAAGTTTTATCCATCTCATTACTTAATTAATTTAAATAGATTAAAATATTAAATAAATTATTTAATTATAACAAATACAATATAATATCCTAAAAATACATATATATAACATTAAATTATAATCAGTATATAAATTAGACAAATTGATTTATAAAAATAATAAATATTAAAAATAAAATAGATTAAAATATTATATTTATAATAAAAACAAACTATCTAATTAATTATCTTTTTTATTTGAGACCAAGGGAGCATAAATTAAATACCAAATATTACATTACCACAAACTCCTTGTCTAGTTCCAAACAAGAAGTAAGGTATTTCAAGTTTTTGACTAGTTCAAGATCTGAGTTAGTCAGTTTGTTTTCCCCCCTCTAATTCTCCCTTCATTTCAATGAAATCGGCCGCCTTGATCTAGTCTTTCAGACACTCCTTTCCTATCTACAATACTTCAACATGAAATTTCACTTAAAGAAAGTTTGAATTCTCCCCACTTCACCCAAACCCAATCATAATAATTGTTAATAGTATTATATAAACAATATTCTAAGATAGACTAGATTCCTGATACATCTGAAATTATCTTGTAATGATATTTTATAATTGTCTGCGCCAAAAGTCATGGTGACATGTTTGAAACCAGGACAGTCAGAAGAATTATTCAGGAAAAAAAACATAAGGAGAAAGGTATGGAATCTAAGGTGATTCGTTTGATTATTTAAAGTAAACTATTTTGACTATGACCCAAACAAAACAAAACAAAAAACCTTAGTTTGACTCATGCACAATTATATGTTAATTCTATAGATATGAAAAAAGCCCTTCTTTGTTTTTAACAAAGGCCCCATATAAGTTAATCCATAGAAAATCAATGCAAAGTTTAACAAAAAAAAATCATTCACATGTTTTTTTATATTATGTTTTAGATCATATTATTATATATGTAATTTAAAATTTTGTAATTTTTATTGCGTGTCAAAGTGAGGTTAAAACAGGGCTACAAGGTGAGCATGTAAAAGACAATAATTAGTACGAAAAGGCCTGACAAGATACATCGTATCCAGTTTACATTTATTACAGCTAAATGACTCACAAAGCTTCCTAAAAACTAAACAAGATCGACTGAACCATAGCATCCCTCTGAAACAACCACCATGAAGAACTTCGTTAAAATTCTACGTTCATTACCAACTTTTGCCTTCTGGAAGATGCAAATCTTGCTAATTTACCCATCACTGATTTCAATGATTTTATGGAGAGCAGTTTTTTTATATATATTCAAAGACTTGAACTTGAGAACTACGATTATGTGGGTGGTGACTTGTGATGTGGGGCCATCATATCCGCTTGTGTGGAGGTTGGCTCTCTGGCTAATTCTGAAAGATATCCATGGATAAACATCAAAACTACTCAAATTCCGATTTAACATTGATCACTCATAGACTCATAGTCATATACGGAAAATCTTCCTTCCTTCTATGTTCTAACCATGGAGGGTTTCTCCCTGCAATCACTGACCCTGACATCCATTCCTTCTTCTTTATCACAAGGATCGCTTTTGGAGAAACCTTCCGGTTATGTCAAGCTTTTCAAACACTCCGATTTGACCAAGTACCCATGTACCACAAATGACTCCAAGCTCAAAGTTCGTAGCATTCGAGCTCAAGCTTCGGGTGAATTACTATCCTCCCTCATTTATTTCATCAAATCGGTATTATCTCCCAAAAATGTTTTACTCTCTGTGCGTCATTGATCCTTATGAACTTGTTTTAGGTTCAACAACATTCAGTCCAAATACCGCAGAGGCCGTTCCTGGGAAAACAGATTCCAAGGATGACAACGTAGTATTTGTTGCCGGGGCTACTGGTAGAGTTGGTTTACGAACTGTGAGGTACACTTTCTAAATGGACATTTCAACTTTCAGATAAATTTTAGGACCAAATTTGCAAAATGCTCAGTGTTGCTTAATTCAGGGAGCTAATAAAGCTTGGCTTCCGAGTGAGAGCTGGAGTGAGAAATGCTCAGAGAGCGGAATCACTAGTGCAGGTAAATTTTCTGGTGTAGAAGAGAGTGATTTAATGGTCTTTTCTTAGAATATGTTAACATACGCAGAGTGTTAAACAGTTGAGACTTGATGCTGCAAATGCAAGTGAAGGGAGTCAACGTAAGTAAAAAAATGCTTTGAAATTTTCATCTTAGTACTGAGTCAAGGAATGCTGCTATATTAAATAACAGGTTATTTTTGGCGTTTAGACCAGCTGTAGAAATGATTGAACTAGTAGAATGTGATTTGGAGAGAAGAGATGGGATTGCATCGGCATTAGGGAATGCATCGACCGTAATATGCTGCATTGGTGCCAGTGAGAAGGAAGTTTTTGACATCACTGGACCCTATCGTATAGATTATCTAGCTACCAAAAACCTAGTCGATGCCGGTATAAGAATTTTCATTATTTCTGTACTTGCCAGCTTCATTGTTTGATTCAACCTGATCCAAGCAGTTAAATATTTACCAGTTTTTGCCATTTTGTTGATTATTTTTTTATCTGCAATCAGTTGAGTTACATTATTAAAAATGTTGAAATCAGTTTTTCTCTTCAATAAATCTTGCAGCAACTGTTGCCAAAGTAAATCACTTCATATTAGTTTCTTCTTTGGGAACAAACAAATTTGGCTTTCCTGCGTCTATTCTCAAGTGAGTAAAGTTTTTAATCTTATCTGACTCTTGCAATTTGCATGATGTAGTTCATAGCCAAGTGGTGATAAAGTCTTGGATATAAAGCTGTATAGATATTTTTGAGTAGTTCAACTGATTCTTAATTCTTCCTCTGAAGTTTGTTTTGGGGAGTTCTATTTTGGAAAAGGAAGGCAGAAGAGGCATTAATAGCCAGTGGACTTCCATACACAGTGAGTCATTATGACACTAATTGCATCAAGTGCAGAGTTCTATGTTCTAATTACTACACTTGTTCAGATAGTGAGACCTGGAGGCATGGAACGGCCTACCGATGCTTTCAAGGAAACTCATAATATAACCCTTTCAACAGAAGATACTTTATTTGGTGGTCTGGTGTCAAATCTTCAGGTATTCATCATGTAAAATCGTTTCGTGCGTTTGCTATTTATTTATGATAGATAGCTGGAAATTCTAACTATTCTTCTTTCTATCTTAAAAATATCATAATATTGTAGCCAACAGTGAGCTTTGACCTCTTTATGCGATGCAACATACTGGAATGTAGAGGTTTCTAGTGGATTGAATAATAAGCTTTAGTTTTGTTATCTAATCCATACCTTTTGATTTCTTTCCTGCACGTACAGAACAAATTATCTGCATCAGATTTGTAACTTTATTCAGGATGCCGAGTTCTTTATACGCTTGAATTCTGAATGTAGATATATGAAGTTTTAAATTTTGCTGCTTCTGAATACGATATACATGCTGTTATTATTGATCTTTTATGTGAATTACATTAATCAACGTATATTAATTTATTGCAGATTGCGGAACTCATGGCAGTAATGGCCAAGAATCGTGATCTTTCGTATTGCAAAATAGTGGAGGCAATTGCTGAGACCACTGCACCACTGACCCCCATGGAGGAACTTCTTGCAAAGATACCTTCTCAACGTGCTTACAATTACCCAGCCAAGGTATTACGTTCCTTGCATGGACAGATACCGCATATTAAGTTCAACCAGATCAGAAACTTAATTTTAGCATCAAATAAGCGGGTTTGGTTCCAACAGACATTAACGATTCAGTTCCTGTTTATGGATTTAATTTTGTGCTGAGATTATTATCAGTTTCTCCAGATGAAACTAATCATTTCGAATCAAAAGGATTAGATTGGATCTGAAATTTCAAAGTTCGTCCTTCACATTAGGGCTACTCATTAACCATCCTGCCTTGCCATTATCTACAAGAACTACAAGATTTTTAACCTTTTATGGGATGATTCAGACACCAGATGTTGCAGCCGTCAGTGATCCAGCACCCTCTGCTAGTGTTGTGGTAGTGGAACCCAGCATTACTACTGAGAAAGAGACTGCTCAACCAAAACCTGTGACTAAACAGCCACTTTCTCCTTATACTGCGTAAGCCATATTACTCATCTTGCCTTTGATAAGATATTTTAAGTATTATTCAGGGAGAATTTGTTAAGCTCTCGATAGCCAATGAAGAACTCTAGTGAATCTCTCAATAGCTAGTCCCACTTAGTAGAATAAGACTTCTTGTTGTTTAGTGAGAATCTGCTAACTTCTGATGTTCTTTACTATTGAAAATCATAAGGAATAGTGCTACACTGTTCTCTGTTCTCCATGCGGCAATGCATATAGAATATATAAGAACAATATTGTCAGCCACCCTTCTCTTTTGTTTTTGATAATATTGAGAAGGAAGCAACTTAGGCAGAGGCAGGGGAGGGACTTCAAATATGGCATTTTGGTATTCTGCTCGTTTGCTCTATTGTGCATTCAGAAGATTCAGTAGTTTCATCTGTCTTTTTTCTTTAAAATTAGTGATATAACTCTCTTATATGTAGTTTCATGTTGTTGTCTGATAACAGAGTTAAGGCTCCTGGGGACTGTAAGCCCAATGACATGAATTTTTTATTTAATTTTTCAGTTATGAGGATTTAAAACCACCATCATCCCCTTCTCCACTGAAGCCTGATGCAGTGCCTAAACCTAAACCCAGTGCTTCTGATACTCCAAGTAGCGTTCAAGAAAAGGATGGCATTTCTCAGGCATCTGCCATAGCAGAACCGGTAGCAGAGTCTCGCTCTCCATATGCCGCGTAAGTCGCTATATATAAATACATTTCTCAAATTTTAATGCTCACAGTTGTGGTTTTTTACTTACAAGTTTATCGTTTGGGCAGCTATGAGGATTTGAAGCCTCCCACTTCGCCAAGCCCAACACCAAGCACTTCCAGTGATAAACCTCTTGCTGCGTCAACGATGGATTCTGCACCCCAACCTCCAGTACCTGAAATAACTACATCTACCACTTTCACCGAACCTGGTCCTTCTCAGGATTCAGAATCTTCTTATTCTCCCTACCCTGCGTAAGTCTAATTTCATTCTTGTCGTTATCGGTCCAGCCATACTTCAACTTGTCTGTTTTCCCCCACATTATGCCTACTCTCAGGTTGGCTCTTAGATGTCTTGAAAAATCTCAGTTTGATTTTCTTCTTTACGTTCCTATTCTCTAAGACCTGATGCTATGTTTGCAGATACCCTGACTTGAAGCCTCCTTCTTCATCATCCCGGAGGGCACCTGGTGGATCAAGCTCATTGGTGCCTGAGATTGATTCAGGTAATGGCCCAGCAGCTCAGCTACCAGTAGCAGATAAACCAAGTGATGAACAAAATCTTAATGAACCAAAGCCAAGACCACTTTCTCCTTATACCATGTGAGTTTCTTCTCGCTTCAAGAGACTTCTCTTACTTTATCCATATCCTCTGTTTTCCTAATGTGTATACATAAAACATGCAGGTATGAAGAGATGAAGCCTCCTGCGACACCATCGCCTTCCCCGAAGAATCATAGTAATTAAACAGACAATGAAGCAGGTAAGGTTATAGTTCAAAAAATCACATAGGGAGTGACTGAAATGGAAGAGTGGAAACAACATGAATGTATAATCATTTCTTCGAGAAGTTAATTATTACTGGATGACCTTTTCTGGCGGAAGTGAGCTACAAGGATTATTGTTTGACATGTAAAACGCAGCAAATTCAGTTTGTTTGTTTTTGTTTTTTAACCATCTCAATGAGTATATATTTCAGCTTAATCAATCCTGGGAGTTAAGCTTATTTGTTATCATATTCATTTGCTTTGTCGATAATTACGGAATGTCTCTGTTTTTCGCTGATAATCATATCCAAGCTTTAAAATCTAACTTCCGCAATTTTTTTTTTTTTTACGAAAAAAATGCAAATAGTCATGCTGCTCCACCGTCAAGAGATGTCCTCCATTTATTTTTATACGTTTTTTTTGGCCAATCACTTTTCATAAGTTTTTTATTAAATAAAAAAAATGCTCCACATACCACTCCTAAAATTGAAGATTTAACCTCTGTTATCAAAACATATAGTGGGTCAATTCAAAGTAATTTACACTTAACCAAACTCACTGAGTAACTCTAATAATTTATGGAGATTAATTTGGAAAATTTAAAATATAAAAATTAAATTAAAAATAAATGGACAGTACGAGTACTAGAAGCTGAATTTTCCTATATAATTTTAAGATCATTTTTCATTTTTATGCCTTTTTTTTTTTTGCCCATAAAATATACCGCATGAAAAAAATAAATCACTATATCTCACCTTACACATCGTCAAGATTCAAGAACCATTTCACGACTTGCAATTTATTAGCAAAAACGGTTGACAGTTAAACCTCACATGCAGCCATCAACAGTAGGTTCTCCTTAGTCTGGCGGGAATTTCTACTCGTAACTTCGCCAGGTTGCTTCTATCGTAATTTCCCCAGTTCTCCACTTTCTCCAAATCACCGAATTTAATCAAATCGTTTTTCAATTTTCACCCATTTCAGTTTTGTTGAAGTTCTTTTACACGAAGGCCATTGGTTTCACCGTTTACGTTAGCACGTAATATCGTTCTTTCTCGTCTGATTTGTTAGTGGTTATGGAGGACAATCAGAGCAGCGACGAAGATTACCAACACTCCGATCAGGGGTCCGTGGACGACCTTGAAAATGCGGAGGACCCCGATTCTAAGTTGGTCACCGGCACTTCCAAGGGTTCCACGATTATGGTAATCGGAATTTGATCATCTTGGTTTCTTGTTGCTCCAGCATTTGTGGAGCGAGTGGATCAGGGAATCAGGATTTTCTTTCTTTCTTTCTTCTTTCTTTTTATTCCTTAACGGCTCACGTTTGGCTTTGCTGTTCTTTTCAATGATATGAAAAGCATTTTGGGTCGCTTTTCTTCGGAAAATATTGTGTGTGTGTTGTGTGTATATATTTGCTCATTTGAACCTTGGTTGTAATCTTCGGGGTTTTTCATTCTATTGGTTTTCTGCATAATCTTATTCTGAAGTTTTGTGGGGCTAAGGATTTTTCCCTAAGACTACACCTTTATGTATTATAATGACTGTTTTTTTTTTCCAAATGCTTTGGAACATTCAGGTGATTAGAAAGGAAACACTTGTAACCGCACAGGTAAATTAAGAAAACGCACGACATAGTTGAGCTGTTTGTTGTGTTTATCATTGAGATAAATGGTACTTTTAGGTTTTGCTAAGATTTCTCTGTTCACATGCATGTAGGAAGAGGATTTAAGCAGAATAATGTCATTGCTATCAGTGAAAGAAAAGCATCAGGCACGTATGCTTCTTATTTTTCATAGGTGGGATATGGAGAATTTATCTGCGAAGTTTGTGGAAAAGGGGAAACCATTACTCTATGCTGAAGCTGGTGTTAGTGAAGAAGAACACCGTGATTCAGCTTCATCAGGTGCTTCTTCAATGATGTGTGGAAACTGCCATGAGAATGTTCCCTGTGATCAAGCAACAAGAATGGACTGTGGCCACTGTTTTTGCAACGACTGTGAGTATTTGGTTGTTCTGTTATTCCCAACTTCTCTTAAGGATTATGACGGATTGCACCTACTTTTACAGGTTGGAGAGAACATTTCATTGTCAAGATAAATGAAGGTCAAAGTAAACACATAAGATGCATGGAACACAAATGCAATTATTATTGCAATGAGGATGTTGTAAGGAAACTAGTGAGCGAAGAGAGCAGCGAGATAGCAGAGAAATTCGAACGTTTTCTTCTTGAATCCTACATTGAAGACAATAAAAGAGCAAAGTGGTGCCCCAGCACTCCTCACTGTGGGAATGCAATCTATGTTGAGGATGATGATGATACATTATGTGAGGTGGAATGTTCATGCGGTTTGCAATTCTGTTTTAGTTGTCTGTCAGAACCACATTCCCCTTGTTCATGTTTGATGAGGGAACTTTGGGTTGAAAAGTGTGTTGGTGAATATGATGCCGCTTGGATAAAAAATGACACAAGACCTTGTCCAAAATGCAACATATCAGGGAAAATGATCGGTGGTTGTAACACGGTTACATGTATTTTTGGCCAAACATTTTGGTGAGCATTCTTCCTCTTTCCTACGACATGCAATTTCATTCAACTTTCTTATTGGTTTAGCTTCAGAAAAGAACTTTTGGGCTTTATGAGACAGAACCCTCCCACATATTTAATACTATGTTGTCTGTCTAAGCTGACATGAACTTTCCGCCTTGATGGTGCAGTTGGCTGGGTGCCAGAGCCAAAACAGCTATGGAGGCCAAGCGTGAAGAAAGCCATCATGGGCACTATTATGATCGTTATAAAGCTCATATGGAGTCCTTAGATAAAGAAAGGAAATTGAGAGAATCTATAGTAAAGAAGGGGATGGACTATTCTATTTCTACCCACGGAGACTATCGCTGGCTAAATGATGGAGTCTCCACACTTGTGAGGTCTAGGCGAGTCCTATCATATTCATATCCGTTTGAACTCTATATGTTTGAAGAGGAGCCATTTAAACATGAAATCTCGGACGAGGAAAGGGAAATAAAATACAGCTTATTCAAGGATCATCAGGAGCAGCTTGAGGCAAAAGTTGAGAAGCTCTCTGAAATTTTGAAAATGTCCTTTGAAAGCAGTAACGAGGTTTCGGATGATATAAGGATGCAGGTTATCAATTTGTCAGCAGTTATTAACAAGTTTTGTGAGGGAATGTAAGTGCTTCTTCTGTAAATTACATCATCCGCTTTCACTTTTGACACTAACGATTGTGATTTTTGTTTTAATGAAGGTATGAGTTCATCCAGAATGACTTGTTGGGTTCTCTCTCACATGGCACTCATCACAGGATAGCTCCATACAAGTTATCGAAGCAACAGTGAGTGAAGTAGGAATCTTGTATATACAGCAGAACTTTACACCCTTCTGATTCTTGTGTATCACACAACTTGATCACTCTGTGTAATGGATATTAATTACACACATTTTGTTAAGGTGACAAAGTTTGTCTCTACTTTTGAGAATCATAGACTAAGATCAAAACTCACGTAGGACAGTACAAGTGGTGCAAATTAAAATACTACGAGTTGTAATATAATTCACTTCTCTTTTGTATACTTAAATATTTTATGAATATTATATATTATTAGAAAGAATATATTCCAGAAGTGTGATGAGCGAAGGAAAAAGATGATAGATCATAAACTGATTTGATGTAGCCAACTTGCATTGAGAATCATCATGCTCAAACGGATGGCTAGCAACGAGCATATTCATGCCAATTATAAATTGAGCAGACAAAAACAAAAAAGATTCTCTTTACTCACTGCTAGCCAATCTTAATTGATATATAAACTCATTCCTATTCAATCTCACATGTCAAATCTTATTACTTACAAATAAGGTAATAAAGAGAACACTTCTCATGAGATAAAAACCAAGCTTGATGGAAAAGTTATTCCCTCGAAGCTTGCTAGCCATCCATAACGTCCTTTCTGTACACTTCACATATTCAGTGGTAGAGATGATAAGTATACAACAATTTGCAGATTTTCACTAAAGCATACGATTTCCAATCTACGCCTTTTTATCTATAATATGATATCCCGTTGAGAATGAGAACTCCAGGTAATGGTGCAGAAAGTAAAGGAATAATTATCAACATGTTCCTTCTAGAAAGCTCTAAAACTAAGAACAATTGGGGATTAGTGATTACGATGAAAACTACATCAAGCATTATTCGACCACAACTTTATCATAATCCCTCGTTATGGGTGTGTAAAACAACTCTAGAGTAAAAGAGAAGAAGATTTATTGATTGAGGGGGTAAGTGCTGCATGAGCCTTGATAGCTAATGAACCTAACTCTTTAAGTGAGAGTGGGATGTGAGATTTAGAAAGTGGAAGGAGAAAATATACCTGACCCACTTGAAGGTCTTCACTTGGAGCCACATGAGGCAATAGTGAGCCTATGTACATAGAATCTGAGCTGCAGATGTAGCAGTTTGGGTTCTGAGACAGAACATGCTCTGCTTTCAATGGTTGCTTCCATTGTTGGAGCTTACCATCAAAATGAACTATGTTCACTGTGAATTTCCAGCTAAGGTTTCCACCTTTGTTCTTGCATTGAGAAGAAGCAGAAGTGCCCATCTGGGTATGAGTGAAACAGAGATAATAGAGATGATAAGATAGTTCTTTGGAGGTGGATTTGGATGTGACGAGTTCATGTGTGCGTGTGTGTGTGTGTGTGTATATATAGTAGTGAAGAGGACAAAAGTGGCCTTTCATGTGAAATTTCAGGTTCAGTGAATGTTTGTACCAATGAAGATGTGCAGATGGGAGGATTTTGAAGTTGAAAATTTTGACTTTGGAACATTCCTGCCTCTTCCTGATATATGTTATTATCTAGTAAAGGGCTGGAAAGGGCTTTATAGTAAATAATATGGAAGTTAGTTAGAAGAGAGAGAGAGGATGAGGTGTCCAGAGAGGGATTATATAGCTGTACTCACCCATTCTGTTATTTTTCTGTGAATGAATTATCTTATCTGCTTCCTTTCGGTTATCACTGCTAACAAGGGTATCAGAGCCCTCTATCTGGCCAATGGCACCGCCGGATACACGGTCCACCGATCGTATGAATGAATTGGAGAGTCGAATGGAGATACATCAAACTTCTGTGAATAATCGCCTGGAGCAACATACGCAAGATATACTAGAATTGAAGCAAGCTGTGGGTCGCATTGAAGACTTCATGAAAAACCTGAATGAGAAATTGACGTTAAATGGAGCTGCTGCTGGGAAACAACCTATTGCAGGTAACGGTGGTAATGGAGGAATTGACGGTGGTTCTTCTTCGGCAAATCGGGCTCCCACTTTTGGGTCCTTCCATGAACTGAACAATCAATCTTCTACATACTCCATTCAAACTAAACAGAGTCGCGTAGATTTTCCTCGTTTCGATGGTACTGATTTTCGGGGGTGGGCCTATCGTTGCCGGCAGTTTTTTGAAGTTGATGGAACTCCTCCTGAACATCGTATTCGTCTTTTGAGCATTCATTTGGAGGGACATGCTTTGAGATGGCATCAGACCTTTATGCGCCGACGGTCGTTTTCCGAAGTAAGCTGGGAAGATTATTTCCGGCATCTCGAAGTTAAGTTTGCTGATGTCCGTGATGAGCATCCTTTGATTGCTCTCAAGAAGCTCCAGCAAGCCGACGGTGTTGTTGCTGATTATGAACAGCAATTCGATGAGCTACTATCGGAGGTCGATATTCCTGAAGTCGTCGCTGTCAATCTTTTCATCGGTGGGCTGCGACCTGATATACAACAGTTCGTCCTTAATTTTGCTCCCTCTACATTGGCCAAGGCATCCTGTTCTGCGAGATTACAGGAGGCTACGATTAAAGCTATCCATGCGCACGCTCCTACTTATCGCCGAGCATCACACCAATCTTCTTGGGCCAATGCATCTGGTTCTAAAGCATCAACAGTACTGGGCTCTTCAATTGGGCTTCCTTCAGGTGGTCCAAAACTTTCAGACCAACCTCCATCTAAGTCCAGTGCATCATTGCTTCCCTCTTTGTCGTCCTCTAACACATCTGTATCAAAACCCACCAGGCACTTATCCAAACGAGAGATGGATGACCGGCGTCGGAAGGGGCTCTGTTATTGGTGCCCTGAGAAATATTCCAGTGGCCATCGTTGTCAGGATTCTCATTTGTTTGCCTTGGTGATTCAGGAGGACGATGAACATTTTGAAGACGCCATCGGTGCTCCTCAGGCGACGGTGGATGGGTCGATTAATGCTATTGAAGGGGGTGCACAGGCTGCTACTTTGAAAATACTGGGGCGTATCAAGAATCAGCAGATTATTATATTAGTTGACACAGGGAGTACTCACAATGTCATTGATATTTCAATGGTTAAACGCCTAAATCTAAAGATCCAAGACTGCTCTGCTCTTCGGCTGGCTGTGGCTGATTCTCGCCAAGTTTGTATCTCCAAATGTTGTCGTGGTCTTGTGTGGGAAATGGAAGGAGTAACTTTCACCTCTGATTTTCTGGTCATGAAAATAGGAGGATATGATGCTATTTTGGGAGTGCAGTGGCTTAGGACATTGGGACGTTTTACGATGGATATGGAGCTACACTCCTTCGAGTTTCAATACAAGGGCAAATGGGTTAAGTTAACCGGAATTGGTGCTCGGAATCCTATAATTCCTGAGGAAGTCAGAATTCTCAGAGACCTTTTGATAGCTAATCAGTTGTACTTACTTCATGCTCCTTCACAACTACAAATCAATCTCAATTCACCAACGCCTCTACTGGGTAGACAACAGTCTGAGTTGCAAACCTTGCTCAACACATATGAGGATGTTTTTGCTGAACCCAAAGGTCTCCCTCCAGTAAGAAAGTTTGATCATACAATTCCTCTCCTTGATGCTCGGCCTATATGTTGTAAGCCATATCGATATGGTCCTGTTCAAAAGACTGAAATTGAAAATCAGATTCAACAAATGTTGGCTAATGGTATTATTCGTGAAAGTTGTAGTGCATTTGCAGCCCCAGTGGTTTTGGTGCAGAAGAAAGAAGGCACCTGGAGATTTTGTGTTGATTACCGGAAGTTAAATGAAGCTACTATAAAAAATAAGTTTCCTATACCTGTCATTGAAGAACTTTTGGATGAATTAACTGGTGCTCATTATTTTACAAAACTTGATCTACGTGCCGGATATCATCAGATTAGAATGAAAGAGGAGGATATCATTAAGACCGCTTTTCGTACTCATGAGGGATTATATGAATTTCTGGTGATGCCTTTTGGATTAACAAACGCTCCTGCTACTTTCCAAGGCCTCATGAATTCTGTATTTAAGGCTTTTCTTCGGAAATTTGTCTTGGTTTTTTTTGATGACATATTAATCTATAGTAAGGATTGGCCGACTCATTTGCAGCATTTGGCCATTATCCTTGACACCCTGCGGCACCATCAATTATTTGCTAAAGTTTCTAAATGCATCTTTGCTGCTACTCAGATTGATTACTTGGGGCACATTATTTCTGCGAAGGGGGTTCAAGCTGATCCTAGGAAGTTGGATGCTGTTGCTTCTTGGCCTATACCTACGTCCCTCCGAGAGTTACGTGGATTCCTTGGTCTCACTGGGTATTACCGTCGTTTTATTCGTAATTATGGATCCATTAGTCGCCCTCTTACTGATTTATTAAAGAAAAGTTCTGCATTTGTGTGGACTTCTGAGGCTGCTGTTTCCTTCGTTGCTCTTAAAGAGGCTATGATGTCTCCTCCAGTTTTGGCACTACCTAATTTTACGGAGACATTTGTTATTGAGACTGATGCTTCAGGTATGGGATTGGGGGCTGTTTTATCTCAGGGTGGACATCCATTGGCCTTTGCTAGCAAATCTTTACCTCCCAAAAAGAAACCATTATCAGCTTATGAGCGGGAAATTCTTGCTATTATTTTTGCTGTCAAGCAGTGGCGTTCTTATTTGTGGGGGCGAAAATTCATTATCAAGACAGATCATCTTCCTTTAAAACATTTATTGGAACAGCGTGATTTAAGTCAGGAGCAGTTTAAATGGTTACACAAGTTGTGGGGGTTACATTATGAGATTGTGTATCGCAAGGGCAGCGATAATTTAGCTGCTGATGCTCTTTCACGCAGGCCAGAAACTTCTTCCTTTGCTTTAGCAGTTCCTATTTCGCCCCTTATTGACAGGGTACGGGCCTCTTGGTTATCGGATGACCATATACAGCAGCTCCTTAAGGAATTGGATCAGGATCCCCTATCACATTCTCACTATACTTGGCATAATCAATTGCTGAAAAGGAATGGCAGGTTGGTGGTTGGCCGAGACACAGTCTTACGTCAGGATTTGCTTACTTATTTCCATGCTGATGGTATTGGGGGCCATTCAGGTATACATCCTACTTTTAAGAGACTTGGTTCTTTCTTTTATTGGAAGGGTATGAAGAAGGATATTCGAGAATTTGTGCGTGCATGCACTGTGTGTCAACGTTTTAAACCTGAACTTGTCACTTCTCCAGGTCTCCTCCAACCTCTTCCTATACCTGAATATGTTTGGTCTGAATTATCTATGGATTTTATTAGTGGCCTTCCCAAATCTTATACTAAGACTGTTATTTTGGTTGTTGTTGATCGGCTGTCCAAGGCTGCTCATTTTATGGCTTTGGGACATCCTTTTACTGCAGTAGATGTTGCTCAGATTTTCATGGATAACATTGTTAAACTGCATGGGTTTCCTAAATCCATTGTTACAGATAGGGACCCTATATTTTGTGGTAAATTCTGGAAAGAGCTTTTCCGCTTATATAATGTCAATTTGCATTATTCTTCTGCTTATCATCCTCAAACGGATGGACAAACTGAAGTTCTTAATAGGTGCTTGGAGTGTTATCTCCGATGTATGACAGGGGATTTTCCAAAAAAATGGGTCAATTGGTTACCATTGGCTGAATTATGGTATAACACTACTTATCACTCTGCTATTGGTATGTCTCCTTTTGAGGCTGTTTATGGGATTGCTCCTCCTATTCATTTACCATATATAGCAGGCGACTCTACTAATGATTTGGTTGATAGGACTTGCTTGTCTAGAGAGCTGGTTATTCAGTTTTTAAAGCAACATTTGTTGAAGGCTCAACACCGCATGGTGCAACAGGCTAATAAAAATAGGACTGAACGCCATTTTGCTGTTGGGGACATTGTTTACCTTAAGCTGCATCCCTTTCGCAAGAATTTGCTTAATAATTCTTCCCTTCACAAATTAGCAGCTCGGTATTTTGGCCCAATGGAAATTGTCTCAACCTGAAGATGCTACTTGGGAGGATTTGTCTGCTATTCAACATCAGTTTCCTCATTTTCCTACAACTGCACCTCCTGCTCATACCATCCTTGTGGACAAGGATCCTTTTTAGAGGAGGGGAGTATTGATATATGTTATTATCTAGTAAAGGGCTGGAAAGGGCTTTATAGTAAATAATATGGAAGTTAGTTAGAAGAGAGAGAGAGGATGAGGTGTCCAGAGAGGGATTATATAGCTGTACTCACCCATTCTGTTATTTTTCTGTGAATGAATTATCTTATCTGCTTCCTTTCGGTTATCACTGCTAACACTTCCTTTTGTTAATGTGGGCCTTTGTTAGCATATTCTTTTGGGTCTCTCAAATAGATTTGTTCCATGATTCTAGTTTTTAGAAATAATTATCTCTAAATCAATCTAAACATTTCCAGAAAAAGAAAAAAAATAATTTAGTGTGATTTTGAGTTCTACTGATTTTATGTTAAGTTGTTGATAAAGTTAACCACGTTCACGTGAATCAGCTTTCTCTAACATTGAATATCAGTGGTAGATATGAAAACTTAGTATGCAAAAGCAATAGGACCCCACAAACCATATTGCAAATCTCAATCTCTCTCTCACATACTGGAATATCTCATTATATCTTAAGAAATTGTCATACGCTTTCGATGACATTTACTAGATCTTTCTCAATTGTTCAAGGCCTATTAAGTTAATATTTATGGACTCAAACTCATACGAGTCACAATTAATGAAAAAAATCCTACAAATAACATGGTTAACACTTTCAATTCCAACCATCAGAGATGTTGGATCTCAGCATTTTAGTTTCCTAGCTGCCAACTTCCTCCTGTCCTCTGGTTGTACTCTGCATATTGTTGATGCCTCCTATCTCCTTTCTTGATGACTCAATTCAACTTCATGTTAAAATTCCAACTTCAAACTCAGAGAGACACATGGAAAATCAGAATTGTTGAGAAGATTTTTGTGCTTAACTGAAAATGATTTTCTTAAGACGCAGTAGGCAGCAGAAGCAGTTGAATTAGCAGTAGAAGGTGTGTGAGAATGAGCCAGAGCTGCATTAGCCTTGATGGCCAGAACACACAAATAATGAAGCGAAAGTGTTGCTTGGGATTTAGAGAGAGGCAATAGAAAGTAACTATGTCCTAATTGAAGCTCTTCACTGGGACCCACACTAGGAATCAGAGACCCTACATACATGGATTCTGAGCTGCACATGAAACAGTTTGGGTTCTGAGACAGAACATGCTTTGCCTTCTTCGGTTCCTTCAGTTGTTGCAGCTTACACTCCAAATCTATCATGTTCACGCTGGATTTCCAAACTGAATTTTCCTCCTTTGCTTGTGTATTGAGAAGATGCACGATTACCCATATGGAATCACTCGCTAATTTTTCTTCTTTATCGATCTCAAATCAAGGATGCTTTCTCTGTTTTAAAAAATGGAAACAGAACCAGTGAAGAAGAGGAATGTGATTTCTTGTGGTTTTGGATGGTTAGTTTAGGAGGGATTTATGGTATTTATAGAGTGATAAACAAAGAGAAGATGACATGAATCTAGAGACAAAACAGCACCGCGTAAGGATTATGATGTTGACATTGGGACATTATTGCTCTTCCCCATAAGTAAGTGTGTGTGTGTGTGTGTGTGTGAGTTTAGGTGGTTCGGCAACAGTCTCACCTAAAATAACAAAACTGTATACTTTCATGTCAAACTGGTTTATGTTAGTGTGTGGGTCACTTGAAGTCAGAGCTCCACATTGGCAAGTTAACTCGGACTTTGAATACTATTCAGATGAAGCTTGAATAACAGCTAAAAGTATGAGCTTACGTGCACGATGGAACTCAACCTCTCGTTTATAAAAGAATTTCATGGCTATCACTATCAATTATAAAGTCATTGACATGTTATAAGTTAAATAGGGGGAGGGTGTCTGCTACCCCTTGTGCTTAAATTTAGGCAAATTTCTAGATATTTTTATCTTATTTTTTAATTATTAGATCCTATATAAAATGAGTGAATTTTTTATATTTCAATATTTTATAAGTAAAAAATTATACAATTATCAATTTTTTTATAATTTTTAAACATCTAATATTTTAAATTAAAAATAAACTATATAAGATTGAAAAATTGGAAACAACAATAAAATCTAATTGACTGAGTTAAAAATTGGAAAGAATAAAATAAATTATATAAAATTTGAGAAGTGACACATAGTTGATAATAATTCAAGAAAAAGTAAATTTAAATATTATTCATCCAATTTTACATATAAAATTTAGTTTATAATAAAATTTGTATTATATTATACTATAAATTAAATATAATATTTAAGACAAGATGAATACTTAATGTTGTGGTGCTGTGAAGCACGAGGTAAGTAGGCTTTTTCGATGGGAATTACAAGTCGTTTATGTTTTTTTTTTTGCCAAAAGTGGTTTGAAGACTAGAAAGGGAAGCCTCAAAAGTCAAAATTATGGGTCAATAATATTCTCAGTCGATTTCATTGACCCACTTCCATCAAATATTGACATTAATCAAGGATTAGTGAGGGAGGTTTCTTCTGTTGCTTTGTTATATTAATCAGAAGTGAGTTCAACATTTAATTAAGATGGATCAATTTCCGTCTGATCATATCATATCAATATTTTTTTTATTAAGAAATGGTTTAGAAACAGGACTAGCTTAATGGTCAATGCTTAAATAGGTCAACAATCTATTCAGAATAAAACCATCATATCAGGCTACCAACACAATTATAAATTTTAAGCCGTATTTGAATCTCAACATAACATTATCGTCTCTCTTAGTTAATAGCTTAATTTTGCATGAGACAAGTCTTCCTCCTAATTGTATAAAGTTTATTACAAAACTGGAAAATAAATATTATTTTAAATATAACAGTTAGATAACAATTTCACATAGTAAAAAAATTTATTAATATTATATGAAAAAATGCATTTCAATCCCATTAAATTGCCTATTTTCCTAATCATTATATTGGAATTATTACATGGGATACAAATATTATATAAATGGAAAATTATTTGATTTTTTTCCTAAGCACATGTATCCTTTAAAAAAATTCTATTTGAAATATTATAGAGCATTAAATATAGATATATCTTATAGTGAGGATTCCAACATTAATTTGTCTCATTGTGAGAGATTATCTCCTTCCGTTATACCTTGTTAATTTTTTTTATACAATAAAGTTTAAATAGATTCGGCACTGATTTCCCCATCAAGGGTAGGATACAACCCCAAGATTTAAAAAATATTTATAGAAAACTTATGAGATCGTATATCAAATGAATCCTCATAACAAAAGTAAAAATTAAACTCACGTCTTTATACGATAAGAGTCATTTTCTTGCTATATGTGACAATTCTATTGATTAATGTTGGCACATTGGAGGGGTATTCATTCAATGGGCCACAAATGAATAATTGGGGGGAAAATTGACAAGATCAGTCCTCATAACCCCAGTGCTCAAAGACTATTTATAAAAAACTTATGAAATCACTTATTAAATAAATTTTCATAACAGAATAAAAAATTAAACTCACTTCTTTATCTGATAAGAGTCATTTCCTTACCATAGGTAATAACCCTTATTGATTAATCTTTTTTTGTTAAAATTATTTTTTAGAAATAGGTTGGATTCATTTATGATATAAGGGTAGGATAAAGTTTCCCTTCTTCTTAGGCGATACTAATATCGGATAAAACGCGACGTCTATTATTCTCAGACATAAATCTATATATTTAAAAACTATGATACCTCTCTAAATATTATAATTATAATTATAATAAAATAGTACTTATTAGATATTAAACATGTTCCTTATTGATTAATATTGGCACAGTGGAGGGGTGTTCATTCAATGGGCCACAAATGAATAATTGGGCATAAAAGGGGAAATTTGACAGGATGTGAGGTCGGGCCTTAAAAGAAGTGGGAGAGAACAAGAAAAGCATGAGTGTGTTGAACCAGAAAATAACGTATGTTCATAAATTTAGTGGAGTCGAGAAAGAGATACAAGCAACATACGGAAAAAAAAAATCCGACTTTTTCTCTCTTTTGTAGGACTAGTCCATATGTGCTGATGAAGGGATAACAAATATTTTAATTTAGAACATGTTTGACTTTAAAAAAAACTATTTCATTATAGTCATTATATCTGATATTAATATTATTTAAAAAAAATAAGATTTTGTTCTACTATTAAAATTATAATTAAATTTAATCTTTCTCTAAAAAAATTTTATACTAAAAAGATTAGGTGTTTTTTTCTCTTTTGTAGAACTATATATCTACAAAACAATATTCTATTTCATTTTTTTACATCCGGCGTATATAATTTTCTCGTAAATTAGAGAATTAAGGGGTAGAGTTATAAATATTTCCAAGAATATGTTACTCATGATGCCACCAGATCATATGGAACCATGAAATTTTAATTTGGGGTTAAAAACCAGAGAAAGAAAACCATGAAACGGAACTGCTTCATGGATATCATGCATCATATATATATATATATATATATATATATATATATATATATATAAACACAGTAAGAAAATAGACTCTCTCTCTCTCTCTCTATTTTCGTGCTTAGTGATTAATTAGTGATTAGTGACGGCATAAAAATGAATTCGGGGCTGAATCAAAAAGAACAAGTGAGAAGGATATGAGTGAGACATGACAGGAGTAAGAAGCAGGAGTGGGTGGTACCACATGATTCCTGCAAAAGTGGAACAACGAATGTTTTCTGCCTTAGTTTCATTCTCGACAGTGATAACTCACACCAACATTATTACTCACGACGCACACTACACAAATTTGTGAATAAATATTAATATGAGATTTTAAATTTTAGGAGAAAATATAGGACTGTCCTTAAAAAGTTTTTAGTCATAGTCTAATTATGACATGATATTTACTGTTTTTGTAAAATTATTGACAATATTTATAATTATTTTAATTACTTTTATCAAGATATTTATTATTTTTTTAATAATTTAGTTACGAGTAATTATGTCAGATTTTGTGTTATTAACTATTTGTGTAACAAAATTAATATTTTGGTAATAATTTTAATTAATTATATTCATTATGATATTTATTATTCTCTTTAATAATTTAGTTATAAGTAATTGGGTCAAATTTTGTGTTATTGACTACTTGTGTAAAAAAATTGTCAGCCTTAGTAATAATTTTAACAATTTTTATTACGATATTTACTACTCTCTTTAACAATTTAGTTATAAGTAATTGAATTAGATTTTATGCTATTAACTACTCGTGCAACAGAATTGACAACTTTAATAATCATTTTAACTATCTTCGTTACGATATTTACTACTCTCTTTAACAATTTAGTTGCAAGTAATTGTAATAGGTTTTATGTTATTAACTATTTGTACAATATAATTGACAACTTTAATAATTATTTCAACTATATTCGTTATGATATTTACTATTATCTTTAACAATTTAATTACAAATAATCTAGTCAGATTTTTTATTATTAATTGCTTGTGTAACAGAATTGACAAGTTTGACAATGATTTTAACTTCATTCGTTATGCTATTTAATATTATTTTTAATAACTTGAGGATAATTTTATCTTTTTTTTAAATTTTAAGATCCTAGATTGATGCGTGTGACCAATCTAACCTTTACATATTAGGATGTTATTTGTAAAATTTTAGAATTTAAAAGATATTTTTTGGGAATTTCCCGATTCACAATGCTGCAAAATTCCTTGCATTTATTTGATTCTCTCCTCAATCTATCCCCCTACTATATTAGCAAACCATATACTCTTTATGTCATTAATATAAAATTTATTTAATTAATTTAATTAGATTAAAGAAATTAGTTAAATTAATTAATATATAATATTTTTCCTAAAATACCCTAATCATCTTTCTTAATCTTATACCCCTTTTACTTGATAATTACAATGGAATATCAATACGGATAATATATAAAAATAATAATAAATGTATAAAAAATATCTTATATTTAAAATTAAGATTAACTCTTGATTAATAAGGAAGGGTGTGTAAATATATGGGTTTCAAGGGTATACGCAAGAACAAATGCTCCACAATCATTCATGAAATGGCCATCTCCGTGTCACACGTAGCATTGACTTACTGAACATCTTCCGTTACAAGATTGAACGAATCAGTTCACATTTACAAGCATCAACTGATCAAAATATATAAATCACACACACGTACACTTTTAATGTTTTAAATATATATGAGGTTCTTTGTTCTCTGAGGATGCCCATATATGTGACTGGACTTGCCCAAGCTCTCCAATAATTAAGATCACATGGTTTGCAATCCGACCATGGGTTCCCCTCTCTGTCTAATTTTATATTTCATGCAAGTGCGTTACGTTGCAATATTTCTGAAATGCATATGTTGGTGTTTATAGCCATGTGAAACTTTCTTCGGGAAATCCGATATTGTAGAATGTCTATCCTTTCTAATTTGTTGGAGCGTACCGGACATATTTAATTTGAAGGATAACATTAATACATGTACGCAAGAATCAAATTCATGGCGGAGGAGCATTATGGGCTGTTGGCATTCAAGCTACAGATAAAATGGATAAGATCGATAGGGAAAATGATAAACCAATTAAGATAATGTCGTTTAATGTTTAATCTTAATTAGAGATAGGCATACATATATACAAAAGCTAATCTGAAGCACATCTTCTAATTATGCGACATCACGAATCTATTCCTTTGCTTTTTTTCTTTCTATCTCTCAATATATGCTAACTTTCTATTACAGGGTCGTAGCTTCTATTTTATTCTCCAAAAGAAGAACCATGCGATTGTTCTCATCGAGTCAAATAATTCAGTTATTTTCAACTATATATAACTAAATAACTGAAAATTTATGTTAATTAAGGTAGCAGATTAGCAGGTTACACACAAGACCATGGAAAGCTTAAAAATGCTCCTATATATATATATTCTCCTCGTGGGACGTGACTCATCAATAAGCCTACTATGTATTGTCTCCCTCTCTCCCTTCTTGTTGACATGGAAATTCCCAGGAACTTGCACCATTATCGTCTCATTACCAGGCATAATTAATATTCTCTTCCATTTGCTTCACCCACAAGCCTCTCAAAATTAAACCTAAGCCCCAAACTTCAAATCACACATCCCTACAGCCTCCCAATAATAAAATTCATATATAAATATGCAAATACTTCTTCTTCTTCTTCTTCTTCATGCACTCCTCTTCCTCCTCAAGCGATCCTCTGAAACACGATCGATCATGAAATACAGCGAAATATCCCACTTCAGCCACCCAGAACACAAGCTCAGATTCGACTACTCAGAATTCCCATTCAAATGCGACGGTTGCAAGGAAGTCGGGATAGGATCGCGATACAAATGCTCGATATGTGATTACGATCTTCACGTCCATTGCGCCATACCTTCGCCTTCGATCTGCCACCCGTTCTACAAGAAATGTTCGTTCCAGTTCCTGACTCGGCCGCCGGGGGAGCTGGCCCGTTACTGCAACGCGTGCGAGAAGGACGTGAGAGGATTCGTGTACCACTGCAAATCGTGCGGGTTCGATCTCCACCCATGCTGCGCGAAGCTGCCGATGGTGCTGGACGACGGAGAAATAAAGCTGTATTTGTGCCGGAAGGTGAGCTCGGCGTGCCATCGGTGCGGGCGAAAGGGACGGAGCTGGAGTTACAGATCGAATTGCAAGAAGTACAATCTACATGTGGCTTGCGTGAGGGAAATGCTGGTGGAGAGTTGGTATGAGATATATATGGAAAGCAATAAGGGGAAGGGATTGGGGAGGAGGATCCCGAGGTTGAAGAACACGCTTCAGAGCAGCCATGGGAGTGGGAGGAGTAAGGGGAAGGTGAGGAAGTGCTGTGAGATCGCCGGTATGGCGGTGCAGTTTGTGATATCGGCGGTGCTGGGAGATCCGACGGTTCTCATAGCGGGGGTTGTGGGATCACTCATGTCACAATAAGGTTAATGAAGGGTACAAATCAAGCCATTTAGAGGGTTGCTTCGTCGTCGAAGTAGATCAGTAGTAGCAGGTGATGAATGGATCAGGGAACTGTTTGCAATTAAGAATCAAGAAAATTAAAAGCTTGCTCAGTCACTATGATCAACTCAACTGCATACTTTGCATACTTTAAGTTTGCCCCGTAAGTAACAAATCCATATCGATATCAAAATAAGATGTGAATTATATATATATATATATATATATATATATATATATATTATTAGCTAGTATAGCCAAGACTCTCCAAAATTATATACGGAGGCTATCCAAGTTACACTAATTCATTTGTTTGATTCATTGGTTCCGTGAGTTTTTCTACCCATTTTATGAATTGGACTATTTTTACACTCCCTCTGGACCGTTTTAATTATAATAAATAATTAATAGATTTTGTTTTGCCTAAATATAAAAAAATACCCATGCTTTTTTTCCATTTAATGAAAGTTTTCATTTGCTTTTTAACCTCACATCTAACCATACACAATTACCATGTCAAACAATTAATAGGGGTATTTATATAAAAAAAATCTCAAATATATTTATTAATCTTTAAGTTCTTAACTGTATTTTGGTTCAAATATATTTATAAAATTAATCTTAAATATATTTTAGTTGACGCAGCCAACTATATATTAACTCCATCAGTTTATAAGAGTTAGTTAATTATATTAATTATAATTAATTAATTTTTTAAATATATTTAAAAATTAACTAATTTTTATAATTAACACTTGAGATAATACTTTTAAATCTCAATCATTATTAGTTTATTATTTTTGTATATTATCGTAGGCAAAATGGGCGGCGTCATTTGAAATATTTTTACCTTCTTTTTTCACGTACGACAACTTTTCCCCTCAGAATTTGCAGATTTCAGAAAGTTCACTTCATCACCTTTCATGAATCACTGCACATTTCTTCACCAGCCTGAGTTAGTGTTCTGTTCCACGTACGAGAGAACATTTCAGCTCCTTTTTTAGTTTGTGACAGCACTAAACATAATTAGGTACACATAATCTCCTCGTAGATTGTGTACCTCTGAATTTCAGAAACTAGGTATTATAGCTCAGGAGATTTGCTACTTTTATTGAAACTCCATACACAATCCAGTTCTTATTTATCAATAAGAGCTTCTCTGTCTATTCTTTGACTCTGAGATTACAGCAAGCTTCACATATGATTCCCCCGGCTGGAACTCTATAATTAATGTACAAAATAACAGATTTACACAAAAAGGAAAAAGAATCATAAATGAGAAGAGAATCACAAGGAGGGTAATAGCCAAAGGTTGAAAAGAGAGGATGCCAATGACAGAAGCCATGACAGAAATGCCATAACTGCAGATATCTGATATCTGCTGCAAAACTTGGAAGGGCAATAAGAACCATGCGAATTCATCAGCACTTCTACAACACTCGCTGTTGAGCATGCTGCTGCTAGCGTCAGAACAGATAAGACCTGCCACAAATCATTAAAATTCCTATGTTCTTAGCTTCTTTTAAGGAACATACAACATGTCAGCACCTAATCCTTTCTATACCAATATTTACCCACATGATCAGAATCCACATACCCAATCTCCCACAACAATGATCAGCAGTATTACTGGCTGATGAATGGAGCATTTGAGGAGAACAGAGTATCCATCTACTAATGCCAATGTGAAACTCCAAGGTATGACCAAACCCATGATTGTTACCAAGTAGCTGCAATTTAGGATGATCCAAGTTAAAACATGGGAATCAACAAAATTACTTATGCAGTGCATTTCAAAAGCCAAGAACAGAAGCACAAGTTAGTTTATCCAGATCATTGCCTTAGTAAGAACAATGACAAGATTTAGTTTCCTTCTGTCTCATCCCTCATTACCAAACTGCAGCAGAAGTTGAAAACTAAAAGAATATACCAAAAATACCTTAAGGAGTTCAATCAGTACTTCTCATCCATGAATCAATATGCTTTGGAAGACGTTTAAGAATCTTAGCTTAGGCATAAAATCAACTATTCCACACAGAACAAGAAGCATAATCAGATAAATAAACTCTAACGTTAGACGATTGATCATGCTGACATAGGGCTAGGTTGTTCTATGATCCCATTTTCTATAAGCACTACAAGGATCCTAAGGACTGCAGAATCTCAAGGGTCACATAGTGAAGTAGCAAAAAACGAAGAGAGAGTACCAGAAAGCGGTGTAGCTGTAGAATTCGACGCCAAAAGACATGAAGAGAAGAGAAGCAGAAGAGAACATAGTCTGACCCAATCTGAGACTAAAGCTGGCAGTGGTACCGACAGAACCAGGTAATTCATCCATGCCCTTCTTTCGTTATCCTCTTGTTGCATGACAAGTTCTGAATCTAAATCTCAATCTACTTCAGATTCAGGGTTTGCCTTTTCTTCTTCCTTTGTGTTTCCTCATCAATTTTCCCTCTCATTTCAGAACCATGATATTCCACACCCATCATCTATGCAATCAGTTTGAAAACTCCTGATATGATCTGTAAGTGAGAAGAATCACGAATCACAAATCGCATGAATGATATGCACAGAAATTCCTGACCACTTGGTTCTTCTTTCTAGTAACTATGAAACATGCCAAGAAAACCAAATTTACCGTACTTTATGGAAGTTAAGACCTCTCTTTCCCAAACATTCAAGTCATTTGTAGTAGTAGTCCGGCAAGTTTCTTGGTGGAAATTTGGACTCTAGCTGTGAAGAAATGTGTTGAATGAATCATGAATAAATCAGTGGGTGCCCCTAAAAAGAAGATAAAAGTGAGATTTTGTAAATTTTTATCATCAACTTTTTGTTTTATGAAAAAATATTTTCTTTTTTAACAATTGGGCTCAGGTGCTTAACTTTCATCCACAAATCTTGTCCATGTTATTGTTTTGTGATTTGTTGATGGAGCAATAATGCTGTTTCTATAATTATGATAGAATTGACAGTTCACACATGGGTTGCTTTGCTCTTTTGAGAAATTACAATTAAGAACTCGTAATAGTAATTAAAAATTTAGAAGTTATGATTGAATACTTGGTGTTACTATCGTTATGTACAAATTATAAATTATGGATGAAAATTGTTTGTACCATAAAAATATAATAGAACATGGAAACAAAGAGACAGGCCTGTTTTAATAAACGGGTGATACTAATTAAGGTGCTTTCTTTAGTTGATGCTCTAAATTTGGATGGTGGTTACTTCACTTGTTAGGGACAATGAGAGAGCACTATGTACGTGGGTGGGACCATGGGGTATTAGTGGAATACAAAAGTACTTCTGAATTCTCATTCAGTGTTTGATTTAACCAAACTCTCTAATTTCAGGCAAAGCAACAGTTCACAAAAGACCAAACATGTGCTTTCTAAAAGAATGACCTTGCATTTTCCACGTGTCCTACCCTACTGAACACCAATGTTCTTGGGTAAGTGATAAGAAACTAGGGATGCACATGCCTGTTTTTGCTCACAGATTCATATGGTTGATTGGTTTCACTGTCTACTGTTTGCAAGAATTTATTCATATGGTTTGAATCTTATTTTATACACAAGAGCTCAATTAAATCAGTTTGTAACAGTTTATGACAATTTATAGGCAATATAAAAGATCCAAACTTTTCAGACAGAAGAAGGCTGCTGAGTTTGAGTCCTGAAGAAATCCACTCATCAACATTAATAAAAATTCAGTCTTTCTAACAAGCATGGACGCTGATCCAAACGAATCTAAGAAAATGCCATCTAACATGAACATTTGAGCCATTGTTGTTATGGAATGTGTAGAAAGAGCAGCACTAATGATGACACTGCCAAGGATACCAAAAGGAATGGAAGAGCATGGAAGCTATTTTGCAGAAAGGAATTCACATCAACATCGCTTATGACATGGCCATTGCAGAATCTGTATATCTTAATCAGTTAGCTATATGACCATCTGTAACCATTTGATGCTGGTGAGCTATTTAATATGGAAGATAACAATGTTTTGATCACGCTAAACCACCCAAGTGAGGGTTAACAAATGCTGTCAGCAAGTTGAATTTGAAGTTCCATCCATGACTAGCAGTAAATAATATCAGAAGAGTTTTTATTTCACAATTATCTGATATCAACAGCAGGGTTACCCAATGTAAGAGAACCCTCCATCAACTTTTTATGATGCCGAAGAAAAATAAACTCAACTTGTGTCATAAAGAAGCCTATTAATTTTCCACCTCTTGTTCTGGCCATCTAGGCTAAAAAATCCTTCCTTCGTGATTAAAAAGCCTATTCTTGAACTCACTTGTGAGTCGTGGCTAATCTACTTACATGTGTTGAGCACTCACGGAGTCTATTCAGAGAATACAGGACAGTAATACCATGAAAAATATTATCTTCTCTTTCTTCTTAATTTATATTTAGTTCGGTGTTCTGCATTAACACTCTCATTGACAAAACCACTTCATGAAATTATCGGAAATAATGCACAAAGATGCGGCCTTTTCAGAATATAACCACAAAGATTATCCCCACGTAATTCAACAAGTTCCAAATTTTACATTCAAATGCTGATACATGGTTGAAGGTTGAACGGAAAAAGTTTCGTTTTTGGATCCGATTGAGGTTAGTCAAATTGAGATTAGTGGGCAAAGAAAAGGGTTTGATTAGGAAAGGGAAGAGATGGGGCTTCGTTGGAAGTTAGGCGCGAACCTAATGAAGTTGACTCATGCAAGTCTCGAACCTTCAAGTTATTAGCACGATGCTCAATCCAACTGAGCAAATAAGCCGTTGGTAATATGGATAACTTTTAAAAGATACGAGTATTAACTATTATAATAGCTGTCATCTCTCAGCTTCAGGCCACGTTTGACATCAACTAAATTCTTGCAGGATGAGATTTTAGAGATGCTTCTACAGCAAATCATATTGGAACCAACTCCTTTGCTTATTTAAATCCAACAATATATCTGAAATCGTGTCCCTCTCTGCCGCGTTTCATTGTCTTCTACCTCCAGGGCAAACTAGGGGCTGGACATGGCATCCGGTTGCGGGAAGCAATTTCTGAAACGTCTACATGCTTTCATGTATATGGCAAGGTCCCTCAGATCACAGCTCATTGAATTTGTATATAATATATAATAATTTTCAAGGAGCAACACAATCATCTACCAGTCCTTTGTTTGATGCTGCCAATTGTCACGTCATTTTTGGGCCGCGATGGATTTAGATATTGAAATGTCAAAATGTAAACCCTCCGTAGCTTTCAACAATATTATAATATAATTTAATTTTTTCCATGAATTGTAATTTTGCATCTGCTTCTCCATATATATAAATTCCAAGATATCGAAGTCATCTTAAATACTACTATATCACGGATAAAAACTTGTTCGTGGCAAAAAGTCGTAGGAAGAAAGGACAAAAAATGAAAAACCTGATTTCAAAGGGCCAGTGTCTTGTGGAGAGCCTCCCCAGCTAATCCCACCCACTTCATGAGGATGGGGACCACTATCTAGCTGTTGAAGCCCAGCACGAAGAGGATGTTGTTGCAGGCTTCTTCTTTAGTGAGCCCGAAGCTTGGGGCTTGTGGTGCCATTTTAAGGACCAAGTTGGAAACCATCTTCAATAGGTTTAACAGGTTTAACTGGTAAAAGAATAAGATATATGATAATTTAAAGCGCGATCAATCTTAAAAGAGTATTATTTTATTATAGTTCTAGTCGTGACATTTGAACAAACATTTTAACTCTTAGGTGTCTAGATTTACGTATACAAATAATTGACTGCTTACCCTGTTATAACATTAGTATCGCCTAGAAAGAAAAGTGATTTTGTCCTGCCATTAGATTATGGGTGAGTCTAACCCCTTAAGAAAGCATCCTAACTCTTAAATACATAGACTTACGTCTAAGGATAATTGACTACTTGTCATATCCTAAAATTGATATCGCTTAGAAAGAAGGTAGATTTTACACTGTCTTTATATCGTAATTGAGTCTAACCCCTTTTTAAAAATATTTATAACAAAAAAAAAAAGGACCAAGCTGGAAAAGATACCGTATGGAGCAGGAAGTCTTCCACCACACGTTGATTGGGGAAAAAGTACCATGGCAGACTTGTATTGGAAAGTTCTTCATCAATGGTAAATTGAAGTAAATTGTTCCGACAAATACATTTATCAAAATCGGCCCTTTGCTCGTGCTTTAATAGGTTAAGATCAAGCTGTGTGACTTCGTGGGCAATTCCGAACTTCGGCCACTGAAAGCAAGGAGCACATTCTCTTCAAATTAAACCACGTGCTCTTTTCACAAATAGCGATTGAGAATGATATCTTGTTATGTGGCTTAAAATTTTATTTGTTTATTATTTATGCATGATACCTATTACTATTAAATAAAGAAATTTGATGAGTTTAGATTTAACTACTAATTTTTATAGGCAATAATTTGATTTTCAAAATGATAGACGAAGTCGATTAAAATAAAGAAGAAAGGGAACCCGAAATGCCACGTGATCGATTTATAATCATTTGTCGATTGCGTTGCGTTCCCTTTCCCATTTTTTTTAACAATATTTTATTTCCCTTCAATCATCAGCACAAGACGAAGAAAAGGAGATCACAATATCTGGGCATTTTTATATTATTAATTTTACGATGAATGGAAGAAAAAGAACCCGGCTCATGTTGTGAGCGGTGACCAACCCGCACAAGGTCATGAAAAGAAGAATTGCCTCTGAAATCCTCTTGCGGCATCATATACTGTCAATCTAAATGTATTTTTCAAGAAAATAATTTGAAATTATAATAATTGAATTCCTATTTTTATTTATTCATTCAAATAAACCATCAACAGTCAACTATATTATACAAAACTTGTGGATGCAATGCAATATGATTAGCCAAAATCTTTGTCACGTGTTAAAATCCCATGCCTTATTGTACGTATGGAGGGAATTAATTGGTAATTATTAAGTAAACCAACCCATTATCCATGAATTCAACAACTGGTGAAGGGGTAAAATATATGATATTTTAGAACATGTTCGATTATTGAAGAGTATCATTTTATGATGATTTTATTTGCAGCACTTGAGGAGATATCATAGCTCTTGGGTGTCTAGGTTTATGCCTGATAGTAATAGACAGTCCGTCATATTCAATATTAGTATCGTTTAAGAGGAATTGAGACTTTATCCTACCTTTAGATCGTAAATGAGTCTAATCTCTTTCTAAAAAATTTTGTACAGACAAAAAATTAAGTAAACCACTTCAGTATAATATTTATGGGTAGTTGCATATCGCGTCCAAGGAGGGCTATATGGCATGGGACTCAAACCAATTCCTCTGAAGAGGTGTCTTGGCTTCTTAACAAGTGATTAATCAAGTTCATAACATTGACTTTATAAGGCTCCTTCAATCTATTTCTCTTTCAATTTAATTTGAAGCAGTTGCCGACAATAAGGTACTCCTATAATGCAAGCATCAAAATTCAACGACCAAGACAGGCGACTTGACTTTTCTTCCTACGCTAAACAACTCCATGTGAGTTCATTTTATTTGTTTTCAGTTTTTCTTCCAACCCTATTACAGGCACGGATATATATATATATATATATATATATATATATATACACCCAGGCACGGATATTAAATGTGAGGAAGTAACCCTTTCTATTAAATTTGTTGGCAATGTCAAGACATTGTACTGTGAGAAAACAGACTTGAGCCGTCTTAGGCGCATAATGAAGGTTAAAACAAGACCCACACCCAATTAAAGTTTTTCTAAGGCTTGGGCCATTACGACCAGACATAAAAAAATTCTAGCCTAAACCCAATGAAAGGGTATCATCAAGTCTTTTCTATTATCTTTATCCCACAAACAAAACCCTTCCCCTCTACTTGCTGCAGTTATTCTTAGTTCTAACTTAAAACTCAGGTTATAATTCTATTAATAAAGGTTTTAACTTCTAAATGAAAAACATGATTACAAATATTTAACTTCATATAAGTATTAAACTGTGCCCCAAAAATAACTGATTGACTCCAATAGAGTGCTAAAGTAAAGATGCCTACGCATGCCTGAATTTTGATTCACAATGCTTTCTATGTTTAACTGGTTACTTTGTTAGCAACATAACAAAGCAAATACAGAGAATCTGAAATGTCAATGCACAACCCTATCGTCAGTAATTTAATTGGAAAAATAGGGTATTAAAGGTTACCTACTTCACACGATCTCACACATGAACAATAAAAATATTTCACATCCATGGCTAGTTTCTCCACCCTGCACCCTCCATCATTCCGATTTTGTCTCACAATCATGCCAATCTAGTCTCAGAACATGGTCAAATCTGGAGGCGGTCCGTAAACAGTCATCCAAGAGAGTGGAACGCGCCATTTATCCGCACCACTCCCTGAGGAAGCAATGATATGAAATATACTGATGTAAGAGTGGGTACATTTTGTCAGCAGACACAACTACCCATTACATACTAAGAGAACCTTCAATATTGAGTAAGCAAAAGATCATGGACTGATACGGTTTGAAAGCAAGAAAATATTCAAAGGAAGTTCTAAGTCAGGTTGTATGGGGTGATATTTAAGTTGAGTCTGGCATGTTTCTAATTGAAATAAATCGAAGTGAAAAATATCAAATTATTTAAAATACATAAATAAAACTCACCATTGGGACTCAGTGTAAGGAGTTTGCATGCAGCATCGGCTAATTGAAAAGCATCATGCATGTTGTCACCTTCTGAGCAGTAACATAACAGGCAAGTCACCTTCAAACCTTTGGCCTAATACAATAAAATAAAGCTTGCGATCAGGTGACCTTTAACTTTCAGCAACATGCAAACATAACCTCAAGTTCATATTGTTCGTTATGTTCTTTCTCAGCGAAAGGGAAAAAATAATAGCCATCCCCATCCCCTTCATTTATTTATTAAGTGAAGGAGTGGATTGGTAAGCATTTAATCCGCAATGCACAGTATTGCATGAGAAGCTGATAGATTTCACCATCATTGACATAGTAAGTTGATCATGACAAAGGTCTGAAGCTTTAAACAAATGTATTGCACAAAATATAGCCAGGAAGCAAGAGGTGGATAAAATAACACTGTTTCTAGATGACATGGATTATAAGAATAAGAAAATCATAAATTATACAACACAAAAATTACCTTGAGAAGAGAAAAAAGAGCAGCGAAAGGCAAGCTAGCATAATAATTTTCTTCTTCCAATTCATCCTCTAAAGGAGAGATCTCTTCCCCAGTTGCATTTCCTTCAGCTAAATTGCTAAGATATTTCCAATGCTTCTGAGAAGGGTCATATTCCTGAAGTTTCTTCCACCCAAGTTGTTCACACTTTTCATCTACTCCATCGCTGTTGGCACTGGAGAGGTAATATATCTGCAAACCACTAAAGTGATAGTATACATATCAGGTATTAGTACGATGCAGTGTGCACTTGCTAATGTTATTACGTGGCTGGATGCTTACAATTTACAATATTGTCAAGGTGATTCAGGTAAGATATGGTCTTGAGGAAGCTATAATTTTAACACCAAACAAAGCGTAATGCATCAGAAGAGTGTACCTTGACGTGTCAACTCTTTGCCACTTTCCAAAATCTAAGCTGGAGAGCAAAACAATATGCTTCTTTCCAGAAACAGCAACAAAATCAGACAAGTTCTTTGCAAATTCAAGCATCATACCCTGCTCAAATGAAGACATCAAATTAAAAAAATGTCCCTCTCCGTTCCAAATTACTGGTGCCAATTAGGGTAATAAAAGCAACTATACATCATCAAGAGTGAAACTAGCATCAAGCTGAAGCAAGACATAGACACCACAAGAACAATAGTAAGCTAACTTGTAAAGCAAGCAGTAAGTCATTGTTAGCTTTGAAACAGAAGATGGGGTGAAATTCATTCATAACATTCCTCATATCTTTCGTAAAATGGATATGCGTTGTTGTAGACAAGCTTGGATGTGTAACGGGCCAGTCATGATATCCAGCATGTGCATGCTTAAAAGCACTGGTCAGTGAATGAGTCATGTTAAAGCTAAATTGTGATACCCCGGAAGAGATGGTGATATTCAACTGAATCGATTTAAATGACAGAATTTGACCTCGAGTGATACCTTAACGACTGGGGATCTCTGTTGGACAATAGTGAGCGCATTAGAAGGAGAATCATAAACTGCAAATCCAGTAAAAAGGCAACAAGAAAGAGTTGGTTATTTTTAGCGCTAGAATTTTAATGCCGGTATTAAAACTCTCACAAGTCACAGCCGAAAGAACAAGGAATGAATCACCTTCAAGAGGAAGCACAAGGTCGCCTTGAGGAAATGGTCCATAAGCATCATTCCCAACACAAGGGAGAACATAAGGATCGTCCAAATATCCAACTCGTTCCGATCCCAATGATGAAACTAAAAGGTCAGCAGCTAGCTGCCCCACATTCCCAATCGACAAGGCAGGCTAAACACAGAAATATTAGGACAAATGAAATGGTAGAACCAAAAAACTAAGTTAGCTAATAACACGATTTCCTTAAAAGTGAACCAAAATTTCTATATCCTTTTGATTTCAGAAACATATAAGGGTGAAATACAATCAAACTTAGTAAATTCTTCGAGAGACTCAGCTCATCGACAGAGAAGGTGAAGAAATGAATTGAATTAATTTGAACTTAAAAAGAAAAGAATCGGAGAAACCCTAGAAAATCATACGAACCAAAATCAAAGTGGAGCAATCTTCATGAAGGTGCTTGCCTTCTTCGGGGACGAACTCCGTCCTAGATGCCATTACCGAAAGTTGCTACTTTCTTGTCAGTCAGGTTAAGCTTCCTGTTTTTGGTGCGCCATTTGAACATTGAGCGATTTAGGTTTTGGGCCTCTTTCTTAGCAGGTTGGGTTTCTCAATTTTTTAAATTTCTCGTAATGTCTTTTTTTTTCTTTTTTGCTATAACGTAATGTCTTATTATTGGATGTAGATTTATAGACCGCATAGAATGGGCCTATAAATAGCCCAGCTAAAAAAGCTGACTCCAGATAAGCCCACATATAAAATAAGTCTAGTAGTTTTGTGAGAGAATAATCCCAAAAAGAAAATGAGCGGATGCCCATCAATTATGCTACAGGAATATGAAAAAGTAAGATAAAATAATGGCATCTTATTATGAATATTATAATATAGATGTTTATCTTCCTTTTTTTCTCTCTTTTTAATCTGAACTTCTACTACTCTATTACTTATTTACTACTACATTAACAATCTTCCTCTTTAATTTTAACTTCTACTACTCTATTACTCTTCCACTACCACATTAAGTTTATAACTTCTACTAGATTATTTATAAATTTTATTGTCCACTATTTATCATTCAAATTTGGATGCAACCTATATGTAAAACTATACCTATAAATAGGGCATGTCATTCGTGTTGTATAGCAAGTTGAAAAATACAATATACTTCTCTAATTTTTTTGTCTTCATTTTTTCTCTCTTCTTAATCTTATTGATTGGTTGGTTAATTTTATAACACATGAAGATTTTTTTTCTATCCCTCACTTATTATTACAAAATGTCTATTCAAATTTTGTTCTATAAACCCATCTTCCGTGAGTTTAACTGAAGAAATTGTGAGATATACAACTATTTGGAACATGTTTAATATTTGGAAAGTACCACTTTATTGTAGTTTCAGTCACAATATTTAGGGAGACATCATAACTCCTAAGTTCTTTGTTTTACGCTTGAGGGTAATAGTCAATTTGCCTTACCCGATATTAGTATCGTCTAGGAGGAATGGAGACTTCACTCTACCTTTAGATCGTAAGTGAACCCAACCCCCATCAAAAAAATTTTATACCAAAAAAAAATTTGTTCATAGTACCCATCATCAGTAGATTCAACTAGTAAAGGGGTGAGACATGCAACTATTTAGAACGTGTTCGATCCCTGAGAAGTACCACTTTGTTGTGGTTTCAGTCGTAGCGCTTGGGGAGGGATCTTAGCTCCTAGGTGCCTAAGTTTATGCTTGAGAATAACAGACGACTCGCCCTATCCGATATTAATATCGCCTAAGAGGAAGGGAAACTTTGCTCTACCCTTAGATCGTTAGTGAGTCTAACCCCTTTTCAAAAAAAAATTATATAAAAAGAAAAATTTGTTTCATAGTGTCAACAAGAGTTGACACATATAGTAAAGAATGGGATCATATCCCATAAATATATGAGTTCGATTCTTAATGTCATTGTGATAGCTCATTTAGTAGACGGTCTTGTAAGTCTTTGTAAGTGTGCTTTGAGCCCTATGTCCTGACTTTAGTAGGGAATTAATGTCGAGCTCACTTAAATTTTTTTTGGTATTAAAAAAATTGTTCCATATTATATATTTCTTTGATTTATAAGAAATTACAATATTTGTAAACCATGGAGACTGTCTTATTTTAAACTCCGCAAAGCTCAAGACTTATATTTCAGCTTTTTATAATGTATGGTTGCTTGGTACGTATGATAAGGAGAAAAAGTTTATTTACAAAATTAAATGAGATAACCATCAATATTAATATAAGATATATATATATAAAGTATTAAAAGTTATACTCTTCTAGTCATTAATAATAGACTTAATTGAAGAGTTGATTATTATCTTAAATATAAAAGATATTTTATATATTTATTATTTTTTTTAAAATTATTCCTAGTGATATTCTATTAATAATAATCAAATAAAAAATTGAATAATAGAATTAAGAAAGATAATTAATGTATTTTAAAAAAATTATATTATATTAGTTAATTTAGTTAATTTTTTTAATATAATTAAATTAGTTAAATATGTACTATTAAAGATATAATGTGTACTATTTACAAGTTGTAAAATATGTTATCAAATCATGATCCATACAAATGCAAAATATGTACTATGGCTTTTGATTTTGACCACTCATTCATGCACAGCTGTGAAGCTGTCATGGTAGGGAGTGAAGGCTATACTAAGAGAGGGGGAGGGGCGGGGCACATGCATGGGCCTCACATGGAGTGTTAATCTTAAATATTGGGAATTGAGAAGATAAGTGGGATTAGAGAGGGGATAATTAATCATATGTCTAGAAATGGCAATCACAAGTTCTCCGCGAACATCATCCTCTGATACTAATCTGAACCTGGTCTTGTACAGAAGCAGACACGTATGTATAATTATCCACATCTGATTAATGATGACGAGGCCACCATTAATCCAAATCAAACAAAGCAACCCCGCAGAGCAGCGGCAAAAACGAAATGAATATTAAAAAAATTGAAGGGGACTAGTCTACATGATGAAAGTGTGATATTTTGTTTGTGGATAGATTGTAAAGGAAAGCCAATTGGTGGGAAGCACGAAGAGTGGACACTGCTTCGTTTGGTAAGATTGCAGTGTAGAAGGAAGCCAAGTGTACAGCACCAAGTAATCAGTAGGGTTCATGCGTGGCACCTTCTAGATCTGCTCCCCGCTCATATTATTCCTTTGCCACCATTTGAATCAATCATAACTGCAATCAACCCTCTATTGGACCCTACTCCCCTCACCAAACACTTCCCTTTCATTTCCATCATTTTATCAACTTTGTGACATACTGAGTGCACTGTGTGCTCCACTTTAATCGTCCATGAAACACATCACTTGCATTACGCACAACTTTTTATAACCAATATATATAATATTCAACAAAAATAAATTAAGATTAAAAAAATTTGGATCTTTTAATTGTTTACATATATATATTTTTTAAATAAAAGACAAAATGCATTAATTAGAAGAAAGTTTACATGGTTCCAAAGCAACAAGAACAAACAACATTAGAAAATAAGTATTGGAAATTAATAAAACTAACAACATCAAAATGAACTGGAGAAAAACATTTAATAAGAGATAAAATTTCCTGCCAAGTGATTGATGATATGGAGCCTGAAAGTGAGTTATTAGAAAACAAAACTATTTCAACACACGAGAGATTCTTAGAGGTCTCATAGAAGGATCAAGCTGTAAGCCATCAGTTTTGGTCACCCAGAAGAGAGATGCCCTGAAACATGACTAAAGGAAAGGAAGACCTGGGGTAAAATGATTCTTCCGAATGAACTCCATCTAAACATATGTAACTATGACAAAAGTGGTCCTTCATCTTTTTAAACTTGTGAAAAAAGAGATGCTATCCAATGCTGGAAATTGTACAAGGAAGCATATGCTTGCTCACTAAATTTTTTGAGATGGTTGTGTTGAAGGCTGAGGAGGCGAAATTTGAAAGATGAGAACAGCCGACATTTCTTTGATGAGAGCATGAGGATTAGTTCTTCTACCATTGTGGAGAATCTCAAGTCTCCAAAGAACACTAAATAAGCAAATATTCTGTTCAATAACTGCATGCATACACTCCAAGTCAAGCTAAATTATTGTTGTTCTCAACCATTCTTTGGATTCTTCCAAATTCAGAATCGGAATACGAATGCCAATAATACCGAACCATAATGATCTCGATAGAGGGCTATTGAAGAAAAGATGAAGGATAGTTTCCTTAGCATCATCCACAAACACACTCCATTGAGGTGTTTAAATGGTGTTGTTGAAGAACATCAGAAGTTGCAATGGCATTATGAATAATTAATCTTCCAGAATAGAAGAAGCATTTTTTGAGGAAATTGAAGAGACCAAATCTTTTTCCATACCAGCTGCCAAGATGGGAGAGAAGTGGGCTCATCCTCAGATAATTCTAAAAAACCATCTTTGACCTTATAAGAACTAGTGCTAGAACCACTCCAATACAAAGCATCTTGTGAATTTAGCCAAGCAATCTCAGTTCCAAAGATAGAGTCAGCAATGGCAGGAGGATAATTGATCTTATCAAGGATTTGTTCCAAGTGACATGGTTCTAATTGGACGGAGTATGCATTAATAGATCAGCAACCCTTTGAATGTTCTCTAGGTTATTGGTCAGACTGCATAAGCCAACATAAATGGTGGTTAATTGGAATTGATTCACCAGTACCAATTCTCCATCTCAGCTTGCTTAGAATAATACCAGCATGCTCTGCAATTCCTTTCCATAACCAAGAGGAATTAAAGGGTCTTTTAATAATTGCCTCCAAATTCAGATCAATATATTTCTTGAGGTTCCATGCTCAAAAGTGTGAGTATATTAAGAAGATAGAGCAGAACATAAATAAGAGCAAGTAGTTAATTAATTTAATTAAGGCATTAATATGGATGGGTTGGGTGCAACTGTGTAAATCATACGTACGTACGTACGTACGTACATACATATCAGAACACTAGTTATAATATGAAAACCTATATATAGTACATGATTCGAAAGGCTGGCGTATAAAAAGAGATTAAAAAACAGGTATACTAAAGTATTAGATAAAAATTTTAACATCTTTAGTTTAGATTTCTTTTGTTCTACATATATAGAATTATTACTTTGTATAGATAGTATGATCTTCTTGATATGAATTACATCACATCTCCTTTTAAAAAAATGGTAAAAAAACGTGAAGAGTAAGATTAAGATGGAAGGAAGATGGGAGATTAAGCCAAGTGGCTAATATGATGTTGGTCAAAACACACAATGTAGGTTGCGAATCATATCAGAATTCTAGCTTTTTTAATAAGTTTTACCAGAAGAATTGTACACATGGAAATCATGAAATTAAATGGTACACCATGCATATAATTTTTGTTCCGTGGCCAAAATATATAGTATACTATATGTTGTGAAAATCTATGTATTCTGTTGGTGTGTTAAAGGAAACAAAGTCTCACAATGTTTGGAAGGTGGGTTGGACAACAAGCCATCAATGAATTTTTTTGCCTACACTTGAATTAAAGCGTGGTATTGAGTACTTTTTATAAAAAATATTTTTTGTTATGCTAATTTTTTTTAAATATGTTTAAACTAAAAATCCTAAAATCCATACAGTCGAAATAAATATAGAGGGTTAATATTATTTTTTACCATTGGGTAGGACTGTTGTCAGCCAAGAGATACGACTCCAATAACTGTGACTATTGTTCAACCATTGGCGGACAAGGGGTCATATCTTTCAAACGTAACCCATGCCTTTTCATGCCTATAAAAATAACGTACATGAATCACTCTTTTTATCACTTGTGTTTTTTCTCTATTGCATATTTGTTTATGAATTTATTTGCTTCTACCAAATTGCATTCCCTTGTTATACAAAAAAAATCTATTTAATCATGAGGAGTGATACTTTATTTTGCCGATTATCACAGAATAACTTTTAAAGACAATATTATTGACATGACTTGAATTGTTAATTCTTTGTTTACAAATCCCAATGTCTACACTATACATATTTGAACAGGTATAGGATGGTGAGTTAGAATACAAGGGACTAAAAATGCACGCCACTAAATTATTATTTTGAATTGAAGTCAAAACGTAGGTGAAATTGTTTACCATTGAAGAAAACCTTAACAATATTACAGGAATCCATATTAAATTGTATTGAAATTTATACCATTTTTTATCTTTTAACAATAATATGTATAGTCTAACATATTTGTATTTTTTTTATCAAAATAAGCTTCATAAAAAGTCAAGTAAAATGATTAATGGTCGTAATGATCTAATACAAAAAAAATATTAAAATTAAATGAAGACAGTAAATCATTAACTATAACTTAACAAAAAAAATTTTAAAAAAAATATTCGTATGATTTACTATTTCTTTTTTTTGATACTATTTCAAAGTGCGTTGAATTGTTGATGCGATTTGCCAAGAATGTCTATACCAAACTAGGCTCTTTTCCCACAAGGGGCAAGTTTGGTTCCCGTGTCCCCATGATTTATACCTCATGATATATAAACAATCTCGTAATGTATAAGAAATGTTACAGCTTGAGGAAGCTGAGTGAACAAAATATCCAGTCTAATAAATACGACATGAATATTAATTTATAAAAAAATAATGGAAGGGGGACAAATTTAAAGTGATTGATTAACATATGATTACCTTGCTTGTTCGGGAAAGAGCCACGGCCATATCATGAACCTTTCTAACGTTATGTATAAATATAAATTATATAATTTCATATCGCATTACATCATGATTTGGTCTATCCTATCCTATCCTATCCTAATTAAACAACTTGGGACCCACATGTTCTCTTAAGCCCCGAAGCATGAGCAGCCAATTCGTCAAGTACAAATCAGTTGAGCGATCTCTTTTGCTGGTTCAAAAAAGTTATCCCTTCTAGATTTTGACTAGACCATATATGTCCCACGGTACGTTACGATTTCAAGATTCAATTCGAGATCATTCTCATGAATCAAGTACGTACGAATCTTTGCCCAGTGGTCAGTGCCAACGTACGGTTATGCAGTCAATTATTCAGATGTTAATTTAACCACGTCGTATCATGATCTATTAGGAATTAATAACTCGAATCAGGCTCTTCTCACTTTAATTAAAATTATTTTAAATATTTAGATTATAGCTGTATGAGCGGGAGGCACAAAATTTTGCTGCCCTTAAATAATAGCGGGTGAAGCTGGGGGGAATTCGGAAAGGCGCGATAATATACGACCAAGCCTCCCTCCATTTTCAGATCATCGAGGGACCGGAAGACCCGGTTTCCCGCTCCATCATCCCTTGATGCTCCACGTGTCCTCCACCTTCTCTTTCAATTTGATATTGAACTGTTCCATTCGCTTCCATTCCTTTTTATATATACCCTCCCTCTATCCCCCCCTCCCAACTTTCCTCAACGCCACAAAACGCCCCTTCCAGACCAACCACTCTTCCAAACTCTCCCCCTCTCTCCCTCTGTTCGTTCATTTTCCTTGTTGGGTTTGGATGAAAAACCAAACCGGTGGGGCTACCACCATGACAGTTGAGAAAACCACCTTTCACCGTCCTAAATTCGGATCCCTCTTGCACTCCGACCCCACCTCGCTTTTCACCATCGGCGTCCACGACTTCTCCGTCGATGATGACTTCTCCCACCACCAGCAGCGCCACAGCAACGTCGATGCACCCACCGGCGGCCTCGAAAGCGCCCTCTCCAGCAACAATAGCTCACCTTACTTGATGTCTCCCTGGAGCCAGCAAGCCCCCATCGCCACCTCACCCTACTCCAAATCTCCCTGGTTTCTCTCGTCGCCGCCGTCTGTCGCTCCTCCCGGTTTTCACGAATACGATGGCTTTCCACCAAATGGCCTCATCGGCTCACTCGTACGTGAAGAAGGGCATATGTATTCTCTCGCCGTGTCTGATGACTTGTTGTACACGGGTTCCGATAGCAAAAACATAAGGGTGTGGAAGAATTTAAAGGATTTTGCTGGGTTTAAATCCAGCAGTGGACTGGTGAAGGCCATCGTAATTTCTGGGGAGAAGATTTTTACGGGACACCAGGATGGGAAAATCAGGGTGTGGAAGTTTACGCAGAAGAATCCCAATTCTTACAAACGCATAGGGAGTTTGCCGACTTTAAAGGATTACGTGAAAAGCTCGATGAATCCCAAGAACTATGTCGAAGTCCGGAGCCGAAAGAACAAGGTGAAAATCAAGCATTTTGATGCCGTTTCGAGTTTAAGCCTGGTGGAAGATCAAGGTTTGTTATACTCAGGCTCATGGGACAAGACGCTCAAGGTTTGGAGGCTATCGGATTCAAAATGCTTGGAGTCGATCCACGCCCACGAGGACGCCGTGAACTCGGTGGTCGCTGGATTACACGGCTTCGTTTTCACGGGATCCGCCGACGGTTCGGTGAAGATGTGGAGGAGAGAAATGGTGGGAAAAGGGAAAACAAATCACCACCTAGATCGCGTTCTTCTCAGGCAGGAAAACGCCGTGACGGCCTTGGCAGTGAACCACGAGTCGAGTGTAGTCTATTGTGGGTCGTCGGATGGGTTGTTGAACTTCTGGGAAGCAGACGGAAAAGGCAACCTCCGTCACGGTGGTGTTCTGAAGGGCCATAAGCTCGCCGTTCTCTGCCTTGCGGCAGGCGGTAACCTCGTGTTCAGTGGCTCAGCCGATAAGAGAGAGCAGAAGCATCAGGAGGAGGAGGAAGAGGAGAAGAATGCAGACAGGATTATCATCATCGGGTTCCTACGACGACGGTGGGAGGAAGACGATGGATAGTGTATACAGGGAGCTTAGATAATTCAGTGAAGGTGTGGCGCGTATCAGAGCACACGCCGGAGTTGAGGATGTTCCAAGGATTAGTGAATAAAGCCAGCGGGTCGTATTCCCCTGGAGGGATGCATAACAGGTGGCACTTACGAAATGAGAATTACTGAGGACAAGTGGTAATTAGGTACGCTCTTTGCATGGACGTGGCACGCGAAGCCTGAGGAAAATTAGAGGACTAGAGTAGTATGTCCACTTCGTCGGGCTCACCCATCGTCCTATCCATCGATGCTTCTCACAACTTTTCCTTCGCGTGTTTGAGTTGTTAACAAACAAAAAAAAAAACTTTCAAGGAAAATGTGGTCATGTATTTTCATTTATTTGTAAAAAAATGCATGTCTAAATAATATGTTTTTTTTGTAATATTGTTCTCGAGTGTATGTCCTTGTTATGATTATATTCATTAGTGTTCACCCACATGATCTTATTTTCATTAATAGGAGAGAGAAATAACGTACAAAAAGCTCTCAGAAACTGCCGGTTCGAGTTAGGCTAGGGTAGCATGGAAGAGGAAGAGGTAGAGGTGGGGAAACAGAGTACCATATAATACATATATATAGTATAAAAAGAGAAGCATAATTCTATAATAATTGCTGCTAACTAAACTTTGAGAGCTCATGTTTTCACTTAAATAGAACGATGGTATAAAACTAAATTATACTCCTTCTATATTTAATATATAGTTTAATTGGATAATTCATCTTAATACTGAATATAAGACTTATTTCATATATTTATTAATTTTTTTTAAATGTCCTTATTAATATTCTATTAATAATAATAAGGTAAAGAGATTATGAAAATTAAGAAAGATAATTATATGATATTTTAGGAAAAATATTATATATTAATAAATTTAACTAATTGTTAAATAAGGGACATGATGAATACTCATGGTTAAAAAAACTAAGTTACACAAAACTAAATCATCAATATATCATACACGCTATAAAGAATATGAGGAGAAAATGTTATCGAATCATAAATAACACGATTATTCATAAGCATTATCCAGGCAATCTTTTAGTCATAAGACAGTGAAGATATGGGTGCAATCTTTTAATGAAACAAGTTATTTGGATTTTTTTGTGATATCTATGGGCGCAATTTTTGGGAAAATAACGGATGGACAGTTGGGTTTGCCTAAAAAAGGGGGAGAGAATTTTTGGTAGGATATGAGATGGAAGGAGAAGTGGAAATGCCCTGGAAGAAAGGGACTAATAGAGGCCTGACACGTCGGACAGGACAAATAGAGCAAAATGACGTTTCGGTTTGTGTGTCGATCTGTGGCCCAGCTTTTCGTTTTCGTTAGTAATAACATCGCTTCCTAAAAATCCTCAAGGGTGAGGCTTGCTTAGCTTAGTTATCTTGTAAGTTTCTTTTTCGTCATATGTTCAAATTGCCGATGGAGAAATTGATTTGTTTAGGAGCTGAACATAATGATCGAGGTTGAGGAGAACCTTGCATGCACACTTTTTCTTCCAATATAAACCAAAGAATCCAAACTGAAGAAGAGAGTAGCAAAAAATGGAATGAAAACATCATTGTGTTGAGATCCTAAAGAATAAGCTCGCACAATGTCCCTTGAGGAAGTTAATTATAATTCCCAGGAAGGAGGGAGTTGTTATGTACACAGGTAATATTATATTTGATCAAAAATATTTATATATTTTTTTATTATATATTTAATTTATTAGAGTTTTGTCTTGATTATATTTAAATTGAACTCATGTCAGCCATTTGACTATAGTAGATGGGTGTTCTAATAATTTTTTTATATATATTAAAATTTAAATTTAAGATATTATTTAAATGATTTTAAACTATTTACTTGAATCCAAAGAGCCGCTTAAGCGATATAAATCTAAGGAGGAATTCTTCGATAGCCAACGACCTGGGAATCCACCTGACAGACTTGGGCTTCACTTGCAAGTCCACTACTCAATAGCCCAATGATTAATTGTACAAGAGCGCTTATTCCGTTATATTAACATTGAGACAATAACCCATCGTCCGTAGGTTCAATTGACAAAAGGATAAGACATACTACAATTTAGAGTATGTTTGAACTCTGGAGAGTACCACTTTGTTGTGGTTCCAGTCGCGGCGCTTGGTGAGGCATCCTAGCTCTTGGGTGCTTAGGTTTACGCCTGAGGGTAATAGACGGCTCGCCCTGCCCAACATTAGTATCGCCTAAGAGGAAGGGAGACTTCACCCTGCCCTTGGACCGTCGGTGAGCTCAACCCATTTCCAAAAATTTATATACCAAAAAAAAATATTGAGACAATAAGAATTAATACATATAATAAAAATTAAACTTATATTTTTATAAAATATAAGTTAAATTCTTACTACTGTCATGAGTATTTTTTTGATAGATAATCTTCTAAATTTTATGTAGATATTTTCTAAACCTTAAAATTGTGTACTAATTTTGGTAGAGTATTGATATCAAACTCATATCAATTTTTTTTATTAAAAAAAAGTTATTGGCCTTATAATATTATAAATTTTTTATAAGTATTCTGAGAACTTTAAGACTATGTATATACTTTAATAAATCGGTACTTAATCCAGCTATATATATATATATATGTATATATATAAAGTTATTGACCTTAAAGATGCCAGCCTTGCAAGAGTCTTCATTTATGTGCTGCTCGTCCATCCTGAAACCGCATATCTATAACAGTAATTTAAGCAACACTTCATATCAATGGTCAGCCATGTAATTTAATCATACGTAAGCTCTTGCATAACTGAGAATTCGCACCTTCAATTTTGCATTCTTAAAGTGGCTAGTGTTTGCCCTCTAAACAAAAAACAAAACAACATATCATTTTTTTTTTTGAAATATGAATAAGGTATTTTATCTGTTTACTCTCGTGTGTTTTATTTGAACCTGTTTTGTATCATATATATAATAACATAGTATTATTTTAAGATGAATGTCAGACAATCTTGTTACTGAGAAATCATTTTATTCGTTAAAAAAAGTCTATGCGAGCCACAATTATTCTTTATTTTTTTACTCTTAATTTGGGTTTCTTTGTAAGGATGAAGCATGTTTTGAAAAAAAGAAGATAAATTTATATATATTTTTTATATTTTTTAAAAATAATGTTAATTAAGATATAATAAATTAATATCGAGTGTGATGAGATATAAATTTTCGTGTCTCCTTCCCTTGAACCTTAGAATTTATTTGATTGGGGGGTTTTGGAAAGGAGAGGAGGAGAGAGGAGGGGGAAGTGTGTTTAGTTGAAAAAAATAGAGGGGAGGAGAGAGAAGATTTTTTATCCTTATGTACTCCCTTCCCCTCCCTTAGCTCCCCTCCAAAAGTGGGGGTTTTTGGAGGGAAGATAAACTTTTTACCCCTTTTAAACTAAATTACTCTCAAACTTTTTTTAATATTCCAACTATACCCTTAAACTTTTTTTTTCTCACGCCTAATTTTTTCTTTAATTGCATAATAATTATAATAAATTATAATAAAACTTAATAAACATAATAAATTATTTATATATTATATTAAAATATATAATAATTATAAAATTAATAAGAAATAATATTAAATTTTTATCATATTTTTTATTTTTTTTAATTTTATTATATATATAAATGAGATACAAAATTTTAAGATTTATAAATTAAAAAAAATAATTTTGATATGAATACTGTAAATAAATTTAAATAAAGAGATAAGGGTATATTTATCAATTTTTAATTAACTCCCCTCCCCTCCCCTCCTAAACTAAACAAAAAATATTATTAATTAATTTTTTCTACCTTTTTTTATTCTCTCTTAAATTAATCTAATATTTTTTTCCTTTAACTGAACTAAATAAAGCCTTAGATTGCGTTGGAGTTTCAATTAATAATGGAAATTGACTAAAAACCAGTCCGGGTAAACGGATCCATTCTCCTACTCACCCTTTTGTCAACAACCTCTGGATTGTACCAAAAAAAACACAACCTCTGGACTTTCTTAACTAAACTTATGGGCCCCAACCGGCCCAACTTGTATTCTCTGACTCATAAGTCACAACCATTGACCTGTCTTTCGGTGTAAAAAAAACACAAATAAACCACTTGCCCGAATGTTTTTATTCTCTACATATTACAATACTAACTTTTTATAGAATCATTCTTCCTATTTTTATATGAATAAAAGTTGTTATTTTTATTATGAAAAAGTTTTTTTTTCCAATGATTAAGTGACAGTCAAATATGTCTTTAATGATTAGCATGTAAGAAGCACATGTAAATTCGTCAAAAATTAAGGACAAGATTTATACCTCATATATATATATTAAGAGTTTATAATTATAATGTTACTTAAAAATATTTCATGGGATTATTTTCATCATAATCCTCTCTTGGACTCTTGGTCAATGTATTGTTTTCATATGCATTAACTAAAAATGAGTTAAAAATATTGTTTTGTATATTAAAAATTGAATTATAAGTCGATAACAAACAGTTAAATTTTTGGAACATAAATATTAATCCTAATCCACGTTATATGTCACAATCATTGATTTTCTTTCGACTATCACAATCATTTACTATGTTCTAAGTAATTTCGTTCCAAGCTGAACGCTTTCATTTCCATTCTTTTTGTTCAACGTTCATTCCTATTCGTTCTAGGCAGGTTTTCTTGTCACTTGTCAATAGTCAATCTCTTTTCTTTAGACATTTCTTCCTCCTAATTCACAGTTTCGCTTCCCTATATCTTCATTCGTCCATGAATCACCTTACCCAAAAATATCTCTACCATAACTTCTCATCCATCGTGTTCAAGTTTCAAGTTTTCATTGAGTTTTGCCTCTGTTTCATCACTCACGGCTTTTTTGCTTCGTGGATATTCTTATTACCTTCTGTGCTTCATGGGTTCTTCGCTTGATACGTTCTCGTCGGAGGAGATTTAGTTAGTAATAATGGTTATGAAGCAAGCTGGGTCCGTAAAACTAGAGTGAGTTTGCTTGACACTTGCTTTAATGGCTTCGCTTCTTAAAAAATGGCTGCCTGGGGTGCCCTCATCAGTTTCTGAAGATAACGACGACGATCATGACCTTGAATACTCCATCGCTATGATATATGATGGTCCTGCTTTAGATTACTCGATCCCAGAAGTAGCTCCTTTCAAACTCGATCAAATTCCAATTGCTTCCGTAGCTTCTATTTCTTCTGATCCACTTTCTGTTCCAATTATTCAACCCATTGTGAAAACCAGTCACACAAACTATGACTCTAAATCCAACTCCCGTTCCTCAACCATTGAATTTCCAAACAGAATTAGTAACTCAGGTTTAATGGACAACGACGGTAAAGAGGATAGATTCTTTCAATGTGAACAGAACCCCACCATCAACTATGAAATAACAGAATCAGGTTCAAACTGTCAATCGCTCTTCTCTGAGATTTCTTCTTGCAGAGAAGGTGACTATAAAAACGACTTCCCCAAACCCAGACATGTCAAAAGACCTTCAGCTGTAACTTTCCGCGATCCTAAGTCAGATGCCATGATAGTAGTGAGCGAAAGATCTGTTGATTCTCAAGCTGGAAGAAGGTACCCTGTTAGACCAAAAGTTGAGAGAACTGGTAAGAAATGTAAATGTCATCGATGCCATAAGGGTAATCGTTTCACTGAGAAGGTAATTTGCATTTCTTGTGATGCAAAGTATTGCCGCAATTGTGTCATAAGAGCCATGGGGAGCATGCCTTAAGGAAGAAAATGCATTACTTGCATTGGTTATCGAATCGACGAAAGCAAACGACGAACCTTGGGAAAAAGTTCTCGGATGCTGAAGCACTTGATGTCTGAGCCTCAAGCGAAACAGATAATTTACGTTGAGAAGATTTCTGAAGCAAACCAAATACTACCAGAACTTGTTTGTGTGAATGGGGAACCTCTTAATAGGAACCAGATGATGTTACTCTTGAGCGGCTCAAATCCACCGAAAAAGCTAAAGCCAGGTTTTTATTGGTATGATAAGGCGTCTGGTTTATGGGGAAAGGTGAAAATTAACCTCCATAATTAAATACTTATGTTTGTCTCCTTAATTTGAGGTAGAGCTGATGTTTTTATAAGCATACCTCAAATCTTTTTTGCTCTGCTTGATTATACAGGAAGGTAAAAGGCCAACTCAAATTATCAGCCCCCTGCTGAACGTTGGAGGAGTCCTGAAGGAAAATGCAAGCAATGGAAACACAAAGGTGTTCATAAACAATCGAGAGATTACCAAAGAAGAGCGTTGGATGCTCACGGTTGTTATGCGAGGCACAATCAATCAATCCTGTATGTTCTACTTTGTTTTTGGGATTTCGATTATGTAAAACGGAAAGATTCTGTTCATTTTTTATAGGCAGCAAGAGTGGCGTGTGAAGGAGAGCCTAACTTTTGGGTGAATGCCGATGGATCGTACAGAGAGGAGGGACAGAAGAATATCAAGGGGAACATATGGAATAAGGTGATTTTTGTGTAGTTTATCGTTGACTTGTTTGATTTTTCTTGTTATAGTTACGACCATTCGTCTATAATTTGTGGCTTACTCTCTCACAGACTGCAGCGAAGCTAGCTTGTTTTGTGCTGTCTCTGCCAAGGCCTCCTACCTCTGTTCCTCTTCGCAGTGAAGAAAGAGTCAATGTATTTACCCAGCACTGTATTAGGAATAAAACACTTCACAAATTTTTACTCGTTGGATCAGTCAAACCTGGAACAAGCACTATATTTAAACAGGTAAGATGCTGTTTTTGGGGCCACTCATTCTTATATGTATGGTGCTGATTGGATGAATAACTTATGCTTTGATTCAAAAGGCTTAAAGTTTGCTCGGTTCTGCTAAATTTTTGTCATTCCAAAATCTATTTGTACACGTGGTATAAATCCTTCGTTGAAGTTGAAAAATTCTCTACTGTTTGTTAATGAGAATGATTATGAGTGGCACTATAAAGACTGAACATGACATCCTAGGCCAAGCTTCAGTACGATGTCGCTTTCTCCCCTAATGAGCTCCAAAATATCAAGCTGGTGATCCACAATACAGGCTATACTATAGAAACAGTTGTATATTCTATAAGCTCAAGACTTAAAGCCTTCTCAGATTCACTCATCAAATACATGGTGTCGGGTAATTTTGGTGAGATATTTCCAGCTGCTCCATCTGAATACGCATCTCTCGTAGAGGAGCTATGGAGGGATTCAGCCATTCAGGCAACCTACGACAGACGAAATGAGTTAGAAATGCTACCAAGAAATGCAAGTTATTTCCTAGCCCGGGTAGGTGGTTCTTGGTTGTCCATCTTTTTATGTGTCTTATTATCCTATTTGTTTCTCAAGTATGTTGGAACTTCTTCATTCCGTTCTGGATGTTGGAAATCTTATGTTTCAATAAAGTAAATGACCATCTGAATCATTTTTGTTTGAATTTTATATTGAGATCAAATAAAGGAACCAAGCGGTGGAAGATCGATCTATTAGTTCTCATATATGGCCATGGATTTGGAAACTGCATCACTTCATTTCGAAGATAGCATTTACTGTTCATCAATATCTAAATATATTCCTCGTGTGCAGGCTGTTGAGATTTTCAAGACAGACTATGAACCCTGTGATATGGATATCTTGTATGCTGAGGGTATAACCTTATCCAACTGTCTTGCTTACATGGAGTTTTCATTTCCTAAGCCAATTGATGAAGACTGTGTGTTCCCAGAGTGTCGACACGATCGTTCTTTCAGGTCAGATCTCCCTCCATATCCGTGTTGTTTTGCATGTGCGAATTCATTTCTTGTCATCATCTCCACCTATTTTTCTGCAATGCAGTGAAGTTTAATTTAGTTCCAGACCAAGAAGAAATGTATTTTATTCATGCACGACTAACACAATGTTATTACGAGAGCTTTATAGTTTTCATTTGTTTGTTTGTTTCCCATATATTGCTGTGAAGTTCAAGAAACTGTTTAAATCTCACAAACAGAAAGCTGTTTGTTTCACTGGTCACCGGTTTAGAACCTGATACTGTTAACGAAGCCCTCAGCTATGCAAGAGTGATCATGGCATGTGAAAAATGGATACCACCTTCTTTCAAGCCTGAGATTATTACTTCAATGACAACCTTTGAAATAGAGGAGGCAAGCTCCTTCTGATTCTTCCCCGAAATAATTGATATACAGGCTATTTTGTTAGAAGACTAGTTCAAGTCTATTCTCAGAAAGTTGTTTAACCTGCACATTCTTGAAGTTGAAGCTGGAACCCAGATTTATATAAAGAATAGGTATGTTCCGTTGTAGTTTTCCATATATACTTGTGTATATCAATACTTTTGTAGAAAGCATCGGAGGAAAGAGTTGTTTGTTATCATCTTTGATCTCAACGGTACATAAGGCGTTATATATGTTTCTTTGGTTTCCCCAGAAATATAAATTTCTGCTAATATTAGTCCCTTTGAGTCAAACCAGTTGGAAAAATAGTCAATAACAGCGTGATTAATCCAAACGGAAAGCTGAGTTCAAAAGAGGAGACAATACATGTGAGTTTTCATTCCTTTACAAGAACGGAAAAGATCAAATACTCCCAGAGACTAAAAAAGGTTTAGCCCAGGTGTAGTAAGAAGATATATGCACAGATAGAATCACCAAGGCACAAATCGATCCATAAGCAAACACACAGATGCTTCAGACATCATTGAAGTGTCCGTCCGAAAACCTCTGTCGTCCTTTTGGACGGTGCGCTCGACTTGTGATCCCTGTTTGGCTTTGGAGGACGACAATGGCTTGGGAGACGTGACCTTTGCTTTAAGCTTTGACAGCTTGCCCATCAATATCTCAGCAATGGCAGGCATTTTCACGATCTGAATTAAAGAACCTCTTGTCTGGTTATTTTGATAGAGCTCTGCTTGAGGGACGGAGGAGGAGATCAGTGCAAGGCTTAAATAGAGAAACAAGAAGGGAAATGGCCTTCAAAATGGGGGGGCCCTGAAACAGTGGTGGCCGATGTATGTCAGAAACTGGAGCCGAGGGACGCACAACGAATGCAGAAAGCAATCACGGAAGATGAAGGGATAGCCCATAGGATACGCGCCGTCGCAGTTTGGGTATTCGGTGGGACAAATCTGCTGGCTTCCTCTTGCATGCATTCAGTTTTCAACTTTAAAACCTCCACGTGAAATATCGCGTAATTGCACAGTATAATATAATTTTTTTGAGATAAGATCAAGGAACTTAATAATTTTTTTTATGAGCATTTATGGAACAATAACATGTGTCAAAGTGTCTTGGCGCCAACGTGGTCACTGAGGTCCTAAGTCCACAATAGATGCAACGGAGGCGGCGGTGTATTGTAAAATAAAATCAGTAATATTCATTATACTTCTACCTACTTAATATAAAATTTAATAAAAAATTAATATTAATTTTAAATATAATATTTATTTTTTATATTTATCAATTTTTTTAAAATTAATTTTATTAATATTCTCTTAATAATAATTAAGTAAAAAAATAATAAATTAAAAAAATATTAAAATATTTTTAAAAAATATATTATATTAATTAATTTAATTAATTTTATTAATCTAATTAAATTATTTAAATATATATCATATTAAGAGATAGAGTAATTAATTGTGTAATGATTTTACTAAAATATTATCATGTGCATTAGAATTATCCTATTGATAAAGTTCTTTAATATATATGTGTATAAAGGGATATTTTGAAAAAGATTATAAATTTTAAAAAAATAAATTAAAATATTATATTTAAAATTAGAATAATTTTTTTATTTAATTTTTATACTTAGAACAGAGATAATATTAATTATTAATAGTAATTGCAGAAAAGAAAATTAAAACCTTTGGACAGTGGGCTCCCATTTCCCTTTACAGGACTCAGAAGACATTTTGGGCCTGACCTCACCTCTGTCTCTGGATCCATGGACACTATGCCTTGGTATCGGCCCGCCAAGTTACCCTCTTCTTCCTCGTTCCCGATTGCTCGAGAGTGGAATCAGCCAATCAGGCGTCTGCCCTCCAAGTCTACCTCCAGTTCACCTCAGATTTGTGCTTCCAGTTCCACCAGACGTCGACAGTCGACTATCTTGCAGCGTCTCTCTGTGTGTGCGCCCCCCTTCCTCGTCTCTCCGTCACCTCGTCGTCAAACCATCTTCATTCAGGTGTGTTTCTTCCCTTTATTATCATTCTCCCTTAACAGAACTAATGAATTGAGGAATGGGGAACTTAAACTTAATCTATATAGCTTGTGAAACTCTGGCCCTGGACACCAGCTTTTGTGTCATTAAATGCTTTGCGCTCACTATGGTCCTTATACAAGTGCCTTACATATAAGATACAGAATAAATTAATCAAGCAAGTTTTTGTTTATAACAAGGCTTGGAAATGTATTTAGAAGTTCCTGATTGCAGATGATATAACAGGAAGGTGTGTTGTGGTAATGGGCACGAAATTGTTCCGTAGCAAAAGGGGTAAAATACAAAAGAAGGGAGGGAGGAAAGTTTTCACTTTCCATAAGTAGGAAAACGTATGCAAGATTAAAAGGCGCCCTAAAAAGAAGGAAAGCTCAGGGGAACTTGACTCCTTCACCTCTTGCCCCTTCTTCCACTGCAACGCATGCTACTGCTTCAAGCAACGTAACTTTTTATATTCCTCTCACTATGCAGCTTGTGAAATTCTTCAATCTCAAATCTCTCAAACCCCGCAAGTTCAAAACCCTTTTTTGCACAAATCATCTTCTGTCCCATGCTCATTTTCCTACTACGCCTCACTTAAAACTCCACTCTCAACCCCAGGCAACTGTTCTCGATAAGCCATCAACGCCTCCCCCAATCTCGGAATCTCTACTTCTAGATTCAATCCAATCTTCTCAGTGGCATTTTATCAAGCAGGTTGCTCCGAGTTTGACTCCTTCTGTCATCTGTCCGATTCTAACCCACCTTTACCAGAATCCTCAGCTTGTTCTTCAGCTTTTAACCCATCTGCAACCTCAATCCCTAGATTTCAAAACTCATTGCCTCGCCATTGCTATCATTTCTCGCCTCTCATCCCCAAAATCCGCTATAGAACTCTTTAGGAAATTAATTACCCATGGTATTGCCACTAACAGGGTGATTTTTGATGAGTTGGCTCTTCTCCATAGCAAATTCAATATGAAGAGTAGTATCGTATTTGATTATCTTGTGATGGCGTATTGTGAGCTGAAGAAAGCTAATGAGGCATTGGGATGTTTCTATATGATGAAAGTAAAGGGGGTTTTGCCCAAAACTGAGACTTGTAATATGATGTTAAGTCTGTTGTTGAAGTTGAATAGAACAGACATGGCATGGGTTTTGTATGCAGAAATGTTTAGATTGAAAATCAAATCCAGTGTGCGTACATATAATATAATGATTAACGTTTTGTGTAAAGAAGGGAAGTTGACAAGGGCAAAAGAATTTATTGGTTATATGGAGACTTTAGGGGTCAAGCCTAATACTGTTACATATAATACAGTTATACATGCATATTGTATGAGAGGGAAGGTTGATGTGGCTCGAGACATCTTCAAAGATATGAGAGATAAGGGCCTTGAGCCTGATAGTTATACATATAATGCTTTTATTACTGCGATGTGTAAAGCGGGAAGGCTTGAGGAGGCATCTGAGTTACTCAAGAGTATGTCGGTCCCTGACGCTGTAACGTATAATGCATTGATTGATGGATACTGCAATAAAGGAGATCTAGATAAAGCTACTGCCTACCGGGATGAGATGATCAGTAGAGGTATAAATGCATCTTTGGTGACCTATAATTTATTAATCCATGCACTATTTATGGAAGGAAAAATGGGTGAAGCCGATGATATGATAAAAGAGATGAGAGAAAAAGTTATCCATCCTGATGCTATCACATATAACATATTGATCAATGGGTATTGCAGATGTGGGAATGTGGAGAAAGCTTTCAGCCGTTATGATGAAATGATGAAAAAAGGGATTCAACCAACCCAGGTAACATATACATCACTCATTTTTGTTTTGGGTAAAAAGAACAGAATGGCAGAGGCAGACAACTTGTTTAAGAAGATGCAACAAAGAGGTCTATGGCCAGATTTAATTATGTTTAATACATTGATTGAAGGTCACTGTGCAAATGGTAATATAGAACGTGCATTTTCAGTATTAGAAGAGATGGATAAGATGAAGGTTCTTCCTGATGAAGTTACTTATAATACCCTGATGCGAGGATACTGTAGGCAGGGGAAGGTGGAAGAAGCACGTCAACTTCTTGATGAGATGAAAAGAAGGGGAATCAAGCCTGATCATATTAGTTATAATACACTTATTAGTGGTTACAGCAAAAGAGGTGATATGAAGGATGCTTTTAAAGTTCGTGATGAAATGTTGAGTAAAGGATTTAATCCCACCCTTCTCACTTACAATGCTCTTATTCAAGGCCTATGCAAAAACCAAGAAGGCGAGCATGCGGAAGAGCTCCTCAAAGAAATGGTGCGTAATGGCATCACTCCTAGTGACAGCACGTATATCTCTATAATGGAGGCAATAGGGAAAGCTGACGACTTGGTGGGAAATGGTGATAGCTGAATTTATGCTTATGTGCGTTGACCTGAAATTGCGCTAAGAAAGATTTATTTCGGTAGCTTTTGTGGAAGTTTCTATCTTGGACTCGCTCCTCTTGGCATTCTTGTATCTGCAGCGGCCTGCATCACCATGCAAATCACGGGGGTTTTGATCAGTAACTTGATATAACGCTTTGCTCCTTTTATGGGTTTATCTATTGATTCTGAATTTTGTGGTGGTTAGTTTAGAAATGTATATACTTGACAAAGAGTTTCAGATGATCTCAAATCTCAATTCTTCCTTGGTTTTCATTTTCTGCTCATGTGCTGTTATACGATTAAGAGTCTAATAAAGTTGCACCCTCAAAATTTTGATGGTGATGTTATACCTTGGAGCATCATCTTATGGGTTTGATTAACCGAGGGACGAAAATTTGATGTTTGTAATGCATATCTCAAGTTTTTCATTTGGATTAACAAGGTCTTCTTACCTCGATGGATTTTCTTAGAGCTCATCTTTACAGAAGAAATCACATACACCGATGCTATTTATTCTTCGACCTACCAATATAACATGTACGTACATACATATATGTAATAGAATCTTCTGCATCGTAGTTTTCCTTTTATTTTCCTCTTCAAACACAGAGCGAATGAAGAATATAGCCATGAGGCCATAACATGCTTCGATTTTTCTTCTGTATTGTTTTTGAAATATATTAAAACTCAGACCGCATAAAAGAGTGCCAACAAAATTATCCTACTCGGCCGACAGAACTGCGAATGGACAAAATTTTAAGTTCATAAATACTTAGACGATATTAAAAGTTTCAAACCTTAAAAGACATAATATTTAAACTCACTATTTTCATCAATTTTCATCATTACAGAAACACGTGTGACCATCAATGTTACAGATTTCAACATGCCACAATCTGCCTCCTCCACTCTCAAGGATGGCTTTCTCTTGGCACTCTGCCATTCAAGTTGCGCACAAAAGCATGTGGGATACGCTGCAATAAAGCAATCAATGCAAAATAGTGACCCAATGAAGTAGAAATCAACGAGAGACAAACATTCAAATTAATCTTTTTAAATTATAGGGGCGGACATTAATATCCTAAAGGTGCAAACTAGACCGAAATTACTATCTACTCCTAAAAAAATTTTCATATCATTAGGTTACAATATCATTGGCATTCCAAGTAGGCATAAGACATGAGAAGAATGACAATCAAATCTTATAGAAGGGATTTAATTACCCAAAGTCTAATGACAACTAGACAGTCTGTGATACAATAAGAAATAATAATATGTTTATGTGCAAATTTATCATAGGAATTTTTTAAAATTAAATTCCTTCTATGGAATCTCTAAGTACTACCTAAAACATACTATCATTTTAGAGTTGTAGTCAGAGAATAACTCATGATAGAAATCTGAACATAGCATATCCATGGGAGATGATGAAGTGCAAGTTGAGGTATGTTTGATATTCTCTTCCTCCAAAAAGATATGTCCAATTGAATGTTACCGGTGGAACGAAAGAGACGCTCAAATTTTATGATATATTTTACTATATTCCCGTTTATAAAAAAATAATTTATTATATTTAATTATTTTTAATAAACTAACTAAATATAATAAATTAATAAACTATTACTTTGGCTGAAGCTATGACTCATGCTTTTTCCCTTCCTACTTCTTTCGTTGACTTGTTCATCCTTCTCTTCACCATCATCATCATCTTCCTCCTTTACTTCCTCTGCAGAATTATTTTCTTTATCTTCTTCCTCCTCTTTGGGCTGCTCGATCATTTCACAACGATTTGGGTTGTAGATTTTGAAGTTGAATGTGTTAGTTCCATCAAATGAAAAGATAACAAAGTACCCAGCCTCTAATGAATTGTCCTTCGTGAACTTCTCCCAACCATTACCAAAATATATACACGTCACCATTAATGTTGCTGATGTTGACATGCCAACTCTTGCCACTACGATTCTTGAGGATGGCTTCCTTTAACACTCTTCCACGTAAACATCTGATAAAAGCATTCGGATACGCGGAAATTAATAAATGGGAATGAAGATATATGAAACAAAAGATCCATGTGATGATAATAACAAGAGACAAATATTCAGACTCAAAATATGAATTAGATATCATACCGTCCGTTCGGAGTTGTGTTTAGGGAGGAACACATGGAAGAATTCAGGGTACTCATGAACTGCTATCTTGTTTTGCTGATCCATCTAACGAAGACGACGATATAACCAAAATGCCAGTTGAGAGAAGTTTGATATATACAAAGGCTCTTCAAGGTTCAAGTCTTGATTCGGGATTTATCAAACTCTAATGTAGCATTCTTTTTTACCTGCCAAACTTTACAGTATATAGCACCTATTTGTATGAAAGTTATGCATTAATCATGCTCATTACTTGTACCAAAATTAACAACAACAACATAAAACAATAATGCTCATTCCATTTCAGTATAGTTTTGCTTAAACACACTTTTTCTAGAAAGAGATAACTAGTTTAAAATTAAAGCTCAATTAAAACTCACTATCAACCACTCCCTAGGCATCTCCATTATTACCTATAATATGGGCAAAGGTGTGTATGGCCCATTTGATTTCTGAATTGCCACTTTTTCTCTTTTATTTTGTTACGAGTCTCCATCACATTTCTTTCTTTAAACCATCATCAAATCTAAAAGACCTTGTCATATTGTTTCATGAACCAAGCATATATCGATCTGTGATTTATATTCATCTTCGTGTAACCACTTAAAATGAAAGCTTTCCATGTCTTATTCGCTCTTCTTTACAAACGCCATTCTTGGACAAGTCTCTGTAAAATGAATTTTATTAAAAGCCTGTATTTATGCCTTCATAACAATAGTATTATGAATATGCTTAAGTGGTAATTAATGGTTGCAAGGAAAGTGAAAATAATAGTGCCAGAAAATCAGAGAGTTGTTGAAAAGATGGATAATATAATGTAGACTTGGGGTTCCTAAGCTTCAGCTCGAGATCATAGAAAGAAAGAGAAGAAGGTTGAAGAAGATGCTAAACTGGAGATCAGAAGGAAGAGAGCATGATGCGTCTCAGGAAGACAAGAAACATTTGCACTATATGTGATAAAACAAACAGATGGAACACACATGATAACTTTTTTTCTTTGACTTTACCTGAGTGTAGGTCGGAGCCCTTCGAAGATAGGTCGATCGCATCTTCTTCTTGTGCCTTTATGGAATGGTATTTGAGAAGTGAGGCTTGAGCTGCAGAAATGACATAATGGCTGATGAAGGTTGAAGAGAAACAGAAAAGAAGAGAGAGACGATCGTATATATGGTAATGGAAGAAGGCGAGGAACTCATCACCAACCCATATCTGTGCTACAAACCGTGCTGCGTGGCTGGAATAAAATGGCATGTTTAGTTGTATAAAATGACATTTTCTCCCTTTTCTTTTTCTGTTGCTTTGCTTCAACTTTCTTCCCATATCACTCACATGCAACTTGTAATAAAATACTTATTTTATTGATTAATGCTAAAATTATATGAAAATTGAGTATTTATATACCCATTCATCGTAAGAAAACTTGAGAAAAAAGTCCCTCTTTACAAACAATTTAATGATAAAAATTTGCAGAGTATGAAATAAAAATTTATCGTATCATTTTCAGTAATAAAATGTTGAATGGGAGACTTTTTTGTTTCCAATTTTCCCTTAATCCTATGGGAATTTGGCCGAGGATTTGATTTCACCATCAAGCTCTCCCTACCTAGCTGGCCTGCGCTGCCATCTTCATCGTGCATTCAGATGGCAAAACGCCGTCGTTGTGCCATTGATTATTTTGGCAAATGTTATTTTCACATCTACAATTCCTCCACTGCCCACTGGTTCTCGATTTCCTTGATGGAATTGTTTATTTTGGCAAATTATGAGGACCAACCTATTAATCATTGAAAAGTCTGACTTGCAGTTCAAGAACATTGTAGCCATAAAGATCAAATTAAAAATAGATGTACACTGTAGAGACTAAATGTCTAATTTTCCCAACATAAAACTATTTATCATATTTTCAGCGACAAAAATATACTTTTAATCATCTAACTTTATACAAAATTTTAGTTTGATCCTTTAATTTTATAAAATATTTTTTTCAGTTTTCTATTTATAATATTGATAGTGTCACTATAATTTTTAGTACAAATTATTTTTTAAAACATTAAACTTAATATATCAGTATTTAAAAATATTTTGTTAACATTTAAAATTTTAATATTACAATTTTTTATAAAAGTGTACAGGGACATGTTAAAAAATTACGGTGATTAAAATGAAAGTTTCACTTTTGCCTATTTTTAGCATGCATAACTCTTCAATTTATATCTCTAGTATAAAATTAGTCAACCACTAATTATCTATTGATTCAACTAACAAATAGATCAGATATATAATAATTTAGAATATATTTAATGAAAGAGAGATTTAATCTTACAGATCATGAGTAAACTTAACACATTTCTAAAAATTTATACAACAAACAAAAATTTGGCCATGCGTAGCTGTTGACAACTTGTATCTTGTTATATTCATTGGTGGCACACTGGCACTGACAAGTGTAATTACTAGAAATTCACACACTATGTTTTCCTTATTGCTTACTCTTTTACTTCTTCGGAATTCTCTTCTGCCAAGCACAATAACACCTAAAAGAACCAATTTTTTTCACAAATTTCATGGAAGCTTAGCTATTAAAACTTACAGTACAGAGCCATCCATAAAATTAAAAGAAAAGATTTTCCCTTTCATGAACTATTTGCAAGGGCCTTTGGTTGCCTGGTTACATATCCTTAAAACAACTTAAAACAGGTCAAATAGTATGCACAAAAGATAATCTTGGAGAGTCGAATACAACTCATAATTTCAAGCTTTTCAACAGAGACGGCGACAAGTGTGTAGAAGCTATCACTGTAATGTGAACTGAGTGAACCAAAGCCAAGATCATTATGATATGAAACAGAAATAGCAGCGCCTTGGCACAGTTTCTCATCGTCTACATTCACACAAACTATTTACAGCACAAGTCTCAGAGGACAAGAAAATATCATTTCCCCAAACTACAACAACTAAATCCCACTTAGGTGAACCTAAAGTGTTTATGGACATGAAAATCATCTGATCACGCAGAAGCAAGATCGGCTAAGTACAATAGGGCTATCAGAAATCAAAACCAATGCTAGTTTCTAATCAGTTTCGGGGTCATGATGGCTAGTGGCATAGGAGTATTCAACAGTTTACTTGGGCTGACGTTTTGGTGTTGATGATGCATAGGAGGACTCATCAATCCTGCATCCTCAGTGACACGAAATATAGTAACTTTCAACACTACCTCCTTCATTCTAAGAAGTTCAAAAACACAGACATCCCCTTCGCCTAAATTATTTTCCAGTGAAAATTCAAACCACCCTTGGCTTAACTTTGCTCTCCCTCCTCTGTAAAGGCAGCGAACAGGCCACTGTTTTCCATCATAAGAGATCTGAAGTTTAATGAATCCTGAAACCCCATTCAAATGCTTTTCGGCAAAACAGGATGGCAAATACTGCAAAACAGATGGGGAGTTTAGTATCATAAATTCAAGATGAATAAAGTAACATGTTAGTTTCTATTGAGTTCAATGGCTAACCATTATGCATCCCCTATATAAATAGGAAGGTCGCAGGACAACTCGACAGAAAGGATTAGCCGGTTCAAATGCTTTTGCTGAATTGACTGCTCTCTCTCTTTCTTCAGCTGTCACAGTTCTTTTTCTTGCAGAAGCACTTTCATAAAATCTATAGCGCATTTCCCCCTCTTCTTCATGTTGAGCAGAGGGTTCTTGTCCATCTGCACTTCCAAACATTGGAATAATGAGTAAAATTAATTTCCAGATCCCCAGATCATAGAAAAGGAGGGGCGAAAGAGTAAAACAAGCTTACTAGAATCCATTTTCCGCTTCTTTCTTATAGTTTTCTTAACTCTTTGCATTTCCCCATTAGAAAAACGCAATCTTAGCTCTTCAGTAGACTTTTTAAACTCAACTGCATTAAACTGAACACCTATATTTCTGCTTGATTGATTGTCTTGAGAATTGGCAACCTTGGGAGAAAGGGAATGCCCCCCATCTCCCCAGTTTATGGAGTTAAGCTTAGACCCATGGAACAAATTCTGCAATGCTGGAGTTCCAGGAAAAGCCTTGTTCTGCAACGCACCAGGAGTAAGGGATGAAGGTGATGAATCTAAGAATTCAATGGAGTCTTCTTCATCTTCAAGATCATAAAAATTAAGATGTTGATTTGGAAAGAAAGTCCCTTCATTACTTCGTGTGTTTGATTGGTAATTTATCCCACAAGTAGCCAAATTGAAAATATGAACATTGAATGATGATTTGCCTTCATATCTGAATATCAGCAAGTAACCAACACCAATGGAGTAGCGTTGAATAAATTCCTGCCAGCCATCAAGGAGCCAAGATTTGTTGCCCAACTTTTTCAATCCTACTTGCCAAACACTGCCATCGGGGACAGTGAGGGTAGCAACTGTAGAAAGATCACCCCCAAATTTTCTCAGAAAAGTATCTGGAATAGTCTGCAGTTCAAAATTCATGTTAGGTTTCAATTATTGGTAGATATTTGTTATTAAAAGAAAAACTACTCGTAAGAAGATTATCCAGGTTGCCTTCTCATTGTCTTAATTTGCCCCATCACCGAAGATAACAGGCAAACAGAGAAAATAAAATAAAATTTAGGTATTATATTTAAAACTGGTATGTGTAATAAATTGTAATAATGGTTATCATTGCATTTCAAAAGGTCTTCTAAGCATGCCAATATCAGAATAACAGCATGTTTCGAACATAAGAACAGTCACTTAACTGTGACTAATGAAATTGGAGACAGGACTCTCAAGTGACTTCATTTGTTACTTTGGATATAGATCTCTGGCATAAGCACCCAAGCCCTATTTAGAAGTGTTTCTTGCTTTACTTTAAATTATGTTGTGATACTTGAAATCCTCTCCAAAACACAAGTGAACTCGTGAACTTTTGATGTATTGAAACCAGTTTTGAGTGCAGGGGCAGGATCCCGCCTGGCACAGCCCCTGCATCATATTATTAGTTTCCTAAGTCCCCAAACTTAAAACCATAGTTCCTCCCCTAAAGAACGCAACCATATCTCATGAGCTAGCCCCTAGAATCTATGTTTTCTTGCGCAACTCCACAAATATGAACCGCAGAAACAGGTACCAGGCTTTCACCACAGAGGAATATGAAGCACTAGAATATTCATGTTCACCAAGAGAAAAAAGCAACAAAGCCACTTAAAGTACAGCAGGGCAGCTGTAATAATCAAGAAACCCTCTTCAAAATCCTTAAAACTTAACCCTCAAAAACATCTGAATTTTAGTTTCAATCCAATTCACTGGGCATACATTCCTCTGGGTAGCAGTAATTTTTAGAAAGTACTGCCCTTTATCAAGAATCATATTCAGCAAACCATACATAAGAATTACAACATAAGTGTACAGAGGGGGATCAAAACTTTGTGAAAGGGGTTTCAAGTTTTGAGGTAGGGAAGGTAGAGACCAGAAGCAAGACCCAGAAACACAATCGTACCCTTCACACGCTCTCGGTAAAATTGTTCTAATCCACTGAAGAATAGCCACTACAGACGTCAATTACAGAAGCAACTCGTAAAAACAGAATAACCAGGAAGATAGAAGGAGCGGGAAAAGAGGAAAAAATCAGGTACCAGCTGCCGGGATTGGAGCGTGGAGGGACAAATAAGCTTGTGAAAGCAAGGTCGCGGCATTCTCCGAGTGCTAGGAAAGCCGGAAACAAGAAGGTTCACAGCATTTGAAATCCCTTTTTCTCCTTTCGAAAGAAGGAGACTTTGGGGTTTGCAGAGAGCAGAATTTCCAAACCTTTCGGATCTACCTCACCCCTCGTATTCTCCAGGCCCTCATCTCTGCTTTCGAGTCAAACAAATAGCGATTTTTAAACCCTTTAAAAAACCTCTACTTGACCTAGTTAAGATGGCTTTCGACTCGTACGAGTCCATGACTCGGTGAGTCGCCCAATGAGCAGGTTGATTTCGTCCCTTTCTTTTCAAAATTTTTTTATGAATAAAAAATTAGTGAGTTAAAAACACACGAAAGTAAAACAGAAATCAAAATATTTATTAAAATATAACAAAGATATCGTATAGTATCATTTTTAAGAGTACGAAAGATTAAACAAAACTTTGTAACCTTTTAAAATTATATATTTTTAGAAAAGAAACTGTATAAAATTATTCTAAGAAAAGAAAAACTTTAGCATTTACGATTTTATTCGATTTTAAAAGGACTCTTCTTATCCAGTAAAATTTATTTTAGTATGATTAAAATAGATTTTTTTAAATTTTATTTTTGGTGTAATTTTAGTTTTGCCAGCTAAAGATTCCAGTTCCATAGAGGAGCTGAGCCTATTAAAGAAATAGACGACAAGAAATTACCAGAATAAGTCAGTTTTCTTATTGGAAAACACATCTCATCACAAAACTATTTTCAGTACGTTGAATTTTAGGAAACATGCCATCGACAAGAAACAAAAAAATAATTTAATTTTGAAAGTAATATTTTTGCTGTGTGAAAATTAGGATTGAGTAAAATTATAAATTTATTGTTCAGAATATTTGCTTGAACAAATAGACAAGTGCTAAAGAAAGTTTGAATTCCTTATAGCTGGATTAAAAGGATAGATCCCATACCATACCCAGGAGGATGAACAGAGCTCAACTCTTGAAAAGAAAAGGAAACAATTACCTTATTTATTTATACAAAGCAGCTCCATTAACCCCTTTATTCCATATGCATCCTTCTTTTTCTTTTATCCTTGCTTTTTAAAATAATCCCAACATTAAATAATTATAGATTAAACAAGTGTTATGCAAAAGAAAGTGAAATAAAGGAGATGAGTGTATGATTTTGAAATATGGAGCCTCTTTACATTCATATATATTCTATTTCCCATTTATGTTTTTAGAATTCATGTAACTCTACCCAATTTGCTAATAAATAATAGGTAACATTTTCCCACTTTTCCATCATTAATTTATATAAATATACAATTTTAAATAATTATGCATTGTTAAAATTATAACTATTTTCCTGGCTAAAAATATTACTTATTTTTAATGAGCGCGTCATGTTAATTTAATTTTAACCTTTTTACTAGGATGATTTTCCAGAAAAGTAATATATTATTATTATTATTTTTTTAAATACTTTGGCCCTGTGAGACATAATCCTGGGTGTGTCCTTGATTATTCTTGCCCGTTAGTAAGTGTTATTTTTCTTTTTTCTAGGAGAATATATTTATGTAGGAATATTTTATTCAAACAAATATACCATCATTATCGCTTTATTGAGAAAATTATATCTTCCCAGAATTCACGGGTAATTACCAGTTTTGAGGGTACGTAAGAAGAAGAACAAATCGACAGAAAAGGAAATTTATTTGAAAAGGGTGAAAGAGATTAAATATAGTAAATTTCTTTCAGTCTGGGAATTCCTTCTTCTTCTTTTTATTGGTAGGGTACTCTTAACTAATGCGTATTAGGGTGGGATTAAAATTGAACAACCGCCCGTTACTTTGAAAAGGACTACATGGATTTACAAGTACGTTAGATTTGTGTAGCGCTATTGAAACTGAATAGTATGCTATCTATAAAGGATTAAAGCTTGTCTGGGAATTGGGGTTTAAGAAGGTTATTCTTGAGTCTGATGCTAAGAATGTGGTTAATATGCTGTTGAATTTAAGAGGTGATAGATGCAGCTTGTTACTTTCATAAATACATAGTCTTATGAATCTAGCATGGGATTTAAAGTTACAGCATATATCTAGAGATCAGAATCAAGTTACAGATGCTCTGGTAAAGGACGGGTTAAGGATTACGGCAATGTTAGACTTGTGCCCTTCACATCTAAGGGCTATTGTTATCAAAGAGAATTTGGGATTTAATCCCCTTATAGATTAGTGTAATTTATTTTGAGTGTATATGCCCTCCTTTGTACCAAAAAAAAAAAAAGAAAGAAAAGGACTACATGGATTTATTCCACGAACACGAGATTGCCGAGAAGGCGAGAATCAGTCCGGCAAATGAGAGGCGGTGGTTGTATCTTGTGGTGGATGTGAGCAGTTCGAATTCACTTATCTCTAATTCTTGAATTTATATAAAGCCATATGATAATATCTATTTTTTTTTTTTATTCCACGGTTCAATCTATGCTATGATTTATTATCAATAAATTCATTCATTTAGTAGCATCTTTCGCATAGCCTACAAATTAAATATAAATCTAAATAGAGGTGAGAAAACGGGCCAGCCCGTTAGAGGATATGCCCAAAATGAGGCAACCTGCCTCAAAACGGGCTAATATTTTATCAGCCCGAGCCTGCAGGCCGACACTTTTTTTTTTAATTTTTAATATTTTTAAAAAATTATTTTTAAATTTTTAAAATACTAATAAAAATTTCTAATGTTATATTAGTATAATTAAAAAAAATTAATGTTATACTCTTAAAAAATTATATTTTTATAAGAAAATCTAAAATTTTATAATTATAAATCTAAATAAATATTAACATAATATTAATCAATTATAATATGTCAACATATATTAACAAATAAGTAATTATCTTTACTAGTATTCAATAATAAAAGTATTTAAATTAATATTTGAGTAAAATAAATAATAATATTAATAATTTATAAAAAAAAATAATGAGCTGATGGGCTACACTGACATTTTTGCCAACCGGAACCTAACATATTTCTTTAGAAAATAGGCCCAACCTACAGGCTGGACCCGTTTTCCTAGCTATAGATTTAATCATGCATATGATATCAAGTCATTATTACATACCACATAACTTTTAAAATAATACTCTATCTAATTATTGATATAAGAGTGAGTTAATTTTTTAAATAAATTAAGAAAACTAAATAAAATAATTAATTATAAGTAAATCTAATTTTCTAAAATGAAATTATATTATATATTCTTTAATCTATCTAAATTAGTGAACTAACTCTTATATTAGTTATAATTAACTGATTTATTTTATTTTTTTAATCAATAAAAAAAATCAACTAATTATTATATTAAATATTAGAGTAGTATTATATAAAAAGTCAAACAACTTTTAAGTTTTAATTTTGGATCACCAAAAACTTTCAATTTTGTTAACTTATTGACCATGTGTACTCTACATACTCCTGCGTCTTTCGCCCTTGTTGTTGATGGAGAGCGCGTAATTACAGTTCGTTTTTCCTGGTTGTCTCCCAACAAAAATGTCACATCCAAATCTCCAGTTTCCACTTTCCAAATCATCTCTTGATATCTCCAAAAGACGACTCCCATGTAGGCATTTCTGATAACCAATGGTTAATGTCTACATAATTATAAATGCATTGTTTGTGGTTTATCTTTTAGCATATTTCAGATCACATACATGCAAATAATTGTTCTTGACATACATGTCGTTGCCGTTATTTCAAACTAGACATTTTCAACCGTTATTTTTTTTTATATATATCAAAAATGATGAATCGCTTTGCTTCTTCATCAATTCTCTATTTCTCTCGTTTACTCAACATATTCTACATATGTCGTGCAAATCTTCATCTCACGCACGTCTGCCGTTTCTTTAACGTGTTCGGCGATTTCTGTCCGAGAAATTTAAATCCTATATTATTTGTAGCACACAATTTTCTTGCACATATATCTGATTCTTGCTCCGCATTGATACTGCACAGAGAAGAAAAGAACCATGACATTTGGGACAAGAAGGCTGATGATTAAGGTTGTTGTGACAGTGACGATGATGTTTGGTGCAGAAGGGTTGGGTGAAAATTTCTTATTTGGCGTAGATACGAACGGGGTTTATAGTCCATGCGAGGATGCCAAAGTGCAGAGAGGGGATGGTTTTACATTTTGGAATTGCATTTTCGGACAAAGATTCCTTCTTTATGAATCCAGGCGGTCCTCAGCTTTCTCCCTGTGATCGTCGTCTTGATCTCCCCAACAAAGGCGCACAGCTCGCACTGTTCAGACCAATCGTGGATGAGCTCTCCTTGCTCACCATTAATACCACCACCATTGACCCGGTACCATGATCATTTGAAGCAAATGCAATCATTGAACTCTAAACATCATAGTATTCTGTCGGTAAAATGTTTACATCTGATTTTGCTTCTTCATTTAAGCTGGCGTCGATTCAAGTTCTCTGTTTTAACTCTACTCATACTTCTGACACAAACAAATTAAACCAGCTAATTCTCCTGAACTCTTGTGCATTTATTGGATGTGCGGTGTTTATAGAATTGAGTAATAAGTTGGGTTTTGTTTTTTGGAGCTGATCAGGTCAACTCTGGGGGATTTATGGTCGCCTTTGGGGGACAAAAATATGCAGCTAGGTCGTCACCAATCAAGTTTTCTGACCCAACTCACACAATTACAAGTCTCACTTTGGTAAACGCATTTCCCGTTTCACTCTTATGTGTTACTACTTTTCTACCAAAATTCAGGCATACTTTCCAATTTTCACAATTGACTTGGATCCTTCGAAACATAAAAAACTTGGGCAAAATGTTCTAAACATTGACCCATTGATAATCAATTTTCCCGATAATGAAGGAATTTGTTTGAGACGTCTAATGAAGTAATACTGATTTGCGAGAAAATATTCACTTGCGCATATTTTTGTTTCAGAATCTAACAAGGAGCATATACACATTACGCTTATTATCCTTTTAAAGGTGATCTTCATGTGGCAATCTAATACCCAACGTGGGTTTTGATTTGATTATCAGATTCTTGAATTTGGAGAGGGGACTCTACAGAATTTGTGTTGGAAAAGCTACGGGTGCAATAAATGCGAAGGAGACAACGTTTGCCTAAACAATCAAGACTGTGCAGTACCAAATTCCAAGTGCCAGAACAATGGTGGGCGTGGGTGCAACATAGGAATACAACTCGCGTTCTCAGGTACAGACAAGAGCCTCAATGTTCTCAATTCTTGGTACGAGGTTGAACAGCTACGCCAGTACTCTCTCTATAGCCTTTTCTCTGATCTCAAGAATTCCATTATTACACCTTATAAGGAGTTTTTCTAACTCTATTTTTGTGCACTCAATACGTATGAAACTCCGTTTCAATGTAATGGTATAGTGAATGGATGAAGACTTCCAAAACTTGGCTTATAAAGAGTAAAAAAATTGATAGGTACTATTTCATGTTATACTATTTTTAAGTGTTAAATCAGACACCACCACAAGTAAATTACAAGAAGTCCCATGTTTTGAACAAGTAAAACATTCCAAACAGGATAGTTCCCAAAGGAAACGAGTAAACTGTGATAGCACTCGATTGAAATATTCCATTGTTCATGGCAAAAGATCAACCTTGTTTGGCCAAACTAGGAAAATATACACCTTGGTCATTCATGAGCTGCTCAATTTCCATTGCATCCATTTATCACCTTCCCAAGTCCTCAACAATGATCGCACCAGGGCCCCCCTTCGTGCGAATTAGTCTCCTCTGCTGCAGGGGCTTGTGATCTTTAGAGCGATAAGTTTGGATGAGATAATGTGCCACAGATTTGAATCCTAATTCTGACACCTTGTAAACAAAATTCAAAGGACAGATAGGAATATATCAGTTCCAGAAGCAGGTCTCGCAATGTCATATGGGCTGGGGCTCATGTAATGAACAGAGACAAGAATTGCACGTGGGGAGGTTAGTGTAATTTATGTCTTTATTGAACTCTTTCAGGCAGAATTAGCGCCAGAGGAAAGAAAGAACCTGAATCGCAGATCTTCCAGCATAACGAGGTTGAAAAAACTAACCTTACTGTACAGATTACCAGCGGCCATCCAACCCTTTGCTCTACGGCAACGACTATAATTGCAAATTCCCCAGCAAGATGGCCATATCCATTTGCCATTCTCGTTTGCTTCTAAAACGTTTTCTCCATATCTGCACAATATTACTAAAAAATATTATAATGGATAGCATCAATCTTCACAGAATCACAGTAAATGAGACACGGCTAAAATTTTTCTCCTGAATTTAAGATGGAATTTAAGTTATTAAAACAACCAACAATCTACATAGTGCGGATGAAAAAAAGAAACAAAGAACAATTTCATCTCAGATAGCTAGAAAATGCTACCTCATACACAAGCATTCTCCACAAAGCTGTCCTTGGAGTAACTCGCATTTGCCACCATAGGTATGCAAACAAAGAGCTTTGTGCCTGCAAGGAAGCAAATGATTTCCTAAAACTCAGCAAGCTCACGGAAAAGTTAACGTACCAACTTTATACATCAACTACAAAAACCTTGATGATCAGAGTTTCTAATCAAAATGCATGCATAAAACCATTGTGTCTAAAGATCAACCAATGCAAACATAAAAGAGATGCATTGCTACAATACAAATATGCTAGTATCTTCTTCTAATAATAGAAGACTCGAAGCTCTGGTTCATGTTATGTTAAAATAGAAAGTAACAACCCTACAACATAGAAGGCATATTTAGAGGGCATTATAAACTTATAAAACAGTATTACCTGCATTGATGACACACGTCTGCCCTTTGATCGGTTCATATAAACGATTCCCATCATCATCATATCCATCAACGTACAATTGCCAATCCATTTTACAATCCCCTAGAAGCTTTTGATGCTCTTCAGTGTAAACTTCTGGATTTGTACCTTCCGGTATGCAAATCTCAAAATTTTTGGAGGAGTCACGCTTCTCGCGGCCTTCATAATACTTTATTGGTCCTAAGCTCTATATTCTAAATTTCCATAAAATCAGATTACCACATCAATCGAAGTTCAAACAATAAAAATTCAACCATGTCAGGAATACTAACCACATATGCAATATGAGTCTCTGTAAAGTTTTAGAAAATCTATTAAAAATATTAGTAAAATTCAAAACACGCCTTCAAAAGCTATATCTCGCAGTATGACTGCACCATTATAGCACGTAGTAAGAAGACAAATGTTTCCATCCTATCTGAGATAGATTACAAATCAATAGCACCAGAGACAACAAGCAAAAGGAATGTCCACAAGGTAGAGATGACAAGCAGAAGTGAATAAGTTGTTCTCTGCAATTTTCTAACATCCAGATGAAAAATATCTTCTATTTCAACCGAAACTAAAAGTAGGAAAAACTTATTAGTAGAAGAAAATGTGTAAGAGACGAGGAGTGAAAGTATACCTAGAAGATCTCCTCGGAGGGATATCAGTCTTCTTAGGGCGAGGAGATTTCTTCTGCGGCGAAGTGTTTGGCTTCTTGAGTTTCAGAGTAGGTCGAACAAGCCTAACTTGTGCAGCCTCTCTTGGTTTTCCTTGATCCGTTGGTCCCTAATCTGTTCATAAAGCGAAAAGCCTTCTTCATTTCTCATCCTCTTAGGTGATTCGTTTTCAGAGTCGGTCTCTTCAGGTGATTCTCCGGCGTTCTTTCTCCGGCAACCCATGGTCTGAAAGAGGAAGGTGGAAGGTGGAAGGAATACGCAGAAGCAGAAGAGGAAAGGTTCGGGCGTTTTGGCGAGGAGTGGGAAAGAGCGGGAATTGTATAAAAAATCTTTCTCGAAATCGTAGGGCGCATGTCCAAATTGCCAATCAGCCAATAAAAGTGACACACGTAGGTAGCCCTTTTTTTTTTTTACTTTTTTTAAAAAACTAAGAAATATTACTCAAATTTAAAATTGAAAAAAAAAAAAGCTTTTTTTTCTGTTCTGCTTTGAACTTGTTAATATTATTCGATCTTCCAAAAATAACTTTTAATATTATCATTTTACATGTTCTATGTCCCAAACAACGGGGTTAAATTCAGGCCAAAAAAACATCTAGGTTGTTAAAGACTTGAGTAACTATTTTAATAAAACATAACCTAAAATAGTAATCCGACTCAAACCACCTTATTCGCGTCATATTTTAATTTCATTCCACATAGAGTATTAATTCCTTATTTACTTGCATAAAAATTTAAATTGTTTTATAAACAATATAAAAATCCAAAAAATGTTATATATAATCCTTGAAGCAGAAAATACTAGGAAACAATTGTTTCTGCATAAAAAAATATATTTTCCCTAGTTACCTACTGAAGGGGAAAATGCCCTTGATTGTGATTATGATAGAGCTGTTTAGTCTTACTACATTAAGCTGTATGAACTGTTTTAGATATGCTTAAATAGGTTTATTCTCCTGCATAAATGGCAAATTCCTGGAGGAAGATCTATTACATCACTTGAATGCCCATCGAATACCAAAAAATAACTCTATGCAGATTGATGTACCCGCATATGTGCATGAAGGTTCGTGATCGGGTTCTTCATCTCAGGGAAAGATGGATATTAGCACAAGTTCGAGCATATCAAAACAAAGTTGCTTCACGCATGTAGTTGACTAATATGCAGGGATAGTACTAGTGTTAGTTTCAGATGTTTTTTTCTCTCAAGTAAACAAAAGAAAGTAAGAAAGAAATTTGCTTTCACCTGGCTCAAATAATATATGTCTCGACCACGCCTCCTGTATTGCTTTTGCCCGATTAAGCTGACTAAAGCTGTGGGAGCTCCATCTTATCAAAGTATGGAGGCAAGCTCATCATACATGTCAAAACCTAGAGATGCATATTATGAGATAATGCTTTACTCTTCAAAAATATACTTTAATTATAAATATAAGATTTAAATATATTTTATTTTTTAAAACTATAATTTCTCTTCTATAATATCTTTATATAATTACACATATTATAGATGAGTATTTTTAAAAGTAATTGAAATGTACATGATAGAGATATTTTAAAGAAATAAACACATAATTATTATAATTAATTTATTTAATCTATTAAAATTAGTTAAATAAATTTTATATTAAAGATTTGAGATAGTATTATAAAAAATGTGCCTAATTCCTATGTTGACCAGTTAGTCTTAGGGGATGGGAGATTTTTATCTATTTTTAGATTGAAAATAAGCTTAATTGTTTTTCTAAAAGTTTTTATAAAAAAAAAATCTTACTTCCGCCATGTCTTGGTTTAATTGTTTAACTACCGCTTTTAGTCTTCCCACTAATGAGTCTAGTCCTATGCAATGGGGCTTTTTTACCCTCTATCGGTTTATCTACCTTTATATACTTGATTTTAAATTCGTTTAGATAAATTTTTAAAAAATAGTTTATAAAAAAAAAGTTTTTTATAGCTTTTAAAAAATTATTTTTAAAAATAATTTATAAAAAAATAGTTATAAAGATATAAATATTTAGATAATAATTATAAAAAAATTTGATATTAATAAATTATCATAACAAGAATTATTTTATAAAAAAAATAATTAATTTTTTTATTTTCTTCTCCTTCTCCTACTCTCTTTTTTGCCAATGATAAAGGAAGATAAAAGGTGACACGGGAGGATGACTAGTGATAGAAAAAGAAAACTATATTCATTAGCAATAAAGAAAGAAGACTTTGGAAGAAGAAAATAATAACGACTGATGATAGCAACTATGACAATGGCAGAGGTAGCAATATGATGATAATTATAGGAAAAAAAAAAAGAGAAAGTATAAAAATAAAAATAAAATAATAATTTATAATTTATAAATTTTATTATTATTTTAAAAATTATTTTAATAGTTTATATAAAATTATAGTTTAATTAAAATATTTTAAAATAAATATAATTATTTATTTTAATTTTTTTAAAATCAAAATTTAAGTTAAATCACTTTATATTAAAAAACACATACGAGGGGCGATGCCAAAAATATCTAGGAAGTCTAAATAAAAATATCCCCGAAACCCACAGGATAAGATCCCATTTTTAGTCTGTGGTTTTCCCGCACGCCGCCCACTGGCGCGTTCTCGACAAAAAGTTCAATTTACGGTCCCACGTCGCACACGATTCTGCCACGTGGATACTTTCCATGTTGGATAAAGGGTTCGACTTCGTGGGCCCACTTTCACCCAATGCTTTCCCCAAGTATTCTGATAATCTACTCTCCCTATCTTACTATTCTACCCAGTCGACCCAATCCAATGGACTATATGCATCTGTCTTTCTCTCTTTCCACTGTTGTCTTATATACTAGTATAATCTAATAATATCTTCAATCAATAGTTTATTCTCATCATCCTTATCCAACCCGGAAACGAAACCACTAAATTCGCAGTATTTAACGCTATCGTTGCCTTCCTACCTTATCCTCATTTTGCTCCAGAGTTTCTAAAACTAGGTTGTTTTTAGTTGGACGCCATGATTAAGTCAGCGTTGCTTCGATCTTGTTCTTCTCCCCTGCTTCTTGATCCAAAGCCCTCTTCTTCTTGTTCTTCTACAAGATTTGCTTCCTCAACTATCTCTTGTTCGTCCAGGAATCAGGCTTATATCCCCAAGCTTGAACCCTTTAGCCGATCTAAGTTTGAAAGGGCCGTCAAGGAGCCTCCGTTGATTCAAAAATCTGAAATAGAGCTTGCAGGTACCTTTTTTTACAATTTCTTATTGTTTCATCTTCTGATTTTGAACCACGAAAATCAGAGCTTTAAGGTTTCCCGTGATCATCGAAATTGAAAGATCGAAATCTGATGGAAGTTTCTTTCGTGATTGATTCTCGTTCGTGCTTAAGTTAGAAATTTATCGTTATTTCTGCTATTGTTATTCTTTCTGATTTGCCCTGTAATATGGGCAGATTATTGTTCGACGCTTGAAGGTGAAGAATCCTATGGTTGCTGGCAGGCTTACTTTGAGCTGAAGGATCTTGAAGTAAGTTCTTTCTTTCTTTTCTTTATTTCGGCAGGATGGGACAGATTATATGAGTTGTGTGTTTTCTGATTAACATATGTTTTTTAACCTTTAGACTCCATGAACGAAGTTTATAGGAGGAAACAATACCGTTACTTTCACAAACATTAGCCATAATCTTTTTACAAACCCAACTTACCCCTTCAAAGTTTAAAAAAACAAAGATTCCGAGGTCCCAAAAGACTAATTACAGTATCTGATTCCTTAAATGTGTCCTTTATTGACGTTGTTGCAATGTTTTGACAGAAGGAGGTCCCAAAAGCAGACATAGAGAGGTTGATTCTTCAGACAGGTGGTGTGAAGTCTTTAATAGGATGCATACATGGCATTACAAACATGAACAAACTGAAGAAGAATGGCATGTCTGTGGCAAAACTGGTGGAATTAGAAGGAAGGCAGAGTCATTGCCCTATACCAGATGGGCTGCCAAAATCTGATGAGGAGATGATGGAAGAGGAGGAAGGTAGAATGCCCGATTCTCCATTCACAAGACTTCTCAGAAGCAAGGGCAGGTCTCCTGCTTGGTATTCTCAAGCCCCAGATCACCAAACTGATTGATGATTATCTGATTATTACATCTCCTTAAGGGCTAATGAGAGAGAAATTTGGTCTGAATGTGTTCTACAGAATTGTATATTGTGTCTATATATCAGAGTTTTGATGAGATCAGTAATTGGGTATGGCATGTATAATTAGTAAATTTCATATTTGGAATTGCAGCTCCAGTTCTTAAATAACAAACTGTGTTACTTTTTTCATTTTCATGGGGTGTTTGATTTTCAATTTGTTTTCATTTGTCAAAATTACATTTGCCAAAAGTATGGCTGTGGTCCGTGAGATCTTCAAATATGGTTTCCACGACTTACATTTGAAATTTTTAACTGATTTTTAAATATTTTTTTTTAAAAAAAAATGAAAGTGGTGAGATTATCTTTATTTTTGATTCAACATATGTCATATAATTTTTTTAAAAAATAAATGTAGCTGTTTAGATTTGGCAATTCATGAGCGCCCGAACTAAATCCCAATTTTTATAATTTTAAATAAATTCCTATAACTTAATAAAACGGAACCTTAATTTAATGGTTGCTTCTAAATTTTCGTTGATTTTTGGATTCATGATAAGGATTAAACTAAAAAAAATAAATCGTAAAAATGAAATAAAATTGTAGAGATGAAGATTTGAATTTGTTTATTTTTAGTATATTTTTTTGATCTGGGTTGGTTTTGAGATCGAACTGTTTGCATTGAAAAGCCCAGTGAGATTCATAAAATAAAGACAAAACAAAAGGCCCACAGTAACAATGTCGTTTTCAGCGCGTTGCCTTCACTCTTACGCCGTGAAGGGTTTCAAGTTTCAACCGAACGAACAAGAGCTTCCGTGGTCCCCCAAAACCAATTTGACAAACGGGATGAAACTTTGTTTTCTGGTTTAATTTCTGAAAGATTGAAAGAAAGAAAAAACGAATATCGCCGAGACTTTCAGTGCTTTCTCGGAATCTGAGATGGAAGAGGAGAACAAGGAAGTTGCGGAACAAGCGAAAGCCGAAGAGGCCCTGCCTCCAACCTCAACTGGTGGCGGTGGAGGTTGGGGTCGTTGGGGTCTTTCTTTTCCCGTTATCTCAGATCTTCAAAAGGCCGCTGCCGCCGCTGCCGAGGAGATCTCTCGCAATGTACGTTTGAAATGCTTTTCGTCTTCACTCTATCTAATCTAGGATTTCAGTATCTGTATTTTTATTCCTATTTTCGCATCGAGGTAATGTTTCAATATCGCTTCACATTTTCGTGTGATGCATATTGAAATGATTGACAATTGCATCTACCATATAGTAAAGTTTAATTGTTTAGTTATTCTGGAATCGTGGCTCGTATAGTTAGCTGCTTCAATCATTTTGGCTCAATTTGAATGTTATGCCTACTTCGATTATTCTGGGAGTTCGATTTTGACCATCAAATTCTCAATATAAGGTATCATGGCATACAATTAGGTAATTTTTTTCAAGCAAAGCAACAGTATAGGAAGAAACAAGAGGGAGAAGGGGGCAAAAAAAGATACATAGAGCATCTAGTAGACATTCTATGGAATGCGAGTTGAATCTTGTTGAATCCGATTTGAAGGATTGGGGCTGATGCATATGTATGAGCTGAAAACATAAGCGCCTTATACTTGCATATTTGGCTTTGATCGGGTGAAATGAGACTTAATTGCTTTTCCTTAGCTTTGTTAGTATTTTGGGGTTTATATGCTAACCTACAGATCCTAAGATGTGCCTATTGTTATTATTTTTGTGAATCAATATGGAATTTAGTATTCTTTTTAATACCAATTTAGCGCTCAATTTTGCTGCCCTACATATGATTTCCCCCCTCTTGTAACGCAGGCTGCCGCAGTTGCTCAGACAGCATCCAAGACCATTGCTGAGATGCAAAACACTTCTGAAGATTTAGAATCTTCTAAAGAGACAGAAGGAGAAGATGTAGCTTTAACTGGAAGGGAAAGTGAAGATGATAATGACAAACTACGAAAATCTGCTCTGGAAAAATTGGAGAAAGCTGGAGATGACTCAATACTTAGCCAGGCAAGGCATAAAAGGACAATTTGGTTTTTTCCCCAATGATGTTGATGATTGATCTTTAGTGGATTCCATATAAGAGCAAATGAGTTTCTTTGTCCACAAATACATGGCCATCGCTATTGTTGCTTTTCCTTCATTCCCAGGGTCTATGGTTTGAATCAGTGAATATGCAATCTACAGTTTGCAATCCCTTCTGCTTGAATTTCGGATTTATATATTTTCTACCAAGTTAGTTGCCTGTGAAATTATTGCTTGACATAAGCCTTGAACCTATCCTCTTGTACATCTCCCTCTTTCTCTCTTCTTGTCATGACTTATTCTATTGCCTTAGGATTGTTACAAATTGTAGGCCACATTGTTCAAGAAATAAAGAGACTTGATTATTTGATGTAGTTCAACAATTGAAATGGCTGCAAAACATACCTTTGTACTTTTGGTATTGTGCATGCAAATTCTCAATACTATTTTCTTTGTTTTAAGCGTCAAGCACCTAGATTTGAACTCCGTAATGTTTGCAGGGTTTGAAGGTGTTAGATAATTCCGTGGAGAATTTAACATCAGGAGCATGGAATGTTTTGGGAAGTGCATGGAGAGAGGGCACTGATTTAGTTCAAAGGTATTACCAGTTCCTTTGAAAAACATTTGAGTTGCACCGATGCTGGTGTACAATCTACAAACTTTGTGCAGTCGATGGTCACTATATTCTTTGCTGCTTTGGATTCCCAAAAGCAAAGTAACCTTCATGTCTATGCTTTTATTTAGTGGTATTTATGATTTGTGGAGTACAGATTTCAGTCTGTGTTGTATGATTAATTTTGCTCTGCAGTTGCCTTTGAAGCCATCTAACAAAATTAGCAAGTTTGAAACTTGATCCTAAATGTTGTTAGATCAATGTTTAGTTAGTGGGTCTTAAAAACATATTCTGGCTTATTCTGTAGACTGAGAAAAGCTTTTTGTTGTTTATTTGATGTCAGAATATTTCTCTGCTTTCCTACAAGTTCAGAGTTTAAGAGAATTCTGTCTTTCATTTTCGTTGATAGATGTCACTGACCTGTTGACGTTCCAAGAATACTTTGTTGGTGTTGGAAAGGAAGACAGTTGTTTCCTACTATACGGCAGAGTGTTGTGTCTGTTGGGCTATGAAACTAAAATACTAAAATAATAGATATTTATGTTCTTCAGGTCAGCTGCAAACCTTGCAGGCTCTGTACAGCAAGGTGCACCCACAACAGCTGGTTCTGGTGTGCCATCCTTATTAGAGGTTTGGAAAACTTTTGGTCATTTTTCATATGATATTCTCGGCTTGGAATTTATGAGCTTACTTTTTGCCATCATGTGACAGACTGGTAAAGCTTTTACTGCAAAGGGAATGCAAGTACTAGAATTTGTAGGTAAGGAGACGATGGATTTGTTAATTAATGAAACTGGAATTGAGGTTGAGAAGGCTGATAAAGAAGCTGGAGAGCAAAAGGATGAGGATCAATCATTAGAGGAAATGACATTTGATCGATGCTTTTACATATATGGAGGTCCAGAGCAGTTGGAGGTAACCTTATCACAATACTAAAGTATCATCGTTGACATTATGGCTTCAGCAAAACATTTAATATGTGTGATACTGTCAGGAACTGGAGGCTTTGTCTAGTCATTATGCCCTGTTATTCAACCGAAGAAAAACTAAGTTATCACTAGAACAAAAATCTTTATATGATGGAAAGCTTAAAGAGGTCCAACAAATTTTCAGTTTGAGTGCTGAAAATGATGGAAGCAATGTTGATTTAAGCAAAGGAAAGAAAGTAGAAAAAGGAAATGAGGGAAGCAGTGATGAGATGAAGAATTTACATGACTCAAGTGTCCGCAACGCTGCTGAAATGGCTGCAGGGTATCTAACTCCTCCCCTGTTTGATTCTTCGTAGTTTTATCACCCATCATTGTTACTATGTTACTATTTACCAGAGAATTAAATCTTTTACATTTCTAATGGCCTCAAATTTGCATTTCAACATGTAGGAGATTGGAAATATGAGTATGAACAAGCTAGAAAATGAAGCAGATTTGAATGCGAGGTCTTTAATTATATTAGATACCCTAATTGGCTGTTCCTATATATGTTTTGCAGTTTTACAAGCACCTTGGGTGGACTAACTGTCAATGATATAATTCAGCGAACTGCCAGAAGATTAGAATCTCTTCATTCAGAGGGTGTTCATGTATGAGAAAATATATTTTAATTTACCATAATATTATGAAAAAGTTCTGTTATCTTTAAAATTCCTTATTTCAACTTCTGAAGTTTGCTGGAAATTTGAGTGAGATGGTTCGTATTTCTTCGCAGAGACTATCAGAAATGTGCTGTTTTGCTGTGTCTCAACTGTTGATCTTTGGCAAATCCATCATATCTACTACTAACAAAGCCAAGGATGAAGACGATGATGAGCAGAAGGTGAACATTGAGTGGCCTGAGGATGTCGTTGAAAAAGCTAAGATGATCAGAGTAAACGCCCAAACAATGATAGGATATGTGGAAGCAGTTTCCAACAGTTTTATTACAGGTTAGTTTTTTTTCCTCACATATTTATTGAAGAATCTAATAGCATACACCTAAATACTTACTTGTTTGTCGTTAGAAATAGTATATCAGGATTTACTTGACAAGCGGTAATTACAAGTCATGTTTGTCTTAACAGGCATATCGGACGTAACTGAGGCATATCAAGCAGCCGTTAAAAGTGCTATTGCTGAGTCCCATGAAGTTGTTCCGGGGACTTCAATTCAGGAAAAAGCGGGTGCCCTCTCGGGACACCTTCGAGCCGATCAAAAAATGGCAGTAGAGAAGATTCAGGATGGGCTGCAATTCTTATCCCATGTTGTTTCAAGTTCTATGAACGCTGCTGCTTGAACGCAACCATGCTTTTGTCTCTTATCCTTCTCGTTGCACATCAGATTTAGTGTAAATAGTCGCATTTTAGAAGGAACATGACACTACTCAACCACGTTTGATTTTTCGAAGTATGACGTTGTTGATTGAACCCCATTCGGATCACTTGTACGAGTAAAAATGAAGCAGGAAGAAATGTATACCCTTAATTTGTTTTTGAAGCGTTCCCCTTGTTCCCCTAGTTTTTGGTCGCGGCTGGAGCCTTCTATGGAATATATCAATTGCGTTTAATTATTACGAGTTTTTTCATTTCATTATAAAAAAATTAACTTTTAAAACGTTTTCAAATTTTGGTGCTACTTCGAGAATTACTTACAAATTTATAATTGCGAAAGAATAAATTATATTGAATCATTATGATTATAAAAAACAATATTCAACTTGGTACAGGCTACGGTGTGTAGCGTCGGCGCATTTTGTCTTCATCGCAACATAGGATCCACTCAATTGAATACGTCCGGGTGCACAATAGGCAATGGCATGAGGCCCACGACAATCCAAAGAAAATAAGATTTGCTGGCCAAGTGGCCTAAGAACAGAGCTTTTCTTCACTCCCTGCTATGATTATATGAGATTCAATTTGTTACAGGAAGGGCAAGAAATCTGTGAGACATGGGAGACATCGATCCCGCCTATGTACAATCCCCAGACCATCGTCCCAAGCCTAAACTGGTGGATCCCGACACCGTCGCCGGTAAAATCCCCGTAATCGATCTCTCCAGGGAGAACGGAGAGCTGGTCTCTCAGGTGGGCAGTGCGTGTGAGGCCTGGGGATTCTTCCAAATCATCAATCACGGCGTGCCCGTCGAATTACATAGGAAGATCGAGATTTGTGCAAAAAAATTCTTCGATCAAAGCATGGAGGAGAAGAAGAAAGTCCAACGGGACGAAGTGAACTCGTTGGGGTATTTTGAAGGCGAGCACACTAAGAACGTCAGAGACTGGAAAGAAGTATACGATTATCTTGTTAAAAACTCTGCTGAATTCCCAGTTTCTCCCGATCTCCAAGACCAGGTATTGAGGACAATCACCAACCGATGGCCCCAATACCCTCCTGAATTCCGGTAATTTCAACAGTATTTGAGAAAACCTTACACAGATTTTCATTTTCTTAGAATATGGGTTTATATATGGTAAATTTGGTGGGGGCAGGGAGACATTGGAAGAGTATGGTCGTGAAGTAGAGAAGGTAGCATACAAGTTACTGGAGCTAGTTGCGTTGAGCTTGGGCCTACCAGCTCAGAGATTCCATGGATATTTCCAGGAGAAACAATTGAGCATATTGCGACTCAATTACTATCCTCCATGTCCCTTCCCTGACTTGGCTCTCGGAGTTGGGAGGCACAAAGATTCCGGTGCTTTCACTCTGCTTGCACAAGACGATGTTGTCGGACTTGAGGTTAAGAGAAAATCGGACGGCGAGTGGATTCCTGTTAAACCTCTCCCACATGCCATAGTTGTCAATGTCGCCGACCTTCTTCAGGTATTAATTCTGCCCAAACAGATCATAAGAGCATGTCTTTCTTTATTCGTCGTCTCTTAACCAGTGATCTGGGGATTGGTGCAGGTTTGGAGCAATGGTAAGTATGAGAGTGTGGAGCACAGGGCGGTGGTGAACAGTGAGAAGGGAAGGATTTCGATTCCGTTCTTCTTCTTCCCAGCTCCGCATGTGATGGTGAAGCCATTGGAGGAGCTTGTGGACGAGCAGAACCCAGCGAGATACAGAGAATACAACTGGGGCAAGTTCTATGCCAACAGAATCTACGGTGATTTCAAGAAGCGTGAGGTCGTCAATCTCCAGATTCATCACTTCAAGATTTTGGATTAGCCATTATCTTTAGCTTCATCCATCCATTTACAGTAATGTGCTGCTTTTCTCTTATCCCTAATAAAATATGCGCCAGGTAGTAATTACAATGTCAAAACAAGTTCTATCTGCTTTCTCTGTTCGTGTATTATCATTCGAAATGGTGCTAATAAAGTGGATTCTACCTTCGGTGACATCCCAGGCATTATTTTCTTTCTCTTCATCTAAGTTTTGGAATCTGTTTCGACACATCTGGGCCTGTTAGGAACGAGAGCCGAAAAGGGAGTTGCACTGGAGGAAGAAGCTGTGAAAAAGGTGAGGGGGAAGGGAAAAAACAAAACAAAAACAAACAGCAAACACCCTACAAGTGCTTAGGAAAAACCCGTCCAGGTTCAATGAACCTTGAAAAATATAAAGAATAAAAAACAACTCAAAGATTTACCATTTTTTTGGTACGAAATCCAGATCTACCATAAGAAGATCCAGAGCCAGCATTATTTAGCAAATTAATCCGAGAAATAATTTGAATGGCCTTTTAAAATATAAAGAATAAATTACATGAACTTCTTTGGATTTTATTAGACAGGAAGCAATTAACTGTGAAAATTTGAAATAAAATACTGTAATGTTAATAAAATTAAGGAATATGGGTAATTCACGTACATATAGATACTCTCTCTTTCCTTAATAATCATGTCTAGTACTCCACTATTTTGCCATTTTAGATAATTGTTGAGCCTAAAGAGAGGGAGTTATCGAGTATTCTTTTCCTATTAGAAAGTTTCAAATTCTTGATCTTTTTTTTTACAAAAATAAAGTTTATATATATTTAACACATATCCCTTATTAAGACTAAGATATAGTCATATAGTTTAAAAAATATTTATAAAAAATTTACAAAATCATTGAACTCTGACAAAAATAATAAAAATTAAACTTATGTCTTTGTGATATATAAGTTAATTCTTTATCATATATACTAACTTCTTTTTTTTGTTTACTCAGTTTATTGAAACTTTATCCTAACTATATCCGGATTCGACCTGCGTCGTGTATCTGGCTATGGTAGGTAAGTTTCTCAACAGGAATTTTCTACATACGCCAAAACTCAAACTCGAAACCTCGTTTAAACGATATCGAACCATTTATCACTCGGGTACACTAACTTTTTAATTATTATTTTTTTACAATAATTTCTTAATCTTAGTAAAGAGAAATCAATTTCTTTTTACATCACCCAACAACCGCGGGCCAGGTTGTTGATTTGGAGAGAACAAGCGCATAGGTTCAAGCCCGAGGAATGACATTATCCGACTTTGCAAGAAGCTACTGTTAACAAATGACCATTAAATTAAACGAAATCATGGCAACTCTTGCATACTGGCATTCCCATAATCAGCATTCATTCATCAATCAACAGACCAAAAATAATTATATCAATCAGATTATGTAAAAAAAAAAGAAACATTGAAACCCATCATTTGTAATTGGTAACAAATCCACGTACACGCCAAATAATGACACCAACAGAATTCTCCCTGCAATCACCCAAAAGTGCATATGGATTCACTCCTACAGAAGCCCAACTATTATTATCATGTTTTTTTATATGATGATCGAGTATTGCTAGGGTAAATTGAAAATGGTTCTTATAAAAATATTTTTTGTGTTCAAACAAACCCAAACCTTATATTTTAGTAGTTAAATTTTAATAATTTTGTAAAAGGCTATATCTCAAAAATTTATTTTGTAATCCTATAATAAAAATAGTACGAGGAAAGAAAAAGAGAAAAAGATATGAGGAGAAGATGCTAAGCCCAATTATGATTACTATTATTTTACATGACTAACTAATTATGTTAAATGTAAGTACTATTTAGATCAATTGAAAATAACTCATTTAAAAATATTTTATATATTCTCAAATTTAAAATTTTATATTTAAATGACCAAACCCTCTTAAACTATCATTAACCCCTTTTACCATGGGATGTTCATAGGTCTCTCATTGGCTCGCTGGGTATCTTTTTCACAGGAGGGAAGTGGACAAGAAAGGGTTTTCCCACGCAGTACCGACAAAACGAAGCTGCCAAATTGATTTATCTTTTCCCTTCAATAGCACGTGAAGGCTGACGTGTATGGCCTCATTTTCAAAAGCAATGATAATTTTTTTTTGATAATTTAAAAGCAATGATAATTGATCCAAAGAAGTAAAGAAAAAATTGCGAATCTGAAAAGATCCGGCGGCTGCTATTCGTGGGTCATTTATAAAACCAGGTGAAGCACTGGCTAGGGTGTAGGACTAGTGGGGCAGAGTGGGTTTGAGTTATACAAAATAATTGAACCCCTCCAACTGAATTATTATGTGTACAGCACCACACGAGTCAAGAGCTTTTAAGACTTGTTCAGTTAGAAAAAGAAAAAAAAGAAAAGAAGGAAAAAAAAATGAACTCTTTTTTTCGTCTAATTTATAATTTTTTAGGGAGAGAGAGTCAAAAATTTAGCTCATATCTCTTCCCTTTCCTAAATTTTGTCTATTTAAATTAGTTTTTTTTTTAAAAAAAATACTAAAATTTAGGATAATTATATCCCAAACAGTTCTTTGTACATAAAAGTTATATTGCGTCTTCATACATGATCTTTGTCAAATTATCGAGTGGGTTCATTATAGAAGTATTCACGTCGTTACTATTATTGTGGCAATTGCCATTGCTTAAGTCTTCTCCACACACTAGTTTATGGTTAGTTATTTCTATTGGCCATCGTTGTTATATATGTGTTCTCCAGGGGTAAAGGTTTTTTAAACTATATTCTCATATTCTTAATTTTAAACTGTGTTTTGTGCAAATTTTATGGCTAACACCAAGCTTCTTATCCATATTTAAGTATTATAGAAACTATTTTAGCTTCACATTACTTCCATGTTAGTCGATTTAATGTTATAGTTTATATGGTTCTTTTATGTTGAATATTTTGATTTGTTGATATATGATTTTTGTCTTGCTATATTAGATAGACTTCATAACTGAATACTTTATACTCATGTGTCGATGGCTTAAATTGCATCAAAGAACAATAACACTACTTGCGTCAAAGAGTTGTACGTCTCGTAATAATATCAACTCCATTTTATTAGGTGAACACTAGCTTTCTTGACTGATTGACATTATTAGTTTTGAAGGTCAAAATCTTGTTTAACATCTTCTAACTATGTAAACTCAAGTTTGTTATTGGAAAATGAGCTTCCATAATCGAAGAATATTGAGTTTTAGATGTCAAACTTGTGTTCAACATCGCAAATCCTTTTAAACTAGGGTTATTTGTAAAATTCAGAGTTTTTCCTACAACAGCACTTGATCTTCAAACGTTAGACGCTAGTTGTGAACCAACATACCAGTGGCAAAAGCTTCTTTGCCTAGTCTTAGCCATCGCTTTAGATGCGTATTCATCGTAGGCACCTTAATTCATGGCATTCTATGGTTACGTGACTGAAAACGCTAGTTGCAATAGGTTAAACAATTCAATAAATGGAGTAAGAGGGCTAAACGTCAGTTCAAAGAAGAGACGATCAAAGCACAGAGAGAGCAAATGGTTCTTGTTTCCAAACAACCCTTTACTTAATATGGTTTTAAAACGTAGTGACTGAATCTGGACAAGGAGATTTTAGATAAAAAAAACTCTCATATTAAAACTCGAGTTTAGAGAAAAAAATTGACTTAAATGTACGCCTAGGATAACATTAAAACTCAAATTTTGTTAAAAAGATTGATTACTTACATGAGTTTATTAAACTCTATTTTTTAACCAATTACTCCATTTTTATCATTTTATATGAGTAATTTTTCTAAAAAAAATCTTATTTTCATACACAGTTTTATTAATTTTAAACAAAATATATAATAGTAAATTAACCATATCACTTCTTCCCCTTTCCTCTTTTACCCAAATAAAATATCATTAAAAATACATTCCTTCTTTACACTTCCAATCAAACTAAACAAAAAAATTTTAAATTCTTCCCTTCCCTTTCCCTCCATGTCCTTCTTAGTCTAACGGTATAAAAGTTTTTTATTAAGTAAAAGATCGTATGTCTGACATTCTAATTAAAGAAACACGCTCAACACATGGGCTTGAGATGTGATGTGGCACACAGTAGTGAGGAAGAAGAGTCTATGCGGAAAAAAAAAACATAGCGAAGAAAGAAACGGCGGTGTCCCGTGCGGAACTGTGGAGATTTGTGCAGTTATGGAGCAATGATAAGTATGAGCGTGGAGCACAGGGGGTGGTGAACAGTGAGAAGGAAAGGATTTCGATTCCGTTCTTCTTCTTCCCAGCTCCGCACGTGATGGTGAAGCCATTGGAGGAGCTTGTGCACGAGCAGAACCCAGCATGATACAGAGAATACGACTGGGGAAAGTTCTATGCCCACAGAGCCTACAGTGAGTTGAAGAAGCGAGAGGTCGAAAATCTCCAGATTCATCACTTGAAGATTTTGGATTAGCCATCTTCATAGGCTTCAATCATCCATATGTGATATGTGCAATGAGGGCCGCATATGATAAATAAATGTGCTGCTTCAATCTTATATATATATCAACTATAAGTTTATGCCAAGTAGTATTTACAGTGTCAAAAAAAAACCTTATCTATTTTCTGTTCATCTATTATCTATCATTCGAAATAGTGATAATAAATGGAATCTGACAAACACTTTTTCGTGGGGTAGGGGGAGGGTTCAGTGCACACTGCTCTGAATCATCTAAATCTATATACAACAATTTTTAACTTAATGTTTTTTTAAATTATATCAGAACTGTACGAATTAAATCTAAACATCTCAGATTGGATACTCATCGCTTTCATCACCAAAGGCTAAGCGCCTGCCCTGATTCCCTTTTTCAATCCCCCTTGGAACCTGATTCAATACTTATCATTGTGATGACATCTTCACCGTCTAATATAGTTTCAAGAAACAGTTTAGATTTAAAATTTTCGAAGCCAAACTTTTGTTCAGTGTTCAGAAGTATTATCTTCGATCAAGTTTTCAAGTTTTCCATAGCGGTAGAGTATTATATATTAGATTTTTTTTCTTCAAATTGATTTTTCGTATCAATATGGTTAAACCAATTTTATAAAGAAAGAGTTCTGTGAATTATATATAGCAGCCAAGAGTTACAAGGATTAATCGAATTCATCCGTGTCATCTAAAGGTCATTCGTCCAATTGATATGTCGGTCCATAATTTATCGGTTGGAAGGAAACTTCGTGTTTAAATGGGTAAATGTTTTTCACTAAGATAAGGGTAAAACAACTTTAATATTAATTTCTAACATTAAATTTGGGGGAAAAAGTCATCTTCTTGGTTCCTTCAATCCTCCAAAGGAGTTATCGTCCTACGAATCTCCCCTTTCTGGAATATTGTAAAACCAAAGAGGGTATTGATTTGCCCATGCTTGGCAAGTGTGTTGGATGAATCTCAGATCGGGGCGGCTGAAATATCAGTTGTTGAAGTGCCCATAAGCCATTGGAGCAAGTTTTGATGGAGGGGCATGCCACTTGAGAACAGTCACAAGGAGGTAAAGGTGAGAACTGAATGGAAGCTTGAGGAGGCTATCATATGCAAAACAGATTTTGATTCCCCAACCAACCAAACAAGTTTATAATCGATATCATTTCTCAGCCACTATATTGAACGGTTCTCAATATTGTCATCCCTCCGAACATATATTTTGGTCATAGACCGGTGCTTCTTAATATTGGACTATTCAAACTATAACCAAAAGCTTGCCACATGTCCATGATATGAACGTATCTTCTTCTTCTTGTTTGTTTGTTAATATGAACAGCCAGAGGGTATGTTAAAGTTAACGTGGGCGAAGCTGAATCGTGTGGATGCTCTTTTTTTAATAGGACTGTTCATCTTTTTCGTCTCTGCTTTGAGGGAATCTTGTGGATGGAAGTGTGTTGTCAATTACAAATGGCAAGTGGACAAGAGAGCTTGTCCCCCTCAGTAAAAGCAGAGTAATATTGCCTCATCAGTTTGATTTTCTAAGGCAATAATAATTGAGCCAAAGAAGATAAAGCCAAGAAAAATAGATTGCGAATCTTAAAGAAGAGAGAGAAAATTTTTTTTTATATAATTTTTTTTTATGATAAGATACTTGAAATATCCGTTATCTTTAAACGATATTAATATTAATATTAATATTAAATAATATAAATTATTTATTATTTTTAAATATAAATTTAAATATTTAATAGTTAGGATATTTTTCTAAATATTATGATTGAAATTATAATAAAATAATAATTTATAAAAATTAAATATACTATAAATAATAAAATAATATTTTATAAAAAATAAATATATTATAAATAATTACATATTTTATCTTTCGTTAGTTAAAATCTGCTTTATAAAACCACGTGATGCACCCGTGTATGGCCCTGGAGGCTCATTTAGAGAATAAAGATAGAGATTAAGCTTACCTTTTTTAAAAAAAATTATAAAAAAAAGTCAAATATTTAATTTTTTAATATAAAATATGACATAATTAAAAATAATTACAATACAGACGCTAAATTTAAAATACTAGAATTACACTTCTTGAATCTAAAGCCCTGAAATAAAGTAAGAAAAAAAACGAAGAGCGGAGAGAGCATGAGTCGTGTTTTCCGTGGGACTAAGAAAAAGCAAATAATGGGGGCCAGTGAGAAGAAAAGCGAGGAAGTGAAATAAAGATAGAAAAAATGATTGAGAGAGAGAGAGAGAGGAAGAGAGAGTAAAAGAAAAGTAATGGTTTCAGTTTTTTTATACAATTAAATTATTTTTCACAAATTTTAAATATATTTATTTTTAAAAATTATTGAGGCATTAAATTTTGATTAGGGGTAGATAATATTTAAATGACTCCATCAACCGATAACTTTTAAAACATTAAAAAGTCCTGGTTATTATTTAAATAATTATTTCATTGGGGCATTTTATTTGATACCCGTTTACAATTTCTTCTGTAAATACAATACTTTGTTAATAATGATGTGCAACATTAATTTTAAAAAAACAGAGTCTTTTTTCATAAATCAATAATATATATTATCGGACATATACCTTATGTGTTTTATATTCAGCTCTGCCTTGTTTATCTTCCATTTGCGCTATATATTTCCGATCATATTCAGTCTGAGTTCTTAATCCTAAATCTCTTTATAGGTCGCAACTAGCCTTCTAAATTAAACAAAAACATGTTACAGAACACGTGATTTATTTTAAATTTCAACAACATCTCGTGCATGGCGAAGTCCTTGCCCAATTTATTACATTTTTTTTCTATGTACAAAAATTATTAAAAAAAAATTAAGCTTATCTACCATCTAAAGGTAAAATAAAATCTCATTTTCTTCTATATGATATTAATATAAGATAGGGTTAGCCGTCTATTATTTTTAGGTATACATTTAAATATCTAAAAGTTATGATGTCTCTCTAAATATTGTAATTTAAACTATAATAAAATAGTACTCTTTAAAAATTAAATATATTTTAAATGATCGTATGTCTTATATTTTCATCTACTAAACCCAGAGACAAAAAGTAATTTATTACACATCTTGTTTTCTCTTCAAGGGTCACTTTTATAAGGGAAATAATATGATGATTCATATAAACAATTTCTTCAACTCCTAAAGAAATTATTTTATGGGGAGATAATTTCCTTATACAACGCGTTTTGTTTCATTTTAGGTTTTACCAGTTGTAAATGAAAGAAAATTTATTTTTTTAAAAAATAATAATTAAATATTAAGTATATATATGTTAGGAAATATCAATGTGAACGATATTGGAGAAAAATTTCAAATAATGAAAATAACAAGGAAATATAAAAACTAAGATAACAATGTGAACATAGAGGATGGGAAATGAGGGGAAAAAGGAGCAGGAAAATGGTAAAAGAAGAGTGTCTCAAAGGCGCACTGGTCGATATTTTTTAAAATTGACGAGGAGTGAGGACCATGCTCCTTATCATATCAACTCAGAGCACTGATTCAGGACCACTTGCCTTAGTTGTGCAAAATTGACTTTACACTATTAAATAATTATTGGGAAGAATTTTATTTCGCAAAATGTTTTTTTGTTGGTGCAATTTTTTTTAAAAAATCAGATTTATCTATAATTTAAAGAAAAGGCGAAGTCTCCATTTCTCTTAAATAATATCAATATCAAATAGAGTGAACTATTAATTATCTTCAAACATAAATTGAGATACCTATAAATTAAAATATCTCCTTAAATACTGTGATTGGGACTACATAATTGTATTATTAAATTTGTTACTCCCTCCATATCATAAATAAAAAAATTAGAATATAAAACATGATTTATTTTATATCCTAAAATTATAATTTTTTAAAAAATATTTATATACAATTGTATATATTGAGATAATTTCTATTAAAAGTAGTACAAATAGACATACATAATTAGAAGATATTTTAGAAAAATCAATACACAGTCATTACAAATAATTAATTTAACTATTTTTTTAATTTATTTAAATTAATTAAATATATCTTATATTAAAAATTAAAAGTAATATAAAATATAATTTATACTATATCTTATATTTAGAATTAGATAAATATATAAAATCTAGCTGTAATAGAAAAAACAAGTATGCACTAAGAAAGATCATTAAAGAAAGCATTTTTAAAGTTTTAACACCTTATGAGTAAAGATGAGGGTATATTAGTGTAGTGCTGTTGTAGCCTACAGTCATGGAAGCTTCTAGATAAAAAATGAAAGAACAAGGAGGTATATTAGGAAAAAAAAAAATTCATTAATTGTACGAGCAGAAAGTCTCTGCTCCAAGTGATAGAGGACAACACGGAGCAAAAACACAGGGTGGTGCATACATAGAGCTCACCGTTCAAGAGTAGATCTGGTGTTCTATATAAAGAGGCGTCGTTTCCCGCTTGATTCACATTTCCCAACCAATAGGCATTACCCACTTCATTCTCATTCTCTCAGTCGTATCAGAATCGTCGTCCATGGGAGAGGTAGCCGGAGCTTTCATTCAACAACCTCACAACGGGACCAACCCCGATGACCAAGGCATCCCTGTCATCGATCTCTCTTGCCCCGACGTCGATGCCCTCGTCAGCAACATAGGCAGTGCTTGCAAGCAATGGGGAGTCTTTCAGGTCATCAACCACGGCGTTCCGACGGACATCCGCCAGAAGACGGAGGGAGTGCAGCGGGAGTTCTTCCGTCTGAGCTCGGACGAGAAGAGGAAAGTCAAGAGAGACGCCAAGCAGGTGTTAGGGTATTTCGACGCAGAACGCACCAAGGACCGCATAGATTGGAAGGAGGTGTTTGATTTCACTGGGCAAGAACCCACTCTGGCCGCCGCCTCCGTCGACCCTGAAGACGACAGAGTGGCTCACTGGCAGAATCAGTGGCCCGAAAAGCTTCCTGGGATGAGGTAAATGAATTTCACATCATGACGTGGAGTTTAATTATTAGACATGTAAGATAAGTGATGAAATGTGTTGTGACGTGCTGGAACGATGGACAGAGAGGCATGTCTGGAATATGCGAAGACCATTGCGGAACTGGGTATGAGATTGTTGGGGCTGATCGGGATGAGCTTGGGGTTACCGGCAAAGAGGTTCGAAGGATTCTTCAAGGACCCGACCCATTCCCTGAGACTATTATACTATCCACCAAATCCTTCTGCTTCTGGAGGGGTTACACTCGGGGTGGGGGCTCACACGGATATTTCGATTTTCACAATTCTTGCTCAGGACGATGTGGGTGGGCTTCAGGCGATCAGAAAATCGGATGGGGAATGGGTGGAAGTGAAACCCATACCGAATGCATACGTCATAAATCTGGGGGATATTCTGCAGGTGTGGACGAATGGAGCATACGAGAGTGCGTTGCACAGGGTGAGGGTGAACTCGGAGAAGAAGAGGTATTCAATAGTGTTCTTTCTGTATCCGTCGCACTATACGATGGTGGAGCCACTGGAGGAGATGACGGGGGAGCAAAACCCGCCAAGATACAGGGCTCACAACTGGGGCAAGTTCTTACTGACGAGGAAGGGCGGTAACATCAAGAAACCCAACGGTGAAGAAACTCTAGAGATTAAGCACTTCAGGATATATTAGTTCGTTATTAGTTAGTATGTGCAAATTTGTGAGAGAAATAAGGGATGGGATAAGTAACGAATATTCAATGATGTTGAATGTGCGTTCGGAGTTATTATGGCATTGTTAGTGTATGCGTGGAGTGTCAAGTGTGGCGTTTGTCTCACTGAAAGGTGGTCTGCTGTGTTTCTTGTCTGATTACCGTGATCTCAATACAATGAATAACCCATCTATCTATTTCCCTTCGCGGCCGTAACCACCACTAAACTATTATCTTCAGTTCTTTGTCGTCAAAGGGAACTGAGGCCACATGGCATTATATTGGGCATACCTTATATTTAATATTTGATAATATTTTTAATATAATTGTGATGCATTCTTAATATTTTAATAAATTATATAGAGCTATTACTATTCAAATAAAAAAAAATAAAATATATAGTGCTAAATAACAAATTAGGGAAGTAAAGACTGCGAATCTCAAAGAATCCGGCCTCTCCTGTGTTATAATTATAATTACAATTGGCAAAATAAAAATATCATCATCACAACTGTGTTCGATCAAATCTTGAAGTTTGCACTGCATAAATCATCAAAAAGTTATATGTTTCTAGTAATGGCCTCATTTATATACTCTTATGCTCTTATTCACTCTCAATATATTCAACAAAAAACAATTTATAAATTCCTATCTTAAAATTTAATAATTTTTTAATTTTATCTATATTTAATATATATATTACTTTTCAATGGGACAATAGTCTGAATAATAATAAATGAAAGTAAATTATACAGTTATATAAAAATTTAATAAAATAACTTATAAATAAAATAAAAAATTATTTTTTTGTATCTATTTAATCAGGAGTATATCTTAAATCTCATATTTTAAAATCAGAGTTGATTGATTAGAGCCCACATGAATGGGCAGCTGCTACTGCAAATCGTGTGGAACACAGGCTAGCTAGGAGCGCAGTCTTCAAGGTTTTTTACCTACCCATCATTTTAAATTGGTCAACTTTCGCAGTTCGCTGAAATTTTAAATGTTTAAAGCGGCTGGGATGATGTGGCATACAGTAGGAAGGAAGAAGAGTCCATACAAAGAAGAACGGAAGAGTGAATAAAGAAAGAAAGGGAATAATGAGAAAATTGAAGAAAAAGAGAACACTTGCAGCAAAAAACAGATGCGACGCATGCACGAACCTCATTCGAGCTCCTTACGTCCAGCATATAAGAGTAGCTCTGCTGTCCATATAAAGCGGCGTCGTTTCCTGCTTGCTTCACATTTCACAACCAATGGGCATCCCCCACTCCCTCCTCATTTTCTCAGCAGTATCAGATTCGTCGTCCATGGGAGAGGTAGCCTGAGCTTTCATTCAACAACTTCATAGCGGGCCCAACCCCTCTCTCATAGACGATCAAGGCATCCCTGTCATCGACCTCTCTTGCCCTGACGTCGACGCCCTCGTCAGGGGCATAGGCCGTGCCTGCAAGCAATGGGGAGTCTTCCAGGTCATCAAACACGGCGTTCCCAAGGACCACCGACAGAAGACGGAGGAGGTGCAGCCGGAGTTCTTCAGTCTGAGCTCGGACGAAAAGAGGAAAAGTCAAGAGAGACCCCCAGCAGGTGTTAGGGTATTTCGTCGCAGAAAGCACCAGGAACCAAGTGGATTAAGACACCGCAGCATTGTGTAGGACTAGGACCGAACGGATCTTTCTAACCATATAGAGGCCCATCGGCCTTACTGGGCTAAGGCCTTGTGCGCATATATTGTCCAAGACAAAAGTCCAATTATGTTTTCACAAAAACAGACTATAAAAGTCCATGCGTAATGAATTCAACATCCCCAATGTTTTCCCCATTGTTTATTGCTCAGGACGAAGTAGGTGGACTTGAAGTGAAGAGCAACCAGATGGTAAATGGATCCGGGTCAAACCCATACCCAATGCTTACGAGCTCTATTATTATTATTATTATTATTATTCAAAACTAATTTCCCTAACAGGTGCCAGTTTCTTTTGGCGTGAAATAGCTTAGAGCATTTGCTTTTAAAAATGAATGTAACCATTTCATAATAATAAAATTTAAGCCCATAACATAGTTGATAAGGATCGATTTCTTCCTCCAAATCCAACTATTATTGTTGGCTTCTTCATCTGGTAATAATCTCTCTGGAAAATTGTGTGTACTGATAGGGGGAGGGGCATACCTGAATTTTTTTAAGTATTCGATGGGTACCTCCTCATGAATCATAACATCACAAGCCTTCTTATGCCACGTGTGGGTCATTTTATATTTAAACTTATTTTTTAATTATAAAATTTCAAAAATTATTCTAATATCCTATGTTTTGTGTATATATACTCTCACACATATATAATTTTTATATTTTCTTTATTTATCGTAATACTAAATATATGATTTCGTTTTATTTTTAAAATGCAGTGTTTTGCCATTTTTTTTAGACAATGAAATTACTTTGAATCTTTTATTTTCGTATCTGATTGGAAAAAAAATGAAAAGTGCAATGAAATAATTTTTTTGATGAAAAGGTATGCCAAAATAATTGAATGAGAATGTTTTAGACAATACGGAAGAGTTGCCGGGAAGCGTAGAGTATTCAAGCATACAACTTGACAACAACATCGCCCATGCAAGAGCTCACGTCATGGACGCCGTTTTCTTTCTGATAAGGACTGAGTGCGCAATCTCTTTTGTTCATTGTTTGACCCACTTTTTCTATCTATTAAAAAAAAAACTCTTTTTTTCTTCTTTCCAAGCTTCACTCATTAAATTTCTATACTTCTAATTACAAACGCCGCGGAATTTCGAAAACCAAATACAAAGTTCTATACGTTTCTTGAAAATTATCTTCTTCAACCCTTGAAAATGCATTTTACCTCACTGGGATAATCAATGGCCAGAAAACCCGGCCTGAAATGAGGTACATTAATTAAATAGAACAGTATATTTATGATGGTGTAAGTATTGTTGAGTTTGATCGGTAAATAATGAAGTCTTGTGATACAGAGAGGCGTGTCGGGAGTATACGAAGCACATGGTGGCCTGGCCATGAGATTGATGGAGCTAATCTCCATGAGCTTGGGGTTACCGCCGACAATATTCAATTCTATGTAGTTTGCTTAATTTGAAATCGTCTTTATTATTTACTCTGTTAATTTTAATTTATAAATTTTATATAATTTATTTTATATGATTACATGGGTATCTAAATAGTGCACAACGGAATGAATTAAATTTTATAAAATTCATGAAATTTTATAAGTTAAAATTAACTATTTTTATACATAACGATTGTTGTTTATGACGGATCAATTGATAAGTATTCAATTTAGACAAAATAAATTATAATGATTAAATGAAAAATAGAGATAAAATATTAAGATATAAAAATTAAAATTTTTTTTTGTTAGAGAGAGAGAGAGTTCAAGCACAAATAAAATAATTTATATCAATAGTTAATTTAATCCTAAACACTCAAAGTCATATAGTATAGAGGATTAAAGTTTTAGTTCTATTTTATAAAAGATTCAAGGGAGGCATGATGTAACAGGTGTGGAAGGCCCATTAAAATAATCCGTTGCCGGCAAATGTGGAATATCGGATCACACAGCCTAGGAACAAGACCATCCCAGCTATGTCAGTGCCCACGTCACGTACGGACTCTCGTGAATGGCCTGGAAGCTGCCAACCCCAACTTTCTCTTTCTAAGGGGTGTACATGAGTAGGGTTGTGCAGGGCAGCCCTCCTGCCCAGTGTCCTGTCTAAAAAATACATGGGCTACATTTTGCAGCCCGATGCCCAACCCTGCCCAGTAAAAACCCGAATAATTTTGGGCAGGGCATGAGCGAGCTGGGCATGGACGGGCTGGCCATGCCTAAATTGTGATGTCATGCTCATATTGTGAAAAAAAATTATAATTATGAATTTCTAAAATAATACCATATTCATGTGTCTTTAAGAGTTAAATAATATCTATAATTCATTAAGAATAAGAGAATAAAGATAATAATTAAAATATTGAGATCCATTGCATATAAAAAATAAGCGTTGAAATTTAAATAGTTTGTAATTATAACTTTGTATCAATCTCCCTAATATTGACAAAGATAAAACATCTAAAAAAATAAAATAAATAATTATAATTTGTAATGTAATCATATGATAATTAATAAAGTTAAAAAAAATTAGTATAGTTATAAATATTAAAATATACAACTTACCTACTTATATTTCTAAAATTACCTTATAGTCACCAGTAGCTATCATATTCTCCCTTTTAAGATAGAGAAAAAATAAAAAAAATAAAAGAAAGGGTGCTCATGGGCAGGGCAGGGCAGGGCAGCCTCTATGCCCGGTGCCCAGCCCGAAAAATGCATGGGCTGTATTTTGCAGCCCGATGCCCGGCCCTACCCGGTAAAAATCGGGTTGGGCAAAACATTTTTCTTACGAACTGGGCAGGGCATAGCGGACCATGGGCATTGTACACAGCCCTATTCTTTAGTAATCATTTAAAATAATTATTTTCTCCAGACCCCTCGCGAAGAAATTAGGAAAATTTTATGCAAGAACATTGTAACGATCTATTAGCATATTCCTTTAAGGGTACGCTTTACTTTTCGATAGAAGTATAAATAAAAATAAAATAAATTTTAAAATTTTGATTAGTAGAATAAAAATAAATATAAAATAAATATTTTTTTTTATAATTAGAATAAAATTATTTAAAATATTTTTTAATAATTTAAGAATAGTTAAATTATCTAGTAATTTTATAATTTGAGATAAAATAATTTAAAATATTTTATTTTTATATCTATCATCCTATTTCATAATTTTTTTATAGAATTAAAATAATTTAAAATATTTAAAAATATAATTAATTTATATTATATTAAATAAATAGAAGATACTTCTACTCCTTCACTCTTAGGAAACATATCCTATAGTATGAAATTTTAGTGTATCCCTGAGCATGCGTTGTTGTAAATTTAAATAAGGGCACTAATTTCTTTTAACCCATAAAATTTTATTTCTTTTTTCTGTTCAAGGGGTACAATGAAATTTTATATTTTTTTTCAGGGAATTTATATTAAATTGATATATATAGTGCACTTATAGTGGGTGTGTAGAGAATTTTTCCTAAAAAATACTGTTGTGTAATGAAGAAAATTGCGTTTGACCTCTTCTTAATTTGTGGAGCGAACTTGGTCCACAGTCCAATCGTCTTCGGAATTGACTTCTGTCAAATCTAAACAGTATTCCAGTATCCAAGTAGCCGACAACCTCGTCCATGCAAGCCCTCACGTCACGGACTATTTATTTTCTTATGTTTTTTTTCAAGTAAGTAAAATACTTTTTTTCAAATTTAAAAATAGGCTACTCTTTGCCATTATGGACCCCATGTAATCTCTTTTCTGCAATGGTTGAGCAGCAGCTTCTTGTTTTTTTTGTTGTTGTTAAAACTCACTTTTCCTTCTCCTTTTCCACCCACATTCATTATACTTCTGTAATACTCATTTAGTCACTTCATGCAGGAGTTATTTTATTTAACTTATTTAGATTAATGAAGTTAAATAAAATATTTTAATTATATCATATGCAACTTAATTTATTAAATTGATAATTATAGCAAAAGTGTATCTTTAATATACTAAATTTATAAAATAATTTTTTAATCTTAATAAAATTAATCTCAAATGATATTTTTTGTCTCGGCCATTATTTAAAAACAAAAAAAGGAAAAAAAATTAAGAACTAAACAAAAGAGGTTATAAAATCAACCATAAGGTTCACAAAATAAACCAAATATTTATTAGTTTAAAATATATCTTTCATCAAAATGCAATGAAACAAAGTTCAAAATGGAAAATCCATCCAGGTCAGAAATCAGAAAATTTTATAACTTTTGATCACATGCAATTTTCTCCAAAAATAAAGAACATAATTGTTTTATAAAAAAAATAACATAATTGTTTTATAAAAAAAATGTAACATACTTTTAATATTAAGGGTGTCACAGAAAATTGGCCCCAGGAAAAAGAGCATAAGAGAAAAAGTTGAAAAGATCGGTCACATAGAATTAATTTTTTCTCTCATGCAATTTTAAAGGGTTTGGTGAAATTAGGAACACTGGAAGTGGAAAATTAGCTGCCTCAGCTCCGCGTTGGAAGCACCAAAGCCAAATTGAGAAACAACAACCCGTCCAGGTTCAATGAACTTGATAAAGTAGCCATGGGATCTCAAATAGCTCTGTTGTTATCTTCTACATATATGAGCCGCCCTCTTCTGCTTGCTTCACCAACACCAGATCAGCATTAGCCATCTCCTTCTCATTCAATATCTCTTTTATCTGAATACATTCATTTTCTTCCCATTATCTCTCTTGTATCATAATCACCGTCATCCATGGCAGAGTTAGACGGAGCCTTCATCCTAGAACCTCACCAGAGACCCAACCCCTCTCTCGCACAAGACGCCCAGGGCATACCTCTCATCGACCTCTCTTGCCCCGACTTCGACGCTGTCATTGACCAGATAGGCCATGCCTGCAGGCAATGGGGATTCTTCCAGATCATCAACCACGGCGTTCCCTCGGAGCGCCTACACAAGCTGGAGGAGGCTGCGCGGAAGTTCTTCCATCAGAGCATGGACGAGAAGAGGAAGGTCAGGAGAGACGCCGGGAAGGTTTTGGGGTACTACGACACAGAACACACCAAGAACGTCCGTGACTGGAAGGAGGTGTTCGATTACACGGCGCAAGAACCCACGCTCGCCGCCGCCTCCGTCGACCCCGACGACGACCGGGTGGCTCACTGGGATAATCAGTGGCCAGAAAACCCGCCGGAAATGAGGTGAGTCAAGTACACAGAACAGTATATATATCATGATTCAAGTTTTGTTGAGTTAGATCTGTAAGTAATGCAGTTTTGTGATACAGAGAGGCGTGTCGGGAGTATACGAAGCACATGGTGGAACTGGCCTTGAGATTGATGGAGCTAATTGCCATGAGCTTGGGGTTACCGCCGAGAAGGTTCGAGGAGTTCTTCAGGGACCAGACCAGCTCCGGCAGAATAAACCGGTATCCGCCGTGCCCATCCCCTGAGCTTGCACTGGGGGTGGGCCCTCACAAAGATCCCGGTGTTCTGACCATCCTGGCTCAGGACGAGGTGGGCGGGCTGGAGGTGAAGCGAAAATCCGACGGGCAATGGGTGGGGGTGAGGCCCACGCCCAATGCATACATCATAAATCTGGGGGATGTTCTGCAGGTGTGGACGAATGGGGAATACGAGAGCGTGGAGCACAGGGTGATAGTGAACTCTGTGAAGGAGAGGTATTCCATACCGTTCTTTCTGAATCCGTCGCACTACACAGTGGTGGAGCCGCTGGAGGAGATGACCGACGAGCAAAACCCGGCGAAGTACAGGGCATACAACTGGGGAAAGTTTCAAGTCACTAGAAAGGGCAGTAACTTCAGGAAGATGCAGGTTGAAAATATACAGATTCAGCATTTCCAGAATATTCAGAAGCTCCAGCATTATGTAGCAGATTGTCCTGCAATTTTCGGCTGAGTATGTAACGGCGGTCACTCCGTTTTGTTGTTGGAGATGATTAAAGATTAAAAATTAGTATTTGTTTTGTATTCTTTTTTTCTTCGCCCGATGTGAAATAAATATAGTTACTTGAGCAATGCCCCAAAATTACAAAATCAGAGCCCCCACAGCATCTCCGCCTTAGCTGTCAGAATCTAAAAATTATTTTCAATTTTCAATTTTCAATTTTAAATTTGAGCTATTAAATTTATATTTAAACAATACGATAATATGACACTCTAAACATTATAGTTACTGCATGTAAGGATGAGTGCCAGCTCCTGTTGGCCGAAATGTCATATAAGGATTACAATTGGGCTTTGACCATCGCTAGTGTGGAAAGGAAAACCCCATATATATGTGTAAATATATGTGTATTTGAATGTGGAGAGAATAACCTATTGTATGTATATTCTACCGATAAAAATATGAGATTTATAATTATTTAAAATATATTTAAATTTTAAAAGATATTATTTTATTATAATTTTAATCACTGGACTTAAAAAGATATCTTAATTCGTTGATGTTTAAATTTATACTTAAAAATAATAGATAGTTTATCCTGTTTAATATTGATATTGACTAAGAGAAAAAAGTATTTTGCCCTATTGGTAAATTAAGATAATTTCAACCCTTTTCTTAAAAAATTTATAATAAAAAAGAATATAGAGAGAATGCATCAGGTAAGGAACTAAAATTTAAATTATTTATATTTAATATTGAATAATATTTTTAAAAAAATACCTAAAAAGGTAAAAATAATTGAATAAAGAGATGTCTAGACTCTAGAGCCCGGTGCTGGCTATTCATGCATCATGCCATTTGTGAGATTGTACAGATAGGGTATGACGACGAAATTGTTACAATTTGTAACGAAAACTTCTATGTTTGTAATTGTTTGAATATACCCAACAAAAAAATTCAGCGACTTAATTGTTATTAATTTAAATTTTTGGATCTGACCGTCGTTCTCCCATTTCAATTCCCTTCTTCCCAGCACCCTGCGCAGCAGTGAAGCCATTGTAGGGGTAGTCTTCAATGCTTGGATAACGGTTCCTGTTCCTTCTCCAACAACTTTACCCTTTCTTTATTTCTTCGGCTTTTTTTTTTTTTTGCACAGCCTCCCTGGCCCACCTTCTATATTTAATATGAAAATAAATATGTGATTCTTTGAAGCTTGAAGTTCCAGCGTGTGGGGAAAAGGACAAAAAATTGTATTAAAATAACTGAGTAAGATTGAATACGTTTCACCGCAAATCTGGAATTAATAATATGCCACAATATTTAAAAAAAAAAAAAGGAACAAGACAGCGCTAGCCATGTGACCACGTGAGAGACCGCTCGTCTAATCCATGGAAGATGCCAAGTGCCAAACCGCCGCCCCGTTTTCTTTCTGCTTTTTACCCCCAAATCATATAAACGTTCAAACCCGTCCAGGTTCAATGAACCTTGTAAGATAGGGTAGGTAGACAAATCCAGACCTACCATTCGAAGCTATTCAGAGCCAGCACCACTACTTTTTAACACCTGAATCCAAGAAGTAATTTGACTGGCCATTGTAAAATATAAAGAATAAACTTCTTTAAAAAAGAGAGAACAAATACTTATATCAAGAAATAAAAAACATATAATTTTAGTGAGATTTTAAAAAATATGTATAATCAATAAAAAGTAAAATTCCCATAACATCTTTTTTTTTAATATAGATATCCTATTATAAAAAATAATAAAATATCATTAAATATTAAATATAAATATCTATCTTTTTATAAAAATGCGAACCTTAGTTCTGGTGGTGTTGGGCACTCCAATCCCGCTGGTGACGTGTCGGTTTCCATACAAAGGATTACAACTGAACAAGAATAGTTGGGATCAGTTGGTACGAGGATTGGATTTAGGATAAGACAATAATCTAAAGATTTAAATGAGGCATAAATATTTAATGGTAAACAACCTTAAATAAAGTAAAATCTAGTAATAAAATATGACCTTTTTAAATCGTGATGATTATTTCTATGTCTCTTTTGGTTTTTTGAATGACCCTCCTTTTATATTTTATAGGAAAAGAATTAAGAGTGAATATTTGAAGAGAAAGGTGCATTAAAATAATTGAGTGAGATTTGCGGCCAATTGTGGAGTATCCCACCTTTGGTTATTTTTATTTCATTTTTATTTTCCAAATCGTTATTGAAAAAAAAAAGAATGAAAAATAGTCCTCCTCCCTTTTTTAGTATAATATAGAAATTAATTGGGAAAATAAAAATTGATAGTAGAGCCACATAACATTATTTAAGGTAGGCAACATGGCCCGCCAAGTGGCCAGAAAAATGCGTCCAGGTTCAATGAACCTTGCAATACAGGAGGCAGAAAAATCCGGATCTGCCCGAATTGAATCGCCCTTGTTAAATAGAAAAGAGAAAACAGATAATTGTTGTAAAAAGGGAAAAAGAAAACGTATTATTATTGTATTTAGAGAAAAAAAAAAGACATAATTTTAAAGATATTTCCAAAAATATGTGCACTTAATAAAAGTAGTCCTAATATAAATAGTTATAATTACTTTTTTTTATTTTAACAATTCCGAATGGAGGACACCCACATCTCTCGTTTTTTGTTGTTGTTTTAAAGTATAGAACCTACAACTTCCCGTTATGAGATGAGGTATAGGCTGATATTTGAGTTAGGGCTTTTGGTTAATTTGTAAAGAATATATTTTAAGAAAAATAAATTTTAAAAATAGATATGTTTAGATGATTAGTAGTATAATTATTTTTTATATTAATAAATTAATAAAAAGAGTATGATTTGATTAAAAGTATGAGAGAGGAGAAAATGTAGAGAAGAAAGAGGAGAGATTATAGAGAAAAGAGAGGAGATAAGAGATATGGTAAAGAAGAGAGATGAGAGAGTAAAGAGGGTGAAAAATAAATATGGGTGAGTAAATAGGGTAGAGATAAGAGATGAGATAGGAGATATGGTGTAAGATATTATTTAGATAGTCCATAAATTATTTTAATGTTCTAAAAGTTATTTTAAGTAGTTTATTCAAAATTATAATTTTGATCAAAATTATCTCTGGACAAATATGGTTATTTATTTAAAAAAATTAAATAAAAATTTGACCAAAAAGAATTTTTTAAACTATAATGCCAAACATACACTTAAAAGTTTTGGATAATATTTAAATTTGTTTAAAAGACTAATGTGATTAACTTAAAAAGTATCATATAAATAAGAGGTCATGAATTTGATACCATCCATTGACCCGTTTAGATAGGATTTTAGAAATAGACTTATAAAAATATAATTTTTAGGTAGTTTATAGAAAAATACTTTTGGGGACAAGTTTATGAAAAAAAATAATTTTGAATAAATGATTGTTTAGATAATTATTTTCAAAAATATTTTTATTATTAGTAAATTATAAAAAAATTGTATGAGTATTAAATGATAAGAGATGAGAGGAGAGAGGGTGTAAGAAAAGAAATGAGAGAGGGTGTAAGAAAAAGTAGGAGAAAGGGTAAAAAAATAAATAAATGTAATATAATAAGTAATTAGTTCATAAACTCTTTTCCTATTCTATAAACTACTCTAACTAATTTATCTAAAACCTTAATTTTAAACTATAATTTAATATAAATACCTATTTAAATAAATATAATTATTTATTTTAAATTTCTTAAAATCTAAATTTTAAATCAAACTTAAATTTAAAATTTAATTTTGACATATTGTCAAACACACACCATATTTCACTTGGTGAAAGTCATCGAAGTAAGGATTTTTGTTTTAATTTATATTAACTTGCTTATGGAAAATAAATTTAAATAATTAAAACGAACAGCTAATATTATGAAGTGGGAAGAAAATAAAGCTGATATTTTTACTACTTACTGCCGGAGAAAGGGTGGTTGGTATTCAGTTGCATGAAAATGGAAGGCTGATACAATTACACATTTCCATCTCGAAGTCCACAAACTTGCCGCATTCTGACAGCCTCACAGCGCTCGCATATCATCTAAAGCCCCAATACATTACCGCCAAGTTCTATGTGTGTTTTTCGGCTTCACGTAATTTAAATTATAAATATTTTTGAATGATGCTTAAAAACTATATAGCCGTTAAATTTTTTAAATTATAACAAATTATTTTACGTCTTCTTTTTCATATTCTCATGTCTTGCTCCCAACTCTTTATTTTTAATCTTAATTTTACCTCTATTTTTATCTCAAAACAAACAGTAATATTTATCTCAAATTTTAATCTAAATATATTTTAAAATAAATAATTATATTTATAAAAAAAATTTAAATTAAATTATAATTTTAGATAAATTAATAAGAATAATTTTTTACAATAGTAAAAGAGTTTATGAACTATTTAATTATTATTTTATTTTTATTTTTTTATATTATCTCTCGTTTATTCTCTCTATTTATTCTTTTTTACCGACTCTCTTCTCACCTCATTCTTTTCTACCCTCTCTCCTCTATCATATTTTTAATAAAATTATATATTTTTTAATTATAAATTATTTTGTTAATAATTATCTAAATATTTATTTATTTATAATTATTTTTTTAAAAGTTTTTATCTAAAAATTATATTTGTAAAAAAAATTATAAAATTTATTGGAACCCAGAATTTATAGTATTCTAAATATAACCCTGCCTCGCCAGTGCGGTACAGTTACAGTTATAGGCTTACAGCTAGAGAGAGTGGTAAGAAGAGGATTTTGAATTCCTAATAAAATAAATAAAAAAAAGTTGAACTCTGAATTTATAGTTTTTTACTTTTGATACCTGCGTTTAAACTAACCAAAACCAAAACATTTTTAAGAGGGCTTTGAGCAGATTTAACGTTGTACTATTCCATCATGAAAAAAAAGTATACTGTAAACACGTGATTTCCAAAAAGCTTTTAAGATAAAATTTTAATTTTTTTTAAATAAATAATTATATTTATTTAAATAGACTTTTGAACAAAATTATAGTTTAAAATTAAAATTTTAGATAAATTTTATAAACAGTAAAAGAGTTTATGAACTAGTCATATTTATTCAAATGGACTTTTGAACAAAATCATAGTTTAAAACTAAAGTTTAGATAAATTTTATAAACAGTAAAATAACTTATAAACTAATCAATTACTATATTATCTTTACTTTTTATTATATCCTTTCTCATACTTTTCTTATACATTATCTCCCATCTTCTATTTTTTTTTACACTCTCTCTTTTCTTTCTTACACCCTCTCTCTCCTTTCCTCTCATCTCTTATATCTTATTATTTAATATTTATATATTTTTTCATAATTTATTAATAATAAAAATATTTTTAAAAATAACTATCTAAATACTTATTTATTCAAAATTATTTTTTTCATAAATTTTTCTCTAAAAGTCTTTCTTTTTTATAAACTTATTTTTAAAATTCTATATAAACGGATCCTATCTATAATAATTGAATAAGAATATTTCTGGATTCATAACCAACGTACAACAACTTCTTCCTTTCTCTGATTCTCTAATCAGCGGATGACTTTAGAATTATTTCCATCAAAACAAGAATATTCAAATTCAAAGTATCAAACTATATTTGACAACCTAATCCATCCATGCCGAGAGAATACGCAAGGATTCGCATATTTCCCCCGCACAAAAATGGAACCCCCCCAAACTCATTTTTTCCCCCAATTTCAGGTAAAAGCGATATAAAAAACTTACAGCAGAACCTAATTCTTTATCCGAAAACATCTCATTTTTTTCATGTCTCCCTTTTAATTTATATTCCTCAAATTTACGGAAATATTAAATTGGAAAACGGAATAATAAAGTTCAATTTCCTTTTTATTGCAAAAACAGCTCAATTTTTTTTTTTTGTCTATTGTGCATAATGGAGGGTAAAAAGAATTCTGAAATCAAACGAATTGGTTATTTCTATCTTTTAAATACTAAAAAATGCACGGAAAAAATATAGTATCTATGTTTTGATGGACATAGTAATTTATGCTTAAAAGATTGAAAATACAGTTATGTATACTTTTATTTCATATTAATTCATTCATAATTACTGTACAATTTCTGTTTTACATCTTCTAAATATGATTATTTATTATAAAAATATGAAATTAATATTTACTTAATATTTAATTTCTATTGATTTTTATCATTTATTTGATTGGGGGACTGGAGGGGAGGGAGAAGGGAGGTATTAATAAGTTCAATTTTTATAAATAGAAAAATGTGATAGAATATTTTTCATATAGATAGAAGGGAAGAAGATTAATAAAATTAAACATTTTCAATCCTCTTGTATTTTGAAACAAGTTTTTTTTTCCTAAATATAAATAAGCTCGGAAATCATATTTGGGTACTTTTTTTTAAAAAACAATAATTTTAATTTATCACATTATAATGGATTTGCCTATTCCGCTGACGTGCGTATAATTTTCGTACGAGGTATATTTTTAAAAAAGTTAAAAAGGGAACCGATTTAAAAAGGGAAAAAGTAAAACTACAGGCTGGTAAAATAAGGACGTGCTAGAAAGCTACCGATTTGTTCTAGCCACGACGATGTAATCGCCCACGTAACGCCATGTGCAACGCAAGCCTGTCCAGGTTCAATGAACCTGATTGCTTAAAGTCCGTACACTGTTCTATATAGAGCGGCGCCTTCCTCCGTTTGGTTCACAAAGCATTAGGCATTCCCCAATTGCCATCTCCTTCATTTTTTTCTCTTCTGTGCTTTTATCACATTCATCCTCCATGGCAGAGGTAGACGTAGCCTTCATCCAAGAACTTCCCCACAGACCCAACCTCTCTCTCATTCAAGAGGCCAAAGGCATTCCTCTCATCGACCTCTCTTGCCCCGACCTCGACGCCCTCGTCGACGAAATCGGCAGGGCCTGCAAGCAATGGGGCTTTTTCCAGGTCATCAACCACGGTGTTCCGTCGGAGCACCGTCTGAAGCTGGAGGAGGTGGCCCGGAAGTTTTTCCGTCTCAGCCTCGACGAGAAGAGGAAGGTCAGGAGAGACATCGAGAATGTGGTAGGGTATTACGACACAGAACACACCAAGAACGTCAGGGACTGGAAGGAGGTGTTCGATTATACGGTTCAAGAACCGACTCTCGCCGCCGCTTCCATCGATCCTGACGATGACGGAGTGGCTCACTGGGAGAACCGGTGGCCTCAAAACCTTCCTGAAATGAGGTAAAAATAATTACACCTACATAAATGTATATATGTCATGATGTTAAGTTTTATCAGACCCGTAACAGATGAAGTGCCATGCACAGGGATGTGTGTCGGGAATATGCGAAGGACATGGTGGAACTGGGCATGAGACTGTTGGAATTGATAGCTATGAGCTTGGGGTTACCGGCGGGGAAGTTTGAAGAATTCTTCAAGGACCACACCAGCAACGTGAGATTGACGCGCTACCCAGCTTGTCCTTCGCCTCACCTTGCCCTGGGAGTGGGTCGTCACAAGGATCCCGGTGTCTTAACCATCCTTGCTCAGGACGACGTCGGTGGCCTTGAGGTGAAGCAGGAGTCCGATGGCCAATGGGTTCGTGTCAAACCCATACCCGATGCCTACATCATTAATGTCGGTGATGTTATCCAAGTTTGGACGAATGGAGCGTATGAGAGCGCAGAGCACAGAGTGATGGTGAACTCGAAAAGGGATAGGTATTCGGTACCATTCTTTCTGAATCCTTCGCACTACACAGTGGTGAAGCCACTGGAGGAGATGACCGTCGAGCAAAACCCAGCAAAGTACAGGGCTTACAACTGGGGAAAGTTTCAGGTCACCAGGAAGCGCAGTAACTTCATGAAGCTGCCGGTTGAAAATCTGCAGGTATCCCATTTCCAGATTTAAGGATAAGAATGGAACGTGTGGGTTGTCCGGGGTGTTGTTGATGGTGATGAATGCAGTTCCTTTTTTTCTCATTGAAATGCGTGTGTTTATTTGAAGAGCATTTGTATGGGTGGAAATAATATTAATGAGTTTAATTTCTGCTGTCACTATGCTTGTGTCGTTTCTTAGGCCAATTAATATTTGACGGAAACATTGTGTTTATTCATTAAAATAGTCTTATTTTATTATTAAGGTATTTGCATCTTTACCAAACTTCAATTGGATAAAAGTAGTAGAACTTAAGGTGGGTTAATTTACCCTTTAAAAGAAAGGTTACTGTGAAAGATGATAAGACTGTAAGGGAAGAAATCAATCTTAATTGGAAAAAATTAATTATCAAATACACACAAGTTAACACAATTTAACTCAAAACACAATTTTTAATCAGAATCCAATAGTGTCATTTCAGGCTCGGCAATAGTAAAAATAAAAATTATAAAATCCAACCAACACTTTTTACTATACCAAAAAAATAGACTTGTTTATCGACTCACTGGTTTAACCAACAAAATTTATTTGAGTTTTAATAGGTACCATAGTAAGTTATGTAGTCAAAATGCATTTCGCCTCTCCATAATTGGACTTTTTAGCAAACTTTTGTTTAGCGTTCAAAAGTCTTATCTTCATTTTTTTCTGTGTTCCCGAATGATATTGGGCCCTGTAGATAAGATTTTAAAAAATAATTTATAAAAAAAATGATTTTTAGGTAAGTTTTAAAAAAAGATTTATGTGGAAGGGTTTATGAAAAAAATAGTTTTGAATAAATGAACGTTTGGATAATTATTTTTATAAGTATTTTTATTATTAGTAAATTACGAAAAAAAGTGTTTGATTATTAAATATATGAGGGAGGATATATAAGAGAAGAAAGAAGGTGTAAAAGAGAAAGGATAAAGAAGAGATAGTGTAGAAGAGAGATGAGAGTTAGTATAAAAAAAGAAAAGAAATATGAGTGAAGGTATAAAAAAGAAAAGAGAGAGGAGATAATATATAAAAAAAGTAGATGTAATATAATAATTAGTTAGTTTATAAATTTTTTTACTATTCTATAAGCTACTATGACTAGTTTATGTAAAATTTTAATTTTAAATTATAGTTTAATATAAATTTTTTTTAAACAAATATAATTATTTTTTTTAAAATTTATTAAAATTTAAGTATTATTCTACTTATCTTCAACACACAAAGCTTGAAGACAAACTAAACACACTTATTGTCATTCAACACACACCAAGAAATATGTGATAATTCTGGGGGGAAATTGAAAATGAAACCACATAATTTGGTTTTAGCGATGATGGCATGAGCTTCAATGGCAGGTGGTACTTAGATCAGTCCACGTTCAATGAACCTCGTACAGCAGTGCCAGCCTCTTCCACAAAAGCGTCCTTTTCAGTTTTCTTGAGGAGTACTGTAAGGGGTAACATGTGAAATATTTTAAAAAAGTAAATAATTATAAAATGATTAAAATCAACCCAGTGATTTACAACGAGAATGCTGATGGAGGAGGATAGAGCTCAATATTTTGTTATTAAAAAAATAACAGGTAGTCAAAAAAACTGCTGCTGCTTGCTAATTCAGAAACAAAAATGCGTCCAGGTTCAATGAACATTATAAAACAAGCTTGGGGCCTACAATAGCGGGGGTTTTTTCCTTGATATAAATTTTTTTTAATAATTTCAATATCAGATTCTTATTAAAGTCATGACACGATCTCATAATTAAGATAATATTTATAAACAATTTATCATATCACATATTAAATGAGCTTTTATATTAATAATAAAAATTAAACTCCTATTCTTATAGGATATGTATTTATTTTTTTACTATGAGAACCCTCATTCGCTGTTGTTCTATTCTTGTATATGTGGAGGTTACAAACAGATAAGCATTAGCCATCTCCTTGTAATTTTTTCTGTGGTATGAGATAAACAATTGGGGAAAGTTTCAACTAACCAGGAAGCGTAGTAACTTCGTGAAGCTGCCAATTGAAAATATCCAGATTTAATTAAATTAGTAGCTGCATTTCAGTGATAAATGTAGTTCCTTTGTTTTCGTTGTGAAGTAAAATAATATTAATGACTTTAATTGCTGGGGTTAATTGCGTCTTCCGATTCTGTACTGCTTTCAAATGGTTTTTTTTTTGTTGAAGAAAGATGGGTTAAAGCTGGTAAAGTATAAAATCAGCGGCGACTCAAGCCCTACAATATTCTAAACGTATTGCGGGCCTATGACCATATGGGCTAGTGGGCCGAAATTGCAAATAAGGATGATGATTGGGCTTGGGCCTCAGCACACTATATATGTTTGTGTTCTCTCACAGACAAAGGAAGAGAGGTATGGAGTTGCATCCAAGTTGTCTAATGGTCAAATATTAATATCATAAAAAGATATTTTGCTTTATCTTTTTTTTTTTTTTGGGTATGAGAGAGGATTTAACACCCGCTGACACTAACAACTAATCTATATGGGGATTAATTCCCAATACATCTTCAGTAACAAGCTTTATCAAATGCGGAGGACAGGAACTTAAAATTGATGTGATAGTCAACCCATCCTTCGCTAGAGCATCTACCACTTTATTCTATTGTCTGAAAATATGGTTAACCTGAATTTCCCATGGAAGAAGTAGTAAGTTATATATCTTAAAGAGCAAAAGACTGGAAGCATGAATACCCTGATTAGTAATCATTTGCACAACATTCTTTGCATCTGTCTCTAGGATAATGTTCTTAAACCCTAGATCCCACACCAGAGTAAGCCCTTTATATATAGCCTATTGTTCCGCTTCAATGACAGTGCAGGGTCCCAATTTAGTCGAAAACCCAGCCACCCAAACTCCTGATTGATCTCTGATAATCCCACCACACCCCGCCTGGTTTTGACTAGCCGTAACCGCACCATCAACATTTAATTTGAGCCATCCACAAGGGGGAGTTTGCCATAAAGAATTACTTGTGCTCGTTAACTCCTTAATTAAACCTTCATGTTCACCTTGCACGAATCTCCTCCAGGTTTGCCTAATGATCAAATAAGGATCCACCGGTTTTGAATATCTATCATCAAATATAGCCTGGTTTCTCCACTTCCATAGGTTCCAAATCGACACTCCCCAAATCAAATCCCAATTGCTACTACCATCCACTCCCATATCCTTCTTGAGATTTAAAGCAAACCAATCCCTCAAAGGAGCTTTAAAGAAAGCAGAATGATACCTTGAGTGAATTAACCGACCCCAAAGTTGCTTTGCATAATTACAATCTCTGAGAATATGTAACGTATCTTCAATTTCATTACAGCAGAATTGACATATAGCGCTATTTGATGACCATTTATTCCTCCAAGCATTAGTCGGAAGTCGATCATTGAAGGCTATCCACAGAAAAACACGAATACGTTCCGCACCCTTCCACTTCCATATACTCTTATAGATAGAGCTATAATTATTGGAGAACTGAGGCTCAATCAGAAAATAGGCACTTTTAATAGTAAAAACACCATCATACGTTGCATTCTAAGCCATTACATCTGTCCCGACTTCTACCATTGGCGGAACTATGGTCAATAATTTCCGAAAAGCAGTACTTGGAATCAGATTGGCAAGTCTTTGAAAATCCCACGTCCCTGAAACCATCCAATCCACTACTTTACTGTTCTCTTCTTCACTCGTAAGTGGTCGGAGACATAAATCTTTCAACTTCTTGTCCTGGAACAACCACTTATCAGTAAAAAAATTCACTACACTTCCATTCCTAATATGCCACCTTGTGCCATCATTTATAATATCTTGCTGTTGGGAAATAAACTTCCACAATGCGGAATCTCCTTTCCTTGCCTCTAAGAGGTTATCTTCATTCCTCAACATATATTTATATAATAACACTTCACCCCACAGCCCCTTAGTTCCATGAATGAGATTCCATGCTATTTTTGCACCACAAGCACGATTAAAGGAGGTTAATTTCTTGAACCCCAACCCGCCATTTAATTTAGGTTTAACAATCTGTTCCCATCCAATCGGGTGAAATCCATGAGAATTTTGGCTGTTCCCCCATATAAAATTCCTTTGCAGTCTCTCCACTTCCTGACAGACCGAATTTGGTATTTTAGAAACCAGCATAGGGTAAACTGGAACAGAACTTAAAACTGACTTTGCCAAGGTGATCCTTCCTGCCACAGATAAGGTATTTTCCTTCCACGTTGCCAGTTTAGCCTTCACTCTATCCACAATGTATTGAAAAGAATCTCTGGGTTTCCTCCCTCTGATGATTGGAAACCCTAGATACTTTCCTATATCTGTAGAAACCTGCATTCCAACAATATTGCTAATACTTCTTTTTGTATTAACATGAACCTTTGGTGAAAAGAAGACAGAAGATTTGCTCCTACTAATTTCCTCTCCCGATGCTAAACAAAAACTGTTAAGGCACTTCATCATAATTGTAGCTTGTTTTTCAGTAGCCACTCCAAAAAGTAAAATATCATCTGCAAACATAAGATGAGAAATGGCCGGACCGTTGCTAGTTACACGAATTGGTTTCCACAGGCCATCATCCATTGCATCACTAATTAAATGAGATAATCTATCTATACACAGGACAAACAACAAAGGTGAGATAGGATCTCCTTGTCTGAGACCTCTTTTAGGAGTAAAAAATTCCGTTTTTGAACCATTCCACAACACATATGAAACAGTAGTGACACATGCCCTAATAAGATCAATAAATCCAGACTTCAAAGCAGTATTAATAAGAACCTGATAGAGAAAGTCCCATCAAATACGATCATAATCCTTCTCCAGATCAATCTTCATCGCCATTAAACCAGTTTTACCTCTAGCCTTCTTCATAATATGCATGATTTCTTGCCCAACAATTATGTTTTCTTGTATATGCCTGCCTTTTATAAAACTAGATTGAAAAGGAGATACCAGCTCATCCATCATATTTCTCAATCTGCTAACAATCACTTTAGTGATACATTTATAATGAACTGTACACAAAGCAATAGGTCTAAAGTGACTAATTACTTCAGGATTTTCCCTTTTTGGTATAAGTGAAATCAAAGTCTTGTTTGCATTTTTGTCCACTAATCCTGTCTTAAAAGCATTTTTCACAAATCTACATATGCTATTCCCCACCCTTTCCCAATTAGCTTGGTAGAAAATAGGAGAAAAATCATCAAAACCAGGAGCCTTATATGATCCCATAGAAAAAAGAGCTTGTTTAATTTCATTATCATTTGGCACATTGCCCAACTGTTCCCCACAGTCTTTAATAGGTGGGAAATTGTTCTTTGTTTGTAAATCACAAGGGTCAGTATTATTCCCATCATAGAGATTCTTAAAAAATTTTATAACCATATTAGTCAATTCAAAATCATCTTCAATCCACTTTCCACTATCATCCTTAAGCGTTAGCACCCTATTCCTTCTTCTTCTCATTTTTGTTTTCAGATGATAATAACAGGTATTTCGATCCCCTTTAGTAATCTAATCCGTTATAGCCTTTTGAAACCATTTAATTTCTTCTAATTTCAAAATATCATCTAACTCAATTTGCAATTGTTTTTCAAGAGAGTTTAAAAATCTAGAATGAGTATAAGTTGGAGAACTTTGAATCCCACCCAATCTAGCTAGTAAAATACTTTTCTTTTTTTCCACAAATCCAAAAATATTTTTGTTCCAGTTAACTAGAGAATCACTTAAATTTTGCAAAGATTTATTAAAATCATCATAGTCCACCCATGCATTATCCAAAAAATCCTTGAAATTTTCATGAATAAGCCACATTGCCTCAAAACGAAAAGGTCTATTTTTCCTATTTTTTGAATGATTAGAGAACTGCAATACTATAGGATTATGGTCAGAAAATTGAGTTCTAGATAGTACCTTCAAATTACAGTCAAACATGTGGTGAAGAAAGAGAGAATTTGCAAGTGCCCAATCCAATCTTTCATATAATCTGGAGCACCCAGCAATCCTAGGCCCTTTCCATGTAAATTTTGGTCCATGAAAACCCATATCTGATAAACCATATTCCCTCACCCTGTCTTGAAACCAATTAATTCGATTATGGTGGCAACCCACACCGCCAATTCTATCAGTGGGTAGAAGAATGTCATTAAAATCCTCATACACTACCCATGGAATGATTATAGTATTGGCTAAATTCTTTAGATCATTCCACAATTCCAGACGCAGATTGGAATGAGGAATAGCATAGACAGCAGTTACTATAAAAGGAGCACGACCCATGATCTCACACTGTAGATAAAAAAATTGCCTATTTTCAATAAGCACAGAGATTTTGATAACTTCACTCCTCCATGCCGCCACTAATCCCCCTGATCAGCCTACACTGGGGATTACTTTAATGCTATCAAATCCCCAAGCATGTAACAGATTGAACCAAGCTTCCTCGGCACATTTGGTTTCAGATAAAATAATAAGGCTTGGCTTCGGACCACTGCACAGAACTTTTAGATTTCTAAGAAGCCCCTTATCACAGGCTCCTCTTGTATTCCATTATAATAATCTATCCATAAAAAGAAGTATATAAAATAACAAACCTTCAAAACTCACTGGCCCAGTTCAGACCCATATTCAGTTTGGGTCTCTGGTACTAATATCCCTTCACATTCTGGATCCCCTTTCCTTTTGATCCATCTTTCATCAATTCTGGTACTTATGTCTTCATCCATAAGCCCACATTCACGGTCCAGCAATGTTTCATTCTCCATCAGGCCTTCTTCCATTACCGTATGTGGGCCTGCTTCCATCAGCCCAAAATCTGTAGGGGCTCTACTTCTGTCCAATGACCCCTCCAAAATTATATTAGATTGGTCCATCATCAATTTAGGCCCAGCTACAACATCTATTATGCTAACCCCTTCATTCACGCATTGGACCTTATCCTGGCCCATCGACACTTGAAGCCCAACATTATCTACTCCCATATATACTACTCCACTCCCATTCACTTCCCCTTCACAATCTCTCTCCTCATTAATGCCTTTCAATAAATACGTACTACTTTTCAACTCTCTCCCTTTCATACTCCCATTCACATCACCCTCACAATCTCTCTCCTCATTAATGCTTTCTAATAAATGTGTCACACTCTCCATTTTTCTCCCCATCATCTCACGTGTTCTTTTCTCCATTTTTCGTAAGCCACTTTGTTCTTTCCTTCCAACTCCCATTTCACTCTTTTTTGTTCCTTCCCCACCTTTGTGCTTTTCAAAATTTCTGACAGTGGTTTCATTTTTCCTTCCACCTCCTGTAGCTCGTCCCTTCTTGTCAATCATTCTCATTAATTCTTGCGGCTCGCTGTCACATCTAGCATCCTCCCTTTCCTTTACCCCATATCTGTCCTGCTGCGCAAATTCCTCCCGTTCCGCTAACACATCAAACCGAGAGCCTGAATTTTCCGGCAGCCTTTGCTCCCCCTTAGTCATCTTACTTTTCCGTTGCCGACGCACCTTGTTGACCACATGCCATTGTTCATGTATATTCACAGAAGCCCTATCATCATTCACTTCACAATCCATATCAGTCCTATATTCCGTAGCCTTCTCCTGTGAAACCTCTGATGCCTTCATCTTAGTCGGGCATACTTCAGGTCTATGACCATAAACTCTACAATGGGTGCATAACATATGAAGCCCTTCATACTCAAGATAATAATCTTCACCATCTGATGAGAACCCAGACATCAGCTGTCTCCCTAAATCCACTAACACACATATGCGAGCATAATGTCCCCTTAATTGACATGAAGTATTCATGTCCACCTTAATAGTTTCACCGATCCTATTCCCAATCAGAGTTAAAGCTTCCTCATCATAATATTCCAAAGACACTTTAGGCAATCTCACCCACACAGCAACCTTATCAATGGTAGCCTTCTGAGAATTAAATCTAGGTTCCCAAGATCTGATAGTGAGGTAATGATCATACAACATCCAAGGTCCTCCTGTAAGTGCATTGAAATAATCCTCTCTATTTGTCAGTTTCACCACAAAATACCCATTACCAATATTTATAACCTATGTTTCTATCTAGTAACTTGACAATAAGTGCCTTACGCCATGCACGATACAAACGCTTCCTGAATCTCCCAGAAAAAGTAAATGTAGGAAAATTTCTTACCGGGTCTTCCACTGCTCTGAATATCGGTTCCTCATTCTCTTGCTCCGAAACATGTCCAGATCCCTCCGACATGGTATCATCAGAAACAAGAGTACCTTCCTCTTCTACATCCTCATCATCAGAATGATCTCCATCAACGGTTACTCCTTTAAGCTTGTCAGCAAAAGATTGTCTAGATGAACCTCCAACATCTTTTCCAGAAAGCGTAGGCCAATGGCCATGCAAAATATTTTCCCCACGACTCTTATTGTCATTCTTAATTTTCTTGGAGCTTCTCATCAATTGATCATCCTCTTCTTGAGAAGGATGACCCAAAGCTTGAAGTTTTCCAGAGAGTACAATCGCCATGTTTTCCAGTCTGATGCAAAATTTAATCGTAAAAGACCAGGCTTTGGAGCAAATAGTGTCCTTTTCGCTTTCTCTTTGAATTGTGGACGAGGCAAATTTCTTTCTAAAAATTTTGGTATAAAAAAGAAGTTGCCCAATGGATCCATGTGTAGCTTACATGACAGTATAAATGTTATGTGAGCATTTATAGAACACATAGAATTCGAGGCATATTATATTATTGCCAAGTTATGAATACGGCTCATTCTTCAACGTTCGCGTAATGCATGAAAATGTATATTGAGCTTTGTGTGGGTAATAATTGAATAAAGTGTCCATGAATTCAATTGATTAAGGGATAAGAAATACGTATTTAATTTTTGAGAGTATTATTTTATTGTGGTTTTAATTATGGTATTTAAAGAAATATCTTAGCTTTTGAGTATTTATATTTATACTCAATAGTAATAGACAGTCTATCATATTTTTTACTTATTTTTGGATCTTAGGTGAGCCAAAAATTTTTATAAAAATTTGTAGATAAACAAAAAAAGAGATATAGAATGGGTCCCAACAAAAAAGGAAAAAAAGTAAGAGCGGGCCAGGTACATATAAGCATTTTTTGTAAATATACTTGATTATCAAATGAATAATTTATTGTTAAATATCTCTTTTTGAAGTTTGAGATTTTAAGAAATAAAAGAATACGAAGGTTTCAGGCGTACCTGAAATTTTTTTATATGAGGACTAAAATATTACGGAAGGCTCTTGATCATGTTTATATGACAAATGTACTTTGATAAATAATGAAAATAGAGCGTCAAAAATAAAGAAATATTGTTCTTCAACTAACTACTTTTCTGTCCGTGTATACATATATATATAACTTGTCGAGGGAGGAGTTAGATAAACGTATCTAAGTCCCTCATTTCAAATTCAAATATTCCTTCAGTTCTCATGTAAACGGCTCTCTATTTTTCATCGGTCGGATCTGATCTATCATAGGTGAATCACCCATTTCCTTACAAAATACATTAAAGATAAATTAATTTTATATTACCAACACAAAAATGAGACGATATTTCTTTTGAGTTTGCTTGCTTCATCTCATTATTTGAGATTTGGAATTTTGCCTTGTCTTCACCACAACCCATGTGACATTATGCTTTGCTTTCCCTTTGTCCTTTCTGAATTCCCACAGCCCTCTCAAACAAACACTCAATGCTCTACACATAGATGCATGGTCTCGGTATGGCACCACGTGGTGAGGGATGAAGATGATGGATCACTATCTGCGACCTCCATCACCGATCTCTGTCCATATCCAAACTAGCATGGTCGGCACTTCACATCTAACATCGTAATTCTTTAGTTATTCTTCCCAATTCTGCTGTGGCGATCCATTTTCATGTCCCTTTTGATTAATCAACAATATCTATGGGATCCGCAGCCCCCCAACTATACATATATATATAATATAGAACATGACATCTTGTGAGTTTTGTCATGTCAGGCTTGCTGCTGCCCCCCATATCTCTACTTTCCTTTATTTCAAATCAATCTCACAAAAAGGCTGGCGGCAAAATATCATGTTCGGAATATAAGTCCCATATGTGGGTTGGTGAATAAAGCCATCAGTCGGTAGTCCACTATATCAGATTTTTATATTCTTTCCCTCCATCCACTTAAAACGATGCGTGGTAAAAAAAGTACAAGTATGTAAGATTTTTATTTACTTATGCATTGATGTATTTATATTATTATATATTTTCATTAAATTAAATTATTGTAATTATGAATATGTTAGATATAATTATAGCTAGACTATTAAACCTTTGAAACATAGTCTTAGACAGGTTTAATGATTAGCCCATACAAATTATACCAATCACAAATAATTTTTTAAATGATGATATTTCAGATATATAATTCTAATTTTGAGCGGTCCTCACCCCTCAGCTTTTCACAAAGTTAATTAATGTTGCTAATGTCTTTGGTGCTGCTGAATATATAATTGGGGCGGCTGTCTTTTTTTTTTTAAAAAAAAAAATAAAATCGCTTCTCAATGAAGTGCCTTTTCAGTGACAAAACAGAATGTTCCAAGTGGCCGAGTGTGGTGGGTTACTTATTCCTTACGAAATCATCTCCTACCTATGTTCCTACTTTGCAAAAAAAAAAGAGAATTACTGTTACACTTAGGGCTGTACATAATGTCCATAGCCCGCTATACTCTGCCCAACCCGTAAAAAAAATGCCCAGTCCAGCCCAATTTTTATCGGGCAGAGCCGGGCATTGGGCTACAAAATACAGCCCATGTATTTTTCGAGCTGGGCACCGGGCATAGGGGCTGCCCTGCTTATGAGCACCTCTTCTTTTATTATTTTTTTATTTTTTTCTATCTTAAAAGGGAGAATATGATAGCTACTGGTGACTATAAGGTAATTTTAGAAATATAAATAGGTAAGTTATATCTTTTAATATTTATAACTATACTAATTTTTTTTAACTTTGTTAATTATCATATGATTACATTACAAATTATAATTATTTATTTTATTTTTTTAGATGATTTATCTTTGTCAATATTAGGGAGATTGATACAAAGTTATAATTACAAACTACTTAGATTTCAACGCTTATTTTTTATATACAATGGATCTTAAGATTTTGATTATTATCTTTGTTCTCTTATTCTTAGTAAATTATAGATATTATTTAACTGTTAAAGACACATGAATATGGTATTATTTTAAAAATTCATAATTATAATTTTTTTCACAATATGAGCATGACATCACAATTTGAGCATGTCTAGCCCGCCTATGCCCAGCCCGCTCATACCCTGTCCAAAATTATTCGGGCTTTTATCGGGCAAGGCCGGGTATCGGACTATAAAATACAGCCCATATATTTTTTGAGTAGGGCACTGGGATGGAGAACTACCCTATCCAATTCTGACCATACACACCCTAGCTACACTTGATCATGGAAGAATATTCGGGTCTTATTGAATAATTAAAGGCAAAAACTCTCGCAATCGTGTGTATTATCTTAGTCTACATCGATGCCTCCGTCATAGTATTATACATAAAGCTCTTGTACGAAATAATTATTATTCGTTGCTTTGTATCTCAAGATTCGCTATGGGCAAAATGGCCCGTTTGTTTAATTTGTAGAGAAGCAAAGAATATATTTTAAAAAATAATTTATAAAATAAAAATGATTTTAAAAAAATAAATATTTAAATAATTATTAATATAATATTTTTTTATAAATAAATTATTAAAAATAATATAGAGTAAAAAAATATAAAAAATAAAATAATAATTATATATGATCGATCTAAGTCTTACCTTAGAACAGATACTGATTGAGTTTGTTTCTCAAATGACCGGTAACTTAAGAGAATGGTTTACTCAGCTCAGTGAATATCAAAGATTACAACTTGTCAGATCTGCAAATCCTGGAACATTTCTAGGAAATTAAAACTATAGTTTATTCTATAAAATTTTATAGCTAAAACTACTAAAAACATATTTTAAATTATAATTTTAAATAAAATCAGTCTTAAAATTTTTGACACATATGTTAAGAAAAGAACTTAATACTCAAACTCTTTCTGATTCCTATTAAATATTTTTAAAAATTTTATATTTTACATTTTTGTTAAAATAAAAATAGAAACAATTCTCCCGGTCTCCAATAATTACAGGCTAAGTTCATTAGATTTATCCAAATATGTGCCCCGTTTATACGATGGTAACCGCGTGAACAGTGATGGAAAATAGAGTTGTTGTTAGGTGTATTATTAAAAGAAAAAATGTAATGCTTTTGTAACCAAAAATTCGATGCCTCCTATCTTTATCATCCTTTTCGTGCCTTATGGTCGGGAGTATAATTTAATTAGATCTATATTTTTGTCTGGACCCAAAATTTATTGACGAAAAGTGTTAAAAGAATTCATGTTCAATCATCTTATTGACCAAAAGAATTTGATTATACCTATACTCTAGAGAATTTAAATATGTAAATAGTATTTATATTTAAATATAAAATTTTAATCACCATCCACATTAATTTTTTTATCTATTTCTCTTTTAAACTAGAACCTTCCAAAGATCCTTTTTATTTATTCATGGGTGACTAACAAGTCATTTAAGTTAAAGAGAATCTAGACTGGATCTGTGTCAATCCGCTCTCCACCGTTTTCTATTTCAATCTCAGCGTAATGCAGAATTTTCAGATCAAATAGTAGCATCCCAACAAACTCGCGCTCCTCTGCTTTCTAATGTCGAAATGAAAGCCCCACCAAAACATTTAATTATAATAATCCCAATTTATTTAAATTTAAACCTATTTATCACTCCTAATCCTTATCCCGTACAGGACCCACCGTCACATGGAGCCATCACCATTCAATTGATTTGTCCGCCATTTTAACTACGGATGTATTCTCCGTTATTCCAAGCTCTGATATTTCGTAAGGATTTTGGATTATTGGCAGGCAGCGATAAAAAACCAAGACCTAATTATTGATCTGGAAATTTTGATAGATCAGCTTTATCCGTGGATTCAATTCAGATAATCCGAATCCGCTAACTTCTCAGAAGAAAGATTATAGAGTAAGAGAGTTTTGGGGATAACAGTAACAGATGATGCGAATAAAACCATTAATTAGGGTTTTTCACAGAGGAACTGAAACTCATAAACATGCTGAACTCGTTCGCGAGCCCAGAAATCGCTAAACCAGAAACAGGGTACAGAGAATGCAACTCCTAAAACAAAAAAGTGAAGAAGAAAAACAACAGTCCCCAATTGAATAAATCTACCAAGAGAACCGAAACAAGGGTTCATGAAAGGGCAGCTCGAGCTCTATCCATAAATATAGCACAAATAAAATAAAAGTGGCTTCAAATTAACAGAGGCTCGCCATATATGCTCTATACAGATTCAGAGAAGAGAAAGAAGAAGAAGAAATTAGCGAGAATCAGGGAAGAAACCCAGAGAAAGGGATAGGGGTAGCGGGACGACTGAGACGGAGACTCAGACTGAGATTGGAGAAGGGATCGGAGGTTCGTTCTTGGATGACGACGACAGTTTCAGCGACGATAATCACGAATTCAATGGCCATCTTCACCAGATATATACAGAGTTCGATTCTCTTTATCATCATAATTTCTCTGCTTTTTATTTACTCTGTAAGAATTCAGATATCTCTTTCTGCTCGGTGAGGAGTAAAGCCTCTGTTATGCCTGTGCTGCTTATTTATATGCCAAGCACCTTGTTTTCCCTTAACCAACGGGGAGGTCATGGCCCTTGATGCCTTCCTTATCTTCCCACTTGATACATCACAACACGACATCTGTATATGGTTTATAAATTGGGTGGGTCCTCAGGGTATTTTCAAATAGGTTATACTATTTACATATGATTTTTATTAGAAAATTTTTTATTATTAAAAAAGACATAATAAATTTTTATATATATAAAGTGTAAATTTTGTTTATGAAATTTGCACATATGGAATATGTGTACTTTGATTTAAGTCGGGTATTTATATCCTCTTGAAGTTTAAAATATAATTTATTTTATTTTATTTTTATATCATCCGCGAAAGACAGGGATATTTAGAATTCAAGTAGGTACTTGAGTTTTGAGTCTTAATATAAAAAAGTATAATTGCTTCTCATTAGTTCTTGGTAGATATGATGGGAGATCATTGTGTGTTACACATAATTTTAAGATTCAAAATGAAATCATTATACCGATTTATTTGCATTGATATCATTTGTGTGGGACTTCCTTCCTTTTGGGGTAACAGTTAACTGGCCATTCAGACTGCCAAAGGTCAGATGTTGAGCATATTTACTTACATTTTCATACAAACTAAGCAGAAGGCGGGATCTACCCATTATGTAAGAATTACACTAGCTACTTCCGTCGTAAAAAAAAATCACTATAAGCACAAAAAGACATCAGAAGTGTCTAACTTCAATTTTGCAAAATTTTATAATAAGAATATAAGAAAAGTAAAATTATTTAAAAGTTTTCTTAACCTGAAATTTAAAAAATTCAGAAGATATTTTTTTTATCACAAATAAATAGAGATATTTAGATAAATAAAATATGTTAAGATAATATTAAAACTCGTATGTAAAAGATATTAGTGGGCGAAAGTATAATAGAGTTAATATAAATATCATGATGAACATCTGTCCATTTAAGAATGGAAAAGAGAGTAGTTGGGCAAATAAGGCAATAGGCCATGCATGGACCCTTATAAACGATAAATCCAATATGAGATCTACAAATCAGATGCGCGCACTAGTTCTTGTCTCAGTCCCACTCCCACTGTTCATAGTTTGCATGTGTTAAGTGTGAGAGCACATCACATTGTCAATAAATAATTTATAAATATTTATATTAATAAAAATTTAGAAGAATTAACTCTGAGAATTTATTAAGATCGGTATAAGCTTCATAATTTAAAAAATATTCTTCTACTCCCATCCATAGGGTATGGGGAGAATTTTTTTATCATATTTATAAAGTTATATTATAAAATTTTATATATAAATATATAATTTTATCTCTGTTTTATTATTATGTTAATTTTACTTTCATGACATATGATATACTATTAAATAAAAATAAAGTATGTTAAGTTGTTAAATTTTAAAGTATAATTAATAAAATTATTATTTTTTTAAATGTATGTGAAATATGTTAAAAATATTTTTATAAATAGAATTATGTAAGTATTTATATATTATCCATTGATGGGATCCTTAATTATATGGGCAGTAAGTGTCAAAATTTGTGAAATAATATTATATAAATCATATGCTTATTAAGTGAGGAGACATTGATTGTAGTTGAGACATTCAGGTATTATGATTCTTATGAATTATTGGAAACTCAAATTATGAAAGAAGGAATGAATGTGCGGACAAGAGCCAGCTTGCAATTTGTGGGCAGAAGTGTGGTTTCGGGGTTGAAGGGACAACGGAGACTGTACAAAGCAATAAGCGTCGGGCGCAACTTGCTTTAGTTTACAGAGAAAAGACCATAGAGAATTAATTCTAAAAACAATTAATATTTAAATAATTATTAATAAAATAATTTTTTTATAAATAAATTATAAAAATAATATAAAATAAAATAATAGAAATAAAATAACTATTATATAGTTTTAGATTTTTTTTCTGCTTATAAATTAGTCCTATAAATTTATTTAAAATTATAATTTTATACTTTAAAATTATATTTTTATATTTAAAATTATAATTTAGTCTATAAATATTTTTAGATATTTAATATCTATTTATTTAATATTTAGGTTAAACTAAAATCGGTTTTAAAATTATAGTTTGATGCCAACTAAGCCGTACATAATTGTTGCTACTCCGTATCCGATGCATGGGACAAGACCCCTTGTCCTCTGGCTTGTCCTGTGCCAAGGAGTATGTAAACGTGGCATCCAACTATTCGTCCAACTTATTCGTAAAATGTTAAAGACATCTCAGCCTTATATCACAAAATTCCTTCTTCTTCATAAGGAAAGTCACGTTAAAACGGGTGATCTGGATTAAACTAGTAAATTAAAACTAACATATTCATGATTACTTTTTCGGAACGGAAGCAGAAGAATAATGATGTTATCCCTGTGTACATAATAATTATTTGGGAAAATCTGTGAACATTTTATGTTTTAAAATTCTATTGGTAGTACTACAGCCTAATGTGTTTATAAAAAAAAAATTGAAAGCTAACAAACTGTGAAGACTTGATATTTTTTTATATGTAGAGAATATTAGTATTTTAAAAAATTATATAGAAAATATTAATACTTAAATTTAAGTTCATATTACTAATAAAAATTTTCATCAATTTTTCTTAATTATCTCTCGTGCTTGTTGAACCTTCAGAATAATTACTCTTACGTTTTTGCTTGATAAAATTCCTCGTATATTATATAATTACTTAACATATATGCACTTTTTTATTGTATTTATAAATTATTTTTAACATATTATATATATATTTTTACCAATTTTTTTTCTAATTATCTCTTGTGTTTGTTGAACCTTCAGAATAATTACTCTTACATTTTTACTTGATAAAATTTTTCGTATATTGTAAAATTACTTAAAAAATATATATATTTTATTATATTTATAAATTATTTCTAATATATTTTATATATATTATGAAAGAACTTAAACTCTACTAATTCTGTTTTAATATTCAATAAATTTTTAATTTTATTTTTATTAATATACTACACTATATCTTATAAAAAAATAGAATCACTACGATAATAAATAAAACTTAAAATCATAAGTTTATATAAAAAATTTAATAATATGACTTATAAATATAATTAAAAAAATTTTCCTCTACCCTATCAAATAGTATTAGAAGAGTAATCAAAATATAATTTTAAAGATAAAAATATGTTAAGTTAGGGCGAGTTTTGGCCTTGATACAGTAAATAAAACCTAGACTTTATATGTTTTTTAAGACCTAAATATAATGTGAGATTCTAAAAATGTTTCCAATTTCAAATTTTGAATATCATGAGTAGGATTTAAATATACTAAACCCTACAAAATATAAATTTTTGAAAGGCTTTAAAATATACATATTTATAGATAAAAATAAAATAACCTAAATACAATTAAGCAGGTCAAATCAACATACTTGTAGGTCAGATATTAGAAGAAAAAAATCTAACCTATTTAAATTAGTAACTTTTTAATGAGCCTAAAGTTTGACTTATTTATAGGCAAAATTTTATCATACGTTAACTAGGGTAAACTATAAACTGATATTAAAGACATGAGATATTTCCAAGTTTACACAATTTAATAAGCCTCCCCTCCACAGTTGAGATTCTTGATTGTGGACTAGTTGGTCTGTCTCGATGGATGTAAGAGCTATCGGTAAGTCAGAGTGAGTCAGCTTCATACAGATTTTGGTAAAAAAATGAAAATGAAAAAGCTTTATCTTAGGTTAATTATTCTTTGTTTTTTTAGTACAAAAAATATGTTATGTTTTGTGTTCGGCAACACCCGTTCGTTTTGTTTTTTTTACGGTTCCCCACTAATATTTGAAATTTCTAGCACTAAAATAAATGGGGGAAAACACAATACTTAGCTTTTAGAATTGTGGATTTGTGGTCAAATTTGTATTAAGAGTTCTATAATAATCAATTTGGGTTAGTTCTTAAAAATAATATATTCCTCATATCTTAAATATAATATAAAATATAATTTATAGAATAAACTATATATTATATTTAAGATTGTATTAGTACTGTTTATTTGATAATCACATGAATACCTAATAATAAACAAGTAATGGATGGATACTTGACTGACTCTAGAAATTATTTTCTTAATAAAGAAAAAAATACTCAATAGCACAAAATTTCAGGGCCAGACAACTATATTTTATCTTAAATGAGATTATAACAAATATACGTGAGAAAAAAAATTATTGAAACTGTTTATATTAGGCTGGTATTCAATTTACAGTTAACATGAAAGGAAAAAAAAATCTGGAGAGCAAAAGCCTAATTAAAAAATGGACGTTCCCAACCCTTACGAGATTTACTTTATGTTTTTGTCCATTGTCGGCAAAACTACTTTAGCAAGTACATTTGTTCAACGTTTTTGTTAAATTTAAAAGCTTATGGATAAGGCTTATCCATGAAAGACAGAAAGAAGGGGGGGGGGGGTTAAGACATCGCAGGCTAGATTCATTATCTCACACTCTTTGTTTTTATCTTACACGATCTACTTATATAATTGAAATAGAATAAATAATCAAATAATTGATGTGAACATGTTGTGATTAATCAGTATTAGTATTTTTTTATATTCAGGCTCACGAACTCATCGACTCTCATGCCTTGTGTGATCTTTTTTGAACATTGTAACATGACCCTCTAACGTGTCCCCCAGTCGTTGTTGCTTAAGTTGAATAACCCAAGCAACCGTGTTGACTTTTATCTTTTGTTAAATGATAGAAAGTTAGAAACTAATATAATCGATCCCTTCGGGATATCCGATGAAATTAGAACAATACAGAAAAGATTAATAACATGCCCCATGCATAAAGAGAACACACACATAATAAAAAACTAATATATTATGTGGCTATATCACATCATAATAGATCCTACTTACCTATCTGGTGGGATCAAACAAATTATTATTAATATTACCAATCAGTCTTCTTAAAGCAGCATATTGGAATGGAGCTAGACTCTTTTTTATTCTGAAAATTACATGAAGTTCAAGGAATAAATTGCATTGTCCATGATTAATGTGTAGTATGACTTTATATTCTGTATGAAAATATACAATTTTTTTTTAGAAAAAAGCTTATAATTATGAACATTGTGACTCTTTCTGAGTATCCTGCAAATATGAGAGGTCCATTCTAATTTATTTTATATGTACTGTATATATTGATGATCATTTGAATGTATACTTTTTCCTTTTTTAGAATTAAACTTTTGTGGTTGTTGTTGGGTCATGGTGGTCACAAAAAGATGATGGGGATTTAAGTGATTGTGTGCTTAGCCTAATAAGGGACATCCAAAACCTACTTTTTCCCAGTGGCAAGGAATTGATTGATCAGATTGGTTCATTAGTCTAAAGTAATTTATTAGATCCGATTGTTCAAGAATACCGTTGCGTATTAATTAAGTTTTGATATAATCAATTTAAAATTTTATTTTTTCACAAGTTAATATTGATTTCAATAGGCTGTCTACACTTCTGTTTTATTATTAAATTAAATTAAATTACATAGAAGTATAATAACCATGAAGATCACCTCGAGCATTAAAAAAGGGAAAATCACAGTAATTAAATAGAATTATTATATTATAGTTAAATTACGGTAATTATAGTAATATACTCACGAGTCATGAGTACTCAAAACAGATTCCTGTATTAAAGCCTAAAAACAAAGTCCTTCTTGCAGATATGCAGGGTATCCTGGTCCGGAGAGTGCGCAATGTATCTTATCTTTTTATCCAAGAAAAAAAAGAGGCCCAGAGGTGAGTCGCCGTTTATTCATTGAACTTCTAGCCGTTGGAATTTGAAAACTTGTCGCAATTATTCCTCTTACGATTGGACTAAAATGCCCCTCCGATTCAAATCCCTAAACCGCTATGTTCCGTCCCCACTTCTGAATTTCGGATCAAAATCTCAGCCCTTTACTTCAAACTCATTTCAGTATTGGCTCAACGGAAACCTCACCCTGAGAGTGAGGAAGAGGGGAGAGAGTGAGTGAATGAACATGGCGTAAGTTCGCGTGCAATCCCTAAATCCCTAGTTGAACAGCTAAGCTCGCATTGATAACTGCAAAAGCAGGTTCAGGATTACTCAGATTCGTCGATTTGGAATTTTGTTTTTCAATTCCTCTTTCAGGTGCGCATTTATATTTTTACAAGGTAGATTTTACATATATTTTTTCCATACCATTTGAAATATCAGTCTCTTCATTCTGTCTTCCTTGTTCTTTGCGAATCTTTGGATGCTAGAATGTTGAAAGATTTCAAATTCTTACGCCGAAATTCCGGCAAGACTGAGGAAATCGAGAATGTACCTGTGGATCGGAAGGATTCAATAGCTGCTCAGAGCATCGCTGACAGTTCTAGGCCTCCGTTAAATACAATCCAAGATCCTTTCCATATCCCCAAACCCGAGCAAGATGTGGCTTCACAAAACAAGATAAGTAGGACTCCTAAGGCTAAGGGCAAGATTTTTGAACCAACATTGCCTCTTCGGACCCCGGATAAGCTCGGAGGTAGCTTAATGGCAAAGCACCGATTTGGCTGGGCTCAGAAGAATGAATCCTCCTCAGTATATGGTGATTTGCGTGATGATAGAAGAGGCGCTGACGGTATTGGAAATGGGGGTTTGGCAAATGCAACTCCTCGGACAGCAACTCGCACCGCAGGAAGGGCTACCATGAGTTGTTCTGAGAGCAATTCAACTCAAAGCACACCATCAAAAAGTGTCACTAAGCCTCCGAATTCAAGTATTCGGAGCAAGGCTGACGGAAACTTTAACGCTCGCCTAGGGAATTATGCTGCATTGTATAAAGGGATTCCAAGTTCATCTGGTCCGCCTACTGTTGTTAATACGGTCGAAGTGCCTCACTTTGATCTAAAAGAAGATACGTCATTTTGGATAAATCACAATGTACAGGTTAGTTCAGATGAGTGCATTCGCTTGCAAATTATGTCATTATTTGACAGTTGATGTTTTAAGAGAAAACCCTGCTTAGGCATGAATATTAACTTAATACTCCATAGATTTCTTGTGTCACTTTGGCACACAAGCTTGAATTTTTTTAAACATCATAGAATATTTAATTATTGAAAGATTGCATTCTTTTATTACTTTTTGAAGGGTGAATTTAGAACGAAATTAATATTTTCAAGTATTAAAGTCACAGAAAAAACCCTCCGTGTAGTCAAAAGCTTGAATTTTTTTAAACATCATAGAATGTTTAATTCTTGAAAGATTTCATTCTTTTATTACTTTTGGATGGGTGAATTTAGAACGAAATTAATATTTTCAAGTATTAAAGACAGAAAAAATCCTCCGTGTATGTAAAATAAGGTCTTTGCTGTTAACTGAAGAGATTCTATCTGTTGGCCGAGCTCTTTCTGTTTCCGCCTGAGCTAATTAGGACTATCCAGATAAAATTTGTAGTTGGTAAACAGAATTGCCAGTTTTGGTTCATACTGCATACTGTGCTGGGGACTATGAATTCTGATGCTTATACTTGTCAATAACACACATAGGTAATTATAAGAGTGCGTCCACTCAATAACATGGAGCGGGCTGCCCAAGGATATAACAGATGTTTGAAACAAGAAGGTGCTCACAGCATTACTTGGATCGGACAACCTGAAACTCGTTTCACTTTTGATCACGTCGCATGTGAAACAATAGATCAGGTTTGATAACATCCCAGAAACAATTTGGTACAGAAATTGCTTTGTGTGAAGTTATTCATTTCTCTCTCAAATTTGTGATTGTGTAGGAAATTCTTTTCAGAATGGCTGGTCTACCGATGGTGGAGAACTGCCTCTCGGGATATAATAGCTGTATGTTTGCATATGGACAGGTATACCCCTGAACAAACGTTTTATTCCTTCTTGAGATTAGCACATGTCATCATCAACAAAATAAGCAATATAAAATAGAGTATTGTTAAGCAGAAAGATTCCAACACAGGCTTAACATCATTGCTCTTTCTTTCTTTCTTTTAAATGTCATATCACCCAAGCAACGTTAGTGTTGAAAGCACGGCCTTGAGAGTAAGTGCTGGTTACTTGGGCCCTTATTCCCCTCTATCAGGTGGTGATGTTGAGCGGCATCATTCAGCATTTTAATGGTTGGGAAAGGAGATGCTTCAGTTTGTCATTGTTCGATAAAATAGGGCCTTCAGTATGATCGTGTCATGTTAACGGGCATGTGTTTGCAGTAGTAAGAAGCACGATAAAACTAAGGTTTTCTAATCAACAAAGCACAGTAGATATTATCCTTTTTTCAGATTATTTATCCAACAGCTTAACTCCAATTGTGGTATCACGGTATTAGTATATGCACAAGTGTCACATAATTGTCAAGTGCGCTATATATAAGGCATTCGTTGAGAGGTTGTTTGCTCTGCCGTTCTCTTGTATGATAACGAATGTACAATGACAATGCTTTGATTACGATAAATAGCGAAACTATTTCTTCATTTCCTCCCCACTCCTCCCGCAAGAAAAAAAAAGCACTCTAAGGTGACGAATGGTTCTTGTTGTAGACTGGAAGCGGGAAGACATACACGATGCTTGGTGAAATTGAAGATTTAGATGTGACGCCCAGTCCCCGTCGCGGAATGACTCCACGCATTTTTGAGTTTTTATTTGCTAGGATCCAAGCTGTAAGTTCATAGCCTGTAGGCTGTAGCTACTTCAGTTTTGATACATAAAGAAGTCAGTTTGCATGATCAATACATATCACTTTATCCATATGTCTATCTTTTTTGTCTTTTCCAATCTCCTCACCAATTAACAGGAAGAGGAAAGCCGAAGGGATGAGAAATTAAAATACAACTGCAAATGTTCCTTCTTGGAGATTTACAATGAACAAATCACGGATCTCCTCGATCCCTCATCGACTAATTTGCTTGTGAGTCTAGTTCTTCCCCCATAAAATGAGTGTTGAAGCATTTCTATTATTTTTTCTGATGGATCCATTTCTTTATAGCTGCGGGAGGATGTCAAGAAGAGTGTTTATGTTGAGAATTTATCTGAGTTTGAAGTTCACACTGGGAGTGATATCATAAGGCTTCTAACTCAGGTAGTAACCTTTAATGGCTATCTTATTTGGCTCGAGGCATCTCTCTCTTCCTTCCCACCTTCGTTATTTATTTGACTGGATGATGATATGTATGTGCATGCTGGCAAGCACGTCTATCCATTAAATTGTAGTTTTCTCAATGCAGGGATCTTCAAATAGAAAAGTTGCAGCAACAAACATGAATAGAGAGAGCAGTAGGTCCCACTGTGTTTTTACATGTGTGATTGAGAGCAGATGGGAAAAGGACTCTACAACTAACTTTCGTTTTTCAAGGTTAAATCTGGTTGATTTAGCTGGTTCAGAAAGGTAAACAACGCTTTTTGACTGAATGAATTAGATTTAATTTGACTTTCATATGAGTCAGTACTAATTAAATTTCCATTTACAACATAACAGACAGAAAACTTCTGGTGCTGACGGTGAGCGTTTGAAGGAGGCCGCTAATATCAATAAATCATTATCTACCTTGGGGTACTTATTACTACTTAAATACATAAATGCTTGCCATTAATTATATTAATTATAATTTATAAATTTATTGGAGCTGTACCACTTTTTAATTAGTATTATTAAGTATTCCCTAAATGTGCTTGCAGTCATGTGATAATGATACTAGTAGATGTGGCACAAGGAAAAATGAGGCATATTCCTTACAGGGACTCGAAGCTAACATTTCTTCTTCAGGTTAAATACCACGGGTTTCTTTTAAAAATCTTCATCGTCAGGATTTATAGTCATTAATATTTTTGGCATTAAATATAACCCAGGACTCCCTTGGCGGAAATTCAAAAACAATGATCGTTGCCAATGTCAGCCCTTCTATCAGGTTTGTACTTTGGTTTGCAATTTTTTTTCATTGAATATTTATAAACTGTCATGAAATGTGATTCACCTTTATTCATTTTTGCAGTTGCGCTGCTGAAACACTGAATACACTCAAGTTTGCCCAGAGAGCAAAACTTATTCAGAATAATGTGAGCTTTATCCCATACCCAGTCTGAGATTTTTTTCTCTCGAAAAAAAGGATAGAATCTTATCTCATTGAGATCTATGCATCTCGTGTCATGTAGGCCGTAGTGAATGAAGATTCTACAGGAGATGTCATTGTTCTGCAGCAACAAATACGACTTTTGAAGGTGGTATCAATTTTTTTTGTAGTACATGTACTTGTGTCAAAGCACATATTCTAACTCATCGGTGGAACTTTTGGGCAGGAGGAGCTTTCTACTCTCAAACATCAGAATGTCTCCAGGTCCTTGTCATTTGACGTGGCACCTGCCAAAGTTATGAAAGAATCACTGGAAGGCAGCTGCTCAGAAAATGCATTTGAAGGGGAGCAACGGCGCAGTGATAATATGCTTGATTGCGGATCCAAGGGAATCAGAATGTCCAGCAAACAGGTATAAATGCATCTTCTTGGTTTATGATTGTTTGATCCAGGTCCAATCTAGTTGTATAATAGAATTCATGCTTCAATCCTCGATGGTCAAACTATTGTTTCTATTTTTTCCTGCCTTATTCAAGATTGGATGACTTAAAGGCTAGTCATATGTTATTATTCATCACGTGCAATGAATTGCATTTTACATATAAATAAAACATGCCACTATGTTGGCATCTTCTTTCGTATGGAATAAGTAACATTTACTGATGTCTGCAACATGAAAGTTAAACCATTGTTATAGCATCACCACGAAAGACAGCACATTTTTGTTTCTCTTGCATCATCATCCATCATTATTGTTGTGGCTTAGTTGAAATCACTGGAGGCAACTCTTGCTGGTGCTTTGAGAAGAGAGCAGATGGCAGAAACTTCTATTAAGCAACTAGAAGCGGAAATTGAACAATTAAACCGATTGGTAGTTTTCTTACAAGAACTTGGTGCTTTTAAATTTTAATATTTCCATTGTACCCTTCACTCGTCTTTTCCTAAATCTCTTTCTTTTTTAGGTTCGTCAAAGAGAGGAAGACACCAGGAGTAGCAAAATGATGCTTAGGTTTCGGGAAGACAAAATTCGAAGAATGGAATCCCTTCTTGTTGGTTCTATTCCTACAGATGCCTACTTGCAGGAAGAGAATAAAGCATTGTCTGATGAGATTCAGCTTCTTCAGGCCAAACTTGACAGAAATCCTGAAGTTACACGGTTTGCATTGGAGAATATCAGGCTTCTAGACCAGCTTAGAAGGTGATAATCTCTTTGTTCCCAAGACAATCAATAATGCAAAGGTTCTGTCTCGTGGAATTATCTAATAACTGTAACAGGTTTCAAGAGTTCTATGAAGAAGGGGAGAGGGAGATTTTACTTGCGGAATTGTCCTCTGTGCGGGATCAGGTCTGCGTATTTCTAGAATCTTGTACAAAAATAACTTTTCTTCGGGCTTACTTGTTTGGTAGCTTCTATAAGTGTAAAACTTTTATTCTGCAGTTGCTTCAATTTCATGAAAGAAACTTGATGCAGATTAATCCGAATTTCAGCCCGCAGCCTCAGGTTAGACTAAAACTAACTGATGCATCATTTCTTGTTTCCCATTCCTTTTATATCTCTCATTCCTTTTCTTTTGTCCTTCTAAATGTCACCGGTTCTGCAGAAGGTCCCATGCAGTACGAAAGAAGACGATTCTGTCAATCGAGAGGTTTTCATTCAGTTTTTATCATATATTGAACTGTTCTATTTTACTGCACATGCATGACATCTTCCTTTAATGGTTGCAGCTAAGAAACACTCTCAAAGAGTTAGAGGAATGCAGGCGTAACTTGAGTTCTTGCTTAGAGGAGAACGCAAAACTTAGTAGGTATGGTTTTCTTTCCCCTAAGCATTTGGTTGAATCTGTTTAGATTGAGATTCTTATTTTCGCTGTAACTATCCTATTTGTTTATTTTTGTTTTGCATTGCAATATTGCATAACAGGGAAATAGATTCTCTTCACTCAATAGTGCGCAGCATAAATGCCACACAGGTATTATTATTCAAACTTAAAAGCACTTCTGTGGCGTTGATTTTTACTAGATTATAACAATTTGTAAGAGGAGGGGGGATGTGAATGGCGTTCATTAAGGTGTTCGTGGGTGGCGTCCGACTTGATTAGTTGATTTTAGTACCAAGCTACTTTTAAGTTTGGGGTCTTGGTATAACCTCATAATTTAGCATTGGATTGAGTTGGACTATTTTTAATTTTATTTTTATTTTTAGTAAGACTCAAAGTAATTCAAGAAATTTTGGCCAAAAACAAAGTAACCCAAGAAAAATAATATGATTTTACATTATTAGTTTTTTTAACTTCTGTAATTTCGTCCCAAAAAATTTGCAAAGATTGACGTCTCAAGGGAGTGACTCGATCCAATCTATATAGTTTTTTTCGGCCCGGCTCGAAGTGATCAGACCGCCGGGCTAGCTATTCACTTCCGGGGCCCGGATATATTAAACAATGCTATAATGAATTCAACGATTTTTATTGTTGGATGTACAGTACCGTATATTTTCCTGGCTAACCATACGTAAGATGTTCCTAAACTTGCATGAATTATTGTTTTGTAACCCGCGTTCTGTATGATAAGTTCAGTGTTGGGAGAAATAATGTTGATTATTGTTATTTTTTCAGGATCCTATACAGGGACCATCCCATGAAGCTGAGGCGATCCCGCCTAAGATGATGAAGGGCGGAAATGAACCCCCAATAGCTAAACACACAGAAGATATCCTGAATTTGCAGTTGGAATTAGATGCACTGAAGATCATTTTGAAAGAGGAGAGATCTTTGCGTGGCTTGATGGAGGAGCAAACAGCATGCTTAAATAAGAATCTTGAAATGGAAAAAGGCGAACTTTTGGAGACAAGAAAACAGTTGAAGGAAGTGAAAAATGAGCTGAAGGAGACAAAATCTGTTATTGAAGCTTTAGAATCACAGCAAATTTTATCATTTGATGAGATGGAAGATATAAAGAACAAAAACAACGATTATATGGAGCTTCTGAGGAAACGGGATCTTGAAATCGTGGCCTTGAAGAACCAACTTGCTTTCAAAGAACTAAGAAATAATATACCTGCAAAGCATTCGGAGGCAGAAAGCAAATCCTCATTGCAGACAAAACTGAAAAGGATGCATGATTCTCTCGAAAAAGCCAAGCAACTGAACATGTTATACCAAAGTGATCGTTCATTTCAAATTTCTAATGAAGAAGAGATGGATGAAATCCGTCGGCAGGCTGAGGCTGAAACTGCTGAGGCAATTGTCTGTATGCAAGAAGAACTTGCCGCACTCCAACATCAGATACATGACAGTCATATAAAAGAAGTAGAAATGAAGGAGAGGATACTGCATTTGGAGAGTGAACTGAAGGAGGTGCAGGAAGCATTGTTCACTACAACGAATGACAGGGGACAACTAAGCGAAGAGCTTGAGGTGAGAGATCAAGAACTACGATCACTGGTTGAAGAATGTGAACTATTAACCTCCGAGATTGAAGAGATTCTTGCTGATGGATGTGAGGCACTCCTTGATGCCTCTGATCAAGTTGACCAGATATGCAATTCATTTCCACAGAAAAGGATCTGGATTTCAGAACAACTCAACATGATGGTAAGAAAAATCTCTGAAAAGGAATTATTAATTGATGAACTCAGCAGATGTCTTGAAGACGCAAGCAATAAAAGAAGTGATATGGAGTGTATGCTGAAGTCCTTAAGAAGTGCAGCGCTGGTAATTACTGAAGCCCACCAGAAAGAGTGCACTGAGAAAGACAAAGAAATTCACTTACTGACATCACAACTAAATGACAAGATATCCACTGCTACAAAACTAGAGGAGCAGCTAAAATTGGCAGAAGAGCATATAAGAAAAGCATCAAATTGTGCAACTGTTGCTTTTGTGATGGTGAATAGATTGTCAGAAGTGAATCTTGGTTGCCTTGATGATCTAAAGCAAAAGGACCTTTTGCTCAGTGAATTAGCAGAGATTAACCAGACGAAGGATGTCCTTCTCAACGATCAGTCCGCTTCAATTGTACAAGCAGAGAGACATATAACAGAATTGCAGAAAAGCTGTAACAAATTGAGGCAGAATCTTTCTGAGGAGCAGGAGCATTCTTGTACATTAGAACAAAGGCTTAAAGGTATTGAAAACAATGCCATATCAGATACCAGGGAGCAACTTGCGGCATTACAAGAAGGCGTGTACTCAATCAGGTCATCTATGGCCTCATATGTAGAGCATTCTGAATGTCTTGATTCTGAAAATTCCTTGGAAGTGGGCACGCAACATTTTGAAGACCACGGTGGAGAAAGGGTAAGCTGACTCTTCTGTTTAGTAGATTGATTAAAGTTAAGTCACATTTATGTCACTGGCAGCCGTGATTTGTCATGGGTTTTTATTTAATTTATGCTATTTTGGATCCGCTGCAGACAGTTACTGGACCATATCAAGAGAATAATTTAGATACAAACTCTGTTGAAGAGTCTATAATTGACCTGGCAGATTGTTCCTTTAATTTTGTGGGAAGTGGAAACGATACAGAAAACCAAAAATCCAGAAAGCTTTGCATGGATGGTAATGCAAGAGATGTTACCATTACACTATTGAAAAAGGAAATAGAGCGTGCTCTGGGAAGCTTAAAAGAGGTGCAAGATGAGATGGCCAGACTCCAGAAAGAGAAAAAGGAGATGTCAATGTCTGAAAAGAAGAGTCAGCAAAGCATCGACTGCCTCACAACTGAACTACTTGCCCTTCAAGTGGCTATGAGTGACTTTGAAGAACAATCCAAGATCAAAATTGACGCACTGAGTGATAAAGTCAACGAACTAGAAGAAACTCTGAAGGAAGATGGCAGTCATTGGAATCAAGCAAAAGAGGTAATGCAAACCTAATTCTCAGTGCAAAGCCTCTATCCATCTTTTATTCTCTTCAGTTCAACTAACGAAAATCCGGTGTCTGCTTCATATCATCCATTGCAATAATCTACTTGCTTGTCTTATGGTCTTGTACTTTCCTACTTCAACCGGATAGATTAATATTTTCTTTTAAGGTTGAACGATCAATGCTATCTTTGAACAACTTTCTAAACAATATTCACTCTTATCTTTTTACAGTGCCTTGAACTGGAAGTTGGTGAGGCAAAGATCATTGCCGCTCAGAAAGCTGCAGAGGCTTCTTGTATTCTTGCCAAATTTGAGGAAGCCCAAGAAAAAATGAAAGAAGCGGATATTATGATCAATGAATTGATGATAGCTAATGAGTCAATGAAACATGATATAGAAAGACTTGAAGAAACGGACGACATATTAGTCAACGAGAAGGATCTGTTACTCAGAGAGAAAGAGAGTTTACTATCAGTTATTAATATAAAGAATGAGGAGATAGAAGGCATCGTTGAATCAAATCTGATAGAGACAAAGAATCTACTTGCGGTGCTCGATGATGTCATCAAGGAGTTCCAATCCACAGTGAAGGAAAATTTCATCTCCATAAGCTGTGATTTCCAGTGCATCAAGTCTCAGTTTTCATATTCAACAAAGCTACTACAATCATGGCTTGAAAAGGTCTGGTCTGAAATTGTTGTTAAGGACTGTACTCTCTCTGTGTTGCATCTCTGTCACGTTGGAATTCTACTTGAAACAGTGACCGGGCTGCATACAGAGAATGGTCTGCTTTCATACGGCCTGTGCCAATCTAACTCCCTCATCAGTGACTTGAAAGAGCACAATTCTAAAACAAGAAAAGAACTGGAGTTGTTCAGCATACTGAGGAGAAAACTACTTGCTGACATCAAGAACAGTTTTGATCTCATTTCCAGCAAGGAAAAAGAAGCCGGGGAAATGACCATAAACTTGAACAGTTTTGAAAAGAAGATGTCAGACCTACAACTCCAGGAAGAAATGATGTTGCAAAGGTCTAAGGAAATGGAATCTCAACTTGCTGAATTGATGAGAGAACTGGACTTGAGTAATACAGATGTTGTGACATCCCTTTTAGATCAAGAGCAAATACTTGAACAGAAAGTGGAGGTCCTTGAATCTCAAGCTGAATTTTTCATGGCAAGTTGGTATTGCAAAGACTTTGAGTCACTCATTTTTTCTTCGGAACTAGAAAATCTAGCCTGTCAAATAGCCGATAAAGAGGATGACTTGATGATGTGTTCTAATGTGAGTGAGCATTTGAAGAAAGAATTAATTTGTTTCCAGCTAGAAGCAGAGTTTGCAGGACATATTTTGATGGACATGGAAGTTGAAGTTTCTGCTCTAAAAGGTGAAACTCAACAGAAAGAAGTGGATAAGAAGCACTTACTATCAGAGCTGAACCAGAACGCCTTAAAGATTGCAGAGATGGGTGAAGTAAACAAGTCCCTTCAACAACATATAGAGTTTCTGGAAGATGACGCTCGTTCAAATAATGCATTGAAGGTTGAGCTTGGTAAAATCACGGAAGACAAGAAAAGACTGATGGAAAAGAATCTAGATCTTGAAACTGAATATGATAAGCTAATTGAGAATCTTATCGAGAAGGATGTTGCTTTAACCTTGTTTGGTAATCAGATTTCTGTTCTCGATCAACAAAACAAAGAATTGCATACAGTTAATCAGATGCTGGAAAATTCGTCTGGCAGACTTCAGAACGAGCTGAACACCAGGAATGAAAAGTTAGATAGACTACACAGCTTGGGGGATGAGAATGAATCACTGAGAAATGAGGTGGAAATTTTAAAGATTGGTAGCGGCTTAGTTCTTCAATCCTTGGACAAACGAATTTCTGATTTTAAACCAATGTCAAGGTGCCAGGATCTCTTTGATAAGGAAAATTGTTTGCTGCATGATTTTACAAGTTCTTTAGAGCTTCACATTGACAGCCTACAGACTGAGCTGGAGACAGAAACTACAAAGCTGAGTGATATCCTAGATTCTCAATCTATCACGATTGAAGAATTAAGCTTTAAATGCCAGGAATTTCAGAACTATGTTGGGAGTGTAAACGAATTGAAGGAAGAAAATGCTTCTTTTCAAAAAAGAACTCAGCTGTATGAGAACATCCTGTTGAGTTTGGAAGCTGTCAGATCAGTTGATTTGGTGAAAACTATTGAGATGAAGGTTGGCAGATTATCTGAGACATTGAAAGAAGAAAGTCTAATAATGACGGACACTATGATTCGTGGCCTTTGTGAAAATGTGGAGATGGCATCTAAATTCATTAAACAATTTGAATGCTTGGAGATCAATGCTAAAGAACTGGCAGCAACTAGCTCAACTCTCCAGGCTGAGTTATCCAGAAAGGATGATGTAATTAAAGGGTTACTGTATGACCTGAGCTTGCTGCAGGAATCTGCATCTGAATGTAAGGATCATAAAGATGAAATTGAGGAAATGGGAGCTACTATAGAAGCATTAGATGGTGGTCTTGCAGTTAAAACAGGTGAGCTTGCTGCTACAGTTGCTAGCTGTCAAATGTTGGAAGCTCAGTTGCAGGACAAATCAGATATTATTGCAGCTCTTGAATTAAATCTCTCAAGAGAACAGGAGTCTGTGAAATTGCTAGTCAGTGAAAATTGGGAACTTAAAGATCATATTGAACGTGCATTTACAGCAAAAAAATTGGCAGAAGATGAGCTAACAGAGAAAAGAAAGATAGCGGAGAGCTTAGAAAATGAAATATCGGAAATGAGCAGTGCTCTTACCCAAATGAATGAACTCGCAGCTGAGGGGGATCGCCTTCAACTGCAGGTGCTTAGCCTAAAAGAAAAGCTTAAAAAGGCTAAAGCAGAAGTTGAAGAAAGTGAAGCGATGGCTCAAGAAGCTCAGAAGGTAATGATTTATTGATACCCGTGATCTGTAGTACCACATCTTAAGTAGTCGTTGAATTTATATTCTCAGCAGTTTTGACGCGCGATAACTAAATTTCCATATAAACTGATATAGCAAGCATTTCCATCTATTTCCCCTCATTTTCAACTGGCAGCATCTAAATTCTGGACCGAAGTCAGGAATCGTTTTTTCTTTCCCAATTTTTTTTGTTGCCTACACTTAACGATATGGTAAAAAGGTCAGCATTGTGTAGCATTCAAAGGACCATTTTTCCCTAACTGAAAATTGTTTCGATAACCGCAGATGGCAGAATCAAGAAAGGACTATGCTGAGGACAAGGAAGCGGAGGTGAAGCTTTTAGAGCGATCAGTTGAAGAGTTGGAGCGTACTATAAATGTACTAGAAAACAAAGTGAGTTCGTGTTACTTTTATAACATCTTCAGGAATCTTTTCTATCTTTTAGGCATCGCAACTCAAAATCCTTTTGTCAGGTTGACATAGTAAAGGGAGAAGCAGAACGACAACGGCTGCAAAGAGAAGAGCTGGAACTGGAGCTTCATGCTGTCAAGCATCAGATGCAAAACATTAGAAATGCTGATGCTGACATGAGAAGGTTTGGACCAGCTATTCTACTATTCTCCTTATATTAATCATTCGCTTAGATTCTAAGCCTTGGAGGGCGTATACAGAACTGTGATTATAATTTATGGATGTTTTAAGATATTGCTATTTCTTTCCGTCCCGCAGGCTTTTGGATGAAAAAAATAAAAGCCTTGAAGAAGCCGTAGATCACACACAAGTTCTTAAGAGAGATTTGATGGGAAAAGATGCACAGGTGGGACTTCACACTGACTAATAAGAGCTGTGGTCTGATCTTCTGATGACAGATTACATTTCAAAGTCACGTTGACTAAAATTAGTTCACAAATGGTTTGATTCGTTCATTTTCCACCTGTTCGTGTGTCTCTTACAGATTGCCCAAATGAAAGCTCATATTTCAGAGTTGAATTTGCATGCTGAAGCACAGGCAAAAGAGTACAAGCAGAAGGTAAGTTAACTATCCCGATTCTGCCTCGGACTCAAAGGAATCACTCACTAACACAGCCCACAAAATGCTTAAAAAACGGACACGTACTAACCACCCTTGTCTAAGCAAAAGACTTCGACACATGGATAAATAATTTTCTGCATTTTCTTAACAATTTGAACATAATTTAAAGCAGTTCAAAGCACTAGAAGCTATGGCCGAGCAAGTCAAACCTGAAGGGGCCTTATCCACCTATACAAGTACATCTTCATCAAACAAGACCGACAAGAATGCAACCAAATCTCGAGGTTCAGGTTCGCCTTTTAAATGCATTGGGTTGGGCTTGTCACAACAGATAAAATATGAGAAGGTCGAGGAGCTAGGCGCGGCAAGATTGCGTATTGAAGAGTTAGAATCCTTAGCAGTATGTCGACAGAAAGAGGTAACCTCTACTTTCTTGTTACAACATGTTCTGCAGTTGAATCTTGGTCGATGTTCTTTAACGTGCCGCTTTCTTTTCCTTTTCAGATATTTTCGTTGAATGCTAGACTAGCAGCTGCTGAGAGCATGACCCATGATGTAATTCGAGACTTACTCGGAGTCAAGTTGGATATGACCACTTACGTGGTAAAAATCGCACGTGTTGTCACATTTTTATTCTCTTCAAAAAGAGAATTTAGAATTTTATTTATTCGATCGTGCTCATTTTTATTTTTACTTTGTTTATGTAGTCACTATTGGATAATCAGCAAGTGCAGAAGATAACAGAGAAAGCTCAATTTCATGCTTTACATTCTCAAGAGAAGGTAGCTTCGTTTTAGTAATTCTTGACATATGGTTGAATCGTTGTCCTTCTGACAAGCTGTTAACATGAACTGCAAACTCATTCAGGAAGCGGAGGTTATTAAACTAAAGAATCAGCTCAATGAATTTATTGAAGAGAGGCAGGGGTAATCAACTTTCAGATTTCAAATTAGCTTTCCACATGTGCATGTGAATAAAGTTTTTAAGACTCAAACCTTTGTTTAATAGGTGGTTGCAAGAAGTGGATCGGAAACAAGCTGAATTGGTGGCTGCACAAATTACATTGGAGAAGCTTCGGCAGCGAGACCAGTCACTGAAAACTGAAAATGAAATTTTAAAGGTAGAACATTCAAAGCCTTTTGAAAACTTTTCCAAAACTTTCACATGCCACAATCTAATGTAACAGTGAACTACCTGAACCGAGTAACAAAGAATATAAGCTTGAAAAGAGATGAAGGAGAATGGACACAAGGAATTTATATGGGTTCAGCACTAGGGCCTACGTTCAAACCCTAATAATAATTAGCTCACTGAGTATTTCACCAACTCTTGCGAGTTTTCAGGAACTGGACACTTGCAACTAAAATACAAACACGAGCTAGTCTTATTCTCAAACTCAGCCCTCATATATTAGATTGTATTTTTTTTTTGTTATAAATTTTTTAGAAAAGGGTTAAATTCACCCACGATTTAAGGATAGGGCAAAGTCTCTTTCCTTATATATATAGATTGTATTTGTTGGAGAAGGTTTGGCCAACATTTCTCTTGTGATTTGATGGGCTTAATATCCTAGCCCATGGCATTGGTGATTGGGGCTGCAGCCCTTCAGAAAGACTTAAGGAAATAGAGTTGTGTCTTGACTAACAATAGCTTTCGGCCAAGTGTTTGTACTTGATCCTATAATATCAGAGCGGAGTCATGGGTTCAAATCCTTAGGCGTCCTTGGGGGAGATTGTCGGAGAAGGTTTGACCAATGTCTCAAAGAAAGAGTTGCGTCCTGATTCATCGCTATAACAATGATAAAACACGTTAACACATTAGAAAAACTATAGAAGTGAGGTTTAGGACATTGTGTGGTTGAAAAGTTCAACAACAAGCTCATTAACGCATTAGGTACAAGAATTAACATGTTAAATAGAAGTTTGTTAAAGATAGGAATAAACACTGAGAATCGTTATCGTATTAGAGAATAGGAGTTAACACATTAAAAAAATTACTGAAGCAAACTTAAACTCTGAATATTTGAAAACTTCAACTCTGAATACTTGATTAATGTGTTGGAGAGACAACGTGTTAATAAGTTAGAGAGTACTTACTCAATTTTAGACATGAACGATGAGGCAAATCAATTGTAACTGTAACTGTACACATTTCATGCAGATTGAGAATGTGAATAACAAGAACAAATTACTGGAACTGGAAGAGGAAATCAAGAAGCTGTCTGGTCAACAGAACCTTCAGCAGCGAATTCATCATCATGCTAAGATAAAGGCAAGATTTTATTATCACTTTACTCATCTCAAGTTGAAGCATGGGTGTTGTGAGCCTATTGGCAAGATATAGTGTACTGCAGTAATTATTGGGATTCTAGTGAAGGAATATTTACATAAAGTTTCAGCTCCATAATGGATTTGCGGCATTTTAAATTTAAGTATTGCCGTGATTATTCGTATTCTGCAAATTTTGTTTGAGAGTAAGAAAATTGTCGGAAAGGGAAGACTTCGTTGAAGCCTTTTCTTAGTGGGGAGTTTTTCGTTGAGAGGTGAAGGAATGGAGGATTTTTCAAGTAGCCTTTAAGTCTGCCCTCTCATATTTTGAAGATTTCCCCATATGGTTCCTCTCCCTTCTCTTCCCATTCTCCTTGGTTCCCTTCCTTCTCCTTCAGTGTAACTCCCAAGCATCCTTAATGTTGCTGTAAATCAAATGTCTTTGAAATTGATTTGAATCTTTCTTCAAATGATGCAACAGGAGGAAAACAAGCAGTTGAAGATACAGAATGAAGAACTCGGTACAAAGCTACGAAGATCAGAGATATTCCTTTCGGGTGTCAAAGAGGAACTTTCAAGCCTTCGTGTTTCTGCTGGGATTAAACCCTGTATTGATTTTGAGGAGGAGCAACGCTTGATAAAATTTAAGGTTGGGATCTAAAGGAAACTTAATTTACCTTCACTAAATGCAAGTTTCTTATTTTTTATTTTTTTGTCAACATCACTAAATACAAGTTGAAGTGATTAACAGTTGAGTGAATATGATCCTCAGGGAGTCGAGGAAGAGAAAGTGCTGTTGGCACAACAGTTACTGAGATTGTGTACTAATGTTCTAAAGGTGAGTAGAAGTTATTATAAAGAAACAAGTATTTAAATAGTTATTATCAGAAAGACTTTTGTAATTGAAAAATTACCAGAAAATATATTATTTTATTAAAAATAAGAGAGAGGAGAGAGAATAGAGGAGGAAGAAAAGTAGGAGAAATAGTGAAAAAAAGAGAAGGGAAATGATAGAGGGTATAAGAAAAAGTAAGGGTAAAATATTAATTGAGTAGTCTATAAGGTCTTTTCTTGTTTTAGAAATTAACCTCAATAGTCTATCTAAAATATTAGTTTTAAATCATAATTTAATCTAAAAGTTTTTTTAGACAAATATGACTATTTATTTTAAAATTTACCTAAATTAAAATTTAAGTTAAAAGCCTTTTTAAAATTATTGCTTCTATGAATACCATCCAAGCACAAATTGTTTTAAGTTCTGAAAAATAGGGAAATGCAATAAAATTAACAATGGAAATGAAAATTCTTCAAAATTAAAGCAGTTAATTGAAATACGTTAAATTGAATTGAATTGATTAAAATCACAAAATTTCTTCAGGGGAAAGTCCTGAATCACACTCCATGCTTTGTTTTTCAGGCAGCTGGAATAACAAAACCAGTATCAGATATAAATCCCTCAATTGCTGAAGAGGCCCTTGAGGAGCTCAAGAATAAGATAGCATCTCTGGAATTGGAAAAACAAGATTTGAAGTATAAGGTATGCTTAGGATTCATATATACATATTACCTATTTGTAGATCTAACTACGGAACATTGGAAAAGAATTAACACTTAGAATGCTAACTCTTTTGACAGAATAAAATTATAAACGAAAGGATCAGATTATCTGAACTCATGCCACAAACCTTATCATTGAACTCCAGAACTGATGAGAACCGTGTAACTCCCCCAAGGGTATCCCAATCTCCATTTCTTTCCAGTTTTGATCGATGACGAGGATGACTTTTGTTAGGCTTCAGCTAGCTGCGGCTTCACGTTGGTTCTGTTCTGTAAATATATAATTTTTTGGTTATTTTTTTATCCATTATCTTTTTATATAATGGTGTAAATAATTTATACATTGTACAGGTCAAGAAAGATATGACTTGATAAACTATACAAAACAGAGAAATGAAGTTAAAAACGGTTGAGGTGAATGTACACACGGTCTCCAGATCACTTTAGCCTAAGAAATAGACAGACGATGATGGTATTTAATTGCTTGCGGTTAAGGTGAATTTACCATGTCACCTTGTGGGTAATACACACACACATTATTAAGTCTAATTCATGGCACTTCCTCTATTGACTCAAATTAATCGTTTGAATATCAAAACAATTTTTAGTCAATATATAGAAACTCCAACTCTAGCTACAAAGGGGCAATGATGATTTCATTAACTATTTTAAATTATTCTCGTTAATAATTAACAATCCAATATTTTTATTAAAAGCGAAATTGTAAATATGAAAAGATAAAAATTATGTCAAATTTTAATTTAATCTTAAACTCATGAAAATATAAGACATTTGACCGTCAAATTTTAATTTAATCTTAAACTCACATGAAAATATAAGACATTTGACCATGTGTAATTGAAAATGTTGACATGATAATTATAATTAATTTGATCTTAGTATTGTTCGATATAAAATACTTGGGGAAGTATAATAAACAATCAATTTAACTTTGTGCAAGCCGCAAAAGTTTTGGTTCAATTCTTAGCCTTCATGTATTGTGGAAAGTATATTATCTTTAGTAGTTATAAAGAGGATTAATCTCTATAAGTAAAAAAAAATATTTTTTTTAAAATGTAATAAAAATTAATTTTATAATAGGAAATATTTTTGTATTTTTTAATAAAGATGCTGTTAAAATTTAATAAGGAAACGTCCTCTCGTGTCCAATTTATTTTAGGGAAAATGACATTTAAATCCCATGTAAGCAATTGAATGATAAAAAAGTCCCAAGAAATGGCATAATTAATGTCAAGTCCCATGTGACCTCATATGAATTTTTTCTAATTGTAAAAAGACATAAATATCCTTGAAATTTTTCCTTAAGCAAGCGTCTTGCGCGATAGTAAGATACGGATACCCGATAGTGGGGTTTACCCCTCCATCGGGAAAATAATAATCCATGTACCTGCAACTAGGGATGGAAACAGGCCAGGTTAGGCCAGGCCTTGGCCTTAACAGGCCAGGCCTGTTAAGTGTCAATTCGGCATGAGCCTGGCCTGTGGCCTGTTATAGGCATTTTTTTTTGTCTAAGCCTGGCCTGTATAAAAGTCTGACCTGGCCTGAAGCCTGTTTAAAAGCCTGATTTTTTTAATTATACTAATAGGCTATCTAACAGGCCTTCATAACAGGCTTCCGTAACAGGCTCTCATAACAGGCCTCCTAACAGGCCTGTTAAAATAAAATTTAAGAATAAAATATATAATAATACATGTTAGTTTAATGGTTTGACTCTTGTATTGTGTTCAATATGTGGTAGGTTTAACACCCATTTATTATACTTTAATATTAAATAAATTTTAACTAACAGGCTCAGGCCGCCTAACAGGCTTCGTAAGAGGCCTGAACCTGGCCTCTTAAGAATAACAGGCTTTCAAACAGGCCTGAGCCTGTGTATTTTTCTAAACAGGCCAGGCCAGGCCAGGCCTAATGTAGGCCAGGCCACAGGCCCCTGACAGGCCGCCTGGCCTGTTTCCATCCCTACCTGCAACTAACAACCCCAGCGCCTGAAATAATAACCCCAACAGTTGCAACTAACAACCTCATCAGCTATAACTAATAACCCTATCAGTTACACTTACAACCTCTCCACTTGAAATAACAACCACAGCACCTGCAACTAACAGCCCTAGCCCCTGCAACTAACAACCCCATCAGCTGTACTAAAAACTCCAGCCCCTACACTAACAACCCCATCAGCTGCAACTTATAACACAGCACCTGCAATAACAACCCCAGCGTCTAAAATAACAACCCTAGCACCTGCAACTAACAACCCCATCAGCTGTACTAATAACCCTAGCTATGATGATGAGTAAATCCACCTGCAACACAGTGTACTGTTCTCTTATTTCACAGCAAAACGTGCTAATACTGTACTGTAGCAGCTGTGTCACTATCAGATAATTTCACGTTTCTAGTTGATGGTGTTTAGTACAACTGATGGTGTTGTTAGTTGCAGGGGCTGGGGTTGTTAGTTGTAGGTGCTGGGGTTGTTATTTTAGGTGGAGAGGTTGTAAGTGCAGCTGATAGGGTTATTAGTTATAGCTAATGAGGTTGTTAGTTGCAGAAGCTGGGATTGTTAGTTGCAGGTGCAGGGGTTATTATTTCCCCGATAGAGGGATAAACCCCACTATCGGGTATCCGTAGATAAACCCCACTATCGGGTATCCGTATCTTATTATCACGGGAGACCCTTCCTTAAGGGAAAATTTTAAGGATATTTATGTCTTTTTACAGTTAGAAAAAATTCATACGAGGTCTCATAGGACTTGACATTAATTATATCATTTTTTAGAACTTTTTTATTATTTAATTGTTTACATGGGACTTAATGTCATTCACCCTTTATTTTATCATAAGGTTCCCCCCAGTTCTTGCACCGAGCAACAAAACCCTCCAAAGACGGATTTTTTTCCAGCTTCAAAGTTCACTACCGTCGTACGGAAAGAGCTTCTAGAAAATCATAAATGGCTATCCCTTATCCTTCTTGTCTCGTATCCGCTTCTGCTCGTTTTCAACCTCTGACTGACAAGAATTGTATCAGAATCGAACCTCCCTTTCTTCTGGGATTTAAGGTATTTTAGCTATCCGCTATTTAGTTAACTTATCAACGATTATCTCCGTATGTTGTGAGAATTATAATGTGCATTTGGAATTTTGGTCAAAGACTGCATTTTCATCATATTTAGTTCCAATGGTGATGCGGCTTCTGGTTAGTTTTATAGTTTGCTTTTACAGACATAACTCTGATGTTCATTATTAGAATTTTAACGAAAAGAAAGGTATGAGCTTTATAGATATAGTATGGTGTGACATAAAACTTCTTGTCTGGCTTCATGCCAAAGCTAATTCAACAAATATATTTTAGTTCGTATAATTTCCCATCGAGTCAAGTTGAGTTTGTGGCAAAGAGTTTAATGGAACTTTAAGGAAAAGGCCGAAAATGCAGTATCGGTACTTAAAAAAATCTATTGTGCAAAGCCCTTTGCCTTTTTGTTAGTGCCGTTGTGCCAATCTGCCTTTTTAGTTGTACTCTGATCTAAGTTATGGGAATATCAGGAAGCTTTTGAACAGGATCCGAGATTTAATATTTTGTTTAGTGGGTATTTCATGAGAATAACTAACTCGGCATGCTGTCATAAATAATATGATTCCAAAAGTAGTTTTAGTACTACTCAAGCGGACCTTTCAGCATTGTGTCCATGTTCATTCGTATTCTCAGGCTGGGAAGTTTTTATCTCGTCCTTTTGGACTTTCAAACTGTTGATGGTTTTACATTCTTTTAAAATAAGTCATTTGAAGTCCATGGCAATAAGTTTTTTATTTAGGTCTCTCTTCCTCTTCCTCCTCCTCCTTTCGTTCATTCTGTCTTTCTTTCTTTTTGGGATGTGTAATATAAGTCTTTCCTTAACAGCCTATTTTTCTTTTCTATAGCAGAGTACATATTGGCATGTTGAGAAGCGGACTGTTTTAATGTTAAACATTTTTGTGGAAAGTCAGGATCCAAGCTCTCCTGTGCAATGAAGATGTCTGCACAAGAGTCCAATGATCATCAGAATATAAATTTGGACCATTTAATTGCAAAAGCACAAAAACTTTGGGACAGGCCCCTGCAGCCTGTCAAGAATTTTCCATGGAACAGGGCATTGGAGAATTTCATACAACTTATTCTTGATCTTTTTCTGTCTGTTGTAAAATACCTCTCTGTACCTGTGGTGGCAGCTCCTCCCTTATTGAGTTGTCATACTATGCACATGAAAAGAAGCTATTTTTTGTTCCTGTTCCAATCCTCTTAGGATTTGCCATTGCTGGGATCTTGGCAGACACTGCCTTAGACTCATCTCCTCGTTTGAAGGTAAAATCGATGGTTATGCATAATTTATATTCTGGATTTTTGACAAAATGATGAAGTATTATATTTCTTGTCTGTAAAAGCTTATAATCTTGTAACCCTTCATGCTTTTCTCCATGACAAGGCTTTGAAAACCCGCTTTTTTAGTCGCTAAAGACGAAGCATGTTTATTTAGTTAGCCTCATTCCAGCTAATGGATTTCATTTGTGCTAACATCTAGGGATGGATAACATGATAACCGTCATAAGTGTTATCAAGCATCTAGTGTGTGTGTGTATCAGTGGCTTTGATATTTCAGCTAGTGAATGATCTGAATGTGGTGATAATCATTGGCACTTATACACACATCAGTTATAACCTTCTAGCTAATATAACTGACTATAGTTAACACTGGACACTAGATAACTGTTTCATTTACTGGAATCTGCTAGGACTTAAGGTGGCATTATTATATTTGAGATCATTGTTATCGTTTGGGTTTCAGGTTGCAGAAGTTCCTTGGCATTTGATTGCCATTGCCATTTTGTCCACACTGATTAAATTGCCAAGCCCATATTATCCCTACGGGGGACGCATACTTATTCCACACTTTGCAAATGGGGTTCTTTTGAGGATTCTCTGGCTTGCAATCTTGTGGCGTAGGAGACCTTAAAGAGCATCGAAGACGCCGAGTTCTGTTGATGGAAGTCAATAGATCCACTGAGTACTGAGCTATGATTCCAGTCATCAAAGTATATCAATCAGGTACTTTTTGATTGTCGAGAGAAAAGTTGTAGTCTAGATCATATGGTTTGACATTTTAATGCTTAGGATTCTGCACGTGGCAATAACTTGTTAGATTGATGAGGAAATCTTGTGTAAAGTTGTATCAAGCTTCCGGTTTTTTTCTTGCTTATGAACTTCATGAGCACATGGGCAAATTCAACTATTTGTAAGGGGAAAACCCAATATCAGAACTTAAGTGAAAGCTTTCTGAACATTTTCCACACTTAGCTTTCTGAACATTTTTCAGCCAGAAGTTAAAATGCAGGATTACATTGCATAAACTATTTCTCCGCTACTATCGATGTCGAGATCAGCATCAGACTCGAGGTCCTCCTCCATGTCATCATCAATATCTAAGCTTCCGGTAAGATAATTGTTGAGAGACTGAGTGCCAGCTGCAGGAATTGTAGCTTCAGAAATTATTTGCATGATTTCCTCTATGTTCTGCATTGGTTGATCAGGCTCCTCAAACTTGTTGTTCGCTGTACTATGATCATCCATAAGATCAGCTGGTAGGTTCTTCAGAAACCATTCATAGTTTCTGATCTCAGGGATTGTTATCCTCTGTCATTAAGATCATATCAGTTTCCAATAAGAAGATTAACGCCTTTAATACTTTATGCAAAACACAAGAAAACACCGCTCACAAGTTCTTCCAAAGTTGTAGTCTTTTATTCTAAAAAAGGCAGCTCAATGCAAAAGACTCCCACCAAGTGGGGTCTCACCCAATCCAGTTGTTAAATCAGAAGACTCGAGTACATAAACAAGGAGCACATTATTTTTCATTGTTTATTAAAAAAAATAGAGAAACTGACCTTTGCAGGGTCGGCAACAAAGATCCTTGAGATGAGATGTTGGCATTCAGGAGAAATATGAACATAGTCGGGAATTGAGTATTGAACATTCAAAATCCTCTGCAAGCAAAGATCGAACGTAGTTGAGGAATACCGTTATTACTATGATTTTAACCAAATTATCAGACTGACTAAGAAAATGGTAATGGGTTACATTACATGTATTGTCTTGCGGAAATTTTTTGGTTCCTCTGGATCCTCAAAAGGATATGCACCCACCAACATGACATATAAAGTCACCCCACAAGACCATACATCGGCAATCTGAGTCAAATTTAAGAGATAATGTCAATAAAAAGAGGCAAAAATAGGCATTGTAGCGTCAACACAGATCACTCAGACATGAAATCACTGAAATAGAAATCAAAAACTGATATTAACATGTGAAATAGGAAATTATCTGTTCCGAATTCCACAGGTACGATGAAAAGTGATCAAATTATTTTAGTTAAAAATATACCTTGCCATCATACTCCTTCTTAAGCAAAACTTCTGGAGCAATATAAGCTGGAGTACCAACTGTAGATTTTGGTTGTGAATGTAGCACAGAGGACTGCATGATCAAGATATATATAAATGTATATCACAATCTCATATGACAAAGGCAGAGAGAGATGAAGAAAATTGTTAGATCTTAGATAAGAACTATAAGAAAAAATTATACCTTGGAGTACCCAAAATCACATATTTTCAAACGAGGAGCTGGGCTACCATCCAATAGAGTGTTCTCCAACTTCAAGTCCCGGTGGCATACTTGCTTTGAGGAAGAAAACAAATAGAGAAATTCAAGTCAGATATATCTCACTATTTCTTCATGTACTGAACAAGTTATAATGAGACAAAAGAGACCAAAATTTGTACCATTGCATGACAGTAGCTAACCCCAGATATAAGTTGTTGGAAAAAGAAACGAGCCTACACCAGAGAACAATGAAAACGATTAGATAATGACTGTTTTGGCACAGCATTAATGTTATAATAATGCCATAAATATAAGAACCTCATCCTCACTGAACCGCCCGGCATTGCATATTCGTTCGAATAGCTCTCCTCCAGAAGCATATTCCATCACAATAGCCAGATGTGTTGGTGTCAATATGACCTATAGAAACAGTCACATGTTGATAAGGTAACTAATTTGAATACTTCAAATTCAGGAAAAGGAAAAATGATTATAAGATAGAGAGGATCTGTTCAAACCTCCTTGAACCTGACAATATTGGGATGCCTAAGTGATCTGTGATTTATGATTTCCCTTCGCACATTTTCATCTATCTGTTTAGAAATAAGCATTGGTTAGAAATCAGGCACAGAAAAAATCTGAGATAAATCTTCTCTACATATGAATATTTACCAACCCAATCATGAATAAGTCAGTAAACATCACACTTATAAGTAGGACTCACATCAGACACTTTTTTATGTCTATGTATAATTATAATTTATGAATGAGTTGGTCAATCTATTTCTGGAGTACTTAAAGCGTAGTGCACAATTTCACTATCACGACCAATGTCCAAAATTTCACATTGAGAAGGCTATCAAATGTTTCCTAACATTTGTCCCTTTTTTCCATTGGATTGCTAACCAAAAATGGGATAACGTACCACTGTTTACTAACTTTAGTCAATTAATTTACATGAAAAGCACAAGATGAATCTCGGAAAGAAAAGTAACCATAATGTAAAAGCATGAAACACTTAAACTCCAAAGGCATAACATTTACTAATCACTAAAACTCCACCCAAAGAGAAAAACGCACTACTGTTGTACGCAACCAAACAAAAACTAAAACATCATTTTACGCAACCAAACAAAAACTAAAACATCCAACGGAAACATGAATTCCATATCAGGTAATTCTAAAGAGAACCATTAGCCAATCTTTAGTTCCAGTTTAGGGGAAAAAATTAACCATTTAAGATCAAAATTTTATCCACTCTCTCGCCCATTTCGTTTCCATATAAAAAGCATAAGACACCTGACAACATTAAAACATGAGCAAAAATTTGAACACCAACCTTATCACCCCTCTCTATGTACTTAACAGCAACAAGTTCGTCCGTTTGCTTGTCCCTCATAAGCCTGGCGACTCCAAAATTTCCAGACCCAATATCACGCACGAGCTCATACCGGTCATTGTCGTGCATAATCGACAAATCCATCCCCGGCCCAACTGTGATCGCCAACCGATCCATTCAAAACCTCAATAGTCCTTAACTCTCTCTCAGTTTATCATCTCAGAAGATAAAGAGAGAGAAAACCTCTGTTAGATCGCACTCAGTGCCTTTGACGTGGCTCGATTAGGACCAATGGATGTGGCGGTGATGGTGGTGGGGGGGGTGAAGGAAGACAAAAAAGATGGTCACAGTCCGTGAAGCTTCACCCACCAAGTGAGTTATTTGGGGGATTTTGCTGAGCTTTTTGTAAGTTGGAGATGGCGGGTGACGGGGATAAAATGATAATCCGCTCCTCGTGAATGAAGGAAACCCTTTGCTCCAGTTTTCTTCCTTTCGTAGTCCAACTTACCTTTTTGATTTTATCCAAATCATGTGTTCTGGGGGAAGCAAAAGATCGTTTTTTATTTCTGTTTTGTAATTTTCTAGTCTCGGAATCAGTGAATTTTTGATTGCGATGACAGAAATGACCTTGCCCCCTTGCGGTTGGAAGAACAGAGAGCTCCCAGGTGGTTTCCTCTAGAGGGTCAACTTCATGGCTCAAGTTTTGAACCAGTGAGAAACGATTTTGTATGGGAAAAAGGAAGAAAAAGCGAAAAAGACAAGTGACCTTTGAAGATAAGGGGAACAATCATGTTTTCATTTTAAAAAGAAGAAAGAAAGTGCCGTGACTCTTCCCTGCGATCGCAAGTTCGGATGGATACAATAATAAAACAACAGAAGCCGCTACTTAGTTCATAAGAAACTATATATACATATATAGTATATATATGCACCATACTTACGATTAAAAATTTTACAGACTCAAAAAAATGACACTATTAACTGAGATTCTAAAAATTTTATTTAATATAAAATTTAATTAATTTTTTATTAAATAGATTAAAAAAAATTAGATAAATTAGTTAATTATAATTAATATAAAAATTAATTGATTAATTTATATAGATTAATAAATATATACTTTAAAATATTTAATTTAATAATAATTTATTTATTTAATTTTTTATATGTAAATTTAGGATATATGAATCAGTGACCAATTTATTTATACTTTAGACTTCTTAACTATACTTTAATATTTATTTTTTAAATTTATTTAAAAAGTCATATAGATTTTATATTAAAGAAAATGGGGAGTATTCAATTTTTTTAATAAAGATTTAAAAAAATTTATTTTTTTTTAAATTTTTTAGAAAGGAATTGGATTAACCACAGTCTAAAGGTATAGAGAAAATTTTTTTTCTCCTAAGCGATATAAATATTAGACATGGTGAGTTATCTATTACTTTCAGATATAAACTTAAATATATAAGAGTTAAAATATTTCTTTAAATACTGCGACTATAATTATAATAAAATAATATTTTTTAAGAATATAATATACTAGCTAACTAAACCTAGGGGTAAAAAATATAATATACTCAAACGTGAATTTTTAACTGAATGGCTGTGTCTGATGGTAGTTGTATCTTCTGTGTTGGCGCTCTACGTGAGTTTTTATTTTTATAAATTTGAGAAATTTGCATGAAATCAAAGATATACTATAGCTTTAATAAAAAAATTATTATCAAATTTATCTAAATTTTTTTATAAAAAAATGGATTGGAAATCAGCGTTTCAAAGCTTGAACATTTAAAAATAATAATGGTTAATTTAATCAATCCATCTCTTACAGTATTATATTTACCTCTATTTTTTTTAGAGATAATTGTCTTTAATTTTTAATCTTTATCTTTTCAACTACAATGCGTTATGCTAAGATTTGTCATGATACTTTTGAGATATGTATTGTAGGTTTTTTATTTTATTTCATATTGATAAAATCATGCATACAGTTTCTTTTTATCAAAATATTGACTAAAACAAATATAAATTTAGTTCCAAAAAATCATATATAAACGTCATGAAACCTAGCCATAAAGGACTCACGTGACAAAATACAAGAGCTTGGGCTAATATGTCACGTGGATATAGCTGAGAGATGTTTTTTTCCTGGCGTCCATCTAAATTAGCTTTGGTTTATTTTATTTTGTTAATTTATTAATGTGTTGCCTTGGACCACAAACCCTTTAGTGGCATGATTTTTAAATATTGAAATATAATGTTCAATCAAGTAAATCAAAATAAGACCAAATTGGAACGTTTTTATTTTTTTTATGGACTATATATATATATTTCTCTATGTAAGAGTGGGCTAAAGTCTAAAAAACAAAAGAATTTAAATTACTGATGAATTGATTCCCATATATTCTAAAGTCATTAATAGTTTATTTAGTATAATAGAAATAGAGATAAAAAATATATTTTTTTTATTTTTTATGTCTAATGTGATAGAAGTTATTTTTATTTTTAATATTTTAAATTATTTTAATTTTATTAAAAAATTTGATAATTAAGATGATAGGAGTGAAAAGTAATTTTTTTTATATTATTTTATCTCAATTTTAAAATTTTTAGATAATTTTAATATTTTATAATTTATAAAAAAATATTTTAAATTATAAAAAATATATATATATATTAATTTTAAATTTATTTTTATTCTATTAAATAAATTTTTAAAATATATTTCAATTTTTACTTTCACCTAACATTATTACATCATACGTATTGTAAGTGCTATCATCAATTAACCAACCAATCATTTATGTGCCTTTTCTTGTTGGGCTTACAAAAGAGTGGAAAAAAGTTGACCCTACTTTACGCTTAGTAGGAGTTTTTCAAAGCGACCCAAATATTGGGCCTAAGCCCAATAAGAATTCCAGGAGGATAAAATATAATCATAATTCAACTAGTAAAAAAATAAAATATATAACTATATATTCAATATCTAAAAAATATTATTTTATTATAATTTTAGTTATAGTATTTAAAGAGATATTTTAATTTTTATATACCTAAATTTATATTTAGAGAAATTAACTGTTAATACTATTTAATATTAATATTATGTGTCTAATTTTTTTTTAATTTTTGTACAAAAATAAATCATAAAACATAGATTCACCGAAATCCTTAACTCGGTCAGCATCATCGTTGGTACTTGCTAGTTGCAAAGGAGCGTCGCCCTCAAAGACTTGTGCCGCGAAACCCGGCGAGACGTCCATAAAGAGACATGCTCCCTCCATAGCATAGCTCAAGAGCTTACACTTCCACCCTTCCCTCGTTCCCTCGTTCCTTCTCCTTCGTCTCCAATCTTCCCTCTAAACCCAATCCTAATTTCACTCTCTTCTTCATGCGTGCTTCTCCTTGCTCTGCATTCATCCTCTTTCGCGCCATCTCCTACAGTCACCCTAGCCGTCTCCGCCACCGCCTCTTCACATCTTCCTCGACTCTCTCCCCTCATTCTCTCATCAAATTCCGTCTCTTTTCCTGGCTGTCCGCGTCCAGCGTCGAGCAGTTGGGGAACGATTCGACGCCATCTACTTATGAGCAATAATCCTTGGAGTTTTCTACTTTGAGAGAGCTTGAAGTTTTCGATTTTGACAAGTATTCTGCAGCAACCGACTTGAAGCACCTATCGACCCCCGACCTGGGGTGAAGGATTTGAGCGAGCTGCCGGAGCAGTGGCGGAGAGCCAGGTTGGCGTGGTTGTGTAAGGAATTGCCAGCGCACAAGGCAGGGACATTGGTTCAAATACTGAATGGGCAAAAGAAATGGCTGAGGCAGGATGCTGCTGCTTATGTTGTGGTGCATTGCATGCGAATTCGCGAGAATGAGACTGGGTTTAAGGTAAGCCTAATTCTTCGCCATTTTGCCTCAAGTCCTGAATTTTGTGAGAAAGAGAAGGGGGTGGGGGGGAGCCAATGAAAATGGAACCGTCGATACATTTAAGTATATTCGCCAAATATTTTACCTACAAATAGTAAGTTTTCTTATTATAAATTCCAGTACTTTAAGGCTAACTTTGTCCAAAATTCTATCTGGCAAGAATTTGATTGTATTTCCTTCAAAAAGAAAAAAAGAAAAAAGGAAATGAATTGGATTACAATTCTGGTAAAACGATTACGATGTCTTGTAGGAATGATACTTGATATCCCTAAAATTTTATAGTTTGATGGAAGGATGAAAAAATGTAAACTCATTGTCTTCTTTTTGTGGCTTTAGTAAATGTCGAGTAAAATGCGCGCCATGTCTTCGGGGAATGATAGTTCTTGGAACTTGGAAGTATAATAAAATGCTAATCCATTCCTTCTTTGTATGGTTGTAGTAAGTATTGGGTTCTAAATGTTATAAAGCTTCCCTTTTGCTATAATACACAACTATAATTCATCTTGTAATTCATTTCCCTGTAACTTTGTCATCAAAGCTAAATTTCCCAGGATGTGTGTTGCTTATTCTATATTTTTTAATGCCCTTTTATTTTTGGCTACCATTACTCCCCTATTTGGTTACTTATGAGAGAATTCTATACTTTTTACTGTAAGGTTGAATTTGCTTACGCTTGACAATTTCTTTCTTTCTCTTCTTTTCCTCTTTTTGTCTGTCTTTTTTAAAGGTATACGAATGGATGATGCAACAACATTGTCATCGATTTGATTTTGCTCTTGCTACCAAGCTAGCAGATTACATGGGTAAGGAGCGGAAGTTTTCAAGGTGTTGTGAGATATTTCATGACATAATTAATCAAGGCCGTGTCCCAAGTGAATCGACCTTTCATATATTAATTGTTGCTTATCTTAGTGCACCTGTTCAGGTTTGTTTGGAGGAAGCATGCACCATTTATAATCAAATGATTCAGTTAGGAGGTTACCAGCCACGCCTGAGATTGCATAACTCCCTCTTCAAATCTCTTGTCAGCAAACCAGGGGTTTCATCAAAGCATTATCTTAAACAAGCAGAATTTATTTACCATAATTTGGTTACAACTGGTCTTGACATACATAAAGATGTTTATGGTGGCCTAATTTGGCTACATAGCTATCAGGATATCATAGATAAAGAAAGAATAGCAGCATTGAGGGAAGAGATGCTGCAGGCTGGAATTGGTGAGGGTAAAGAAGTGCTTCTATATGTATTGAGGGCTTGTGCAAGGGAGGGGGATGTGGAGGAAGCAGAAAAGGCTTGGCTCGGACTTATCCAGTCTGAAAGTGGCCCCCCATCACTAGTTTTGTGCACTTGATGGAAGTCTACTCGAAGGTTAGAAAACCTATGAAGTCTTTGGAGGTATTCAGGAAGATGCAGGAGCAACTAGGGGAAACAAGTGCTGCAGCATATAATAAGATAATAGGGATACTATGCAAATCTTATGAAACTGAACAAGCAGAATCAATAATGGCAGATTTTTTATTGAGTGGTCTGAATCCCCTCTCACCATCATATGCCAATTTACTGAACATTTATTTCAAATTGAACTTACATGATAAGTTGGAGCTGGTATTTCATCAATGCCTAGAGAAATGCGGTCCTAATAATGCCATATACAGTATATACTTGGATTCTTTGGTGAAGGTCGGCAACCTTGACAAGGCCGAGGATATCTTTAACCAAATGATTAGTGATATTGCTATTGGTGTTAATGGCCGATCGTGCAGCATCATCTTGAGTGGTTACCTGTCTTCTGGAAATCATGTAAAAGCTGAGGAAATATATGATTTGATGTGCCAGAAAAAGTATGATATTGAAACCTCATCAATGGAGAAGCTTGAACATATTCTAAGCTTGAGCAGGAAAATTGTCATAAAACCAACAAGACTGAAGCTAAGCAAGGAGCAGAGAGAAATATTAATTGGGTTGCTTTTAGGCGGCTTGCAGATTGGTTCAGATGAACAAAGGAAGAATCACATTGTCCGTTTTGATTTCGATGGTATTTCTGGCTGCCACCATCTCTTGAGGAGTCATATACATGGCCAGTTCCATGAGTTGTTGCATCCTTCCTGTAAGCCAAGTGATGATACTGAAAATATACCTGATAAGTTTTTTACAATTTCAAGCTCTTATTTTTGCTTCTATGCGGATCAGTTTTGGTCGCAAGGTCAGCCTTCGATTCCAAAACTAGCCCATAGGTGGCTGTCACCATGTGTTCTGGCATACTGGTACATGTATGGTGGCCATCGAAGGTCATCAGGAGATATTCTACTAAAGATAAGAGGGAGACGCGATGGTGTTGAGAAGATAGTCGCTAAGCTTAAAGCCATGTCCATATATTGCAAAGTAAAGAGGAAGGGCAGGACATTTTGGATTGGTATACTTGGAAGCAATGCCACTTGGTTTTGGAAACTGGTAGAACCTTATATTTTAGAGGACATAAAAGATTTTCTTAAAGCAGGTGATCAGACATTGGGGAGTAATTCTGCAGAAACTCAAAACATTAGCTTTAGCAGTGACTCAGACAACGATGAAAAAGGGTCAAACTAGGTTTGATGATTATGCATTGGACGCAGATTACTTTTAAGGAGCTCGCCTGTTCAGATTATGCTTTCTCTCTCGTAACAAGAACATAGTTAATTTTTAGATTAATACTATATTTAGTCCTATAAATTTACTTTAATTTTGGTTTTGGTCCCTCAAGGGGCAAAATAATCCAGATTTTTATTAAATAATAAGAACTAATATTTTAGATGGAAAGAAACTTGATGAACTAAAATCAAAATGAGAACAAATTTGAGGGACTAAGAATTGTATTAACCCTTGATTTTTCTCTATTTTTAGAGTTTATTTTGGTAGGGTAGCTAAATGAAGGATTTCTTTGACAATTGTATATACATGGTTGTATAGAAATTTGAGAATGACCACATTATCTGATGAATTTACGTAAAGGAATTAAAAGTAATGTCTGGTATTATTATTCTTTGCTGTGGCATGGTTAGCACTGTTCATGGTTATTCTTTGAAACAGACTTATCCTTTTAATGGTAAGTGTGAAGTATCTTTTGCACCAAGCAATGACACAGGACAATCTGAAATGGGAGCTAATAACATATTTCCTGTCGAGTCATACATTGCTGACGAAATCGTGCAGATAAGAGGTATGTTAATGTAATAATTATCTTTGCCATAATGATGCTTTTGCAAGTCTTCTTCATAGAATAGTATTTAATCAATGGTATAGAAAAATACATCCTTTTGGCTGCTGGCAAGTCAGTTTGGGACCTCCAAACATGATCCCAAACACACCCTTAGTTCTACCGCGTTTTGATCCCTACATTATATTTTTTGGTTTGTGGGACCTACTTGTTTGAATTTTTTTTTTGTGCTGGGTGCAAGTAGTGGGCCAAGTTCAAAACAAAAGAGAAGACACAAACTCTTGGGTCTTGTGGGGAAAATCTCGATTTGGTTTTGTGCTTCAAGAGACGTAACAGATGCCTTGAACTGATAGCTGGATTACATTCTTTTGCCGGGTCAGTTTGTAGAGTGTGCCCTTTCAATTTGGGCAGTTTAACAAAATATTCAAAGGCATCTGAAGGCCCTCTAGTCTTCTCACCGCCTCATCATGGCTCGTATTTTTATTTTTAAAGTGTACAGGAAGACCTCGAGTTGACCTACCCATTCAACATGAGCCTAAATTAAAGTTAGCTAACTTGTGGCTTAAAACTTGCTTTTTGCCTCAAAGTTACAAGGACAGTGCCAGGTCGGTGCTTTTACGATATATTTGGAGGAGTTTTGTGTGTGTGTGAGTCATCGAGGGAAAATAATGTGGTTCCTCACTGTACGGAGCTTTGCTATAATGGGCGTGGTCCTTGCAAAAAAGCAACGTTATCACAGTCGGATGGGACATTAAACCGTTTGGGGAACTGGTTCATTGAACTGTGATAGTGTGATCAGACCAGACCGGGCGGTCTGATCCGATTCTGATAACCTTGCAATACAGCACATCATATTTTGCTTTTAATTGCATTTAAAAATTATAATTATATTAGACCCAACTGAATTTAGAGCACATGAGAATGTGGGTACTCAAGTCCTTCCCCCTCTAATGATTTTTCCTTTTAACATGTGAGCTATTGTCTTACCACAATAAAACCACATGGCTATTGCTTCCACAGTTTCTCTCTCTTTTATCTTACCCACGCTCATCATGGTGTATTTTGATTTCGAACCTAAGTGATGGATTATTCCTTTTTTTTAATTAAAGCTCCTAATTATTAAATTATTTGCAGTGTTGTTTGTCTATTCTTATATGTGCCTAAAATACAATTTTCATTCACAATTTTTTTAACAAACGATTACCAAATTAATTGGGTATTCATTTCCTCGATCCTCCTATGAGATTTCCCCTCCATTTTTTTTTGAAAATTTAAAACGAAACAAAATATTTCCAAAAACTTGTTTAGAAATAAGTTAGCTGCTATATATTAACTCTTTGCATCAATATAAAGATTCAGGAAAATAGAGGAGGGGAGGGCTTTTTTTTTTGTCCAACTGGTTTATTGGAACTTTGTCATGACTACATCCAGATTTGACATGTGTCACACACCTGACTATAGTAGGTAAGTTTCTTAATGGAGATTTTTTGTATACTTCAAAGTTCGAATTCAAAATCATGTTTAAGCGATACTGAACCGTTTATTACTCGAATTAACTCATGTTGGTGGAGGGAAGGGCTTTTAAAAGGGTAGTTAAAATTTATTCCATGGATTGAATTATTTGAAAAAAAAATTATGCATTAAGTTCCATGGTTATTTGAAAAAATAAATGCCCACTAAAAAAAAAATCCTATAAAGATCCAAGCATTCAAATGGTTGGCCTTTTATGACAAACGCATGCACCTTGAAAATGATCCGACTGTTTGTGTATAAATGGATTGCGTAGGTTATAATTGTTCCTATTTCTTCGATTTAAATAATTATCCTGTTTTGTCCATATGCAAATAGGAGTCCTAGAACACTATCCTCATACTTCGTCTAAATTTTTTAACCTTTTATCATTAAATATTTTAATGAGATTATAATATTTCTAAATTTTTAATAACCTACTCTTTTAATTAATTTGTATAAATTATATTTACTTAAAATTTCAATTAAATATTTAAAATAAGAACATAATAACCCTTTCATAAAAATTATTCTTTAAATTTACCTATGCCACAAATTAAAAGGCAATTATTGAAATATTGGGACATGCGAATTCTGGAACACTCTTCCCAGACTAGCCATAATGCAAATTCCTGAACTGGAAAGTGAGACTTTTTCTTTCTTTTGGTCCAACATGTGAGTGATTCATTCTTGCATGAATAAGGGAACCTTATCATTATACTGTAGGTTTTGCGCATGAAGATAAAAGCTACATGCAAATACCTTTTGAGTTTTCCTTTCCTGTCCAAATCTTCTTGCTCACTATATTTTTTCTTTATTTTCCCCACAAATCAAAATTAATCTTTAAACTAAAAAATCTCAATTATTCAGAGTCTTTTATACTCAAACGTTATAATTATAAGAAAGTCTTTGAACAACAACAAGCACTAGTTCAAATTGAAGGAGTTTTACTGTTTAAGCACGAGTTTTTGAGTTCATCTCTTTTAAAGATTACTTTTAATTAAACTTAATAATACTTAAATTTAAACTAATTAGATAATTATATAAAAATAAAAATAAAAATAAAGACTTTGAACTGAATTTACATTGTCATCACTTGTACTTGTATTAGTACATTTTTTTCTTTCATAAAGGGATTAACCTCTTTATTAGTGCGTGAAAGTACCCTTTTTGAACTTTGAATTTTTCTTTGAAATAAGGTTTCAGAAAGATTTAAGCTTTGAGGAAAGTAAGATTATTAATTAGCATCATATTCGAGGAGTTGAAAAAAATTCGAGATGTTAGAAAAAGGAGAAAGGTGAAAAATGATGATAAGTGGTGCTAGTGTGACATGGGAGATTAGTAAGTGGATTTATTACAAGAACTCTAATCATAAACCCCACAAAAACAAAAACAGAACATAGACAGAGACATCAATCCCAAAAAGCAATCGCCTCATAATCTAGTGATGAACTATTTAGCTTTATATCATGGTCCATTATTAAAGGCTATCTGTGTTTATTTCCATCTTCACCAAGATGGCCAAAATAAATAAATAAATAAATAAATTTTTTTAACGTATACATTTTGTTAAAATAAAATGTATGAATAAAATTTGATCAAGCTCATCTAAAGTTTGATTGAGGAGTATTTTTGTGTCGTATTTTTATTAATAAATATTCAAGTTTCTTATGTTTAACACATATTGTGAAAGTTTTTATTTACTCTGCACGATATGATATAAAAATAACTTTTACCTGGTATGGTTTATTTTTTTTAGAATACTAAAATTAAATTAACTTAAATATGTCTATGATCGCTTAAAATGATGAATCCGTAATTTGTTAATTTTACACAGAAAATAATTTTTATTACAAAAGAAAAATGATGAGAAAAGAGTGAGTTACTTAGAAGAGCTGAATAATATGTTCAAAATAAAATAAGTAACACACGTAAATAATTTATATAAATTAAGAAATAAATAATCGATTTTATTTTGTAAAAAGAAGAACTCAAATTTAAATCAATCTCATAAAATTTATTTATCGATATATTTATCGTATTTTGATTTCGTAAGTGAAAAATAAGTTACTCTCTAGGCTTCTAGGGAGATTATATCTGACATCAAATAAAAAATAAATAAAGTAGCTTTATCTATATATTTGTCTTTGATTATTCTTTTTATTGAACAAATCTATAGTGACTGATAGGGGAGAAAATAATGAGAAGGAGACAATAATAATAGATGCGTTCATAAGGGATAGACGTGACAGGAACAGCAATGAATGAATAACATCAATCACGTGAAAGATTCTCTTTAATCTGCTTTTGATCGCCAAGAAAGAATTTGGCCAGTGTCTTCTCCTTCTCCTTCTCCTTCTCCTTCTCCTTCTCAGAGAAAGCTATCGCATAAGGTATCTCTCTTCTGTTCTTCTCTCTCTGAATTTAACCAAGTTGAGGCCGCTCCATCTTTGTTGACAGTGAAAGCAAATGCGCCCATTCATGGAACCTGCAGGCTCAGCCTTTTAGCAGCACGATATTACAATCTTATTTTTAACGTAGCAAAAAATATTATTAAATATTATTTGTCGGGAGAGCTATAATATAATTGGCGATGCTTGCCCTGTTAATAAAACTTACTCTATCATCCATGTCATTCTAAACTCTAAATCAGACTTCGAAGCCAATAGACTTGTAATATACTAGGATAATTTTTTTTATGAATAAAATATTATAAGTTTGATTCTATTTATAATTTTTTACTGTTAATATCCATATTTTAATGTTAAAAAAATGCGACAAGATAAAATGAGTTGATAACAAGGCAGTGATTGGTTAGTAAGAGAGAAGGTAGGTGGTGGATAAGTATGAGGAGGGGGGTGGGCGGGAGAGAGATACAATATCATGGAATGTGTTGGATTCATCTTTAGAAGCAAGGGAGGGTATCCCTTGACATGAGACTATGCCTTCTTTTAGTTGGCAATTGCCCTTAATAATACTTGAATTCTAGTATACCGGTACTGCATAACATCCTTCACAGGGCTGATAATTATGATGTATAAAAATATAGCAGGTATTATTGGGTACTCTAAATAGATATATCAATACTTAATTCTCTAAATAAATATTTATAAGAATCTTTCTTTAATAAAACCGCGATATATATTATCAATAGTATATATGTAAATATAAATCTCTCAGATGAAGATTAATATTATATGTACCCCACAATTGTGTCTGTTTGAAAGAGAACAAATAATAAATAAAAGGAGAATTACATATAATAAGTTTCATAAAAAAGAATTTATTATAACAAGAATATTATAAAATTATAAAATAATCAAATAGTTTTAAGAGATCTAAGACTAATAAATTTAATTTTTATAATTATCAAACTACTCTTATATATAAATGATAAGACTATTAATAATAATTTAAAATGACACAAATAATAATTGAAAGTATACAGTGACAATTTAGATTAACATAAATAATAATTAAGAGTATAAGATAACAATTCTCAATTATTATTTGTATCGTTTACAACTTTAATTATCATTTATATTATTTTAAATTGTCATCATACTCCTAAAAAATTATCATTTATATATAAGATAACTTGATAATTATATAAATTAAATTTATTACTTCTAAATTCTTTGATACTATTTAATTATTTAATAATTTTATGAGTTTTTTTATAATAATTTATTTTCCACTGGACTTCTGTATAATTTTCGATAAATAAAAAGATATTATACTGACTTAGACGCATCCTCTCTCATACCCCATCACCTATGCCTTCTCTTCCATCCATCATTACTTCCATCGCTAGCCTCTTCCCCAAAGAATCTTATGCCCTTTGACCGCTTTCCCCCTGCCCCATCTTCTTCCGCATAAAAGAATAATCCGTTAGCATTATAAAAAATATTTTTGCAGTGAGATATATATATATATAAGTTTTTTTAAGGGAGTAAAAATAATTTAATGTAATAAATAAAGTAAACAGTGCGAGGGCATTATGGGAAATGGAGGAGGCAGTTGTGGGGGTGGATTCTTTGGTTGGAAGTATCCGACAATCCAGTGGTGATGCGGTAAATCGGGGCGATCCATTTCTCAATTCAGACTGGATGTTCAAGATAAGTATTTTTTTAAAGAAATAATAATTAATGGTGAAATTATTTGAGTTAAATAATAAAAGCGCATGAATCTCAATAATAAGCATCTATTAAAATAAATAAAAAGGAGAGCAAATGGTGGAGCGAGAGAGATTCTCAATTCGTTGCAAGGAAATGGAATTTAACGGTTGTAAAAGCTTGTCCTTTTCGGTTCAGGAATAATTCATACAATTAAATAAAAGGCATTCTAAAAGGAAAATAGAAAAAAGCATCTGTTGAGGTGTAATGTTCCAGATGTGAATCCGAGGCAAAATCGAAGATGGGTCCCACTTGACCTTAAAGATTCGTTATCTCTTCAGCTCTGACACGATGTTGAGTTGAGCATCCTCAAACCAAGTTTTGGAGGGTGAGCTCATCACGCGCACTCCTGTACGTGTACGCCACCTACCAATAATGACTTGCCTAGTGTCCCCTCTACCAACGATAGATTCCCCTTCTTTTTAATTTCCTTTCTTATTGAAAAATATTAAGCCGATAATGTACGCATTGTACAGACAAGATTCTATCTGTCAGTTGAATAATTGCCTTTTCCTCTGGACCTAGTCAGTAAATTAAGGATAATATGCTTAAACATTGATGGGACAAGTTTTGTCTACGAGTATCTAAATTTAAATACCAATTATTTATATGTATTAAGTCCTTCAAAATGCCTCTATGAAGAAAAGCATATCATAAACTTGTAATAATAATGATGATGATGACAATTTTCAATTATAGACAATACAAAGATATAACTTGTAGTGTGGACTTTCTTGCTCTTATTTGACGGCCAGTTAGGATGTGTGGAAGTTTGAAAAATGGCATCTTTTATTATGGGGAAAAAGAGACAATGGCATTTGTTTTCTAAAAACATGCTACATGTTGAGTGTATAAAATATAAATAATTAAATAAAGTGTTGGAGGGGGAGGGGGTATATATAATAATACACGTGGTGGAATCTCAATGAACCTATATATTCTACATTGGTGGCCTCGTTGCCTTGTTGGTTCCAAAAGCAGATGATTCTTGACTTAACATGGTAATAACTTTTCCATCTTTGACTCATGATAGCATATAATAATATTATACTACTCTTCAATATCCACCGCCCCTTTGTTATACTTCACTTTTAAGAAAAACTACATTCTTATTTTTAAGGCAATATATATGTTGTCTTGTTAAAATTTTGTTGAATTTTTTTTACTATAGTACTTATGAATCAGTCACAATCTAATATTAATTTTAGACAATGAGTTTTTGATAAAAAAAAAGTAATAGCATATCTAATTTGTAAAAAAAATTATGCATAGCTCATTTTTGTAAAGAAGTATTCGAATATTATAATTATAATTTTATTAAAATTCAAATAATAAATCACCAACAGCTTCAACTATTTTTCTCCACCTCATACCTAATAGCATTTTTTTTCTCCCCTCTTCAGAAGAGCATTAATTGTGTGATTCTAATTTTTTCATGAAAATACAATTTTTAAAATTTTCTGTCCACAAGTATTCCTTTAAAATTTTAATTATATGCAAATACTTTATAAACTTAGAAAAAAATAATTATAATTTTTAAGATTTAAATCTTTTCCTGATGTTATGTCAGCTTATTTTAATAGTCTTGTTATTATTGTTTCTCGAATTTACATCAAATATTTTACTGCACTCCCATACGATCTTACCTGCTTTGATTTGAAGAACTGTTCGATCCACCTTTTTTTTTTCACGAGTATGATCAATAATTTGAAGAATTATGGCAATACATTCATAAAGTAAATATGTTATTTAAAGTTATATCATAAGTTAGAATGCGAGTTTTGTGTTTAATCACAGAGTTTAAAATGAGTCACACTTTTCTTAATTTATGAACATATAATATGATATTTTTATGCTTATGTAATGTACAATATATATATATATGTGTGTGCGCGTGCGCGCGTATATGTATATTAGGCGGGAACTACTTGTGTAGTCTGCAAAATTCAGAAAATGAACCCATCCCAATTTATGAACAATATAGTTTGCCATAAATTTCATAAGGTGTACTATTTTCATAAAAATTGTGAAGGTAACATAGTAATGGGGAAATAATTAATGGTGAGATGGAATTTTTGAGAACAAAAAGTGGCTTTTGTGAAAAACATTGGGCTAAACTAAATGCTGCGGGAGTTTGAATGAATCGCAAATAAGAAGATAGTCTATTGATTTTATTCGGGCCGGGGAGATTTTGGACATTTCCAAAGCGGAAAGGAGGCCGAACCGGGTTCAACGAGTTGAGTGTGAGAAAGAAGAGTATAAAGGGAATGGGTTTTAAATACGCGACGACCCGAAGGTGACTTGGAGAAAAACACGTCTAAACTCGGCGATGCTCTCAACTCTCTCCTCGCTTCCTCAGAATCTTGGCCTCTATTCAAACTTCGTTTCTTCTCCTCACATTCATTGAATCGCTTTTTTTTGTATTACTCCTTTTATTCTCTCTCTCTCTCTCTGCAAACAAACAATTCAATCGCACCCTCTCTCTCTCCTCCTTTATTCCTTCCTCTACCTATAAATTCCTTATTTATATTTGTACCTCTTAACTATTTTCGTCTCCTTGTTTGATAGAATCTCCTGGAAGCTCAGGGAGATCTGAATTTTAGGGATAGGATCTATAATGGGCTCGCTTCCTCCACCACAACTAAGCTTGGATTTGACACCCACTTTTGTTCCCAAGACAATCACTGATTTCCTCTACGAAGTTTCCACGATCGACAATGCGCCCGTTAAGCTCTCCCGGGTCGATGATTTGGTCAGGAGATTGGAAGAGGAAATGAGGAAGATTGACGCCTTTAGGCGTGAGCTTCCTCTGTGTATGCTCCTCTTGAATGATGGTTCGTCCCGTTTCCTGCAATGGAATCTTTCATCTTAATGGAGACTTTTCTGGTTTTAGGCTTATGACCTTATAGCTGTTTGATGATAGGTTTTGATATCATTTTTCTGTTCCCATGGCTCTGTCTACTTAGTCCTGTTTTGGATTTGTTTGTGAAGTGAAAGAGCCTCAACTTATACACTTGAATTTTACTTGTTTTTGACATTTTGATCCATGGACTCATCAATGCGTTGCGTTTTTTGTCTGTGAATCTCTGCAGCAATCTTAGTTCTGAAGGAGGAATCGGCAAAATTCAGGATACCTGATTCTCAGCCAGTATTGGAAGAATTTATTCCCTTGAGGAAAGAATGTGATCAGAAGGAGGAAAATGAAGCAGAGAAGGAATGCCGAGATAAGAAGAATTGGATGAGTTCTGTACAACTCTGGAACACTGATAGTTATCCCTCCTGTGAGGAAAAAGAACATTATAAATTAGAGAACAAGGTATAATAGTTTACGGAATTACATTTATGGTTGTTGCATAATAAAATATCATGTGAATTTACCATTCTGAGATGAGCTAACGTAATTTTCTATTTGGTGCTAGCAGAAAAATGAAGAACACTCTGTGGCAGAGGATCCTTTCAAATCTTATAGAAATAGAATTGGAAGGAGGGTTTTTATGCCTTTTACAACATACAGTCCAGTTCATATGACAAGTGTGGGAACCAAGGAAGAAAAGGAAGAGTCTGATATTAATGGACTTTCTCTTGTGACTCCTGGAGTTAAAAATCTGAGGGAGGGGTCTATTTCTAGCGGATCAGGAATATCATCTGGCAGGGCGGTTTCATCCCCTCCTTGCAGTGACCAACCAAGTTTACGCACTGGACCGCAGCAGACTGCTCGGAAACAAAGAAGGTGTTGGTCACCAGAGCTGCATCGTAGATTTGTCAATGCCCTGCAGCAACTTGGAGGTTCTCAAGGTTAGAAAATGAAACTTGGATCACTCCTCAGATAAATTTGAACAGTTACTACTGTTCTGCTGATCTTTTTTTGCTGAAAGCATCAAGGCCGATACCTTCTTGAAACTGCAATATGCAATTTGTTTACGATTCTTAATTTGGGGATTTACATAACACTCAATTTCCATTTCACTGACTGGGAAATTAAGAACTATCAAATGGTTAAAGTGCCAAAACTTCCAACTAGTCAAAAAAGTTCAGGGATTAGATCGCGGTCGGTATGAAATTATGTAGTGTTTGTTTTTCTAATTCTTAGGGAACATGTGAGCTGTGACTTGGATACCATTGTGATTAGGCAAGATAAAAATAAGAAATGTTTACATTGCATATCATCTCCCAGTGGAAAGGTCTTCTACTCCTAGTCCCCACTGATACATGTTAAGAAATACTTTTTTCCCGCAGATTATGTTAATTCCTTTTCTTTTAGTTCCTTGAATCTAATTTTGACATCTCTGGGTTCTTCTTGTAGCTGCCACTCCAAAGCAAATTAGAGAACTCATGCAAGTTGATGGCCTGACCAATGATGAAGTCAAGAGCCATTTACAAGTTAGTTCTTGGTGCACTTATTACATATTTTTTTCTTGCATGGTTCCCAGAAAGTGTGAACTTTTCTGAAACCAACTTTGTATATGTAGTATCCGAAAATTGAGATTTCATTTATAACAAAGTTTGGATTATAATATGGTATTGTTATTGCAGAAATACCGACTTCATACCCGAAGACTTCCAGCTTCTACAACTACACCCGGTAACCAGTCTGTTGTAGTACTTGGGGGTTTATGGATGACCCAAGATCAGTATAATGACTCCTCCAAGGGTAGCGTTTCAGGTTCTGGCTCTCCTCAAGGTCCCCTCCAGTTAGCCTCAGGATCCGGAGGAGGAATGTCCCAAACTGAAGATGACATCATGGAAGATGATGATGATGATGATGAAAAATCCAGAGACCGATAGATGGAACAGTCAAATCCATAAACCTGGAAAAAAGATTGTGTATAGATATTCTTCGCCATGAATTTTGCAGATAAAAGTATCCATGGGAGGAGTTTTATGACCACATGAGAGGATATATCATGAAAAAAGGAGTAAAAAAAAAAAAAAGAGGATCTATCTATGGAGAGACTAAAGGGGCTATTTAAATTTTGTAGGATTAGCTTTCTTTCTGTTTGAGTTGAGTTTTTATCTGAGACTCCGAAATTAAAATCCATTTCTGCACACTAAGAAGCAGGTGTTTTCCCTCGTATCATAAAGTTTGTTCATTTCTTTGGGTCTTGAACACGATATGATGGCTCAAAAGAAATTACTCCAGTGGCTTCTATGAGGTCTCTTCCTTTTCTATCAGAGTACTTGGTTTATGAAATATAGCTCAGCGGTTTTTCACGTGTGGCTGGTGATCTTATGATCTTTTCCATCCACTGGCATTACTTAATCTGTGGAATGCAGATTTAAAATCTGCTTGCAACCTAAGCTAAAAAGGTACCTTCTTTGTGTCTACTGTGGTCCATGAGATGAGACTCCTTTGAAAAATTACTCTGTTCAAATTACAGTAATTATTGCTGGTGCTTGTGGTTGTTGGTTGATGACAAGGTTCTCCCATTGGCAGCATCTTTTTGGAACTAAAAGCTAAATAACTTGTAATTCTCAGCACACTTAAGTAACAATCATTTGATTATATAAAAGCAAAACCCATTAAAGTCTTCTCCCAGCAACCAATCAACTCAATCATATGGTTTTGAATCTGCTGACCAAATTATTTGGCCTTTAAACAAACATCTTAAATCTTGATTAGTCAAAGTTTAAACCCTCCTAGATTTTTATGCTTTTGTCCCAACCCTTGTCATATCCCATCTAGAAAAAAGAGAAGAAATAAAAGGGGCCTGTATTTATTTAGAAGAAAATCTCAAACATGCATAAGTAATGTAATAATCAAGATTTTGTGTAGAGTGATTTTACAGAGTATTTCGTGGGACCACGTTAGATTATATGTAAGATAAAAAGGAACCATGGCCATATATATGCACTAGATAATTCTGAAGATTTTTTTTTCCGGATGAGCATTGTTTTTACCTGGGTGTAAGACAAAACAGTCACTGAAAAGCAAAATAATAGTGGAGAATCTTGCAGACAGGACACAATAAATGATGGCCAGTGGCATCCCATTTTCAATTATAGTGTACACTTTCTGTTTGATGAAATGCGTGAGTGAGTGAATAATATGATAGCCGAGAGAACCTCCTCTTCTTTCTCTTTATCCTTATTTTCTAAATCTGGCTTTTTCTTTGCACCGATAATTTTAACTGGCACGATTTAATATTATTCTCTTGCTTCAACTGGTAATCATGTTCACCAAAGCATCAGCAAATCACATGGCTCCTCAAAATGAATTCGAACAAACAACCTGGCCCTACAGGAGAAAAACTATAACTATTTCTATCAAAGATTCCTTCGCTGATCGGTGACCCCATAACTATCCTTCTTGATATGCACGACAAGAATTAGAATTAGGATCTAAGGTTAATATAAAATACAAAACAGAATGATACTTATGTATTATGCATCTTTAAGTAATTTTTAATGGAATAATTGTAAAGAACACATGCGCACTTTTAAATAAAAAGCTTATTCAAGGTGAAAAAAAGAACGAGTGGTCAGCTAACCTAATCGGTTAGCAATTCGCTTATACTAGACCACGGTGAAAATATATTTTACGTGGCAAGTACCAAGTAGACTACTTTGTTAAGAACAAAATAGCTGAAAAATTCTTAAATCTCATACATGCTATTATTCACATTTTAAATTTACAAAAGTCTAGAAGGAGACGTAGAAGGACAAAAGGCCAACTACCAGCCACCTGTACAGATTCAACATTTATTTTCTTAACCTAACTCTCTCCCTTTGTCTTTGCTTGTATTCCAATTCTGTGTGTTTTCTCTGCCTTGTTTGGGAATCTTTTCACGAATACTCATGAACAACGGAGAATCTTTGTTCCCAAGGGAAGGGTCCACTCGCTTTCTATTTTTTTTAAAACTGAAATGATTTCATTTATATGATTATTATTGATTATTATTAAACCTCTTGTCAAGATGATATTCCTTCGTATTAGAGGTGATTTTATGTGTGATCTTCACCAGTCTGGTCTTCAATGTATTTTGAGCGAATAAAAAAATATTAGAAAATTTTGATAAAATATTATTTAAAATATTGTCAAACGTTATGAATAATTTAACTATTAATTTATTATATTAAAAATATTATTTTAATCCTAATGGCGAGGAATTAATAGTTTTATTATATAGGAGGTTTGAATTATGAGCTTAATTAGGGGTGGGCACAGAATAGGTTAGGATTCGGATAACTCTGTCCTATGTCCTGTTCTAAATATGTCCTAATCCCGTTCGGGACTAGAGTAACTCGAGATGGGTTCAGAAATTCCTGAATCCCTTTTTTTAAAAAAAATTATATAACAAAATTATTTTATAAATAATTCTATATAAAATATTATAACAACTTCATTTAAATATCACCATTACTCCCTAATATAAAATTAAAATGACAACTTACGTGACAAAAAAACACAACATGAAAATATTCTAAGAAATAAAACAAAAAAAGTTATTGTTAAATATATATATCGGGGACAGAACGGGACAACCCGAGAGTTGAGCTGAAACACGTCCCGTCCCTGAAAGATATTTATTCCTATCCTGATATCAACCGAGACAGGAATGACGAAATCTCACTTACTTTTAAGCTTGACACAGTTTTTTTTTCTAAGCTTTACACAGTTTTTTTTTGTAAAAAAATTTGGAAAGGGGTTGTGTTCAGTCACAATATAAAAGTATGACGAAATCTCACTTACTCTTAAGCAATATCAATATTAGACAGTTCAATTACTTTTAGGTATAAATTTAGACACACACAATATAAGATATCTCCCATAATATAAAATTATTTCATAAATCATTTTATATAAAATGCTACAACAACTTCCTTTAAAAATCACTATTATTCTCTAATATAAAATTAAAATGACAACTCACGGGAAATAAAAGAAAACACAACATGAAAATATTATAAGAAATAAAACCAAAAGAATAGTTATTGTTAAATATATATATTGGGATAGAATGGAACGACCCGAGAGTCATGGTGAGACTCATCTCATTCCTAAAAGATATTTATTCTCGTCCTGATATCATTGGGATTGGGACGGGAATGAAGTGAATACTCCTAAGCTTGACATAGTTTTTTATATAAAAAAATTTAAAAAAGTGTTGAGTTCAGTCACAATCTAAGAGTATGGTAAAATCTCATTTACTCTTAAGTAATATCAATATTAGATAGTTCAATTATTTTTATGTGTAAATCTAGATATATATAAAGTAAGATATCTCTTTAAATATTATGATTGAAATTATAATAAAATAATACCCTTTAAAAATAATGGGCTATAGGTTCGTTTAATGGCCCAAAAATGATGGGTTGCGCCCACTGCTTAGCTATCCACAGGATTTGCCTCTTCCATATGCCGATCTAAACTTTTTATGCTTCCACCCATGGTCTTTGACTCTTTGATTTCATGTGGTGAAAGGATGAGACATATAATTATTAGCGTATTCGATATTTAGAAATATTATATTATTATAGTTCTAATCATGGTATTTGATAAGACATTCTAACTCTTAAATGTTCAGATTATATCTGAAGGTAATACATGACTCTTCCTATCTGATATTGATATCACCTAAAAGGAAGGGAAATTTCGCTCAGTCTTTTGAGGATTGTAGATAAATCTAACCCTTTTTAAAAAAAAAAAATTGTAACGAAAAAACTTGTACATTTGGCTCAACCAAGTGGTTCGTCGTGTCTTCATTTTTTTACTAAAACGCTGATCCTAAATTGCAAGAGTCATAATTTTTCCTTTATTTATTTTTATTTTTGGCACGTTTCCGGAGTGAGATATATCCATATATTAATAGAAAAATTATAATAAGTGGTAAATAGTGCGAACACTAAAGATTGTTTAAAGCAGAGGGAGATATCTGCATCGGTTTCATTAGCCCCTTCCTCAATTAAAGCCGAGAGTCGTGATCTCTCTTCCCCTGATCTCCACCAGTTTCGTTATTCAACGCCGGCGACTGTCCTGCTCCCTCAACCACCATGCCTTCGCCCGTCGGACTCTTGTTCGGTTGAGCTTCTTCATAAAAACTCGTTGTGAAGTTCACAGAATCAAACCCAGTGTCTTCATCATTCAAACCCCAGATTTGCTGCAACTTGGTGTACAGGTAATCCTCCTCCCTAATCATTCTGCCCATCACAGATTAACCCCAGGACTGAAAATATAATACAAGCTACATACCAAGCGGCCACTTTAGCCTATTTCCTATACCTGTATCGGTCCCAAACTCTCAATGCTAAGGACGAAAACGTGGTCTTATCGTCTTGCGCCACTTCCTGTTCAATCGCACTTTCACTGAGATATTTTCCTTCCAATCCATCTCATTAGCCTCATGATCAATGCCAGTTTCTTTATAGGACTTGAATTGCTTTGGTGTTTCTATGCCCACACCCCTTCTCTGAGCGATGTCCTCTTCCATCCAATCCTCTACCCTTGGAACCAAACTCTGGTCTGTAGAGAAGCTCCCTTCTCCACTACGGACTTTCTTTCTACTCTGATCAAGAGCATTTCCCTCCTCCGCCGTAAGCGGCGGTTTTTCACCCTCCACATTGCTCAGCCGCTCATGCTCTAACTCCGACGCCTCAATTTAGAATTAAAGGACGCGTTAATATTAAGTTTTTTTTTTCGTAAATAAAAGTTTAGGTGTTTTTGACACCAGTTTATCACCAAGATCAGGGCACAGTTCTATGACTCAGAAAATATTTACAGAATAACTTACGGGATCGCCTATTAAAAAGACTCTACAACAACAGTAGGAATCGAACCCATATTCTTATAGAATATGAACCCGTTTTTTATTATCTATGCCAATTTTTGTTGGCATTAATATTTAGTTAAACGTTCATTTGAAACATAAATATGTCACCGAATCATTCAAATTCTTTCATTATTTTTAAATATGGCATTGATATAAACCACATACATTAAAAAAACAGCATGGTATAGCCGTATACATTATTAGAACAAATAATGTGCTTTTATAACAGGACAAGTATATAGTATTCATGAGTATTGAACATCCTCAGTTGGTTTGAGCGTCGTGCTAATAACGCTAATGATTTTTCCCTTGTTAACATTAGGCGTAAGCTATCTCTTTCTTCTGGAGTATCATCTTACATGTTTACGATAGAAGTTTATTTACATTAGTTAAAGTGTTGGATAAAATTGGAAGACATATGAGTGGAACTGGGACGAGATAGCTGACTTTTGGCGTGAAACACAGAAATCAGTGTGTTCATAGCTGCAGGCTTGAAACTTGAAAGTGGGGTGACAGATAAATTTAGAGAACCTTAATGAATATTAGGAATGAATGTTGAATGTGAAGAAGGATGTATTTGGGGATCCAAATGTCTCAACTCAAGACTGTTACTTTGCTCGAACACACCAATTCAGCTGCAGGGTTGCTAAGCCAAAAAAGAACCGTATCATGTACATGTTCAACTAGCATGATTGCCAGAACTTGGTATAATAACATGAGATTTGAAAATGAGAGATTCAAGAAATATGAGTATTCGTTGAAAACACAACAACCACTTTTGTTGCAACAGATGGCAGCTATATGGCTGGGAATTCCCACCTTTTCGTTTCTTTCCCCATTGATTGTATATTAGGGATTGGAGAGTTAAAAAGAAGAAACATTCTGGAACCATGATAAGCTTTCTGAAACACCCCCCCCCCCCAAAAAAAAAAACAAAAAAGCTTCCCTCTTATCTTTGACAATGACACAATCAAGCAGATGAGGCCACGAGATTATCTGAGAAATACATCGTCCAAAATGAGAAGCATATGCTTGCATGAAGCCTTATATTTGGTATAAATAAATTTAATATCACAATTCATTTTATCTCTCATATTTATTCTTTATTTTTAAATTAATTTATCTAATTTATAGACTGATATAAAATTACTTGTTATATATAAATATTTTAAGAAGATTATATCATATTTTTTATAATTAATTATTTTACTTTATTTTTTTAATATATTTAGTCTAGTTAAATAACTCTTATCTTAATTATAGCACTTAGCTTGCGAAGTCTCTCCCTCACCTCCTTATTCGCTTACTAATTAGGATCAATCTCTTTTAAAAACAAGCCTTTTAGTTCAGCGAGTGAATGCACTCAACAGCCACAATTTTTTGGATATATATATCTTCTATATTCGTCCTCTCCTATATTCCTGACTCCTCCCTCGGCTCTCTCCAAGTAAACAAATTCCAAAGCATAACCGATTCAAAATTAATTCTACTGCTTTTGTTTATCCAGTCTCCTTCTTCTTCCACGTCCTCAGATATCTGTGAATCTTTAAATATTTTCAGTTTCAGACTAAAATTAACCTTCCCACATGTCCACACAAGTGACTCCGCAAGCCTGCGCCACGCACACGGCTCACGGGTCGGTTGGACACGTTATTGCGGCTCTTGCCGTCATCACCGTTCTGGGAGTCGTAGCCGGGATGATGAGAAGGCTCTGTTCGGATCGCCACTACGACTTCGAGAGCTGGGTCGAGGCCAAATGCTCCTCCTGCGTGGATCCGTCGGAGATAGAAGAAGAAGAAAACCCAAGGCAGAGTTCGCCATCAACTGTGTCTAATCTAATCTATGTCCCAACATTTATATTCCATGCACGACATGACATTCATAGGGTAGTTTTTTTTTTTGTTAATTTTTTTAAAAAAAATTAATCTCATCTACAATCTAAAGATAAAATAAAGTCTCATTTTTTCTTAACTGATACTAATATCAATAAGAGCGAACTGTCAATTACTCTTAAATATTAACTTAAATATCTAAAAATTAGAATATATTTCCAAATATTACAATTTTAGCTATAATAAAATAGTTGTTTTCTTTTATAAAGTAATCTTTTTTGGTATAAGAGAGGGCTATCTGTCCGATATCAAGAAATGGCCCGTCAGCTGAGAAATGAAGGTACAGGTCCCAGGACGGCTCCAAAAAGATGGAGTGCTCATTACAAGCTTGCTCATCATTTTTACTTATTGCTGTTGTCTTTAGGGCTAATCCTTGCCCATTATGTGGCAAGACGTCTTTTGGGCCAACATTGGGCCTCTTCCTGGCCCATTACGTCCTTTGGGCCAACATTGCTCCAATTCGTGGAACATTAAGTGCAAAATGGTTTTTGGGCCAACAAAGTGCCAATTCATGGCCCACTAAGTGTCAAGTAGTCAATTGGGCCAAAATGGCCACTTCCTGACCCATTACGTCTTTTGGGCCAAGAGCGGGCCACTTCAGGGCCCACTAAGTGACAAGTCATCTATTGGGCCAAAATGGCTACTTCCTGGCCCATTACGTATTTTGGGCCAACAGCGGGCCACTTCAGGGCCCACTGATTGGCAAGTCGTCTATTGGGCCAAAATGGCCCTTCCAGGCCCATTAAGCCCTTTGGTCCAACAGTGGGCCAAGTCAGGGTCCATTAAGTTGCAAGCCTTCTTTTGGGCCAACGTAGCTCCACTTTCTGGCCCATTAAGTGGTAAGATGTCTTTTGGGCCATTATTGGGCCACCTCGTAGTCCATTACTTCTTTTTGGGACAATATTAGGCCACATTCTGGGCTAAGTAGTCTTTTGGGCCAAAATGGGCAACTTCTTGGCCCATTACGTCTTTTGGACCATAGTGCTCCAATTCGTGGCCCATTAAGTGGCAAGATGGGTTTTTGGGCCAACAGTGCCCAATTCATGGCCCATTAAGTGGCAAGACGTTTTTGGGCAATTTCCTAGCCCATTACGTCTTGTGGGCCAACATGGGCCATTTCCCTGGCCCATTAAGTGGCTTGACGAGTTTTGGGCCACATCTTTGCCCATTAAGTCTCTTGGGCCAACATTGTGCCACTTCCTGGCCCATTAAGTGGCAATATGTCTTGTTGCAACACTGCGTCTATTCATGACCCATTAAGTGGCAAGACGTCTTCCGGGCCGAAATTGAGCCACTTCCATGGCCATTATGTGGCATGACTTCTTTTATTGGTCCACTTCCTGGGCAACATTGGGCCACTTCCTCTCCCATTAAGTGGGAAGACGTCTTTTGGGCCAACACATGAAGTGGCAAGACATCTTTTTTGCCAACAGTTGGCCATATCAAGGCCCATTTGATTGCAAGACTTTATTTTGGGTCAAGATTGTGCCAGTTCCTGGCCCATTAAGTGGCAAAGAGAACTTGTGGGCCAACAATTCGCTTGTTGGCCCATTAAGTAGCAAGGCTTCTTTTTGGCCCAATAGTGCTCCAATTCTTGGCGCATTAATTAGTAAGCATGACCCATTAACTTGTTTGATATCTTTTTGGGCCAACAGTTCGATGATTGTTGGCCCATTAAGTAGATTGAAGTCTACTTGGGCCAACATGGCGCCCCTTCCTGGCCCATTGAGTGTAAGGCGTCTTTTTGGGTCAACATTGTCTACAGTTGATGGCCCATTAAGTGGCAAGACTCTTTTTTGGGCCACATTGTCGACACTTCTTGGCCCATTAAGTAGCAAGACGTGTTTTGGGCTACCGAAGTATTTTATTTTCTCAAAGACCCAAACACTATTCTTCCTCGAGTTCGGGGTCAAAATTCTAAGCTTTAAACATTAATCGGCCAACTGCTGCAAGAATGCTCGAGAACTCTAACCTCCCCTTGTAGTGCACACGGAGTCTCAAGCAATTCGACAGCCATGCCGAAAGGGACAGACCGCCTGGTGAACAGCGTGAAACAGTTCGTCGGGGTTCGGTACAAGGTTTTTTCGGCTCGTTATGGGCACCAGTTCAGTCCAATTAAGCTCGTTTTGTCTCCTTTCACTCTGGCTTTCGACATTGCCGGTTCTGCTCCTCGTGGCTTTGGTGTTCCCGAGCTTATCTCTATGCTTTCATGTGCTTCCGTCTTCTTATGCTCTTTCTCTGCACTTAGTTTATTTCAGCTAAAAGCACTGCTATTCTATTAAATTCCTGCAGCTCTCGATGTTCTTTTGTCATCACTATATATATGGGTCGTCTTCAATCTTCAATTTTTCTGAAATTTAACAACTTTTATAAATTCTTCAGAACTAGTAGATTTTGACTCGGTCGTTTATCTTCTTAATTTGAATTGTCCATATATCTTCATCTGCAAGTTCAACGCCTATTACTATTTCATTGAAAGGGCCGCCTTTTATTTTACTCACAAGGGATTTGCAGTATGCAGATTGAAGATCTGTGCTTTATACTTTTTTTTTTATTAATCTTAATGACTTGAGGCTCTGGACTTTGCAGCAAGCGAAAGGTTGAAGACACTTTTTTCTCAACCTTTTGAACGATGAGTTGAGAAAAGACGGTTATGCCCTTGATTATGTTGATTGTTTGTGTATGTTGTAAGCATGCTGGGTTCTGTTCTGCCGATCCCTCTTGTAATTTGAAAGGATGGCATTACTGTTTTTGCTTTAGGCAACGGAATGCCTTTTTATTGCCATAATATTGGAAAAGGGATTCCTTTAACTTCTACTACCAATGCTTCTTCTTCTCTCTTCTCGGAGTTCACTTTTTTGGGTATCATGCCATGCATTCTCTTTTTAACAGAGCTATGGCAACTATTTGATGTTTTAAGTTGTTTTTTTTAGTTATTTGATGTCAGTGAATCAAAATCTTATCCAGAGTGCTGAAAGAACATAGGCCCCGTTTGGTACATAGACCTGAATTTTAGTGGATTGAGATTGAGATTGAGATTGGGATTGGGATTGGGATTTGGTACATAGACCTGATAACATGATAATTTAAACATTAGCAAGTCATGCCAGACCATGATGCTTCTGTAAATCATTGAGGCGCAACTCTAAATTTTTTGTTTGTTAATCATAGCTAAAAGTTAAACAGTCAGTGTACAATCCTTACCTGTAACATATGCTTATATGTCTTCAAATTATTGTAGCATTCAGATTATTAGTGATGATTTGAACTTATAATATGCTCGGACGTGGTGGTCCATGATTCTATTCTTTGTACTGGTCTATTTGTTTGGGGATCGGTACAAAATTCTAAATCTTTCTTGTAGCATAATGTGAGGAAAAATTAGATCCCCTTGTCAGTAGCTTCTTTAAATATTTTTTTTGGGAGTTAAGAGAGGCAACTTGCTATATCATGATATGAATACCAAACCATTATGCTTCGTTTTAAAAGATGTTTTCTTTTAAGAATATTCTTCTGGCATTTGGTTTCAAGTCAACCATAGAATTTAAAACATACTTTTCTGAATATCCAGGGTTGTTGCTTCCGTCAGATTATTAGAAAAGCTTTATGATCCAAGGAGGAGATATATCTGCTGGTGGAGAATCTATATATGGAATGAAGTTTGAAGATGAGAATTTTGAGTTGAAGCATGAACGAAAAGGGATGTTATCAATGGAAGATTCTGGCCCTAACACCAATTATTCTCAGTTTTTTATTACCACTACTCGAACTCCTCATCTTGATGGTAAGCATGTGGTATTTTGGAAGTTAGTAAAGGGAATGGGAGTGGTCCGTTCGGTGGAGCATGTTACAACCCCACTGTTGATGTTAAAATTGTGGACTGTGGAGAAATTCCTCAAGAAACAGATGATGGAATATGTAACTTTTTCAAAGACGGCGATGCTTATCCTGATTGGCCGGCAGACCTTGATGAAAGCCCTAATGATCTCCATTGGTGGATGAATGCTGTTGATTCCATTAAAACTTTTGGTAACGTGTACTTCAAGGTATTGGGGTTTTATTGTAGTCTCTTTTAAGTCTCACCTGCTTCATTTGATGTTCATGTTCTGCTGGCTAATATTTCTTCCGTTCTTATAATTGCATTCATCATTTTTTCCTCTGCCAGAAACAAGATTATAAAATGGCTTTAAAGAAGTATCGGAAGGCTCTACGCTACGCTGATCTTTGCTGGGAGAAAGAAGGGGTTGATGCAGGCATGCTAACTTTTTTTGGTATTTTTTATTTGACTGTATGGTGAAGATGCCACAAATTTACTATACCTCATTTAAATTTGATACCCTAATGTTAATTCCTTTTCAGACAAGAGTTCAAGTTTGAGAAAAACCAAGTCTCAGATTTTTTCAAACTGCTCTGTAAGTTCAAAGCCATTGCATATTGATTTCATTCTGTCTCATGTTTTGTTGTTTCCCTTCAAGTAATTGTTCTTGGCATATTTGCTTTTTAGGCTTGTAAATTGAAGTTAGGGGATCTCAAAGGAGCATTATTAGATACAGAATTTGCAATGCGCGAAGCAGACGATGTCAAAGCTTCGTTTCGCCAAGGGCAGGTTGGTATTTCTATTAACGAACGTTTTTTTGTCACCATTTGGAGGCATTTAGATCTAAATATAATGAATCCCACTTTGCAATATGATAAACATGTTGCTTCCATCTTCCTAGGCATACATGGTGCTCAATGACATTGATGCTACAGTATAAAGCTTCAAAAAGGCACTAATCTTGGAGCCAGATGATGGTACGGGTTCCATTCACATCTTTAAAATAATCTGTACCGTATATCATTGATATTTATGAACAAAAATGGATTTAAATGTATTCTAGTATTCAACTTTATGCCTAAACTTGTTTTGAGGCTTTAACTGAAGAAATAGTTGTTGATTGCTCACTTGAGATCTGGTGATTTTCAGCTGGAATCAAAAAGGAACTTACTGCTGCCAGGAGAATGGTGAGTGTATCTGCAAGTTTGGCAACATTCCTTTATTTTTTTGGATTAAAAGAGCAAATACTAACAGCTTGAAGTTTGATTTCCTATTTATAGGAAAGTTTTCATGCCGCTAGTCATCAAACAAATGCGTATTGGTCTATCTAACTGATTCAGTGTTTTTGGCATATTGCTGATAGACACAAGCGGGAAAAGGATGCATGTAAAAACAATGTTTCAATAACATTTCTGGCATGTGCTAACTATTCGGGGTAAACATAGATGTGAACGGATTTATGTATTTGGTGATAGATCCTCTAAGTTAAAGGTTTTTGTTTTAAACATGTGCATGCTTCCAATTTGAATCGTCTGCGCCAATTGCCGATGTATCGTTGACAGATTTAAGTTGCCTTGATGCAATTTTATAACATTTGCCCTTCAGCTTAATTTTTTCTGCAGGGGAGAACAACCTGATCGCGCGGCAAATACAGTATAAAATTTTCAGGTTTTGAGTCCATTGTTGCAAAGTTAGTAGGAATGAAGTTCAGAAGAATTGAAGGAGAAAGTGTTTTTTTTTCTTTTCAAAATGATAGTAATAACCAAACTTTTATTTTTTTTATTTTAATTCTTGTTGTTTCCCCGTTTCTCGAGCATGTAAGTCTGTAAAATGACTTTAAACAGTTTCATGGCGATCCCAGTGAATGAAAACGCATTATAGCTTATGGAACCACTGGCAATGCTTTATCTGATTCTAATATTTTAGTAATTTTACCATTGGCGGTATGGATACTTTGGGGGTATAAGATTCTTCATGCTCCTTTTGACAACCTGTAGAAATGCACTCATGCATGCAGCAATATATTGATTTCCTAGGAAATAAAATAGAAAATGCAGAATGAACCAAGTATCGTATCTCTAATCTCTGATTCCCGACAGACAGCTATACGATTTGTGTAAAATAACCTTCGCCCTCAGCTTTGTACAAAGTATTTTGTAACGGCATATATCATATTGTAGCAGAGATGTAAAAAATACTGGCAGTCACACACTGAATGATGTTGAGATCCTTTCAAAAAATAGGAACACATCGAAACAACAATGTATCAGCTACAGGTTGTAATCATCAAGCCCTAAATCCCTCAGCGCATCGGTGGCTGCATCCTTACAGTGGTCATGGTTTTGCTTGGCCTTGCGTATGTATTTCTCAACTCCATTATTAATCAGAATAGTTCTGTCAAATAGAAAGTGCAAGTTGATGGGCAATCTCAAGAGCTAAAGCTACACTATGGAAGGAAGAGAAGAGAAGAGAGCGAAAGAGAGAGATGAAAATCTTGCCTGTTTTCTGGGTTTCTCACTGCAAGATTTCTGATCATAAAACAGGAACTTCTCTGCAGTTGCTGTGCTGCAGGAAACTTCTGCATGGCTTGAATTGCAAGGTCACCAGCTCCAGCTTCGACAGCCCGGGCAGCATTGTCCGGGGATCTCAATGAAAGCACAGCAATAATAGACATAATCTGTGCCAAAAATGAAACCCATGTCAAAACTGGCATGTGATGCATGCAGACAACTGAACCAACCGACAAAAGGAGCAGCAGCAAGGTAAACAATAATGGAATAAAGATTAAATGTATTCAATTATTCATAATATCAAGTAGGGAATGAGAAATGGTTTAGACTGATGACTGGAACTATATTGGACAGGCTCACTTTAGAGGTATTGCAGTTTCTCACCTCTTGCAAGACCGAAGGGTCGTCCGCAAACCTTGCTGAAAGTTTTATTAGTCTATTCATCCCTCCCTTTTCAACAATTGCACTCTTGTTTGCGTCACTTCCTGCCAACTGATCAATAAAAAATTAAATACATCACGGCTACAAAGAGGAGTCCCACAATATTCAAATCAGTAAAATGAGCATGTTTTGAGTTATTCCATGTTTACCCACAATACCCAAGCATCATATTTTATCCTATATCAAGAACTAATAAATTCCGGTAATTTACAACTTGAGTGTAAGTGCATACTCAGATGTTGATCAACAATCATGTTGAGTTATAAAACTTATAAGATCTATATATTCCAAAATAAAAATATAAACAATAACCATATAATGGTAAAACGAGACAGCTTAAAACCTTACAAAGAACCACTAAGGCAGCAGAAAATCCTATTATTTTGCCCCCCAGAGGAAGTGATAGATTTAAGACGCAACTTATTCAACAAACAGTAGAAGCTTTTAACCTATACCTTTGAAAGCAAGGAGCAGCAAACTCTGGCCACTCCTTTGTTGCCTTGTTCCCCACTGTCGTCTATACATTTGAGTACGGCATCAATACCTCCCTTCTCAGCAACAGATCTGCATATTTCATCCTGCAACATGAAACCATAAACACTCAACAGAAACAACACAGTCCATGCATACTCATGTTTTGCTGGGGTGAAATTAGCCCGAGCTGAAAGGACTTCTAGATCACTAAACCAAGTGTAATGGAATATAACAATGAACTTCATTATCACTCTGCTAAAGCAAAAAGTTTAATAATAAATCAACTTTTCACGCTTGGCGTATCATAGGATTTTGCGCACTCACATTTACGGCAATGGCTCTTAAAGCAATGCTTGCTGAAACTAGGCCAGGAGAGGTTAATCCTGCATGTAGTGAGTCAACAAGGGCTTCTGCAATCCCAATCTTGGCAAATTTTCGGGCATACCCATAAACCTGAATTGTGAATGTATTAGACGCTTCAAGTCAAGAAGTATTTATAAACGAAAAGCTTATAAATTAGTGATCTTTGAATGACTTGAATTGAAGAAACATCCCAATCGCTATCCACCAAGTCAGGTTTGTGTTTCATTTTCATCCTCGTGTAAAAGGGTGTATCCATTTCTACAAGATATACAAACATATGCTTTTTGAATAAAGCCTCGACTTACTTGAGAAGCTATAACTCGATTATCATCGGCAGTTAGAAGTACACGAATGGCATCATATAAGTTCTGGATGCTGACATTCTTATGCATAGACATGCTTTCCATAATTAGCTCGTCAATTTTTAAGATCATGAAAGATTCCTTGAGAATTTCATTACCCGTGGCAGCTGAAGCCACTACACCAAAACCACTATTTAAGATGTCAACGTTCTGCTTATTATCATTTAGGATATCAATTACAATGCTTGGTCCATTACTGGTCTGAAATATTCCTGTGCTTTGAACATCTGCAGCAACAAGGATTATAAAACTACCTTGTTAAACATGATGAAACAAAGAAAAAGCCTGAAATATGAACTACAATTCAGTTACTATGCTGAAGTGATTTGTTGATTACACAATACAAGCAGCAACAACGAACTAAAATTCACCACTAATTATAGATAAAACTCCGATTATCGGTAACAAATAATGAAGGCAGTGATCAACCATTACATTAATTAATTCACACATTCTTAGACTCTACTTTCATAATCAAAATCGAAAAAATTCTACTGAGACATGAATAACAAAATATGTGCAAACGGAACGGCACTCACCAGAAGCATGCTAACTTTCCCCAATAAAGAAAGAAAGTAAAACAAAGGCACATGAGTTTCAAAATCAGCTGAAACAACGTAGTTTATCACGCACAAGACACAACTAAGCAACCTTATTTGATCATATGAATCAGAGTTATGCTAGATTTTAGCGCAAATATCTCACCGTGAAGCAACGATGCCATAGTCTTCAAAGCTGGAACCAGAGCATGCTCACATCTCTTGGGTATCTTGGAACATGCAGAACAAACCAATTCCACGCCAGCATTCTTTGTAGCAATAGCTGCATTCCCAGATCCTTCGACATTACAGACCACGGTAAGCTTATCAAACAGTTCCACCATCTCATCCAAATCCTTATCGCCGATCTGATCCCCCAATCTAGATTCCAGTTGCTTTAAACTAGCCAAACACTGTATGACGGGGTTATCTTTCACCTCACCCTCTCCCGGAACGCACGTAATGATTCCTGGACATTAAGCGATGATATAGTTTATTAAATTTTGGAGTCAACTTATCGCGGCTTAGCAAAGTTACAGAAACAATTTTCCCAGCTAGCTAAAGCGACAAACTCAAGAAAATTAAAGAGAAAAAAAACCGCCGGAGTAAAAACGATTTCATTTCCTGCCCTAATATGATTTCCTAAAAATTCGCATTTCATCGGTAACGAAGTAGATGTAAGAAATATTAAAACCGGGGGACGTAGCAAGGCTCAGACCTGATAGATCAACGCCTTGGAGATTAAGAGCATCTATGGCGTCCTGGAGAGCCTCGGCGGGATCCATTCCAATGTCGTCCATGTTCTCCTTCACCAGTTCATCAAATGCTTCCTGCGATATCGTCCGATTCGTCACTTTGGGTGGAGCCATTCCTATTTTTCACTGTTAGTCTGTTGCAACTTGAAAAGAGAGTGAAGAGAGCTGGGTTGAGACTGAGAGCGAAATTTCACAATTGTTTCAATTTCAGTTTCAATCCCCTCTCGCGCATCATCAGCGTCGTATGACTGGGAACGACACTAAAAAATCGGCGTCCTCCAAAACGACAGCATATGCACGATCTTTTGAGGGCAATTTGCACTGAAGCGTGACGTATCACCACCATATAAGCCTTTTGCATGATTTCGTTGGGAAGTTTTTCTTCTAATAAAAAAGTTTCTTAATGGAAATAAGTTATTTTGATTATTTCTTATTAAATATTTATAGTGACCTTTATGCAAATAGAATATATTGAAAAAATTATCTTAAAAAATTGGTTCAACACCACCACAAGTGTGAATTAATCAATAATTAAAAATGTCATAAAGTCCGTCATCACTGATATGTGTGTGTGTGTGTGTGTGTGTGTGAAGAATTAAAAAACTATTCGTAGGCATGATAAATTTGACCAAATTAATCGGTAACCCAATTGTTTTGGTTAAATCTGCAATATTATATCCCGTGCTTTCTAATATATAACGGTATGCGTTGAATGTGTTTCGAAATTTCATATATACAACTGCAAGACGACTTCCCTATTTTTGCATCTCTTGTTAATTCCCTGTTGCCGAGTCTTCTTCGTCGCAATTCATGGTTGTTCTCCCTAATAGTGAAACAACTTTCCTGAATCTGTTTAGTGTTTGACTTAATTACAATGTCATTTCCAATCACATTCATACAGATGAGTACTTCTTTAAAAAAATATTTTGTTAAATGGAATGGAGCCAAGAAAAATATTTTGACCTTTTGCGAAAAGTAAGCTGTTGAAGGCTGTAAAATTCGAAAAGAATAAACACAGAAAAAATGAGCATGAAATAAATTAAGTGTATTTTAATAATTTGACATCGTTAAAAATGTTTAAATTTAGAAAATATAGAAGACTTGGAGCTAGTAATTAATGGGGCTATTATAGATAAAGGAAATATCCTTACGTAAGTTTTATAAAACGATATTAGAACCTACAATTAGATAACACTTTACTGTATGAACAATTAACCTTTAGACATAAAATGAAGCTAATAATAATCAAGAAACTTTACAATGTAGTTTGTATACTTTACAAGATAGTAATAATCTACTCCTAGTGGAAGGCTCAAGGATTTGAAAAAAAAAACTTCTAAGAGAAGCATTTAACTATTCAATGTGTGGTTGTGTATTCAACAAGTCATACCAACCCATAAATTAGGCCATTTTGCACCACAGGACTCCATTAACCACATGCTAATTCACACGCACTTCCCCCTCTTCGATCCCTATATAAGAAAACCTGTAACCTTCAATGTTCTTCAATCCCAACATCACCAACCAAACCATCCTCTGATCTTTTGAGTTCAGTTACAGGAACCAAAAGAAGCATCGATCATGGCCGCGAAGCTTGCAGCATTATTAGTCCTAATGATGACAGCTTCTTGCATGTTTGGAGTGAGCTTGGGCAACAAGGACTGGTTCTGGAACTGGGGCAGTAATTTCAACTACACAGATTGGTGGAATTTTCATCATTTGAACAAGACACAACCTCAATCTAACACCTTTGTGGTGGGTGGCTCTCAGAACTGGCACTTCGGCTTCAACTACACTGACTGGGCCATCAACAATGGCCCCTTCTACCTCAATGATACTCTTCGTGAGTCCTCTTCTCCTTCATACCCACTTTATATTGGTAAAATCACTATAAAATTTTATGAAAAGAATATAATTGCCAAAAGATTTTACAATAGGTAATATGAACATGTCCTTTTTTGTATCAAAATTTGTCATGGCATATTGTTTATTTGTTATGAGATTTTTTTATGAACACATTCCTTCTTTAAGACCATATAAATTTTACCTTTTATATATCTTGTAAAACTCAGTGGTGAATATATAATTTAATAGAAATGTTTGTGTAGTGTTCAAGTATGATGCTCCAAACGCGACAACATTCCCACACAGTGTGTACATGTTTTCGAACTTGAGGAGCTTCTTGAAGTGTGACTTGAAGAGGGCGAAGATGGTGGCGAATCCCAGACAGGGTGAAGGGGAAGGTTTCAGGTTCGTGATCAACAAGTGGAAGCCTCACTACTTGTCATGTGGCGAGAGAAATGGATTCCATTGCAGGAATGGTCTCATGAAGTTCGCCGTCTTCCCCATGATTCGCCCTTTCACCCCCTGGCCCTGACACTTTCAAAGTCCAATCCATGCATCTGAATTAGTAATATTTCGTCTCTGTTGAATTTAGTTTTACTCAAAATAAAGGACAAGCGTCTGAATTACACTGTAATCAATATATGTAAAAGTGGCTTGTTAGAGTTTAACTGACTGTTCTATACATTGAAGCTTGTTGAGTGCTTCGTGCTTGGGTGTCAATATTTGTACCTTCATTAGTGAGACCAAAGTTCACATTAAAGTAGATGATGAACTTCGAATTTACATGTTCCATTATTTTACATTCTTATACTTATCTATATCACTTGAGGATTTGATCCCACGACCTGTTTTTTGAGAGGGGTTATGAGTTTTAAGGGTTTGGCAAAAGAAAGATCTTCCTATCATGAAAGAGTGTGAAAAGTGACTTCAAGGAGAACCAAAGTGAAAGAATGAATTCATGAAATTCTTAATGTTAGGACTTTAATTTGAAGACGGATTGATTGGCCTTGAAAAGACTCTCGAAATAGAAATTGAATAGCTTTGGGATAGCTTTCTTTATTATCTCATTTTGGATATAATCTTATTTGAATACGAATAAATCAAAATATTTCATAAAGATTGTTTGTGTTGATCACAGGAAAAAGAAAATAGATTGCAACCCCTTAAAATTTGATAACGTAATTTTAGTTTTAGTTTTGATATCTCTAATTTTAATTTTAAATAGTAGTTTTTTATTTTTTATGTTGTTTTCAACATCTAAATTATTAGTTTTTATATTTTTTTAAATATCTTGTTTGGGATTATTGGTCTTAATTTTGTTTATGTGATACCAACACTATTAATTTTTTTTACAAAAAATTAAAAAAAAATTGAGTTTATTCATGATTTAAAGATAGGATAAAGTTTTTTTTTAAATAATATTAATATAAGATAGGATGAATAATTTATTATCTGAGATACTCAGAAATTTTATTTATTTGAAGCGGTTAGCGGGAAGCTACCCTGATAAAATAGCGGATTTGGAAATGAGATGAGCACAACGACACCGTGAGAGGCTTGAGAGATGGAAGAAAAAGGGAGAAGGGCTTAGGTTTAGTAGGAAAGTATGTTTAAATTTTATTATTATTTTTTTATTATACTATTTTATTATTATTATTTTATTATACTCAACAGTTTTTAATGTAGTAATTAATAAATTAATTTTAATTTTAAATATAAAACTTATTTTATATATTTATTTAATATTTTTTTAAATTATTTTTATTGAATTAATTAAATATATTTTATATTAAAATAGGAATAATATTATATATCTATTTTTAGGTTATAATTCGGTCCATCAAGTTAGCTTCCAACTCAGCACCTCTGTACAAGCAAAATTAATGGTATCAGTGTGACATAAAATTAATATAGTTAATCTCAATGTCTAAGTTCTTCTGAAAACATATGGACCAATATAATAATTGAGATAAAAAATATAAAAGATGAAAAACTATTATTTAAAATAAAGGGCTAAAACTAAAACAATAATAAAACTATAAGAACATGTTAGTTTTTAATATAAAAATTAAAAACTCTTGACAAAAATAATATTTAAAAGGAGGTAAAAATATAATGAGTGATTAAATTACTAAAAAAAACGATATTATCCCCTGAACAATTGAGGATAGCTTTGATAATTATTTAGATTTAATTTGGGTGAGACTGGGGAGGCACCGTGCGACTGTGTGAGTTGGATCCATCAGAATGAGTGTGTTCGGGGGAGATAGCTGGGCAAGAGAAGCTCAATACAGGAAAAGGAGGGTTGACGATCTGCTTGTGGAGGGGATTCATGGCTCTTCCTTCAAGAAGCTCGCTAATGGCAAATACGCCTGCCTCGTCTGCCCCCACAATCCCATCTTCGACACCCCTCTCATGCTATCCGTTCGTATTTCACCCTATTCTTTTTCACGCAATTTTCTTCCAATTCATGTCGATATGGAATTTGGACGACTGCATATGATTTTGTGGGGTTCTATCCCCGAGTTGATAGTAATAAACTTTGTCCTGGTTCCTAATGGAGAATTTCCTCCTTTTGTTTATTTCTCTTATTTTTAGTACCTTCTGAGTGTGAAGGTTTCTTCTTACTCCTCTTTTTCTGCTAAAAGAGGATGTTGAACGAAAAGGAGAAAAAACTGCCAATGTGGAAGAAAGGAACCTAGTTACATAGGCTCTCATAGTAAATGCTTCGGAAATATTGATTCTTGAACGGTAGGATTTATGTTTCTATTTGTGTGACTGATTGTACTGATCACGATAGTAAAAAGAGCTAAACAAAAAATTAGTAGTTGTGCCTTGGTTCTGTTGAATGATCAGAATTAAGTGCTTTTTGGAAATTGTTTGTTGAATAATGAATAAGATGAAGGATATCCTTCCCTTTGTGAAAGATTTAAGTTTTATTTTAGCAATCCCCATGATATAGATGGCTGCTTGTTTTTTTGAACAACATCCTTCCATCTTTAGTGATGACGAATAGTATTTGTGTTAATCTTTCATTGTTACGTGGGATGAGTGCTTCCAAAGGAGGGCTCAGTCCAATCCCTTGGTCCCAATACCAAGAACTCCTGTACTTTACATCTAGGCATTTGAATTACAGATATTAGTTACCCCGGCAACTAGTAAAAAACGTTTGGTATTGGTTGCAAAATGCAGGCAACAAAATATGTGTATTATTTTAAATATCCCATCGTGGACTGTGGGCTAATATTGGCATTCATCATTCATGTGCATGTGGGCATGCGCATACATGCAGCATGATGCTATTTAGTGTGCATATATGCTCATGTATTTTCATGATTATTTTGTTCACAAGAGAGGATTAAAGATTCCTTTCTTCTTTAGAGATGATGAAGGATATTAAGCTTGAACACATCTTTCTTATATGCTTGTTTATCTTTGAAAGAGGGGGTATCTGATTGTGGAAACTTCTTTTTAGATTCACAACAAGGGATCTCGTCACCTTGCTGCAGCATCAAGACTGAAGGAAAGAGATTTGATGAAACAGAATGAAATAAACAAGAGAATTGCATTGTCAGCCTCATCTTCTGACACTACCATTTCTAGCAGTTTCAACCAAAAGCTTAGATCAGCTAGCAGTGGCAAACCTTTGTTTGAACAGACAAAAAAGGCTGTTTCCGAAATACTTTCTGACAAATCTCAGCAGCAAATGGAAAATGGAAGTAAAAAGGAGATATCAAACACAGGTCACGTAGCAAGTGGATCAACTGAAAGGTACTCATCTCATGCAAGAGTGGAAAATAACAAGGTGTTTTTACAGCATCATTTGGATTTTCGGGAGCGGAGAGAAAGAGAACTCAAGTTTACTGCTGCAGGTTGGAAGCGTGATGGTCATGGCAAATGGTATCGAGATGAAAATGTGAGTTACTTCCACTCCCAGGCCACCCCTCTAAATCATAAATTAATTGTCTATTCTGAATCTGGAATAGAGGGGCAGGCTGAGATCTAAAGATCAGCATTTGCTTATCTGATTTGACTCAATGCCCTCAAGGCTTTTTTTGAAGCTCCCTGCTTTCATTAGACTAGCGTTACCCTCTACTACTTAGTGATTGGTTAACTTATTTGTCTGATGAGGTAACATATAGCCATTTATGTCTGTTTTTCTACTAGCAGGTTGAGTTTGACTCTGATGAAGAAGATCCTAATGTTTGTCTTAGCTGAAAATTTGTTCATTAGTCAACAGAGTTGCTAAAGGACTATAGCAGCTACGCAAAAAAATTCTTGTAAGTTAGAGCCCTTTGATGACGCGCTCATTCGATAAGCCGCTGAATAAAATATATTTTAGCATCACTTGTCGCTGTGGAAAAGGTTTTTGCTTCAATTCTTTGAATTGATAGCTAGAGTGTTTATTTATGAATAGTTAAGGCTTTAACGAGTGTTTATTGCAGAAGGGGAAAGATTGTGCAGGGGATGTATCTAGAACGTATATTACTCGTGTTTACATATTTTTGTATACTAATTCTGCTTGAATATGAAAATGAGACTCACATTATCGAGTACTTTCATGCATATAATATATCTAGTAAAAATCACAAACAAACATCACCAACTTGAGAATCCAGCTCAAGATGTCTACATAGAAGTTGCATTCCGAGCCCTTAACTCTAGACTATTTTGTTAAAATCCACAAGTTTCTCAAATTTTGAAATGAGTCTTGTACACACACACACACTCACACTTAATACAACCGGCAATGTGAAGGTCTAAAGGCAACTCAACAAGTAATTGCGCTTCTTAGGGGCAGAACCAAAAGCATGCAAACCAGTTGATATCAACCAAATATGTGTAGTAGGTAACATCCCAGTTACAATTTTCGCCCTCCTTCAACGGCGACAGAGACGGCTACAAGTGATTGAAATTATTACACCATCTTGACGGGACTAACCATCAAATATGCTTTCAGAAGATGGAGAACTCGTGATAAAAGAAACAAACATGTCCACTAGAAAGTTGAAGATAATCAAAGTACCATAGTCCATGGCCATTCTTCTGCTGCTTTTAAGCACCCCCCCCCCTCCAACCTCCTGCTACCACCTGGTTAATGATTTTGTAATCCAGTATCATAAAAATTATTCTATAATTGAGAAGTTGTGAATTTGATCCCATGTGTAATTTCATACTGTCAGTGTTTGCTAGTATGCCCTAAATTTTTTTTTCCAAAAAGAAGGTAGTAAGTACTAACACATCCAAAGTTACTTGAATACAAGTAAAATTTCTGCATATATACATTAAATGTTCACACAATAATTTGTCTTTATAATGTACGTACATGACCACACGGAAGCTTATTTACAAATTCAAATCTGAATTGTTTTTGTGTGTGTACGTTTAGGGCAGGTAAACATGGCTTTGAAAAAGGTTGAATTCAAATTAGAATTGGAATTAAAATAAAATTAATAAAAAAATTAAGTTAATTTACAACACTAGAATATGTAGATTCTGAAAGATTAATTTTTCTTTTATGATTTTCAGTTTAAATTTTACGTTGACTTAAAATCTAAAGATAATAATTTCTTTAACAATAATTTCAATTTTTGAAGAAAATAAATAAATTATGCTCAAGCCCAAAAAGATTAAGAAACCCATTATATATTTTACCAATAACAATGTTTGTGGTAGGTGAAGCACATTACTCATTGTTTGTTGTAGGAGAGATTTTCAAATTGAATGTTGCCACATAGCTATCAACTTGATTATCCCTTGCTAATAACACCCAATAACCCAATTATTGGTAGATTAGATGCGGATTCGGATCTCCTGTTTCTCATGAAAGGCAACAGCTACGTGCTGTTTCAATTCTGGTCCATTCGATTAGTTCATGAGCAGTTGGATATAGAATCTAACTAGAAAATAAAAAATATGTTAAATATTAAAATACGTTGTATCACATTGATTTCAAGTTGGAATTTAATACGGTACATATTAAATATCTAAGAAATACATAAAGTCACAAGCAGACGCAAAATGCTATTAATACGAATGTATATATTGGATAGGTAAAAAACAAAGTGTCCTTTCTTTTAAATAGAAACGCAATTGAAGAAAGCCATTATGTTTATAATGGAAGTCATGCTTTTGAATTGTTTGTTTGCATAGAAGTGCTTGATCCCACGTTTGCTCATAAATTGGTCCGGTCCGGTCCTACACAAATTGCACGTAACTCTCGCTGCCTTTTCTGGTTTATGCAATCATGCTGTTCGACGTTTTTACCCAGAGAGAAAAACAAAAGAGAAAAAAATATATGAAGATTTCCATCCATTTCTCTGTTCGTCATCATCCCACTTGGATATGGCATCAACTTTATTTGCTCCGTCACTGTAATGAAGAAATCATCTGACTTACCCTCCTCGGAAACATCAAACATATTCAAATCCTTTCAATGTTCATATCAGTAAATGAGGACATTTATTGCTTCTTCATTTTTCTTTCTGGTTCATAACTCACAAGCCATGCAACTCCAGTTCCATGGCTCTGCTTCTCCCTAGTCGATTCAAGTTTTGATTTTGACAAAGACTTGATAGCATGGTATACTAAATCTTATATTAAGTAGTATGAGATATTTAATAAAATATTTAAGACGTAGTTTTTTCAAGCCTAATGAACAACAAATTTAGAATAAGGCTCCATATCCTACTTAAGTACCATAAATGGCAGCCTCCATTAGATTCCAGTTACTCCTCCTGATTTTCTTTGCTTTCTTATTCTTCTAACTATATTATATTTAAGTATTGAGATAACTCTTATAGAGGTTTTTATTGCATTCAAATACATTTGAACTCAAGATCTCTTGTTTAACTAGCTAAAACTCCTTCCATTAGACCCAAGACTAATTGGAAATACCCACTTTTAATGGACCGTGCACATCCTAAACCCGACCGCATTATACTGGTTGGTTCACATCTATACAAGGGTGAGATTGCTCTGAAACTAATGAGTGCCACTCACACACTATTTGCCACTATTGGGCCAAAGAATAATTACTGTAAGTATTATTTTGGGAAAGAAAGTCCAACGTTATGCATGTGACCGAGGTAGATTGCTTTCATTTTTTGTTTTCTGTTTTCTACAGATGCATAATAATAAAGAAAATAACCTCAGGCTAGCTATCAGTAGCCTCATCATAATGCCTTTGGGAGCTTTAACTAAAGAAACCTTGTTACACTCGTCATCCTTTGATTATCACTTTAGTTTCTGTATTAATTAAGCATCATAGCACGTGTAAAAGTCACTACTCTTTGTCTGGATCAATGTTAATTTCCCTATCAAGCACTACGATAAACCACTATAAATAACTCGTTAGCCAAAAACAAAAACTACTATAAATAACTCATCATTCAGCTTGCCTTCCCTCTGCTAATATATAAAAAAAAACAACTTAATACACAATATTTCTATTAGATAATATATAATGAATTATAGATATACGTAACTTTATTATCTTTTAAAAAAACTATTCTTAAAATTTAAATTTGTAATTTTTAGATTATATGACAGTAATATAACTATTGTTCTGAAACTCACTTTCCCTTATAAAAAAGAGGTTTCCTCTAATAATAAAGAGATATAATGAGAAGAGGTATGGTTTGAAGGTGACTCTAACCCACTTATCTCTGCCTATTTCTTCATCATACATCTTTATTACTTGATAAAATTTGAACCCTCACAAAGCTTTTACTCATATCATTGTTCATCAAGTTTTAAAAATCGGTAGATTAACATGAAGACTGTGACATTGAAGAAGTGGGATCCACAAGTATTTATACATTGAAGAAGGTGACCAACTTTTGGAGAAATGCATTGATGATTAAACCCACCACAAACGCTATATTGTAGTTGTGGTCAAAATTGTGTACCATATGTCAAGGCTATCTTGGGGTAAAAAAGAAAAAGTTAGTTTAATATTCCCTCACGATGACACTTAGTGAGTGGTGGGGCAACCCACTTACATTCGCATACTATGATGAGGCTGTTGAAAAGAGAAAAAGTCAGATGCAACCACACACAGGAAAAGAAAGAAAAGAGGTAATTTGTTTTCTACCAATATTTTTACTGTGGTGGAGAATTAATTCCCCCTCAAAAAGGTTAACTCGTTTGAATATTGCTGAATAGTAATTTACATTATTGAATATTGATATAAGCATCTCATATTCTATGACATAATTGTTTAGTTTTCAACAAAACTAAGATTATAAAAGGTTTTTTTTTTACCCAAATCAAAATTTTAACAAACATCTTTCAAATGTTTAAAAGTGAGATTGTTTTCGGATAAATTTCTAGGTAGAAAAAAAATTTATGGTTATTTAATGTGTATTTTATTTATACTTTTTTCTGACATTTTATCTCTTCTCTTCCGTTATTCAAGTGTCTCTATTGTCCTCTTTTGCTATTATCATAACCGTCGCTCTTCTTATCTATCACTATTGTTATTGTTGTGCTACTCCTTCTTTTATTTCATGTTTTTCTCTGTGTTCCTATTCTTCTCAACTGTCACCATTGTTGTTAAATATGTTTGCTTCTTCATAATCGTATTTTCTTCTTCTCCATCTTCTTATTCAGATGTCATCAAAAGAAGGAGTAAGAATAATAATCATGGTGGTGAATCACGTGTATTCAACAGAAATAGAAGCAATGTCTTCTTTATGTATCCATCTTCTTCATATCGTTGTTATTGTTTTCTGGAGAATCGTTGTCGATGGTGGACATCGACAAAAGAGAGTGTTATATAAGAGAATAGGAGAAAGAAGAAAAAAATAGAAGAAATAGAAAATTTATTTTATAAAATCATATATTTTTTTTATAATTTATCAATCACAAAAATTATTTTAGTAATAATTATTTAAAAATTTATATATTTAGAACTATTTTTTTATAATTTTTTTCTCTAAAAGAGTTTATCCATAATTATTTTTAAATTATTTTTTTATAAAATATTTTCTAAAAAATAATATAAACTGGACGTACATTTTGCTAAAATTTTTTTGTCTAGGATAACTTATTTTATAAGTAACCTTTTTGAACTTGTTGATGACCAACTTTCGCATCAGTCAAATGGAAGAAAACGTCTGTAAACTATTAACTACTGAGGTAAAAAAAATTCTATATAGCTAGATACCTTCTAATAACAGTTTTAGGTGTATGACCTATCAACCAATTATTTTATAACTTAGTAATATAAAAAAAATTATGAATAAAAGATTATTAGTTCAATCTCTTCATAATTTGTGATTGTTAGTGTCTATTCTTTTAATTAATATAAAAAATTAAAAGGTGTAGGGTCTATCAGTATGCTCATTTAATGATATCCTAATATAGGCCTGTTTGAAAACATGCCAAACCTAGGTTTGGCTCAAAATCTTAGTTTAGAAAAATTTGTAGTCAAACAGCAATTTTTGTTCAAACGAGTTTTTGGACTAAACCATGGTTTAAAATTAAAGTTTCAGATAAGCTGGTCAGAGCAGCTTATGAAATTGTAAAAGAGCTTATGACTAACCAATTACTATATTACCCCTACTTTTTCTTACACCATCTCTCCTATTTTTTCTTACACCATCTCTCCTCTCTCCTACTTTTTCTCTATTTTCTTTCTTATACCCTCTCTCCTCTCTCATCTCATCTCTTATCTCTCCTCATTTAATACTCATACCCTTTTTCATAATTTACCACTCATAAAACCCCTTTCACAAATAAATATTCAAACACTCATTTATCCAAAATTATTTTTTTTCTATAAGTTCTTCTAGAAAAGTCCTTTTTTATAAGCTATCTATAAGCCTATTTTTTTCATAAGCTAGTTTAAAATTTTTTTTCCAAACACACACTATGTGCACTAGGTGAGAGTGTAGAAAGTGCAGGCTAAAAATGCTTTCCCTATGAGTGTGTACTTGGATGCTCCCCAAAATCACTTATTTGGGACAAAACTTAATTTTTTTGGGTGGGGGGAGGAAACACAACCTAAAAACTTAGTATGTTTTTACAATATATTTTGCTACTAGATTCATAATTTTGGTAGAAATAAGGGAAAACAACTTTTAACAATCTATTCCAATAATTAATTTTTATTTTCTACTATCTATTCTTATAAGCTAATCCAAACGCTATTAAGGGCCCGTTTGGATAGGATTTTAAAAACGGGCTTATGAAAAAAAAGGGATTTTGAATAGCTTATAGAAAAGGGCTTTTGTAGAAGAGATTATGAAAAAAAAGTGGTTTTGAATAAATGAGTGTTTGGATAGTTATTTATAGAAGGGGTTTTATTATTAGTAAATTACGAAAAATAATATGAGTATTAAATGAGGAGAGATAAGAGATGAGAGGAGAGAGGAGAGAGGGTATAAGAAAGAAATAGAGAAAAAGTAGGAGAGATGAGAGAGGGTGTAAGAAAAAATAGGGGTAATATAGTAATTGGTTAGTTCAAACGTGGTTTACTGTTCCAGAAGCTACTCTGACCAGCTTATCTGAAACTTTGGTTTTAAACCATAGTTTAGTCCAAAAGCCCATTTGAACAAATATGACTGTTTGTTTTAAAATTTCTCCAAACCTAGGTTTTGAGTTAAATTTTAATTTAAAACTAAGGTCTGTGACTTTCCAAACATGCACTAAACATGCGGGTATTTAAAACTGGAGGGGATTAAGCTGGGTCAAGTGAAGTTGAACATCAATGTTGTAGTAGAGACCGGTTGGACAGATCCAAGAAACAGGCACTTGGGTGTTGTCACATCCACGCCTTATCTGCTTGCTTTATGAAGCAAACACTTTTGTGCCACATATTATATTGCCTGTCACTGTCTAACTGAGTAATTTCTTCTTCCTTAATTTACACATTATTTTCTCTCAACCAAAAAAAAAAAAAAAAAACACACACACACACACACACACACATATTCAACTCTTGACTTTGGCTTTCCAATCCCAGAGTGTATCAGAGCCACACCACTTCTCCTTGTTCATCACTGACATATTAATATGCTATCATTCAGGCCTGTTTGCCACAAAACATATACATATATATATATTGCGAGTGTTTGGATAATTTTTAAATTACGTTTTTTTAAAAAAATTTAGTCTAACTCTTATTTTAAAAAAATTAAAATAAATAATCACTTTTATTTAAAAAAATTATACTAATTATAGTTTAAAACTAAAATTTTATACAAATTACTAACAATAACTTATAAAATAATAAAAGAATTTATAAATTATTCAATTATTATTTTATTTTTATTTCTTTACACCCTCTATCCTCACACTCTTTCCCCCTCTTTTCTCCACTATTTTTTTTTATATTTTTTATAAAATCATACAATTTTTAATAATCTACTAATAACAAAAATATTTTTAATATAACTATTGAAATATTTATTTTTTTATAAAATTTTCTCTAAAATTTATTTATTTAAAATTGTCTAATTTTTTGTTTATAAATCCTTTTCTAGAAAATTTATCCATACTGCCATTATCATCATTTGCCCAGAAACCAATCACAGTATCGCAAGAACATGGGGAATTTACCTTTTTGTTTGGTTGGGTAAACGAGAATACTGCACTTTTCTGACAGTCACAACCTCTACCTTTTTGCTTTTTCAGGAATCAATTCGTTTTGTCACAAAAATAACTGTGCATCACATAACCTCTAAGGTACGTTGTCGTTAATCGCTGTCATGAATCCCACGTCGAAAATATTATCTTCAAGTAGGAGCTCTATAAACTATAGGGTTCTTCCGCTCTAATTAACGATCAGCTTCTAGGATGTCTTTTAAGAATTTTACTCCTTACAATATATCATGAGTCACACGTTAGAAAAACTACCTTAAACAAAAATTTATAATGTTTTAAGCTCTAACTTTGACATCTTGTTTTAGGGCGTAGTTCTTTTTAGAACTTGCGTATGTTATAATGGTGTTTCCATCGAGAATCAACCAACTAGATAAGGCTATTTATAAACAAATTTGACAAATAGAAAGCTGAGTGAAATGTAATAACGTGAAACTGTTGAGATATCAGCTCTCGAGCAAGGTGCATCGTCTTGAAGCAAAGGTTCTCTACCACCAACGACTGACTTTTGGGATCGTTAAAATACAATGGCTTATGGATAACACAATCTGATATGCATTTTATGGATAGAGATTGGAATGTAAGATCATTGAGGCTTTGATCATGGGATGGTAATATTTCTGCCATTCATAGTACGTACTAATCCTATTATTGTGAAGTGAAATAACATTTTTTTTTCGTGTGGGATAAATTATTGTAGTTCATCAGAAGAAAGAAAATGATGATATCATATTATAAGTCATGAGCAAGAGAACAACCCTTTAAAGGCTTCACTTGTTGTTTTTTTCATTGTGGACAACAAGTTATATCCACCACCCCAATCGAGAATACAAGTCTTCTTCTGGATAATGGATAGGGATATTGTTCATAAAATCTTCTTCTGGATAATTTAATTAACACGTTGCTTCTTGTGTTAAATTATATTAGTTTAATTACTGTGCAAGGTAGAGTGAAAAACATCAAGTAAAGAAATTGTAAATAAATATTTTTGAACTAAAAAAGAATAATCTTTTATAAATAAATCAAACGGCTCCTTATGCCAATACTATTATTGAATATGTCTTGAATTGAATAATTTAATTTAAGGGGTAATATGATAAATTCTCAAGCGATTTAAAGAACTTTGAATAATAACTAAAAAGTCTTCTCTCTTTTCATCTTTTAATTAAAAAAAAATAATGTCAGAATTGATTTCTTCATTTTAGATTTGGTCTATATCCTATATATGTAATCTGTTTAATAGTTTAATATACTAATAAATACCAAAAATACTTAAAAAAAAAAGAACAAGAGAAGTACATGTGCACATGGCTTGGGGAGTCCAAGCTGGACTATTCATGGAAAACTATAAATGTGTGGAATTAAATGCATTTTAACTTAATATGTCTTAATTTCTTTTTCCTTTTTTTCGGAAGGAGTTGGTTTTTAAAATTTTAATTATAAATAAATTGCATGTGAATGGTTAAAAAAAAAAACGTATTCCATATCAGAGATCCGTATCTGAGTCCCAGGACATATAAACAGATCCTAGCACTGTAAATCATGTTATGATATTAATTAAATCATATTAGGCACTGTACTCAAAGTTTCTCAACTATTTTAATTCTTTGTAATAATTGAAGAAAGAGGATGGTGATTTGGCTTCGTATTTATCTTAAGCTAAGTCAACATCTCTTGAAGAATAAAAGAATTCATAATAAGATGACAAACGTGTCTATTTTATTACATGATCATATCACCTTATATAATAATAAAAGTATTTAAATTTAGGTTTCAAACTTAATAAAAAAAGAAAGAAATTTAGAATTTAGCTCCACACAGAGCAGGGATTGGATTTTTAATTTTTACATATTAAGTAAATCTCAGTCAGTCAGAACTTAGAAGAGCCATTGTCTGACCTTGAACAAAGAAATCAACGTACTATCATTATCATTTTCTTTCCATAAAATGCACCCCTCAATTTAAAGAAAAGTCATGTTATTATTGAATTTTTTTAATATGCACATTGAAGATATAATAATTAAAACATACAACTTTGTCCAAGTAATTAAATTAAAATAACAAGTTTTTATATAATTTATTTAATTTTCTGCACAAATAGAAAGGCTGAATTTAAATAATTTTTGTTCTGAAAAATCTACTATTTTTTTCCAGTCAATTCTCAGGTACGGCATTGTAAGAAAAAAATAATGAATAGCCAAACCTGTGCGATACAAGCTTCCTTCGCCATCTTCTTTGCTTCTGTATTCGTCAAACTCCCTCAAGTTCAGAGAATCAGGGATCAGAGCCATTCCTCAATTTCCTTTCTTCTATTTTGTTCCTTTCCTTCCTAATTCAATGAACTCTCAAACTTGAAAGTCAAAACTCATGTGCATCGCACGTGGCCAGTGAGATCCTTCAGTCCCAAACTCATCTCCTACCTCCCCCTACCCCAACCCCAACAAATCTCACTCGCTTGCACCTCCTTCTTCTCTCTTCCATTTTCCTATTATTTTCGTAAAGTCTGAATCTGTCACACATTAAGCTCATTCAGCCTTCGTCCATAACGAAATCTGGAGTTTTTTTCGCACAATGCCACGTCGATGATGATTCAGTGAGTGATCCAGCTTCTTTGAATCGGACAACATGGGGGTCTGTACGTCCAAGCCTCAAAAGCCGAACCCATTTTCCGTTCAGGAACTAGAAGGCGACCATAGCTCCTGCGATCCTTCAAGCATCCCGAAAGGCTCACCTACTACGAAAAATGAGGTCGTTTCTGGGAAGCAGTCTCCGTTCTTCCCATTCTACAGCCCCAGCCCAGCCCGCTTCTTTAAGAAATCCCCAGCGCCAACGGCAGGCCACCGGAGTACGAGCTCGACGCCGGGGAGAATTTTCCGGCGTCCCTTCCCTCCGCCGTCGCCGGCGAAGCACATAAAGGCTTTCCTAGCTAAAAGACAGGGAAAGAAGACTTCGACTGCGATACCGGAAGATGGAGAGGAGGTGGATTTGGACAAGAGGTTTGGGTTTTCCAAAGAGTTCACGAGTAGGCTTGAGGTTGGGGAAGAAGTGGGCAGAGGGCATTTTGGGTATACTTGCTCTGCTAGGTTTAAGAAGGGCGAGCATAAGGGCCAGCAAGTAGCGGTAAAGGTCATCCCTAAAGCTAAGGTTAATCCCTCCTTACTCTTCCCAACTGCTATTGTTTAATTGCATTTGCAATGGCTGTGACTATACCTGTAACTGAGCGACTTGGTTCAGAGTTCAGAAGGTATTAGGAGTGGAATTTTTGGGTATTTTTCTAGTTGAAACTTCTCCTTCGTTTGAGTGATTTGTTTGCCTGCTAGAAGAAGCTTGAATATTACCAGTCTGACTTTTGAGTTTTGATCTTTTATGAATGTTGAATATTTTTCCGGGTACGCAATGTGGAGGAGGTCATTTTCTGTACTTCTGTAGGATTACTGTGAAATCGGTTTATAAATCATGTAATCTTTACTTTTAGTTAAACCCATGCAGTTTAGTGTTTCAATTATGATTGAATTGGATCTTAAATTTTAAGCCAAAAAGGGGAACTTATTTGGCAAAAAATATGAATGGCTTTTCAATACCAAATGTTACACTGAGTAATTTGTAGATAGTTTAAGTTGTGCATGACTTCCTTTCATGGCACCTTGTGCGAAACAAATTGAAAAACTTATGTTTGTTTATTGGTCTTCTAGTCAATGATATATAATACTTCTCCATCTGTAGGTCTGTACCCTCTTGAATAGTGAGCTAATGTTTTGGTGAACTTGTTGGAATTTCCCTTAATAATATATATCTCTGGTAATTTTCGCAGGTGTACATTTGATTTCAACAAATAATTTGGCTTTCCACGATAAATTCCCCATAATCGTACATAATGAATATTGTATATATTATCACTTGTTTGTGATAGCATTGTTGATCCTATGCGACAATTAGTGCTAGTGGCAGTTACTGTTAATAGAAGACATAAACATCGAAGGAGAGCATGGTGTATAAGTGGCATCACTATGTGGGATTATAGTTAATTTGATGAGTCAAATTTCTTGCAATGTAATTGAGAGCAAAGCTGGATGTTGGATTAGAATTTGCAATATTTAATGGATACTTTATTTATTACTTTTATAATGTCTATACGGTGGATTTAATAAATAATAAGTTTATGTTGAACTGAATTTTGTTCACACAACAGATTGCCCAATAAAGACAGTATTTACGAGCACTGTTTTTTTAAGTATTTTCTGTTTCTGCTGAACATGCTACGAACAAGGAGAGTATGGAGGATATTGGAAAACCATTTTAATTAAGATCAACCTTATTTGATTGACCTACTTTATTTGTTATGAGATTAGAGTAATTTTCGTCTTTTGAATCTGAAATATGGATATTGAACTTTTGCTTAGTTTTTAACTTTTTATAGATGCAACTCAGCAAAATGGTACGAGGTACCACCCAATCATATGGCACCCTGACATTCTAGATTACACCTTCCATCTTCCATATCAATGTGTCACCACATGCATCTTGGATATGAACTGGGATCCAAGATATAAAGGTCCGAATAACAGTGTACCAATCATCTCTTAAATAAGCTGTAGGTAATGATGAAAATATATGTAACAAGTATGCCCAGTAAAGTTAATGGGAAGAGGTTGTCTGGGACAAGGATGATCTATATCTTGAAACCTCCCATAGCTTTTAAAACTTCCAGGGTTAGTGTTGTGTCTTTATATATGAAATTTTTGTTAACTTGGACTTTTCTATCCCATATATGTTACAAATGTTACTATTAAGTCTGACTCGTGCCTAATTACAATTTTAGTTGAGGTACCAAATTTAAATGGCCTATGGCATGAAAGGTTTGAAAGTAAGTTTTCTTCTTCACCGTATGTGTTGCCAGATGACAACAGCAATTGCAATTGAAGATGTACGAAGGGAAGTGAAAATATTGCGAGCATTGACTGGACACAACAATCTGATACAATTCTATGATGCATTCGAAGACCAGGATAATGTCTATATTGTTATGGAGTAAGTTCATGGCATTTTCTACCTTTTCAGAGCATATCGGAGTGGTGGCACTTTGGCCATTTTAGTGAAGTTTTATTTTCCTGCTCATTTCTTAATATATTCTATGCATTTGAATGTGTACCATGGGCATGCATTGCATGTAAGAGATTGTTAGGTTTCTTGATATTAATTGGATGCTACTGATATTTCAGGTTATGTGAAGGAGGGGAGCTTTTAGATAGGATATTATCAAGGTGATTCATAGGACAGCGAGACAATGTGTTATTCTTTTTTTTTTAAAAAAAAAATCAGATCTTTGTAGTTGACCTTACCACAAGCTAACTAAATAATTTATTTTCCATTAGAGGAGGGAAATACTCAGAAGAAGATGCAAAGGCTGTCATAGTACAGATACTAAAAGTGGTTGCATTTTGTCATCTTCAGGGTGTGGTTCACCGAGATCTAAAGCCAGAGGTGGGAATAGTCCTTTACTTTTGACTCATTAAAACATCAGACTCTGCTTGGTCATGATATTGATCCTGCCTGACTTCCAAAATTTAAGTCATGTAAGCACTAATTCAATGGCTAGGCATATGATGATTGTGGGTAGGCCATGTATAGTTACTCATTTTTTGATGTCTAATTTTATCTATTAGATTTAGTTGGAAGAAGGTGTTTGGTACTTTTTAATGGTAGTCCGGTTGTTTGCTCTTCTTTTATGAATATCCACGTATGATATGAGAACTGGATACTGACTTCAGAATTATCACGGGGGGCAACTTTTTTCTTTTTAATTTTCTTGGTATCATGATTTTGAGATGGTGAAATGTTCTATAAAGCTTGCGCATCTTTTCTATAGCTTGCTTGGCTTGTCTTCAGCTTATTGAATTTAAATTTCCAGGTATCCCCTAAATTATTTTACATCCTAATTAGTAGTATGTATCTTGTCTAATGTTTAATATCATTTGGTTAACGAGATAAAATCCATAATCAGAGGAATAGATTGAGTAATCAATTAATGCACTAGCCAGTTGGGCTGTGATTCAAGCGTTTAACCCGGGTTACTTGATATGATATGAGGATCAAATCATTGTAAGTAAACAATAAAAGTAAGTTGCATGCAAAAGGTGGGTTGCCATACGCTTTCCATTCTTTAATTAAATAACTAATTTATATATTCCTGGTCCAAATGGGCAACTGGGTGATGTCGCTACTAGTTTGCATTACTATCATTTAATACACTAACTTTTAGGGCTTTGGCTCAAGTGGTTAAGTGAGCTCACTTAGGATAACTATTGGGATTAAATCTTTCCAAGCAAATAATAGGAAAAGAAACTGCTTGAAATAACTACATTAAATAATCCCCTTGCTCTCTTTCCTCTCTGCCCTCAGAATTTCTTGTATGCTTCAAAGGATGAGAATTCCGAGTTAAAGGCAATAGACTTTGGATTATCAGACTTTGTCAAACCAGGTTTGCCTTCAGAAGTCCCTAGTCAGTAATATTGTCACCCTTAACAGTTTGCCTGTTGTTAGTGATTCTTGTAAATGCCCTTACTTACAGATGAAAGGCTCAATGACATTGTTGGAAGTGCATACTATGTTGCGCCTGAAGTTCTACATAGATCTTATGGTATAGAGGCTGACATCTGGAGCATAGGTGTAATTGCATATATTATTTTATGTGGTAGTCGCCCCTTTTGGGCTCGAACAGAGTCTGGCATTTTTCGGGCAGTTTTGAAAGCAGATCCAAGCTTTGATGAAGTTCCCTGGCCCTCTTTATCTTTGGAAGCAAAAGATTTTGTCAAGCGTCTATTAAACAAGGACCCACGGAAGCGACTTTCAGCTCCTCAGGCCTTAAGTGAGTTTTTGGTCACCTTGAAAAACTAATTGATGTTCTTGTAAGCTCATTTTTTAAGTTGCTGGCTATAATCTTTTATTTTCAGGTCACCCATGGATACGAAATCACAATAATGTAAAAGTTCCACTCGATATTCTAATATTTAGGCTCATGAAGTCTTATATGCGATCATCATCCTTGCGGAAGGCTGCTTTAAGGGTGCGTATATTTTAGTACCATTGGGGAAGTTTGACTTGTTTTTAAGATTACTTTCTGTTGGACCACAATATTTCCTTGATGCACTGGAATATAATTTATTCATACTTAGAATAACAATTGGTTCCTTAACATTTCTGCAGGCCTTATCCAAGACATTGACTGCAGATGAACTTCATTATCTGAGGGAGCAGTTTGCTTTGTTGGAGCCAAGCAAAAATGGCAGTATAACCTTGGACAACATTAGGATGGTCGGTGTTGCAGTAACCCTGTCACATCAACATGTAAAACCGTTGTGTTGTGGGGCTTAATAAGTTTTTCTCATTCATATTTTTCTGTACAGGCCCTGATGAAACATGCAACAGATGCCATGAAGGAGTCTCGGATCCCCGATTTTCTTGCCTCGGTATGGTACATGTGTGTAATAAGACTGGAATTAAAATACTTAGGCATCCCTTATGCCCACATAAGCTTCAAACTTCTCCTAGTAACCTTCTAATATGCCGTGCTTCTTTCACGCTTCTTACATGTGTAATGTAAGAACTAGTTTTGAAATCATTAGACAACCCTTACAGCCACATCTTCCTCTATTTATACTAATCCCATAACTAACTAAATTTAACCTACTTAATCACTCTTAAACCCTAAGCAAACTTGGTATACCTGCTTTATGTGTATCTATGACTGGTTTGTAGCTCATATATTTTCTCTTGTGAAATTTCCTCTTTCATGACAGCTAAATGCATTGCAATATAGAAGAATGGATTTTGAAGAATTTTGTGCTGCTGCGTTAAGCGTGCATCAGCTTGAAGCTCTAGATCGATGGGAACAACATTCACGCTGTGCTTATGAACTTTTTGAGAAAGATGGAAACAGAGCTATTATCATTGAAGAACTTGCTTCAGTAAGTTTTGAACATTGAAAACCCTTATTATAATTTATGAGACAACTATGGCTAATCTTCATCGTATTCTTGTTCTGAACGCTGTCTAGGAACTAGGACTTGGTCCTTCTATTCCAGTTCATGTTGTACTACAGGACTGGATAAGGCACACTGATGGGAAGCTAAGCTTTCTCGGGTTCGTCAAATTGTTACATGGCTTATCGAGCCGAAGTCTGGCAAAGGTTCAATAATTTCCTCCTGGACAAAGCTGAATTTCTCTGTCATTATAGATGTGTATGTCTAGAGCTCTCTTGCTAGTAAGCACAGTTGTTTACAGTGCAGTTTGATACAGAAATGTGTGTTATAGTGATTCTTTTGAAGGAGCTCAAACTGTGAAAAGAACTTGGTGTTCATAGGTTAAAGACAAATTGTAGAGTTTTCAGAGTTAGCTTTGCCTCAACGGGGGTGCTAATAATTTTATTTCATTTGTGAGTCTTTTATTTATTTATTTATTTCTATTTGCCTTCTCTCTATTTTCGGTGTATATGGTAATTTTCACATTCTCTGAGTTACATTCCTGCAGTGACCTGAGGAATCCGTAATTATTAAGATGTGAATTTTAATATACCTTGAAACGTGAAAAAAAAATCGTATGCATAAGTTCTATGCTGATAATGTGCCTGTTTGGGAGGGTGCCAAACCTTGGTTTTAAATCAAGGTTTGACTCAAAATCTAGATTTGGAGAAATTTTAAAACAAACAGTCATATTTGTTCAAACGGGCTTTTGGACTAAACTCTGGTTTAAAACCAAGGTTTCAGAAAAGATGGTCAGAGTAGCTTTTGGAACAGTAAACCACGTTTGAACTAACTAATTACTATATTACCCCTACTTTTTCTTACACCCTCTCTCCTATTTTTTCTTACACCCTCTCTCCTCTCTCTTACTTTTTCTCTATTTTCTTTCTTACACCCTCTCTCCTCTCTCCTCTTATCTCTTATCTCTTCTCATTTAATACTCATATCCTTTTTCGTAATTTACTAATAATAAAATCCCTTCTATAAATAACTATCCAAACACTCATTTATTCAAAACCATTTTTTTTTCATAATCTCTTCTCCAAAAGCCCTTTTCTATAATCTGTTCAAAAGCCCTTTTTTTTCATAAGCCCGTTTTTAAAATTCTATCCAAACGGGCCCAATGTAACTTTGAAGGAAAGTGAATAACTTAATATAACTCGAATATTTACAACAAAGAGGGGCAGTACCAAAAGTTATTAAAATACTATTTTAGCTTTTATTAAAAGAATTAATTATTTTTTTAGATAAATTAAAAAAATTAATTAATTATAATTTATTAGATATAGTTGAATATAAATTTAACTATCTCGAGTAATTGGTATGCGTATTTTTATGCATCAAAAGATGTTTCGCTGCTGGCCCTTCGAAGACATGTAGTGCGTGTTTGGAAATTAGAAAACCTTAATTTTAAATTAAAATTTAATTCAAAACCTAGGTTTAAAGAAATTTTAAAATAAACAGTTATATTTGTTCAAACGAACTTTTAGACTAAACTATAGTTTAAAATTAAAGTTTCAGATAAGCTGGTTAGAGCAGTTTATGATACAGTAAACCACGTATGAACTAATAAATTATTATATTACTCCTATTTTTTCTTACACAATCTCTCCTATTTTTTTACATCTCTCCTCTCTCCTACTTTTTCTCTATTTTTTTTCTTACACCCTCTCTCCGCTCTCTTCTTATCTCTTATCTCTCCTCATTTAATACTCATACCCTTTTTCATAATTTACTAATAATAAAACCCCTTCTATAAATAACTATCCAAATACTTATTTATTCAAAACTATTTTTTTTCATAATCTTTTCCCCAAAAGCCCTTTTCTATAAGCTGTTCAAAAGTTTTTTTTTTTTCATAAGCCCATTTTTAAAATCCTATCCAAACGAGCTCATAATCTAATAAAATTAGATACTGATAAGATTAATAAGACCTCTACACAAGGATGCTAAGCCTCCAAAGTTATGAAGAAGTTTACTCTGCCACGCAAAATAATTATCAAGTGTTGATGGAGCAAATCAAAATAATTCATCAATATTTAATATAAAATATTAAAAAAGAGAAAAATATCATTATTCACAAATTATATTTAACTAAAGCTTCATTGCAACATTAATGTACGAGAAATTTTACATTTATAGCATGGTTTCAAGAGTTGAGTTGGACCATTGGTCGGGACCGGCGCTCATATTTTTAACCCAGAAACGTTTAGCCATTTTAAACAGTTAATAGGCCAGGAACTGTATTTGGGCCATGAATTGGAATGGATTTTCAAGAACCAGACGGGTCTGGACGTGGAGGAAATGGAGCATGAATGGACTGCCGTCAAAACGCAGCATTTTGATCCTAGCACACCATCCGTTCGATTAGTTTCAGGGTCGAGATCATGCGACATCATTCTCATTCTTTTTAGTGCACCTTAACCGTTCAATCAAGACAATCTCATCCGTTGATCGTTCATGCTCTACCTACATACGCGGTCGCTGGAGCTTCCCCTTCACTCTTCGCTCTTGGTCCACTCCTCTGCCCCACTGCCTCCGCCGTCCGCAGCCACCATATTCAGATTCGTTAACCATGGAGTGATGCCATGACGAAGAAGCACAAGCTCGAAAGCCAAGAATGATTGTATTATAGTTCGGCTTTGTCATGCGCTTCATGAAGTCGTCTTCTTTCGACTTTGTCTGTTTTCCCAGATGGGTCTTCTGAAACCCCTTAATAGTCGTCCACTTTCATCCCTCTGTTCACCATCCGATGCCCAACTCGCATATAAAGCAACTGAATTCTCTATCTTCCCAGTTCACTCCCGAGGCAGCTTCTTATCTACTCTAAAAGTCCCAATTCGACCAGCCCACTATCCTGAAGTTCCTCGATTGGGCCCGAAGACACCATTTTTTTTCACGTTCCAATGCAAGTGTCTCGCCCTCCAAATGGGAGAACATATACGACATTAGTTGATGGGTTCTGCCAGCAGGGATTACTGAATGAAGCTTATAAGGTTGTGAGTGAAATGATTGTAAGTGAATTTTCACCTTCGATTATAACTTATAATGCACTTATCAATGGACACTGCATCTTGGGAAGGATAGAAGATGCAAAAGGAATCCTAAGGGATATGGTTGAGAAGAGGTTATCGCCTGATCCTTTGAGCTATAGTACTATTATATCTGGATTCTGCCAGAATCAAGAGTTGGAAAAGGCTTTCCAGATGAAGCTGGAGATGGTTGAGAACGGTATCTCACTGTTACATATTCGTCACTTATACAAGGTCTCTGTCAGCAAAGAAAACTGGTAGAAGCTTTTGATCTCTTTGAAGAGATGTTGCATGGTGGTCTCCCACCTGATGAATTTACTTATACTATGATAAATGCTTATTGTGTGGAAGGTGAATTGAGTGAGGCTCTTCATTTGCATAATGAAATGATACAGAAAGGTTTTCTTCCTGATGACGTCACCTATAGTGTGCTCATTAATGGACTTGATAAACAAACTATGACAAGAGAAGCCAAGAAGCTTCTTCTGAAGTTGTTGTATGACGAGTCTATACCTAATGATTTGACATATAATACTCTGATTGAAAACTGCATTAATTTTGGATTTAAGAGTGTGGTATCTGTTGTCAAAGGATTTTGCATGAAGGGATTGATGAATGAGACAGATCAAGTTTTTGAGAGAATGCTTCAGAATAATCATAAGCCTAATGGGGCAGTTTATAATGTTATAATACATGGACATTGTAAATGTGGAAATGTTCAGAAGGCAAATAATCTGTACCAGGATATGGTGCATTTAGGTTTTAATCCTCATACAGTGACTGTTGTGGCTCCCGAGAAAGCTCTCATTGGAAAGGGGATGGTTACTGAGATGTGTCAAGTTGTACAGAACACATTGAGGAGCTGTAAACTTACTTATGCTGAGCTGGCTAAAGTACTTGTTGAAATCAACTATAAAGAAGGAAACACGGATGCTGTTTTCAACGTACTAACTGAAATGGCCAGGGATAGTCTGCTACCTAATGGTGGACACTATTCACATCCTGCAACAAGTGCCTGATGTCTTTGATTCAATGCCTCAAAACTCTTACTTTGAAGTTGAAAGTTTGAGTCCTCTTGTTTTCTTTTCTTTTTCTGGAGCTCCGCTAAAGTTGCAGATTACCTCCTGGCCCAGCTAAATCAGCTTCCTTATATATATTTTTTTGTCACAAATTATTACATGAAATTTACTTCTGGGGGGATTAAGGGAGATGGCTTATTCCACTAGTTTCCTATATGACAATAGGCCATTATATATATTCTTTCATATTCCTTGTTTTAGCTTCAAAATACACATGTACTCTATATTTTGCAATGTTGCTGTATCCATTGCCAATGTCAGTCGCCTCAGCGTCTTAGGTGGCAATAAACTGGTGTTTTGTCACTAATCGTAAATAGTTATGGTTTTCTTTTGTACGTCCTCTTTACATATGTGTTTTAAGCTTGGCTTACAAACATGTCCACAGATATATTATGATTTTGACGAAATCAAGCCTGCGTTGTTTTTTTTTTTTTTTTAAGTTTGTGTTGCATTTGCAATGTAGACGAGATATGATTGTATCTTGTTTGTTGATAATATTTTGTGTCTAGTTGCTTGGATTTTATCTCTTCCAGTAATTCTGATTCTCTGTCGTATCTTCTGCTTTTCAGAACCAAGTCAGGCCCCCGGGTTTAGACAAAAACGCAGATTCTTTAGTCAAGAATTGCGAGGACAAGTACGAAAACCAAATTATTTAAAACGAAACATGCAAAATATGGATGCTTACAGTGACTCAAGGTATAGGAATATCCCGAGGGGAATAGCAAGAAGACCAAGTTGGCCAAGGCCATGGTCAATGCAAGCTGCTGCTGAATTGAACTCGAAGACCCTAAGAAATATGTGAGCACGTGGTACAAGACTGAGTTATGGAGTGATCGGTCAGACAGTTACAACACTCGATGGGAACGGTTGCCATGAAAGTCTTGAAGGTGGGAGTTCAATTTGATGATAATTTATAAAAGCAAGCAAAGTGCCTATTTTATTAGCTGACCATGATAAATTAGGGTAAAAAATCAATAAAATCATCTCGTCATTTATTTGTTAGTGAGATTTACGTGTTATATAGAATGATAAGAGACATGCAATAATTTGCTTTATAATTGCTGGTTATATAGATATATAGATCTGATTTATTTCATGGCGTTTGCGTGTGCCACCTTTCTACATCTCCAATCTCAATATACAAATGAATTTTCCTCATAAATTTCACTTTCGAGCAAGTTAAAACCATGTCAAATCATATGGCCTTCAACCTCCCTGCCCAACCAACAAAATCTTCTAACTTGCATCGATAGTTAGTAATCAACGTATCCTAGCAATATCCAATGAGACAGCAGCAATTCATTAAGCAGAGCTAGTCTGCTTTATAATTTTTTACTTTGGATGACATATGCAATATAAAAAACCAAAGAATCTGAGCTGATGCAACTTTGCTTAAACATACATTTTGTGTTACAACTTATATTTGCCTGAAATATTACAATCCTACGTCAGTACGTTCCTCCAATTCACGATTCGAAAGACAGCAACTACGATTGATCTCGTCCCAGATCGTCCCCTACTGCGTCATAATCACAAACTCAAATTATTTGAAACTAAAACACACTGTAAGCATTCTACAAAAGTTACATGCTTCATAGAAGATATTTGCGCATTAATGTTCTCGCATAAATTCATATACCCTCATCTTGAGGAAAGCCTTTGGTGCAAATCATCAGCTAGAGCTTGCCTCAAGCTTTCCCCAAAGAAATAAAATGACTTCTCGCTATCCAGCACCCTTGGTTGAGGCCCACTCTCATCAGGCTCCTTCCACAGCTCAGGCTCTGGTTCCCTGGCAATTTGACATAAATTATGCAACACACAGCATGCAACGATCGTTTGCGGTGCATGACTAAGACCAACATTCAAATCCTGAAGAATCTTCCACCTCCCTTTGAGCAATCCTATCGCCTCAGCCACCGCCGACCTTCCCTTCATAAGCATTCCATCGAACAGGTTCTGGGCAGGAGTGCCCATGCCATTAGGGGAAAAGGGTGTGAGCAAAAACGGCAGCAATGGATAACACCAGTCTCCAACAATGTAAGGACGAACAGGATGAGCCCTGACATTTATAACTTTATCCCACACGACGTCACCGGAGGTAAGACGATTGTACAGATAACTATCCCTGAAATGGGTGGCATCGTCCGTGCCGCCAGGAGCCTTAACACACACATCCCAGAAGATCTTCTTGTGATCAGCAACAACCTGAAGGAGAACTGAGGGATACCCATATCTGCATCTATAGCTTGCAGGGATTTTCTGGTCGTTAGGAAGGCTATGGAGCTTCACTGGGCTTGTATCAATCGCTCCACACATGTTCGGAAGTGAAGTGAGTTCTTCAAAAGCCTGAGTCGTTTCAACTAGCCGGCGACGACTAACCGGGATCTTGATGAATTCTGGGTAAAGTTTCGTCGCTAGAAGTCGAGTTACCATATTGGTGATCTTGGAGACTAAATAAGGCTCAAGGGAGTAGCGGGTAGCAACGGTTTTCGCAGACAAGCCATGTGTGAGACGAGAGAGGACCATAGCAACGGCGTAATCAGAAGGGAGCGAGAGATTGGAAATGGCGATATGGGGTTTGAGCTTGTCAACTACAGTAGTGAAAACGGGGTAGGAAAGCCCATAAAGCGAACGCCAGTGAGCGTCGCGAAGATGAGGTTCAAGAGACCAGATGTGTTCAGTAGAGAGAGCTCGGAAAGCCGAAACGGAGAAATCAGAGGCTGCAGCGGAGGAAGCAGGAGGAGTGGCGGTTGAGGTTGAGGTGGGTGAGGAAGGGGTAGGACGAGAGGAGGCGATGTAAGAGAGAACAGAAGCGATGGTAAAAAAGAGAAGAGGCGCGATGGAGGAGGAGTAGAGAAGAGATGTTGGTGAAGTGGCGGCGGAGGAAGCGGCGGCAGCGGAGGAGGCGGTGGCAGAGGCGGTGTTAGTGGCGGAGGAGAGGGTGTCAGAGAGGAGCGAAGTGGTGGGATCTAAGGAATTGTGGAGGTGAAGGAGATTTGAGAGCATAACCAAAAAAGATTGGTCCATTCTGTGTCGGCAGTCTTGAAACCTTTCTGGGAAAATTAGGGCTTGCTTACAGAGACGATGAGAATGGATTGTCGCTTTGTTCGATCCAAATAATCGATCTATTTATGACTGAAAAGGGTATCTGGACTTTCCGGAAGAGGTTGCTAACCGGGGGAAGATGATGACCGGAAAGCCTACACGCGTTCTCTCTCCTCTATTTCGCTGGAAGCTTTAGGACCGTCGGAGATTCCCAATTCCGCGCTGAACGTGGCTCATTTTAGCAGTGGCTCCGGCAGTGCAAGAATTCTTTTTTGGAATGAAGGGAAAAGCTGAAGCCCAAAATTAAGACAAAAATCGAACAATTGGGCCAACATGCTTGTAATCAAGCCCTTCTTTTAGGCTAGGGAGTTTTTTTTTTTAATTTATTTGTTCACTTACATATATTTAGTTTTTTGCCAGCATTTACCAAAAAATAAAAAAACTTTGCCAGCAGATTTATATATATTTATTTACTACTAACAAAAAACTCTATTAATCCGAAGCCAACTTATTTAAATTTTTTATATAAAAAAACTTCAAAAATACACCAAATAACGTAAAGTAGAAACTTATTGCTTTTAAAATTCTATATTTTTCCGTAAGTTTTTAAAATTCTATCTTTGTTTCAGTTAAATATGAATATTATGGCCTAAAAATATATATTAGAATATGTGGATTTTTTTACATGTTATTTATCATATAACTAAATCTTGTTATTATTAATACTTTATTCTGATTTTTTTTATATTTGAATTTTGAAATTTACCTACTCTAATTCAATTTAGAAATCGGGCCAAAAAAATTTCAACTTTCTATCCGCGTAGCAGAGCGAACCCTGTGACGAGAAGGAACACACTACCCGGAGCGTCAATCCCTCAGCAATTCAGCCTGCTCCGGTCCCGTCCTCCAGCGGCGACGAGAATTATGCCCTTCGCAACTTCTCTCCGATTCAAAATTTAAAGCCTACGTGAGACAAATTAACCAAATCCGACTGCCTCCGCTTCATAAATCTTGTCAACCTCTTACTCTCCTCTCCGACTATCCGATTTGCAGCCCTAATTTGCACAATGACTGAGGTAAACTGCTTAATGAATGCAACTTTTATAATTACTTTGATTTTCTTTCTTATCTCTTCATTTTTTTTATTAGTTTTCCTCCCTTTATGGTTACATAAACTGTTCAGCTACTAAGTTTTTAAACTTTTGTACGGCATGCTAAGTTGTCATAGCTAGTTCAGTCATTAAGATTTTATGGCCATAAACTAATTTTCAAACTAGTTAGCAAACGATAATATGTATCTACATATCCCCGATTATAAAAAATCTTGGGGTAGGATTTATTACGATAGCGCACTTATGTAGGCGTATCATCTTGTTTGTTTCTGACATGCCGAAGTTAGATTTGTTTGTCATAGGTTGTTTTGTTCATTAATCCTTTCCTGTTTTCAGTATTGGGTCAGCCAGGGCAATAAATGGTGTGACTTCTGCAAGATCTACATATCGAATAATCCAGCTAGTATTAGAAATCATGAACTCGGTCAACGTCATAAAGATAATGTTGCTAAGAGGCTCGCTACTATGAGAAAAGAGAGTGCTGCTAAGGAGAAAGAACAAAAAGAAACAACCCGTGCTCTGGAGCAAATTGAAGCGGTAAGAGTCTAGGAGTTTTACACTTCATTTTACAGCATTGGGGTTTCTTGTTCATTGTATAAAAATAAATAAATGAATGAATGAAACTTCTTATGACTTGCAATGTATAGAAGCAAGAAAATTATTAGTGTAGATGCACACATTTTCAGATATGTCACTTGTCAATATGCTCAAGTCTTCATATTTTTATTGCAGAAAGCACAGCGTAGCTATCAAAAGGATGTAGCGAAGTTTGAGACAGCCAGAGAATCACATGCACCAGATGTCCAAGGGGATGGTCAAGGTATTCATTCATCCTCAAAGATGTTATAATGATATGATTAATTTGCATGGTCTGAAGCAAGTTGTCATGTGAACACTTCTTATCTAGACTTCATACTTTTGGAAAGCACTCATTGTGTTGACTCTGTTAATCTAGCCATATTTTTTTAACTTAATCTATTTTTTCTTTAATTCTATACAACTTGAAAAGGCAATTCTATCTTGCTGGTCTTTTTTGGCGTTTGTTAATACTGTAATCATAGGGGAGAAATGGCTTGGGGGGAAGATGACTGTATCTTCACTCAATGAAAAGATTTCCTTGGATTTTAATCAATTGGATATGCCAAAATCAACTTATAGTTTGAAGCCTAGTTGTCAACAAACTGCTATGAAGAAACACTGGTGTCATTGTATCTTGTATGACTTGTTTGTAGTTGTTTGAGATATTTTACCAAGCTAATCTATCGAGCATATTTGACCCTCGGCGAATGTGTCATTCTCTTAGTGGTTTATAGATAGCTCTTACCTTGGTTATGGAATAACTGAAACTGATTGTTGCTGGCCAATTTTACAGAATGGGAGTTCGACAGCAGTTCAGGCTATTATTACCATCAGACAAATGGTTTCTGTTATGATCCAAAGTCAGGATTCTACTATTCTGATGCCATAGGTACGGGGTTGTCGTTCCATGTGTTCTGTGTTTGGTTTTGTCATTTTTCACAAAGTGATTCATGTGTGATAATATCATAACTGTATTGATGAACGGATATTTACTTAGAGAAATTGCTGCAGGCAAGTGGGTGACTCAGGAAGAGGCTTATGCTTCACCTGACTTTTCTTCTAATGCTGGGCATAAGGGACCCACTGTTAAGAAACCAACGTTAGCTTCACAATCCAGATTAGTCGAAGATGAAGGCGCAAATAAGTCTCAAAGTGGACCTACACCTGGACCAGTAGTGTCAACTTCTTTGAACCCGATGAGATCTACGAAAGCAGCCCCTTCATCTCTTGCCGTGGGAAAGAGAAAGAGAGCGCCAAATGCAAAAGCCAAGGTTATGTCCGAGGAAGAAAAAGCTGCTCTCAAGGCAAGAGAGGCCGCAAGGAAAAGAGTTGGAGAGAGGGAAAAACCCATGCTTGGGCTCTACAGCAAGCCTTATTGACCATGGAGAATACTCCGAGCCGTTGGATTTTGATGTTTATAATTTTCACATACAAGTTCAACTGGACTTTTCTTATGAATCACAATCACAAGTGAGCAAATCACCAATAGCAAGTACAAGTTTTGACGAGGTAGAGCACTATGATTCATGGTTGAGGTTTGAAGCTCTATCTGCCCGAGAATGTCTCATTTGTTTCTTTTAACTTGGGCTGTAATCAATGAGGATGCTTTTGATTCCTTGTGCTTGTCCCGTGGCTGCACCCTTTAACGTAGACTAAAGTGTAACGTATGATTCATTCTTTAGCAGTACATTTCAGATTTTCAGTTCTAGAGTGAGGAAAGCCTTGTTATAGGGACTGTTAAAATAGATACGATCGTGATGCATTGTCTCAGTAAATCAATTCACGATTAAAATGAATGTTCTCCACAAAAGCAATGACATGATATCTTAGTGACCTTTTTAAAAAAAATATCAAAACAGGAAGCCCATAATGTGAAGCCTTACATGGGATCATATAATCGTCGACCATCTTGAAGCCGCAAGAAAATGGATTGTCGTAGGAACAAAATTTAATTGATTATATTAACAAGGGTTATTTTAATTTTTTTATAAAGTAACAAGTTAATATTTAAATTTTTATTAAGAGATATATTTATATTTAATGTTTCAGTAATTCAAGTAAGATTATTTTCAAAAGAAAGATACACCAATGCTTATTAATGTTCCAACAGCTGGCACGTAGAGCTTAGATTAATGAGATGACTCTAGTAAAGGGCAACGCCTTCAATTACCAAACTCAGTTTTGTAGATAACATTCGAATGGAAAATGTGAGAAATGAATAAACTTCTTGTCGGTTCCGATACGTAATGGAAGTCCATTGGTTTCTTTTAGGAAAAAGAAGAAAGAATGGGGGAGAATAACAAAAGAAGATGAAGGGCACGTTGTTTAGTTTTGAGTGTGTGAACAGAAGACCGAGGGGAGTCCTGCGCGGATCGTAATGACCGAGTCGTCCTTCAATTAAAAAGGTCAACCATTTCGGCTGACAATGCTGACTTTTCTTGGTCATGTCACGTGTCCCATATCCCTCTACTAAATATTTGATTATACATAAACTTACCCAATTTCCTCTTTACGTAGTATAATAATTATAGAGGAATCTAACTATAACAAATAAACTGTTTTCTTTTTCAAAAAAGCATATATATAATTATTTGCATTTCTATTTTTAAAATGTCATGCCAAACTATAATAAATATATATTTTTGAAATAATAGTATAAAAACATAATATTTACTAATAATTACTTCTCCCCTCCACAAAATCAGTCTCGTTAACCACCTCACTTGAACTAGAGAAATTAATGGAATATATAAATAATTTATAATATTTTTCAAATATGTCATCCTTAATAAGAATCGATACTGCATACATTAAATTAATTATAGTAAACTAATTACTTATAAAGTTTAATTCTATAAATGTTGCAATACAAGAAAAGATATTAAATGTTCTGAATATTATTAAACTTAAGCTATATTTTATATCAAACCAATTTAAAACAAAAGACTTATATTTTAGATCGAGTGAGTATATTATTTTAAATCAAGTAATATATGTACCATGTTTCCGTGAGGAAAGTCGGGATATTAGTTTTTATTTTGATTAGAATTTTAACAATGAATTCACAATAATATCCATTTAAGTTTAGTACTTAAAATTAGAAAACATACTAACATGTAGTCAATACCATTCTTTTTTTATATTCTTAGTTAAAGTGGGCGTTTTGAAAAAAGAAAAATACTTGGCTTTTTGAAGCAGGTGTTCCTAATGCAACCCACTCTGCCCACAGATAACACGATCAGGTGACAGGCAAAATCCTTGCTAAGTAAACAGTCAAATAATGCGTGCGTATTTACAAGTTTATTTTGAGAACTAAGTAGTAAGAATAACAAAGTTGGAGAGCACATGTTCCTTGTTAATCTCTCAACTTGACAGAAGATTAATTAATTAATAAATTAATTAATTAATCGAGCAGGCCCATTAAGTGGTGCGTTGGTCTTTATCCTCTGTCTGAAAGGTGGACACGTCCCCATAATTATCACTTATTTTTATCCGCCTCTACTTTCTTTTTTACCCATTCAATTGAATCTCCAACTTCCAAACCCCACCCATTCAGACGCTGAGTATAATAATACTACCTCTAATATTTATTATTACATATTTTTAACTAATTCCTAAAAAGATGGTTAAAAATGTTAAAGTTATTTTAAAATGTAAGATATTTTTAAGATTATATTAAACCCCATCATTATCCTTTATTCAATAGGGACATATATAAAATAATTAATATTTATTAAAACTAAATAAGTGACTTATAAAAAGAATCCAGAATACTGGTTAGTTGGTACGCTATAATAAGGGCAAGAGGGAATATTTATTAATATATGATTTAATTATATAATTTATCTTAATTTTAAATATAAGATATATTTTTTATATTTATTAATATTTTTTTTAAATTATTTAAATTGATCTTTTTTTAATAATAATTAAATAACAGAGGAGTGAGGGAATTAAAGAAAAAATGTGACATATTAATTATTTTTTATTTAATTAAATAAATTTTATATTAACAATTAATAGATAATAAATATAACTAATTGATCAACATCCAAAAGTGTGTGTGTGTAGGTCTGTGTAGCCATTTCGTACGTTCACAACAGCTTAAAGGACATTTAGCCACCTCGGTATAATACTTTCCCATAAGCGGTTATGATTGTGAAAGGAAGTATATGCTATTAAATTATTAGACACATGGTTCTCTGTGGGTATAATTAACCATAAACGTTGTTATTCAATTAATAAGGTACTACTCAATTAACAAAGACTAGTTTTTAAAGTATGATTAATAATTTCTATATCTTTTAAAGAGTGGAGGGTAAAATAATTTAATTATAAAAGTTTTAAAAGATATGATATGTGTGTCTGAATAAATTTTTAAAAAATTATTTATAAAAAAAGAATTTTTTAGTACCTTTTAAAAATAGTTTTTTTAAAAAAATTATAAAAAAATATTTTTAAATAAATAAATATTTAAATAGTTATTATTAAAAAGACGTTTGTAATTAAAAAATTATTAAAAAAATATAATTTTATTAAAAGTATGAGAGAGAGAGAAAAATGAAAAAGAGATAAAAGGGAGGAGAGAGGGTGGAGAAGATAAAAGAGGGAAGAAAGATAGTATAAAAGATATAAGAGGGAGGAGAGAGGAGAGATAGTTGAAAAGATAGAAGATAAGAGAGAGATAGTGAAAAAGATAGAAAATAGATAGTGTAAAAAAATAATGATAAAATAGTAATTGAATAGTTTATAAATTATTTTATTGTTACAAATGCTACTTTCACCAACTTATTTAAAATTATAATTTTAAACTATAGTTTGATTCAGAAATCTTTTTAAATAAATATAAATATTTATTTTTAAAAAAATTAAATTAATATTTAGGTTAAAAATTCTTTTAAAATATAGGTTTTTTATATTTTCATACTGGCACTATACAACCCCTTATATTTTAGATTAAAAAAATATTTATTTATTATATAAAAGTTTGATGGTAATTTTTTTGAGAGCTAAAAATTATTAGAATAAATTTTATTTTTTGATTAAAATATTTTTTACATCTATAAGTTAATTTAAAGTCAAAATATTATATTTATTTAAAAAATTTAATCATCAATCAATTATATAATTTTGTTGGTTATTATAATAAAATTTTAATTGGTAGAAAAGAAAGGCCATTGAGGGCAAATAGTATGATGGTGGCTAATACTATGTTGTACGACATACAATGAATGAATAAAGGGGAAAAAAATAGAGTAGCATGACATGACTGCACTAGTGTGCGTGTAGGCACATTTTGATGATTATATCTATGTGGTCTTATATTTCCTTACTTTTCATTACCACATTCCCCATACCTTTTTTCTAAAGGATCATGACCACGTGCACACCACCGACCTTCCCCCGTAAAAATCAATTATTTTTAGTTTACAGAAAGTGCACGAACATTATTTTTCTCAAGAAAATCAAAACATTCACAAATCTAAAATCAAATAATATGAAATCTATAACACGCACACCATTATTCTTAAGTTATGGAGTATACAAGTTCACCAAACCAATCAGTTTGGGTTATCCCAATGAAAATCTAACCAAGACAATAATACTCACACAAAAAATCTCCAAAGAATCAAACCTCTTTAAGCAATGAAAAAACTCTTTAATTAGTACTAATTAAAGAATTATGATGAGCAAGCAGTGAAGCTCTAATTAAGAAATTAAGAAGAGGAAGGATGCATTAATTAGGGTGCAGGGGTCACTAAGAAGAGCCTAAAGGGGGAGGAGGGAGGAGTGGGTCATAAATACAGCAGGCAAAATGCTAGTTTATCGATCAAAGCAATTGCCAATTGTGTCTCATCATTGACGTGATCTTTTTAATTTTTTTTTTAAAAAAATTATTTTCAAGAGGGAATACAAAACCCCCACCCCCAAAAACAATTCATTGGCTTTCCTTTAATTGAGGGATAATCTACATTTTATTATTTTTTTTTATAAAAATGTGATCAACAGTGAATAAATGCATGCAATAAATGTCAATCCTGATATTTTGGGGTTATGTTTTACTCTTTTTATATCTATTATAAAACACTTTTAACTCTAATTCATATAAATTAAAGGATAATAATTAATTCATTAAATTTGTTCTATTTTGATAAAAATATTAACTCTATCCTTACTAACTAGGTTGTAAATAAGAAAGAGAAATATAAGAAAATATATTTGAGCACTAATTATAAAAATAAAATAAAATAATAAATATTAATAATTTTTATTTTAGATTATTTTTTTAAAAAAAATACTATATAATAAGAATAAGAGGAAGTATAAGATAACTTATATATGAGATCATGTGAATGTACATCTTTTTAAAAAATATTATCGTTTTGGGGTTAACCCGACTTAATTGACCTTTAGAAAAACATACCCCCTTATTAACATATTATGACGGGAAAATAACTGAGATTAACTTAATTGACATTTTGAAGCTCTTATTTTGAGTGGCCTACATATTGGAAAGCATGTGGGGAAGAGAAGAGAGGAAAGAGCACATGCTTAGTGCCTTAAAGACTTCTGATTTCCGTTGGAGTGTCAACTGCTATCATTACTCATTGACAAATTATCCTTCCTCTGTTTGATCACTAGAAAATACTTTAATATATTTATAACGTTTAAAAAAAATTATAATATAATATAAAAATAAAAAAAGTCATATTTATATTTTTTACTATATAAATAGTATTTTTATAACTAAAAGTTTCTAACTTTACATGGGAGGTTAGAGGTGTTTCTATACCCCAAGTAGCTAAAACGGCACAAGTGGACGATTGTATGAGTGATGAGTGTGTGTGAATCTCCTTTACCATTAGAATTTTTTAAAAAAAAATTGTTAAAATAAAAAAATTAGTATTTTTGTAATTTAAATAATAATTTAAACTCCATATTATTCGGCTTTTCTTCCTTTAAATTTTACAGTGTTGGTGTGTCTTATGCAACCACAATCTTTAACATCATCTGCATCATTATTCCAAAGCCTAATCATTATAACATAAAAGTTGCCACCTTTCCTTTGCTCTTTGCTCTCTTGCTTTTATTGGGTATGATTAGAACTATAGTTTTTAAAAAAATTAAATATTAATTTATTTTTTTAAATAATTATATTTATCTAAAAAAATTAAATTAATTTAAAAATATAATTTTAGATAGATTATTCTAAATAACTTTTAAAATATAAAAAATATTTATAAATTATTTAATTATTATTTTACTTCTATCTTTATCCCACGCCCTCTCCTATTCTCTCTCCTCTTTCTCTATTATATATTCTTTCTACAGTCACCTCCCTCTCATCTTTGTCGAGCTCAGGTCTTCGCTAATCAAAGTCTGTTGTCCTTATCATCATCATCGTCATCGTCATCGTCGCCATATGTGCTCCCCGTCTCCTAGTCGTCTCTATTCTTCATTGTAGATCCGCTATCGTCACTGCTTGTGGAGGTTCAGGAGACTCTTCTATGGCCACTGGAGGTCTGGACATGATGGGGGTTCATCATCATGGAGCAAAGGCAGAAATATTGGGGTGAAAAGTGATGACAGAAGCGTAAGGAGAAAAGGAAAAATAAAATATTTTTTTTATATAAAAATCATATATTTTATAAAAATTTAATAATAATAAAAGTTTTTTTAATAATAATTATTTAAATATTTATTTATAATTATTTTTTTTATATTTTTTTATAAATCAATTTTTAAAAAGTTATCAAAAAAAAAGTCTATAATCTTTTTTTCAAGAAGTCTATGGCCGATTCATTTGTTTGTTTTCATTCAAATTCTATCTTCGATTCTGTCACCTAACCTGGTTCTCCTCCTCCCTCCTTTTCTCGTCCCCTTCATTAGCTGTAATCTATATTCCATGTAGGGTTTACTTTTGATTTGATGTTTCAAATACTTACTTGAACTAAATAAAATATTCATTATTTGTAATATAAAGATTAATTAATTAATTAAATTAAAAAATTAATTAATATAAAATATTTTTTAATATTATGATAATTTTTGTTAATTTTTTATTTTTTTATTATTGTTGAATGAGTATAATAAAAATATTTTTATTATACACTATTTATAACTCATTCTCATATTAAAAAATATAATAATTAAATTAATTGATAGAATTTTTTAAAATTACTTTTATTTAAAAATTTATAAGTCATTCTCAGATCTTTCTCCTCCTCTTCTCTTCTTTTCCTAGTGGGATTAAATCAATTTTTTTCATTCATGTCGTGGAAGGTTACTGAAGCTCGAAACCATCAGCCAGCATATTATTTGTCTTTGTGGGTATTTGTTTGCGTTTGTAAAATCTTATTAAATGGTTAGGTTTTGATTTTCAATCCTTCTCTATAGAGTAAATTCGGTTGAAAAAGATCTGACCTTTTTCCTCATTTGCACAAAGAGATATTAATTTCTGCTAATCCATAAGTCTTCCCGAATATATATTTCAAAATTTCATAACTATTTCCAAAATTTAGATAATCGCAGAGTTGAGATATGATTTTTTCACATGCTAATAAAAGTGATAACAAGCACATTATCTCATGGAAAAATTATACAGTGTGATTTTTCAACCAGAAAATGAAGGTTTTTGTCGGAGAAGAAAGGTCCAACCAGAAATGTGGATGATCATGAACGTGCGAAAGATCCAATTCCTCTGGAGATGCCATGCATTCCTGGATTAAAGCCCAAGCAGCCCAGCAATCCCCGCTTGTAAGGCAAGAACGTCTTCTTCTTCATCTCTTCTGCAGCTGCTCTGTTCACCGTGTAATGCAATTCGTGGGCCGAAACCGACGCCCCTCTCCTCCGCGACGTTGATCCCGTGCCCGACCCCTCCGACGACCGGAAACTACTTGAGTTCCTCGCGTCCTCTTCGCCAGCTGCCTTCTTCGACAGAATCGTGTACTTTCTCAGAGGGTCTTTATCCGTCGCTCTCCCCTCCGAGGCACTCCGGAACAGTAGAAAATCCTTCAGCCTCCATTTTCTGTAACCTTTAGTGAACGAGATTGATGATAATAACGAGGAAGTAGGCGTGGAGGGCTTTGAGTAGCTTGTCGAAGAAGGAACTCCTTTGCCTGTTTGTGAAAAGTCCTCAGAGACAGAGTCGCTCATAATATCAGAGACCCTCAGAGGAGACAACGATCTGCTTCCTTTACGACCAGAACTCGTCCTACAAGTTCTTTCTCTTCCTCTGTTTTTCTGATTTTCTCGCCATCCTTCGCTCTTACGGGCTTCTTCCATGGCAGCTGCGAAGGGATCGAAATCCCTTTTCTGATGGCGAGGGGAAAACGCCTCTTGAACGATTCTCTTTCCCTGAGAGATTCTAGACCTCGGAGATGATAGATTCGAGTTCGACGCCGGAGAGCTGTTCCCGTCGCCGGAATGTAACCTCGGAGGCGGCTTCAACGGCCGGATTTTGCCACCATCAAAGAGCTGATCTGCGGTTAAAGGAGTTCTGTCCAAGTGGCCAATGAAATTAAATTCAAAATCATCGTTCGCCATCCCATCGTTGTCCTGTCCTGTGCTGTTGCCGGTGGGTTCGGATTTGGGAACGCCGGGCTTTTCTTCCCAGAGGAAAGGGACGGAGGAAGAGGAAGAAGCATAGGAGTGTCTGGGCAAGTTATCGTCGTTGATGAAGAAAGGGGAAGGGGAGCGAGTGGGACTGGTGGGGGCACTGAAGAAGAAGTTGCCGAAACGTTGAGGGCTGGAAGGAGCAGTGATGTAAGGGGAGGAGCAGTTACTGTCGAAGTTGTCCGGCGCCAGAGATGGCACCACCACTTCAACTTCCATGGCTGAACGGAACAGAGAGTGTCGGTTAGAATGTGAAAACAGGGAATAAATAGAGAAGAGAGAGAAAGAGGGGGGAGGAAGGAGACAGGAAGCCGCCTTTGCGAGACTGAGCCCAACCGTGATGTGTTATTTTCGCTGACATTAATTATTGGTGTCTCATGGCCTTTTTCTTTCTGGTTAATACTACTCTCTCATCCTCCTTATAAAAAATGGTACATGCGAGTATAATTTCATTTTTAATTATAAAAAATAATTAAATTTCATTATTTAAAGTTGTGATTATTATTTTTTCTTTAGGTTCTTATCAAAGGGGAGAAGAATATTCCTTCATTAATATATCAACCATTTTGGTCAATCTTCTTAGGAAGTGTTGCTATGGGAACAAATTTTTGTCAACACATTTAAAATTTCTAATTTAAATAGTTTTAGCATTTTTTAGGTTTGGCATCTGTATTGATTCTTAACAACTTGGTGATTTGAAAGTTTTTTTTATTTTTTTTAAAAAAATCATTTTCTTTTCTGCATGCCTTGAATAAAAAATCACTTAAACCTTAAATATGCATAATTCAGTCACGTTAATAATTTATTTTGGCTAGATTGGACTATCTATGATGAGCTCGAGTTGATGTTTTTATTTAATGCCCACAAGCATCGCGTGTTTGAGTTTTGATTATATATACATATCATCTTTATTAATTTGTAACTCTCCAATTAATAACTTTGTGAATTAATCACTTACAATATGGAAGCTAAAGCGTGTTTAATCCATCCAAGCAACCATTAATTAATTATTCTAATGTTATCATGAAATGGGTGGGGGCACGTACATGCAGGACGAATTGGGCACCTGGATTGAAGGTCCCAAAACAAACAAGTTAAGGAATACGTCTATTTATTGAGGTATTGTGACATGACATTGATGTTAGATGGCGCTGGTTTGTTTTTTGATCCCTTTATATTTATAATTAGAGAGAATTGTACTGAAATTAAATATAATTAATTATAAGTTATATAAAATCACCAAACATGAATAGTTTTAAAGGATTTAGGAGTAATTTTTTAAATTATAAAATAATATAATTGTTATTATTATAATAAAATATAGATCATATTATCTATAAAAGGAGCTTGTTTCATTATAATAGGAATAATTATGTTATTTTATAATTTAAAAAATTATTCATATATCCCTTATAATTAATTATTTGATAATTTTATATAACTCTTTTATGATTAATTGTCTTCCACAATACTGAAGTGCAATCCTCTCTTATAATTACGCCCCTTTTTATTGGCCTGAATTAATGCGGTAAATCAGAAAATAATTGAACAGAAAAGTAAACAGTGTAAAGTGGAAAGGTCAAAAAGAAAATTAAGTAACGCACTTGTACCATATATATTATTAAGTGCGTGCCCTCCTATAAGCAAGCATCATAAAACAATAATAATAACTATTATTGAAATTTGTCATTCTTGTAACTATTTCAAACTATTGTTCAGTAATTACAAAATCATGAAAACAGGTAGATTGTTTTAGCTCAATGTCCAGCTGGCACACTGTGATTGGCAAATATTCCTTAACAAATAGAAAAATCACCAAAACAGGTATCATGGATCATTATTTTTTGGTATTACTCACTCAATTTTTTAAAATTTTATCTCGTCTATATTAAATCTTACCCGCATCACATATCTAATTATAGTGGATGACTTCTCCAACAGATATTTTTTACATATGTCAATATTCAAACTCAATACCTCACTTAAATAATATTAAATTATTTATTACTCAGATCAACCTCCTATAATATATCATGCATCATTATATTAGTTGGCATAAATCTTTATGTGAGTACATGATTATGTGAATAGAAAAATTTTGTTCTAATAAAATTCAAAAGTCATCAATAAAATTTAAATAAGTATCTCTTTCTTTTTCATCTAAGTTAGTTTTTCCTATTCATGGGAATTTAGTTCAATTATTGTTTCTAAGCTATTTGCCTTATAATAAGTTCACTGTTGATTTATATTCATATATGGGATTTGAGTGCCAACAGACCCGTGGCACAGCCTCCTCTCACTTTTAGTAATACGTGTGAATGTATATTTATGTGTCTAATATATATATATATAGATATATATTATTTATAGTATATTTTAATCTTTAGATAATATTATTTTATTATAATTCCAGTTATAATATTTGAAGAGACATTCTAATTCTTCTATATGCTTAAGTTTATATTTGAGGATAATAGATATTTTGTCTTAATTGATATTAGTATCGTTTAAAAATAAAAAAAATTTCATCCTATATTTATATTGTAAGTAGGTGAGTTTATTTTTTTTTTTAAATTTGTATACTAAATATATATCTATATATAAATATGATTTAATTTAACCTTTATAAAAAAATATATATGGGATTTGGGAAAGGAACATGGTGGGAGCTGAGGAATAAATGGAGGGACTGTGAGAGAATAGAATTTTTCAACGCGGGTGACACAGAAATTTGGACCTTTTTGCAAAAAAGCAAGATAGGGAAACGGAGGGCCCTGTTTTGCGATTGCATTGTCCTCCTCGATTCTTTGACTTCCTGCCATTGCTCACTGCGCCAGACCATACTGATAGATAGGATATAGATGTATATGTCAAAATAATTACGAAAAATATACTATATTTCTAAAAAATTTATCGTCTAAAATTATATAAAAATTTATGTTTTGAAGTCAGTCAAGTCATCTTCAACTTCAAGTAATACAATTTTTGTTCTAAATAGTATATAATATATTTTAAATTATATATAAATATTTTTTATTTTATAAATAATTAAAAATAAATCATACATAATGAAATAAAAGTTATATTTATTAAAAATAGTCTTTAAATAATTTTTAAGTATATTTTAGTAATTAATTTTTTACAGTTATTTTTTGAAAATATATTATTCTTTCAATCTTAAATATTTTAATTCTAAATATAAAAATTAGATTATTTATTTATAGAGATTAAAAAATCAATTAAATTAAACAAAAAAAATATCAATGGAAGGATAATATCATCATTTTTGTTGAAAATGATACGGAAGCGGACGATTGACTCATTCTAAACTATAAAAAGATTGAATAAAATATTAAAACTTCTTTGATCACATGAATTTCCAGAATTTAAACGAAATCGAATTACAATATTTTTCGTCCTTGTACCAAAAAAAATCTAATCACTATTTATTTCTCTCATCTCACCCTTTTTTTTAACCAAAAGCATTTATTCTAGGCGTTCAACAGCACTTAATATCCAAATATCTCATACAACGTAAAACCCACATTACAATATAAAAGCAGATGAACTACTGTATAATGTGAAATATGATACAAGAGTTTAGTGACTAAAAAGCTCACTTGTTTTGGATGACCCGATAGTAACATTTTTACTATAATAAAATTATAATTACAACACTTAAACATGTTATCAACTCTTTGGGCATGCAAAAAATGAATAACAAACTCATTTCGTATTTCCACTCTTCTTTCATTCTTCAGTAAGCATCATGCAAACGAGGGCAAACATATGAAAGATTTGAGTATCTAAAATAATCCCATCCGTCTACAAAAAAAAAAAAAAAACTAGTGCAGTACCCATGTTCCAATCTCATCACATATACTCAAGGGTCAAGAAGAAATGATCTCCTTGCCATATGATATGTGTCAGACACACTGCAAAATTTTAAACATAGTAATACAGTCTAAAGAACCTCTCGAATAGCAATACAATCCAAATATAAAACTCACCAAGCTACAAATTTGCTTGAAGAGCAATAAATATCAGTCACTTCAATTTGTTTTTTTCAAGCTTTGATGGGATCGGTATTTTGCAGTTGTAACCCCTATCAGGATGCCCCTTGAACTGCAGCAGCAACGTTCATACTGATATCTTGGTTTTGTCGCATGGCAGACCCCTGGCTTCCATAGTGACCTCCATTGGAATCTGTTCTCCACTGTGAGATCCATGAAATCCAAGGAGTTAAATCCAGATGATGAAAAAAGCATTTCAATGAAGGAATTGTAACAGTCTTGCCCACATATTACTCCTTGAAGCAAGCAACCAATTTGATATTTATAGTTAGAAACTGAAAATTCTATAAAATATAAATGCATACAGATAGAAGCAGCAAAGTAGGAGAATGGTAAGCTGCCATGACTGGGTATCAAAAAATTAAATAAAACAGCTTTTAGGGAAAAACTAAGTTCAGCATCTCACATGCTTATTTCCAGGACTGCGACCCCAAGAAAGACGTACGGTCTGCTTCCCAATTACTGTCCCGTTCAATGCTTGAAGTGCTTCCTCAGCATTCTTTCTATTAAAGAGATACCAGAAGGAATAGTATTCACCATAGAGAAGTCAAAACAATAATACTAATGAAGGCGGCTGTGGGTAAAATGGTACGTTATGCAGTGATCATCAATGCTATTAGACTAAAAATATTGGTACCTGTCAGAAAATTGAACAAAACCACAACCTTTACCCACAGGTATTTTGACCGAGACAACCTCACCAAATTGCAAAAATGGTTGTCTGAGATCATCATCTCTAACATCAGAATCAAGGCCCCCAACAAAAATCTGTAAGATAGATGGGTTACTATTGTATACTGAGAACAAGATGGTCAACAACTACACAGAAAAGCAGACTCACAGTTGTGTTAATTGAGTCCCCTTCAGGCTGGTAACCTTGTGTGGTAGCACCATTAGATGAATGTCCATTAGCTAATACTACAGCTGATGAAAGAATATAAAATCAGATATTGAAATTCCAATTAGATGAATGGTGTATGATATACTGCATTACTGTCATTTCTTTGAGAGCTTACCCATAAACAACATGCTCAACAATTCAATTATTTTACAATGGGCAATAATCGAGGTCACAACATTTTTCATTATTTTGAAAAATAATTGTTAAGAGAAAGCAATACATCAAGAAGACAAGCAATCCTCTGAAAATTTTGGCAAAGACCAAAAGAACTATCTCCAAATATATCAAGGAATCAACTTTTAGGAAAACAAAAATGACTGAATCCATAAGGTGCTCCCGCTCCATTTTTCCCCATGAAAACACAATTTGCTGTGAAACCTAATGGGACGCCAAGACGATATTTCTTTCCCTAGTAAGATTTGCTGAAAGTAACCTATGACTAAAAAAGAAAAGAAAAACTCATCATACTCTAACTATATGAGTTAAAAGCCTGCAAACACATTACTTGTCCAAGGACCTCCAGCTCCTTATTTGTGTTGATCCCTTAAAAAGTATCTATGACTTCTGCACACACCAAATGCCCATTTATGATTCTAAAAAGTATTCCTCATCGGTCAAGTTACAATTGAATGCAAGATGGCTAGTTTGTCTCTGAGCTATAAAGAACACATCATGCAGACATCCAGTGACATTGTTTTATTGGTCCAGAAGTTCAGAGCAAATCATAAGTTTTGCAGGCATACTTATCCACTGAAATTATAAGACTTTCTTAACAATGAAAATACACCAAAAAATAGGAGTTAATTATGATTTGAACTTTGGTCTGCATCTCAGGAGACATGGTAAGTTAGTGACACATTTAATTCCAGAATTTACATGTAGCCATGCAAGAGCACAGAAAAGAATCTATAATAAAGAGTTATTGGACTAAAAAGGCACTTATAACCAAAATAACCCCAATTAAGCAGAGGTCAATGGAGTCTTTGAGTCATCAAATGTTATAAAAAACAGAGTAATATTGATTCAAAAGATCCAGCTATAATAAATGTTAGCATATAACAGTTTGGATAATAGCAAAAGGAAATTACAAAAACACAATAACCCTTTGTGTTATCAGTATTTGTACTTTTCATCATTTTGATTAATTCACTACTAAAACCCGCTTCAAACTTTGCGACATATTTTAAAATGAGGAAATGGGCCAAATTGATAACAGTGCAGAACCAACACATTTTGTCACAAGTGACACCACAGAAGTAACAATCTGACCAGATACAGTATTCAATAGTATTACCTATTAAACGTACTTTTCAAGACATACAAATAATATAAGAAGTGCTTATTAACAAACCTTGGGAAGAATATTGTTGTTGATACCCATGGAACTTCTTTGGGGTTGCAACACCTATACGCATAGGCCGATTTGAACAATAGCATCCATTCATTTCAGTCATGGCCCTAGTCCTCTCAGTTTCATCACCAAACCTTACAAAACCATAACCTTTTGAACGGCCAGTATTTGGATCAATGACGACCTTTGCTCCCTTTACAGATGTATATCTGCTAGCAAAGGTTTCGTGCAGCATAGCATCACTAACATCTATAGCCAGGTCCCCAACAAATATAGACAGATCAGAAGAACTAGCATCAGATCTCCTATCACCCGCGCTGAAAGTAGCCCAATTTAGACGGAAGGGCTGATCGGTATTTGGCATCATAGTACCATTGTAGCTGTTCAAAACTTTCTCAGCTGTTGCACGTGAATAAAACTCAACAAATCCATAGCCCTCTGACTGGCCAGTTTGCTTATTACGTATAACCTTGGCAGAGACAACCTGCATGTGGTGACACAAGGTCAAAAAGCTTTACACAGTGAGTCTAGTCTAAAGCTCATGGATTCACAAGCTGAGTTGCACTGTCAAGCAGCAATGATGTGTTCAACATTTATTACAATGACAAAACTAAAATAATTTTGACTTTTGATTTAACCATCGGTAGAGAACATTCAAGACCAGGAATATTTCTCAATGCGAGAGCTTTAAGCTAAGCACCTACCAAGCCGCTACATTGAAAGCTCACTATCAGAACGGTTCATAAATCCCTAGATGGCTATGGCTGATTCCTTCAATGTGCCATTCACAAGTGGATCAACAGTTTATGCGAACAGAAGATAATTAAAAGAACAAGGCTTTTAATAGTGTCTAGAGTACAATTGAGAGATCTAAATAAATTCTTTGGTTCAGAAAACTGCAAGAAAGGACCTCTGTAATCCATTGTATGCATAATTTCAGGTTCACACTCCCGGCCACAAACTAAGTTGTCCGAATTGACCGGTACCAATTTTCAGCAGAATTCAAGTCTTTAACAAAACACTTACTTTTGACAAGCACACAAAAGACATACTTCAAAGTTAAAACATATATATGTCGGCATTACTTCAGTTACTTAATTGGTTATCTTGCTTGTATTTATACTCTTTTAACAACTCAGCAAATGGTAAAGCTCATGCTATGATGCATCGTAATGAAACTATACAAAAAGAAAAAAGAAAAAGAAACAAACATAAAAAAAATAAATTTTGAACCTTAAATAGAGGGACAGAAGCAGACCTCGCCGGTATGAGCAAAACAGTTGTGTAGGTAGTTCTCATCCATCCAATGATGAAGGTCACCGAGCCATATCGTCCTGATCTCATCGGAGGACCCTTGCTGTTGCTGCTGATACGGCTGCGGCTTGAGTTGCTGCTGGTGCTGGTGCTGGTGCTGGTGCGGAGGCATGTAATGGTGGACGTAAGGCATGTAATGTTGTGGATACATCATCTGCTGCTGCATCATGGCCATGGCCGCAGCAGGGTATTGCATAGCCATCCATTGCTGCTGATAGTGATGCGGCTGCTGCGACGTCCACTGCTGCTGATGCTGGTGCTGATTTAGATCCGCCGTGTTGGTGGGTTGAGCCATGGCTTCTGTGGAGCTTCTCTGTACCTTGTTTCCTCTCCAACTCCGGAAGCTGTCGAGCAGAAATTGGGAGATGAGGGAGAGAGAAGGAGAGGACCTGGTCCAAGCAGGGTCGGAGGCCGAGACCAGGTAAGGTCCAGAGAGTGGGGGTGGAAAGAGGAAGAAGTCCAAGATTGGGGAGACTATATATATGGAGGGATTGAGGGGGTTGGATCTTGGGTTAGACCTAAACCTCGGTTACGACGTCGGCTTGCCGTCCGGGACACTGTAGGACCCATCTCCCAAATCACGGCCTTTGATTCAACTCTCTTTATTATTATGATTTTTATTAAGTTTGTTTATATTTCGAAAAGACTAAAATACCCTCTAGATGAAATAAGAAAACAAGCCTTAGTACTACTACGAGGGTTGTGAAAGATTCTAATTCTGGCCATCTTTGATTGAATTGGATTTCAGAGGAATCACAAATCATACATACCAAACACACTCCTGGATTCCAACCCTGATTCCTTTGTAAAAAACCCAGCTCTCCTCTCCCATATTTTTTAAGTATATATATAATGTACATACTTAAAAATAGTTTACATCAATTTAAAGACCCGAATATTTAGATATTTTTTATCAATAAATTTTTTATGGGAAAATTTTCATTAATTTTTTATATAATATACTTGCGCATAAATATGTCAATGCAAGGTTTGAGCCATGCCATTATCAATATTGTCATTGGCACAGTTTGTTTGTTGTCTACACACATATATATGCGATTAGATTATGTGTAACTAGAATGAGTTAAATTTGTCAAATATTTGATTGATTAGTATGAGTTGCGTACTCACGTGCACTTGTATTAAACCCTGAATTTCTTCACTTGCATAGAATTCATGAGCAACAGAGTGCTGGTAAAAATATATTGACCTATGCTAGTTTGAACATGTAAAATTAGACTCACTATGATTTTTAAACAAATTAAACTTGTTGGTGGAAGAGATATAGCCCATCCCATATCTTATACTAGAGTTAGGAAAATGAGTCCAACTTTTCTATTAAAATAGGACGGGCTTATCAGCCTATTTTGGGGTGGATGCTAGCAAACTGACCCATTTTTAAGCGGGCCAGCCTGCCAGCCCTTTTTTTAAATTATTAATATTATTATTTATTTTATCTAAATATTATTTTGAATACTTTTATTATTGAATACTAGTAAAGATAATTACTTATTTATTAATATGTGTTGACATATTATAATTGATTAATATTATGTTAATGTTTATTTAGATTTATAGTTATAAAATTTGATATTTTTTTATAAAAAATATAAATTTTTAAGAGTATAACATTAACTATTTTTTAATTATACTAATATAATATTAAAACAAATTAATTATGCTAGCCCGTTTTTAGTAGGTTAACCCATTTTATCACCTCTAACCTATATTATAACATGGAAGGAATTCCCATATAGCGCTATTTTATGTTAGAGAGGCAAGTTTTTCAACATTCAAGTTTATTTATTACCACCAATGGGGTTAATCTAAGTGGTAACCAGCTCGGTATCGCTTAAGCGAGGTCTCGAGTTCAAGCCTTGACGTATGGAGAAAATCTCCGTTAGAAGACTCACCTACCATAACTAGATGCGCGACGCGGGTCGGATCTGGATATAATTAGGGTAAAATTCTAGTGAATTAAGTGAATAACAAAAAAAAATTTATTTATTACCAGGCTACCCTTAATTTTCCAAACCTCATTTGTCTCATATCATTCATCACTAATAATTGAAGTGACTTAAGAAAATGGTACGGTGGTGTTTGACGTTATGAAGAAGTAGATATTCTTAAATTCACTAATGGAGATTAACGTCGAAACATGGATTATAAAGACAAAAGAGAAAACAAACAAGTGCTTATGACTTTGAGTAATTTCTCAGAAACAGCCAAACAGGCCTCCATATTAATTGTTTCGTTAATTAAAGATAGTGATTATGACTTCATGGTGGGCACGTTCAAAAGTGGAGTTTAGTTGTATTGGGTGTGGAAGCCACCGTGTACAGTTTTGGCAGTCAACTCTGTGCTTCTGTATTCTGAGGTGCCTCCTCTCTCCCAAAGTAGAAAATTTTGACCTCCTTTAGTACTAAACTATTGGTGGAACATTTACGTTGTAAAACCGTGTGCCAAGTTTACCGGAAAAAGTAACAAAACTTGGCCATAAATTGTTGTCTTGTGACGTAGTAAGCAGTTACTGGTCGCCCAATGAAGGGTTGTTTAGGACTGACAATAAAAACGTGTAACTGTGAAAGGATGACTCGAATATAGTAAAAGACCAGAGCAAAAGGCATAACCAAAAATCATGGTCAGGTTAGTAGTGGTAAGTGCTGAATTATCACTAATGCGCACCTAATGTACAATTTGCTTTAATATATAAAATAAATAGTAAATAAGAGTACTTTGTGGTCAAAGTCAAACTTCCTAATGAATGGCAAATGTATGCCCATCCACGAAATGATTTAAAAGTCATAACTTTAATCCCATATTTTGATAATCTAAATTCGTTTTTATTATTTGTTGAACTAAAAGTATCTTTTTTTTATTACAAAAAAAATTAGGTGAGGTGAGTTGGATCTTGAAAACTCACCAGTACTAGGACATGTCTTTAGATTTAGATTTAGAGTACTTATAAAAATATTTATAGATCCTCTATATACTTTCTATTTCTAATGATATATAAATTTTTAATCATTTGTTGAACAAAGACTTTACACCTTCAACTTGTCCGTGAGAAAGTTTACGTTTAAATTCAAATTGCAAAATACAAATAAACTAATCCAACCATCAATGAAATGTCAGCTTGTGAAGCACACCATTGAATGAGTGATAACTTCAATATGTTTATTATTCATTTGATGAAGTTGGTCTAACTAAAGTAATCAAAGAATCTCTCCATATCCATTCATCATGGGAGAACTTGAATGGGGCAGAAATTATGCAGACAGCAGAAATTCCAACTTCTTCTGAAGTGAAATACAATGAACGAATGAAATATAAATTGGATGAACAAATTAAACGAATGAAAAAACAGCACAAAACTGAACCAAAATTTCAACTGGGTGGCTTACCCTATTTGCTGCTACTGCATCAACTCGAGACTAAAGACCAGAGGAAGGCTAACTCAAAAGAATGAGTAAAAGAACAAATAAGCCTCTTGGGATAGTCTAGTGCTGAGGATTGTGAGCATTTTAAGAGAGAATCTACAGTTCAAACCTCTGCTTTGTCGTGCACCAAAAGAGAACAAAATGTGGTATTTACATTCTCGGCAGCTTACTTACGGTAATCTGCATGAAGGAAGCTCTCATATGCTGTCCCATTGAGTGTCTTGCTGACATCATTCCAATTCTCAATCTGATTGGATAAGAGCCCTTTATGTATCTTCACCTGACGGCTTTTCAGATCTTTACGAGGTATCTTGAGAAAATCTTGAACGTCTGCTAATTTCTGAAACCAATACAAATTCCTCGCTGAGACTTGAGAGTTTTCCAAGAAGAGTAGAAGAAATCTTGTGAATGATTATTCAATATAAGAGTCATGAAAGGATAAGTCTATGGAGAGCTCAAAGCACTGAACCTTCTCACCATCACACTAACTCTGAGATTCCCATCTGAAAAATTAATGAGAAAATCTAAAAGATCTCGGGAGAAAAAAAGGTTAAAAACTCAACCTTTTTTGGATTAGACTTGTTCATATGCTAGGTCAAGTCAAGCTTAGGTTTAATCTCAGTTGCACTTTATGAACATGTGCTTAAGCCCAAATCTAGGACCAAGACCATCCTAATTCTAGCTCATTGTGACAATTCATCTAAAACTAGGACATATTTAGCTAAACTTGAATAATGGTTTTCAAACAAATTACTTAGTGTAATTACTAATTACCTTGCAGTTTTCATCTTAACAACTTCTCTTCATTATAACTAAAGTAGACATATGATGGTAAATAAGTTTAACCGCTTACGAGGTAGATTTCTCCATAGAATCGCTCAACATAAGAAGGAAAATGAAGCAAAGATTATGCAATACATTGTGTGACATACAGTGCGGTTTTTGACAACATCCTCATAGTATATGACAATATGTCGGATGCTCTTGAAATATCCCAAGGCCTTGGTGGTGGTTTCATTCACTTTCCTCAGTTCGGACATCAATGACGTTGAGTTGATTCTGGGCTTGTATTTTGCAAGTGTCTCTGCCTGAAAACAACGTCAGCAATCATTAACTTCAAAACAATAAACATCTACAGCAGAGATGTAGGATAACACATCAACTGTCTCAATAATCTTGTATCCAGAGAGAGACAGAGGAGACCTCACGGGGTGAATGAACATGAGACTTGTGAGTCCCATTTAATAGCTTAGCATCTTTGTCATATTGATTTGCGAGTATAGAAATCATCCTACGGAGGAGATTCCTTCGGAAAAGAAATATAACTGAAACACCATGTTTTCTGAAGTACTCAACTATTTGTTCATGATTTTGCATCAACCCCTGCAGTAAGTTACAAATATATCCCATTTCAGCCCCATTACATTATTCAGTACCAAAAAAAAACAATTACATTTTTAAAACAAGCATGCATTATGCAGAACCAATTAACATATTGACTGCCACTTAATCCATAGTTCATTATTTGTTCAGGGAGGATATGACAACTCATTAGTGCATATTGACTGCCATTTAATCCATAGTTCACTTAATCCTGCCATGGTGCACCAGTTCAGGCACATCACTGTTAAGTAACTGTCGAACTGAGCTGAAAATCACATATTTTTCAGATCAGATGCTCAAATGGGAGAACAATATCAGTGACATCTCACTTGTGCTACAAGTTCAATACACTTTATTGGTAGAAGCTAGACTTTTTTTTTTTGGAGATACAAAGGCAAGCCAAAGCTTTAAGTATAAAAACAAACTTAGGATTAACTCCTAGCAATACATATAATCATTCAGCATATAAACTGCATGTCTTCTAGGAACAGATGCTAGACTTTTTAGCTGTCTACAAACAGCGCAAGATTTTTGCTATATCCAATGGGTTCCTATACTAGAAAAGAATTCATCCCCTTTTTATCTATGCATCAGAAACAGAAAATGTTACAAAGATGACAGTTAACTAGACAAACATTTATTTCAAAAGAAAATGATATGGCTAAATAAAACAGACATTACCTGATTAAGCATCCACTTTAAGCCCACTGCAGATGTGCATTCATTTTTTGACGCGCTGCTTAACCAGTCTAGATTATAAACTTTATCCAGAGTCTCCATAATGGTTGAGATATTATTCCTTCTCACTTTAACAGAGAAAATTTCCCCATTTGAGCTTATGTTAGTATGACTATTTAAAAACGTCTCAAACCATCCACTCCCAGATCTCTGCATTGACAACAGGGCAAAATTCCTCACAGGATTGCAAGCACATTCAGCCCTAAAATGATGCAAAAAGGAAGCAATATCACTAAGATTTAAACAGATTCTGAAGCCAACACTCAAATTAAGCAGTAGTTTACCTGCTGTAAGTTTTGGGCTTTGGGTAGTGCACGTAAGGCATTTCCCATGGTTCAATGTTGGGTTCTGGGCATGTCTCGTTGACGACCTTTATATACAAAAATCCAATCTTAGTGGGCGTGCTTATCTGCTTTAGACAAATAGAACATATATACACTCCGCAGACCATTGCAAAGACCAATACGGTCATCTTCCCCACCAATGTAGAACTCTTTGAAGCCTTTGCAAGGAGCACATCCTGTCATCATTCGGTTCATGACACCAATGATTAAGATGCATTTTGAGATTCTCAGTAAAAAGTCAGGAGGATAAGAAACTAAAAAACACACACACACGAGTGAAAATGCACTGCAAAACAAACAGGTTCGTAAAACTGATCATTTAAAGAAGAAAAATAACCGGGAATCAAATACGAGGAGGACTATGTTCTGATTCCTAACATGTAAGTGAACGTTCAAATTTTATCCTTTACATACCATTTCTTCAGTTTAGTCCGTCCACTACTAAAATACTGGTAAACTATCCTATCCCATTTCCACCCAAAATTTGCTGCCAGTTAACCGTCACCCAGCTTAGAAGCCATATTTGAGGCGTAACTTCGCGGTGCCAAATAAATAATCCCAAATCAACGTATTTTGGATTCATTGGCAGGTAGAATGAGATGCCATTGAGAGTCTTACGATGACCGAGAAATGAATTTGAAAGAAATTATTTGGGAAGAATCTAATGAAAAAAAAGAAAATCATAGCCTGCCACAAAGTAAGATTTCCGTCATCGGATATCAAGTAGCTTGCGGCCAATAGCATGTCAACGGAGCTTCAAATTGCAAACATTGATTAAGATATTCTAACAACCGGATCAGACATTTTCAAATGCCACCCCATGAAAAAAGGAAAAGGAGGATAGTAATCACAAGAGAGAAAATTAGAGGTTCCATGTAAAGGGATAACAAGAAACGAGGTGAAAGTACAACCAACCTTGGCGGAGGAAGAAGGATCATCAGCCATTGTGGATAAGCTCAAAAGTTAAGCGAAGGAAAAGGCATTGGATGACTGGGAAAACTCATTACGCTGCTTTTGGTTTCTTTGAATCGTCTTTAAGCTTTTCAGCTCTTCCTGCGTCAAGATTGACGTAAATGGCAAAAGACGCTTGAATGGGGCTGAGCTTTTTCTCGTGAAAAATATGACTAGATGCTTCCACGTTTGCAGGCTCCCTTCGTTTTGTTGATTTATTTATACATAATAAAAAATTGTCTTATATTTTATTCCCGGAACATATTTGCTCTTTTTAGGTTAGTATTTTATTTTTCAATTTGATTTTCAAATTTTAAAATAATATTCCATTTAAACAAAAAAAAAAAGACAACTCTTTAAAAAAAAAAGAAAGAAAACAAAATATTTGACTATTTCAAAATAAGCCTTGCATGTCATTCAAAGCTAGATTTCGTCTTAAGACTATATAAGTGAGAATGACACAAAAATCCTTTAAAAAATATACATATTCTAGAGTAGGACTATGAAATGGCCTGATTCTTCAGAGCAACCATAGAATTGTTTTGATTTTAATTTTTGTTGTGAAATTACTCTGTTGCCATAATTTTTTTTTTTTGAAATAATCTCACCAGCAGCAGCTGCGTAGCCAGAGCTCTCGCGACCAGCGACTAAAGCACCCATATGGAAAATCAACAACCTCACTGTTTATTTAGTAAAATTGTTATCAGTTCACTTTCTACATTGTCTTTATAGAAGGTCTACAAGGGGAAAAAATCATTTTTCCACTTATGTTGTTTTGAGACAAGATTATTAAATTTTAACTCAATATAATTTAATTTTTATAGTTATAACTCAATTAAAATTTAATTCTCAAACTTTAACTCGATATAACTTAATATACTTATAATTTTTTTAATATCATAATATTACCTATATATTATATTTTATTAAAATATTTTATAAAATAATATAAGAGTAAATTTATTTATATAAAAATATTTTTTCCTCTCCCTTTTTAAACCAAATAATGTATCATGAAAATCCCTTCCCTCCTTTAATATTAATCCAAACAAGGTAATAATATAATCTCTCATCTTCTCTATTCCTCTATTAAAATCCCTTCCCTTATTTCCCCCAATTGAGCCAAATACACCTAAATGAAGGTTATTAACTATCGATCAACTTATACTATACATCTTGCAAGAAAGAAACAAATTTAATCAAAACAAGCTCAACACATCTCTTTAATTTTATTATGCTTCCATATATGTAAGGTCCTTAAAAAAATACAAAAGAAGAAGAAGAGCACACTATAATTGGTTCACATTTCAAGTTCAGACACAAAGAAGTCCAAACGGAGACTAATGATTCCATGACGAGAAAACAATAAGTGGAATCAATGCTACAAACTACTAGCTAGATAGACTCAACTGATTTCCTTTATTTTGTCCTACGTACGAAATAGTACAAGACATAAAAACAATGAATTGAAGCGAAGCACATCTTCACAGGTGATTAATTTCTTCCACATTTTGAAGTGGCGATCAATTCACTCTACATCCGACGGTGAAGATGATTTAGATAAAATCCATCTCTCCCAGTCACGTGGCCTTATTTTATTATCATTTGTCAATTCAATATTAGTAAGATAATTTAATTAGAATTAGAATATGAATATCATGCAAAACTACGTTTTGATGTTAGGAACTTCAAATTGCATACGAGTAACTTCCGAACTTGTACGTACCTCCGTAAGTTGGCGACAGTGATGGGAGCAAATACTGATCAGCATCAGAATAAAATGGTGGCGGCGGCGTGTTCCAATCTTCAGTGCTCCAAGAATTACAATGAATAGGTGGAAGTGCAACTTCACTTTGATTTGAACTGCCATTAGGGTTTTTGAATGAATCATTCTGGAGCTGAACGTTAATATTGTGGATCTCTGATCCAGATCCAAACCTAGTCTCCTGTTTATCGTGATCATCAGCTACAAATTGCTCCTGGTGGCCGCCGTCTGAATCCTTATGACTCACTGGTTTCTGGTTGATCGTCGACGAGCCGGTGCTTGTTTCGGCATTATCATCATCAACTTGTACCTCTGAAGACGAAGGTGGGCTTTCGATACCCTGTAATTGGTAGTTAATTAAAACATGTTGAAAATTTACTAGCATATTAAATCAAAAGAGAAGAAGAAACCAAACCAGTGACTGATCAGAATCATCATAAAATGGTGGCAGCGGTCGTGGCCCAACCCCAAAAGCAACTTCAGGTGGCATTTGCATGTATTTGTCATTGAATCGTTTGACAATGTTCCAATCTTCAGTGCTCCAAGAATTATACTTAATAGGTGCAACTGTTAGAAAATAAACATCTCTAAAGTACTATAATCAGTCCAGATTATATCATACTCAAACATAAACACATATGAGATGCAGCGGAAGACTTAAAGTTACCTCTTGCTATTAACTTGATTGATCTGAGGAGAACTGGAATCACAATAGGATACCTGTCAAAAGAGAACACTGTCAGATAAACAACAGGTTCTTCCAACTGGTGATTAGGCACAGTGATGGCAACTTGTTATTAGCCGTCACCAGTGGGGAACCTTCAGAAGCGAGCTGAGAATAGGTATCGCTCTGGACTCAGAGAATGAGATCTCACACTCAAATGAATTGTTAATTTCCACCATCAGAAAATTAACCTTAAATAAACTGAGTCAATAACCCTCCTGGACTGGGCCCAATGACTACGGGCCACACTCAGAAATATTTATTAATTATCCTAATTAATATCTAAATACGTTATAATAATAATAAATATCCAACAGCAACTTCACATGATTTGAACTGTCATTAGGGTTTTCGAATGGATCATTCTGGAGCTGAATGTTAACATTGTGGATCTCTAATCCGTCTTCAGATACAAACTGTTCCTGGTGGCCGTCTGAATCTTTATGATGACTCATTGGTTTCTGGTTTGTTTCTGCATTATCATCAGTAACCTGTCCCTCCCAAGACGAATCAGGTAGGCTTTCGGTACCCTGCCATTGGTAATTAATTAGAACATTTTGAAAATCTATGAGCATATTAAAACCAAGTTATTAAATCAAAAAAGAAGAAGAAACCAAACCAGAAAACGGAGTAAATATGATCCGTCGTCGTTCAAATCATCTGGCAAAGAAGGCGAGGCGGCGGATGAACATTTAACCGCAGTCGGCGGCGGCGACTGCAAGGAAGCAGCATCGGCAACATAAGCGCTTAAAAACGCAACATAGTGATCAGTCCTTCGCAAGGGGCCGATGGGCCTCATGTGGTCTCGTGGTTGTTTGAATCTTTGAATTCAGTATCCGATTTGAATCGAAAATTAAAAGATTTAATTTGCTGGCGTTTATCTATCTCTTTAACCGTTCAAATGTAATAACATTATTTATCTCTACTACATCGGATAAAATCCGATAAAATATCTACTTGTATTAAAATTTATAAATATATCAAATTCAAATATTAATCAATGATTATCATAAAAATAATTAACCTCAATCAAATGTTATTAATTATCCGTGTGCACTAAAAGTTAGTTATTACATTCGTAGATTTTGATTTGAAATTAATTTTATCAAATAATTTCAATATTGATCAAGAATTATCATAGAAAACTAACCTCAGGCACTTGGATAGATAAATTTAAATGATTTGAATTATATTATATCATAATCTTAATCTATCCAAATAATAGTAGCTGGTTAACAATATTTCATATTTCATTCCATTGTTTAAATCAAATTGAAGTGATTTCTACAGAGTTGGTCAACTCTATGGAAAAGGGACCCATTCGGCCTTTGTTCTTTCTTTTTGGGAAGGTTAGGGAATGAGAATATTCCTACTTCAATAATCTAGAATTACAAGTATAAACATAAAAAATAACTATTTTTTTCAAAAACAAAAACAAAACGTGCATTTATAATATTCAAAACTAAATAACGGAAAGAAATATATTTTTAAAATTAAACATAAAATAATAATACATGTATCTTTCAAATTAATGATAAATTAATTATCTAAACTTCAAATACAAGTCCAACTGAAAATTCAGCAATGAATTTCAGCCATAGAAATGGAGAACTAAGGGCCGGTTTGGTTCAAACAATCGATGGGAATGGAAAGAAAAATAATGAAATAGAAAATTGTCAATTGAAGGATGTTCAGTTGGAAAAGAAAATGGTTTAATTTTGTAAAAAAATTTATGTTTAGTAGATTGAAAGTGATAGAAAATTAGGTAAGGAGAACATGAATGACCATAATTATCTTAATGAATATTTATTAATTAAAAATTAAAAGATTTAAAATTTCTATTATTCATTTGATATTTCACAAAGATTATAATTTAAATAAATATAAAAATATATATAATTTTTATTTTTAAACAAATATATTACTTCTTAGTTTTGAATATTAATCATGTTCATTTTAAATATAGAAATCTATTTAATATGTGTAATTATATAGAGATATTTTATTAAAAAATTATAATTTTAGAGATAAAGTATATTAGAATTTTATAATTAGGACCATAGTATAATTTAAATCATTTAAATTTATCCAAGTACTTGAGGTTATTTTTTTATGATAATTGTTGATCAATATTTAAATTATTTGATAAAAGTATAAAACTATGTTTATAAATTTTATCAAGATGACATAAATATCTTTATACTTTTATCTAAAAAAACTAATCCAGCTGGCACATGTAACATTCAGAAAGATGTCTTAAATATCTTAATTTCAAATCAAAATCTACGAATGTAATAACTAACTTTTAGTTAGCACACGGATAATTGATAACATTTTATTGAGTTCAATTTTTTTTATCATAATCATTTATTAATATTTGGATTATTCTATATAATTACTACATATTATGTATTTATAAATTTTGATACAAGTAGATATTTTATCGGATGCTATCAGATATATTAGAGATAAATAATCTTATCCCATTTGAACGGCGAAGGAGATAGGTAGAGAGATAAACGCTAGCAAATTAAATCTTTTAACTTTGGATTCAATTTGATTTTTTTATCTGTTTCAACGTAATTCAAAGTTTGAAACCAGGCTCTATAAATACTTCTAGCCTTTTAACCATTTACTTGCAGTGACACCCTCTCTTTCTTTCAACACTCTCATTATTTTCTCTGCATCAATCTCATTTACTTCTCATAACTTATTTTCTCTTCCGATCACTCTAATTATTTCCCACATGGAGGTTTCTGCTTCCAACTATTTTGCCGGTCAAGTTGAATCTTCATCAGCCAACGATCTTCATGGCTCTAAGCCATGCGACGGCATGATACCCATCACCAAGATCTTCAATGCTCATGTTGCCGATGCTACTCCGGCGACTGCAATAGAATGTCCATCCGCCGCCTCACCTTCTTTACCAGCGGATTTGACCGACGACGACGACGACGGATCATGTCTACTTCATTTTCTGGTATGGTCTCTTCTTCTTATTGTTTTGATTGAATAATTTGTTTTAATATACTCTTAAATTTTCAACACGTTTTAATGAATTACCGACTACAGGGCTTCGTTCCGTCTTCAGAGGGACAAGTTACTGATAATGTAGAAACAAACCAGAAACCAATGGGTCATAAGGAGTCAGACGGCCACCATGAACAATTTGTATCTGATCTTCGTCATGATACACAAGAGAGTAGTGTTGAATCTGGATCGGAGATCCACAAGGTTGACGTTGAGCTCCGGAATGATTCATGCAAAAACCCTAATGGCAGTCCAAATATTCATCACAATAATTATTTTTTTTGGAGTGAAGACTATAATTCTTGGAGCACTGAAGATTGGAACATTCACATCAGGTTCAATGACAAATACATGCACATGCCAGTGCCACCTCAAGTTGCTTCACGACTTCAAATTAAAATCTTGTGAACGTGTTTTTAGGCCATGTAGTATTATTTCTTAATTTAAAACGATAGTTATAAACAATTTATTTTTTTTCCCTTTCCTCTTTTCAGATCGTTATAAGCGCAAAATAAATATTGTGTTTGTGTATAAACAATTTATTTGGCACTAATGAACTGTACAGGTTACAAAAAACATGAGAATTATCATTGTGAAGCTCCATCTCAAGAAATCAATATCTTAATTGCAAGTAATTACAATTCAAAGAAGTTTTTTTTAAAGAAAAATCTGGATTCTTTGATATATTCGCTTCTGCTCTATGTCTGTCATCCACAACCCTGTCCTCATCGAGTTGTCTTCTTTGTCACTCCACCCTTCGTCGGAGGTGAAAAAACGAAGGAAGAGGCGGTGGTTATCGATCTAGAAATAGGGATATGGAAGAGGAGGGAGGAGGCTTCGTCGCTAAGAGGGAGATGGTCTTCAACCTGGTTGTCGAATATGATGAACACTAATCGTATTTTTATTTTTTTATCTTATATATTTTTTTAATAATTTATTAATTATAATTTTTTTAATAATTATTATTTAAATAATCATTTATTTAAAATTATTTTTTTATCAATTTTTATATAAAATTATTTTTTTAAAATTGTCTAATTTTTGTTTTATAAATATTTTTCTAAAAATCTATCAAATAGCCCATATTTTAAAATTGATGAATCAAATTATTTAAACTTTGAACACAAGTCCAACTGAAAATTTAGCGTTGAATTTCAGAAGAAATATGGAATTGGGACCGGTAGCTAGGAAAGCACGTGTTTCCCTTTAACTTTATCCTTTAATATAAGATCCCTGCGGGACTAAGAGAGAGATAGGATCACTACAAGAATCAAAGCTCAAAAATGGCTGAAAGAGACGAAGACATAGCCCACGAGTTTCCCTTCTTCCGTGTATACGAAGACGGCAGAGTGGTTGTCTTCCAATCCCTCACCGAGAAAATCCCACCTTTCGATGACCCTATTACCGGCGTCCGATCCAAAGATGCCATCGTCTCCGCCGAACCTCCCGTCTCCGTCCGAATTTTCCTTCCCAATATAACCGACCTGAGCTGTGAACTCCCCGTCCTCCTCTACATCCACGGCGGAGGGTTCTGCATGCAATCCGCCTTCTCCCGCCAGTACCACAACTACGTCGCCACAGTCGTCGCCGAAGCAAACGCCATCGCCGTCTCCGTGGAATACGGTTTATTCCCGGACCGACCCATCCCCGCCTGCTACGAAGACTCATGGGCCGCTCTCCAGTGGATCGCGTCGCACTCGGGGAGATCCGGACCCGAGTCGTGGTTGAACGACCACGCCGACTTCGAACGATTGTTCATCGCCGGCGATAGCGCTGGAGGCAACATAACCCACACGTTGGTCTCTCGGGCGGGGAAAGTGGGACTTTCGGGTGTGAGGATAGTCGGGGCGGTTCTAATGCACCCGTTTTTTGGAGGAACGGTTGATGACCACATGTGGCTCTACATGTGCCCAGAGAATGAAGGGTTGCAGGATAGGAGGATGAAACCGGCGGCAGAGGATCTGAAGAGACTTGGGTGTGAGAGAGTGTTGGTGTTTGCAGCAGAGAAGGACCACTTGTTTGAAGTAGGAAGGAATTATGTGAGAGAGTTGAAGAAAAGTGGGTGGGATGGTGAAGCAGAGCTTGTGGAGAATTGGGGTTCAGAGCATTGCTTTCACATTATTGGGAATCCCAGAGAAGGTAAAGCTCAGGATTTGCTTGAGAAGCTTGTGTCTTTCATCAAACAAGACTGACTGATGTCCGCCTGATTATTATCATTTCTCGTGTTATTATTGCAACTAATCTTGCCGTTGGCTTTAGGGCTGTGTATAAAATCTATAACTATATGTCTTGTTTAACATGTAATAAAAATATTTTATCTAATCTAATAAATATAAAATAAAATTAAATATTAGGATATAAAATATAGTCTATATATTTTTCGAGTTGAACATCAGATATAGGAACTGTCTTATCCTGCCCTGTCTATGAGTACCCCTTCTTCTTTTTTCTCTATCTTAGAAGGAAGAATATAATAATTACTGGTGATTATAAAGTAATTTTAGAAATATAAATAGTTAAGTAGATAAGTTGTATCTTTTAATATTTATAATTATATTAATTTTTTCTTTTTTTTTTTAAACTTTGTTAATTATCATATTATTATATTATAAATTATAATTATTTATTTTATTTTTTTAGATGCTTTATTTTTATCAATATTGGAGAGATTGATGCAAAGTTATAATTACAAATTACTTATATTTCAACGCTTATTTTTTATATGCAATGGATCTTAATATTTTAATTATTATCTTTATTCTCTTATTCTTAGTGAATTATAAATATTATTTAACTCTTGAAAATAAATGAATATAGTATTATTTTAGAAATTCATAATTGCAGATTTTTTTCACAACATGAGCATGATATCATGACTTGGGTATAGTCAGCCCAAAATTGTTAGGGCTTTTATCGAGTATAACTGGGTATCGGGTTATAAAATATAGTCTATATATTTTTTGGGTAAGACATCGAGTAGGGGATTGCTCTACTTAATCCCATCCATACATACCCCTAGTTGGCTTTGATGAATATTCTCTTTGTTTGTTTGCCACGTGGAATATGGGTAATCTGCAAGTGTACTTCATTAGTAATTAGTACTTGGTAGAGTTGGGAAAACGGGTCCAGCCCGCGGGTTGGGCCTGTTTTCCCTCAAAACGAGGCGGGGGCGGGCTGTGCAGCCTGCCAGCCCGTTTTTTTTTTAATTTTTAATATTATTATTTATTTTACCCAAATATTACTTTGAATACTTTTATTATTGAATACTAGTAAAAATAATTACCTATTTATTAATATATGTTGACATATTATAATTGATTAATATTATGTTAATGTTTATTTAGATTTATAGTTATAAAATTTGATATTTTTTATAAAAAGTAAAGAATTTTAAGAGTATAACATTAACTGTATTTTAATTATACTAATATAACATTAGAAATTTTTTATTAGTATTCTAAAAGTTTAGAAATAATTTTTCAAAAATATTAAAAATTAAAAAAAAAAGAGGGGCGGGCCGCGGGCTAGCCCGCCCCTAAAAGGGGGCGGGCTCGGGTTGACAAAATGCCAGCCTGTTTTGGGACGGGCCGCACAACCAGCCCCATAAAACTCGCTCCCTAAAGCGGGCTGGCCCGTTTTTGATGGGCAACCCATTTTATCAGCTCTAGTACTTTAGCATTTGGTTTGATTCACAAGTACCCGCTTTTTGAGTTGCGCATGCACAACATTAAAATCGATTTTTATTGATTTTCTCCTTAATTTCCAAACTCTCAAGTTAGTCAAAATGATTTTTAGTCTCAGTTTGTATTAGTTGTGTAGAATTCATTTTACAACATATAAGGTAAAATATGATGGAGAGTTTTATCTGACAAAATGTAAAAGTGATTATGCTAATTTTTTTTAATAAAATACTGATTTTTAATATAAGTTTAAATTTAATTATAAATATAAAATTTTAATTTATTTGACGTGACCTATGGGTTGGCTTCACGGGAGGCTACAAAACAAGAAAGACAGGTTGCTTAACGGAAGGCTACAAAACCAGAAAGACGGGATGGGACAGTATAGGGTAGTTGTGCGCCACATGCAATGTTGATATTATCTCGATCTGAACGAAAAGATCTCATTTGTTTTTTTAAAAGTTAAGATATATAAATTATTTTATTTAATTATAGTATAGATTACATAATATTTTTTAAAAATAAATAGTTTATAGATTAAATAAATTAATTTGATAAAAAATTAAATATAAATATAATTTTTTAAAAAATCAAACGATTTTATAATTATGATGGAAGACCTTAAAATGTAGTAGAATTTAGCTAGCAAGGTAACTAGAGCCGTGTGTTTAACAAATTGAATTCTCTCCTACTTTTCTTCCTCCCTGTATTTCCCTTTTCTTATATTCCATTTCTGTTTGATCGGCACCCATTCTGGATCCGGGAACCAGCAGTCTTTACTCTTTAGCATATCAACAACCGTTAGTGAAATTGCAACTTTAACTCCATTTTTCTTCCTATAATCTTCAGATTTCTCTGTTCATCACAGAGGATAGAGTTCTTTTATCCCTTTCCATTCTTACACTGTTTTGTTCGTCGGAGAAAGCCAACGAGATGATCGGCACGGTCTTGTTCTTCACTGCACCAACTCAAACCAAATATCACGGTGCGCTAATCAAACCAAACCACCCACTCCCCAATTGTGTTCTTCGCCATTCCTTCCCTCTCTCACTTCGCCCTCTTCCTCTTCCTTCTCGCCTCCCCTCTCTCAAGCTTTCAACTCCTTCTTCTGATCCTAATTCTACCTCCAACGATCCCGAGCTGCTAGCTTACGACTTCTCCCCCGTTTTCAAAGTTTACAAAGACGGCCGTATAGAGAGACTCGCTGGCCTAGCAACTGTTCCTCCCGGCACCGACTCCGTAACCGGTGTCGAATCCAACGACGTCGTGATTTCTGAAGACGAAGCCATATCCGCCAGAGTTTTCCTTCCCAAAATCACGAACCCAGATCAGAAATTACCTATTTTTGTTTACTTCCACGGCGGTAGCTTTTGCGTTGAAACCGCTTTCTCCCCAGCTTACCACAACCTCCTCAACTCCGTTACTTCTCGGGCGAACGTCATCGGCGTCTCTGTCAATTATCGCAATGCGCCGGAGCACCCGGTTCCAACCTGCCATGAAGATTCATGGACTGCCGTGAAATGGGTAGCTTCCCATTTCGGCGGCAACGGCCCCGACGAGTGGCTCAATCGTCACGCCGATTTGGGGCAGGTTGTGTTCTCCGGGGATAGCACGGGTGCTAATATAGCACACCACATGGCGATTCGTCTCGGTTCAGAGAAACCATGGGGCCTAAGGCTGGAAGCTTTAGTTTTGGTGCAGCCCTTTTTCTGGGGCGAAGAACGAACTGAATCGGAACGGAATCAAGCTGCATATACGGCCAAGATGGATCGTCTATGGAAGTTTCTGTGTCCGAGTGAATCTGGGGGCGATGATCCGTTGGTTAACCCTGAGAAGGACCCGAACGTGGGAAGGCTGGATTGTAAGAGAGTGCTAATTTGTGTTGCAGAGGAAGATTTGACGAGGGATAGAGCTTTGAATTACAGAGAATTGCTGGAGAGGAATGGATTTTCGGGAGAGGTGGATGTGTTTGAGACGAAAGGGGAAAACCACGCATTTCATATATTCAAGCCAGCTTGTGAGAATACTCTCGCTTTACTCAGTCGTGTGGCTACCTTCATCAAGCAGGACTAGGCATCAATCAAGTTTCTTAGCTTCTTCTTTTGGTTTGATTCAGTTTTTATTATTATCAGTGCGTTTGGATTATTATCATTTCCAATTCCACGATATGCAGTTATATATATAATGATCAGTTCGGACAAGAGAATGGAATAAACAATCACTCTAACAAATCTTTGCCGCAATTAATTAAATCATTCCAGAATCTTCCTCCTTGCGTACTTCATTCATCTAACTCACGACAGAAAAAATTGCTATTTCTTGTTTCTAATTAGAGGGAACCTTATAAGCTAGATCGAAGCAGCGACATTTCACTGGGAGCTCTCATGTTATGATTATTTTTTTTTTTTGGTACAAGAGAGGGCTAATATGCCCAAAATAAAATAAATTAAACAACCTGGAGATTAAATCTCAAACACTCCTTGATCATAATTGCCTTTAGATGAGAAAGGCACGAATGTATTACTGCTGTATTTGTCAATCCTTCTTTAGCCAAAGCATCTGCCAGATGGTTCTGTTCTCTTGATATGTGTTAGATTTTGAGCTCCCAATCTAGAGTCATCATCTTCTGTATCTGTGACACTAATAAGCTGCACCTATTAAAATTTGAACACATTAATATGTTGACCACATTCTTAGCATCAGATTCAAGAATAATCTTCTTAAATCCTAGATCCCAAGCTAGTTTTAGTCCTTTGTATACCGCCCACTGCTCTGCTTCAATCACACTACAAGAACCCAACACTCTCTTAAACCCCACAATCCAACTTCCTGAATGATCTCTAATAACTCCACCACATCCTGCTATACTATGAGCAACTGTAAGTGCTCCATCCACATTTAGTTTAACCCAATCTGTTGGAGGAGGCTGCCAATGAGGAGAAATTGAAGTTCCTTCATTTGTTAATGAATCATCCTGTATTTGCATTAAGCTTTTCCAATTTCGCATAATAACCAATAAGGGATCTATTGGTTTCCAAAAGTCATTGTCAAAAATGAATTGGTTCCTCCATTTCCATAAACTCCATATTGAAACCCCCCCATATTAAACTCCAATTAGTACTTCCATCAATACCTAACTCCCTTTTGAGATTCATTGCAAACCAGTCTCGCAGTGTCGCTCTAAAGAAAGAAGACCACTTCCTGGGGTGAATTAATTTAGCCCAAAGTTGTATAGCATAATAACAATCACGGAGAATATGTAAAATGTCCTCTGTGTCTTCATTACAATACTGACAGATTGCATTAGTTGATGACCACCTACTCCTCCAATCGTTTGTTGGTAAACGATTATTAAAGGCTAACCACATGAATACTCTAATACGTTCAGCCCCTCTCCACTTCCATATATCTTTGTACACAGAGCTATATGCATGTGTCGGATGCTTCTCAATTAGAAAATAGGCACTTTTAATGGTAAAAGTACCTTCATTTGTAGCATTCCAAACCATCACGTCATTACCCGCCTCCGGTATGGGTGGAATCGTGCTAATTAACTTCTGAAATACATTACTTGGTATGATTGTAGCAAGTCTCTGGAAATCCCAAACCCCACAAGTGGTCCAATCTACAACTTTAGTGCTTTCTTCCTCTATTGTAATTGGCCGAATACATAAGTCCTTTAATCTTTTGTCTGAAAACAGCCATCTATCATTAAAGAAATTCACCGACTGCCCATTTCTGATATGCCATCTTGTGCCCAACTCAATTATGTCTTGTTGTTGTGCAATAAATTTCCATAATGCAGAATCTCCTTTTCTAACATCCAACAAGTTCTCCTCATTCCTAATCATATATTTATGAAATAGAACATCAACCCATAGTCCTTTGTCTCCATTAACTAGCCTTCAAGCTATTTTGGCCCCACATGCTTGATTAAATGATGATAACTTCTTGAAACCAATACCTCCATACAATTTAGGTCTGATAATTTGATCCCATCCAATAGGGTGAAATCCATAAGAGTTTTGACTATGTCCCTATATAAAGTTCCTTTGCACTCTCTCCACTTCCTGACAGATCGAAATTGGAATTTTAGCCACTTGCATAGGATATACCGGTATAGAACTTAAAACAGACTTTGCCAAAGTGATTCGTCCAGCCACTGAAAGAGTACTCTCCTTCCAAGTATCTAGTTTTGTTTTGACTCTATCAATAATGTACTGGAAAGTATCTCTGGGTTTCCTCCCTCTGATGATTGGAAAACCTAGATAGTATCATATATCAGCAGAATTAGCCATTCCTGTAATGTGACAAATGTTCCTTCTTATGCTATCGTTTACCTTTGGAGAGAAAAAAACTGAAGATTTACTCTTGTTGATTTTTTCCCCTGATGCTTTACAGAATTTGTCAAGACAACTCATCATGCATTTTGCTTGTTTTTCCGTTGCCACTCCAAAAAGAAGCAGATCATCTGCAAATATCAAATGAGAAATAGATGGACCTCTAGTAGTTACCAAAATTGGTTTCTACTGTTCTGAATTAACTGCATCAGTTATGAGATGAGATAATCTATCTATACAGAGAATAAATAAAAGTGGTGAAATAGGGTCTCCTTGTCGGAGACCTCTTTTAGGAGAGAAAAATTCAGTTTTAGAACCATTCCATAATAAATTATATGTAACTGAAGTAATACAACTCATAATAAGATTTATAAGAGCATGATCTAATCCCACATCAATAAGAACCTGTTGAATAAAGTCCCATCGAATGCGATCATATGCCTTCTGTAAATCAATCTTAAGAGCCATAAATCCTTTTCTTCCTTTAGTTTTCTTCATTATATGCATAATTTCTTGCCCGACTATAATATTATCCTGAATATGTCTGCCTTTTATAAAGCTAGATTGATAAGGAGAAACAAGATCATCCATAATATTTCTTAACCTACTCACAATCACCTTAGTTATGCATTTATAATGCACATTACATAATGCAATAGGTCTAAAATGTCCAATTATCTCAGGATTGTCAATCTTTGGTATAAGGGAAATCAATGTCTTATTTGTAACATCCTCAATAGACCCTTACTGGAAGGCTTTTTTTTTACAAATTTGCATAAATCATTCCCAATTATATCCCAATTTGTCTGGTAAAATATCGGGAAAAATCCATCTATACCAGGAGCCTTATAAGGTACTCCAACTACGAGGACATTATTGTCTATTACTCTCTCATGCCCAAAGGGATTGGCTATTTGTGGGCCTAACTGTCCCAAAGAAAAGGCCTAGATAAAGGAGGATAATGGACCAATTATATAACAAGGATATTTTTTTTGTACAAAAAAAATTAAAAAGGGTTAAGTTTATATACTATCTAAAGGTAAGGGAAATATCCCTTCTTCTTAGGTAATACTAATATCAGTTAGGACAAGCCGTCTATCTGTATAAACCTAAGTATTTAGGAGTTATAATGCCTCTCCAAGCGCTGCGACTGAAACACAACAAAGTAGTACTCTCCAATAATCAAATACGTTCTAAATAATTGCATGTCTTATATCTTTGTCAGTTGAACCCATGGACAATGAGTATATAACAAGGATGTTGTATTGGGAAAAGAAACGACTATGCTATTGGGCCATTAAGGGACAAAGATTACTTCAATACCGAGGTTTCTGTATGGCCCAGGAAAAAAAAAAAGAGGTTCATGGGGAATAATAAATTTAAGAATATTTTTTAACAAAAATAAAATAACAAATTGAAAGAAACATAAAATAAAATGTTTAAGAAAAATATAAAATGATATATATTTAAAAAAATATTTTTCGTATTTGTAAATATTTAAAAATAAATTTAAAGGAATGTATTTTTAATATTTGTGAAGGGGATTTAGTGAGGTTGATCAGAATGAGCAGACGGCCACGGGGAAGATCACTCGATGAGTTGGATGAAGTAAGAAGACAGTATGGTGAAGGGGAGCAGAAGAAGAAGAATTTTCTTTCCAAAATCTCTAAACTCCTGTTTGGCAGAAATTTTCCCCTTTTCCCAAATGTTTTTTTAACCTTTTTTATACTATTAAATTCCACATAAAATAAGTAATATCTTAATACAAAAATAATTTAGTTTTTAATTTTTTAAATATTTTATATTTTGAATTATAAAAAATTACGTCCCCTTTTTCTTTAAGAGTATTAAATCTATTTATGTAATATTCAGATCACATTTTAGCAATTTAAATTTATTTATGTATTTTTTAATTAAAATTAAAATTAAAATTATATTTTAATAAAATGTTAAATCTCAACCATTAAAATTTTAATCCGATGCAAGCGATGGGAAACTGAGGGCATGAGGGTGGTTGCACTTGCACTACACAAACTGTTAACGGTAAAGTACAAAAGAAAACCACCTCTGCTTTTCCAATGATAACACTGTTCTGCGAATCGGACAAAACCAACGAGATGACAAGCCCTGTCTTGTTCAGTGTTCCCTTATCAACGGTGTTCTTCGCCATTCCTTCCCTCTCTCTTCTTCACTCCCCTTTCTCTCACTTCACCCTCTTCCTCCTCGCCTCCCCTCTCTCAAGCTTTCACCTCCTCCTTCTGATTCTAATTCTACCTCTCACGAATCCGACCAAGTAGCCCGCGACTTCTCCCCCGTTTTGAAAGTCTACAGAAACAGCGGCATAGAGAGACTCGCGGGCCTCAAAACTGTTCCTCCCGGCATCGACTCCGTAACCGGTGTCGAATGCAAAGACGCCATGATTTCCGAAGACGAAGCCATATCCGCCAGGATTTACCTTCCCAAAATCACGAACCCTGGTCATAAATTACCTGTTCTCGCTTACTTCATGGTGGTGACTTCTACATCGAAACCGCTTTCTCCCCATCTTACCACAACTTCCTCAACTCCGTTACTTCTCAGGCGAACGTCTCCGGCGTGTCTGTCAATTACCGCAATGCGCTGGAGCACCCGGTTCCATCTTGCCATGAAGATTCATGGACTGCCGTGAAATGGGTCGCTTCCCTTCTCGCCGGTAACGGCCCCAAAGAGTGGCTCAATCGCCTCGCCGATTTGATTAAGGTATTCTTCGCCGGGGATAGTACGGGGGCTAACATAGCACACCACATGGCGATTCGGGTCGGTTCGGAGAGACCATGGGGCCTAACGCTGGAAGCTTAAGTTTTGGTGCATCCCTTTTTCTTGGGCGAAGAACGAATTGAGTCGGAACCGAATCAAGCCGCATATACGGCGAAGCTGGATCGTCTATGGAAGTTTCTGTGCCCGAGCTGGTATGGGAGCGTCGATCCTTTGGTTAACCCGGACAAGGACCCGAACTTGGGAAGGCTAGATTGTAAGAGAATGCTAATTTGTGTTGCAGAGGAAGATTTGATGAGGGATAGAGCGTTGAATTACAAAGAATTGCTGGAGAATAGTGGATTTCCGGGAGATGTGGATGTGTTGGAGAGGAAAAGGGGAAAGCCCCATGTTCCATATATTCAAGCCAACTTGTGAGAACGCTCTCGCTTTGATCAGTAGCATTTCTTCATTAATCAACAGGATTAAGCATCGAGTGTCCTTGCTTGTTCTTGGTTTCATTCATAGGGCATGTTTGTAACTCCCACGTGAGATTTTAAAAAAGTTTATATTTTAGTTTAATTTTTTTAAAATGAATAATTATATTAATTTAAAAAAATTTAGATTTATAATTTAAAATTATAATTTTAAATAAATTATTAAGAATAAATTTTAAATAAATAAAAGAATTTATATACTATTTATTTATTATTTTATCCTATTTTTTTCTATTTTTTTTTCTCCTCTCTTCTGATCTGTGTTGTGTTGCTCTCCTCCATATTGTTGTCCTAATAGCCTCCATAGATTGTTGTCACAAATCTAGTTAATCAGATAAGAAGCAATAGGTTGTCATTATTGCTTAGAGAGAAAAAATAGCAGATTGTCGTCAGTGCTCTCTGGTCATTATTGCTTCTCACCGCTTGCTATTTACTGTCGCTACTTGCTATGGGTTGTTACTTACCTCAGAGAGAATAAACAATACTAATAATTAATTTATATTTTTCATTTCATATATTTTTTAATAATTTATTAATATAAAAATTATTTAAAATTATTTATTTATTTAAAATTATTTTTTTATAATTTATTTTCGTAAATCATTCTTTTAAAAGTCGTGCAATTTTTTTTTATTTTTTTTTAAAAATCTATCTAGAGACGCGTAACTTTTTTATTGTTAGATAGCCCCGTTTGGATTTTAATATTTGGGTGTGTAATCTCAATTCCAATCCAACGATATGAACCTATATGTATATAACTATATATTAGTTTTATCTTAACATATCTGGAGGGCTATGCATAAGTATTCATTCTTTTAGCTAGAAGTTGCCTGACAATTGACCCGCCTGGCGTTTAATAAAAGATTGCTCTCAATTCAGTTCAAAACATAACCTAAGTGACATGACAACCCTTTTTACAAGAGGGAGCTTGATCATGTTTATGTTGACAGCTATCTTTTCATTTTGTTAAGTATTAATTGTAAAAGCTAATTAATTTTTTAAATAATTTTATTAATTATAATTAAATATAATTTTTAAAATTAATTTATATTATATACTTTTTAATATATATAAATTAGTCAATTAACTCTCATATTAATATAATTACTTTATTTAATTAATTTTTTAATCTATTTAAAAAATTAACTAGATCGTATAATTAAGATTGGAGCTAGTATTAATTAAAAAATAAAATATCGTCTATCAATATAAAATTTATCCCAGTGTGTAAAGTTTCTGGACCTTTCTTAAGTTTCGGAGTTTCATTAGTTGATAACGCAAAGATATGTGCTGCAAGCAACCCTTCCGGTTCCACCACGTCCTTGCGGTTAAGCTCTTGACGGACAAGAAAATGGAATGAACAATCACTTTCAACAAATCTTAACAACAATTCAATCATCTTATGTTGCTTTCATTGATTTTAATTTTCCCTCTCATGTTTGTGGAGAGAAAAGTCTGCTATGAATCTCTGCGTCTCTCAAGCTCGAGTGATCCTCAATTTGTCGGCCTTACTGTCCCCAAGAGGAAGCCTCGTTTAGTTCTTGGGCTTCGGCTTACCCATTGTGCCCCAACAAGCTTTCCCTTGATCAAGATTACTTCCATACTACCAACAGTTAATTCCTTATAATATAGTAAATTTAAATTTAAATATTTATTAAAATATATATATCTATATTTAGTATAGACAATATCTATAATAAGATTATATCTAATAGAAAAATATATATATTTAATAAAAAAAAATTACTTCAATGCTGAGGCTTCTGAATAGCCCACCAAAAGATGAGGTTTTTGAGGAATCTTGGAGGCACGGAGATAAAGTACACAAGTTAACTCTTATTTGTATCCGTATATAATCTAAAAAATTTTATAACCCGCACTAGCCATGAGTTATTAACACCCCCACCCCCCCGGGTCTTATTTCTTAAATTCCTATGTAACATGACCTAACCTTTTTATTGGCATCTCTATTAATTATCTTACCTGTTCGATTCTTAATATAAAATATAATTTATAATGTATATATAGTTCATTTGGTATGCCAAAGAGAGGGGGAGAGAGTGTATTTATATTGTGATTACTTATTATTATGGCAATCTCAAAGCATAAGGAAATCAAAGTAACTGTAAGCCTATGACATATTGATGAGTGTTGGAGCTAGAGTTGGTTGAACATATTAATACACTCCAATGGATATTCACGTGAGGGGGAATTTTTTTTTACTTATTAATTATAAATTATATAATTTATGTTGAGTCCTATATTTATGAATTAAGGGTGCTGGCCAGAAGGAGTACATTGAAGCAAAGGTAGATGGCAACTATATTACGGCACATTACGCTGCAACGTCTTTGTTTGTTTCATTCACATACACCCCAAAAACCCCCCAAACTGAGAAACCACACACACCACCCCTTTCCTTGGCTATTTCAAATTACTCGTACTATATATATTGGCCAGTTTGGTATTGGGTATATGTATATGGGAAATGGAATCCAATTCCATGCATTTTGGTGGAAATGGAGTTGGCAAAATTTTCATTTTTTTCGTGTTACCAAGCTAACAAGCATTTCTCTAAATTTCAATTCCAAATCCAACCCCTCGTTAAGGGATGTCGGGGTTGGCAGTTGAGATTGTTATGTCACTTGAAACCACTTACCTACAACCCCTATTATATTATTAATTAACCTCCTTTTCCCATATCTCATCATTTATTTATTTTTTTGGCTCAATTTTACCACACTCTCTATCATTACCTTTCTTTTTCCATAAGCCCATTTGGATAAGATTTTAGGAACAAACTCATAAAAAAAGTTTTTGGGTAGCTTTTAAAAAAAAAAATTTAAAAAAAACTTATAAAAAAAAGTGATTTTGAATAAATGAGTGTTTAGATAGTTATTTTTAGAAATACTTTTATTATTGGTAAATTATGAAAAATGGTATGAATATTAAATGAGGAGAAATAATATATGATATGAGATATAAGAGATGATATAAGAAAAGAGGGTGTAAGAAAAAATAGAAAAGAGGAGAGAGGGTGTAAGAAAAAGTATGAGAGATGAGGGAGGGTATAAGAAAAAATAAGGGTAATGTAGTAATTGGTTAGTTAATAATTTTTTTACTGTTCTATAAGCTACTCTGACTAACTTATCTAAAATATTAATTTTAAACTATAATTTAATCAAAAAACTCGTTTGAACAAACAAATATAACTGTTTATTTTAAAATTTCTCAAAATTTATGTTTCACCTAGACCTAAGTTTAACCTAAGTTTAAAATTTAGGTTTAGACTCTTCCTAAACACCCACTAAATCTCATTTATTGCCTCTCTCACTACCCTTCATCAATAAGAGCACATTAGGGGGGAAAACATTATATGTCTCACATACTATTTATTATTTTTAAATGATCTCAACTAATTTCTTAATACATATATATATATATATAGTATATTTTCACTTTATATTTTAAACTGGTAAAAAGTATGAATGTAGCTAGGTAAGAAAGGTTCCTAACTCGCTGTCTAGAGTAGAGAAACATGGTGTTGGAGTTTGGCATTATGGCGTGATTGTCTCTACAGAAATTATTGGTCTCTGCCTTGTTTGGTTGTTGCATATAATGCCACTATCTGTCTCTCCCAATATAAACTCCACTCTCTATCTACCAACCATATTAATCACAAACCAAACCAACCCTATACATTACCAGTTCCTTTACTATACATAACTGTCTCTTTCACTGGCATCTCTACCCGATACAAAGCCTCCCCCCCCCCCCTCGCCGCTAACCCTGATATCTTCATTATTGCCACCTTTCAATGTCATCATTTACCACGTCACTCCCCCTCCCATTTCAATCATCAATTAGCACACGTTTTGTTTCTCTATATCTAACATTTTAAACAAATACTATGAATGCTAGCTAAGAGAGGCAGCATAGTGATCATGACAATTCACAAACGGGGTTCTAATAATAGAGACTAGAGAGCAGGCAAAAAAGCGGTCCATGTTCTGTGGCTCTCCTCCATATCTTCATAATGCCTCCACGTACACACGTACGCACCTCCCATTTTGACGCCCCCACTTACTTTTTCCTTCCCTCTTTTGGGCAAAGATGGAGACACCGCTTTAAGGTTATTAATCATTATCAGCATAAAATATTATCCTTGTTTGATAAACACACAAACCTATATTTTAAATTGTTTTATAGTTAAATTTTAGTTTAAATAAATTTTTAAATAAATAGTTATATTTATCTATAAAAACTTTTAGATCAAACTCTATTTTAAAATCAAAATTTCATATAAGCTACTAGCTTATAAAAAATTAAAATAACTTATAGACTAATCAATTACTATTTTACTTATATTTTTTCTTACACCCTCTATCATCTCCATTTTATACTCTCTATTATCTCTCTTCTATATTCTCTCTCATATCTCCCTTCTATACCCTTTCTCTTCTCTCATATCTCTTCTATACATTCTCTCATATTTCTTATATTTAATAAAATTATATAATTTCTGATAATTTTTCAATTACAAAAGTCCTTATGGTAATAACTATCTAAACACTCATTTATTCATAACTATTTTTTTTCTATAATTTTTTTTAATTTTTTTTCTAGAAACAGCTTAAAAATTATTATTCTTTTCATAAGTCTTTTTCTAAACTTTTAACAAAACATGCTTATTATATGTTTATAAACTCAGCGATCCATATATGCAACTTCTTCGTCACCTCTCACTTTGTTTATAGCCTTTTATTTATGACTTAGTTAAGGATGGATTATTTTATTATTGTAGACATTCATTAGGATGAATTGCATGCGTTATTCAAGAATAGAATAGTGAATATATTAATGTTTTTGGTCTGATAGTATAATGGAGGGAAGCTGAGAGCTGGAGGCTTGCTTGCACGCGTCTGATTGTCTTTGTGGTGTTAAGGTGAGGGAGCAAAAGAAAAGGAAAGGAAAGAGGCCCGGCAGCCAGCGCAGAGGAGCCTAGGTGGGCTCCACGTCTTCAAATCTCCTAATTAAATGAAATGTACAGTACTTAAGTTAAGTTAATGAAGCCGAAGGAACCACTCTCGATTTTAAAATGCGATCCTATGATACCCTTTACTTCATTATGATCCACCCATGATATCCTGTCTCCAGGTTTATTCTATTAATACAAATAAACCCTTCTCCTTCGGACGTCAAGCTCACTTACACATTCACTTTTCTTAACTCATTTGGTACATCTATCACTTTGCATTTTGCAGCCTTGTAATTTCTAATTACCAACTCTCTGATTTCCGCGGATAATGTAATACATACATGTGTTCAAATAGAGTAAATAAAGATGTACATTCATTTTAAGATGGACACGAGTATTATTTCTTCTTGTTATTTTATTTCCTTTAATTTTCACCTATCAAGCGCATTATCCAAAGCGGCTTAACCGACGCACGGCTCTAGAAAGTTGAAGTTTATTAACTCAGCACTGAGAGAGAACTCTAGATACTTTGTACCAGTTGAATTTACTCAAAATAAGCTCACTCTTAGAAGAAACTGGGGGAGAAATAAAATAAGCAATTTCTTTCGGTTTTCATTTTGAAATATTTGACTTGTGTGGGCACAAGTTAGAGCGTAGCGTTTCCATTCAGTCACATGGCTTCTGCAAATGGCATCCCATGAGTGTGCGTTTTCGGCGTTTATCCGACGCCCAACGGGGGCCCCGCCTCCATATTCTATGATTCTAGTCACTATAACGATGACGTTTTGTTCCTGTGAGCTAGTCAAATGGACCATACCTGCTTAAACGCCACCTCAACCGTCCATCTAATCTCCGTCTCATCCATTCATGGTCTTCTATGATCCCCCACTTTTTAAGCTCTCTGTCTCTCTCCCTCTAGGCTTCGCACCATAAGCAGAGTGAGCGAGTAGGGAGAAGAGAGAGAGGGGAAGCGAGAGGATGAGTATGGGTGACAATAAACGCGGCGTTTCAATGATTGCAGCCATGGATACTTTAAGCGGAGCTTTCGTGTCCAAGAAGAGGAAACCTAGCGCTGCTGGTTCTGGTTCTTCTCAATTGGAGTTATGCTCTTCCAGCGACCCCCTCCACAACACGCATTCGTGTGAAGGGTTGCATGACATGACGGTTTCACCTACTGGTTCTGTGAATTCCTCCGGGACGGTGGTTTCTGGCGAAATCTTTCCTGGCCGTTCATTCTCCTGCTGTTCCAGCAATGTCGTCAAAACTTGCTCAGGCGTTGTGGACAGCGGGACGCCGCCAGATCTGGAGGTGCAAATTTTAATTTCTGAATATGTTTTCTACTTTCTCATGTACTCTGCTGCTGTTTGTGTCTGCTGGAATCACGCTTCGTTTCTGAACTGTAATTTTGAGGAGGATAAAGGAGACAAAGAGAGAAACAAAACGAATCAGCATAATGTCGCCGAAAAGTAGCTATCCGCTCTTTTTTTATACGGTTTCTAGTTTTGATATTTTCTTGAATTTTTCTTAGCCGCCAAGCAGCGGTCAGTCAATCACTCAAACTTGGGAATTTCAATTTCCGTTTCTTTTTATGCTCGAGTTTGTGTTATGAATTTTGTGGTTTTTTTCTTAGAGTTACTAGCTAACAGTAATGCGATCCTGCAGGCCAAGAGTTGCGAAATTGTAGAATCAACGTACAGCGATATCAAATTTTTCAGGTTTACAACCATGTTTTTTTGTCTCTTCATGCCCGTTTAAAATTCATATCGTCTTATTTAGCTTCCCCTCTTATTATTAATTACTTTCATCTGGTTTTGTTCAGCAGGGACATGTACTTGTTAAGCGAATCTTTGGGAGACTCGGAAGAAACAATGACGTTACAGGTGAAGTCACCATCGGCGGTGGTGATGGGCAAGCAGCGGAATATTCCGGTGGCGAATATGCCACCAAAGGAGGAGATCGAGGAGTTCTTTGCAATGGCCGAGAAGTGCGAGCAAGAACGGTTCGCAGAGAAGTGAGTGCTTGTTTGAGTGGGCTCAGGATAAGAGAGAGGATTGCGCACTGTAGAAATCGAACCATAAATAACTAACTAACAACTTTCTAATTTCCTTGCAGGTACAACTATGATATTGCTAAAGATATGCCGTTGGATGGCAGGTACGAATGGGTTCGTTTGAATTGAATATCCGTAGATGAAACAGCGAGAGAGAAAATGAGATTTCAGAGAGGACTAGATGGTGAGGGAGGCTAATTAACCTGACACAAGGTAAAACCGAAATTTGAGAATGCGAATTCCGGTTGGTAGCTCGATCGGGGTTGGTTTTGTACAGCTAACCGCTTTCGCTTTTATCTATAATCTGGAATAGAAGCTATAGCTTTCTGCGACATTGTCACTGTCATTCAGGCGCAGAGCACCTAAATGGAACTTTTTCTCTGCAAGTGGAATCACGTAAATCAGAGAGATGTAGGGATGATGGGAAAAATCGCATTAATTTGATGTTCGAGTGTTGTTGTTGAGGTCCTTTTCCGTAGTTTCAAGTTAGAGTACAAGGAGATTCGGCCAAATTCCTAGGGTGGTTTGGTTTTATTCATTGGGGGCAAAAAAATTCATGGGTAAAACATTAACTTGTATTGATGATGATAAGTGTTTCTATGGATAATGTTATGTGTTTTTGGCTGTTTCTTCTCATGAGCTTTTCGCGGCTTCAAAAATATCCTGTTATGGGGAATTCTTTTTGCATTTTGGGAGTTTAGAATATTCTTTTCATGCCAAGGCTGTGATTCCCCTATTTGGTGGGGACCATGTGCGTTTGGACAGAAAGATATATATAAAGTAATAAAGTCTTCTCTTCGTCACCGTAAATGATTGAAAGTATGAGCCTATGAAGATGCACACAAAAAACAATCGCTCCAACAATGACCCCTCAACCCATAGCCTATATACAGCTACCCTATGCCGTAGGGACTCTCTTAAAACACCGTATTGGGTTGTCCTCTAGACGTGTCCCAATTCTTGGATTATTTTGGGGGGTCGTGGCAAAAACCACATTCACAATATTCATGATTTGAAGATCCATTTAATTATTGATGAGCTATGAGAGAGCCATTTAATTTCATTCATACCTTGATGGAGCAAACCGGTAAACGAAAGTAACTTTTAATTTGTTTGTGTGTGTCAGTTTTATTTTTAAGTGTTGGTTGATAAAAACAGTAAAGGAAGGACGTGACACAATATTCGTTATGGGTGAGGCGAGGGAAGAACAAAGCGTGACCGGCATCGTCGGAAGACGGAAGCTAAAGAAACAGAATGGCTAGCCTCCCCTGAACAATGTCATCATTACACACGTGTCCAAAACGCCGCCGCCACCCCCACCACCCCCCTCATCCATGTGAGACCGTATTCAAATTAATTTAGAGATAATATAGAAATCCAGAAAAAAGGTTAGTAGTACAAAATAGAAAGAGAGAATGATGATGAGAGCAGAAGCGTGGCACGTGCTGTGGTTGAGTAATCGAGGGCGGATTAATTTGCTTGGGATCTGATGCCATCTTTTTTTTTTAAAAAAAAATTGCAGAGAAAGATAAACAGCTTTACAACAGGGGGGATGGTATAGAATGTTGCTTATTAATGAAGAGAAAGGTGATTTGGGTTTTGGTGCTGTGCTTCTTCCGACTTTTTCTCTTCTTACGAAACCGATTAGGAGGCTAACAAGGAATTACTGTGGATTAGCGTGTCCTATATTATTGTTAATATTTTTGTGATTGGGCTTTGGTTTAAACAACATGATTATAAAACCATTAATCCCAATCCCTATCGATTTATGACTCTCATGTCTCGGATTTCATTTCAGGACATTTTACAAATCTCTACATAGAATAATTCGTATTATATACATATCCCATTTGGCTGCCTGTAAATTGCCGCATGTATAGAATCCGTCCCCTTGAAATTGGGTCAGCAGATTTCCTTTTTCCTATTTTTCGCTGCTGCATAAACAGGATTCCTATGTTTTGGGATGAGAGCAGAATTGTCTACGTCTCCAGACATGCCTTAGAAGCTCACTTTTGTTTTTCTGTTTTTTTCCTGAATTTGTCAAGGTTTTTAAGATTTTTTAAATAATAAAAAAATCATATATCACTACTATAAAAATAGGTGTTAATTAATAGTGTTTATTTTTTCCCCGTCCCGCATAACGTGGAAGCCGCGTTTAAAAATTAATATTGGTCAGGTCTCCTTCATATTTTATATGCAATAACGAGGCCAAACCTTAAAAGGTATCTATCTAACCCAAGGTTTATCCATCTTACCTAGTCTTCTAAAGGCATATTCATACGTCCAACTATATATTCTCCTTATAGGATTATAACAAATGGACAAGTTGTGATCGGTTCATTTTTAAAGTTTTGTACCTAACTATTTTTAATATGAGTTAAAATATTTATCGTAGAATTCAATTTCATCGTAAAATATTTGTATTTTATTTGTTTATATAAATATATTTTTAGGTGACAATTAAAATTTGTTATAGGCTTTCATTATTTTAAATTTGGAAAATTGTATATGAATTCTTCATCGTCTCTTTGGGCCGTGTTCAAGTGATCGCACAAGTAAAGAAGACGTTTTGGATTTGATATTTTGCTGCATATGTAGGCAATCGATCGATGCTATATATAAAATTAAAATTAGTATTACTGTAGCTTTCAGGTTGTTATTATGTGTGAGTAGTTTTTTTTAATGCGTAGTTACGGTTCTCTTGAAAAACATTTTAACCAGATTTGTTTATACTTATAAATAGTTTGTTGTTACCAATTTTATATATTGTGTAAGAAAAATGGAAAAGCGACAAAATGTAAGTTGATTTTTCCTTGCTATATGCTCGTGACAAAAGTTTGAACAGGTCACAGGTATAGGACGGGAAGGTCTTGGAGGTCAGTCAGTTAATTAATTAATTAATTTACTTGTATTGCTATTTAATCTCATGATATATATTGTACTCGTAATACACAGATCAAAGAGATTAGCCAACGATTCTCAGTCTCATGGTATTTACCGAGCAAGAGAGATCCAAGCAAGATTATCCAATGAATCCAAGCTTTATAAAGTTAATGATGGCGTCTCACATAGTGCAAGGATTTTGGCTGGTAATTAAATTCCGTTGGCTATTCACTTATGTAAACATAGTGCAAGGATCTTGCTTATGTTTTTTCTTTCGAGAAATCCTAAAGCATTCTGTAATGGCAGGGTCTTCCTAAAAGTTTCTGTGAGTAACATTTGCCAAAGTTCTGGAAGATGAGAAGGGGAAAAAAGACATGTTGCCGAAAATATGGGATTAAGTGGTGGGTGGCGAGGGTTTTCCATGGACCACAGTTTCACTGTGGGGGATGTTTTAGTTTTCCATTTAATCCAACCTTCCAAATTCATGGCAAGACTAGTTTCATCACTGTGAGGAAATTAATGATCTGAGTGATGGGGCTTTGGTCTAAACAATGCGATTACAAAACCATTAATCCCAATCCCTATTCTCGGATTTCAGCACATTTTACAATTTCTGTATGGAATTACTGCAAAATACAAAATCTGGCGTATGTTAAAAATGAGTTCTCGTTATGGCATATATATGAAGTGTAGTACATTTACGGCGTCTATTATAAAGCAACGGAAGTCATAAGTAATGATTTTACGGCGTCTGTTATATTGTAAATTGCTACTCTAATTTGAACCAATCCCGTTGACAGGATTTGAAGATCGTCTTTTTCTATTTCTCTGCTGCATATATAAACTGGATTCCTGTGTTTTAGGACGAGAGCAGAATTGTCTACGTCTCCAGACATGCCTTAGTGTGGGTTAGGGAAACTTTTCAAACTTAGGTTTTAAAAATTTTTAAAATAAATAACTATATTTGTTGAAATAGACTTTTGGATCAAATTATAATTTAAAAATTAAGATTTTAGATAAACTGGTCAGAATAGCTTATGAAACAGTAGAAAAGCTTATGGAGTAACCAATTACTATATTACCCTTATTTTTTCTTACACATTCTCTCCTCTCTCTTCTATACCCTCTCTCATTTTTTTCTACACACTCTCTCATCTTTCTTTTATTTTCTACATTATTTCTCCTCTCTCTTCTATATCATCTCTCATATATTTAATACTCATACTATTTTTCATAATTTACTAATAATAAAATACTTTTAGAAATAACTATTCAAATACTCATTTATTCAAAACTATTTTTTTTACTAGCTTTTATCGAGAAACTATTTTCTAAAAGCTACCCACAAGCTATTTTTTTTATAAACCCTTTTTCAAACTCTTATTCAAATGGGCCCCTAGAAGCTCAGTTTTGTTTTTCTGTTTTCTCCATAATGGTTTAAAGTTTGTAAAATGGCAGGCAAGTAAATTTTTTAAATAAAAATTCATATATTACTACTATAAAAATAGGTTTTAGGGTATGTTTGAAAAATGGGGGGTTTATGGACAGATTTTAGAAAATAACTTTTGGATAAGAGTTTATAAAAAAAGTTGTTATAGATAAATAAATATAAGATAGATGTTTCCAAAATAACTTTTGTAACTGATAATTTACCAGAAAAGGTATAAAATAAAAAACAAACAATTAGCGCTCATCTCCTTCCTCAATAATAGTGAGCAAATCGGTGTTGTGGTCCAACGATAAGCAAACTGATGACAGTGAGCAATGACGGCAACCACCACCAGCGATAGCGATAGTGAGCAAGAGCAGCGACTGTGAAGCTTTTGCCCAGATCTCTATCATGAAGCTTCTTGATCTCACTGACAAAAGAAGATGAGCATAGAGGAGATCGTTGTCAGCCCTCTTCTAGATCTCTGCGACAGCAAAGCTTCAACGATAGTAAAGCTTAAATGTAATCCTACCTGAAGCTTTGCCAATAGAGGACGGAAGAGAATATGAGAGAGAGGGGAAAGAGTATTGACGTAGAGGAGAGCGGAGAGAGTGTGTGAAAAAAATGAGGTAAAATGGTAATTGATGCCAAAATCTGGTAATGTTCTCAATTAAATGTTATGAGAGCTAGTGCTACCTAATATAATATGTAATACACAGCTTAAAGATTAATCTTGGTCACATATTTTCTATACAACAATGAGACCAAAACCTTTGGAGGGAAGGGGAGGAAAACTTTTTATAAACTTAATTTAAAAAAGTTGAAAAAGTGAGATTATAAAATTTTAATAAAGAGAATGTGTAAGATAAATGAGTAAGAAGATTAATTAAAAAATTTTAATCCCACCTCTCTAATTGTTTTAAATATGGAGTAAAGTGTTTACAAATAAATACACGTGGACCCCTGGCCCCTCCCCATTTTTTTCTTAAGAAAATTATAAAAATATTGCCATTTCGACAATCTATTTTCTCAATTAATTTTAACAATTTCTTATCATCAATAGATAGTAATGAGGCATCATATGATATCAACCATTACTGGTAATGGTAAAAAAAGACATACCACAATAAGATATAAAATCATAAAGAATAGATTATTTGCAAACAACTCATTCATTATTAAACTATATATGGATATCTAATTATGTTAAATATGAATTAAATTTGTTTGGGAATGGTTACACATTAATGATAGGGCACTCCTAGTTTTATGTTACATAGTTTTCTAAACGCATGGCCTTCCCCACTACAGTATCCTTATAAAATCATAAGAAATAAACAAGTCATGAACGCTTCATTTTTAGAGTTCTGTGCCTATCTATTTTAAATATAAATTAAGCATATATCATAGAATTCAATTTGATAACCAAAAACATGTTTGAAGCCATTATTGGTATGTATTGAAAAAAATATCATTTGAAGATATAAAAATACAAGGAAAGACATATTGTTATCTCATTCATTTAGAGTTTTGGGTCTGATAATTTTAAATACGGAGTAAAGTTTTATGGGTTTTTTTATAAAATAATTTTTTAGAAAGGGTTTGAGCTCATATATAATCTAAGGGTATGATAAAGTCTCCATTTCTTCTAGGCGATATCAATATCGGGTAGGGCGAGCTATCTATTACTCTCAGCGTAAACCTAAATACCTAAGAATTATGACGGCTCTCCAAATATCATGACTAGAACTATAATAAAATAATACTTTTAAAATTTTATAATTGAATACACATTGATGTGGGGGCACCCTGGCCCCTTCCCAATTTTTTCCCCAAAAATTTTATATCCAAAAGAATAAAATTGGGCCCTATCCCTAATTCTTTTCAATAGAACTACGAAAATTAGATTTTAAAAGATCTTAACCCTATTAAGATCCTCACAATTCAGAATCAACCTAGTCGCATAATTCTTAAGGAACGGCTGCAAGCCTGCAATCCCCCTAATTTCTCTGCTCAGGTGACTCGAGAAGCGCACAACACTGTAAGCATTTGACTATTTTGCGTAATGATGTTCACATGTTTGGTTATAGATCTTGTTATTACCTATTGATGATGTAAGAAAAATAAAATATTTGAATTTAATTTATAGATCTAGAATTTTGACAATCAATTTACTTAATTAATTTCAACAATTTAGTTTTGATTATAAGATATTTTAGTAAATCTAAATAAATTACCATGACAAAATTTGAATATTTATGTGAAAAATCAGCCGTATCAACGAATCAAATCACCCAACATCCTCAAAGTCTAGATCTGTCAAGTAAAAACAATGTCATCGATGTTTTCTCGACATATCTAGATTTTCATAATCCATATAGATATGTCGAGCAAAAGGCCATGATATTGGTTTAATTTCTCTCGACAGATCTAGACTTTTATTATTTTTATTTTTCATATAAACATTATATTTTTTTCAATTTTATTTTTTATATAAACAGTATATTTTTAATGTGACAATTATTAGGCAATCGATCTGGCTGGTCCTTGTATCAGTACTTGGTAATGGAAGAAAACGAATATAATGAAGAAAACGTAAATTAAATTTTGGCTCCATTTTTTTAAATGTAAAACAATACTTGTTGGTTGAGGTCACATATACATTAAATCTTAATGGTCTCATGTCTTCTTTTCTTTGTATTTCCACTTGTAATTCTCAGTCATTTTCAGTGAAAGAATCCAATATGAAGCCGACAACTTCAGCCACTCCTTCAAAGGTCTCTCCCCTCTCTCTAGCGTTCTTTTCTAATTTGCAAAATTAAAAAAGTTATAAGTTATGAATTAATACTACAATATATAAATATTGCATTTCAGGGCAAGATAAGTGGAGGACCAAAGAAGGTAACGACACAAATTCTACAATATAATGATCTTCAAAATTACTGTACATCGTGCTTATACTATGATGTTCATTTTTAGTGTTTTGTTTTGGTCATGAAATAAAAAAAAATCCACAAAATGTAAGTTTTGGTTTTTCCTCATGTTTGTGACAAAAATTGTAATAATCTAATATATCCTGAGCTTTGATATATTTAGATAATGAGAGATATTAGTAATGATAGTAATTCAGTTACTAAGAATAGGGAAAAAATGATATAAGATTTTTTGCCTATCTGGACATATGCAAATAATGATTGTTAAATAATGAATTGATCCATCAAACTTTACTTATTTCATCCCATATAATATTCATATTATTAATTAGCTTTGTACATGTATATGTCAAAAAGAGAGTACAAATTAGTATTCATTTTGGATTTTAAATCCTTTTTTTTTTTGTATTATGAACAGGTTGCACATAAGAACTCAGAAAGATCTGTGAGGTAAGTCAATTAATTAATCATTTTAATTGCATCACTATTTAATTAATCTCATGATATATTGTAATATGTAGAAGACAATGACTCCATTTTTACTTGTATTTACAGATCAAAGAGATCAACCACCGAATCTCAGCCTCCTGCTCTTCAACGTGCTCTTCAACGAGCAACAGATATCCAAGCAAAATTATCCAACGAGCATCCCAGCTTTATAAAGACAATGTTGCATTCTCACGTAAATCAAGGATTTTGGCTGGTAAAATCCGTTAGCACGAAACCTAAGAGTTTTTATATATTATCAATGTTCAGTTGTTCACTGATAAAAATATTGATGAATAGATATATTTTCTACAGCTAAATATATATGGGGTCTTTCAAAACTATATTTTCACGTAGTGTTGTGTTTCTTTCGAGAAACCCTATAATACAAGAATGATCCACTTAATTAATTAGCACTATATTTTGTCATGGCAGGGTATTCCTAAACCTTTCTGTGATCTGCATATGCCAAAGGAAGATACAATGTTTCTTTTGGAAGATGAGGATGGAGAAGAATTCCGAACCAAATATCTTGGTCGAAAGATGGGCTTAAGTGGTAAATGGAAAGAGTTTTCCAAGGCTCACCATTTACGTCTACATGATGTTTTAGTTTTCCAATTAGTCCAACCTTCCAAGTTCAAGGTAATAGTTTCATCACTACGAGATAATTTGTCATAAATGATTCACTAATTAATTATTGCTTGAGTCAAGTTGGTAAACTTCAGGGTCTTTTATGTCTAAAAAGGTATACATCATACAATCTAATGAGCCAGACAAAGTGGATGATTCCTCAAGACAGCATGATTTTGGCAAGTTTCCTATAATTCTCATTTTTTAATATCTTAATATAAAGACTAGTTGACTAATTTGGGTAGATTAAAGAAGTAAAATAAATAAGTTAATTATAATTAAATATAAATCTTTAAAATAAATTATATTATATACTCTTTAATCTATACAAATTAGTCAGTTAACTCTAATATTACTTATAATTGATTTATATGGCTTACTAGTTGTTATATTAAGCTTTTGATATTCTTATGTTTCTAATTGCTCTTCGCGGTCTCATCTTTCTAGATGTTGCTCAACAAAATGATCCAAGCAGCAGCAGAATGATCTGTGACAGTACAGCACCATCAGCAGATCAACCTGAAAACACCAGTAATGACCCAGAAGAAAATTCTGGCCTTCAAGTTCTGAACGGGAGATCTATGACCACTTGCCAACAAGTCACAAGTGTTGATACTTTTAGCATTGTGGTTGATGGCTTGGTTCTTGACTCTCTGCTACCCCAACATCTCAGGATGAAGTACTATGATTTGTGCTGTAGCCAACAAAGTTTTCTGCATGAGCATATTTTGGCAGGTCAAAACCGTGAACTGGTTCTTGGAATGATCCGTGAGACAATTAATATTGCTGATGCCATTCGAGGCAGCAAGATTACGACGCCTTCACGTAGTTTTGACTTGTGGTTTAGAAAGTTGAAGGCTCTTGAAATATGGGGCATGAACGTCAATTTCTTGCTCGTTAGGCTACAACAACTCAGGGGTTTAGCTTCAAAAACTGAGGAGTATAGAGAGGCGAGAAGAGCTCGAGAACAAGCCCTAGAGCAAAAGAAAGGCCTTCAGCTAAGGCTTAAGGAAGTGAAAGAGACCATAAGGAGACTTGAGGGTCAGGTTGACTCCTTGAACCCTAAGACGTTGGAGGCTACGTTTGAAGGGCTGGCCAATGCTGCTTGGTGATGTGGTACATACTTGCTTTCTTCTGTGATGTAAGTAAATATATATATATATAACTGATGCAGGTTTCTCCCTCTGAATAGAATTTGTGAAAAGTTTTTGACAGTATGCATTTTGATTCAACTTAGTTACACTTGAGTCTTGGGGCAGGTTCTATAAGTGAGATCGATTTGATCTTAATTATGGCTTTTCCATTGATGCTGCAATAATTAGACGTAGAAATTACAAAACTATCATAATCTGAAACATACACATTTGGAGTTATATATATGGTGACATCTTTAAGTTTTATGACGTTTCTATTGTACGCATCTTTTTAAAATCTGGGAAATTTGATCTCTTGGAATGTTTCACAGTTTCAGAAACACACACACAGACGGATATCACATAGCCGTCCCAGGTTTGGTAGAATATATGCTCCATTTATCTGCGGACAACAAACCTAAGTTGATATTCATGGCTTTATGAGAGGTTGGGATCAAAAACCAGAAATCAAACTCAACTTAATTTGCAAATTACAAGTCTGATGTCATTTTTCAACTCATTGAGACTCCCTTTACAGTTCCTACCTTGAGAAATTTGTGAAGGATGGAAACCTCGAAATAAGAGCGAAGTTGGTTCATGAAGTGGTAACCCAACTTTGTAGGAAACCAAAGAGGGAAAGTAAACAATGCCCCCTGCAGGATCGACTAGAGACTTTTAGCCTACAAGACTGAAGCTCTACCACTGGGCTATAGGAGCCGAGCTGTTGATGTCACGATCATACTACAAACCGTCATAAAAACCAATAAATGACTTTTTTAGGTAATCAACATACTTTTAGGACGCAAAATATCATTATGGGTAACGCCAAAATCAATGAGAATTGTTTTATCACACATTTCTGTCATTTTTTTTTGTTACGAGAAAGAGGTCAATGGCGGGGTACATTTTTGGAAGCTGTGAGGAACAACATAATTCATACTATTTCAACATTCACCTGTTTCTTCTCAATCTCATCTACACTACAAGTCATCAATTATTTATTATTCTCTCTAATTTTAAATATAAGAGTTAGATGATAAGCTTATATTGACCATAAATATAAAATTTTAATTCATTTTATCTCTTAAAATTATAATTTTTCTCATAAAATATCTTTATATATTTACATATATTAAAGGATTTTTATTAAGTGTAATTTAAATGAACATAATTAAATTAATATTTTAAAAAAACTAACACACAATCATTATAAATATTAAATTAAATTAATTTTTATAAATTAATTAATTAAATTTTATGTTAAGAACTTTTACCACCATATGATTCGCATCTGCATTCTCTACCATAAGACCCTCCCTCGTAAGTGGCAACACATGATTCGTACTTTTTATTTTCATTTTGAAAATGTATGTAAATCTCTTTAAAATTAAAAAAAATGTACTCTTTTTAGTTTTTATATTCTACAAACATTTTTAAGTACATCTGGTCAAATGTTAGAAGAAGGATTTATTATGACGAATATAAAAAAAATATATTATTAGAGTCAACAATTCAGGCTTAATTATATTAACGCAAAAAATGGTAAGGAACATTACGATATTTTATTCTAAACAAGGAATGAGCTTTGGGTAGTTGCTCTTATCCGGGCGATTTTGCCGCGTTGGATTCCCTTCTCGAAAAAGCAATCCACATTACGGAGAATCCTGACTTTGGAAGAATACGAGGGCCGTTCGTGGTGCTATTCCCATCCCATCTCCATCTCGGCTTATTCCCCGCTCCTTTTTTATATATTTATTCTTTTCACCTTTAGTTTATAAGTAACTGTATAATTAAAGGTTTAATTTCTGGGTAGGATTGACACATGAAACTTACAAGAAAAATGCCACACTGTGCAACAAATGCTGCAAATTATCCCATATTTTATTATATTCATAAGCATATTCTATAGGATTTATATCATATCATATCTTTTATTTTATGACTAATTTATTTTTATAAATATCATGAATTTTAATTTTATTTATGCACTCACATATTATTTATTTGAGTCATTTACTTAACTTTTAACTTATTTCATTCATAAAATTTTTTATATTAAATATAATTTATATTATAAAAGCTAGTTATTTAACAAAAATAATTAAATTTAATTATAAATATAAAAATTAAATTAGTTTTATATATAATATGTATTATTATTTTTAAACTAATTTATTCAACTTAAAAACTATATATAATTTAATATTATATATAAATATTTAGAGAAATATAATATTTATTATAATTAATTATATATTATATTAATTATTAGATAAAGTATTTAGCTATTATAGAAATCTTGTCCGCGGATCCAAATTGTTAAATAATTAATTATTAATCAGTTAAGATTAATATAAAAAATAATAATTAATAATACTATAATTAGTACTAATTCAAACACTAAACTAAAATAGATAGTGTTTAGATATCAGATACATATTCACAAAACTCTAATTGGAAAAAAAGAAGCTAAAGTATCCAACAAATTCGACCCTTTTTGTAGATTTTAGTTACAGGATAATATCTCTATTTTTTTTTTTTTACAACATCATAGATGAATGTTTTTGATCTTTCTGCCAAAAATTTACAGCAACAGTGCTGAAACTTTTTATAAGAAAAATTAAAATCGGGCCAGGAAGATGATTCTGTCACGGAAACACAAAAGACCAAAAATTCTTGGAACTTCAAAGTTAAGTCATAAGTCATAATCTAGCAGTCCTAACTCAATAATCTGAAGCCTAGCCCCCCTCGTTGGGTTGTGTTTTATTCTGAACATTCCCAGCTTCCCTGTGTGTTGCTTTCCATCATTACATGGAGCTTTATAGCCTATGCCGGAAAGCAACACCTGCACCAACAACAGCAATAACAATTCAAGCTCCAATTTTGCCGTTTCAATCGGTCAAGACATACCCCAAACCCTAAGACACTGAATTTCCCCAAATTGTTGTTTCAGCCGCCATTATCATTGCAACCATGTCTCCATGGAATCTTGCCAAGTCGGCAGCAGAGGCGGTGTTCTCCCGCTGGGCGATGAAGAGGGTTTTTAAGTTCTTGCTGAAGAAGAAATTGGGGCAGTTTATTTTGGTTGATATCGACCTGAACCAGCTGGACGTGCAACTCACTGGAGGAACGATTCAGCTCAGCGATCTTGCGCTTAATGTGGATTACATTAATAAGAAGGTAGTGCTTGTTTTCCCAATTTTTAAGGAGCGCAGATGAGAAGTTGAGAAGATTTTATAGTTCAGTTCTAGCAATTCACGTGTCTATGATATATTAATTTTTATCAGCAGTTAGAATGAATTGCTGTACCTGTCTAGATTTCTTTCCCTCGGTGTTAGGTAATCGGAGGATAAACTGAGGTTGCTGAACAGTCTTGATACTCTTTGGACATTGGTTTCCCTAGTAGTAAATGATACAGTAATCAATTGATCAGGTCGGATGGCGGGAAAATTATGAAGTTAGTATTTTTCGCAAGTGTCAGAATTAGAAAGTGGTTTGGATTCATGAATTGAATTTCACAACGATAAAGTGAGTGAAATAGGAATAGCTGAGGTTGTTTGGATAATCAATCTCATATAAAGTAGCTCCGTGATTTTTTATTTATGGCTGTCGTTGTTAAATATCATCAGTAACATTTTATTGATTAACTTATTGCTTTCTTCTGCTCTTTTTTGCAGTTGACCAAGGCAACATCTTTAATTGTCAAAGAAGGGTCAATTGGATGCCTGTTGATTCAGATGCCTTGGAGCGGTAAAGGTTGTCAGGCTGAAGTGAACGGGCTTGAACTAGTAATTTCTCCTTCTACAGATAATATTCCAACGGGTGATGAAACTTGTTTTGTTGGCAATAATGATAATGGTCATCTCGAATACGGCTCAACTAGGACTGACCAGGATATGATTAATGATGCTCTAAAATCATCTTCGATGGATGTTCATGAAGGTGTTAAAACTATCGCAAAGATGGTAAAGGGGTTTCTTACAAGCTTCCATGTGAAAATAGAAAATGTAATTGTTGCATATGATCCATCGTTAGATGAGGGTGGCAAGAAAACGGAATGCCATAGGACCCTAGTTCTTCGCATTTCTGAAATAGAGTGTGGAACTTGTTTGTCAGAAGATGCTGATTCAAATGCTGATGTGCTGGGAATAAGCCGGTTAACTAATTTTGTGAGGTTTCAAGGAGCTATGCTTGAGCTTCTTCAAATAGATGAGGATGATAATTGCGCATCTTCTTCATGTGAATTAGAAGCAGGATGTGGAGAACCGCATTTGGGGTCAACTAAAGCCACGTGTCCAGTCGTGACTGGCAAAAAAGAAGGATTTGGTGGAGAGGTGCAGTTAAATATTCATTGGAAGAGTGGGTCTTTAGACATTCGCAAAGTGGATGCAGTTGTTTCTGTTGATCCTATAGTGTTAAGATTTCAACTTAGCACCATTAAATGGTTCTCATGTGCATGGGAAAGTTATAATAATCTGGAAAAGGATGGACAAGTTTGTACAAATCAGAACTCACGGGGATCTGCGCAGCTGAAAACTACTTTGTTGTGCCATTCATCAAATTCAGTCTCTGTTGGCAGTGCTGATTATCACAGTTTTCTGGATGGTTCCTCTAATTTGACCTCACTTGAAACCCCTGCTGAACCTTTAGTTTCTGAGTCTCGTTTTATATCAAATTGGGTACCATTATCTGCTGATATGAATCATAAAGATGGTATTCGAGAATTTGATTTTGGGGCTAGGTAGGCTTTTTTCCTATATGCTATCATATAGACGCAATCACTTGAAATTCCGGGATAAATTTTCTGTCAACTGGGTCCTCATTAATGTGTGGGCATGCATGCATATATCAAGTAGTGCTTACTGTTATAAAACTTCCAGTGTCTAATTTATTTTGGTTAATTTATTTATATGCATGAGAACTAAGTTAAGTCTACACATTGAGCACTCTGATAGACCATTCTTAGATTTTTAATGGCACTTTTATAATCTGTTTAGCTGACACTGGTAACACTGTTGTTCTATTGGGATTCCTGCAGTGTGGACCAGTTTTTTGAATGTCTTGATGGAATGAGAAGCTCCCAATCAGCTTTGGGGAGCAGTGGAATGTGGAACTGGACATGTTCTGTGTTTAGTGCTATAACTGCTGCATCCACCCTTGCTTCTGGATCCTTGCATACAACTTCTGGTACTTCATTTTGTTTATAAACCAAGAATTTTACTCTTCAATTTCTTTCACATCACGCTCTGTCATAATTATATACTCACAGTGATATTTATAATGCCCTTTTAACCAAATAACATGGATGATGAACATAGTTGATGTTCTTGATTTTATAAAAAATTGTCGTAACATTCCAAAATTACCCTTCATTTAAGTCTAAAATCTCTATCCCAAAATCAAATTTTCTTCTGCCTAGCAATAGAAAGAGGATTATCATTATGAAGACCATATTTGAAAACATTTAATAAATACTCTGTACATTTTGTAACGGGTTTTATATTAAGGACTATGAAAAGCTTCTAGAAGGGATATTATAAATAGGACTGAAGGTAGTATTATATTTATAATTTGCCATCAATTTTGCTTATCGCATTTTTTGTCTCAATGTATGTGAATATTTTCAAAATGTAAAAATGTTCCTTTTATTGATCGAGTTTTGGATATGAAATTTGGTTTATGCATGAACAGAAAAACAACATGTGGAAACGAATCTCAGAGCAACGTTTGCTGGAATATCTGTTGTGTTGTCTTTCAGTGATGAAGAACCGCAGTACTGTTATGGGCCAAACACGGATAATGTGGGTAGATTGCAGATCGATTATCTTGTTGCGGACTGCAATGAAATTCTTCTTTCTCTGCAGGTAATAATATAGCTTAGTTGCTCTTTTATCTATCCCACCCGATCCTCTTCTTATCTTAGGCTTTCTTGGCTTGTGAGACTTGGTTCTCTGCTATTTCATTTTGAACAGTCCCCTTCTCTAACTTGAAATGCTTTATACCTTAACAGGTATGCCCTCAAGCTACAATTGTTGAGGGAATGATGAAAAATATGGAAATTGCTGCTTTTTTGAATTCTGGAATTGATGCTATAGATTCTGGTTTACACGGATATAATAATGCTAAGAATCAAAATGCTTTGGTCCAACATCTACAAGCTGAAGTCCTTGGTGCTCTCCCATCGTCTGTTTCTTGTGATCTAGGTCCTGATTCTGATTCCTTTTTTGGATTAGTGGCAACAGACCTTCCATTGGGAAATAATGATAGCTTATTTAAAGTGACATTGTTTAAAACTTCTGGTGTCGCCAATTGCAAATTCACGTTGCAATCAAGTTCTGATGGAAGTATAACTGGACCAGTATCATTTTCTTTGAGCCTGCCACCATTTACTTTCTGGGTAATATTTTCTGTTATAAGCGTGTTCACTAACCTGCTTAAGAATGTTGAACAATCAGCGGAAGTGTTCAATAAAGCAAACAAAGATGTATATAAAGCCTCGGATAAGAAGGAAGGTTATGGTTCCTGTGTAACATCCCTTTGCACAACAGAACGTTTGCGTGGTGATATATCAATTTCTGGTGCAAGAGTGATACTGTGTTTTCCTTCAGAAAGAGGGAGAGATCATGCATGCTTCTTTTCTTGGGAACAGTTGATTGCTCTTGATTTTACCTCACCATCACCTTTGAAGAAGAGTTTCGCTTCAGATTGTATTCCAACATCAAATGCAAGCTCAAAGAGAAGATTTCCTTCAGCAGATGCAAAATCTCTGCAACTGAGTTTCAGTGATTTGTGCTTGTACTTGATTACGTCAACGAGTAATGATTGTAGTAGAATTAGTTCCTGTACTTTGCAGAATGAAAAGTTTTCTGCTAGTTGCCTTCTGTCTGTTGACAGCCGACCTGGTTGTTACTCTGTTATTAATGTGGTTTGGCAGGAGGGTCTCGTGACTGGTCCATGGATGACAAAGAAAGCCAGGTTGTTAGCAAATTCGGATCAATTCAGGAGTAGGGATGATTTTGTGGGAAGAGGCTATGAGTTTGCATCTGCATCAACGGTCAAAGACCTGGAGGAATTGAAATCTCAAACTCAACAAGAGATGATTCTAAGTTCATCATTTTTCATTCATGTTCATCTAACTCAAGTTATGGTCAACCTGAGTGACTCTCAATATAAAGATATGCATTGCCTTGTATATCAGATGCTAAATGAATTGGCATGTGTGACTTCTCAGTCGGTCACTGATGAGAATGAGTCTTTTGGTTCACAATCATCGGTATTTGTGGAATGTGATTCTTTAGAAATTGTGATTACCAGGGAGACATCTGAGAGTATCAGGAGCTCATTGCAAAGTGAGCTTCCTGGATCATGGGATCAATTGAAACTGAAAGTTCAAAACTTTGACTTGCTGTCTGTCACAAATATTGGCGGTGTTAGGGGTGCTGAATTTTTCAGATTAACTCATGGTGAGGGCAAGTTGTGGGGTTCCATCAGCAGCGCTCCTGATCATGAGTTTCTTCTAATCACATGTGACAACTCTTCAATGAAACGAGGTGATGGGGGAGGCTCTAATCCATTGTCTTCTAGACCTGCTGGTTCTGATATCATACATCTGTCCGACCCAGAGATTTCACATGTTTCTACATCTATAACTGTTGCATGTAGTACAGTTGTTGCTATAGGTGGTCGCTTGGATTGGTTCAGTGCAATATCATCCCTTTTAAGTTTTCCCTCTTCTGACACCAAAGAAGCAGGTGATGATACTGTGCTAGATGATGTGAAAGGATATTGCAGGACTGACTTTGTTCTCAACTTGATCGATATTGCATTGAGCTATGAGCCCTATGCGATTAATCCAGTGGTTCAAAGTGAAGGCAAAGATTCTGGGTCTGACTTCTCTTATTGCAATCAGGATACGGGTGAACATTGTGCTTCTTGTCTATTAGCTGCATCCTTGTTGACGCTTTCAACTACAGCTTTGGGAGATTCAGTTGAGAATTCTTATCGAATAACTGTGCAAGATCTGGGGCTTCATGTGGTGTCAGGGACAAATACTCTTTGTGGCACTTATAGCGTAGAGCATCTTCAGAGGGTTGGTTTCATTAAAGTCGCCCAGGAAGCATTCATGGATGCTAATTTTAGAACCAACTGTACTAGTGGTATTCTTTGGGGGGTGGAGTTGTCTAATTCTCACATCCATGTGGAAACTTGCCATGATACTACTGCTAGTCTGATTCGTTTGGGTACTCAACTTCAACAATTATTTGCCCCTGATGTGGAGGAATCAATTGTGCATTTGCAAAATAGGTGGGATAATGTTCAACAGGCCAAGCTGAGGAATGACCTTAATTATGAAACTAATAACCCTAGCTGCGATACCCTGGCAACAACTTCTCAGCAATGCCCTTCCAAAGCATTTTTGGAGGATGGATCTAGAATGGCTGGCTTAATGGATGAGATATGTGACGATGCATTTCAAGTGAATGACAATAATACATGGCAGCCTTGTTCTTCTGGAGCAGGAATTTACATGCCACTTGATGGTATCTTTATTGATGATATGAATAAGATGAGTACGGATGAGCCTGAGGTCCTCTCTCATAAAGGATCTTTGTCTGAGTCAATGCCTGTAATGGGAACAGAAGGTAACCATGCGTTGTTGCAGAAGGGTTGCTTTCCAGAGATTATTGAAGAATATTGTTTCTCTGACTTATGCCCTCTGTCTGAGATATCCATGGGTACACATTCTGAGGAACTGCATACATACAACCAGAGCAATGTGGAAGGTAGAGAGATTGAAAGAGGCAGTGGTGGATGGTATCAGGGAAACTCTCTGAAGGTAGTTGAAAACCACATTTCAGAGAAAAATGAACAGACTGAACTAAAACATTCTGCAGATGGAATACTCCCATCTAATGATAATTCCTCTCAAAATAAGGCCTGTGGATGTGTGATTCTTAAGAAAATTGATCTAAGTTGGAAAATATATGGTGGTTCTGACTGGCCTATGGAGAATGAACTGCATTCTGGGAGAGATACAGCTGTTTGCTTGGAATTTGCATTGTCTGGGATGAAATTTCAGTATGATATATTTCCAGTTGGTGGAGTATCTTTATCCAAGATGTCCGTGTCTGTTCAAGATTTCAATCTGTGTGACAGAAGCAGAGATGCAGGATGGAAGCTGGTAGGGTGAAAACATAAATGCTCTGAAATAGATCACTTTTTCATTTAGTCTTTTTTCACATGTAAGGACACATTTTTATGATTCTTTATTTTTTTGAATTGAAGGTGCTAGGATATTATCATTCAAAAGGCCGCCCTCGAGAATCTTCCTCAAAAGCATTTAGATTGGACTTGGAGGCTGTCAGACCAGATCCTCTAACTCCTCTTGAGGAGTATAGGTACGATATTTAGTATTCATGGGATCTGTTTTGGATGGCATGTGATAATTTATATCACTAAACTTTGGAAGTTGCATCAACTCCCCCATGGAGTCCTAGAATTGGGGGTCTTGTTGGGCAGGTGTCCTATCAGAAATTTAGTCTAATGTCTATGTATGTCCTTTCTCCTATATCAACACACCATTGTCCATCAACGATAAGATCTACTTTCGCATGCTATGGGGAGCCACTAATGCTCAATGATGTCAAAAGTTTCATATTTTTTATCGTCAATAATCTGGACATGTTTGTTTTATTTGGATAAAACGGATCTGTCTAGAAAATTTTACAAATAATTAATACTTAGCTTGATTCTACCTGATGGAAGGCTTTATTCATCTAAAAATGTATGAACTTATGAAGGAACTACTATGCATTAAGATCTTCAAACAAAATAATGCGTCTTTATGTTTCTCTCCTTTCAGGTTACATCTTGCCCTCCTTCCTATAAAATTGCATCTACATCAATCCCAGCTTGATTTTCTTCTTGGGTTTTTTGGGAGTAAAAGCTCATCACCTGATCATCATCAAGATGTGGAGGGTTCACAATTTCTGCCAGAAAGGAGGAAAAATCTTGTACATAATTCTATTGTATATGAAGCATTGCTTCCTTACTTCCAGGCAAGTAAAGTAGCATTCTGTTTTCCTTGTCTCTATTAATCTGTAATTTCTTGAATTTCTTTTTTATAGTCTTCTTTTGAATAATTTAGTGTGCAGTATTGTTTTGTAAAGAAGTGTAAAAATCTAGTCAATGTGTTTTTACAACAAACTTTAGAAAGGCTTATCCCTTTTTGATTCATCATATTGCTCTTATCAACGTTCTTAACTTGTTAAGCCATTTTATAGGGAGTGACCTGTTTGAGAAGATTTGTGATCTAGTCAGCTTCTTAACTCAACCTTGATTTAATGGAATGTTTGGGCAGTCTGCTCTGTTTTTGTTCTAACTTATCTTACAAACATATTTATACGTTGATTTTGGTTACAGAAGCTTGATATACGGCCTATCCTTGTTCGAGTGGACTACAGTCCACATCATGTGGATCTAGCTGCATTGAGATGTGGAAAGTATGTAGAACTTGTAAATCTTGTTCCCTGGAAGGTAATTTTTGTTCATGTCCTGTTTCTATAAGGAGCATAGCTTCCCTTCTGTTTATTTCATTTACTACCTAATTTGCCACCTGTTAGATTTGGCGTTGTGGATAGTTGAGCATCAATTATTGCCCCATCAGTCATAGGTTGCGTTATTGGAAATATCTGATATGTTCACTAAATTTGCCCAGGGGGTTGAGCTAAATCTGAAGCACGTTCATGCATCTGGCATCTATGGTTGGGGCAGTGTTTGCGAAACCATTATTGGGGAATGGTTGGAAGATATATCTCATAATCAGGTATGTTGACAAATTATTTTCCTGGGAACTGAGGTTGTGAGTATTCTCTCCTCTTGATTAATAGTTTTTACGTCATATTTCAATCTGCAGATTCATAAGATACTGCAGGGCCTTCCTGCTGTACGGTCATTGATTGCAGTGGGTGATGGTGCTACTAAGCTGGTTTCATCCCCGCTAGAGAACTACAAGAAGGAGAGGAGGGTGCTCAAGGGTATGCAAAGAGGTATGTTAGATAAAACTGTCTTTGTAATTGAGCTATATAATGTGGCTTCTTTTCGGAAGAAAAAGTAGGGATCACAAAAAACAGTAGTTTTTTCTCAATTTTAGTTTTATCTCTTGATTTCTTGAATTATCTTTTGAACTGAACGATCTGTTGGTAGAGCAAGAAATTTTGAAAGCTAATATTTCCATATGTATCCATTTAATTGTTGTGGCAGTGATAGCCTTCATATACTTGAATAATTGTTAATATTCAAAAAATAATATGGGAATATAGGACTTCTGTGTCTCACTCCATTACTGTGGCTGTACACTTGTTCAACTGCTAAATTTAGTATTTATATTATTATCTTATTAGCCTGGTTTTAGAATCAGGTACGTTTACTGTAAATTTCAGAATGAATGTAAAGTATGAGAGATATCAGTTAAGGTTGAATGGGCATTCATGCCATCCCACCTAACTGTTGTAATTAGGGATTCATTCAGTTCACCCCACTCAACAAAATACATTTCTATATATGTTTTACGGAAAGTGGAAAAATTTTCTCAACTACAGCAAGGTCTCCATGGCTATTAATTTTGTATTTGGAAGTCTAATACATAGATAGCAATCTTTTGCTTGAGGGTGAAACTTCCATTTAAGGAGATCATTCTAGCTTCGTTAGTGTGTCTGAAAGTGTGCTTTGGGGTTAGGGGAATTTTAGACTCCCTTTTGGCTGGGAAATAATCTTGTTTTTACTAGTCAATCTGTATTGCGTCTATCATGGCAAGAATTGGACAATTTCATTTTTGCTTCCATTTTTCCTTTAACAACTACATAAATTTTAACTCTTGTAAACTTTTTTGTTTATTTTTTCTCGGCCATCAGCGATCCTCTTCTACGTTTTTTGTTAGCTGTCATCATAATAGATCTTCTTTGTAGGTACAATTGCATTTCTTAGAAGCATTTCTCTTGAAGCTGTTGGACTTGGAGTACATTTAGCTGCTGGAGCCCATGACATTCTGCTCCAAGCAGAACATATTGTTGGAAGCATACCTGCTTCTGCAATGTCGCGGTCAATAGATAAACTAAAGACAGATGTTCGATCAAATCAGCCTCAAGATGCCCACCATGGTATCAAACAGGTGAAGTTTCAAGCAAATTTGAAAACATATGTTTCTGTGCACTGTATGCCAAGCAGAAATTGTTTTGCGAAGACAAAAGTACCTTCTACTCAAAAGCATTGATTTCCATTATTATCTTATACTTTTACCTACTTTCTCTCATACACTTGTTTTTCTAATTTGATATTAAAAGGACTTGTTTATTTCACAGGCTTATGAGAGCCTTAGTGATGGCCTGGGAAAATCTGCTTCTGTGTTAGTTCAGAGCCCCTTGAAAAAATATCAACGTGGCTCAGGTGCAGGGCCTGCCCTGGCAGCTGCTATTCGAGCCATTCCTGAAGCTGCCATAGGTCCTGCTTCTGCTTGTGCAAGTGCCGTACATTATGCTCTTCTTGGTATCAGAAATAGGTCAGATAAAATTGCCTTGATTTGAAGCTATTCTTGTTTTAGATTTCCATTGTAGCAATTCCTAAATAATTTGGAGCTTATTTACCCACAATATATTTTTTTTCCCAGTCTTGATCCTGAACGTAAAAGGGAGTCGATGGAGAAATATTGTCCAACACAACCCTGGGAAGAAGACTGATTAAAGGTGCCATTAGCTACAGATGATGTTGTCTTCGTAAAGCATTCCTGGTGTTACAGTTTTGGAATGAAATGTTTCTCGATTCCATGTGCAGAATATGACGTAATGATTGACTGATTGATACTTTCGCTTCACTGGCCAAGTGAGGAGATCCAAAGGGCTCTCCATGGAGTGAAGTGTCATGTATCATGTAAGTTGGGCCTCTTTCCTAGTTAACATATCTTTGTATGGTAATTCGTATGTTGGGATGATTTATTTATTAGAATTAGAAGGACTAAACAACTGCATCAATTATGTCATGCGGAAGAGCACTAAATTGTTGGAACAATTTGAGTATGTATTGATGTCTTGGTGATAATCGCTTGAGCATTGCTTTATGGGAGATAGTACTCTGAGATAAATAATATCTGAAGTTTCGTTAGATCTTTCTCATGGTATTAATTGAATTCTTGTGAACATTTTGTTTGGCTGCAGATGTACAGTAGGGCGGGACCATTAAGCATATTCTTTTGTCAGAGGAATTGTATATGCTGTAAATAATGGAGTATGGAGAGTGCTTCCTATTCTCACTGAATGGGATATATTCTTAGCATAACTAGCTGTGTACATAATTTCATTCATTTAATATCAACATATCGTATATTGCCGTTATTTTTTCATGTAAATAGTACACGCTTATTAATATTCAATTTTAGAAGAGCGACTAAGTATTTGGACTACTGATAATCATTCTTTTTAGCTTGTGATTGAGTTGGCAAGTATATTATTGATTGACGATGCAGAAACTGTTTATGATTGATTTTTATGCCATTAGTAATTGCCTATGAGAATTATTATGAAGTCTTAAAAATATTTAATTACTTAAAAGTTTTAATAATATTTGAGGAGTTAACAATAATAAGTATTAATATAGAAATTGATAATAAAATTATGCTATTCGAGATTTTTTGTAATTAAGTCTCTTGATTAGTATCTCATATAGTTAGTAGGGTCTACCTATATTATATGGAAATTTCTGCACCGCACCATTCATATTAAAAATCCGTTGCTAATCAAATCCGTTGGTTTTTTCTTCCCTGCTTGAGGAAGGAAATATTTCTATTAATCGAAACAGCCACCAAACATACCAGACTTCCAAAAGAAAATGCAACAGCAAAGCAGAAAAAAGAAACGCCAAAATGTATCAGAAATAAAAAGAAGCTTGGGCAATCCAATCAGCAACATGATTGACTTACCAACATTCTTAAGCAATTTCCTTGAATCAAGGATGTTTTCAACTATGATGTCACATTTCCATCTTCCAAACAGCATATTAGAGGTTTGTTATATATCAGATTCAAAGACAACATCATCTAACTCATTACCCACAGCATACTTTACAGCTTCCTCCTTGGCCAAGGTGGCTTATGCCAATGAGGCTTTTCATTCGAGATAGAAACAGGCTCTTGGCTCAAATTATTCCCAAACCAGCCATTTTTCTTTTTGCTATTTCAGTAATAAAATATAATATGTTATTGATCATGTGCCTCCGGTTCTTTTAGTTACGCGTACATAATTTTTTTTTTTTTAATTTTGAGCCGTGCACCACATATAAATATAAAAAATTAAAGGAATTTATTGTAAATTTTTAATAATTAATTAGAGAAATTATCTGGCACATAACTCAAATTTTAAATTCAAAGGGCTATATATAATTTAGCTTTTATTTTATATGGCTTAAATTATCAAGTCCTATCAAATAGCCTTGATTTGAAAATTTCCAAGCTGATAACTCCTCCAGGGTGGTTCTTTTTTCTTATATACCAGATTCGTATTCAATTTGACTTAATTTTTAACATACCATAATTTTCTATGTTTTGAATTCTGTAGCTTCCTAACTGTTAATATTTGAGTTATATAATACCTAATATTCTGATCTTATTTCTTGTCCAGTATCTTAATATTATTTATAGTATAATTTTACTCATAATTTTTTTAATTTGTTACAGTTTTATATATAATCTTATTTCTCAAATACCACTAAAAATTATACCAAATTAAAAATATTATAGGTAAAATTGTACTACAAATAAGATTAGAAATCCTTGGGTTAAAATAGTCCAGTTCCTAGCGGCTGTTAAAAAATGATCCAGTCAAGTGGGAGTTCATCGGATGTTTAAAGCTCACTGTTGGTTTCTCAGTTGTGAAGTTTTTGGTATCTATAGGGAAATATATAGAAACCCTCTTGCTGGCTCTTACGTGGTTCCTTCCATTTAATTTCTTATCAAGTTCTTTATCTAACATTGAAAGACAGATAATCTTATAAATATACTCATCATTTGCTTCTTAAACATTTTTAAAAGAATCTGATAACAAAGACGTACATGTCTCTGCAGATATAAATATCGTTTGACAACAGAAAAGGAAGAAAATAGACAACTTATTACTAGAAAACAAGTGGTCTCTCCTTAAGAATTGAGCATATTACACACACACATATAATAACTAATTAATACCGGGGTTGTTCTTCTACTGCAAACATTTGTACACTGATCAAAATGCTAAAGGTGCCATACATGCATCTTTCTATTTCTAGTTAAATGGATAAGAAACATCTCTTAATTAAAATTTGCAGGTTAAATCTAAATTTCTCTGAATAAAGTCAGCACAAATTCTAACCCCCCCCCCCCCGGGCGGAGAAAATTATCATCTCAGAAGACTGAAACTCCCTCCTAGAGATTCCATCACCAATATAAATCTCTATATATATATATTTATAGTTCAGCACATTTTCTGACCTCCTCCATAAAACAGTCCCTGTGAGCAAAAGTAATTAAGAAACTGGTTTAATAATATCTATGGCTGCAAAATTTACTACTATATATTCTTATATCATCAACTTGGGTTCAATTCTTTCTAATAATTAACAACCAATATGAAAACAAAGTTCCGGACGATGAATCACTTTAAACAAATCAAAACCTTTTAGAGAATGAGGGATAAAGAAATACCAGATTGTCTTTGCTAGGCCTTTCTTCTTCTTCAGTTACTCTCTGCAGAAACCCTTCAGCAGTACTGCAACTCTTATCCTTCTTATTATTAGAACTACTCTTTCTTAATCCCAACCTCTCCTTCCATCTGCTTAAACTCTTCGGTACTCTTGGCAATACGTCTTCGTACAAGTTATCCCTCACAAGAAGCTCATCTCTCAGGGTAGTAGTCGTCATCTTCTTGGACGTCGCCATGATGGATTTGTTGTTAGGCACCAACATGCCCTGGGAAAACACTTCATCTGCTGAGATCATGGCATAGTTCTTCACACAGAATTCGAAATCAGAAGCCACAGGAGCTTCTCTGTAAATGCTTTCACGCTTCATATTCAAGGCTTGCTGAGCATCAACAAAATCATTGGAGAAGGAGATTCTTGGGTCCATAGTTGAATAATGAGGTAGCTAGCTAAGCTTGAAGCTATAAGGATAATGCCCTGTGCACAGTGCAAGGGTTAGTAATATTGTTGTTGCTTATAGTTTAAACATGTTTAAGCATGGCGTGGACAGTTTCATGTGAGGGTTAGGGCAACTTTAACTTTTGCTTTGTGTTCCTTCAAGTTGAAGGGTTCGGATCTGAGATGAAGATGTTTGGTCATTTATATATATAATGTGGGGATGGATTCTCTTTGTTTGTTCCTTTTAATTAGTGGACATAACATGTTGCTTAGATTTGTCATTTTATGTTAGGAATGTGGGTCATTTTCACTTTAGTTCTTTTGGGTAATATAGCAAAACCAATTATTGACCCATCTCAATAAATATGTTAAAAAATTTAGGGTTAACACCAATAATAAAGACATGTTTTGCCGGTGATTTTGACTATGGCCGCCTTATTTTAATTAAATTCAAAAGCAAAAGCTTCCATTTATTTTAAAGCCAAGTTGCATGCAAATTAAACTTGTTCTTGAGAAACAAATTCCACAAGTTTTTACAATAATCCTTACTGATTTTTGAACTTGACTTTTTTATTTTATATTCAAACAACATCGTACAAAATTTCCTGCCCTCAAAATTTTTTATGCATAAAAACTTTCTCTAACATGGATAGCAACATTTCCAATCACAAAAGATACTTTGTTCCCTGAGTCAGCTCAACAAATTAAACAGGTGGAGAAGATAAAAAAAAGTACAGAGAAGTATCCAAGGGGAAATTAAAGAAGTGAACTTAATTTTTATAAAAGAAAATGGGGTTTAATTTTTTATATGAGGATTTGATTTTTCCACTTTGAAGAAGTAGTAGCTAGAAGATGCTCTCATAGTGTTTGAATTTTGAAGGCCATGTGGCCTTGGGACAGCATGGCTATATAATCTTGCTTTTATATTTGAATGATATGGAGGAAATATAGCATAATAAATTAGGCGAGGCAGCTGTTTGGTTCGCTTTTGTGTAACTGTATAGCAGAATATTGTTTTCTACATCTTCTCTCTGTATGTCAAGGTGTTCGCACATAGTTATAAAAAAAAAAAAAGAAAGACTTAGTTCAACGGAAAATTTTATACTATAAAAAGATTTTTTGGGTAATTGAATAAAAGTAAAAACCATGTGTGGTAAGCATTCAGACTCATAAAAAAACTCTATTCTGATATACGATTATTTTTATTAAATTATCATAATATTCTTGAAGCAAAACACTCAAAATTAAATTTCCTTATTATATATGAGGTGGATTCAATTAACGTGGCGTGGACTAGCCATTTGCCAGTTAGAAAAAGATATAGTTGTAAGCACTAAGCACAAGGATGGAAAATGTATACATACGTACAAAGCATGCAACTTTAACTACATTATTATACTCATTAATCATAATGCATTTGTCAAAAGAATCTTTTTCTCTGTCCAACTTGAAACTATATTGACCTTCACGTGTCTCCTTTTCATGTGTCTTTCACATGCATGTTCATATCCCCCAAAAACTTTTTTAACTCGATCTAAATCTATTAAAAAATCAAATAAACTAAGTTAAGCCTACTTAAATACTATAGAATTATTAAATTACTAATGCAAATTATGAGTATAAGATTATGTAACAATCATTATTTCATCCTCAATCATACATTAATTACTGCAAATTTAGTTCTTTAAACCCTAGACACAATTACACTCTTTTTTGAAACCTTTTTCATATACAATTACGTCAACATAGATAATTCAATCATTTTTTTCCTAAATGTGTGTTAGTGTGTGTAATAAGTCAATAATTAATAATGAAATTAAAATTTTGATGATGTTTCATGTGATAATAATGAAGTTAGGGGAACAAATGTTTTATGAGTTTTGCGTCGTGAGCACATATATAATGGAGATCAAAGAGGTTAAGGAATGGTCAAATCCTAGATGGAAGGTGATTGCATGTTAATATAAACTTCAAGGAAATGAAAAAAAACTACGTCCCCATAGGTTGCAACGACAGAAGGTTGGGACTGAGAGCTTGTCTCCCTTTTTGTCTCCTCTTGACCTGGCAAAGCTTGTCTCTCTTGCAATCCATTTGCTTTTAATTATTCTGATTAGTATTATAATTAAGCATTCTCAAAGCTCGAGGCTCATTTTACTATGTCAGATCAAGAAACACTTATTTTATTTGTTGGGTTCTCTGAATCTTGCCCACTTAGTAACCTGTTATTCATCTCAGAGGGAATAGTTTATACAATGTGCTTATCATCATCAGCTTCATTAAAATTTTTGGAGCTGGTTGAAGAAATTAACAAGTTTATATAATGATAATTAGGACAGAAAATAGATCTATCAAGCAATGAGTTAATTATGATACTAAACTTGCTTATATATGATCAGAAGTAAAGTTAAATGAAGGATTACATCATTTCAGGCTCAAGAAACAAGCCACCAACTTCAATGTCACAGAAGCCCTGACACAAGAGTGATGATGACTTAATAATGAAAACCAGATTTAGATAAGAAATTAGTATTCCCACTTTTCCTCGAGACATTCCAAACAAAAGATACAAAAGCAAAAAGATATAGGAAAGATGTCAGCCGTATTTTATAGCTAGAGTAGTCTACAAAGCTAAGCCAGTTCTTAAATGACTATGGCAACAACCTACGAAAGCAACGAATTTCACCTTCGTAGGTACCACCAGCTTTAAGGTGACTGCAGATTGCCCTGTAACATCACATAATTGGATCCATCTTCATTAAATATTTTTCAGGCATTCAAAAGTCTGGTTGTAACTTGTAAGTAACTTCAATTTGCTAGCTGTTCTCGATTTCTCTGTTTAGGAGAACAGTGCATTTTATTCTGCAGATTGGGTAAATCCAGGTATTATTTTTCATAAAACGATCAGGTAGCAAGGGTTCAATTATTATTGAAGGTTAAGTAGAAACAAGCTCGTCGAATATTGGGCCGAAAACAAAAGGAAAAGAGAAGAATATAGTAATAATGATAAGGTGGATTGCTCACTAATGGCCAAAAAAAAACCTTGATAGCTAATGACAATGAACGATTGCTAGAAACAAAGTATTCCTCAAAATTATACCACTAATTTGGAACAAGTTACAGCACACAGGCCTTGGACTGAGATACGTCATAATAAAGATAATTAAGTTGGTTGCTGTTTAGTTTATCAGCAGAAAAATAATTCAAGGAGGAAGTGCTCTGACGTAGGGTTACTTGGAATTATAAAATTTATTTTCATCTGTAGGAACTATTCATTGTAATTATATATATATATATATATATCCCCTGTGGATTTCTTTATTTCTGTTAGTTTATTTTATACTGTTTTCAATCTCACGTTTCATAACTTGCGGATCTGCCTGAATGATGACACCCAGGATTAGTTTTCCTCCAATTTGTTTTTTCTTTTGGGGTTTTCCAATGATTTTCTTGGATTGAGACTAATGGTTATCTACAGAACAAATTGTGCGACTACTACTTCCTTGTAAATTCAAGCAACATGATCTAACTAATTTTGCGTTGACTCATACTAATTAACAAGAAGGTTGCTGTCAAGCGAATTAAAAAAAATGCAATCTAGTTGACATAAAATTGACTGATCGCCTATAGCATTAGAAAATGATTTATCATCTTCCACCTTGCATTTAATAAATCCATTAATTAAAGAGTATCATCTTTGAATGTTGAATGCATTCAATGACCAAGTCAACCAGATCAAGATTGAAAATAAGGATTTCTTCCTCTTCCTATCATCATCTTCCAGCAGTATAAGATTTTTCCAGGAAATTGCAGGTCCAAGAAGGAAACACGGTAATGTAATACTTCTTTCCATGGAATTCCTCATATATATTAGATTAAACTAACCTGATTCTATTTATATGCTGCAATTTTGATTTCTGATTATTCGCTAAATTATTCTCAGAAACATATGTATCCTACAATAGATGAACCTGATACATATTCAGAGTACAGGCATCCAGGTTATGCCGTTCCAAATTATGGGACTCCACATGTTTCTTCTGCTCCTCCCACCATCATGAGGCATTCTATCACGACGCCTCAGTGGTCAAGTGATCTTTTCCATTGTGTTGATGATCCTTCACTCTGTAAGAAATTAAACCCAGAAATTATTTATGTAGATATATAGATATTCAACTTTTTTATTCACAATTCACATGTTAATTAACTTTGCCTCTTCTTCTACGTTTTCTTCTTGAAGGTTTAGTCACTTGCCTCTGCCCTTGTTTTACTTTTGGACGCATCGCAGAGATTGTAGATAAAGGCACTCCATGTAAGCCAATGCAGAATCACGATCTATATGGTTTAATCTGCTGGATGCCAATATTTCAATTTATAGTATGAAATGCGTGTTCACTGTGAAACCAACTTTTAGCGTGCAAATTTTCATCACGTCAGCAATAGCTTAATGATTTCCATTAAAAATTATATAGCTTTATGGTGTGGTCTCGCATATGCAATTTTATGACTAAAAGGTCTCAACAATTGAGCAGCATGATTCTCACTTATTAATAGGATATTTTAGTGATTAAATTACTTATATGGGACTTCACAGAAATTCTTACTAAAATCATTAGGGAACAAGCTGGATATGTAGAGCAAGCCATAAGGAGTAGTTTGAAGTGGCTTGTGTAAGTAATACTGTTAAATTATGTGCAGCATGTGGTTCAAGTGGACTTTGTTATGGGTTATTAGCTCCCACAGGACTTGCATGCCTCTACTCGTGCAATTATCGGTCAAGAATGAGGGCACAATATGACTTACCAGAAGCTCCATGTATGGATTGCTTCGTGCATTTCTGCTGTGAGGCTTGCGCTCTGTGCCAGGAATACAGACAGCTCAAACATTATGGGTTTGACCTCAGCTTAGGTAATTAACATAAGATGACACGCACATTGTTGTTCTTATTGTTTTCTTTAATGGCAAATTATATGACCATTAATTATTTGTTGTTGGGTAATGGATTGAAGTATAGGGTGGGAAGGCAACATGGAAAGGACAAGAAGGCATGCAGTTACAGTAGCCCCGGCTGTGCCACCTGGCATGATGAGATGAAAGCGAAGCATTTAATTGATGCTGAGATTCAAACTGTGTGCTGTGAACTCTACTGTGTGCTCCGTGCAAGTTAGGTTTGAGTGCTTTTTGTGTCAATATCAAAGCAAAATAAAATGTGCTCTTATACGCCTAGAAAAGGAATAAAGAAAAATACAGTATGTTCCTTTTGCCTTGTCGGCCTTCCATTTTCTTTCTTTCTTTTTCAAGTTACAGAGCTAAAAAACAAGAGAAGCTATCTCTTGCGCTGATTGACTAGCAAAGGAAACTCATCGTATGGAAGCGGATTATAAGAAAGCTCACTAGAGTTGTTGGCCTTAACTTAATCACAATTTTGTGACAATTCTCCAATATCCGTGTGGCTTTCAAATGAGTTATCACATAAACCATGAACAAACTTCTAAAATGGCCAACCATCTCATGGTTATGGCCTATTGGAATAAAAGCTCTCTTATTATAATTGGAATGTGATATGTCTTATGTTATTAGTGTTTGTCCTTCTAATTTAAAAAAACACTAACTTGGTTTCAAGAGTCTTTACTTTTAACTTGAGTATTATGTCAAAAGTTCAATTTCTTGATAGAATGAAAAATTCAATTCCTAGCTGTGATGATTAATTTAAAAATCGAGTTAATGTTAGTGGCAATTGAAATTTTTCAGAAAGCTTTGCTCCTATATTCTGACGTGAAAATGTTGTTCGCAGTGATTCTATTTACTGGGATAAGAATAAGGTATAAGAATTATTTATATGATTTTAAGATGTTTATCTTCTATCTCATAACATTGTAAATAAATAAAATTTCCCAAACACGTTGGCTTAATAATGTCAGGACTTCCCTGCATGATTGTCCCTTCCTTTAATCCCAAGAAAATGAGAATATTTGTCCTTTTTTTCTTTTAAAAAAACATTTTACAAGTGGAGAATACCTTTCATCATTAAATTTTAAACCATACCCCAATTCCCTAATTTAGAAGAATTTCAAGACATTTTTGGTTTATAAGGAACATGTAAGGCAAGTCTATGAAGAGCAAATAAACATGTCAAGCATAATAAGACCCTTGTACAACACATTTGTGCTTTTACATTTGGCGTCGAGAGTAAGAAAGTGAATGAGAGTCTCTTGATGAATCAATCTAAATCACTCTTAGTGCTCGTGTTATGCTTCTTTCCCAATTCACCATATGCATGTAAAATGGGCAATGGCCAGTAATTCAGCCACGTGTAAAGGACTGAGTCATCATTACAAGGAACTCATTCATGTCAACCATGCCTTCTCCATCAGTATCCACAGCCCCCCGCCATTCTGATGCAATAGAGAAGGCTGTATCTTTCTCCCAGCCTCCTCAGCTTATCCTGAACTTCCTCTGCTGTAATATTCCCATCACCACTCTTATCAAATAACCTGAATGCACTTTCTATATCCACTCTTCTAGTCCCACCACCCATCTTCAGAGCTTCCATAAACTCCTTGAAACTGATAAAACTGTCTCCGTCCAGATCGGGCACCCGGAAAATATCGGAAACTTCACGAGCCATGTTCCCCCCATGGCTAGAGATCTCAGGTTGGCCTTATACTCCTGCTGAGAAATTTTTCCATCCCTGTTTACTGTGAAGGGGTTTTTATTGTCCAGTCTACAATTGTAAAAGGTTGATTTACATGAATAAGTTATTATTATTTCAGTAACTAAAGAATACAGCTCATCAAGTAGGTTACAGTATAACTTCCCGAAGTAAGAAAAGGGAAAACTGGAAATTATTTTGTCATGATGGCTTTCCATTATCCAAATCCTCCATTACGTCAATGTCCTTTCGAGCTGTTATCTTCTGCACGTATCCTGCAAAACAAACATTCTGCTAGTGAGTGCAAGTCCACATTCTAAAACCCACAAGTTAATTCAAGTATAGTAACACTAAATGGCATTTTAAACAGTTGACTCGTGATGAAGGCCACTAGGGCGCTTTATGACTGAAACGTCATGTAATTCCCCAGAAAGTCAGAGTTGGGAAGGGAAAAGGTCCATTGTCCACAATCAGACACGGTTCTTACAAGAGAAAATTGGGATCTTCTTAGTTCTTACACTTATGCTTTGGATTCTAATCAACAGAACTCTTGTTGACCTTTTAGTTTTGTTGAGGTGCAGTAAGGTCAAAGAAAAACCATAAACTGCAAAGTTAGAAATCCCATGTCCTGTATAAGTTCGATGCTGATATAAATCATATCTATATGGGATTCGAAGTGTACCATCACAATAACTTTAAGATATCTGAATTGACTGAATGACAAAACAAGACCCCATTGTCAAGCAAGAGATAAATTCGGTTCCCAAATCCCAACTGGATCAATAAGTAGTTTAGTGGAGAAAATATTATATGGGACTGAACTACGGATGAGAATTTCCTAGATCTTCCTTAACAAGGGAGGGAAGTCAACTGGAAAGTGAATAGTTAAAAAAGCCTGTCATTTCATTTCATTAGGTCAGGAATAGCAGTTCGGCATATATCTCTTATAATTAGCTTAAAAAAATATCGGACTCTAAATCCTTATTATGGAAAGATGGCTTTCCCATACCATACGTTACATAACACGGGCAGAGAAAGGCTAAAAGCATTAAACGATGCAATTGATCCCAGACCCACAATCACGGTACATTCGATGCAAAAGCTTATGCAATTGATCCCAGACCCACAATCACGGTACATTCGATGCAAAAGCTTCAGTAACAGCAAAATCTTCATTAATGCTTCATGCTTCACAGTAGCATTTACCCTTGGCTACAGATATATCATACATAACATAGCTAACAGGTGAGCTAAAATTATGACAACAATCCTTTAAAAAAAGGGTCAAACTGTAAAAGAATGGCAACAATAATTTTTTTTTCTGATACAAACTGCATTATGCAAACTTCAAAGAGGCATGCTCTCAGAATGATCAGCTTGAAACAAAATAGACAGGAGGAAATACCAAAACAAACACATCACGAAAGCACAGCGCAATACTGAATTCTCTAAATAAATTGGTGTTGTGATGTAACTCGTTTAGCATAAAGGGCATTGCGGTTATGTTACAAGCATAGAGGACTAACATATTTGTGCAGCGATGACCTTTTTACAAGAAAATGTGAACTCAATATTTGTTCATTTAAAACATATATTCTCAACATCTTTACTGACAACCCTCTCTCTCAAATATACAGACCCGCAGTCTTTCATTTCAGTTCAGTCTAGAATTAGAAAAACAAGAGAGCAAATTACATGGGTCTAAAAAGTAAGAGGAAACACCTAACAGAGACATGGAAGATGTACATGCCAATATTGAAGAGAACAGTACCAATTCCCATGCAAGGAATGCATTTGCAGGTAGTCGATTTGCCCCTTTTGTTATAGTAGCTTACGTATCCCGACCCTCGGCAACAACGGCACTTGCCAGTCCATTCATAGACCACTTCTTTACAGTCCTACACAGGGAAAAATAAAGTGAATCTCTTTCATTTGCCTACAGTGAGGGGGGAAAAGCCGAAAGGAAGACATAGGAATAAGCTCTTAGAGCTTATCGAAAAAAAAGTAATTCTGAATAATAAAGGCAAGCCCCCCTGAGTACAGTAATCGAATACGTTGGTGGATAAAAGGAAAGGGGGCAAAAGGAAATTAACCTCCACTTGGGGGTCGCATCTAAGCCGCTTATCAATCTCTGCAGCAGAAACCGGCGAGGAATCTGGATACGTCATAGGAAGTGGAAGAGCGTCATTATCATCCGCCAAGTAGCTCTCTGTATTACGCGACCATTTCCTCTCCTTCGCCTTCACTCTAATGCCATCATTCCCGCCGGCGAGTCTCGCCGCAACGCCACCGTCCGCGACGCCTCCTTTATCGATATCTTCGCCAATTCTCACACCACCGGCGACGCCAGCGGCTGAAGCGAGGGATTGGAACCACCGAGGAAACGACGGTCCCGGCAAGACATCTCCAGCGGCGGCACGGCAGCGGAAGGTGGACGGTGTGACGCAGTAAGAAAGTGAAGGCTTAGAGGGATAGAAAAGAGTGGCTATATTGGTGGCGAACATTACTAGAAAAGGGAAGATGATTTATATAGATTATGCTCTTGGTCGGCTGCTCAACAGTAGAGTGGAAAGTGCAAAGCTTCAGCATTTGCCATGTAGCATTGGCCGGCGAAGTCCCTTTATCCAATAGACCAATTCCGTTCAAATTGTTCATTAATGCTTCTTAATTCTTGAATATAGTAACTTTCCTTTGCCTTCTTCTTGTTTTCTTTTTTTGGGAATAGAAGGATATGGTGAAATCACACAGATTAGAAAGAGTAGATAAATCTCCATTAACATCCTAAACTTTAAAAAAGGTAGTACCAATAGAATTGAAAGTAGAGGTGGAAATTTGGGTTGGGCCCCCGCCAACCCGCCATTTTATGGCGGGTTGGGTTGCCAAATTGGCAACCCATTTTGGTGCGGGTCTTTTTGACCCGCACCCGCCAAGCCCGAACCCGCGGCGGGCTAACCCGCCGGGTTGGCGGGTTAGCCCGCTTAGCCCGCTTTTTTTTTTTTAATTTTTTAATTTTTATTATTTATATTACACTTTATTAATTTTAGAGTTTTAACCAAATTAAAGTTTACATTATACTTAATTTATGCTAACTTTATCTTATCAAGTCATTTCTTTAAATATATATTTTATTTTATTATTATTTTATTTGTGACAAATTTATATATAGATAGTGATAAAGTTAAAAAAATAAATATTTTGACAATTTTAGATCATACTTTCAATTAATATTGATACATATAAATTATTTTAAAAAAATATATATGAAAATATTTTTTTAAAAAAATAAATAAATAATTTAAAAAAAAAATTGGCGGGTTGGCGGGCTAACCCGCCAACCCGCCATGGCGGGCTCGGGTTGGTGTTTCACCAACCCGCCTGAAAGCGGGCCGGTTAATTTTGGCCCGCTTTCAGGCCAACCCGCGGCGGGCCAACCCGTATCCGGCGGGTTGGCCCGCATTACCACCTCTAATTGAAAGTTTAGTTTATTACTCCCTCCGTATGATTATTATAAGAGATACAACCATGGCTATCATCCATTTCAAGATATTATTTCTTCTACTATAACACCTTTTTTTTTTATTTTATAAAAAAATATAATTATATTCGATATCGATCTACTACTACTACGACTAAAACATGACATCAAAATTTAAATAGTATTTAAAAAAGACTTACGAAATTATTTAATAAAATAATTTTAATAACAACAGAAATAATTAAAATTATGTCCTTATAAAATATAAAATTATTTTTATAATATGTGTCAATATACTTTAATAATATTTTTTTTGTTACAAACTAATAGTACATTTTTTTATACAAAAATTTTTAAAAAATAGTTAGACTTACCTATAATTTAAGAGTAGGATAAAATCTTTTATTTTTAAGTTAGGTGATACAAACTTTTTTTTAGTACAAAAAGTTTTTAAAAATGGGTTGTGTTCACCCATGATCTAAATGCATATTATGTCTCTCTTTCTCTTAGACAATATTAATATAGAATAAAATATATTACTTTCAAATATAAATGTAAGCATCTGAAATTTAAAATAGTTTTTTAAATATTTTAACTGAAATGACAATAAAACGTCACTATATGAAAATTCAATTCGATAGGCGATACAGACTAACAGTACGTTTTTGTTAAGGAATTGTTTTGTTCCCAAGGGTTCAACACGCTAGCGAAACAAACGAATAGTATTTTTTTGTTAAGGAATTGTTGTGTCACTTGCAATTTTTGTTTTATTTCTTTTGACATCCCACTCTGTAATAGAGAGGAGGTGGGTACTTTTGGGTCTAATAGTGAGGAAGTTTCAATGTGAGCAAAAGAAGCCCAATCCAAAACCAATGGCGGAAACAGGGTTCGCTGTCAGCTTCGCATTGGAAAATATCTCAACATTGTAATGCTGAGAATCCGCGAAGCTTTAAAAAACATTTAGTGCGAAAGATAATATGAATGGCCAGCATTTAGTTTTACCTTTCAAGTGTTCAACTCCAATGCTGTTACGTTATTCCCTGAGATTCATTCATTCATTTATTCTTATTTTAATATTAAATCCAAGGAAATAAAATTATAAAGGTTAATAATACTAACAAAACATAATTAAATTATTTAATAAAGACAAAAAATAATATAGGGATAAAAATTAAAAATTGAAAAAAAAAGTATAGCACATACAAAATTACTTTTCCAATAAATCCCCACCATCCAAATTACAATAAAGATTCACAAATATCATCCCTTTGCCGTTGAAACATCCATGAGTACAATAAACACACAGTAGCAACCAGTTTCGATCATCGTATATGTATTATTACTTTTGTTGTCATTAATATAACATAATTCATCAAACTTCTCATAGTATCTTATAAAATAGGTATAATATTAAAGATAAAAAGAGTATATATTTGAAAATTAAAAAAATTAATCCACAAGTTTACATGGTTTCACTCAAATTTTTAATTAATCTTTCAGTGACTGATAAACAAAATACTACTGGGATTTCATAAAACTCAGATAAAATTATAAAGATTTATAAAAAATAAGTTGTAAGAATCTACTTACAATCATATGAAATTATAAGGAGACAGTAAAAAAAACAAGAAGGACATGATTAATTTTCTCAAAATTAAAAATATAAAATATATACTAGCCTCGTGTATAAATTATAATTTTTAATATAGAAATGTTATTAGTGTTGCAGCTAGCATCAGCCTGTGAAGGGGAGTAGCATTTATGAGAGACCTCGTATTTGAACTTGTCAATAGACTATAATCCGTGTATGGTAAGTAAGTGGAGTGTTCATTTTCAGTATTTAGTTGTGCTTGCATTTGGGGCAGTAGGACCGCACTTCTGACTCTGTCAACTGAAACAAAAAGTGCAAATCTGTCTTCTATTGTTACGTCAACACCCCGTCACCGTACGCCACTCTCATTACGACAACGTCAAACCTCTCTCAGTTTTTTTGGGCCAAACACTTCCCATAATTCATGCGGTATATGTTTAGATAGGGTTTAAAAATAAACTTTTAGATAATGATTTTTAGGAAAAAAAATTATAAAAAAAATTATTTTAGATAAATAAATATTTAGATAGTTATTACTAAAAAGACTTTTGTAATTAAAAAATTACTATAAAATATATAATTTTATTAAAAATATTATAAAAGAGAGTGAAAAATAAATAGGAGAAATGATGAATAAGAGAGGAGAGAGATATTGTAATAAAATGTAAAATAGCAATTGGTTAGTTCATAAATTATTTACTGTTTCGTTCCACTAATATTAATAAAATAGTTTATAAACTATATAACTACATAATCTATTACTATTTTTTTTCTAAACTAAAGTTTAGGCTATAAACTATTTTAAAATATTAATTTAATAAGTTTCCAAATATGACCATCTTTACATAAGTTTACTTTCACACCCTTGCACGGACTCTCTAACTTTCTCATCTCTTTTATAAGTTATTTTTAGTATATTTTTATACAAAAAAAATAATTTTAGTAACTATATCTTAAAAATTAATAATTTATTTTTATGATTATTTAATTTTATGAAAATAAAGTTAACAAAATATTAAATAAAAAATAAAATCTTACATTTATTTAAAAAAATTAATAATATTACATATAAATATGGTTAATTTTTTCTAATAAATAGAATAAGAGGAATCCTTGCGTATTGTTTGTTTCCCCACAGATTCACTTCCCAAGATTCCACTAGGATGCCACATCCTGATTCAGTTGACGGTCAAATATTCTAGGGATATTTTGCGTCATGGATCATGTCATCTCCATACGCGTGACTCCCCGTGCAACAGAAATATAATATAATATAATGTTCACCTTCCGACTTTTATTTTCTTAATTGAATCGTCCTTTTTATTTTGTTGAACGTGCACGTGTTTAAATTATAGTAGATGAGATGCTCTCGGGGTTTCATACACACTACGTGGCATTACACGGTCCCACTTAGCGGATGACTCAGTTCCATCAAGTACATATATTTGTGAAAACTCAGCTGGTTAGCTCCACAGTAAAAGGAAAACGAATGAGTAAAATAACAAGTCATCCTGCACACGTTTCAATCACAACTGGCATGCTTACATTCTTCATGGTATTGCTAAAACATGGTTCTGGCCAGAAAAAAGTTTATGCGACGTCTTATCTTAGGAATCTCTCTGGCTAGGTCCCACACGCGTAAAAGGCACCCAGCCAGATCCATAACTGACTTTTGGCGTTAGAGCGAACAACAAAGCCATATACCTAACTGTAACTGACTTGATCTGTTTCTAGATATATATATATATGTATATATATGTACGTTTATATACTAGGATACACCCGACGCAACAGTGAAATGAAAGATTCGTTCTCACTGACCTTTTTTTTCTTTGGGAGTTCATAGATATAACCTGCTTCCATTTACTACTGCATAATAAGTTATCGCTAATTATATTAACAAACGTTCCAAACACACACACAGACACACACACACACACATCTGTAACCTTCTGCTTCCGCTGCCATAAATACAACAGGAATCTGGGTACAACATGTATATAATTATTACCCTCTCACACTAATTCTTAAAACCAATCATGAGTCCACAAATCTAGCGTGGCTCGTTGTATACCAAATTAATTAATTACTCTCATTCATCGGCTTCTCCGAGCCACAATCAATTTATTTTTTTCTCTTTTTTAATTTGGATCACTCTAAGGCATGATTCACTGGGCGGATTGTTTATTCCGACCGCGAGCTGATCTATTTAAGAATTCACCAACTCTGAGTAGTTCCGGGACCAGAGTCCGAAGAGTCTCCGGCCGCAAAATCCATCCACCACTGTTCCAAATCTGCTTTCCCAATCCTATCCCAGAATTCACCGTCCTCAGACACCATCGTGGCCATTCCGCTGTTCGGATTCTCGGTATTCCCGTGCCCCGCCTCTGACGCTGCTGTCCCCAGAGGCCCCGCCGTTGAAGGAGCTTCCGGTGGTTGACTGGCCTGCAAATTCAGCAACGAGTCATCAGAGAAAGGAAAATTCAGCTTGGCGCGGGGCCCACGGAACTCGATGGCCGCCTTATCGTAAGCTTGAGCTGCTTCCTCGGCCGTCTTGAAGGTTCCCAGCCAGACCCTGGTAGCCCGTCTCGGGTCTCGAATCTCTGCGGCCCATTTCCCCCAGGGCCTTTGCCTCACCCCCCTGTACTTCTTCTTCGCCCTCTTCTGCGGCTGTTTGTTCCCGCCGTTCTTGGGCTTCTCTTCTGGTAAAATCTTGCGGTCGGAGCAGGAGGAGAATCCGAAATCGGAACGGCTGACTCCAACATTCAGGGCTGGGGCCACGCGGTTGGCATTGTGGACGGTATTCCCGGCGGCGGCAGAGGAAAGGGGTAAGTTGAACTGGTGGGTGAGATCGGCGGTGGAGCCAATGACGACGTTGGTGAGTGCGGCGACGATGACAGAGTGTTCTTGGTCGGGAGTGAGGGCGGAGGGGGGCCAAAGAGAGGAGGAGGGAGGGGGGAGGAGGCTGGATGATGTGTTGGAGGACATGGAGGAGAGGAGTGAAAAGAGTGTGTGTGGACTGGGGAGAGTCAGAGAGAGAGAGGAGAAGAATATTGCGGCGAGTTTTGGAGTTTGGATGTGGAGAACCGAATGCGGGGGGGTGGGGGAAGGAGGGAGTGGCTTATATACGGTTTGGGAGTGACATGGCAGGGGAAATGACAGCTGTGTACACAATTCCCACACGGGGTTGAAGGGGCCTTAAAAAACTAATAAGATAAGCCGTGTCCCTGTTTTGACAAGGCCCAAAAATGTACTAATGGTGCAGTCCAGGTAAGCGCTGAGACAATGACACCAGGACCAAATCTTGTCGCAGCGTGGACGGTTACGGTTACAGCACCCACTTCCTTACTAGTTTTCCCCCCACTCTTTTTGGTGGAAACTACTGCTGCTATTATTATTTGTCATCTATCAATTTATTTTTTTTTGACAACTTAAAAGTTAACATTTTTTATATCGTATTCTCTATTATAATGCGAGTTTGTGAATTATAAAAATCGTGTATAATCCACTACCTATGATTTATAAAAGGCACGAGTATAATTTATTTATTACAAAGAAAAATTTAAAAAAAAAATAATTAAAGCGAGGCATAAATCTAAAATAAATATAACATTATGTTTTTTTTCAAAAAAAATATTATTTAAATATTACAAATCTGACTATCCAAATTAAACCTAAACAACACAAATGTTATTATAATATTGAACATGTACGTGAAGATGGAAAAGGAAATAGATGTAAATTGGATGAGAGAAGAGTTAAGAGTCAATTCAAAAAGTCTAGATTAAAATTGGTGAATCTATATCATTTTATTTTTTATATTTATAATAGCTTGTCGTTTTAATAGATGTAGGATGTAAAATAAATAAAATGATTTGGATGTAGAGAGTGTTAATTTTAAAAAAAATTGAGCCGTTAAAACTGGATTCGGGTAGTTTAAAATGAGTAGGCGTGTGTTTGGATAAGATTTTAAAAACTTGTTTATGAAAAAAAAAGGATTTTTGGATAATTTATAGAAAATGGCTTTTGGAGAAAAGTTTATAAAAATATAATTTTGAATAAATGAGTGTTTGGATAGTCATTTCTAAAAGTACTTTTATTATTGATAAATTACGAAAAAGGGTATGAATATTAAATGAGGAGAAATAAGATATAAGAGGAGAGAGGAGAGAGGGTGTAAGAAAAATAGGAGAGAGGGTATAAGAAAAAATATGAGAGATAGTGTAAAAAAAAGTAGAGGTAATATAATAATTAGTTAGTTTATAAGCTCTTTTACTGTTTCATAAACTACTCTGATCAATTTATCCAAAATTTTAATTTTAAATTATATTTTAATTTAAAAATTTGTTTCAATAAATATAGTTATTTATTTTATTTTATTTTTAAAATTTAAATTTATTTAAAAGAATGTTTAAAATTATGATTTTAAAGTGAAGTACACAGGCTCTAAGTTAGCTGCAGGGAGTGAGGTGACAGTGGGGGGATTAGAAAAGGGGATAGATGTCGGATTTTTGGGCATCTGACAGCTTATTTATTAATTACTTGTGGAAGCCATACCGTCCCACTTGTGCCTTGTGTGTGTATGTATGTATATACGGGAGATCCAGCACAAGTTGACAAGCTGATATGCCTCTGCGGGTGGGCTCCCCCATAATTCGGATTGGCATGCTTAGCATCTTAATGAATAGAACCGGCCCAAGTTGCTGTGCTTCTTTTTCGTCATGCGATATTTAGAGGCCGTATACAAACAAAGTCATACTAACTATGCAACGGCTTCGTCAATCAATTTATTCACTTTTATATTGCTGGCTGAGGTACGTTGCCCTCTCTCACTCTGTTTCTTTCTTTACCAAGAATGATTTAGTCTCAAATATAAGCCATTTACTTACAAGATAATTAATCTTTATTTATCAATCTTGCCCTTGTACTTTATATCTATTTTCATTCTTGTCATTTCTTTATGGTTCCTATCTAAATGTTCTTTAATAAAGGTGGAAGTGAACAAATATTTCAATTTATGACATATTAGATACATAGTTATCTATCTATCAATCAATTGTGCCAAACTTTATTAGTTAATTGTCATCTTTTTATTCCCATAAATCAATTAAAGGGATTTTATATTGTAGACGACCATCGGAGGTTTATATCTCCAATTCAGCCCATGGCTAATTAGGAACCTTAAAAGACACTGGAAGGACAGCCATTTATACAGCAAACTCATATGCAGTCATTTAAACTAAACAAAACCTTTAACCTTCTTCAATGAGGCTGAATCCAGCAACTAATACCCCACAACATCCACGAACAGATCAAAAGCAGTAATTGCGTACTAATTCAAGTACATGTGAAAAGCCTCGCGTTAAGGCAGCAAAAAACGATTGAGTTTGAGTTAGTGAACTGACCCGTAAACTTGGCCTGAGCTCTAACAGAGCCAGCCACCTAGAGCAAAGAATGAAAAGACAGAAAGCTCCATCTCTTCATCGTCCTCTGAATCTGCATGAAAAACAGCCCTTCACCAAAATTAAGACTAAGATAACAAGGAAACAGAAGATTCTAGATGCAGCATCCTTGAGACGCAATACATTTATTTCCGCATTCTCAAGCTCTGCCAAGAATCTTCCATTGCAAGATTTGCTCACTGCTCAGTGCCACGTGGGTTCATTTAAGTCCAGCCACGCCATAATATGCTTGCTCATGGAAAAGAATGACAGTAAAAATAACAACTCCTATGCACTGTGCACTGAACATTAAATTTTAACTTCGTATCGGTGATTCTATGTTCCAGCGATCCCCTATACACTAGTGTGTATTCAGTTCTATGTTATGACCTCGCATATAATTTTTGGCTGTTTCAAGTGATTTTGGACATTTAGCTTTCGAGTGATTCTGCATGTCAGAGCAGGTCTTCTCTGTTAAATAAATTAATTCAATCTTCTTACTGCTTTTAGACTGTGTCCATTGTCTAGAATCTTGACTCAAGGCAAGGCCCAACTATAATTACTAGGAAACAACCACCTCTCAGCGGAGACCGATGAATCAGTGTAATGAAGGGTTTTGGTATTCTGTAAGTGGTGGAATAACCAGAGGCTTAACTTTTCAATTCCAGTAAAATGAGTTTGCGGAGACTAAGGATAAGGATCGTTATAGAATAGGGGCTTTGTTCATCACAGGAAGCTCCTCTATCAGTTGGTTCAATGCCATGGTTTATCAACTGATAAATCGTACCATGTAGATTGAGATACTTTTGTTGATGCTGTCCATGATCTTTATTGTTAAATACTTTCGTGGATCTAAAATCATAAATCATGTACTATATTTGCACCTTTAATGATCCATATTATATTAAGTTCAAATATCATATGATGTTTCTTTTCTTTGGTAGTTCTACGCTTAAATTACAAATGATTCTAGAACTTTTTGGTACGGTACAAAAATGATAATTGGAAGCATCATCTATCAATTAACTACAATATTGTACACATTATGGAACCCTACCACTTAGGATAAAATGTTACAGATATAGAGCTAACTCAGAAAGACAACAAGATCATTAGAATGGAACCTTAATAAAGAAAAACAGTTGTCCATAGTTAATTGAAGAAGAAGATACAAGGAAAAATGACACTACAAATTAAATTCATAAGATAAAAGGAAAAATGACACTTCAAATTAGATTCATAAGTTATAATGTTGACAATTAGGGACTCTAAAATTCAAAATTTTTCTCAAAGACTACAAATAAAGAGGATCATATTGCTTTAGGATGAGTGATGTCCTTGAAATGTACTAGTAACAACTTATTCTTGTAGTGCTTAAAATGAATTTTAAAGTTTTTGACTGTATATATTATAAGTTATAAATTCTTAAATGTTCTTTTTCTAAAATATATTCTATTGTGTTGAGATTAGTGGAATACTCAATAAAGTTGTCAAGAGGAATTATTTGATTAATAATTTATCTAAAGATTTAGGTTGATAGAATATAGCGGTATCATGTAATCTATGTAGTCAATCACATCCAATAGAATAAGAATTGTTGTTGTTGGTGTTGTATATTGAGACTAGTGGCCCATCCAAAATCTCGCAAGAAGACCATGCAGAGGAACTGGAAATGGACTATACTCAACTCCACCCTGACATCCTACCACCTCCCACCTGCCAAACATTGAGTCCTAGGTTAATTTTCCTCACTTCATTGGGACTCAAAAAGTAAATACATTGATTTAGTTAGGAAACAGACGTGTTTTCTATAAACTACACAAAGTTTGAGAAAAACGTCAAGTGTGTCTTAAAGGTAGAGAGATGTTACCTTAATTTGGTTACCAGGTGGTGAATTAAAATCAGCATGTTCAGCTTGGCAAGGTCGTTGCCAGGACAAGAGTGCACTCCATTACCAAATGGCATAAAAGTATTGGGCTTTGGTGCAACCTGAACTCATCCTCAGACAAAATTAACAACCCAATGCTTAATTAAGAGAACTAATTAACTCATTTTGCTTGAGGATATATATTATTTTTACCTGAAATCTTGATGGGTCAAAATTGTGAGGATCTAGGAAGTATTCTGGATTATGATGGATGTTCCTGAACAGTGGCATCACCTTCCAACCCTTTGGTATGAGATACCCTAATGACCAGTTAAAACGAAGTTTGGAAATCAGTAAAACTTGATATTAAGAATAACTTCTTATATTTAGTAAAAGAATATTCTGTTCAAAATCCTTAATTACCCTTGTACACTACATCAACCGTAGCTTCCCTATAGGTAAAAGATATGATGCTTGCCATCCTCAAGCTTTCTAGTATCACCTGCAAAACAAGGTCCTTGTTTTGAGAAATCCATTTATGAAGTTGCTTTGAAACTCAAACTAGGAATTAAGTAGGGAAAATCACTGAAAAGTTCCGTTTTGAAAATTCTATTATCCAAGAGGACTTAAGTTCGAATACCGATACTCTCTATGTATGAATAGTTATCAGGTCATTCTAGGCAATAAAATTTTCAACAGGAAGTATTCACTGATTTGTCCAATTAAGTATTGCGGCAGCAGCAGTTACCCTATAAGTAAGTGGCATCGTTCTGGTCTGAGCCCATGTCAAGGGTTTTTTCCCTCCATCATTGGCTTCATAAATGGCCATTTGTTCATCCTGTATATATTACAACTGGTTGGTCAGGTAAGAGGCATTCAGACATAAATGTGAAACACTTTTGAGTCTATCTTTACTTTTACTGCTTCCAGGAGTTTCTGGTGATCATGGAGATACTTGAGAATCCATGTCAGAACACTAGCTGTAGTGTCTTGAGCTGCAAATAGAACCCCAACAAGATTATCAGCAATCTGGTCATCAGTTAGTGTTTGTCCCTTTTCATCCTTGTAGTTCAACAAGTGACCCAAAAGATCCTCCTCCCTCAATCTCTTCTCTTTTCTCTTGCATATTATCTCCCTGATAATCTCCTGGATTCTCCTTCTAGCCTATCAGAATTCATCAGACACAGAAAGAGATCAAGAATAAGATCTATGTATGTTCTCAAAAACTTGCTATGATCAAGAATTTTATGGGTTATCTCAAATTTACCGAGAATGCCTGGGAATATGTAGTTCCTGGAATCCGGATTGGGAAAGAATTATAGCCTTTCTCTACTATGCAATAGTTCTCCTTAAGCTTCTCTCTATAATTGATTTCCAAGTGACCGAACACCGATAGGATGCCGATATTAAAAGAGAACTATACAAGAATGAAGAAAAGCCATTTAAGTGTTGGAAATGCCAAACATGAATTATTTAAACCAGAAAGCTGAAGTTTTATGCAAATGCAGAATAAAAATGTCTGTGTATAGTTTGTAACTAACTAACATTCTTCATGCTCCGGAAAACATTGATGACCTGACCAGCGGAAACCCAGGATTCCAAAGTGGAGACAGCCTCGGATTCTATATAAGGAATAAGCTTTCGGATTCTTTCAGGGGATAAAGAAGTTTGCACCAGCCTCCTAATCGTTGTATGATAATCTCCTTGGTAGAAGAACAATGCAGAAGGACCAATGAGATTCTCTTTGCTTTTGGGGTAGGTAGGTTTGAACAAGTGAGCATGAGAGACAAGCACAAACCTTGCAGCCTCAGGGCTAGCCAGCATCACACAGGGACAACCTAGTACGTGGGTTTTAAAAATTGCTCCATATCTGATCAAACATAAGAACAAACAAGTGAATTATATATAAATTTGATCTAGGCATGCAAGATTAAAGAAGAAACCTGTAAAAGATTATGTGAGAACCTTTTCTGCTTTAGAGCAAAAAATACATTTGGGTCCTCAGAGTAGAGTTGAGGAGTCTCTCCAATATAAGGCCAACCCGTGGAACCAGGGGGAAGATTTGGGGTACCCTTGGGTTTCTTGTGTTTCTTTATAAAGAGACAACATAGGATCAGAAGTGAGAAAAAGAGGATCATGTCTACTGATATAGCCATACCCAACCCTGATTTCAGTTTATGAACTGAGATCTCCTCTTATCTAAATATGGAAGCTAACAATGAGATAGCGTCTACTATATATAGAAGCAGCATGAAAACGATAGGGACAGCTAACTACATTTATTTTCTAAATAAGGTTTTAAGTAGAATGATAATTCTCCAAAAATCTGATTCTGACACGACTGTAACAACCACTGTTCAATTAACCGCGGGAAGAAGGTCAATATAAGTAAATAATATATACTTATAGGGTGTATTTATCGCATTTGTTTCTAAAGGAGAATTTGGGATGATTGGGATTTAGAAAACGATGGCCAACTAAACAAAAGATGCCTCTGGAGCGAAATAGAGATAGAACTCTTTAGTTACAGCTTTCTAGCATATCAAGAAGGATAAAACTTAAACTTCTTGTCACATTGCACTACCTATTACCAGGGGAATTAATCTCAAGTGCTTTTAGCACCGTGACACCATATTTCAAGCTACCATTATTATGCTGCTTGCGTACTGGCTATGCTTCTTCCTTCTCTATGACATGTGCATGCTCCATAAAAAGTGCCTGTGAAAGTTTGTGAATTTTGTGGATTCTCTCGCTTGGAGTTAAGCAACTTCTCTGCTGTTACCTGATACACGTTATGGTTCGAACTAGGAACTCTTATCTCGAGGTTTAGAAGAATGGTAAATTAAGAGCATCTCTCTCACAGAAAAAAGAGCGTATTGCTTGATTCATGTTCGGATCAGGGTATATTTGTCCGTATTTGTGATTTCAAAAACTTAAAGATGTTACATCACGTAATCAAGGACGTGAGCGTCACACGTGGAGGATTAATATTGATCCTTGTATTGATTACTTAACATTTGTCAGAGTGGGGATGATTACAGAGATTTGAACAGGAAGAAATCAGAAGAGGGGCCGTCATCGTGCCTCTCAATTCCAAATTCCAAAGCTAATGTGAAGAAGATTGATTGGATGGAGCTGTTAAAGAAAGGAAACATTCCATCCATGATTAGGTAATGAGTATATCTTTTCAACTAGTTCGTTAACATATTAAATATATTTTAAATTTATAAATTTTTTTAACTTTAATCCTATTAATAAAGTTTTAAATGAAATTTTAAATGATAAAAAAATATAAAGAGCCATATTTAAATATTAATTATATGGGAAAATTGACAAATAAACTTTAATGATTGTCCAAGTAATTTAAATGATAAATTAAAAAATCTTTTTAGAATGCAGGGAGGATATAATCCAGTGGGACCCAGTGATTCGATGGTGTATTACAACTCATGTCTGAGAGCGGCTATGCCCATGATGCTTCAAATTCCCAAATCGGTTGATTGTGGCCACTATAATAGTATCTTTTGTACTGATAAATGTCGACGTGGGGATGTTGGTGCGAACGTGGTCCACGGGATGTTATTCTCCATAAAGCGGAAGTCGAGCGTAGGCTAAATCCATACGTGGCATGGCAGTTAGAGATAGATGAGTCTCCACGTGCCAATATCATGTGGTCTTGATCCCAGAGAATTCGGTGGCCACAAGGAAGTCGTTTACTTAACAGTTCACCGTTGGGTGGGAGGACATGTCGGCTCTCACTTGTCTTTTACGAGGTCATACTCACACTGAGATGCCACCATTTGACGATCTTACGTATGAGAAAGTAAATAGCTTACTTTTTTTTTGATAATTTTTTTTAAAAAAGGTTAAATTTATTTAAATTTTAAGAATAAAGTTAAGTTTTTTTTTCTTTTTAAAAAATATCAATATCAGATAAAATAAACTGATAATTATTCTTAAATATAAATTTAAATATTTAAAAATTAGAATATTTTTTAAATAACATAATTAGAATTATAATAAAATAATATTTTTTTAAAAATCTAATAAATTCTAAATAATCACACTGATTCTCAAATGTAATGGTATATTAGGCTATCGGCCCAAAATCTGCCCGGTCCAAAAGATAAGGTCATCAGTTCATCGCAAGAGTTAAAAACAGAAGAAACCAAACAAGCTACCTAACAAGCTATTCCATGCCATGCGCAGCCTAACAAGCTACCTACAGGCCAATTATGGAACAGCCTCAATGACACGGAAATTTATAGAGGTTTAAGCCGATTACTATACAATTTTACATAAATAATCTAATTATTAAAAAAATTTATAATAAATAAGTAATATATAGTGACAAAATTTAATATAAAAAATGATAAAAAGTTCATATTACTAATTTATTATAGGGCGTTTTAGTAATTAAATTGCTTACCTGATATCCATTATTCTTGTAATGCAGAGATACATTGGCAAGTTTTTTATGGTAATTCACATAACGATCCTTAAGCTTGAAAGTTTGATCCCTATCATACCTAGTTTCTTGCTTTCTATTCCAAGACTTTACCGTCCTGTTTTCTGTTTAATAAAACAAAAAAAGTTGAAGAGATACTAATTTCGCAAAAGCGATTCTTCCTTTGCCCGCCGCATCAACCAAAATCTCATCATTGCAGGGTGAGCATCACATCAGTGCACTAGTGCAACTAAAATTCATTTGGTAACATTGATAGCAGAATTATAGATCTTATAGATAACCTAATGATCTTCCGTTTAAGTCTGTTTATTGCGTCTATACATGGATAATGCAGATTCCTACTTAAGATTATTGCTTTCGCATGTGGTTTTGTCGTTTTGTGTTATGAATAACGACAACAGTTTCCATAATAACTACCAATTTCTATGAAGGGGAGAAAAAGAAGTGTAAAAAAGGAATATAGATACTTTAACAACTATGCCAGTTATTAGGTACCATCCTTTAATGGATTAGTGTTTGTTCCCTATGACTGATTTTCCAATCTTATCAACTTTCTCGCCCATCTCTATTATTGCGTCTGTGAAGAAAATGAAAGGAACAAAGATATATACGTCTAATGATACATGTTGTCCATCCATGCTAAAAAGCAGAGAAAAATATGAACCCAATCTATCATCTTTTTCAAACAGATCTGTGTAATCTATAAAGAGCCCGCATATATCATATACCATTCAACCGTCGTATTATTTTAGGTGGACCTGATGTATCAAAGAATATGTAGGCTAAGTTAACAAGTCATGAACCGGCAAGTATATTGAATCCGCTTTTAAATCTATCCTATAATTGTATTCTTCCACAGGCAAGCAATCATGGGCAGGTTCAAAGTGAGCGAAATTAATTTTGGAACTTACGGAGCTAGCTAGCTTGTAGCTAGGCCATGGACATAATCAACAGAGGCAGCACCAGTGAATATTATTATTAGATATGCGAAGAGATTGCAAGAGATAAAAGCCAAACCAGTACGGCTCTGCCATATTCCTCTCCTTTGGAATTCAGAATATATCATTGATTCCTTGGTGGGATTGCACTTTTTCCCCACACTCACTCACGACAAACGTGCCTCATCCACAGAACTCTTTACTGCTTCAAACTGTGCCAGATCCAACCGCACTTTTGCTCCACTGCAACTAGTACCACTTGACAGATGCCAGCACGCTATATGCTCAGCTTAATTCAATGGATCATATCATCAAACACATTATGTGCAATATCTTTTGCAGTTCTTATGAGCTTGATAAAGTACAAAAGGCAAGTCAGTATACAATGATGGAGCTGCAAATAAAACTGCCCTTTGTACAATTAGACAAATACCCTTTTTCTGTTGACCCGCATAAGCCTAATAAATCCATATGGACTATATATGATTCAATTAAGTGGATCAAATCATCAAACACCTAATGTGCAATAATTTTGGAGTTCTTATGAACTTAAAACAGCTCCAGATCTGCAAACCAACCAACCTTGTTCTTTGAACAATTAGATACCCTTCCGTTGCTTATTTTGACTAATAGATGCCTTATCTTATATGAGCTATATTGATCTGAGCTTATCCTCATCTGGGGGCCGCAAAGTCAAAATTCCACCTCCACCAGAGAATAGAGCAGAATATAAATAGAAAAGCAATGAAAATGCCACCATTCATTCATTCACTCATAGCAGTAATCTGAGTATGCTTATGAACCCTCTATGGAGGGAAGAATGTAGGCTGAACACGGCACTTATTGCTGTGATGTGAGGCACAGGTTGAAACAAATGGATTTCTGGGAATGGCTTCAGAAATTACCACCAATAGAACCAAAAATTCTTCACTACGCGGGTGACATTTCCTTGCGGGTAGCTTACATTCTCCCAAACTCCTTCATTATTGCTTTGTCCATTTCGTATTAGCCATCGCTTTCATGCAATATTCTAAATAAACAGGCCCTGTATGCTCCATCCCCATTGGTGGGTAGGTTTATTGTGCTATTTACCAAAACGGGGACCTAAAAAAATCTATAAAGCTGATGGCGCCTTCGGATTCCAATTTTGGAACATCTGATTACTTTCCATACACAACCTTAATCATGTATGTTTAGAAAAGGTTGTCAACTAAATTAAATTAGGAGAATGTTCATGGGCATTCAATACAACCAAGCTCAATAGTAAAGCTTTTTTTTCTCTCACATCGTTATTTATTTAATTATAATAGATTATATTTATATTTATGATAAAATCAAAATATTGAGATTTAATTAAAAAATTGGTAGTGATTAATTGGCATAAGCAAATAAATTTAAGTTTTGTTCATTAAATTATAACCCCTTAATGTAGTGTTTTAATAGTACATCATTTGTTTTGGCAAAATGAGAATAGATAATTTAATTTGAATTATTAGTGAATTTTTATGTCATTGTCAATGTAAGGACTATTGATGAGTAATTTATAACAATTTATGTAAATAATTTTTAAATTGAGACATATTTTAAATTTAACGAGTAAGATTTAACTTACCTAAATTTTAAATTATTTTAAAAAGTATGCTTTTCTTTGAGTTTTTTTTCTTTTAATTGAGACATATTTTAAAAAGTATTTTAAATTGAGACATATTCTAAATTTAATGATTAAGATTTAACTTACCTAAATTTTAAATTATTTTAAAAAGTATGCTTTTCTTTGAGGGTTTTTTTCTTCTAGTCCACCCACCCAAATGTTTCGAAAGCTTTTGTTGTTATTATTTAATTATGACAATAGTCTTAGTATTCTCAATAAAAAAATTGATGAGTTTTTATTTTCTTTTTGGTACAAAAAATTTTAAAAAATAGTTAATCTCACCCATGATATAAGGGTAGAACGAAGTCTCCTTTTCTCCTAAGTGATACTAATATCAGGTAAGACGAGCCGTTAATTACCCTCAGAAGTAAACATAGGCACTTAGGAGTTAGGATGTCTCCCAAGTATTGCGATTGGAACTATAACAAAATAATACTTCATATCAATAGAACAAACTTCAAATGATCATATGTCTCATTCCTTTATTAGTTTTTTTTTTCTACAAATTTTTTTAGAAATGGGTTGGACTCACCCACGATCCGAGTGAAGTCTCTCTTCCTCCTATACGATACCAACATTGGGTAGGATGAGCCGTCTATTACCCTCAAGTGTAAACCTAGACACTTAGGAGCTAAGATACCTCTCAAAGAGTTGCGACTAGAACCACAACAAAGTAGTACTCTCTAAGGATCGAACACGCTCTAAATAGTCGCATGTCTCACCCTTTTACCAGTTGAACTCACGAATCATATATTTCACTCCTTCACTAGTTAAATTTATATACAATCGGTTAATCCTTCATTAGTTGAATTTACAAAGTCTTTATGTAATGACAAGTAATCTATTCCGGCCCAATGTTGTATTTCTCTAGATTGCTTCTTACTAGGCTTAAATCCTATGGGCCATATGGGTGAATCTCCATGTCAAATGCAGCCCTATTTTTACCTATTATCCATAGATTTAACTAATAAAAATGTGAAACATACGATCATTTAGAACATATTTAATTATTGAGGAGTACTACTTTATTGTGATTCTAGTCACAATACTTAGAAAGATATCCTAACTCTTGGGTGCCTAGACTTACTCCTTAGGGTAATAGAAGGCTCGCCCTATCTGATATTATAATCGCCTAAGAGAAATTGAGACTTTGCCCTACCTTTGAATCATGGGTGAGCTTAACCCTTTTCTAAAAATTATTGTACCAAAACAAAAATGCAACCCCATTTTCCAAAAAGAAATAATCTTTAATGTTCAATATCTTTTTTTTTTAAAAAACCTTGACAATATTCTTTAACTGATAGTTTAAAAATTAACCATTTTGAGATGTAGATATCACTGAAGTAGATTTTGTATCTCTCAATAAAATATTTTTTATTATGCACATCTTAATTCAAATCTATGATATCATATTTAAAGGATTCAATTATCTACTAACTCTTTCAATATTTAATATTAAGGAAAACTTATAGTATTAATGATTTTCGGTCCTTTCTTCTTTAGCCGTATGCTATAATCACACTTATAAATCTTACAGAAAAAGAATTACATTAATAAACAAAACTAAATTATTATTATAATTAATTGAACAACAATTTTTTTAGTTTGTAAGTTACAAGGCCTAGTTATAATACTTTTCAGTTTTCAACTCCCAATTACGATTAGATTAAGTGAAAAGAACTTTATTTAAAAAAAACAAATTTAAGGTTTAAATTCCATGAATGAGAAAGTTATATTAGAAGAGCTGTTTTTAATTAGATCTGGTCAGAAAGTAACTATGGATTCAAATTTCATGGATATTGTTATAAAAATAATGGAAATATAAATGATTTGGTAAGAATGAAAAACGTTTGAGAGAGGAGAAATGAGGGGCATTCTTCTCATCTTACTCTCGTTCATGTGTGTACAGAATTTTGGGGTGAACCTCTATTCATGGAATTTTCAATAATTAAATAATTTTTTTGTTCGCAAAAGACTTTCAATCAGTAAATATTAAAACATAAATAATGTATGTATTTCCCAAAATCAGAGATTCATCATGTATTAGGTACACATGATGAAAATGTTACACCACTTAATAATTTGGATTCATTAATGGAAAGGAAAATACGATAGAATTATTTATGAAATTCATTATTAAATTTTTTGAATCTTGGAAGACCATAAACATCCATAAATATGATAATATTTACAAAAGATATAGAAAATATTAGGAGAATTAACGTTATATTTAAACAATTAAGCTAGAGAAAACATATTTTTCGATTCCTAGTTTAGGCTAATGTCTCGCCAATTTTTGTAAATAAAAAATTAGTCTTTAAAATTATGGTCAATTTTAGTATAGATCTTTTTAAGATAACTTACTACTAATCTGGCGGATGGCGTGGTAATAACATTTGACAATAATAACTATTTTTATTTAATTAAAATATAACTAAATTAATATTTAGTTAATCAGGGTTTGCCATCCTTTATAAGTTTCAAAGCTAAACGAACTGATAAGCGTCAAGAACTCATTACCACTACACATTGTCTAGGTTTAACTTGGATGGTTTAAATTATTTTTTTAAAATATATATATATATATATATATATATATATATATATATATATTAATGTGTACAGAATAGGAAACAAAGAGAATTTGTTAATTATTATTTTTTTGAAAAAATATATTTTTTATTTAGAAATCGCTAAATTGTCAACCGTTAAAACTATATTTAATTGACAGCAGAAGCTACCGCAGCAACGAGCACCACCGTAGTACCGATCACCCAAACTGTGGTTTGAGATACTGACATACTAGTGGCAATGAAGATTGTGGCCTGCGCAGGCAACGAGATATCGTGGAATTCTAGGTTAAACAAGATGCAAAGTGACCAGACAGCAAAGATTTCCCAATTCTATCCCAATTTCACAGACATTGTAACATGAATTCATAGAAAAGATGAAAATGGAACAGAAAAATCCAAATTACAAAACACTACAACATTTGCAACTTAACATAGTACATTCTAATATTTGATTTCTTCAAGTGGACGGCGACGCCTACTCAAGTCTTGTATTAGAGAGTTCAAATCTGAGTACGACGAACCTCCTTCTTCCATCGCCTTTCTTGCTTTCAGAGCCATCACCTTTGCTCTGCTCCTCATTTCCTCTGCTTCTTCCCCTTCCATCACTCTCTTCACACCTTTATTTATAGCTTCCCACTTGATATTATCTCCAATTATTCTCACCCATTTTGTGACTCCTACACGAACACCAATTTTCAGTACCTCTGTCACCAATTTCTCATTGTAAAATTGCTCTGCAAACACGGGCCATGTCACCATTGGTACCCCTGCGCACACTGATTCCAACGTCGAATTCCAACCACAGTGTGTCACAAACCCTCCGATTGCTCTGTGTTCCAGAATCTTCACTTGTGGTGCCCATCCCCTTATGATCAATCCCTTACCTTCCATTCTTTCCTCGTATCCTTTAGGTAGCCATTCTTCTTCTTCTTCTTCTTGCTGTTGTTGCTGTTCGTCTTTCCTGGGTTTTTTCACGACCCAGATGAATTGTTGCCCTGAAGCTTCTAGACCCATTGCGATTTCTCTGAGCTGAGATTCTGGAAAGTTTGTTGTACTTCCAAAGCAGACATAAATAACAGAGTTGGATTTCTTCGTGTCAAGCCACTTGAAGCACTCGTGTTCTGTTTTTTCCTCTGTTTTCGTATTGTACAGAGACAGAGGACCGATGTGCCATGCCCTTCTTCCGAGCACATTCCGGTAATGATCGGCGTAGTCCTTCTCCAGTTCGTAGAAGCTATTCACAACCACTCCATAGCTCGAAAGCTCTGCTTCCTTGGAAGCAAACAAAAGTCTTGCCACTATGCTGTCTTCATTATATTTGAGAAAATCCGGCACCTGCGACCTCGTCATCGTGATTTCGCCGGGAAGATTGGGAATAACAAATGGATCTGAATCTGAAGAAACATGGTCGTAAGGCCTGCAGAGTCTGAGACATTCAGCAGCACACAAGGAGAAGAAACTAGTGCCGTGAGACACGAGCGAAGGAATCCCAAACTTGGCTGCAGAACCAGTGGCCCATGGGAAGAACATGTCAGCGACGAGACAATCAGGAAGAGACTGCTGCAAAACGTGTTCCAATGGCTCTTGAAGCAGAGTAGTGGCTTCGAAGAATGTGAGCATCAAATTTGGGGAAGGAACAGAGTTCATATTCTCGAAGCCTTGAGGGAAACCGACCTGTGCATAAGGGAAGTCGACGGTCTGGATTTGAATGAAAGGAGTGATAGAAGGAAGTGATTTGGAAATGATAGGAACGTTGAGAGGAGTGGTGAGAATGGTGACCATAACCCCTCTGGATGCAAATAACTTGGCCATGTCAGCGGAAGGAATTAAGTGGCCATGGGCAAGGAAGGGGAAGAGGAATATGTGAAGGGGGCGATTCTGAGATCCCATATTTTTTTAAGGAACAGAAGTTCAGATTTTGCAGGCGAAAAAGTATTATGAGGGGCAGACAGGGTCGATGATGTCTAATTGTGCACCGCCCTTCACTGTCCTCTACTTCAGTAGGCGTGGGTGGTTCAATATCAATGGGACTGGTGACCCACATTGTTCCCATAAATCCTCCAGTAATCATATTTTAATTTGTCGGATTCATTACTTTTACGCTTAATGAAATTTACATTATTAATTAATAGGGATAAAAATGAATTATGGGGCTCTTTTTTTAAAACAAAATTATGAATATAGCAGATTTGTCTTAAGATACGTTACATAATTGGAAGTAGTTCATATTTTAGGTAAGAGAAAGTATTAAAATTCGTCCTACTAAGTAACCATGAACAAAGGGATTCCATTTTGGCTCAGTGGATAGCCCTTCTTGGTTGCCACTGTTTGTTTACCTGGAACTATGGAAATAACCCTAAAGAGTTCAAAGATAGGAAAATGTCAGATAGGTTCAAATTACATTGACGTGTTTGCAAAGGGGTTCCAATTTTGAGTTTGAGGTGTTTAAAGTTGGGAGCATGAAAGTCACAAAATTGCCAGAAACTTGGCGCTTCAATCTTGTGGTTCCTAGCTAGCTAATACGAAATGTTGATGGCACGTTGTCTCCTACTTAAGCTCTCATTAAGTTCCACTTATCTCGATAACCTCTTCCATAAATAAAAGATTACAAGTTTAACCATATTTATAACATCTTACTATTAATATATATCTCTAATTATTAAAAAAATAATTTTTTATTATATTTTAGAACAAGATACTTCATAGATATTCTCCTTATTCTCTTCTTATAAGAAATAAAGTGTAAGTATATCATGTCATTTAAGAGTTGTTTCTATTTTTTTATATTTTATCTCTATTTAATTACTCTATTATCATTTAGAAAAGAAAACAAAAAGAATCCTTGTAGAAGTAGTGATAGTTATTAAGTACTAGGAGTGAGTTCACCCCTTGCACTACGGCTAACACAGACCAAGCATGCCGTGTCTCCCGGAGGATCAAGTGACCATATTCAAGGATACGTTAACTCGAGTGTTCCTAATTCGTATGTACGAATCGGAATCAATGATGACCACAATCAAAGGCTTACGAGGAAGACTTGCCTGTGCCATCTATAGACCTCAAACGTCACTTTGCTTTGTAATCCTCACCCACAAGAATTTCAGTTTTATTATTCAATGGAGTTACTAAATCCGGCTCCCTCTCATTTATTAGTGAAAATTCGATTGTTGCCTCGTAAAATGTCCGGAGGGAATGTGCAACACATGATGAATATGAATTAATGAAGAGTGAGAAGTTTAGGAGGACGTCTTACTCTCTCCGATAGGGATTAAAGTCTATTAAATGGAATTATATTCTGGCACGTGTTATAGCACGAGTTGAATGGAGAAGTTCCAACTCTAAAGGTATATATAGGCAGGATTGGATAAAATAACTCTTGTATAATATTCTATCTAAAAAAAATATAAATTATATTTTATAATCTGATATTCAATTTCTACCTAATAAAATTTTTTACTATTTTGGGTTAGATATAGGTAGATTGAGCATGAGTTAGCTTGCAGGCCTAAATCGTGATACCCTATTTAACTTTTGAGAAAAAAAATCTGTAATTATGAATTTATAAAATAATATCATATTTATATTTTTAAGAGTTAAATAATATTCACAATCTACTAAGAATAAAATAATAAAAAATATAGTAATTAAAATATTGAATTCTATTGTATATATAAAAAATAAATATTGAAATATGTAAAAAATTGAATATTTGTAATGTTATTATAATACTAATAATTAAATACTTGACAAGTAAAGTATATGAGTAATTTTAGTATCTATCTAAATATAAGAGTTATATTTAAGACTTTAAAAATGAGTAAAGAGAATTGTCAACTAAGTATTGAATTGTAAATAGAATAAGTTAATAATACAAATAAGATTATAAGAAAAAATAAAAAAAATAATATATGTGTGTGTATATATAAAGTCAGACTAAATAAGTAGGGCATCATACTTTATCGAGTACTTTGCTCTACCTGACATTTAGCCCAATTCAACTCTATCTAAATATATTTGAGCAATTTTTTTAAGTCAGATTAAATAATTTTTCTCCTAATTTATGCGAATGGATATTGTTTATACCCTTAACTCTAACCCTCCTGTTTAAGGCCTTATAATCTCTTTTCCTAAGATTAACATTCATGCGTTTGTGCCATATAATGTAAGAAATAAAATTAATAAAAGAAAATTTAAAATTAACACAATACACTATCTTGAAAGGATTTCATACATATTTATATCCACATACCTTCTTTGCTACATTTATGTCTATATATATATATATACTAAATTTATATTATTTGTAAGCCATAACTTATATGATTTATCTTGGAACTTTGCATAAATATAGACATGGCGAATTAATTAATTAAATTTAAAAATATATAATATAAATATTTTTTAATATAAAATGTGTGAATTTTTTGAGATAAATAAATCAACTTCTTTTAAAAAAAAGAATTCTATGCATATTTCTTAAAACATGTTGTATATCATTGTTCAAGTATATTTTAGTTTTTTGTATAAATAAATTTAATATTAATTCTCTATTAAAATTAAAATATAATTTTAGTATTTATAAAATTATTTATTAAATAAATTTTTATGATAATAATAAAAGTTAAATTTATATTTTTATAGAATTCTCACTCCATTTTTTTATCCCAGGCATCTAGAAGACAAGCACACAAAACAAGGGGGAGTAGATTGTATGGCCCCAATCAATTTAAGATGAGCTGGAGAGACAGAACAGGATGGTGATAAAGATGATCTTTACGTCATGGGGTACGTATCCTCGGTATCTGATTGAGATATACTTTTCTATTTAATAAAAATATATTTTAATGTATAAATTAAAATTCTAAATTTCATTTGCAAAAATATGTATGGTTTTCGGCCCTTTCTCCGGGAGAACAGACGTCGCAACACGGGGGAATAAGGATAGATTCTAGAAGAAGAGGCAAATTATTCAATGTATGGTCCCATCTCGAAGAAACTGGGACCACGACCACTCCTTTTTGATAAATGTGGCCATGTGAGATTTGACCCATTCTCCTCTCTGCTACCATCACTGAGTACCACTCTTCTCAATCATTTTGTCATTTCCGGGAATTTGCCTTTGTAGGCAGTAAAGTTCATGTGTATTTTGATAGATTTAAAAAAAAATTATAAAATAAGAGAGTTTTTGTGTAGTTTTTTTAAAAAAAAATTATAGAGAAAAATTTATAAAAAAAATAATTTTAGATAAATAAATATTTAAATAATTATTATTAAAATAATATTTATAATTAAAAAATTATAGAAATAGTATGATTTTATTAAAAATAATATAGATAAAAGAAAATTGAAAAGAGATATGAGAGAGTGTAGAGAATAGTAAATAGAAAAGAGAGATGAGAGATTGTGGAGAAGAATGAATAGAAAAAATATATAATAGATGACAGAAAAGAGTTAATATAGATGAGAGATGAGAGTTTGTGTAAAGATAAAAAAGAAAAGAGAGGGTATAAAAAATAAAGATAAAATAGTAATTGAGTAGTTTATAAATTCTTTTACTGTTCTAAAAGTTATTCCTATTAGTTCATCTAAAAATATAGTTTGATCTAAAAGTTATTTTAAATAAATATGATTATTTATTTTAAAAAAAATTAAACTAAAATTTAGGTTTAACCTAATTTGGAGTCTCTCAAACTCACCCTTTATCTAACTATTTATGGTTGCGATTGGGCTTATTTTGACCCCATCCCAACTTCTTTCTTTGAGCTGAGAGCAGATAAATACAGTTTATTGCTCTGGATGTGTGTTTATGAAATAATCACCAAGCTATTTAGTTTCCTTTGTTTATTTAGGCGTCTAGCCCTCTTTTTTACCAAAATAGAAAAAAAAATAAAAAGATAAAAATCAACCATCCTTTATTCAATTGATGAATATGTAATATATATGACTATTTAGAATATATTCGATCTTTAAAAAATATTATTTTATTATAATTATAGTCACGACGTTTAAGGAGGTATCCTACCTCATAGATATAAAAGTTTATATATGAAGATAATTAATGGCTCATTTTACCTGACATGAGTAATGAAGAGATACTTTACCTTATTTTTAAATTGTAAGTGAGTACAATTCTTTTTAAAAAAAATTATTACAAAAAAAAGGGTTAAAAGGCAAAATTTTATTAATAATGTTGGGTCTAATGAGATGTACTAATTCCTTATAACATGAATTAAAAAATGAATCACCACTGGGAGATATTGGACAATATTTTAATTATAATTGTTTGTAACATGAGGATAATTATGTTCAGAAAAAAAAGGGAAAGTTTTTTTGGAAAGTTTTTCATGACATTCCACCATTGGGTGTAAATGGTACTCTTACCTAATGGTGGAATGTCATCTTGTAGTAATTTTTTATGAGCATTGACCATTGTTTGAATAATTTTGACTAAGGTGGAAGGGCAATTTTGCCTAAGTTTTTCTCATAAATTTTTTTATTAGTGTAATATGTTTGGGTTATTGATATTTAAAATTAGAAGAAAGATTCAATTACTCATTATCAACATTCAAAAATTGTTCACATTCCCAAAATTTGTGAGACCTTCCCTAATGTTGCCTGGGGTGTAAAAAACCAACTCTACTCAAGCGCCCTACAGACTTACCATTGAGCAAAGTCTGAACTTGCCCTTAATTTGTTCGGGAACAAGCAGGAACATGTCCATGAGCAGGTGATCTTCTGTGCTTGCCAGTTAACCCTCAGACTTATTCAACCAACGATTATGACACCATTTTAGAAACTTCTCAAGGATCATTGCACCCATTAAGAGTTGAAGACACCAATTACTCCTACTAAAAATTTCCAAGGGCAAATAAACTTGACATTTAACTCTATTTTTTTTATGAAGATTTAACATCGAAACTCTGGCTCGGGCATGCAAGATTATCAAACATACCAAATTCTGTAAAGAACTCTCAAATTAAGAACATGTTTGGGAAATCTCAAAATATAATTTCCTAAGCCTTTTTACATTAAACTCCTTTCATATACTTACCTAAAATCATTTTTAATAAACTAATCCAACCATCCTCTAAATATAATCATGTGAAGTATACTTATTAGTCCACGGAATGAGTGGTCTGAGATGGAATAACTGCAACCAATCATTTAGTGACGATCTTCTCTAGAAGAAATAGTGAGGCATAAGCACATGCATGCTGGGAGCATATTAATTCAATCCATAGATAGTTAACACATAAAAGATAGATATGTGGAGCATGATGCTCCACATATCTCTAGCTATCATTGGTTGATGTGGGAGGCAAGGTCTCAACTATGAAGCTATTAAGAAATCATTCAAATGGTTCAAAGAGATCCGCATGGTGAATCACAAGCCACTTAGGTCAAACGTTGACTAAAGAGGAGAAGCCACTTGGCCACCTCATTCGTGAATACAGACAATAGTTGAGTCCCTTGGTCAACGGCAAAGTGCAGAAAGCAAAACAGTGGCTCTCAATATCAATGGCTATTCATCAATGAGATCGCTTCAATGGCCTTCCTTGACTTTACCATTCCTCCATATCTTGTTCATCTTTTTCGCTTTCCCTGAAGTTTCGAGATCCTTGGCTATTTCCGTGAACTCAGATTCGTAAACAGAGTTGGGTTTCTTCGTGTCAAGCCACTTCAAGCATTCGTGCTTGTCAACGGATGCATCATTTTCTCTGTTTTTCCTATGTGCCATCCTTTCATATTCGTTATATATAAACTTTCCAATCTTGTCACCTTTCTTTCTGTTCTTTTCTTTTCTTTTCTTTTCAAAGGGACATTTTACCGTATACGCACACCAACAATTTCGATTTAGAACTTGCTATCAACTGCGCAACATTTATCAATCATGTTTAAGTTTATTTTTTTATTGTTACTACTGATTTAATATTAATAAGATTCTTAGGAAAAAAAACTTATCACAATATCTGCATATATCACATTCATTATCCTGCAAAAATTTTCCAGTAAAGTCGCTGTGTTTGATATTTACATAAACTGGAAAAACAGTAAGACCTAAGCATGGGCTAAACAAAAATGACTTCAAACTTGGGACAAGGATTGCTTTCCAGGTAACTCCTAAAATCATCGTCCCCTTTAAAGCTGAAGGTATAAAGAGCTTGTCTCTGGGTCATGCCAAGGGGATATATTCTGTAAATTTTCAATTCATTGCTTCCTCTTATGCTTTCAGGTCTCTCCGACCTCCAAATGGGTACATGATTCAGGTACGTGAACTTTGAAAAAACAGCAGACTTCAAAGCCTCCAGAGTCAAGAACCCAGACCTGCCCATTGATGTCAGTGATGAGTTCTCATCATGTTCTTATTGATAAAACTAAACCATGGATGGCTTGAAAAAATGGTTGCTGAAAAAAGTAGCATACCTCAAGTAAATAGATTCCATCTGAAACCTTCCTCTTTCTCTCACATACATATGATGCACAGTTTCCGAGCCTCTAGTGCAAGTGCAAGGGCGTTTCTTAAAGCCAGGGCTCTTTTCTTCCTTTTCTCTGATCACTGAAGCCAAGTGAATGCAAAGGCGGCAAGATGAATGAACCACTGCCATATCCAAAAGTGCTTTGAAAGAATCAGATGGGCCCTCGTGCTTCCACCTAATCAATGTATATCTCAGCGTGTACCCAGATGGTCGTTATCAATTAGAGATATAATAAAATGCAGCATGAGGTCACCTTTTAAAACGAAATCTGACTTTATATATGCACAAGAAGGATACGAATTGAGGTAGGGAGATGATATTTCTATATAATTTACCTCAAATATTGATCATATGCTTCAGGATTTTCTGCTAGCGTCTTCATGGTCATAGCAACTGACTCGACTTCTGTTAGTTGTTTTATATGTAAAAAGGAGCCAGGGGAAGGAGCAAAATCTTGAATATTTGGAGCACCGACAACCACAGGGACAGATCCTGTCATAAAAGAGATAATTCTGGCATTTGATGGAACTAAATGGGCCAAAATAACAGAAGTAGAAAAACATATGGGATGTGATGGCCATGTTAGTTCTGAGATTCATTAGGTTTTAGCCGTTTTCTGTAGAAATTGTAATATAAAGAAGGGAAGAGAATCAATTTTCATACCAGCAACCAGGGATTGAAAGAATTTTTCAGTCACATAATCCTCCACATTGGAATTTTCAAATGCTAAGCTAAATTTGTAGCGCTTCAGAGCTTTCACTTTGTCCACTGTGAAAAAATAAAATAATACTCATGAAAAGTAGTAACTGTATATAAACACACATGAGCAGTAAATAGAAGTTTCAGAACCTAGCCTTGGATGCTGGCCTAACTATCAATTTTACATGTTTTACAAGAGTAAAATGAACAATGGTATCAGATAGACCAAAAGATCAAATGTCAGAGATCTCTTTTTATTTGATAGCATCTCAGGAGTGTAGATGTTGAATATGTTCTCAGTCTGTGAATATTCTCAAGCACATTCAGGCTTAGGCTATAGTCTTAATTTCAAAAATTTATCAAATGACATGCCTGTCTCAGATTTTCAAAAATCCTATCCAGAAGATAATCAATTAACAAAGTATAATTTCTTATCAAATCTGGAGTCATCATCTAAAAAGTAGAAGGAACTAAGGACGCGATTCAAATTTGAGAAACACTTGACAAGGTCAGCACAGAAAAGGAGGTAGCATTTGTCAAGTTAAGAAGATAATCATTTATCATAGAGGTTCCAAAACATACTAACATGCACTTATGCTTTAATCAATTAAAATATACCATGTTCATCACGGTTCCTATGGCAACCACCATAAGAATCAATATTGACATTCGAGTTTACAAGTGCCTCGAGAGCTTCCAACCGAAAATTTGGAGCACCACAATTGGAGATGAATGCTGCTGCAATAGCAGTTTCAGTTTTTGGCTGTACTGGCGCCATGATGTCATACTCAGCCCAGGAAAAATACCCAACTGGAACATCAGATGACAGACTCGTTGTCATTACAACGTCATATCCCCTCCTGGTACACAAGGACACTAATATTAGTTTTGACATGAACCAATTTTACTCTTCAGGAAATCATCAAATGAAGCAATATGTATGATAATGATAGGTCTAATCTAAGGAATTGATTCTTTATCATAGTGCTTACCCACCGTCGTGCCACTGCAATTTTATTCTCTGGAAAATATATAGTTGATTCCATTGATCGTCGAATATGAGCCATTCCATCTCGTGCAGGAGTACCAAATGAAGCATCAGGGGCCCTGCCCTCATCTGAACCAAACATGCATCCCAAAGAACACGATATCTTCTCCTGAATTTGGATGATACAAAAACTTCAGGGAAAAAATTAACAATAGAAAAGAATGCAGAGAGGATCACGTGACAATTCGTCAGTCAGCACCGTCCCGTTAAGAATTAAAGATCAGCTTTGTATCAAAGATTGCATATGACATTCTGCTCCAACTTCATTATAAATTTCATAGCTTCCAATTTATAACGGTTAATGACCTCTAACTAGTGAATAGCTATACCTTCTTCCCTAAGAAAAAGAGAAAACATCAATAGATATGCCGAAGAATCATGAGAGAAAGAGAGGGAGAGAATGGACAAAACCTGCATAACTCCAACAACCAAAACAGGTTCTGACGTAAAATTCCTTGAATATGTCACAGCATCCTCCCTCTCCAACCATTCCTCACAGCTCTCAGATTCTGAATTACCCAATATATCAAACGCGAAATCATCGAATGTGGCTTCTTCACGAGACCCATAGAACAAGTCAGCGACGGTACCGACCATAGCAGCGTTCTTCGTCATATCAAGCCTGCTCAAGAAGGCGATCTCTGCAATGACCACAAAAATTGCAAACAGAGGCAATGAACTACCCCATTTCCTCCTGGGAACCGCTGCTGTCGAAACCGGTAAGCCTTCATGGACCGCCTCCGTTCTCAAGCCTCTAGAATTCGTGACGAGACCCATCATTGTCGTATAATTTTCCCTCCAAATTTTCCAACCTACAACCGGAAGAGAAAGAAGAACAAATTATGGTGAAACAAAAGCCAAAGAGAATCGAAATAGGCACCATGATAGTTGGAGCTCCGAACAAGTATTAAATGACGACGAGCATTTTAGAAATAACCTAAAAAATATAGAAGAGGCCGATAAAGCAGGGTGTAAACTTTATCGTAAAAAAATTCTGCAACCTCGTGATCCTCGGAGGGGGAAATTGAGATTCGTCGTACCTTGGTCATTATATGCGACTTCCAAAGTCTACTTCCATTGCCTTTTAGTGTGTTAATGAATGAATATTCTGAGTCTTGGATCTACAAATTCAGGTTTTTTTTATAAAAAATAAATAATTTGAGTTAACCTTATTTAATGGTTAACTTTATTAACAGGTTATTATTCTTTGACAATATCAAGCGTAGTAATGATGAGAAATCTAAGAAAAGGAACGATACTGGAAAGCTCCTATCCATGAAACTAATGATCGTGTCTCGTTCGTTGGCATTTTGTTATAGAACATCTGCTCAGTTCAGACCTTAGATATCTTACTCCACTAAGCTTTGATGAAAATTACGGGATCCTCACGCCTACCTTTATGACACAGTTAGAAGGATTGAAGAAGTTATATTCCCTCTCTTTTTTTTTATAAGATTCATTTAATTAATTTAAAAAAATTAAAAAATTAATTAAATTAATTATTTGTAATAATTATATATTAATTTTTTTAAAATATTCTCTTTTTATTATGTGCTTATAACTACCTCGCTATAGATATTCTTTAATATATATAATTATATAAAAATATTTTTAAAAAATTATAAATTTAAAAGATAAAATAGATTAAAATTTTATATTTAAAATTAAAATTAAAATTTAATTTAACTCTAATAATTAAGATAAAAAGTAGTAATATATTTTTAATGAAATTATGTTGATTCTTCTAACTTACATGACATTCATCATAACAAAAATCTCGTGAAAACTAAACGTCATACAGTGCATTGTACGGAGTATCAGAAAAAGCCACGTTCAAATAATTTATGAATAATATTACTAATTGTAAATTTTATTTTTATATTAATAATGTGGAGAAACCTAGGTACCAGGGCTTTCCCATACCCGAATGAACCCGCATGTCAACTAGGAGTCATGGATTTTATGAGATAGGCTCAAAAGTTTTCAATGCTTAGGGAATTCAATTTCACCATAACTAGAAAAAACTAACAGAGATAAGGAAAGAAAAAGACGCCATGCTAGAACCTACAAAAGAATTATATTGGAGACTACGCACAAATAATACTTGAAAATTTCAGAAACTGTAGAATCACTTTGAAAGAGGCACAGTGAAAAGCAAGTCATACTTTTGCCAGAGCTACATCTTGTCAATACAATTGAAAGAAGGGACCAACCGTAAGATACGTCAACCTACCTTGGATAGTTAGCTGACTACTCTCACCAGAAAATAAAACAAAAAATTATATAAAAGAATTATATATTTACTCTACATCTATTCGTATGGCTATAATGAATTTCTTCCTAGCACTCTATCACGTGACACATCTTTTGATATCCCAAGTACCAATAACAAAATCGCACTGTATCCCATACTCCTCTGCAAGAAGTGGCCATGCTCAGTTGCCTTGCATAAGCCCCAAAGTATATTCTGAAATGCGCCAACTGGAATTGACCCTTTGTTACATCAGCATCTCCTGAGAAATCTCCGGCTTCAATTCTTAGTTAAAACTAATTAATTTCCTCTTAGAAATGAATGCCGATCAGAATTTGGGTCATGGGAGCTCTCTGGGTGTTCTGACAGTAATTCATGTTGTCCTTCATTTTCTGATGATGAATTAATATTAGACGAGACATCAGTTCTGTGGAAGTTTCCAGAAGGCACAACCTACAACACAAGAAGAGATTTGAAACATTTAAGCAAAGACTTTTTGCACGTTTCAATGAGATTCTTACTGAACAAAGAACAAATTCCACACATTACTTGATCATTGCTAGAAGAACCCGTCTTCAACCTTTTCTTCATAGGCATACGGCTTGAACTTGCTCCTTGGTCATCATTCTTGAAGTTTTGATCAGTTGCCTCTGCCAATAAGTTGAAAGTAAATTGTAATGGCAAGAGATATAATAAAACAGATATATGCACACCCAGCGTCTACTATTAATTCATCATCACAAACTTCCAACTGTCAAACTATGAAAAGTAACTCACAGAGTCAATAAAGACTAAGCATCAATATGTATAAGATGAAAACCCAATGAATATGTTCTACTATTTCTTTTCTTTATTTTGAAAAAATGATTATACTGATCACTCTCACAACAAAATCAGTCTTGTTACCCCTAGTAATTAGACATATATATCCACCTGTCCACAGACATTCTCATATTTTATATGATGAAACACCACTCTTGCAACAATAATATTCAAAATTATATCCCACAATTTATGATTTCCTACAAATTTGACACTGAAATCTTGGAATCCGTTTCAGTATATGTAAGCATAGGCTTAAAATCAAGGTCCACAAAGTAATACGAGGTAAAATTGATCCCATGGCTATTAATACCAGCAATATAAATTGATACAACAGTAAGAGAGAGGTTGGTTAACTTTCGATTCATAGTCATTTCCTACTGGAAAGAACACTTTCTTCTGCAGGACACGTTATTAATGTTTGTTGTTCTTTTGGGGGGTTTATGCTTTGTTGCAAGAGTTGTAAACCGCATATATCAACATTATGCTTTACTTTTGTTAATCTGTCAGAGCTATAGCATGAATAACAGCAATTAAAACATTCAGGAAACTTAGGTCAGTGTCATCTGATCTGGTGGCAACAACTAGACACATGGCCCACAAGTTTGCAACTAATTCATCCAGAATTTCAAATCCATTCGACATTTTCATTACACTGAGAATTCGTGAGTGTGCTCTGTGAAATTATATGAATGTCTTTTTTTTTGGGGGGGGGGGGTGTTGGTGTTGTGTGGGAAATACCATCTACTTGAATGTAACTATTACGAGCAGAATAAGACCCAGGAAAAGAAGGGTGACAGAAAAATAATGCCTAAACAACAGAGTAACTAGCATGCATGATGCAGGTATTGCTTAAGAGTTACCTGCAGGACAGCCGACCGATTCTTGATGGCATGACTTCTCTATGATTGTTGGTGACCACCTGGAAGATTTTGAAATCCCTCTAACCCGAGTCCCCTTATCACAAAGCATGCCACATTCATAAACATCAGATTCTCTCATAACACATCCTCTTGCTACTGGTGCAAGTCTCGATGGGCTTCCTGCAAGAACATGAGAATCAGCTGTGCTCTCTAGCATAGGTTCATTTCTTTCAACACAGATCTTCTTCCAGCAACAATCTTGTAGAACCGGAAACTGAAAAGAACAAAAAATGATAAGGCATGATTGTGGAGTGAAACTCATGTAATTATAAGACATACTCAGACGAAGCAGATGCTATTTGAAATTGATCTCTGACCTGCTTGGTCATATTCTGTGAGTTTTGCAAAGTTTTTGATTTAAAAGCTTCTTTTGAGTCATTTCGTAAGCTCCGACCACGTAATTGTATAGACCGGTGCAATTCATTCACAAATGAAGCCTCTAAAGAATTAAGATATAAACGGTGTCGATGATCTGTCCATTTTGTTGACTGATCAATCTGCAAAGTTACCAGATTGAAAAAATCAGAATTTCCTTGACCAATCATAAAGAAAGACAATAGAAAAGCATCATAATCATCAGAAAATCACAGATAAACACCTCTCCCACCATGAAATACACTTTAAATTGTTCTTTTCAAATTCTACCATATATATAGAATAAAAAAATATTTACACTTAGAAAGAGATATTAGTAAGGGGTGCTATGGAAAACCCTCAAGCCCCTCCTACCATTGCAAATCCTTACATTCCCTCATATAAATTATTTGGCATAGCCACTCCTTTTACAGTCTTCACTGGCTCTTATAGCACCTGAAAGAACAGCAGTCTTTTCTACTTTGAAAGATCAAATGGGCATAAGTATAATTACAAGCAAGGCTGTTTACTGAAACCAATTTTCAAAGAAGAATTGTCATTACCCAAATGGAAATCTTACAGATCCTGTTTTAACCTTGCAGATAACCACATGTTCCTTCATAACGAATATCTCAAACCTGGATTTCTCATCTATCTCTGTACGCTTAACTTTTAATGTAGTCTATTCCTAAATGTACATGTTCCCGTAGGACTGTAGAAACAAAACATAGTTACAGCCATCAATTACTAATATTCATTATTCAAGATGATTTCAGTTTCTTCGTGATCCTCACCTCATTAAATTTATCCTTTACAGATATTTATAAACTTTAAATGTTATCGACTCATTTATTGTTCGATTTACCGAAGAGGGATCGGAGACAGGCTTATTACATGTTATGAGCAAATTAAAAAAAAAACCCGGAATGCGATGAAAAGCACAAAGGCCTGATTAAATAATTGAAGCATAATTTATTCGCTAAAATAACCTAAAATCCAAATTCCAAATAGATATTCATAGACATACTTTCAGCCAGCTAAGCCAACACACTCCAGGATCAACCTTCTATTTTTCAACTTTTGTCGAAAAACACAACCAGATATTTTTACAGAAAACAAAAATTGGAAACGGAAATTTTATGACGTGCGAAGGATTTTAAAACGAAGACAAAATAGTAAAACTTGTGTTACCGGAAAAGGTTCCGCGCAGTGCTGCGAGGAAGCTTGGGAAGCATCTGCCGTTATGCCGGATGAATTGGAGTTCATCTGAGTCAACTCGGTTCCACAGCTGTCGAACGGCTCTGGATCGGACGGCGAAGGGTGAGCATTCTGAAGGATATCCTCCTCCATATGAATTGATCCAACAGAGAGCGAAGATTACGTGAGAATTCAGAGAGAAAATGGTGCTTGAGTTGTAGGAAAGAAACCCTCCGGGTGTTCTGAGCGGGGTCGGGAAATGAGGGGAAGAAGAGGTCGGGGCGCTTTTTGGGACCAAAAAGGGTCCACATGGCGTCGCTTTTCACGTGCCAGTAGCATTATCTGGGTGACACGTCATCAGGGTGATAATATCTTGAGCTAATGTCCGCCAGATATTTTTCTAGAGTTAGGGGGTTGTTGGCCTCTTTCGTCGATATTTTGGGGAGAGTCAGTAGTAATATATCTGGAAACAGAGAGTGAAGACCATGCGCGGTTTTTGGCGCGTGTAACTCGTGCGCTGCTTCCCTCCTTCTAGTACTCGCGCGCACATGGCCTGGCACGCATCCCTCCCCGCGTGAACTCAAATCAACCTTTATATCCCTTCCAGATTGACTTAAAATAATACTCCTAGATAATTAATATATATTTTAATTTTAAATATAAAATTTATTTTTAATATTTATTAAATTTTTAAAATTATTCTATAAATATTTATTTAATAATAATTAAGTAAGAATGTAAAAGAGTTAAAAAAATAACTAAAATATTTTAAAAAAATATATTTATTAATTAATTTATTAATTTAATTAAATTAATTAAATATATACTATATTAAATATTAAAGATTATTATATTTTATAATATTTTATGGCTAAACAATACGAGTGTGAATAAAATTCCTCCGATTTGTTCTCTCCTCATGGGATTTAAAGGAATCTCTCGGAAGCATATGCGCCATTGACTTTGGGAACCTAAGTCCCTTTCAACGAATCATAACTGTTCTTGTATTATTGTGAATATTGTATAACATAATTTCTCAATACTTTTTCCGGACAAATAAATAACTTTCAAGGAGGTTTTCTTTATGGTGTTATATAATATCTAAAATGGTAATGTTGTAGAATTTATAATAACGTGTGTGTGGGTGTAGGGTAGCAAAACATGGAACTCAGATCTAGAACAGAGTGGAGGGAGATTTTTATAATTATTATCATATAGTTCAAAAGCTATTCATGAACTTCCACCTCACCTCAGAGGCCACTTGCCACACTTCTTGTTCCCATTATACTCGTATCCAACAATGGCTAGCAAACAGTTTGACAAAAATATCTCTCCACAGAATCGCCAAATTGAATTCTCTGTCACGTATTTTAAATCTAAGTAAAATTGAGGCAAAACTTGTCAAATTTTACATCATCTACCTAATGTTTATTTAATACTATGATATTTTTAAAAAGTTATTATATAATATTATATTATATATCTATTAATAAATTAAGTAAAGTAGTTTAAAAAAATATTAAATATAAAATAAATTGATGTATTATATTTAAAATAAATCTAATATCTTCTTATACTAAAAATAGATAATATTTAATATCTATGATAAAATTATTTAAATATTATATATTTATGGGGATAAATAGTTAAATTTAAAATTAAGCAAAAAGTTAAGCTGTGATATGACTAAAGTTTTAAAATCATTATTCCAACAAAAAATCAAACGCAGATTAATTATTAGTTAAATTATCAGAGGTGTCTACTGTGGGCACACAGATAGTTGATTGCGGCCGAGCCAAACAAGCAACGGCATGGGCCCATTGCATCAACTTCGTCTTCTTCACGTCCACATCATCTCCTGCACAACAAATTCAGCCGTAAAATCACCCAAAATTTGCCGCCTTTCCTAAATATCCTACGGCCGAGATCAAGCCCAAATCATTTTAAGAAAATATTGCCTGATGATTTAATGGATTCAAATTAACCAAAGGCAAACAAAATCGATTCAGAATTCTAGCAAATTTAATTTTATAATAAGTTCTACAGGCTACAAGGGAATTATGAAGTTTCGCGGGGACTATTCTTGGCAGCATAATTTTTTGTTGTTTCCAGAATGACGAACTAAATAACTAATCAATAATTAAATGTGACAAAAATGGCTCAGTGATGTTCGGCAAAGAGTTACGATATTACCTGAATCAAACAGGGTGACGGAGCGTGCATTATCGCTATCGCAGTCTGAGGCCGTCGACGATGAAGACGAGGACGATCTTGACGATTCGCGCTTATACTGCTGGAGAGGCGCTTGGTAGAACTCTAGCGCTGGAATCGTATTGCACACCCTTGGTTTGACATTCGGCAAATCGAAGTCGAAGCCCAGCTCGAAGCAAGCTATGAGTTCTTCTAAATCGTCAATGGAAAGGCTCCTGCTGAGGCGGGCGCCACTGTGGCTGACGGCGGCGTGATCGTTTTTTCGCCTCTCCCATGCCGCTTCACGAACTGATTCCGGTGACCAGGAACAATGCCTATAGAGTGTTTGCCGCCGAACAGACGTGTGAGGCCGTTTTGACATGATTGAAAGACAACGGCGCCGTTTGGAGATTGAATGAGAGGATGCAGGAGAAAATCTTGGGAGTTAAATCGTTCATACCAGGGGGTTTGAGACTCTTCCTGATAATTAGGTTTTATCGGAAAGATTGTACTATCAACGCGCTATAATAATAACTAGTAAGATAAATCCTTATTTTAATATTTGAAGTAACAAAATGTACATATAAAAAATTAAATCTGGGATAGATCTTTATTTTTTAAAATATTTAAACAAAAAATAAATAAATAAAATATTTAAAATAATTTGAATATATATAACAAAATCATATTAACATAACCTTGAAAATAAAAAAAATAAAAACCTAACTAAATACAGTAAAATAAGTTATCAGATAAAATAAACAATTGATTAAAATATATATTCCAATGAAAAATACAGTAAAAAATACAAAATTATAAAATATATAAGATAAATAAAAAAATATAATTTTATTAAAATTAATATTATAAATAAAATCTTTCTCACCTTCCCTTCAAAAAAAAACTTTACTTTTGTGAAAGAAATTAAGAAGAAAAAAAAAAAGGGAATGGAACCCTTCCCTATTTTAAAAATATTTTATCTAATCAAGGGGAGGAGACTCCTCTCCATCATTTACATAATTTATAAACTAATTGGATAGGAACAACCCTCCCTTCCCTTCGGAGTACTAAACATATTGTGAGAATCTATTTAGTTTGATGAAAGGGTTATATTTTAATATTATTTTATTTATATGGATGATAAGAGAAATGTGGAATGAAAATATTTTTATATAAATAAATTTATTTTTATTTTATTTTAAGTTGTTTTTCAAACTTTATAAAATATTCGAGAAACTATAATTATAAATTGCATTTAGTACATAAAATTATAATCTTATAAAGATTACAATTGAATGATTATAATTATAATGGATAATTAATAGCTAATAAATATACAATAATATATATTCATTAATTATAAGTATACTCAAACACACAGTTATATATATATCCAAAATTATATTTTATAATTATGCTTATAATGTGTATATACAATAATTATAAATAATATTGTGATAAGAAATAATGTCGCACATAGACAAATATTTTTTAAAAAATAAGAGCTATGAGAAAACCACCATTGCGGCATATGTGCGTGTGTGTGTGTGTGTGTGTGTGTGTGTGTGTGTATATATATATATGATTCGATTATATATATACAATGAAAAAATATCACATTTGCGGCAATCTCTGTTTTTGTTGTAAGACCATTGTTGCAATCTCCGACAATCTCTTATCAACGAAGTACCTGTTTGGTAGCGTGGTTTAAAAATTAATTTTAAGTAAAATTTTATTTTAAAAAAATTTGAAATAAATAGCTATATTTATCTAGAATTGATTTTGATTAAACCTATAGTTTAAAATGATAGTTTTAAATAAGCTACTGAAAATAGCTTTTGAAACAATAAAAGAATTTATAGACTATCTAATTATTATCTTACCCTTATTTTTTTTATACTATCTCTCATCTCTCTCCTCTCTCCTCTCTCTTTTTCACCATATCTCATCTTTTCTCTATCTTCTCTATACTCTCTCCTCTCTCCTATTTTTTCTCTCCCTATCTCCTCTTTCTTTTTTCTTTTCTATCATCTCTTATTTCTTATACTTTAATCAAAGTATACCCTTTTTGATAATTTAACAATATAAAAAGTGATTATACTACTAATAATTTAAATATTTTTATTTTTAAAATTTATTATTCTAAAAATATTCTATAAAATCTATTTTTCTTAAAATTTATTATCTAAAAATTAATTGAAATAGGCCCAAAGAAGAAGAAGATTGCTGAGGACTTGACTTGATTTTTTATAATCAAACATGAGGTTATTTTAGGCAGTACATGACAAAAATATACCCCTTCACTTCAAATCCCCAAATTTTGAAGGCGAGAGTTAAGAAGTTTTCCCTACCAAAAACTTTATCAAGCTAAGGAAAAATCCTCTCTCTCTCCCCTCTTCCTCTGCTTTTCAAATCCCTTCTATCAAATATACTTTTAAAATTAATTGTTAAAATATTGTGTTAATGAGTTTTATTTATAAACTATTCAGTTTTATTTATAAACTATTCATAAAACATTAATGTCTTATCTGGATTGTGAGAAAATGGGACAAAAAAAAAGAGTGGTGTGGAAACTGGGAGGGAAAAAAGTTTTTACCTGGATGGGAGAGCAAATAGGAGAGAAATGAAAATTAGAGAGAGAAATGAGGTGGGTTTCATGCTCAATTTTTCTTCTATAATTTCTCTCCACAAGTGGAGAGATTTGGTTTTAAATTTATCCATAAGTATTCAATCCTACTAATAATCAATTGGTTCGATTCACAGTAATATAAATTTATAATAAAAAAATTTCGCTATCTCTAAAGAGAATTTTCATTCCCATGGCTGCTTATTTATGGAGCTGAACAAATGGGGTGTCGCATATCACAAGGAGACGAAGTACTTGCAGTAGTAGGATCAAAGGTGACACGATCTCTCCGTCTCGTTCGGAGGCAGGGAACCCAGAGCAAAAGAATATTTATTAAAAATTTGAGTTTTATATTATGCTTATAATAAGGATATTTTCATCATTAGGGCATTTATTTATTTATTTTTTTCTTCCCTATTTTCTCCTCATGTCGATCCAAATAAGATAAATGGCAACTTTTTCTTTTTAATTTTCTCTTCTCCCCATTTTATTTCTTATCAACTTTTCTTCCCATTCAAAGGGGGTTAAAGGGGAAATCACCATAAAGTTACAGGAAAAAAAATACAATTACTAAAAAATCCTATAATAATTAAGTAACATATAGTTCCAATGCAATAATTGCTACTTCTATAGCCCTTATTATAAAACTTAATTTTTAGTACCTCAGTAATTTTTCCTTTTTTTTATTGCCACACACGTCAACAAAAATTGTTGAACATTTGTTCCCTCAGATGATTGGGAGCACAGTTAATCTGTATGACTATGAACAAGGATATAACATTGCGTTGGATGTTCTCGACTTGTCTAATTCACACACATGTTCAATATCATCAATTTTCAATAAAATGGGCTACATTTTTTTCATTGTTTAAGCAGCCTAATTATGTGATCAAGTATACACAGGTCGAACTTTTATCCGTAATAAAGTTGAAACCTGAATAAGCCATTTCCAACCAGAAGTATTCAGGATTTCCCTGAATAAATTTAATCATGCGTTCCAAATCGATTCCAACTAAATCATTTCATTCTTTATAATTGCAAAGCAGAAAGCCAGAAGGTCCTCAGATCACTTCTTGATTAGCTACCAAACTGCAAGCAGCCAAAAACATGCCACGCGAGCTTCTCATGGGAAACCCAAAAAATGACAAAGCAACAGGGGAATTTTATAGAATGCAAGTTATTGCAGGCATATTAATAATCTCTTACCATCTGAGTCATCATTTATCATCGCTATCACTGCCCCAGAATGAAAATGAAGGAATTTGTGTCCGCACATACTCCCAGAGCCTACCAGGAATAGATTTGTCTGCTGAAACCTTCTCACTATCACCTTCTGTATCAAGATCCCGCCAGAACTTGATGATATGGAGACTTTCTTCCTCCGTTGATCTTTGAATGACAATCCTAGATGCATATCCCTTCTCCCTCATATGAAGGCATATCTCAGACGGGTTGTTTGCTGTGAGGGTGACCATGTACAACCATCCCTTTTCTGACAAAAGATTATCTGCAACTGGCAATATCCTATCGATAACATGCCGGCCATTCTCCCCACCAGCCCAAGAAGCAGTAATACCCTCAACACCTACTTCGTCTTCGGGGGTAGGCACGTATGGAGGGTTCACAACGATGACATCAACCAATCCTGCTAGACGCTTCTCTAGTCCTGATGCTATGTCTGTGATTATCAACTCAGCATCAACCCCATGTGCATCCAGTGTCTCCCGTGTCACTCTTACTGCTTGTGGGTTGATGTCTGTTGCAATGTAGTTAGCAGCAACACCTTCCTGCCCTAGCATAAGAGATAGGGAAGTAATAACATATCCACTACCACAACCTATCTCCATGCACAATGCAGGGCAATGCTTCAACAGGTTATTGCGGTCAGCTAGAAGAGCATCAACCAATGCAAAAGAATCATCGCACGGTTCATAAACCTCCTCATGTGAACTCGTGAGACGGATTTGTGCAGTTCTAGAGGGCATTTTTTTTGGGGCCTTGCATTACAAAATAGTTGTCAGTAAAACGCAATGGCTCAAAGTCGAAGAAGAGTGGCAGTTAAAAAGGATTTTAGGTACTTTACCATTTCACCGTTTATTTTTGTGGTGATTCCTAAAGACTTTATTGACTCCAGTTCTGGATTGCTTTGGTCCATGTTAAGAAGCAAAATTCATGCAGTAAGATTTCTCCTTACTCAGTTCTAACCCCAAGATTAAGAAAAATTAAAATATTAACACTATACACCAGTAATAACCAGCTGTAGTGAAAAAGTTACACTGAAACTAATAGTTACAAATATTACAGGAAAGAGGAAGTGAACAAAATGTTATAAAATTGTCGTAAACTACAACCTAAATAAGATCAAAACAGAAACAAGTCAATAAGTTCAATGATCGTGAGGTTTTTACCAAACATTGTTCATGGGCCACTGTTCACTAATTGTCTTTCAGCTCAAGATTATGAAATTCAATCCCCTTTCTAAAACAGACATAACATAAGATGGGATAACTCTTACTTCTTTATCACAATATATGTTGACTCTCACATTCTGATTGTTTCTGATGTAATGATGAAGAGTTGTGAGACCAAGGTAGTATGGCATGTCCAAGCTCCAATCAAGCAGTATATATGCTTGATGGAGTACTCAACCGAAAGAAGTTCTCCCAACTTTTGGGGGAAGGTTCTCCGCCCTGCTTGAATGCCTATCACTTGGTATTAGAAATGGAAGTCTGTGTCTCCAAAAAGCATGACTTGTATAAGTTTCCCACTAAGCACCAGCAAAAGGCCAGGTGAATGTCGCAGAGTGTAGCCAAGTGGATATCAACTTTCCAAGGGTGGCCAATGCCAATTAATGGACACCAAGATAGTGTGTGATGTCCCAAGTCTCACATCGAGTTATATGAGCTACTCAATAAGGTACTCCAGTTATGTAGTTCTCTAGCCTCAACAACCAGATTCTGAGTGAAAATTTTCCACCCTGCTTGAATGGACATAGGATTGGTGGGATGGGGCTTTATACAGATACATATTTTAGCATATGAAGCTCTGGGTAGATTTAAGACAGGTCCATTATCAAGCAAAAAGTAAATAGATATATGATGAGAAACATAGCAGACAATCTACTAAGTTTAAGAAGGAAAATCACATTCAAAGGTAGGAAAAACCATGAGTAAAACCAAGAAGCTCCATTTGTCCTGTTAATGAAACCAAGCATTCACAAATCTGTTCAAAAAGAGGATGTGATACATCACTCACGACAAACTTATGTACAATGCCGTTGACCTCAATTGAGCTACAACCAGGAGTTTTATCTAATCCTCTTTCTCTCATTAATTTCCTTGCATGTCCTGCCTCCTTCCACATTCTTGCTTCTCCATACATGTTAGAAAGCAAAATGTAGGTCCCACTGTCCTGAGGATCCAACTCAAGAAGCTTAAAAGCCGCCCTCTCTCCAATTGAAACATTGCCATGAACACGACAAGCAAAAAATAAAGCGCCCCAGACAGCAGAATCTGCAGTCATGGGCATATTTTTAATAAGCTCTTCTGCTTCTTCCAAATGACCAGCCCTTCCTAGAAGGTCCACCATGCATGAGTAATGTTTAATCTTAGGAGATACGTTGAATTTGGATCTCATTTGGTTAAAAAATTCCCGGCCTTCTTCAACCAAACCACCATGACAACAAGCAGATAAGATGCCAAGAAAGGTAATCTCATCAGGCATCAACCCACTACGAATCATTTCTGAGAAATAGGACACAGCATCACAGGCATTTCCATGAAGTGCTAAACCGCAAATAATGGCAGTCCAAGTCAAACAATTTTTTTGTGGCATCTCACTGAAAACCTGCAGAGCCTTTGCGATATTTCCACACTTGGCATACATGTCAATTAGAGCAGTTCCCAGGGCAACACGTAAAGAAATACTGTGTCTTTTAATATAATGGTGAAGCCATATTCCAATATCAAGTGCTCCAAGTTGTGAGCATGCTGACAAGCAGTTAACCATGGTTACTTCATCAGGTTTTATATTACTGAGTTGCATTTCATGGAATAGAGTCAATGCTTCTTTACTGAGCTTGGCTTCAACACAACCATTAATTATTGCATTCCATGGGACAACATTCTTCTCTGGAATTTCATACAGAAGTCCCCGAGCAATATCCAGAAAACCAAATCTGGCATATCCCAAAACCATCGTTCCATGAAACGAGGGTCTTTTGTGGCATATTATCAAATAAAAGCCGTGCTACCACAAGGTCCCCACACCTGACATACATGTCCATAAGTGCATTAGTAAGTGGAATTGTCCAGTCAAGCCTATGTTCTTTGATGTACCTATGAAATTTCCGGCCAAGATTCAAATCCTGCAGCTGAGAGCAACAAGAAAACATCCCAATCATTGTAATCTCATTTGGCTTCACTTTCTCAGCCTCCATTTCCCTATAGAGATTCAATGCCTGGTTTGCTAACCTCTTTTAACACACCCACTAATCATGGAATTCCAGGTTACCACGTCTCTCACACAGCTTTTATCAAACACATCATATACTGTCTCTAATTCTCCATGTGAGAATAGCATGGTGATCAATGCATTGTGAACAAATACATCAAATTCAAAACCAAACTTCAATGCATGTCCAAGAATAGCAAGACCAACAAAATTAAGAGAGGAACAAGAACAAGCTTTAAGCAACAAAGGGTAGGTATGATTATCTGGCCTGAGCATACCATCTTGTAACATTCTTTTGTACAGAAGAAGAGCTCCTTCATAGTTCCCACTCTCTAAATATCCCCTAATAGTCACATTCCAAGAAAATACATTTGGGTGTTGTGTATTGAGCAGAATTTTTGCACAATAACCAAGAGTTCGTGACTCAGAAAGGGCACAAAAAGCAACAAGGCGACTAGCTGCAAAGCTATCACAGATTAATCCTGTTAGTGTCATTTGCGCTTGGATTTGCTTTAACTGGATAAACGATTCGCATCTTTCTAAGAGAGACAGGAGTGGGTCGGTTCGAACAAAAATGTGTTTTGTGTTCCAACTGATGGTTTTTGAATAGAGAGGCAAGGATTGAGTATGTATGTAAGAAAGAAAAGGGCCTGGGAATGGGAATTTGCTCAAAGCTAGACATCTGAGTTTCCACAAACACAGGATGAGCATTAGTTTCAAACACGTGTCTAGAAAGTAGAAGTATGTCTGCTACATTCTATATTAGAATTGGAGGGAGGTATCCGTTGACAATGATCTCTGAAATGTTTTTCTGTTTGTTCAGAAAGAATCAAACCAGTGTGACTTAACAATACACACCACACGCCAGAGAAGAGTATATGCTTTCAACATAATCAAGACAGATTTCCATCAGAAGGAATATTACACATATTCTTTGACTATGTTTGTCAAATATCTTGAAGGGGAAATTTTGCATTGTCATATTTCTCAGGGCGTGGAGGAAGGAAGCCTCATTGCTCAGGTCTCTGTGAACAGTGGAACTTCTTCTAGCTTATATGTATTGATTAATATTGTTTCCCAAAGCTTAACTAATTTACATTAACACTACCTAAATGTAAGAATTATTATAACCAATCTAGCCATTACAATAATACAGTATGATCAGCTAACTTTGCAAAAACTCCAAAAATCAAAATGCATTACTTTAAAGTCACAAGAGATTTTTTCTTTTCAATTGGTAAGCTGAGCACGCATTATCCATGGACCAAAATTTTATATACTCAAAGTGCAGTTTCATATATATTTTCAATATTTAATATACAAGTTCAGAACAACCTTATATCAATTTATTCACATCGGGCTTCGCACCCACAATGAAAATTGAGGGTATTTATTACAACCAAAAAAGGAAAAAAGAAACGAAATCAACACATTGAAAAAACACAGCAATTAGCTAAAAAAGACGAATAGAAGAGAAGATAGATGAACGGACCTCACTAACTGATGGACTAGATGGCGGCATCGGACGACGAGGCTGAGCTGGTGAGCTGCAGACGAAACTAGAGAGGAAACAAACGAACCTCGATAGGTTTTTCTCGCGGGATTTTATGAAATTGGTTTTAAACGAGGGTAGCAGGCGGCGGGTTAAAAGAAAGAAACGAAGAATTTTACATGAAGGCCCACGGAGAGAAGATATGCATGGAGGAGGAGCAGACCAAAACCAGGGTGTCAGAGGTTGTTAATATTTGTAGATAAATTAAAAAAATAAAATTAATTAATTAATTATAATTAATATAAAATATAATTAATTTAAATAAATTAAAAATTATATAATATGAATTTATTTTAAAATTTATATTTAATTATAATTAATTAATTAATTTGATTTAATAAAAAAATTAATTAATTTTTATATTAAAGACTTAAAATATAAATATGTTTATTTATTTAAAATGATTGGTGACAATTTTTATATACATTTGAAAATTCAAAACTCCTTTATGGTACCTATCCTCCTAAATAAATGAGTTGATGCTTAATCTCGTTCTGGCGCCTTGATTCTCTCATTTGACGCGAGAAAAATAAATTAATTTATGAGTTCTTAGCTACTCATCACATTGAGCAATAAATCAAAATCCAAATCTCTGGTTCACCATAGAAAATTAATGTGCTGTGTTTGTGGAGTGAATAAGATCAAATTCCAGAGTAAGCGATGGAAGATTAATACTCTGATTCGTCAAAGTCCAATTGAGCAGGCCAGCGTATGCTGCTCTCCAAAACATCAAATAGACAGATAGTGCTCCAAGAGACACAATGATTTTCTCTATAATTATAATACCTGGAATTTAGGAAGAAGAAGGGAAGTGGCAACCAGAACCAGAAGGAGCACGTACAGAGCATATTCTTGGGAATGAGCATTGAGTGGGGGAGTACTGCTAGCTATCTTTCTTCAGACCCTTTTTTTCGGATTTGATTCCCTCTTCTGGCTTTTGCCATGTACCATGTGAATTCACATTCACCTTCCATCAACTCCAACCCCCAATAATTTAAATCCCAATCACCAACCTAACGCCCCCTTCTCCTTTATATTATGTCATGAAAACTATATCCTAAAATCTATCTATTAGAATTAGATAGTCTAATGCCCTTACCTCTCTAAGTTAATTTTCTTGATAAGAGGCTCATGATGACGTACCCTACTTGACAGTTGACAACGTCCTGTTTCACTCAAATATTTCACTTAGTCTCTGTCAGTCAAAATCCTCTGGGCAGATAATAACCTTCTAAGTAGCTTTTCAGTTGGGCGCCACGTATGTAGTACAAATCTTTTGAGAAAATCACTACTCAAAAACTAGTCATTTGAGAATTTAAGGCCTTGCATAGCCACTTTAAAGTAATTTTCCTGATTCTTATCATTGTTGAGGTTGCCTTTGGTTCAACGAATGTTGGAGAAAGAACGTGAGATCATTCAGCCTTTCATCAATGAGAAGGAGAAAAAAAAGATTAAAATAAAAGGATCACCAGCAAAAATTTGTCGGAAAGTACAAATCTAGCGGGGGAGATCATTCCACCTTTCGAACACTTATTGGATACATGTCACATCAGCAATTCAACTCCTCTCTTATTGGCCCACGTTTCCCGATCTCTCTGGTTATCCTCTCCCATTTCTTCAATATTTTAAGATTAATCCCATAAAGTGCCTACAAAATTACAAAATCCCCACCCGGTCCCTGGCTCTCTCTGCTTAAATGGCCGACCCGTGTCAGAGATGCTCAAGACACTTGTCGCCTCCACCATCTCCCTCCCTCGAAGATCGCTTCCCCACGCCACGCAACACTCTCCAACTCTCGCTCCACGGAAGAACCAAAAATAATTTTAAGACAAAAAAAAGGTAATTCTTTTAGCACAGGGAACCAGAAACTCTCTTATTTTAAGCTATTTTTTCTCATTGATTAATTTTATATGATGTCCTCTCTGGGGATTGGATTGAACTGGATGCTTTCTTTTTCAAATTTCTTCTTCACCAAGGGACTTACTTATTAGCCTCGCTGTGCTTGATTTTGGCTGTAGGTGGAGGAGGGAACAAGGGAGTTAGTTCCCATAATTAGCTGTGTAGTTTGAGAAAAGAAAAATTGGAGATGGGTTATTGATGTATTAGAAAAGGGAAATTTTTTCCGTTAAAAGTAATCGCAGAAGAGCATAATCTTATGTTGGTTTTGTTTGTACAAAAGTCTAAAAACGGCTTTATCGTTTGGGAGTAATGAGTTAACCTAGTTTCCAACTATAACAGAGCAGATTGTAATTTTCCCGAGAGATATATGTTATTCTTTTTTACTTTTTAGCCATTTTTTCATCTGAAATCGAGCCATTTATAGTAATTGTGAATCGCTTAATTTTGGACTTGAAGATAAAAGAATTACGATATGGATAATTTATCTGAGCTTTGCCTGTATGATGGGGTTTTAAGCCTTATCATCGGACTTGTTTGGATTCATACATATATTGCAATTATACACAAATCCTTCTGAATGACTTTGGAAGGTCAATCTCCATTATTGAGTTTGTATGAAACACTTTCTCAGTTCCTTTTTCTTTTTTAAACATGGGGCTGCTTGTAATTCGTACCTCTGCAAGATTGTACATGAAATTATTCTTCTATTCAATTATTTCTTGTTCTCTCGCTTTTGATAAGCGTACAGTTTCATTTCATCTCCTTGTTCTGTGTCTTTTTTGGTCAGAGTTTTCCTCTCAGAAGCTCTCTTTGTTCAATTGTGACGTAACTCGTTGGATGAATAGATTCTAATATTGTGAATGGTTAGATCTGAATCCCGGGGGGAAGCCAAATGAAAGCGGCAGCTGAAAACACCACATGATCTACTCACTTCAAGTATTACTAGTTCAGTACGATTGCTATGCAAGAAAAGAGTTTGCTTAAGTAAAGCCTCTTGCTTCAACTTGAAGAAGTCTTGATTCAGAATTCAGAATTCCAAAAACAAGATGAGATCAAACATGAACTTCAAGGGCTACGTTGAAGATACTAACAACAACAACAGCAACCCCAATAATGGAAGCAATAAGCCAACACCTGCCAATCTCACACTCTTGAGCCAACCTTCCATATACTCGCTCACTTTTGACGAGTTTCAGAGCACAATTGGTGGGCTTGGAAAGGACTTCGGCTCCATGAACATGGATGAACTCTTGAAGAACATATGGACAGCCGAAGAGACTCAATCACTGGCAATGTCATCATCATCTACAGCTAACAACAACAACAACAACACCATCATCATCCACAACAACAACAACAACAACAACGATCATTACAGTAACCTTAATGGTAATTTGCAGAGACAAGGATCACTTACTTTGCCAAGGACTCTTAGTCAAAAAACTGTTGATGAAGTTTGGAGGGACTTGATGAAAGACGGTAGTGGTGGTGGGGCTAATAACAGTACGACAGATAATAATGGGGGGGCTGTTTCTTCTGCTTCTGCTATTCCTCAGAGGCAACAGACTTTAGGTGAAATGACATTAGAGGAATTCTTAGTAAGAGCCGGGGTTGTGAGAGAGGACAATAATGTGAATGTGCCTTTTCAAATTGGAAGACCTCAGCGCAACAACAACAACAACAACAATCCTCAATGGTTCAATAACGACAACTCTGGTTTAATGCTTGGGTTTCAGCAGCCAAACGGGAACTTGGGTAATCCCAACCCGATGGTGAATAGCAATAATCCAGTTTCCAAACAACCTCCCACAATGTCATTACAGGTAAGCGCTGCGCAGCAACATTCGCACCAGCAGCCACCGCTTTTCGCCAAACCGGTGAATGTAGCTTTTGCGGCGGCGGCTGCTCCGATGCATTTGATGAATAATTCTCAGCTTGACGGGAGGGGAGGGATGATAGGGGTTCAGGGAGGGGGTTTGACGGTGGCGGTGTCTCCGACGAGTCAGATATCACAGCGGCGGGAGGGTGTGACGAGGAGTAAGGGGGATGCGTCGTTGCATTCGCCGGTGCCGTATGTGATTAACAGGCCCAAGAAGTGCGGTGCGTTGGAGAAAGTGGTGGAGAGGAGACAGAGGAGGATGATTAAGAACAGAGAATCGGCGGCCAGGTCTCGGGCTCGCAAGCAGGTCAGTCTCCTCATTTCTTATGATATGAAAAAGATGAAATTTTGTTGCAGTTCAGATTAGTAACGGAGGGAGTAGTATGTTTCTTATATTCCTAAAGCATTTTTCAGTTTTGAACGTTTCCCTCAGTAATTCTATTTTTCTTCTCTTGGAAATGGCAGGCCTATACTATAGAACTGGAAGCTGAAGTCGAGAAACTCAAGGACTTGAACCGAGAACTAAAAACAAAGCAGGTATACAGACACACACACACACACCTTCATTTAAAGCCACATCCAGATCATCGTTAGTAATTTTTTGACAACATATTTTACCCGATTTTGACAATGTTTCTGTTAACGTAGGCTAAATTTATGGAAATGCAGAAGAATAACAATAAGGTACAAATTTGATTCTCGTCTAACTCACTCATCTGTAGTTCAATAAAAGAGATTAAACTTCCAGAGAGAGATTTACACATTAATAATAAAAAAAAGTTGTTTATTTTGGCAGGCTTTGGTGACGCTGAACGGGGCATGGGGAGTCAAAAGACAGTGCTTGAGAAGGACACTTACAGGACCATGGTAGACTCTGTTGGTTGGTGTTTTGTAGTTTTCTAAGTGACTGTTAAATAGAAGAAGAAGAAGACATTGTCATAAGTGACTGTTAAATAGGTTGGTAGCTTTATGTATGTATATTAATGCTTGTATTTGTAGATTAAACTCGTGTTTGCTTGGTGGTGTTTGATTTTCTAATCTCTACACATAGGACGACTACTGTGTAGGATCAGTCTGCTGAACTGCTCAAGTATTATAATATCTAACCTCCTTCAACTCAATCTCAGTTTTGTTCCCAAGTATTTCTATAATCTATTTGCCTACAAGGCCGAGTTAATTAATCAGTAATACCAAAAAAAAAAAACAGCGTACATAGAAATACTTCAAGATCAAAGTATATTTAACAATAACCAATGAAATATCTGTTACAATGGCATGTTTATCATTATCACAGTTAACAATAAAACACTTTTGTGCTTTAAGAGGTTACATATTTACCTTATACAGTAATATAAGATTATTTAAAATAAACTAATCTAAACAAATACTATTTGTAGTTACAGATCGGGCAGGGCATAGAAAGCTAATCCCATCAAACATATAATTTTGTACTCTACTCAGTTAATATGAATATATAAACAAATAAAACAAAAACAACATTCACCAGAATATCCGGAAGGATCAAACCACAGATTAATTGGTACAAACCTACAGAAGTTCATCACTTTGCATTTGTTTTCCTTTACCCTTGTCTCGCCCTCTCTAATGATCTTTTCTCTGGTGTTCCTAAATTTTATATCTAAGTGATTGCTTAGTTGAAATTTCCAAACCGAGCATGTTTCTGAAATTAATCCTTTGAGCATTCAATCAGCTCACAGCTGCCTCTCGATTTATTATTGCAATTTCAGGCTTTCATCATGATCAAATGAAATATTTAGCAGATACAGAATAAACAGATCCTCGTATACCATTGATCTCTCTACAAACAAGTACTAATATTTAGGTTTATTCGTTTTCTTTTAATGAAAAATCCGTTTATCTTGTGATCAGCTTTTATTATCTTCAGCGTCGCATCAATCCATCAACGAGCTGCCCTGTATGTTCTGGGTCGTTTGAATAAACTTTTAAAAAATAATTTATTAAAAAAAGAGTTTTAAATAATTTTTTTAAAAAAATTTATAAAGAAAAAAATATTTTATAAAAAAAATAATTTTAAATAAATAAATATTTAGATAGTTATTTCTAAAAATATTTTTATTATTGATAAATTATTAAAAAAATATAGTTTAATTAAAAGAAAAATAAATGAGAGAGGACATAAGGTAGAAATTAGAGAATATAGAGGAGAGAGAGAGTATATAAAAAAAATAAAGATAAAATATTAATTAAATAATTTATAAATTTTTTTATTATTCTAAAAATTAGTCTAAATAACTTATATAAAATTTTTATTTTAAACTATAATTTGATATAAAAATTTATTTAAATAAATATAATTATTTATTTTAAATTTTTTTAAATTAAAATTTAGACTCTAGACCTTTCAAAACCTTAGTAGTAATCAAAACCAAACAGGCACCCTAGAGTTTCAGAATTTCTGATGTGGTTCCAACGTCAACGGGGCTCTTCCATTTCTCAAACTTATTTGTAGAACATGATATGTTCTGACAAAATTTGATGAGAATAGGTAAATTAATATATATAATAAAAAATAAATTTATATTTTATAAAAATATAAATTTAATTTTTATTGTTATTATTAAGATTCTTTTAATAGATAATTTTATTAATTCTTATAAATATTCTTTGAATTATAGACTATATTAAACCTACTTAAATATGTATAAAAAAATTTTATATAAATAAAATAGTTATATGTATTACCAATTGAGTAATTATCTAAAAAAAATGTTTTTACACAGTGTACAATACCCATGGCTTAGTCTATTTGTCTAAATTCATAAAAAAATCACCCAATTCAACTTTAAAAAAGTTGTTTAAAATATATTTAGATAAGATCGGGTTGACCCAAGTGTTGGGTAGAGCAAGGCGTTGGGTAGAGCAAGGCGTTGGGTAAGGTATGCTGTCCTACCTATTTGGCCCGACCCTATATATATATATATTATTTTTTTATTTTTTTCCTAAAATCTTATTTTTTTAAGTTATTCTATTTATAATTTTATACTTTTCATTTTTTATACTTTTCATTTTACCTAATAATTCTCTTTACTCATTTTTAAAATATTGAACATAACTTTTATATTTATGTATATATTAAAGTTGCTCTTATACTTTACTCGTCTAACATTCGATTATTAATATTATAATAACACTACAAATATATAACCCTTATATATTTCAATTTTTTTATATATATAATAGATTTTAAAACTTTAATTACTATATTTTTATTACCTTATTCTTAGTAGATTATGAATATTATTTAACTCTTAAAAATATAAATATAAAATTATTTTATAAGTTAATGATTATAAATTTTTTCTAGCAAGATATTACAATTTGGATATATCTAACTTACTTATACCTAACCTATTAATTTCTAACTTAAAATAATTAAAATTTTCAATAAATAAAATTAGATATTGAATTATAAAATAAAATTTATATTTTTTTTTAAGTAAGATAGCTTATGAAATTATTTTATCTAACCCAGCCTATACTAGAGCTGTCAACTCGCCACTTTATGGCGGGTTGGGTTACCAAATTGGCAATCCATTTTGGTGTAGGTCTTTTTGACCCGCACCCGCCAAGCCCGTACTCGGGGGGGCTAACTCGTCCGGTTGGCGGGTTAGCCCATTTTTTTTAATTTTTATTATTTATATTATACTTTATTAATTTTAGAGTTTTAACCAAATTAAAGTTTATATTATACTTAATTTATATTAACTTTCTCCTATTGAGTCATTTCTTTAAATATATATTTTATTTTTTTTATTATTTTATTTATAATAAATTTATATACAGATAGTGATAAAGTTAAAGAAATAAATATTTTGATAATTTTAGATCATATTTTGAAAATAATTAATATTAATACATATAAATTAGTTTTTAAAAAATATATATATAAAAAGATTTTTAAAAAAATAAATAATTAAAAAAAATTAGTGGACGCGGATTAATAGTTTACTAATTCACTTGAAAGCGAGTTGATTAAATTTAATATACTTTCAAATCAACCTACAACAAATTAACCTATATCCGGCAGATTATCCCGTATTTTCAGCCCTATACACCGGTAGTGGACTTAACATACTTCCAAAGTTAAATAAAATGAAACAAAAGATACCTAGACGGCATTATCTTTTATTTTTATTTTTATTTTTATCTCTTTTCCGTAGTGTTTATCTTCTGTTCTGAGGAAGGAGCAACTAATGAAATGATTGAAATTATTTATTATTCTTTTAGATCTTATCCGTGAATCAGTAATGACCCAGCGCAGATGCAGAAATCATAATTCCTGCAAGAGTTTGCGTTCGATTGATATGGTCTTGGGAACTAACTGATTATTGTCAAACTTGACAGTTGAAAAGATTGTAGAGATGCTACGCTTATTGGGTTTGGCGAGAAGAGCAACTTCAATCTCCTCCAGTTTGTATGGAAGTTCCCGGTGTGGAAGCACCCTTGAGATTATTACCGGAAGGAGCTTCTGCTTGGGCGTCCTTCCCGATGGCGTCGACCGCAATACTGAGGCCTTTGTTACAAACTCTAATTCCATGGCGGACATGATTTCCGAACTCCATTCTCACGTAGCCAAGGTTGCTTCTCTACTTCATTTTCTCTTTGCATCTGTTTTTTACAATCTATGTACGTTTTGGACTAAAGGCTTGCTGTGTTAAAAGTTACTGTCGGGTGGTGGAGCCGAGGCAGTGAGGAGGAACAGGAGTAGGAATAAGCTTCTACCCAGAGAAAGAATTGATCGCCTAATTGATCCTGGTGCTTCATTCCTTGAGCTCTCACAGGTGTCCTTACAAAAATAAAATATTACATCTACTTTATTGTTTTCATTGGGTTTGTGCAAAGCTCTAGTGAGTATGCGAGGTTGAAATTTGGTTGGAAATTGAAAACATATTTATAATTTGCATGAATGATTAAAGGCTTGGCAATGGAAATTGGAAAGCTGATGTGAAGTCCATTCTATATTTGACTCAGTCAGGCTCATGATGAATATATTGGTTATTGAGATGATGCATGGTATTGGGGATCTTATGAGTTTTTTTAATAATAAAGCTTGCAGGACACGAATTATATGGAGAGCCTTTGCCTTCTGCTGGGATTATTACTGGAATAGGTCCAGTGCATGGGCAACTTTGTATGTTTGTCGCAAATGATCCTACAGTTAAGGGAGGGACTTACTATCCCATTACTGTTAAGAAACATCTTAGGGCACAGGAGATTGCTGCTCAATGCAAGTTACCCTGCATATATCTTGTTGATAGTGGAGGTGCTTTCCTTCCGAAGCAGGCTGATGTCTTCCCAGACAAAGAAAACTTTGGAAGAATATTCTATAACCAGGCTATAATGTCAGCTGAAGGCATTCCACAAATTGCATTGGTATTAGGTTCTTGCACTGCAGGGGGTGCCTATATACCTGCTATGGCTGATGAAAGTGTAATGGTCAAGGGAAATGGAACCATTTTTTTGGCAGGGCCTCCTCTTGTGAAGGTCAGTTCCAGGCACTTTGATGGCCCTAAATCCTTTGTGTATGCATCTTTTAACTTTTAAGGTAGTTCGCACTGTCTTTGTTTGTGTTCATGTATTTTTTGTGTGTCCTTTTTGCCTCTATGACAAGCGTTTACTGTAACTAGATGATTTTATAGGCTGCAACAGGGGAAGAGGTCTCTGCAGAGGATTTGGGGGGCGCAAGTGTTCACTGCAAGACATCGGGTGTTTCAGATTATTTTGCTCAAGGTATTTAGTATGTGCCTTCTCTCCCTCCAACGCATACACAGCCAAATTTAAAGAAAAAGGCTTTAAATGGTGACAAATGAAATCCATTTAAATCATATCGGCGACCATGTACAATTTTATTCTTAAATCTTATTGTAGATGAACTGCATGCACTGGCTCTTGGGAGGAACATCATCAAGAACTTTCATATGGCTGGGAAAGACGTCTTGGGAAAGGGATTTCAAAATGTAAAATACGAATATAAAAAGCCACTGTTTGATGCCAATGAACTTCGTTCTATTGCTCCAACTGATCTTAAGCAGCAATTTGATATTCGATCAGTTATTGCTCGAATTGTAGATGGAAGTGAATTTGATGAATTCAAAAAATTATATGGCACTGTAAGAGCATAGCCACTCCATTTCTATATGTTTAACCATTAGCCTTATTTGTGTATATATGTCCTCACGCGTTATCCATGCAGACTCTTGTAACAGGCTTTGCTAGAATATTTGGACAACCTGTTGGAATTATCGGAAACAATGGAATTTTATTCAATGAATCTGCTCTAAAAGGGGCTCATTTCATTGAAGTTTGTACTCAGCGAAACATTCCTCTGGTCTTCCTTCAGAACATCACTGGATTCATGGTATGATTTTTTTCTACCTCTTCTATTACTCTGACTAGGATGCTTTTTGTCTTTACATTCTTAGCAGATGATTTCCCTTTCCTACAAACTACTGTTTAATAGATGATGCTAAATGAGGAAATGTTGTACTGGTGTATACTAATTAAGTTGTTGAGGATTGTCTGCAATGTCCACCACTGCTTGGGTAACTGAGCCAAATGATTGGTAGATAATAAAGATCTCATAAATTTAAGATTCAACAATTAAAGTTCACTACAAAAGTGATAGAGCGTAGATGAAGGAAATAAAGATGGTCTGAGTCTCACTGTAAAAGTAAGAAAATGCATCTTATATACCTCAACAAAAGAATAGTAATACATCTTACTTTTATTGTAGGACAGCTTTGCCCTAAACTTCGTTTTTCATGGGTATACTGAATCTCTAAAGTTTTATTCTATCCTACCAATACATAAAAGTTTGTGTATCATCCAAGGTTTACTGACAAAGATTTATTACGACTAAAATTTTCCTAAGCAATTTTGATGTCATAAACCTGTTTGTTTGATAGGTTGGCTCAAAATCTGAGGCAAATGGCATAGCAAAATCTGGAGCAAAAATGGTAATGGCTGTTTCTTGTGCAAAGGTTAGTTTCTTCCCAACCTTGTCCAGTTTCTTGTAATTACTTAGTTTTTTTATACCCTCTTCTTTAGGACTCAACCTTGATTCTTGTGTGTCTATATTAGCATTGTATCATAGTTAAAACAAGTAGGAACAATTGGTTTCTCTTTTGTTTTTGAGTCGAATTAAACTATTCTTGGCAACGTGATCTGCGTTTATCTCTTATTGTATTTATCATAGTATACTGTTTCCTCCCACCTGAATAGATTGCAGACTGAATTGCTTAAATAGTTAAACTGGCAGCTTATGAAAGAGAACCATAAATTCCAAAGAGCTACCTACTTATAAATCTATAATTTTTCTAATTTTTGTAATCGTTAGTCTCTTAAAATATGCTTTTGATGATATGAAGTGGCTTGACCTATCTTCTATGAAGATTTCGAAATTATTAAGGTGACACGTATTGATATTCTAAAAGACTTTTGCTTAGAAATAAAATTAGGTGAGTGATGTTTGCTTTTCTTGACAATTATACTACTATGGTCTCACATATGTTGTATGTGATTGATTTTTTTTTTTTAAAAAGGGAATTGGGGCTGTTAAGTCAATTTAAATTAGTAGGATGACTGAAAGATTTTGAAGATTTTCATAACAACTTTTGCTTCCCATCAATACTCTCAGGTACCTAAGATCACTATAGTTGTTGGTGGGAGCTTTGGTGCTGGAAACTATGCAATGTGTGGTCGTGCATATAGCCCCAATTTCATGTTCTTTTGGCCAAATGCCAGAATATCTGTGATGGGTGGTGCTCAGGTAGTGCATCTCACTTGAGATCATGGAAGAGTGCTAAAATATGTTGTATATTATTAATATCTGCTCGATATTGTTTTCCTGTTTTAATATGCTGGGGTTATCTACTATTGCTTTTGCATAAGTTCTGCTTTATGTTCTTCAAAAACTTGGATGATCCTTTGCAAATTTTTGGCTTTATTGATCCAGCATATCTTGGACTTCTCTCTGGAAGAAACTTGAGTATAGTTATTTGGGTATATACTATCATATTATCAAATAAAAGTGCTACATGTGGACATTTTTAACAATTCAACGTTACACAATTTACTCCTTAAAAACCCTACATCCACATACGAACAATCTGATAGTGAACTCCTAAGAACTGCTCTCCTTTTTTTTTTTCCCTTTCTTTAAATATATATTGTTGTCTCTGCCGTACAATTTTGGATGTATCATTTTAGCATTTTTCTAATGCAACCTTCATTTATGATTAAACCCATTATTAAAGTTTGAAAATCCGTTACCTACTTTCACTTCCCTTGTGTGGATTTACTTATAGTCCTCTGAATAATGATAATCAGGCTGCTGGAGTGCTTGCCCAAATTGAGAAGGCCAACAAGAAGAAGCAAGGAATCCAGGTAAAATAATACGAAACATAAAAACTAAATTATATTACTTATAAGCGACAAATTCCTGTTTACCCCATTTTCATTTGATTGTGTTTGTTTAGATGTTAATTCTCATAATAAAACTATGATGTGTGTGTATTTTATTGGTTAGCATTGCATTATTGTCATTTTCAAAAAAGCCTTTAATGTCAATCAAGTCTTTGTTTGCCGGTAAACATGTCATTTTCTTAAGAATCTAATGACGAACACCTAAAGGTCTTATGGGTTATTCTGTTATTTTTGTAATGCAGTGGAACAAGGAAGAAGAAGAGGAGTTCAGGGCAAAAGTAGTGGATGCGTACGAGAGAGAAGGAAGTCCTTATTACTCCACAGCGAGACTATGGGATGATGGAATCATTGATCCAGCTGATACAAGAACAGTAATTGGTCTCTGCATCTCTGCTTCCATGAACCGTGCCCCAGAAAACACCAAATTTGGTGTATTCAGAATGTGATATACATTGTAATCTTATTCTGTACAGAAATCAGAAAACTTCTGCAGCCTAAATTGCTGAATCGTTACTCTTTATGTGATTTAATAAAAGAACAAAAAAAGGCCCACACGTTGATAAGTTGGAGTAGTTTTAAATAGTGATAAGACTTATATGGAGTTGTCAACATAAAAGTATTTATCAAGAAGCTTTGTGATATAAATTGAAAAGCCAGGATAATACATTCTTTCATTTCATGGAGGTTGTGACCCTTTAATGTGGTCAGAAGTCAAATACTCCAAGGAATTTATTTTTTGTATTCATGCAAAAATTGGGTAACTGTGTTATTGTAATTTTACCACATTATTTGATTTAATTTTTTGTTCTGGTTAAAAGTTAAAACTGACTGTCCAATTGGTCCTGAAATGGATTCAGAGAAGAATTTGAATTTTGGTTGTCTGAATATTTTTAGGAGGGCCCCTGCTTGTGAGGTGATAGGGATCGCATCTACTTCCATGTTGAACAGCTGATATCGCTTTCAATTTAATGCATGTGCCTCTAATCTTTATAATCTAACCTTCCTCAGGTTGAGATTCAGCACACATTTAAAGGCCCTTAAATTAAAACCCTAGAAAAAAAATTGTAAAAATATCTAACAGAATTTCTCAATTTTTAAATATATGGAAATCTCAATGAAAGTATATTCCTTTCCTTTTCGTTTTGAATTAAAAACGTAAGAACTGACACCTTCAAGTTAGAAGGAGATTGAATCCATGGCCTCTATTTATAGAAAAACTATAACTTGAGGTTAGGCTGGGATTAAGAGTTCTCTTAGTCGAAGTTCAAAAAACTTTTGAAAGGTCGATCATTTACCCAAAACATAAGCCAGAAAGAGTCATTAACAATTAATTGCTGGTGTTTTGTTGTTTTTACCATTTATTTCTTTTCTGTTGTGGATTTATCTTTTTGCATGACCATCATCAATTCATCATTGATAAGTCCTCGCTACCATATCTTGTTTCTGCCCCCGCAATGAACTTTGAATACCATAAGATTGGTAGATGAATATGGCACGTTCATCACACCTGGGGGTAGGTGCTCCCCTTGCTCTGTATTTCGTTTGCTTAAGAGAAAATTCAATTCCTTTAAATCAACAATGGTTTTGAGACATTTTATATTTCCCATATTTTTTTAAGTAATTAATAATTCCTTGAATTCCGTAGATACCATTGACACAGCTATATACTTTATATTATATATTTGCTGTCGTAATAACAGATCACAATTTTCCATTACATTGCACACAGTTTCTATATATGATAATTGTATAGTGACTGGTATTACTATTCATGAATAGTGGATGAATAGTACTATTTGATTATATATGCATATATATATATATATATTGGTGTCACTAATTTATTTTAGTTTCTAGCTACTTAAATTTATACCTGAAGGTATTAGATAACTCGTCCTACTTGATATTAGTATCGCCTAAGAAGAAGGGAGACTTTACCTTACATTTAGATCGTGAGTGAGTTCAATTCTTTTCTAAAAATTTTTATACTTACTATATTTATATTAGTCACCATCCTTGAGCACTACACTAGCTTAACTTTTAGTTCTTCCATGGCTTCAACAACCTCCTATCTTACAAACCCTGCTTCTTCTGTGACTCTTTTTCCTAGCCGTTGCAAACCTATTACCTCCCCTCGGCACCATCTTAAACCTACGGGAGCTGTTCCATTTCCATTGCGGAGGCAGGCAAAGGGTGAAAACGCTCATCTTACTTGGTGCATGAACCAGACAAGATCAGGTGCTTTCCTTTTTTGCAGTCAGATTTTATTTTCCCTTTATGGAACTGTTTTATTTGATTGTTCAGTGACTGAATCTTTGTCAAATAACGAATGAAATTCATCGGTTGCATGATCTGTTTCTTGTTCATCTGACGCATAAAACTAGATAACTTGGCATGTTTCACCATTTGAAAACTTTTGCCATCTAGAGAACTCTGTGTTACTGAATTTAGCAACTTTTAGATGATCTCTTAATCTTGAGGTCTCAACTTTGTGGCAGCGGTACCTATTACGAAGGAGTTGTGGGAAAATTCGATCTTGAAAAATGAAACCCCTGTTCTTGTGGAGTTCTATGCGAGTTGGTGTGGGCCATGTAAGATGTTGCTGCAAGTGATTGATGAGATTGCATCAGAGTACGCTGGGAGACTCAAATGCTTTGCCTTGAACACAGACTCAGATTTGCAGATTGCAGAGGACTATGAAATTAGGGCAGTGCCTATGGTTTTATTGTTAAAAAATGGCCAGAAATGTGGCTCTGTGACTGGGACCATGCCAAAGCAGTTTTATGTGGCTGCCATTGAGAGGATTCTCAAGTCTTAACACGCAAATTCCTAGCAAACTGGACCATTATATGTGTTCTTTCATGTCATGAGAGGTTCTAGTTTGAATCTTACAGTAAGCATTACTGAGTTGTTGTATGAGAACCTGTTGTTCTAGTAATAGCGATTCCGCAGCTTAGCTTTATCCCCGCAATTGTTATTCTTTTTTGACAGTTAGTAACGTGTCTACCACTTTTGGGTAAGTTGACCTCATCTTTTGCTATATCAATCTAGCTTTCATCTCATCGTACACTGCGTGTTTAGGTGATACCTAAACCGCTCAGTCTTGAATGATAGGCCAAAGTTAATATCACTGTTATTAGGTTATCTCATTATAGTCATAGTATTGTTATCCATGAGCACATTTTAGGATATACGCTGTTTGAAAAATAGTTTGAAAAAGTACTTGTGAAAAAAATAAATTTTTTAATAATTTTTTTTAAAAAGAGCTTTTGAAGAAGAGTTTATAAAAAAAATATGGTTATGAATAAATAAATATTTAGATAGTTATTATTAGAATAATTTTTATAATTAAAAAAATTACTAAAAAATATAATTTTATTAAAAATATGAGAGAGAGTAAATAAAAGATAAGAGAAGAAAAATAGTGGAGAAGAGATAATATATAAGAAAAAATAAGGATAAAATAGTAATTAGGTGATTTATAAACTCTTTTACTATTTTAAATTAATAGCTTATCCAAAATCTTAGTATTAAATTATAATTTCATCTAAAAATTCTTTTAATAAATATAACTATTTATTTTATTTTATTTTTTTAAAAAAGTGAACTTCTCACCTGCGTCATCTCACGTGCGGTTGATCCACACACACACACATTAAAAACCATGGAATTGTGTGGTAAATTTAAGGAAGCTCCCATACGTCAATTTCCATATAAGTAACAAAGAGAAAGGAATCAAAGGGAAAAAAATGTTTATCCATGAATTTGAGAACAATGAGGAAAATATTTTGATGATTATGCTTATACCTTACTTATAATAACCATTTACTTTGATCTAAGCAAACTATTCTTATATCTTTAATATATACTCTATCCGCTCCTAAATACTATAAAGTAGTGTTTTATTTTGTCTTTACTCATACAAACTACAAGTTATGAACTCAAGCTTGTCTTTACACGTTACCTCAAAAATATAAGTTATGTTTGTTTAAATAAATAAGCTTTAAAAAAAAAACTTAACCAATTTAGGCCCTAACAAAGTCAAGCCGTAGACTAGTTAATAGGGGTATGACCTATTTTCATCCCCATATAAACTTAACATATGGAGAGCATATAGAGGGGCATTATTAAAAAAAATAAAGAATAAATAAAATCTCTGGAGAGAGAATTTAAATACTCCCTCAATATAAACTATTTTAACTAATTCATTATAATTAAAAAAATAATAGTCTTTTAATTTTAAATATAAAATTTTTTTATAGTATAATTTATACTATAAATGATATTTTATATTTAGAAATAAAGTAGTTAGTAACTCAATAAATGTTTTAATTGAAGTTTTTTCCAATTTTTTTTTAGAATTTTTTTCTCAATTTTATCTATATTAATGAGATTGTGAAAGAGAAAGAAAAAAAAATACAAGGAGCTATATTTATACATTAATTACAAGGACAAAAATAAAAAATAAATATTAATTATTCTCTAAGTGTACTATACTTCGGATTAAGAAATTCTTTCAAAGTAACTTTTTTTTTCTCCAGTCGATTCATTAAAATTTTGTCTCGAATATATTCAGATTTAACCCGCATCACGTACTTAATTATGGTAGATTAGTCTCTTAATAAAAATATTTTATATATATTAAAATTTAAATTTAAAATTTTATTTAAATAATATTAAATTATTTATCACTTAAATTAATTTTTTGTTAGTTTTTTTCAAAGTTACTGATATTGTAAATGGGAGGGGTATATGTAAATAGGAATAGGGCTGGGTGATGGCGGGCTTGAAGCCCAATTCTTTGTGAAGCTGGAATACCATTTGCTTACTAAATACTATTAATATTAATATTGCTAAATACGTATATTTAAAAATAATTAACAATTTATTTTATATTATATTAATATTATTTAAAAAGGAAGAAAATTTTAATTTATTTTTAAATAATACGTGAACTTATTTTTTTTCTAAAAATGTTTATAAAAAAATTATTAATTACATGCTGATAAACATAAACTATGGTTCGAAAAAAATTAAAAATAAAAAATACTTTCGTTACCTACAACTCCAAACAGCTATCCTTCCACAGAGAAGAAACCCACCGTCATCGTTCTGCTTCAACTCCGGGTCCCCCCTCCTCTCTCTGGTATCATACTTATACGCAAACTTCCCTTTTTACGCTTCTCGATAATTAGACGCCTTTGGGATTCATTACTCTTTTGCTTTTAATTCAGATCTTCTGGATTTGTGGGCGATGGCGTAATTAACTGATCGTTCCTTCCTTCCTCGAGCTCTTCGTTTATCATATTTGATTCGTTGAGGCTTGTTTGATTCCATCTGAGACTCCCGAGTAATAATCCTCTGATTAGCGCAAATAAATTTTTGTACGTATTTCTTCTTCTCTTCATGGATTATTAACTTCTTCTGAGTTAGTTGGTTATGTGTTCCATGGACTTTCTTCGGGGATAGCCTAATCTACTAGTCACAGACAAAACCAAAAGAGCAAAGCTGGACATTTTTTGTCCGATTTGGTTGTAATCAATATCATTTCTGCTCGGTAACCCAAAAAATGAACGGCTTCAATGGATTGCTGTTTACTTTATTATTTTGTGCTTTTGCTTATATAGTTTAGTTTAATGATAGTATGTTAGGCGTGAATTGGTAGATAATTTTTTTTTAAAAAAAAAATGAAAATATAGCTCAGCAAGAATTGTATTTTTAGGATACGCTGATCGTTGAGATATAAATTAGTTGAGTGCCTGGCTTAGACGACTGAGCATTATGTCGGTGGGTGAAGTTAAGAAATAATGTAGATTTCTGCTTCGAGTATCATGGCTTTGATCATCACGGGGGATCGATGTAATCTCATAATTGCTATCCCTTTTCCTTTTTTGGGGATTGCACATTTTGTGAAGTGACTCAATCTTGCATTAGCTCTCTTGGACCTGGGAAGCTCTGAATACTGATCTTATGGTTTTAATTACTGTTTGCTGGCCTTTGACTTTTTGAGCTAGTTTCTATACTTGAAGCTGAGATTCTCGCATGTTTTTAACTAGATAGCGAAAAGAAAAAAATGTTTAGTTTTTGTTTGTTGAGTGGGCCATACTCTGTTGCAATTCATTTCGTTGTTTGATGATATATTTGAACCATGCTGTGCAGAGAGTTACTGATTTTCTATTGAAGTTATGGGTACCCTTGACAAACCAACAACAATGGTTTCTTCAGACTCCTCAGAACAGAAGGGGAAAAATATGGCGGAATCAAATGTCAACATGATTCACTGTCCTTTGATCCAGCAGTCTCATAGCTCCTTGGATGGCCCAGTGGCTATTCTGTGGGATATTGAGAATTGTCCAGTTCCAAGTGATGTGCGCCCTGAGGATGTAGCTAATAATATACGAATGGCTTTGAGGGTGCACCCGGTGATTAAAGGAGCTGTTATGATGTTTTCTGCTTATGGCGATTTCAATGCCTTCCCCAGGCGACTCAGAGAGGGCTGTCAGAGAACTGGTGTTAAACTTATTGATGTTCCCAATGGGAGAAAGGATGCTGCTGATAAGGCTATCTTGGTGGACATGTTCTTATTTGCCCTTGACAACCCTCCCCCTTCCTCCATCATGCTGATATCTGGGGATGTTGATTTTGCTCCAGCACTTCACATTCTCGGCCAACGTGGTTATACAGTTATTCTTGTCATCCCAGCTGGCGTGGGTGTTTCATCTGCCCTAAGTAATGCTGGAAAATTCGTTTGGGACTGGCCTAGTGTGGCTCATGGCGAAGGCTTTGTGCCTCCCTCAAAGGCTTTAGTTCCAACTCGTGTGAATCCAGCTGAGGTTGCTGGATATCTGATGGGGATCCATATCAATGACAATACTCATGGACAAAATGAAGAAGAAGCAATAGTTTACAGAGGAATGTCACAGAGCTATTATAAATCTAGGGATTTCTCAGTTGTGTCACAATCTTTGTCTGAATACAATGGTAGCACATTAAACGGGGCCTCTCTTCCCACAACTTTAAGGTCACACAGCCTTCCTAATGAATTTAGGGATGCTTCAGGAGCACCTATGTCTTCCACTGACCAAAATGAATGCCCATTGTGGGTACAACCTGGGGATTTAAATGGTCTCAAGGGCCAGTTAGTAAAGTTGCTTGAACTTTCAGGGGGATGCCTGCCTCTGACTCGTGTTCCAGCTGAGTACCATAAATTTTTTGGGAGGCCCCTTTATGTAGCAGAATATGGAGCATTCAAGTTAGTAAATCTTTTCAAGAAGATGGGTGACACCATGGCTGTAGAAGGGAAGAGGAATCGGAAGTTTGTGTATCTTCGGAATTGGAAAGCAAGCCCAAGTGCGCCTCCTTTGTCTCTGGCACAGAAAGATAAGAAAGGAAGGGGGGCTCAGGAAGAGAATGTGGATGTTGTCACCGGTGGATGCTCTTCAGATGAGTTCTCAGATGAAGACAGAATAGTCATTGAAGAGCATTATGAGAGAAGTGGAATAGGAAAGAGCCATCAGGGAAGAGCATCCAGATGTGAAATTGATGACAATCTTGAGCAGTTCAAGTATGAGCTACAGGAGATTCTAGTCAGCTATTCTTGCCGAATATTTCTAGGTTGCTTTGAAGCAATATACCAGCAACGGTATAAGAAACCACTGGAATGTCAGAGATTTGGTGTGGACAAGTTGGAGGATTTGCTGGAGAAAGTGAGTGACCTGGTGGAATTACACGAAGAACCAGTAAGCAACAGGAAGTTCCTGGCTGCTGTGGGTGGGTAGTAAACTTAGGCGACTGACTGCTATATCTTTCAACTTTTCTGGTGTATTTTATTTGAATATTTGCAATTACTGGTCCGGAAATGCTTGTTTACTCTACCAGCCTTATCCTTGTCCGTTTGCCCTTTTTAACCCTCTAGTCTTGTAAAGTTGTGCAGGGCGATGTGTTTTTTTTATCAGTCACAGTGCCCTGCATAGATTTAAATTTGTTCATCAGTCAAGAGCCATGTATGTGAAGTAACTTGTCGTTCTTTTGTACTTCAACACGCACTTCTTAAAGCAATATTTTATTTTCCAATATGTCCAATCATTAGTAATTGTTCTTTACTTCAATGTTGCATCCAATCTTATGAATCTTGTATTTCATGATACCATGTATACAGCTGGAGTTCTGGTCATATAAAGCCATCGAGTAATGCTCGTATCTATACATGATACAAAGTTTTTAGTCTCCCCTTTTTTTATAACAGTTTAGAATTCTATGTTCTATAATATCTTTTTAAAAATATCCCTATTTAATTAGGGGCAGATTTGAAAAGAACAAAAAACTATTCAGACACAAATAAGCTTGCCAATATGCGTAATTTCGGGCAACTATGTACTAAGAAAAGAGTATTATTTAGAGTAAATATGCTTAGTTTTGGCCATTATTTTCTCATCTCCCAAAATCCAACATATGGAGACTTTACAAGTCGGTGTACTGAAAATTGCAGTAAAACGTTTTGGTTGCTTCTGAACCTAATGATATTTGTCTTCGACGGATAATATATTCAAAGGAGACTGGGGGGAACTTGTCTCAAGTAAGAAACTTCTGCTGCAATAAGACCTCGATGTACTTGAAGAAGAAGCAAGATATCTTCCATCCCCACTCTGAAATAATGCTTCATTTCTGTGTATTTTACCTCTGCTACTTCTGCCACTCTGCTGATTCCCATCACATTCTTCTTCATTTTCAACATCTTCAAGAAACCCCCCGTGCATAGGTTCTGATGTCTCATACAGAAGCCTAAGAACTTGTTTTATTGAAGGCCTTGTCCTGCCTTCTCTCTGTGTGCACCATTCTACTATAGACACTACTGTCTGCAGCTGATCCAAATCAAATGACTCCCTCACACTTGAATCCACTAGCTCCATCGATCGTGTTACAGAATCCGGTCCCATGTATGGCTGTGCCCATTCAACCAAATTTTTATTATCTTGAATCGCTCGTCTTCCTGTCACGATTTCTAGCAGTAATACTCCATAACTGTAAATATCACTTTTCTCAGTCAGCTCATGAGTAACCACATATTCAGGATCCATATAACCTGTAACGCATTTAACATATTTGCTCTCTGTTAGTGATATCGATGAAAGTTCCTGTTCTACCCACTTCTTAGAGAAGAAACAGAAATTAAAACAGAAGAGCAAGATGAAAAAGGTTTACCTGGAGTTCCCATGATATTGGTGTTTGCAGCTTCGAAGCATATGGAGCCATCTTTTGAAGCATGTGCAAGACCGAAATCGGCTAACTGTGAAATAAAGTTATGTAAGAGAAAGGAGATATTTTAACGGCATGGAATGGGAATATGCATTGATTCTCTCCATGTTCACAACTGTAACCATGTGAATATGATAAGATAATGAACAATTAACAAGTTAAATGGTGGCATGCCACCTGGGAGTTAACTACTAAACCTTAGCAACAAAATTCTCATCCAGTAAGATGTTGCTAGATTTTATGTCTCTGTGCCATAGAGGAGGATCACAATAGAAATGGAGATACTCCTGCATGTAAATCAGAAAAAGAGAAAGAAGACAATTATAATGAAGTTTGATTTTCTTTTTTCGGCCATCAGATAAAAGTTTGATTAATCATTTATTCTCGAGAGATTACCAGTGCATTGCCCACATCAATGGCGATTTGGATTCTCGTTCGCCAACTTAGAGGTGCTTTACCAGGGGCTGAACAAACGTGAGATTTAATTCGATAAAATAGAAAACATAAAGACTCCATAATTTTCATGGATAATACGAGTGCATGCGCATAACAAAGGAATACACACATGTATATTATAAATATATAGATAATGAGAGGCATACAATGAAGATGATCTTTCAAGCTTCCATTTTCCATGTACTCATACATCAGAAACCTGCCATGAGATATGCTGAAGAGTTTAGTTGGCTGGTATATGAAGTTGCCAAAGAAAACATACGGGTACTCAAACAGATACCTCTCACGATTTTTAACACAAAAACCTCGTAATGCAACAAGATGCCGATGATGCAACCGAGCAAGAAGTTCTATTTCTCTGCAAAATTCATCCTCCCCTTGCTCTGAAACTTTGTTCATTCTCTTTACTGCTAACACGAGATCATCACTGAAATGAGCTTTATATACTGTTCCAAATCCCCCTTGCCCAATGGTGGTGCTGAAATCCTCTGTTGCCTTCTTTATCTCCCTGTAGTTGAATTTTCGAAACATCGATGAAGGACCTGCAAAACCCCACTCAAAGGTACCCAAAAAGGTGGGGAAAAAGCAAGAAAGAAAGAAACAGTTGTTTTCTGCATGTTTCTGCTTGGAAAGAAAATAAAATAACAGCTAGAATCAATAGCCATACCTTCCTGAAATTTCCACATTGCACAAGAAGGTGTAGCTTTTGAAGAGGCTTTACTAAAATTATCAGGCACCTCCAGTTCTCTTTTTCTCTGACGAATTAGAACAATCAAGACCAAGAGCATGATAGCAGCAACAAATGTGACGGAAATGCCAATAACGGGAATTATTGTCAAGTGATATGAACGGCGTTTTCCCTTAGGAGGTACCCCTAACAGTGACTGGCTCGGGCAATCAGCAACCATTGGACTAGGAGAAGCTTCAGGAGTTGGCAAAGATGGGGATGGCTCTGAAGCTAGCATCACAGTTGAAATAATTTCATCAGTCAAGTTTTACTCCATTCATAACAATTCAATTCATATGTTATCAAAATATTCAATAGGGAAAAAAGAAAAACAAAATGAGCAGCCATGGACACACTATTGCAGTTCCTGAGGGAACTTTGAATATAATTTCCTGTTCATGCAAATACAAAGCAAGACCCTTGTGCAAGAGTTTTAAACAACCATGAAGTTTACGTTATAAAGAGGATTTAGATATTAAAACAAACCATTCTGAGCCTTCATTTAATAGATGAAATTATTTTTGTAACTCCTTGACAAGGTACCGAATATCTAAGTGGTTAAGAATTGGATCATTGCCATCCTTGTTTGATTAGATGCAAAAGAAAGGGGGCAACTTATAACTTCACAAAGACAACATAAATGACAAATACCGTGCTTATAATCATGTTTCACTTGCTAAATTTTTCACCACATTTTCACCTTTCTTCAAAAGGAAAAAAATTACCACGAGGTTTGAGAAGCCCTTGAACCCCAAAAAAACAGCTTGCAATATCAATGGTAGATATTTCATCAACTCGGCTTGCCAATGCTGCGAAGGTGGCATCTCGGCAAGTACTCAATGTTACATTATCTTCAATGCCTATAAGATGATGTATGAAATTAATGCCAGCATTTAAGCATTTCTTGCATTTACTTTCCTCAGCAAGTGGCACTTCACAATTTTCCACAACCTGAGCAAAGCGAGGAGACTGCAGCATTTGCCCAACAGTAGTTCGACCCTCACACTCATAATTGACTGAGATTTTTGTGCCAAAACCACAGAAAATTGTCGCATTTTGTGGAACTCCATAATGTTGCAAGGTCTGAGATATGGTCTGAAGACACAGGTCGGAAGCATTTGGGGTGACTCCAAGGCTTCTTGTTACATTTGCAAAACGAGCAACAGAAACTGCAATGTTAGAATTAATGTAGCGGCAACATTTCCCTCTTTCAACCTGGTTAGAGCACATAGAGGATGCTAGTGTAAAGTTTGAACCACTAAAATCCAAAGGGCAATCTGCAAAAGTCGCAGCAAAATCAGATCAGTCTTTTTTGGGCTAATTATATTGTCCCTTATAATCCATCGCCTGCAGCACGGTATATCTATTAGAAAGATGTAACAAGTTCTTTAATTTGCAATTTGCATATTATCTTTCAGAAAAAAAAAATTAAGAGGATAGGACATACCTTAATTCATCAGAACACTTTCATTCAAAGTCTACAGTGCTTACCAGTAAAAAGTAGTAAAACAGAGAAAGTAAGATGTACAGAGTTTTAACTGGTCCTAGTTTGAATGGCATGCGGTGCTAATGCAAGTATTGTTATGCTTCAGGTCAACAGTCTTTAATTAATGTGAGTAATTATTTTCATTTTATACGGACATACATAGAAGCGCCATGACAATTATTGTAACAAAAGCATTTGTGAATGGATTAACACGGCGTTGAACCAGAGTTATATTTTATTACGAACATGCAAATGGAGGAAATATAGGAGATGAGACTCGCTCAGAAAATGCGAAAGCCTAAATGCCTAAAAGGTAAGGTAAGGAAGCAGAGCTAAGAAAGGAAATAACTTTTGGGTGAACTAACTAACCTGCCATTATTAGACGAAGCTGCATTCCCAGAAATGCCAGCAATCCAAAATAGAACACGAACTCACAGAACATGGTCGAATTGAAAGAGAAGAAAGTAAAAGAAGGTAAGAAAAGAAAGGGCACGAAGGTTCAAGACGAGTGAGTCGATATTATAAGCTCATTTTGGGACTCCATTACCTACTGTTAAGCAAGGGATGGCACAAATGATGAGAGAGACAGAGAGGGGGGCTTTCATAGGCACTGACTGACACTAAAAAGAGTAATTTGTAAATATATGCGCACCGAGGAGGAAGGAGGGGGAGGGGACCCAGGACTTCATTTCGTGGTTGCTCATAGTGGGGTTCACGTTCAGATTCCAGAAGGCAGTGCATGAGAAAAGAAGAAACGCCCTTTTTCTGATGCGATCCCTCTCGCTTCCTAAACTTGTAGACATTATACATTTAGAAGATAGAAAACACAAATGGGGGTTATTGGATAAAGGATACACATTTGTTTGTAAATATGATTTGTGATTGATACCTTGCGTCTTCACATAGATAGAGCGGTCCAGGAGATAAAAACCATAAAAATTGTAGCTTTATTTTGGCATTTAGTTATGACTGGAGTGGAGAGATTTAATGCTAGTGTAGTTATGGAAATGGAGATTCTTTCCTTAAATGTTGTAAAAAGGTGAATGCTTTCCGTGGCATTTGCGTTATGTAGACTGTAGTGAGAAGGAACAGAGCTGAGAGGTCTGAAATTGGAGTAGCTCATAGCATTAGAATGTGATATTTACATGTGGGGACACGATGAGTCGATGATGTGCTTCTTAAGGTTAAGGTAGCCTCTGAGCGCGGTAATGGTCTTTTTTGTCAGAATCATAGTAGTGCTCTATTATCTTCAATAGTACTACTACTACTGATTAATTAGTAATTTGGCTGAATTATTAGTTTAAAAGATAATTATACGACATCAATATTAATATATATATATAATTGATTTATGTATAGAGAACATAATTGATTTTTATTTTAAAAATTAGTTATACTCTGGTGAGCTCGCATGCATTACTACTAGACAACACGAATAGGATTACCGTGACTCACGCACATGATCTTGTTTTATATGATATAATAAGATAATATTAAATATGTGTTTTAAGGAGAATAAATATCTCGTATTATGTAAATCATTGATATTTTATATTTTATGGCATAATATGATAGCATATTTGATATTTTAATAATTCAGATTTGTTTATAAAGCTACAACTCGAGATTATAATAATATCTTTATGAATTATTATACGAGAATGATTTAAATTTAATCAGATATACAAATTAAAACAGGCATAAAGTATACTTGAAAAATATTATTAAAAAGAAAAAAGGGGGAAAAGATCGTGGGTCCTTACTTCTTATGGGTGGGCTGACCTAAACTTAAAAGGAGCCCAAAACCAGAAACATTTACCGGACGCTTCCCATATTTAATTACATGAGCCCATTTAACAACAAAAAATTTACATGAACCTTTATTTATTATTTATTGTAGTTTATAGACATGTTTGACTAACCCACAAACTTAAATTTAAAAAAAAACTGTCATCTAAATTTTAGTTTAATTTTTTTTTAAAATAAATAATTATATTTATCTAAAATAATTTATAAACAAAAAATATAATTTAAAATTATGATTTTAAATAAACTCAAGGGAATAGATTTTAGAATAGTAAAATAATTTATAAATTATTCAATTACTATTTTACACCTACTTTTTCTTGCACGCTCTCTCTTCTCTTCTCCCTCTTTTTAATCGGCGCCGCTAGTTTTGGTCCAATACTCTTCCATTTCCGCCATATGGCCACTGGAGTGGCTTTGCTACTAGAGTCGACAATCCTTTTGTTATCGTCGTTAGAGTCAACAACCCTTCCATTGCTATTGTTGTCGTTGGAGTCACTATAGAAGGGGAGGAATAATAGCTACAGTGGGTTGCTAGAATTTCTAACAAGTGAGCAATTTTTTTTTATCTCATATCCTTTGTAATTTATCAATTACAAAAAAAATTATAATAATAACTATCTAAACACTCATTTATTTATAATTTTTTTTAATAAATTATTCTTCGTAAGTCTTTTTTAAAAAAATATTTTTTTTATAAAGTATTTTTTAAAAACTAATCTACACTATAGAGACTATAGAGGTATGACAACTTAACAAGCATTCAAAAGAAACCACCCGTTAATGAAAAAAAAATAAATCTTGGAAACCGCCCTTAATGAAAAAAGAAATAACAAAAAGTTACAGTGAAAGGATATTATTATATATTTATTTTGTGCATGTAGAAGAAGGTTTATCAATGGACGGTTGTTTTCCTTTTAGGTTTGCAACTTGCAAGTCTTTCCAATGTGAAGTGATGGCGTGAAGCAATTTTCCTTTTGAGGATCTTAAAACCTTCCCAGGAAGCAATTTCGTTATGCTTATGCAACATCAAATAGCAACTATAATTAGTTATATCCTTTATATTTTTTTAAAAAAATAAACAACTTGATTTGTTTCTCTCAAAGTGATGTAGCCACGAGATTTTAAATCAGATAAATCCATGTTGATATGAGAATCCAGATTATGATAAAATATTATATTTATTAAATATTATGAAGGTTTCATCGATATGTCAGAGAAATGTTATTTCTTATAAGATCCACATCTATATCTATATATTATATATATTTATAATAAATATTTTTAAATGTAGTGGATTTCAAAAATTATTAATATATCATCCTACACTCCAAAGCAGAAAAAGGATATCATCTACTTTCATATATTAATATTAATAGACTGATAATTACTAATTAATTCAGCTTCTAAAATTGCATCCCATTTTTGCCGCTCTTTATCCTCTCCACCGGACTAGTCTTCTCATAGTGGCTACTTTTTTTTTTTTTTTTAATATCTTGACCGAAAAAAACTGTTTTTGAATTGATTAATAAAATATAAAAAATATATATAGTTGCTAAAATTTAGAAGCACTGACATGACATCGTGAAGGCAGAAAAAGCTGCCATTCGTGCATGCTCAGACTCTGCTGCCCGCACGTCTCATTCAAGAACCCTTATATTGCTCTCTTGAAATTCAAATTTCGCATTCTCTCTTTAACGGAAAGAGAAATATAGCTCCAGGTCCACCTTCCTCTCTCATTCAAGCTGCCAATCAATGGAGGCAAGCAGCTTCTTCTCCTTCTTCCTTTCTTCTTCAAGCTCTGTTTTTTTCTTCTCTCTTCTAAAAGTCACTTGTCATTTGCAGAGAGCAACCTTCGCTTCAACCCTTATAGCTCTTCTTCTTTTTCTTCTTCTGGGATCCTCCATCGCTCTCAAGGTGCAGATAAGCTCTGAAAACACGTGCTTTTAGAAAACATTCGTCCTCTTTCGTTGATTAATGATCCTGCTCTCTGAAATCAACCGTTTTTTTTTTTGTCAGGAGGGATACTCATGCTTGAGAAACTCAGACTGCAATTCCGGTTTGCACTGCGAGACGTGTTTGGCAAACGGGAATGTTCGTCCTAGATGTACTCGCATTCAGCCCTTCAGTCCCTTTTTAAAGGCAAGGTTTTTCACTCTTTGATTTCGTCCAAATACGTAAGTGAACTGAGTTATTAACTTTTCTGTGTTGTGTTGGGACTTGTTCTTCTTGTTTTGAATAGACGAAAAGTTTGCCCTTTAATCGATACTCATGGCTGACGACGCACAATGCGTTTGCGATGTTGGGGCAGAAACCGCAGACAGGCTCTCCGATTCTTGCTCCAGTGAACCAGCAGGATTCAGTCACTTCTCAGCTTAATGTATGTTATCTTCGTCCCTTCTTATTTTGAGACTTCATAGTGTTTGGTTACGAAAATCTGAGAAAAATGGAAGGAAAGAGAAAACCACGTAGAGGAGTCATTCTATAGAAAACTACCCTATTCGTGATTAATACTAATAGACTTATTTGATTTTCTTTAGCCTGTTCTGTTTTTTATCCCCATATCTGTTTTTTGATGTAATTTCTTTGATTAATGAAATCCATTTTTTAGTTTTTACTCAAAGATACAAATAAACACATTTTATGTTGTGACGATAAATCTCATAGCAGTGTGAAAACATTGAATGATCCTCAGGCGGCATTCGCTTGTAGTACTAGTGTCTTATTTATTATGTCTCTCCTTGGCGGGAAAGTCAAGCTTCTGCCTCCTGGTTAATTTATTGCATTAGAAGGCCTCACGTTGTGAAGCTAAGATTAAACTTTAATTTACTTTATGAGCCCCAAAAAACCATAATTTTATCTTCGGCGTGGAAATAATAAATTCATTCTGAAAGTGGTTGTGACTGTGAGGTTGGTGGAGCCCTGGAGAACTATTCAATAGATAAAAGTTTAACTGAAGCATGCGTTGTATCTGGATGTATAGATTTTGGACACTGACAAGTGGGATTTATTTACATGTGTGTGTGTATTTTGACCTGGATTTCTTTGCATGGTACTGGGATGTTGTTAGTTCAAATTATATTAGTTTAGTTAAATTACAGTAGGTAAGAAATTATAAGTAATGCTTTAACAACAAAATTGAGTTAAATTACTCAGTTACTAAGAACAAGGTTTCTTGAGTGAAACATTATATATTTAAGACAACACCATTATAAGTAATTGAATTCAGGGGATGAAATAAGCTAATGGGGGGCAATAGTAAGCAATATAACTTTGAAAGGCTTCTGATTTTAGCGCTATAGTTGGGAGCTAATGCTTAAATCCTTGTGTTGCAGAATGGAGTAAGAGGTTTAATGCTTGACATGTATGACTTCCAAAATGATATTTGGCTATGTCACTCATTTGGCGGTCAGTGCCATAACTACACAGCTTTTGTAAGTATGAAAATTGGATTATTCCTTTGTGTTCAAGTTCGATCCTGATATACTTATGTGTTGGTATTCCTGATGAATGGGACGATTATTGCATAGCTACCTGCCATTAATGTTCTAAGAGAGATTGGAGCATTCTTGGAAGCCAGCCCTTCAGAGATAGTGACAATTATTATTGAAGACTATGTAACGTCGCCAAAAGGGCTAACAAAGGTGTTTGATGCTGCTGGGCTGAGAAAATACTGGTTTCCAGTATCCAGAATGCCCAAAAATGGAGGAGATTGGCCAACAGTCGATGATATGATTCAGAAGAACCAACGTTTAGTAGTCTTCACTTCAAAAGCATCCAAGGAAGCTTCTGAAGGGATTGCCTATGAATGGCGCTACCTTGTGGAAAACCAGTGTAAGTCACATACTAAAATCCCTGTTTAATTCTTTGGAAAATTGTTTGTCTCTGTTTTCTAAAGATGAACAAAATTTCCAATGTGGGGTTGGGTTTGAGATTGCAGATGGGAATGGAGGTATGAAGGCTGGTTCATGTCCTAATCGAGGAGAATCACAACCCATGAACACAAAATCAAGATCGTTAGTGCTAGTGAACTTCTTTCGAGATCTCCCAGAAGTAAGTCATTCTTGCAAGGACAATTCTGCTCCTTTGCTTAGAATGATCGACACCTGCTATGAAGCCTCAGGCAAACGGTGGCCTAATTTCATCACTGTTGACTTCTACAAGGTATCATTAATGATCGTCAACCCTGCTAAATAGGTTATTGTCTACAAAATATAAAGCTACCCAATTATTCATTAGATGCATGAGACTCACTTTTGACACATAATCATGTCTCCTTGTGATTTAATGAAGTTGTGTTCACGTTTGAGTTTCAGAGAAGTGATGGAGGAGGAGCTCCAGAAGCAGTGGATGTAGCTAACGGTCATCTAGTTTGTGGATGTGGAAACGTCTCCTCCTGCAAGGTTTTACCTGCAAACTCGGCCTTTTCTTTTCTTTTGATTTTCCCCGTTATGAAATTAAGGATATGCCAAGACGTTTTATACATGAAGAGATTGCCAAATACAGAAGGCAATTACATATGGCAGAACTGAATATTATTTAAAAGGAGAACATGACTTTTGGTCCATACACCATAATTCTAAGGACCCATTGTTCGATGAGGATTCTAGGGACCAAAATTCTGTGTTTTCTCTATGTTGAGGCATGTATCTTCTTTGTCACCTAAAAAGTTTTACTGATAGTTTAATGGTTTTGTGCAGGAAAACTCAACAATCGGAGCATGTGATTCTCCCAAGGTTGACGCAACTCATGGTGCAGCAATAAATGCTTCGAGCTTTGGGCATCGAGATATGGGGCCACTTCAATTGTGGTGGGTTTTTGCCACTCTTTGTATGGCCTTGTTTGTGTCGTTGTGATCACAAACAAACATACCAGCACAAGAGACAAGACAAGTGGGTGACAACTAGGAACCAATTTTTGGTGCTAATGCTCAAAAGGGGTTGTGAATATGATGTGAATTGAATTCTTCACTGACAATTTGGGTTCTTAGGATAGGGAATGGTTTAGGTTTTTTAGCACGTGGTGTATGGATTATTATACTGCTGAGGGGTTTGTCTGAAAAATGTGTGCCTCAGTACGTGCCCATGGTTGCTGCACAGCCAATCCGCCATGGATAAATTCCTTTTTAACTAGGAATCATACTTTTTGAATACGATTAGTTTCTTATAAAATTAGTGGCCGATGTTCATATTACTTTAGCATGATGAGAAATTACACCCCATATAGGAACAGCTTCAGTTTGTTGCATTGGAAGGTACGAAGTATTTATATTCAAGTGTTTAGTTTAGCGTGATATGAATGGTGCATACGTAGGGCACACCAAGTTTGAACTTTGAGCACAGCCCCACACTAAAGCTCTGTCCTTTTCCTTCTTCACATTTGATGCTTATGCACGCGGGGAGCACGTGAGATGGCCATGTCACTGCGGATACAGGATCCACCATTATTTTGTTTTACCTTCTCTAGTTTTTCAGTATCAGTGGCCAACTTTTGCGTGCATCCCTATCTAATAGCACTTAAAATGAGAATGGGACATGATTACAGATAGCTAAACAAGGGTGTAATTATAAGAAATAAGCCAAGTATTAGGACTCTGAAACAATAATAATTTTAGAAAGGAAACCAGAATTAACAAAAAAAATATATATTGAAGCATAGCGAGTTTATGTGCTTATATGGATTATCAAATATGTGAAACAGTTGTTTAGAGACAGTAGATTTTGGTCGTGATCGATGGCAAAGCAAATATACTATTTTGTGATTCATATATGGCTGTATTTAAACACTTTTTGTCACAAAAGAGAAGTAGGGAGTGAAATGTCATAATTGAAAATAAAATGACAACAAAAATAAATTATTTAAATTTGGGGAGTGAGGATTATGTATCCAGAAGCAGAGGGCATTGGTGGAGGAGAAAAGGAGGGTTGAAAAGAATAGGGGAAGTGGGGCTGGGAGAGCACGAGTAGAGAAGGAATGGTTGAAAACAGCATGGAAAGTGGGTTCAATTATTGGGACAGTGGGGGCCACAAATGAAAGACGAGAGGAAATCTTAGGCCGAATCAAAGCCCAACTAGGGGCCGAGTGGTGGGGGGATTTAAGAAACGTCTGGGAAGTTAAGGACTATTACTTAACTAGCACTAAATTTTGGGCAATCAATCAATCTTCTTGTAAAGTGAAACAAAAGAAACTCCTCAGCCCTCGGCCGCCTGCTTTTCTTTCAAATTCTCACCACCTCATCCACTTTGAGTGCTGTTTGAAAAAATCTAAACTTTAATTTTAAATTAAGGTTTAACTCAAAATTTAAGTTTAGAGAAATTTTAAAATAAACAGTTATATTTGTTTAAACAGACTTTTGGACTAAACTCTAGTTTAAAATCAAGGTTTCAGAAAAGCTGGTCAGAGTAACTTTTGGAACAGTAAACCACGTTTGAACTAACTAATTACTATATTACCCCTACTTTTTCTTACACCCTCTCTCCTACTTTTTCTTACACCCTCTCTCCTCTCTCCTACTTTTTCTCTATTTTCTTTCTTACACCCTCTCTCCTCTCTCCTCTCTCCTCTTATCTCTTATCTCTCCTCATTTAATACTCATACCCTTTTTCATAATTTACCAATAATAAAATCCCTTCTATAAATAACTATCCAAACACTCATTTATTTAAAACCACTTTTTTTTCATAATCTCTTCTCCAAAAGCCCTTTTCTATAATCTGTTCAAAAGCCTTTTTTTTTTATAAGCCAATTTTTAAAATCCTATCCAAACGGGCCCTGAAACTTTAATTATTGAAGCCAGCTTTGAGCCAAAAGTCCATATATAGGCCCCTCCCTATTGTTTTGTTGCCTTCAGTGAATCCAGTCTCACTAATTAATTGCTCATACTCCCTCCAATCTAGAATATAAATCTTTTTTCTTAAAATACAAGTCTATTTGCCAACGTTATTAAGTACTCCTACGCAATTGTATTATTACTTATGGATGCTTCTTTGTTTTTTATATATATATATATATATATATATATATATATATATTATAGGTATTGAACTCACTCATGATCTATAGACAAGATAAAATATCTCTTTATCCTAAAAAATATTAATATTAAATAGAGAAAATTATTAATTATATAAAATATAAATTCAAGTATTTAGGAGATAGTGTACCTCTCCAAGTTTCACAACTAAAACTATAATAAAATATTATTATTTAAAATTTAAATATATTTTAAATAATTATATATCCCACTATTTATCCAGCTCAACTTATAGGCTATGGGTTATAGACTGTAGTTTTAATTTATGCATGTTGGTGTTTAGGCCGTGGCCTTTTTACTTATTGAGCACTGTGTCGATATTTCTTTATGGTAACAAAAACACCATCCATCCATCTTCTTTATAAAAAGTCTCATAATAGACACTCCTAATTTCAGAATCTGATTCAATGGATGAATCCTACGTCTCCACATCACCTAGCTACATGCATTCTTTGTTTGCATTAACTAATTTTAATATAAAGCTAGCTAATTGCGCGCGCGAACTGACAATAAAAATTAAAATCCAGCCCTGCTGATCGTATGTTAATCTCTGTCATACTGAGGTAGCAGTTAAGATGATTTTGTAAAATTTCATTTATAAAGATAAAAGTCAGAGTTTGGGTTCTTCCTTCTTTTCAGGCCGAAAGAAAAGGGAGAATACCTTTTTCTTTCCTTTTTATGTAGCATTGCATTTAGGGAAGGATTAGTGCTTAATAGGATAAGATGTGACACTAATACAGATTAAATAGCAACGGTATATAACTAACGTGATCATCCACTACACATTGCAAAGTAGATTCCTGATCGGGAAAAAAAAAAAGAAATTTCTCCCCTTCTATGTGGCATTAATGACGGAGTATTGGCTCTTTATCCATAAAATATAAACAGGAAAAAATTAATTCATTAATTAAATGAATACCCCCTCTCCCAAATTAGTATGTGTTTAAAAATACATAAAATCTAAATTTTAAATTTAGATTTTGATAAAATTTAAATTTTAATAAATTTTAAAATAAATAGTTATATTTGTTCAAACAAATTTTTAAATTAAATTATTTTTTAAAATTAATATTTCAGATAAGCTAGTCAGAATAACTTATAGAACAGTAAATAACTTATTAACTAACTAATTACTATATTATCTATATTTTTTCTTATACAATCTCTCATATTTTTTCTTATACACTCTCTCATCTCTCCTACTTTTTCTTATACCCTCTCTCCTTTATTTTCTTACACTATCTCTCTTATCTCCTCTTATATCTTATCTCTCATAATTTAATACTCATATTTTTTTTATAATTTACTAATAATAAAAATATTTTTAAAAATAATTATTTAAATATTTATTTATTTAAAACTATATTTTTTATAAATTCTTATTTTTATAAGTTTATTTTTAAAATTTTATCTAAATATATTTTTAGATCCTATTCATTACTCTGTTCACACGGTATAAAGATAGAAACTTTGGCCAATGTCTCAGAAATTGAGCATCCCATTCAGCAGTCATTAAGAGAGTACTTTTTTTTTTCATGTTTACGCGTGAATAAAAGGAAATCATTTTACTGGTATTCATACTTTCTCCTCAATTTTAAATTTAGGATTTATACATTTTTATTTTATTAAATTATTTTTTTATTCTACTTGTACTATTAACTCCTGTAATTTTACTACAGGGACTAATAGTATTAATAGATTAAAATTAAATAATTTAATAAAAAAGAAAAAGTATAAGTTTTAAATTTAAAATTAAAAAAATAGATACTTATAAAATGATTTTCCTTGAATAAACTAAAAAGGAGGAAATGATGGAAATGTGGTGACTGGCATGGAGATTAGTAAGGTGGACGGTGAACTTGGGAATTCGTACCGAATAAGGATGGAAGAGCGGGCGGGAATCGCGGTCAAAAATGGAAAAATGGGAGAGGAAGACAGCTGGAAACACGTGCGAGGGGTCAATGTGCACGTGCATCGGGGAACCTATTTTGTTTTTAGGGGTGGGGAAGAGTAAGAAGCTGGCAGCAGTGGAGAAAACGTTGTCCGGTTGACTGGGGACAACAGGGCCGCTTTTTCTCTCCCTCTCCCCTCCCCCACGAAGCGCCTGTCCAAAACGACACCGGTTCCCTCCTCCCACCGTCTTTCTTTTTTCCTTCACAAATACAATGCTATCCCAAGGCATCTTTTACAACCTGTCTTAACTTTCATTCTGAGCTTTTAAACTCCTTCTGGGCTCTTAAATATTTTATATTTTTTCCCCATAACTTTTAGGTCTTTATATTTTATATTGAATTCTTCATTATAATATTATTATGACAAGTTAACTATTTCAACTAATTTAGAGTAATATATATAATTAATGGAGACACTGGTATATATATATTTATGTAATAAAAGTAATTGACTCGAGCACATTTTTTCCTTAAATATGATCAAGAGTTTGGAAGATAACCCAACCTTAGCTAGATTTAAAGATACTCCAGATTTGATGATTAAGGTCTAAATACAGAATATATAGTCATAAATAAATAAACACAAGCAAGAATAAGTATTTCTTTTTCTTTTTCGTTTGAATTGCTTTTGGCACTCACTTTCTCTTTTTTTGTTGTTAAGCTAACTTTTTTTTCTTTTTAACTATTTTTTTTTGCTATAAATAGATTTGATATGGATCCCCTATAATATTAGGGTATACTTTTAAAATTTAAATAGTATTTATAGAAAATTTATAATATTAGTTATTAAAATAGTCTTCATAATAATAATAAGAATTAAATTTTTTGGAACTCGATTTTTAGTATTTACATTGGTTCTTTCTTTATATTATATGGTTGGTTGAGAGGTTCATGACATAAATCTCGATGCAAGCACAGTGGATTATACTCCATAAAACTGAAACCCCCTGGCTGTGAAAATTCTTCAACCATAGGAGACAAGTGATGAACTATTTCAGATTTGATCTAAGTTGTTAATTAGTCATTTCTTTAATTAATCACACTTTAGCAAAAGTAGCCAATTATGAGTAGGGTCTAACTTGTCCAAAACAGAGTTAATAAGCTCCAACTAAAATTTTAAACGGGCCATGCTAGGACTAGGTGGAAGAATTATAGGTTGTTAAATTACGTGGAGATTGGACAGCTTGAGCAGTCGAACTAATTAGAATAATATAATTAAAGTTGCATATGTGTTTAAGAGAGAGAGATGCAAGGATTTAGGAGTGGGATTCTAAGTTTGGGAGGACAAAAATAAAAAAAAAATATATTAGGGCTGGAAAGAAGGGATTTAAAATTAAATAAATGATGTGGGTGTCACTGGTTCATAAGGGAGTCCACATCGGAGGGACCACAGGGGAAGCAAGCAACCACCCTGTGATTGTTATCCACACGAAAGTTGCCTTTGCCCCCAATAAAGACTTGCAGAGACAACCTGGACCCGCACATCCCTTCTCAAGTCTGTTCATCTTTGACCCTTGACTCCCCCCTCACACTATTACCAAACAGTTCCCCAACCTAATCATATTCCTTTTATTTCCCCATGACTCCCCATTATTACCAAACAGTCCCCCCCCCCCAACACCACCTGCTTCCATCAATTATATATTAGACACATCATGCTCATATCATACTTCACACACAGTATATTTTTCCATAAAAATTTGGCTTCATTAAATTGAATGCGACTATGATGTATCAATAGCAGGTTCTATAATATATGTCAGACTACATAATTTAATTAATTTTTTGGGCTTATTTTTTTATGACCCATTTATTTTCATATATATTTGAAAAGGCACGGCTTTCTTGTATGCTATCAATGCTTTGCACTTGATTTTTAACTTTTGGAAAAGGGGCTTCCTACTCACTCTTTTTCGTGTAGTTAAAATATAATAAGTTGGACGAGATGAGAACTTTAATCTGTTCATGCAACTAATTACTAACCATTTAAAATCGACTTAGTTCCTTTTGTGTGCATACGTATGCTTCATGACGTTCAATTCACAAGAGAACAGTGTAAAGCTTTGATTTATCGCTTGCAATGCAAGCAAAGCAACCAAGGGTAGGGTCAAAGGAAAAGCTTAGAGAAATGAAGTAGGAAAAGGCCATGAAAGCAAAGAGGCATGAAACGAAATAAAATAAAAGAAAGAAGAGGGGGCGATGGGCAAAAGCGAGAGCCATCACGTTAAGTTGATGGAAACAGGAGTAAGATTTTTAAGACAGCAAATGTGGGGCCCATACATTCTGATTTGACCAATCCCCTCCACGTTGCCCGCAAGCAGGGTTGGGTGCCCCAAGTTAAAATGGCACCACACACACACGTGTGGGGGAGGACGAGTCAGATAAGAGGGCAGTCACCCTCTTGCTGTAGGGAATGTCCCTCTGTTGCATCTCATATAAAGAGAGAGCAGAGCAACATACTAGCATGGAGAATTTTGCAGAGAGCGTTCAGTTTTAGTATTATTTGCAGTACACTTCCCACCCCCCACCCAGTTCTCCCCAGAGAGACAAACTTGTAATCTTATTGACAGAGACAGTCATGCCTGGGAGCTTAGAGCCGTTGGATTTGGGGATTCAGATTCCTTACCACTTCAGGTGTCCGATCTCCCTCGAGTTGATGAGGGACCCCGTCACCGTCTGCACCGGTCAGACCTACGACCGAGCCAGCATCGAGTCATGGGTCGCCACCGGCAACACCACCTGTCCCGTGACTCGGGCTTCACTCACCGACTTCACTCTTATTCCCAACCACACTCTTCGCCGTCTCATCCAGGACTGGTGCGTCGCTAATCGGGCTTTCGGAATTGAGCGTATTCCCACTCCCAAACAACCCGCTGACCCGGCCCTGGTTCGTTCCCTGTTGAATCAAATCTCTTCCGAGTCGGCTCCGAGTCAATCGCGCCTCTCTGCCTTGCGTCGACTCAAGGGACTCGCTCGTGACTCGGACAAGAACCGTCATCTTATTGTCTCTCACAACGCTCGCGAAATCCTTCTCCATGTTGTTTTCTCCGAACTCAATTCCGATTCTTCCAAGCTGAGCCACGAGTCACTCGCTGTGCTCGTGATGTTTCCACTCGCTGAGCTGGAATGCACGACCGTCGCATCGGATCCGGGCAAAATCGGGTATCTATCGCGTCTCCTGTTTCACACATCAATGGACGTCCGAGTCAACTCGGCAGCGCTCATCGAAATCGTCGTGGCCGGAACTCGTTCGTCGGAGCTCCGATCTCACATAAGCTGTGTCGGTGAAATCTACGAGGGGGTCATTGACATTCTGAAGAATCCAATCGCTTATCCTCGAGCTCTCAAGATTGGAATCAAGGCGCTGTTCGCTCTGTGTCTGGTGAAAGAGACGCGGGAAAAAGCGGTGGAAGCCGGAGCACCAGAGACCCTCATCGACAGACTGGCAGATTTCGAGAAATGCGACGTGGAGAGGGCCCTAGCAACGATCGAACTGCTGTGTCGAATCCCGGCGGGGTGCGAGGCGTTTGCGGGGCACGCGCTAACGGTGCCGCTGCTGGTGAAGATAATACTGAAAGTATCAGACCGGGCGACGGAGTACGCAGCGGGAGCGCTGCTGTCACTGTGCTCGGAATCGGAGCAAAGCCGGAGGGAGGCGGTGACGGCAGGGGTGCTGACGCAGCTGCTGTTGCTGGTGCAGAGCGATTGCACGGAGAGAGCGAAGAAGAAGGCGCAACTGTTGCTGAAGCTTCTTCGGGATTCGTGGCCGCCACAAGATTCCCTCGGAAACTCGGACGATTTTGCATGCAGCGAAGTCGTCCTAGTACCATTGTGATTACTCCCCGTCATTTTATTCATATCGTTCCTGTATAAGAAAACTGCAAACTGAAAAAAAGAACATACAAGAGGGTGAAATTTTGAGTTCTTAGTCCTTTAGATTGGTAAATAGCGACTGTAATTGTGCATGTAAATTTTGTTCCCCTTTGTACGTACAAGCTATTGCTGAAAAATAATTGCGAAAAATACCTTTTTCCGCTCGGAACATTCTGTGTCTTGTCCTGTCAAGAGAAAATAGATCATCTAATCAAATCGAACACATGTTTTGTGCATTTTAATAATAGGAATGGATGTGAACATAGGTGAAATGAACGAGTGGGAGGAGGAAAAATCATTCACTGACAAAATGGAGAAATACAAGTTAAAGAAAGAAAGAGGATAGCCTTTTTGGCGGAGGAGAGAATATAATAGGGTGGGAATTGTAAATGGGGGTTAATCAGAGGGAGAAGGGAAAGGGGAAGGGGCATGAATCAAAAGGGCATATGTGTGAGGTGGGGAACAAGGGATAGGAAAAGGGGGTATGTGGCTTAGAGAGAGTTCACATGTTGGGTGGGAATAGAATATATAAAACGATGGAATGGTATATCACATGGGGACACACGAAGCTTGTAGCTTTCTTCTTATTTTTGTTGAAGCTCACATCTTGACATGTGTAACGCCAAGTGACTGTTCAACATATCCAAGGGCACTTGGGCCCCCCTTCATTTGATATCTCTCGTGGAGGACACCGTTGTCTTTGAATGCTAATTAATGGTCTTCATGTGACACAAGATGCTCCAACTTTACTCAGCTTCCCAATTATTGTCTCTCTGCCTCACTCTCATCTCCTAGTATGGGAGCCCGGCCCGTTTCAGTTACTTTATGTTTGGTTTCACATTTGAGTTTTCCACATCATATCGCTAATAAAGTGAAATAACCATTAGGTCACACTAGTGTGATTGTCACTTAATACTTACTATGTATGTTTATATTGATCACTTTGGAAAAAATATACTATAAGAAAAAGAGCTCTTAGAGTTTTCTTTTCTCTTGTTTCTTTTTTTTTTACTAAAAACACGAAGAATTTTAATAAAAAGAACTGCCACAAAATCTATATTCATGAAGTTCGCTGGTTTCACAGTTTCATGCGGTTTAACAACGATGTACGTACGTCGTGGGAATATGACGCACGTTCACATTACAATGCGCATTTCTTGGATTTTTCTTTCAAAAAAAAGAGAGAGAAGGTTTTCGACAAAAGGATTAATGGTCCCTTTTATTTATTTATTTTTTATATAATTTTTTTAGAAAGAGATTGCATTCATCCACGATCTAAAAGTAGTCTGGAGTTTTACTTTATTCTAAGCAATACTATTGTCAGTTAAGACGAGCCGTCTATTATCTTCAAGTATAAATTTAGACATCTAATAGTTAAGATGTTTTACCAAGCTTCGTGACTAGAATCACAATAAAATAATATTTTATAGAGATTGAATACTTTTTAAATGATTACATGTCTCAACTATGAATTTAGTGGATTAGATGGAGTGGACTGTGGACCTTAAGTTGAGTTCGGGGCCATTTATGATAATATTGGGCCGGATCCTGTCCCCTATCCGTTCCTAAAAATTGACATAGGATTCAAATATCAAATTACCCATTGTCTATAGCTTCAGCTACTAAATAGGTGAGATATACACCTATTTAAAGTATGTTTGATCTCTAGAGAGTACCATTTTATTATAGTTCTAGTCGCGACACTTAGAGAAACATCTTAGTACTTAACTGCCTAAGTCTATATTTGAAAGTAATTGATAGCTCACCTTGTATGATATTTGTATCATCTAGGAGGAAGGAAAACTTTATCCTGCCTTTAGATAGTAGGTGAGTCCAACTCCTTGTTAAAAAATTTTGTAAAGAGAAAAGAAAAGATCTCAAATTTGTACAGGCAACATGAAAAAATAATCAAGCAAACATGAAATGGGACAGAGCAGCACCATGAACAGCACAAATCATAACATAAGGTGCGACGGCATTAGGAACCGAATGTATATATGGTGACCCAGCAAGGAATACAAAAACAATGAAATTGAGAATACATTAAACTGAGAACATGAAAGTAGAACTCAAGTCACATATGAAGGTAGAGTTTAAGATGAAACAGCACCAGATCAAGATATATGGGTTTTGATTCTCTCCATCATTTTTTAAGATAGCCACACATTTCTCCAGCTGCTTGCCTGAAACTGTCCTCCTCTGAAAGTGCCTCGTTTGAACCTCTCTTGGCCTTCAACATCATATAATCCACAAATAAATTAATAAATGCCCACTTAAACCACACACTAATTACAGGACCTCGATCTCACCTGCTTGCTTAACTAAATTAGGTAATATATATATATATTATATATCAAGTTATGGTTAGAATCATCTTCAAAATGGCGCAAGAATTAATGTATCATCAGAAATCAATCAGGAACCCCGGCCACTGAACCAAATACAGTAACATACATATACCCGCTCAGAATTGGAAAACTGCTATAAAAATTTAAACGACTGATGGGGTGATATATTAAATTGATAATAAACGACTTACCAGTGCGTGAATCATGTAAAAGAATCGAGAATCATCAGACGAAACATGAGCAGACAAAACCTCGATCTTGTACCTCTCAAACAAAGTGCATATGCTGGTGAAGAGGCCTGGCCTCTTGAAGGAGCACACATTGAACTGAGCCTGATCACCACAAATGTTGACGACAACATTTGAAGAGCTCCAAGTCTGAAACCCTACTGGGTTATTCCCAGTTCCGGGAAGTAACAGTGAAGGTGAAGTTCCAATAGCAATGGCGTTTGTGGTGGAGGCCAAGTTGTTATTAGTGCTTGAATTATGATTGGAAGATCCACCATGATCAGCCATGAATGCCTCCCTTGACACATAGGGATGATTCTGAGAGTTGATATCCACAGAAGAAGGATCATACACAATGGTGGTGCTTGAATCAGCAGATTGCTGGGCTTGCTTCAGCCTTTCCTGTTTTTTCTTTTCCAGATTCTCCACAGTGATCTCCAGGCTTTTGATGTACGTCACCGCTTCATCAACAATGGTTGATTTGTCAGCCTACATAGAATCAAGGATGAAAGCAACTTCTTAATTAGAGAACAATATTCTTAAGGAAAATATACTAGAGACATAAGAAGCTAATAACACTATACTTGTTAGGGTTTGAAAGAGCTTTGTGCATTGATACTATTCTTTTTACTATTTCTTATTAAATTTTAAGAGAAATATATATGCATGTAAGTGGTCTCAACATTATGTCTCGATTTACAAGTTCAAGAAATTTGGTATTACGTGAGATTTATTTTCATCTTTTATGCCTTTACGACTCTATATATTCTCTCATTAAGTTCAAGAAATTTGGTATTACGTGAGATTTATTTTCATCTTTTATGCCTTTACGACTCTATATATTCTCTCATTTCAGAATGAGTCCATTACACATTCAGATGCGACAAAAATATCCCTTTTTACCTTTAAATTTGGCTCCGTCTATCGTCATTTAATTATCATGTCATGTTTCGAAACATAATTTGGACCGTCCATGGCTAGCTTCTAAAGTTTGAGCCCTAGAGTGAAGTTTTGAACTTTTGCACAAAGGTATCTCCATAATGAAGTATTTATGTTATAAATGTTCTCCAAACGAAAATACAATCATATCGCTGCCATTAAGCAATTAACATGTTTGGTAAAAATAATCATAAGACAAACTCACAATTTAAATGAAATCAATTAAATGTGTGTATATGTATGCCTCGTGTAATTTAGTTTTTCTTTCCTCTAGACATAGACACGCCCTTTATTTTTTTTTTATTGAAAATTTCAGTTCATATGTGCCAGCCCATGTAGGGGCATACATCTATAGAGGTCATCAAATATCATGAACACATTTCTATCTTAAGGGAATTTGCAGTCAAATTATTTGGAGTGGTCTATAGTTTGATTGCCATATAGCTAGATACAAGGGTTCCTTCTAGTAATATAAGGGAGGCAATACGAGGAGCATTATGTTTATTTGATGTGTTTATTATCATGTAAAGTCGAACATTTTGTTGTGCTCCATAAGAACCCCCAGAAAATATGAGAACATCATATATATATATATATATATATATATATATAGTTCAGGTTAGAAACACAGGGACATCATGGGGTTCAAAGGCCATAACTTTCATTTGGTTATAGATATATATATATATATATATATATATATATATATTGTAGAGTTTTTTTAATCCCGCGTATGTAAAAGACTCTGGAAACTGGAAGACAACATTAGAAGAATCTTATCGACTCCTTCCAAACAGGCAAAGGAAAAATTCAGTATATGGATATAGTCACATAGTGAGATATATATATATATAGAGAGAGAGAGAGAGGTTGAGGGTATCCTTTTTATGTTTTGTCTAGCTGCCCGAGTTGGGGAAGATACAAAATGCTAATTACTGTCAAATAACCATAGAGCATCTTCATTGAACGGGGTTAGGGCTCGCTAATAAGAGGAGAGAATAGTAATTTCTCCTTAGTAACGAGGGTTCATGGGGGAGAACGAAAACTGCTAATAATTGCTCATTCTGGGAACTACTGTGTTATATACATTCCGGCAAAGGAATTATATATGAGCTAAGGTCTGCCAACAAATCAAAATTACCCAAAATTAAAGAATAAGGCGATCAAGTAACGTCATGCAAATTGACATTTAGAACCAAAGTATTCAGCCACGACCCACATGGATCAAAACCTGGATCGAAGACGAATCAAGATTGATAACATGTATATGAAGAATCGATTTACCTTAGCAGGAAGCTGGGGAAGCAGAGCATGAAGGTTAGCGAACATGTTTCTTATCTTCTTCCTCCTCTCCCTCTCTGTCCATATGTGCATCTCGTGATCATCGGCGGCTTCACCACCAGCTCCGTTCGCACCTTCCGCTTCTCCTCCGTCGGTCTTACCAGTTGTCCTCTTCCTTCCACCTCGGATTGCCCTCGACGGCGCCGTCTTATCACCCTCAGCATTAACTGCGTCGTCGACTTGGTCGTTCTGGTCAGCAGTGAGAGGGACATTATTGTTGGAAGAGCTTCCTATGATCGGTGGTGGATCCATGTTTGATAATTTCTCGTCAGGAATCGAGAGATCCCATGACCCCATCTGGTGCTGGTTTAGAGCTCCTCTCTGTTCAGGCATGGCTGCTTCTCGCTCTAGAGAGATGGGGAGAGGAGGGAAGGAGGAGGAGTTTATATAAGGGTGTGTGTATATACGTGTGGAGATTATCATAAACCAGAGAGAGAGAGAGGGGGGGGGGAGGTTAAAGAAATGATGAAGCTGGCGAAGAAGACACCAAGATACAATGATAAGCCAATGCGGTTACTACGCATCAAAAGTAAGAAGGCTTGTGTTTTGTTAAGCTTCTGCACCCTATGCTTCTTGTTTCATCTCTGTCTGGGTCCCACACGGTTTGTCGCCCTCTCACACTACCTCGTATTCATTTTTAGATAATTTTGATTAATTCGTTATTAGTGTGAATTGTCCAACTATGTTATGTTCTTCAATTTGTGTAATTACAGTCAAACGGTACGTATATATATGAATCGTTGATCAGTCAAGAGAATTAAATGTAGCAGTCTTTTTATGTCTATTACATTAGGCAATTTGTAAATGGAATGATTAAGGTTCCTTCATTTTCATTGCGCACACTTTAATTTAGTTATGCTGAATCAACCTGTAGGGGTTAATAGGCATAAAAGTGCTTGCCGTATGTTTGATGTTATTACAATATACAATGTAACAATGGGGTGGTTGGTTTGTGGATAGGAGGGGGAGGGAGGGAGGGAGGGAGGGAGGAAGCATAACAAAAAGTGGGTTTGTTGTTATGTAGGGGGGGGGAGGAGTAAGATGTGCAACGGCTGTAGGTTTTTTCCTAAAAATAAGACTAACTTATTTCAAGAAAACCTGCTTACAATGCAAGCTAGCGATGCCTTTATCATGTGACCCTCTCTTGTACCCTTCCTTCCTCTGCAATTCCCAGATCGCTCCTTCTAATTCATATCTTAAAACTAACTAACTAACACTTCCATTTTTATTCCTACTTTTGCCACGTTCATGTCTTTCAAGAAAATGGATTGATTTAGTTATTTACAAGAAAGGATGTATGCCTGTTTAATATCTTAAGTAAAAGTAGGTGATTAAAGAGAACTAACTGTAAGGAATATAGAGAGAGCATTGTCGAAGCAAAAGTAAGAGGAAGCAGGGTGCATGGAATGAAGTTAGAGTAAATGAAAAGGACAAGGATAAGTCGAAGAAGAAGACGAAGACAGAGGGGGAGGGGATTTGAAGAGAGCAAGAAAAAGGAAACGGTGGGCGGGGCATGCAAAAGGTGTGAGGGGGAACGTCCACCAACACCGACGACACCACAAAAACCCTCATCTCTCTCTCTACAATGCCTTCTATATATCCGTACATTCTTCCATAAGCCTTCCCTTTAAGGCGTTAACTTTTTTTTTGTACAAAAAATTTTAGAAAGAGATTGGACACGATCCAAAGGTAGGATAAAGTCTCCATTTCTCTTAGGCGATACCAATATCGGATAAGGCGAACCGTCTATTATCCTCAGGCGTAAACTTAAGTACCCAAGAGTTAGGATACCTCCCTAAGTGCCGCGACTGTAACCACAATAAAGTGGTACTCCCCAGGGTTCGAATACACTCTAAATGATAGTATGTCTTACCTCTTTATCAGTTGAAACTATGGAGGATGGGTCCTTTAAGGCGTTAACGAATCTTCATGTCTACCGTTCTTAAAGGGTGGGCTGCGTCTTCTATTAGGAAGTGAAATGGCAATTGAGAGTGGTTAGAATTATTGGGCCCAAGAAACCAGAGAGTAGCCACTGGTCAGTATTAGACAGTGTAGGGTCTTGATATTGGGCCTTGGGTCGGGTCAACCACTAGTAGCGTCCGAATAAAGTTTCAGATGGTGGAATTTCAGGTCTCATGATCCATGTGCATCATACCTTAACATATTAGTATGAAAAATGGGGTTGATGCGAATAGAGTCCATAAAAGTGACCTCATTCATTAAATGAAAGGAGCACCCTGTACCTAGAAGAGCCTCTTTTAGATCTAATATACCCTATAAATTTTATTTGATAACAATTTTATTCTTACCCATTAAAAAGAGGTTAATTTTAATAATTAATTAATCAATATATTGATTTTAGAATACTTTTATAGCATCAATGTCATATATTATTATATTAAGATATAAATTTATTTTAAAATTTTTTACTCATAATTTGTAGTATCTAAAAGGTATTTTTTTGATTTAATATCCTATAATTATTATTTAGATTTATTTTAAGTATTAATTGATTAAATATGTTAATTTGGCTAATTCACGTATCATTTATTCCATTCATTTGCATATTAAAAATAAAAAATATAATATAAATATATAAATATATATATGAGTCAAGTGCAGTTGAGGTCCCTAATTTTGCAAAATCTTTCTTTCTATACCAAAAAAAAAATATTTAGGCCCCTTATAAAGTACCTATTTAAAAATTTAAACTAATAATAAGCAACCCTCGCCCAAGTTTTCACCCACCCCTATGGTTTCTTCAGGCATGTTTTTTTTCTGTACTTATTTATTTATTTTGATCCGGTCGCCCATAAATTTGGATCATGATCGGGAATCTCAATTCTAAAAGCATCTTGATATATTTTTTAAAATTACGATACTTTTAAAAAGGTTATTTTATTTTGTTTAATTAATGTATTGGTCGTTTTTTTTTTTATATAAACTGAATCCCTTTTAAAAGGTTTTTTTATATTAATTATTAGATGGCCAACTCCTGTCAGAGTTGTCCTACCAGAATGCCCTCACCAACCGCACACCTACTTTATTCGCACTGTATCTTTTCTCACGTCAACACGACCTGTTCATCCTCTCATTCCTCACCATCTCCACCTTCGATTTCCCTAAAAAAAATTTCATAAACACCAATATTCATCCCCTTTAGTACTTCCTTGCCTTCTTTTCCTAAGGTAATTTTTATAACTAATATGAATATTCATAAAAATTAGAAAAAATATTACAAATGAATATAATTACTAAAAGTTGAAATATTTTTTCTTACAAAATATTTTGAAATTTAAAATTTAAAGGCATGACTTATTTATCTATATAGATAATTATACGAGTGGATTGGGGTGGTGGTCGAATATTGCTGGCCCACGTTCACGCCGTACAAGAACCTCACCAACCACACCCGGTCGGCAGCCGGTTCAACACCACTGCTGCTTTTGCTTCTCCCATGCCGGTTCAAACCGGACAGTTCCCCCTCCCTATATATCATACAAGCCGCCTTCGCCATGTTTAAGGCTCTGGAAGAAAGACTCGAAAACAGAGCAGAAGAAAAGAAGAGAGAGTTCAAGGAAACAAAAAAGGATAAGAAGTATGGCGGATCAGAATCAAAGCGAAGCAGGAAGGCACCAAGAGGTTGGCCACAAGAGCCTTTTGCAGAGTGATGCTCTCTACCAGGTACCCCAATTTCTCTTTTATCACACCACACATCATCAATCCCACAACCGCAACCAGTTTCTTCTTCTTCTTCTTCTTCTTCCTGTTCTTGTTCTGGTCTAAAGGATCATGTGATTTTGTATGCAGTACATTCTGGAGACTAGTGTCTACCCCAGAGAACCTGAACCCATGAAGGAGATCAGAGAAATCACAGCCAAACACCCTTGGTAAAGCTTCTTTTTAGGACGACATAGTGAAATTTTCTGCAAATCTTTTTTTTTTTTTGCTTGCTTTCGGTTTGTCCTTCCTCAAGACGAAAAATCGAGAAACTTTAAACAAAATCGATTTGGATACGAAAGATTGTCCGTGTGTGATTATGAGTGGATGATCCATTACTGATTGAAGGAAGAAAACAACAGGAACATCATGACAACCTCAGCAGACGAGGGGCAATTCTTGAACATGCTCCTTAAGCTTATTAATGCTAAGAACACCATGGAGATTGGTGTCTACACTGGCTACTCCCTGCTTGCAACTGCTCTGGCTCTCCCTGAAGATGGAAAGGTAACGACCAATCAACAACAGAGTCCAATGTTCTGAATGATTCAATGTTACTTTTATCAAGATCCTCCAAACATGTCTGAAATGTTTTCGTATTCTTTGGTTGGAATTGGCGTAGATACTGGCCATGGACATTAACAGAGAAAACTACGAATTGGGTCTTCCGGTAATTCAGAAAGCTGGTGTTGCCCACAAAATTGAGTTCAAAGAGGGCCCTGCTCTTCCTGTTCTTGACGAACTCGTTAAAGATGTAAGCTTTTCTATCTCCTTCTTGTCTTCACCACTTCTTTTTGGTCTTTTCTCCATTATCACTAGTTTTTAGGCCAAACGAACATCAAATTGACAAGAGTCGTATGTTTGTGGGGTGAATCGCAGGAAAAGAATCATGGGAGCTATGATTTCATATTCGTGGATGCTGACAAGGACAACTATTTGAATTATCACAAGAGGTTGATCGATTTGGTGAAGGTAGGAGGAGTGATAGGGTACGATAATACCTTGTGGAATGGGTCTGTGGTGGCACCACCAGATGCTCCTCTGAGGAAGTACGTGAGGTATTACCGGGACTTTGTGTTGGAGCTCAACAAGGCTTTGGCTGTGGACCCTCGGATTGAGATCTGCATGCTTCCAGTTGGTGATGGCATCACTATCTGCCGTAGGATCAGCTGATTTATCTGGACCTTCCTGCACCACGTGATTTCCCTCTCTAAGAGTCTTTTAAAAAAGGGCTAAAAATATTTCTATCTGTATTTTTTTTTCCAAACCATTCTGAGCGCACGGGGCCTAATTGGGAGTCTTTTCTATTTTCATATTCTTGCCTTTTCATATTATATTGAATCAAGTAATCATAAAACCCTCCTTGAGTTCATTGTGAATGCTGACTCGTGTGCTTAGTGGGAATTCATTCCTAATACTTCAACAGAAGATTATTATTAAATATTAAATAATTTATCGTTTAAATCGTGTAATGAATGAATCATTATAACGGGTTTAAACTTGAAATTTTACAATAACCTACAAATTTATGAAGAGTGTCATTATTTATAATTTTTAAACATCCAATTTATTTGTTCATAATACACAGTCACTCGCCTAATTTTGAGTAAATTGTAAAAACATTTTTTCTAACCTGGTTAAAGTTAACTCGCTCTCTCTATATTCTTTTTTTTTACACCGTACACTTTAATATGAAATTTATTAAATATAAAGTGTAAGCTTTTAAAATAATTTATGCATTGAGATGTTTATAAAATTTCAATAAAATTAAAAGGGTTGGTGAATTTTTCACTTCTCAAAATATAAAGAACAAAACATAATAAATGTTTTCCAGTCAATAAAAAGTAAAAACAAGCAGGAAGAAGAAATGGATTATCCGTATCTTTTCCCGGGATCTTAAAATCATGTCCATCCAAATGATCTAAAAACTCACAGTGCGCTACGTCATAAGCTCTTCTTACAAAGTGAATCTTCGCAAAGTTCGACGAATACTGCATTTCAACCTTAGGCTGTTCTCTCTTCTGATTCCCCACCATTAAGGTCGAACTGATCTCTTATCTTGGTGTCTCTACTTGGAAGCGTGGTGATTTTGATTTTATCCATCGAGATCGTTGGGAGGGCCTCCATTTCCAAGAGACGGTGGCGTAGGGGAGGAGAGGCAGCGAAAAAGACTTGGTCCCCCGCCGAATTCAAAACAATCACAAAAAACCCACAGCTTTGAGTTTGTTCTTTCTAGGTTGGTAGTGATCAGAGTTCTTCAAGACGATAAAGACAGGGAAGTTAGAGATGTTGGTGCTACCTACAGGTTCAGGCTGCTTCAAAATCCCAGTTGCTCTCCGAACTGGGTTTACGTCCCTTTCTTATTTTGACCCCGCTTCTGAGTTTCTCGGGGACGCACTACCCAGACCTTTGTTGCTCGACACCAACGAAACAGTATCCCATCATTTCGACCCTCCAAGGAAGCATTTTGGGATTATCAAGGATCACACCACCGAAAACACGAGCGTCAAATGCACGAGTTGAAAATTTCTGGTTTAGTCTTTAACGACACTTTATCCGACACTTATGCGGCGGCTAAAAAAGGGTTTTTTTTTTTGTACTTCAAAAGGCAGCAAGACATGCTTAAGTAATGGAAAAGAAGCCATGGGAAGTAGAGAGTGGAAAAATCGACAGTGAGACGAAGTCAAAGGTTGGGGATCATTTGGAGCCGAAGGTTGAACACGCGGTGTTAGTAGTACCCAGCTAAGATTCATTTTTTAAGAGCGTATGATGTGGCGCACTGTGCATTTTTGGATCATTTGGATGGACAGAATTTTAGGATACTGAGAAATGCTGAGAAAAAAGATAGAGAATCTGGTTCCCTTTCCTAGAGTATAAAAACTCAGCACCAAAAGATTATATCCAATTATAACAATAATAGCATCTGAAAATTTTATATAATCGTCCTTCCTTCGTATAATGTTTAACTCTATTTGGTAAAAAATGCTAACTTTAACAAGAATAATTAATACTAATACACATAAATATACCCCTCCGGTACTAAATCTATAGAAGCAAATTTAGGTCAATGGTGGGTGGCCGGAATCTATAGTCCCCGCCACGCAACAAAGTCAGCACCAAACTCAACCTAATTGTTCTTTTGCCTTTAGCCCATATTACCTCGACCATGACTTTTGAGTCATCTCAATCATTGCGGTGCACTACCAGTCCACAAGACATTTTTAATTTATATTTCCCAGTAATTTTGACAATTTTTTATGTAAACAATGGAATAGTCTTTTAACGATCAAGTGTGTGTTTGATTTCTTCCTACATTTAGCTTTTAAATATAGGTTTATGTAAAATTTAGATTTATTTATTTTTTAAAATAAATAGTTATATTTATTCAAAAAAAGTTTTTAGAACAAACCATAGTTTAAAATTAAAATTTTAAATAAACTAGTTAGAGTAACTTATGGAATAGTAAAAAATCTTATAGATTAACTAATTACTATATTACCTCTATTTTTTCTTATACTCTCTCTCTTCTCTTTTCTACACCATCTCTCATCTTTTTTTTTTCTTTTTTACACCCTTTCCCTTCTCTCATTTCTTTTCTATAATATCTCTTAGGGATGTGTAAGAAGCCCAGAGCCCACAGAGCCTGCCATAGCCCGCACAAAAAATACCTTGTCCAGCCTGATAAAAAATGACACAATGTAAAATGGACAATTTCGGGAAGGGCCGAACATCGCCCTGCCCAATTGATTATCTTTTTATATATCAAAATTTATAAATTATAATATTTTACATAGAATAAATATGATCAATACTGGTGATTAAAAGGTAATTTTACAAATATGAGCAGTCAAATAGATAATTGCATCATTTAAAATTTATAACTAAATTAATTTATTTCTTTATTTTTTATAAACTGTGGTAACTGTTATATATATTTTTCCAAATGATTTATCTTTGTCAATTTTAGAAAAATTGATGCAAAGTTATAATTGCAAAACTACTTAAACTTCAATACTTTTTTTATATGCCATGGATTTTAAAACTTTAATTACTATTTTTTTGTTACCTTATTCTTAGTAAATTATGTATATTATTTAATTCTTGAAGACATATGAATATAGTATTATTTTATAAATTTATAATTGTAAATTTTTTTCACAATATGAGTAAGGCATCATGATTTGGGTATGCTTAACCTGCCCATGCCCAGCTCGAAATAGTTATGGCTTTTACTGGGTAAAGCCAGGTATCAGGCTATAAAATGTAACCTATGTATTTTTTGGTAGGGCATTGGGCAAGGGGGTGCCTTGCCTATGTACACCCCTACTATTTCTTATCTCTCTTCTACATTCTCTCTCCTCTCTCATCTCTCATATATTTAATAATCATACAATTTTTCATAATTTATTAATAATAAAAATATTTTTAAAAATAATTATCCAGACACTCATTTATCTAAAACTATTTTTTCTTTTTTCTCATAAATTCTTTTTTAAAAACTCTTTTCTAAAAACTATATAATTTTTTTTTCATAAGTCATTTTTTATTATTATTTAAGTGGGCTGAAGAGTATTCTAATACTACAATATCGTATATAGGGCAACATGGATGGATAGACATGTCTCTATAATACAATATCATATAATCACATACATAGAAATACGGCTTGTCACATCAAGTACCATAATTCGTGGCACTTGCTAATATCAACATCATAATCCCTTGATTTTTGGATCCACAATCTAAGCAACCATGGTAATGTCACAACTCATAACCCAATACCACCCGTCCCATGGTTCCTTGGCGGCAGGAAGCAACCTTTGGCATTATATTTAACGGCTCCCTAACCCCATTTTCCTCCTACTAATTAAAGAGCCTTCGAATTGATCTTTCGCATTCTTATGTTTCTTGGCATTGCTTATATGATCGATAGAAAGTAACATAACATTCCATAATCTAGAATTTTAAAACATGAATATGACTATACAGAGAGAGAGAGAAGCACTCAAGAAAGGCTATAAGTATGAACAAGATATTCTCCACATATTCTTTTCTTAAAAGAAAATATATCATTACTTCAAATTGGTAGGCATCAATGAAAGAAAGAATCGAACGATGTAGTTGTCTACATCGCTCATGCTCAAGGCAGATGCCAACCAACTACCCCTGATTTGATGGAGTTGGCGTCGTCTTAACCAGAAAAGGACAGCAAACCACTCCATTATCTAAGCATCATCATCAAGTTACCACACAAGGGCAATTTCATAACTTCAGGTTGTTTCCTTTTTGAGTCCTCTCATGTTCATTGATCTGGAGCACATTCATCCAATTCACCTACATGTCCATCAACAAAACCATACTGCTTGCCCCACTTACCTTCAACCATCAAGGTACTTAAAGCTAAGGGTATTTCAAACCAACCTAACATGAACCAGCCAGAGCTGAACTCAAATCAAATCTGCTTCTGCTTTATAGGTTTGGTTTAAGATAGGCTCGGTCTTAGCCGCTTGAAACCTGGCTTGGACCTGAACCAAGCATGTTACCGTTTTTATGCATTTTTTAAGCCCTCAAGCCATTACCCCACGTCTGACAGACCCGATTCCCCTCTTTGATCCAATTCATACAAACTTCTTTAAGCTGCAATGGTTGAATACTTGTGCATATAATCATGATTTTTTTAGGTTTTCTTTAATATTTTAGCCTATAATGAATTCCCCTGCATTACCTTTTAGTATAAGAAAAACTTGTACTGCACAATTATGTGTATAATAAAAGTGAAGAAAATAAGAAATGTTTATAATAATGAATACTCGTAACGCATATTAGTAATGCAAAAGATGCCTCAATATTTTTGAATGCTAAATGTGGGACGTTTTCTAATAAAGATTTGAACTTGTACTATGAAAAATTAACCCCTTCGGTTAAACCAAATTTTGAGTGTACAACAATAACTAAACTCACCTCTCCATATACCCGCAGTTCTTCACCATTTACACTCACTTCATGTATCAAAAACAGTTAAGCAACATTTTTGTACCCTGGAAATATCTACAACGTAAAAAAGAAAAAAAACCTCCCACTCAAAACTTCAACCATCTCCAATCATCAAAAAGACCGCCCAAGAACAGTAAAAGGGTGTATTAATTTGGGTCAAGTTCTATTTCCTTTTCCCTTGCTAACTTTCATCTTTCTCAGCAGCAACTTCCTTAGAAAATCAAACGCTCCTTGCTTTTTAGTCTTTACTATTGCCTTGGCACCTTTAGTGGCGTTTCTGTCATGTTGCTCTGAAGTAGGGTCTTGTTTTGGTTCACCAACCATGGCATTATTAAGAGCTTTCAGAAAACTATTGTTACCTGAGTGATCAAACATAGGTGACTTCTCAACATCTTTACTTGTTTTATTTTCTTCTCTCTGAGGGGCCATGAAGATCCCTGCTTTAGTTTCATCCTCGGCTTGCATTTGACTGCGTAAAGATGATCGCCCGATCAAGTTCTTCTTTTGGGTTGGATTAATAGCCATAATTCTTTCAAACAGTGCAGCTTTACTGGATGAGGTCAGTGCCTTAAGTTGTTTTCCAAGGTTTAAAATGGTTCCTTGACACTCTGCCAGCTTTGATGATACCGTTGTTATCTCCCATCCCTGAAATATTATTCCAAATTGAATTTTGAATTTGTCAAGCACCAACAGTTCTTACCTCATTTTCAAAAAGCAAGAGTGAAAATTTCCAAGAAAGCGAGCTACTTACGATTTGATATATCTTTCCCATTTCATCTCTGCCAGCTGTTGGAGATTCCTTCTTTACAATGCTGTTGTTGCATTTGAATGTTTACAAAGTCAGAATTATTATTTTGCAGAGGAAAAAGGAAGTTAGACAAGAGGATGAAGATCCTTACCTTTCTAGTTGTAGTTGAAGCTCAAGACATGTTGCCTCCAATTCTTCACATGAGATCTTCTTATCTTCCAATTCAACTTCGAAGGATGAGAACTTCTGAAAGATGTCATTTAACTTGGTATGGGCTATTGTAAGCTGTGTATCAAGATCTTCATTTATCAACTTTTGTTTTTCAACCCGATCTTCAGTAATTCCCTTGGACTCTTTCATTGCTTCCAGTTCCGATTGCAAAACTTCGATGCTACTTTTCGCCTCCTGAAGTTGTTGATTCAAATCCCCATTTTCCTTAGAGACTGACAGCAACTTCGCTTCCAAGTTTTTCTTTACAGATTCTTTAGTCATCCCATAATTTAATTTTTGGTTTTCTTCTATGTGATCAGACTGATTGTTCTCCATATTTTCTCTTGCTAATGAAGCCTATGTAGGAGTGCCGCAATTTTTTATGCTCCAATACAAAGCAAATGCTACCTCTTCAGCAAATTTTTCAAAATCAGCTCTTCCAACTAATAAATCTTTACAGGTGTGAACAAATCGATGAAGAAGAGGATTCAAGTCCATAATCCTCCATTTAAAAACATGAACAAAGTATTCTTTTAATGGTAGCGATTGAGAAATCACAGAATGTCGGTTCTTCCCCAAGCTATCATGAGGAAACCTGCTGTAGATTAGTGACTTGATCGCAGTTCTTTCAATCAACTTGATAATTCTATGAATTGACTTGCTCAAATTATCATGGAATTGGGGATTGTTTTTCCCTTCTGCAACACCACTTAAATGAGTAACATCAAAAGACTTAGATTTGCAGGTTGTTGGATGACTTATCCTACCCAAAGCAATTTTTATGTCCTCAAAGAGTTCACCAAGACTTCGTTTTGATATTCGTTCCTGCTCCAAGATCGCATTCAGAACAATCTGAATCCATTCAAAAGATTTTTCAAACGTGGCATATTTGAATTGAGTCTCTTGTTTGATATCACTGTAGTGAAGATCTTGTTCAACTTGCACTAGCTCCCTGCCAGTTATTATATCAGAGCATTGTTCTCTTTTAGGTGTATCAACAGAAACTATAGATCGCTTCTCCAACTCAACATAATTGTCTAGCGAATCCGAATCAGGACCTTCAATGTCTTTATTGTCCGTTAGGTCCCTAACATCTTCAGTTCTTAAATGTTCCAGTTCTGAAATAAGAGCATGTGCCCAGGATCCTGAAGAGCTAACACCTGCATCACAAGCAGTGTTGGACTTTGCTAGTGATGAAAGCTCATCTGATGACGTGGGATGACACCTGGCGAGCTCCATGGACTTATGTTCCTCAAAGTGCTTTCTCAGAAGAATCTCAGCCTGTGATAATCTGGAAGCTATCTGATCATACATAAACCTGGAAGAATCTAGTTCAGTGCCTTTCTCAGTTAACATTCTCTTGAGAGCCTTGTTTTCCTCATCCAGATCCTGGAAGTGATTGATCATCGAGCTGATACTCATTTCAGATGCATCAGGATAGTTTTCTATTGCAGGTCTTGGCATCCTTCTTCTTGTATCTGTCCCTTTTCTCAGCAACCTAGAAGTACCAGGTGACTTTTTCTGCAGCAGAAGCCGAAGTCTCTGACACTCGGCTTCTAACTTGGAAGCTTTTTGCTCTCTCTCCAGATATTGTATATGCCATGCATCTGCATACTGACGGCTATACTCCATCTACTCTTTTTTGACCCCCAGTTCCTTCTCAAGCATCTGAAACCATATCTCAGGAAAGCATTCTCCTTCTCCATGGAATCAATTCTAGCCATTATGGTACTGAATTCTCCATCTACCTGATGTTTACTTTTCAGCAGCTCCTCAATAGATCTCTCTCTGTATAACAGGGCACTATTTAGACAAATGTTCTCAGTAGTCAAGTCACCTATCTTTTTACTAGTTTCCCTCAGCTTAACTTCCAGTCCTTCCTGAATATTGTCATGATCTCTTGATATGTTTAGAACAGCACCAGAAGAGACCTGCATTGTTGCATTTGTACGTGTTACCTTTTCATCTGACACTTCTTTACCTAAATCTTCTTCTTCTTCTTCCCTCTCAATGGGCTCCACTTGTTTTTCCTTATCCTCGCCTGGAATTCCCTCCTGGGACTTCTGCGAATGCTTTGTTGAAGGGTTGTCTCCATTATGGCAATCAAGAATAGCTGGAGCCAACTTCTCATTCAGACTCCTTGAGGATTTTTCCAGTCCAGCTTCTTTATGAGTGAGGAGTTTATGTCCCTGGAAAATGAAATTTTGTTGGTAAATAAATGAGATTTTATCTCTCTTCGTGAAGTGCAGTCCATCAATTTTGCTAAAGAACACAACTTAACAGCTATGTTGGTAGCAGAAATTCAGGAAAAACACAGGAAACTAAAAATAGCAGCATGCACACACACACACACACACACACACGTACGTACGTACGGGCAAGTTTAAACTAAAGTACCGCTTCCTTGGTTGTTCTGGAAGGATTAACAGATTTATCCATTCCAAATATTGTCTTCTCTGAGGATCTTTTCCTTCATTGCCAGGGTTTGTAATTCATGTTTCAGGATTCAGGTCCTGTCCAAGAAACAAAAAAGGAGAATATTTCACAAACAGTAGACAGACATGGTGACAGAATACACCAAAATAATATGATTGAGAACAGAAAAGCAGATGCAAGCTATATACTCATATTCAACCTTCAAAATAAACAATTATTGAGTGCCAGAACATGGCCACATGTTTTGAAGCAATACTAGTTCAACTGGCTATGGCTACATATCCTACGGCGTTTTGCAGGTCAAATGAAAATCAAAAGAGGCAACATCAGAAGAACAACATGCGCAAAGCTGAAAACTTCATCCTATAATCAACAACTGTAAGCTGGGAATTTTGCATTGGCAAAAAAAGGAAGAAAACCCACCACGTGAAAAAAAAAAATCATGCGAAGAGAGATCTCGTACCTGGTCGAAAGGTGGGTATGATCGAAGTGTTAAAGAAGAGTTTTAAGGCTGTGCTTTGGTGTCGGAAATGGCAGGCCTGTTACTTTCATAGGATGCCTTTAACCCTCCATCAGACGCACAAAATCATGGTGTGGGTTTGCATTATTATTTTGCTATGAAAAAGTAAAATAATGATAGAGCGCATGGGAAGTAGTTTAGTGCACAAATATCGGAATTGAGTCAAAAGGGACCCAGAGAGAGGAAAACAGAGCCCCACAAACAGTTAACAGAATCTTTAGCTATCAAAATAAATATGCATTGAAATGAGATGACTATTTTCTCCAGGGTGTGGAATCTTTTGATACAAATACTAATTTGTTTTTAGAAACATTTTTAGATAATAATCGTAAAGTTTGATCTGAATAATTAAGATAAAGAGCATTCGTTCTTAACTATATAACTTTCAAAATGTTTGAGAAAGATCACATTCTTAGAATATCTTGTTATATCTACCAAGAAAAAGAATACAACACCTATAACCTCGGCAGGACAAAGTTTCCTCTACATTAATATGTTATCAAAATGGGTGTATATGTAAAAACCAAAAGTTGATGTGGACTATTTAACGTTTGTTTAGCAATATGATTAATGAAATTAATAATAGAGTTACTGCGACAAATATGACCCAACATCAGCTTGATATATATAAATCATCTTTATGAAAGTGGAACCCATAACATAATTCATTCTTTTGACTTTTGTTTTTCAACCAACATTCTTTCGGCTTTGAAATCAATTGACGAATAGTAGATTGATTATATACGACCAGAAGCTTTACTGGCCATCGAGATGTCTTTAGACACACATTTCCAGAAGCTAACACCTGAAAGAAAAATCCTCCAAACAAGTTAAAAACCATATCAAAGTAGCTCCCCCCCCCCCCCCCAATGTCCCGTGGAAATTTTTTATTAAACATCGAGAAGGGACAAATGAAACTGCAAGATATAGTATTATATAACTGGTAGTTCCAAAAAGTCATGTTAAATACACAAAAGGCTTGCACGTGTACGAATTTGCACATTGGTTTCACGTCATTTTACTATTATATCCGTGAGATTAATAGCAAATATTTGATTGGATTGATGTAAATGGAAGAGTTTTCAATCGTTCTCTTATTAATGTGACTGCAAGAGGGGAAAATAACTGCTTCAAAAAAGTTCAGATCGTCGATTGTATATCCACAACAAAATAGAAGGCCGTGCAAGTAAGTCCTTAAATTCATCCATATTCAAAGAGTAAATTAATACCCAGAAACGCACAATAAAATTCCCGAAAACTTTGCTTCAGGACTTTAGAAGACACAGCACAGTTTAATTTCTGAGCAAAAAAATTCAAGGAATTGTCAGTATTTGTAACAATACCGTAAACTTGACAGGATAAACAAAAATCAGTGCCACAGTACAACGGCCCCTAGCACAGGGGACATTGGACGATAATCTCTACCTCACGCTTGGGGACCTGTTTTCCATTATTTCGTTACCTACGTAATTTCCGACTGGGCGCAAGATCTAGTTCATAATAACTTGACTCTTATCAATGATCGCATCACAAAATATGCAATAACCCGAACAAAAGAAAAGGGAGAGACAATCAAACGGAATAACAATCCATAATACTGATTCTTGGCACATCAAAAACAGCAGTATCAAACATAAAAGCAACATTCAAATCATCTTTGAACCAATCCTTTAACTTAAAGACACAATCCCCGGCACACCAAAAGCAGAGTACCCACCGAACAAAAAATACTCAACTAGTATTTAGCTGAATCCCAGCCTGCGCCTGCTATAACAATTCAACATCCACAAAGAGTTTGTGGCCAAATATAAATATCTCTCAAGAAACAAGGTTGTCATTAAGCGATAATGAGGCAAGCTGATCGGCAGCACCACCAGCCTGCTGCTGCTGAGCAACATTCCTAAGGACATCCATTGCCTCAGCTACCTTTGCTTTCAGAGCTTCTGGCGACTCGAGCAAGTGCAGAACCTCAGTCTGGTCCATCTCCAGAAGCATGCCAGTTACTTTAGCGGCATTATCCGGTTCCAACTGTTCCACAAGAGGATAGAGATTCTCGCCCAACATCTGCAAAAACATTCAGCCATCAGACAATGCGTCAGAGGCTGGGGTTTCTTAAAACTATCATAAATTTAACTTATGTAGAACAGGATAGAAATAATCATGAGACAAAATAGATACATAATATTGGCAGAGTTGTTACTATTTGTAAATTAGGGATTAAAGATGAGCACAAAAAGAGCTCAATAACCGATGTTAAGGAAGCATTATTAAGTTCTCTTGGCTTGTTAGAATGGAAGAAATACATACCGTCCTTTGCTGTTCAGGAGAGGCATTTGCCAGGGCAGACGCCAAAGCCCCTATGGGAATTTGCTGGGATAGTCCTGACTCACGCGGCGGCATTCCACCCACATCATATGGGACAGAAAACATGCCTCCAGCAACCCCAGGCATGGGAACATCAGGCAGGCCCCTACCAGGAGGATAACGGTAGACACGTCCCCTTGGAAGCATCTGTCAATCCCAAAAATAACAGATGAGATTTATGAATGGCATGGATGGTCTGCAAGAATAGGGATGAAAAATGAAATTTTATGAACCTGCTGCTGCATTAGAGGAACAGGCTGCTGGGTCTGCTGCACTGCCCCTGCACGTCTTCCACCAGGACGCTGACCCTGTTGTCCCTGTTGAACCATTGGCACAAAGAAATTTGGCATAGGAGCCCCACCAGGCCGCATACCAGGCACCAACTGTTGTTGATACCCAAATCCAGGCTGACCAAAAAATGAAAAAGATTCAAGTTAGATGGACAATTCAAAATGATGTATTATGGATATGTAAAAACTATGAAATGTAGAACACTAGTATGAAGGGCAGTCAGCATCAAATAAGGGTATACTGACAAATATAGCGTTACTATGAACACCAAGTTACCTGGGAAGGAATTATAGCAGGAGGACCTTGACCATAAAATATTTGTTGTCCCATACTCGGACCACCAGGAGGGTACATTGGCATACGGGGAGCAACAGAAGGTGCCATCGGAACAGGCCGCATTTGAGCAAACTGAGCCTGTATAAACAGTTAGAGTCCAGCGCATGGACACCTTAACAGTCACTTGAGATTCTAACCAAATAAAATAAACCTCAAACAACTGCAATGATGATGAAACTATGGATAAGACCCCACAACAAAATATGTTCAAGAAACATGTTCAATGCAGGCTAATAGGCCTGCATGCCAACCTATCTTTTCTTTTAATCCATATACAGATCCTATAACAGTCAACACTTATTCAGACAACAGAGAGTAAAATGGTGCTCGTGCGCCCAAGTGTGTATTTCTCTGTGTTTGAAAGAGAGAAGACTACAAAGATTTATTTGTAAATCTTGACATTAAGCCTATAGTAGGATGAAGTAAGAAAAACGCTTACCTGCAATCTAGCTCTTCTATCCTCTTTTCGTTGGGCCAGAGCAACATACAGAGGTTTGCTTGCCACCATTTTGCCATTCATCTCCAACAGCTACCAAATTATTAAAAATAGAAAATTATAGCACTACTTCCAGACAATCAAGAACATCACATGATATATTCAACCAAAGAATGGCATCATGACTTACTGCTCGGGATGCCTCCTCAGCAGTTGAGAATGCAACAAACCCTGATCCTCGACTTATTCCATTGGGATCTCTCATGACCTTCCCAGTCAAAAGGAATAATTTAATGAACAAAGATAAACAAAAGACATAGTATAAAGAAAAAAGAAATTATGTACCTTGCATGAGGTAATGGTTCCAAATGGATCGAACAGCTCCTTAAGTTTATCATCACTAATGCTGTCATCTAAATTTTTAACATATAAATTAGCCCCTTGATATTTATCAGCTGCTTCTTTCATGCTCTGTTCAAATCGAAGTTTCAGTTCAAGTTCCCTTTCAGATTTCTTTTGAGCTTTTCCAACATACCATTCCTTTTCATCAACTTTTTTCCCATTAAGGGCATCGACAGCCCTAGCAGCATCATCAGCATTCTCAAAATTCACAAATCCAAAGCACTTTGACTTACCATCCCCATCCCTCATCACCACAGCACTAGTAATTGTTCCAAATTCACCAAAAATCTTCTTCAGATCCTCATCAGAGGTTGATTCTGATAGGTTCTTCACAAAAACATTGTTGAATCTTGTCTTGTCAACCGCACTGTCTCTTTCTTGCTTGCGAAGGAAGGGTCCAACATATACTTGTTTATCATTTAATAACATACCATTAAGCTTCTCTATGGCCTTCTGAGCAGATTCCTCATTATCAAATTGTATAAAGCCATAGCCTTTTGATTGGCCAGATGAGTCTGTGGCTACCTTGCAAGAGAGGATATTCCCAAATGCAGAAAAGGTATCATGTAATGCCTTGTGGTCAATTGCCTTGTCCAAATTCTGCAATGTCAAGTAAGAAATGTAAGGGGGAAATGGCAAAATCAGGACAAACAAAGGCATACAAGATACAAGGTGTATTGCCAGAAAACATGAAAAACCCAAGACATACATACCTTAATAAATATATTTCCAGCCCCACTTTTGCGAATACTGGGATCACGGTGTGAATACATGATACGGATGGGCCTGTTATTCAGAGGAGTGAAGTTCAGCATATCCAGTGCTCTGGCAGCTGTGAATCAGTAGGAAACATGTTATAGAAAGGGGAAACCGTTGAATTTTAAACACAATAAAACAAGTAGAAATAATACATGATTATCAAAACACATAATAAAAAGCATTACCGATCTGAAGAAAGTTATAAAGACCAGCTAGAATGATGATCAAGTCAATGGGTAACAAAGTAGATAAACAAATCACTATAACTCAGAGGCAATCCAAATAACTTTTTTAACCAAAATGCTAATAACTAGTGAATTCATTCACTAGTTGAGCCTGGAGTTGGCCAATACAAATAACACAAGAATCACTGAAACAGCATCATAATTTTCTTGGTCTCAGCCACTGTTATAATAAATATATAGTTACTATTACTATTAGTTAGTTACTACTGTTAGGATATTATTGTTAGGATAATTCAAGGAGTAGCAGGGCCTATAAATAAAAGTAGTTAGCACAGTTAAAAAATATGGAATAAGATTGAATAAACTTGCAGTGACTATCTTCTTACTTCTCCGAAACCTTTCACTTCCTTCTCTTTTCCCTTCCCGACTTCACTCTACTTCTTTTCTTCCTGTCATATTTTCCCATTCTTTCCTATTCTTTCCCATTCTTTTCTACTCTTGATCAATTGGCGTACCAAGTGGTATCAGAACCTTGCCTTCCTCGGACGCTCTGTAGTGTGGTGGATGGTTGAGACAAGACGACAGATGGATGCCCGAATGCACAATGTGGAGCAATGGCTCCTAGCGGTGGATGAACTTCAAGAAACGGTGTTAGGCTTCCGGGTTGAGTTGCAGAATGTGGAGCGAGCCTTTCGTCAGGAATTACAGCACATTGCGTAAGAGGTACACAATTCTAGTCATGACACAAGTAATAGAAATGGAAACCAGCGCAACCATGACAATTCCGATGGCCATAGACAACCTCGCCTGCCAAGGATAGACTTCCCCAGATATGATGGCAAGAATATCCATTCTTGGATAGTGAAGTGCGAAAGATACTTCTGGCTTGAAAACTGGCTACGGCATCTGTAAATTTGGACGGCAATTCCTTTGAGTGGCAATTGGCAATGAAGCGTTGGTGGGGGAATAATCGAGCGATGTGGGACAAGTACGCAGAACTCCTAAAATAGCCTTTCGGGCCGCCATATGAGAAGCCAATGTCGGAGTTAACCTATCTGCAACAAACTGGAACGTTGGCAGAATTCAACGTTAAGTTCAATACGATAGCAGCACGGTTGGACTTGTCGGAAGTTTACCTAGTCAATGTGTATGCCGCAGCTCTAAAGGAAGAGATTGCTGATTCTGTATTGATGTTTGACCCCCAGATATTGGTAGAGGCGCGGCGGTTGGCACGGGTTCAAGAAATTGCAATGAGCCATCGCGCGAGCAAGGGTAGCGGAGATCGAGTGGAGAAGGCATCGACGTCAGGGAGTTCTTGCAAGAACGCCCTCCTGAACAATAAAGCCAATCAGCGTGGCAACCCGACGCCGATGGTGGCCAAGGACTCGGTGCCGGTAACCCAGAACACGGCAAGGTATGTGTGGCCTCTTAAAATGTTGATAGCGGAAGAGGAGGTCGAGCATCGTGTGAAGAATCTTTGCTTCTATTGTCATGAGCCTTTTTCGCGTGATCATTGGTGTCCTCAGAGGCAAAGGATGCAGTTGCACTTTATGACCATTGATGAAGGCAGTACTGACGATGGCAATGCGAGGCTTGACTGTGAAGATGATGGAGAATCAACTCCGTTGATCTCTCTGCATGCTATTCAGGGTGGAAAGTCCCCTGAGATCATGAAGGTAGCTGGGAATGTGGGGAAGCAAAGCATCTATGTTTTAATAGATACGGGGAGTACGCATAATTTTCTCAACCTCAATTTAACAAGAAGGTTGGGCGGGCAAGAGCAGAGGACAGAGTGCTAATCAGTACAGATCGCTGGGGGGTGCTGTTTGCAGGTTCATGGTATTTGGGAGAACTTCAGATGGTGAATGCAAGGGTTGGAATTTGAATATGCATTTAGATCATTGATTTACATACATATGACATGGTTTTGGGATTTGAATGGTTGAAGTCCCTTAAAAATGTTTACTGGGAGTATAACAAGATGACTATGCATTTCTAGTACAGAGGGGGTTTGTGTAAATTGCAAGCAGTAGGGCCTACTACAAGGGAGGCAGTGCCTATTTCTAGATTAAGTCTTCATGATGGTAAGGATCAACAAAGGTTCTTGGTACAACTCCTTCAACCCTAGGAGGGCATTGAAGCCAGTGCCTTACAATTCAATTTGAAATAGAGGCTATTCCAAAAGAGGTATAAGGGGTTTTGACTGAGTTTAGGGATATATTTGAGGAGCCCCAATGTTTGCCAACGTTGAGGCTTGGTCACAACCATCCTATTGTTCTCCAAGAAGGAACAAATCCCATAAATCTTAAGCCCTATCGCTATCCTACTATGCAAAAGGATGTTATTGAGTAGCAGATTAAGGATCTTTTACAGAATGGGTTACTTCAGCAAAGTTCCTCCCCTTTCTCTGCTCCCATTGTTCTGGTAAAGAAGAAAGATGGATCTTGGAGAATGTTTATTGATTATTGAGAATTGAACAAGCATACAGTCAAGAATCAGTACCCAATTCCTTTGGTTAAGGATTTGCTAGATGAATTACAGTCAGCCAGGTGGTTCACTAAGCTGGACTTGAGGGCTGGCTATCATCAAATCAGAATAATCCCTGCATATTGTCACGAGACTCATTCAGGTCATTATGAATGGTTGGTCATGCTTTTGGCCTGACAAATGCTCCAACTACAATTCACGGAGCTATGAATGACATCTTCAGACCCTTCCTTTGTCAATTTGTACTGGTTTTTTTATGATATTCTCGTATATAGCTCTTTGATGATAGAGCATGTGACTCACTTAGAGGCTATGTTAAGAATTCTACATGATCATCATTACTTTGTCAAAAGGAGTAATTGTACATTTGCTACTCAGAATGTCGAGTATTTGGGCCATATCATATCAGCAGGGAAGGTGTACACAGATCCCAAGAAAATCCAAGCTGTCTTAGAATGGGCAGAGCCAACCAATGTGAAGCAATTGAGGGGATTTTTAGGGTTGGCAGGTTACTATAGAAGGTTGATCAAGGGATTTGGTGAGATTGCTAGGCCATTGACCCTGCTCACACGTAAAAACAACTTCATTTGGTTTGATCAAGCTAGTGAAGCTTTTTAAAGATTGAAGGACACACTGGTTTCATCTCCAGTCTTAGCCTTACCAGATTTTTCTAAGGTGTTTGTGATTGAGGCTGACGCTTGTGGAGCAGGGGTGGGGGCTGTCCTTATGCAGAATGGGCAGCCACTTGTTTTTTTCAACAAAGCATTAGCTCCACAACACATTAAACTCTCAATATATGAGAAGGAATTGTTAGCAGTAGTGTTGGCAGTGGAGAATTGGCATCAATATTTGGAAAGAGCACATTTTGTTATAAGGACAGATCAGCAAAGCCTCAAGTTCCTGTTAGAACAGAAGCTTAAAACGCCATTTTAGATGTATTGGATAGCTAAGCTCATGGGGGTATGATTATGAAATTCAATATAAGAAAGGCAGTGATAATTCTGCAGCTGATGCTCTTTTCAGATTGCATGGACCTCAGATTTTATAGATGGCTCTTGACACAGCTTCCCCGGAACTGTTGGGTTTAATAAAAGAATCTTGGGAGGCTGATCCTGCAGTAGTAGTGGTTCTATCAGATATTCAGCAGCAAGTGGGCGGTCTCCTAGGAAGATTTTCATGGGACGGGACTGTTTTGCGATGAGATAACAAGATAGTAGTGGGGGATGATGCTGGAACTAGGCAGAAAATTCTTGAATGGCTTCATTCTAGTGCTCAAGGAGGTCACTTAGGAATAAGTGCTACTTATCAAAAGGTTTGCAGCTTGTTTTGGTGAAGAAATCTTCATAAGGAAGTGGAAGAATATGTAAAAGGCCGTGATACTTGTGCTAGGTATAAATATAAAACAGTAGCTTCTCCAGATTTATTACAACCATTGCCAATTCTAAGCAAGGTTTGGTAGAGCATATCAATAGATTTTATAGAAGGGCTTCCTAGGTCTAATGGGAAGGAGGTAATTTAGGTTATAGTTGATCGAATGAGTAAATATGGACATTTTATCAGCTTATCCCATCCCTTTACGGCTTCTTATCTTGCTCAATTTTTTGTTGACCAAGTGTATAAGCTTCATGGAGTACCAGTGGATATTATCAATGATCGAGATCCTATCTTCATCAGCAACTTTTGGAAGGAGTTCCTCAGGGTTATAAAGGTTGAGCAAAAATTGTTTTCAGCTTATCATCCTCAAAGTGATGGACAAACTAAAGTTTTGAACAGTTGTTTAGAGTCCTACCTAAGGTGTATGTGTTGGGAGAATCCTAAGGAATGGAATCAGTGGGTGCCTTTAGCTGAATGGTGGTATAATACTACTTTTCACACTTCTACTAAGGCAACCCCATATGAGCTATTGCATGGCAAAAAAGCCCCAGTTTATTCTCCCTATATTCCTAGAACTGCTGTCATTGAAGCTATAGACAGAAGTTTTATCGCAAGGGAAAGAATGCTAACTGTATTAAAGCACCATTTGCATAAAGATGTCAATGCAATGAAGCAGAGGGTAGATCCTAGAAGGCCTGACCGTGAATTTCAGGAAGGACAGTGGGTTTTTCTTAAGCTCCAACCCTATCGACAAGTTTCTGCAGCAACTAGGAGTACTCAAAAGCTGGCTCCTCAATTCTATGGTCCTTACAAAGTAATAGAGAAGATTGGACCAGTAGCTTACAAGTTAGAGTTGCCACCTGAGTCTAGGATACACCCTACCTTTCATGTGTCTTTGTTGAAGTTATGTCCAGATCCCTATGTTAAACAAAGACACCCCCTATTGATTACCCTGTTGTTCCTAGTTCTCAATACGCTGAAAAGGTACTGGCTAATAGGGTTGGGAGGAGGAAAAAGCGAATTATTACTGAAGTACTGGTGCAATGGAAAGGATATTCTGAAGAGGAAGCTTCTTAGATTTCTCTCTACAAGCTACAACAGCAGTTCCTTGAATTTCAGACTTCTAACCCTTGAAGACAAGGGTTGTTTGGAAGGGGCATTGTTATAATAAATATATAGTTATTGTTACTGTTAGTTAGTTACTTCTATTAGGATATTATTGTTAGGATAATTCGAGTAGCAGGGCCTATAGAAGTAGTTAGCACAGTTAAAAAATATGGAATAAGATTGAATAAACTTGCAGTGACTATCTTCTTACTTCTCCGAAACCTCTCACTTCCTTCTCTTTTCCCTTCCCGACTTCACTCTACTTCTTTTCTTCCTGTCCTGTTTTCCCATTATTTTCTATTCTTTCCCATTCTTTTCTACTCTTGATCAATTGGCATACCAGCCACTCAGACTTGAAACCAGAGAATGTCTGTCACACAGAATTGCTATGCAAGAAAAAAATACAGCATGCAAATAATACAAACCACATTCTGGTCAAAATACTAATTGCCCATGACATGGTAAGGGGATATGGTATCTACTGAGCATATTACCTAAATCAAACTAGTTTTGCACTCTAGTCAAGAAAGGAGCTCTCTTCCTCTCCTTACGTCTGTCCCTCTTCCCCCACCCTCTCTATTTCTATCTCTCTCCCATATCCCTCTGTTCTCAACTATGACAAAGCGTGTGTGCGGTTTTGCATAAAAAATGCTAAGGAAAGTAAAACTTAACTAGGTGTTACCCAGTAAGTTACTTCTCTAGTTGCGAGGGAAGTGTGAGATTTAACTTCTCAGGAAGTAAGAACTTTAGTAAACTCCGCGCCTTACTTCACATGAAATTTAACTTCCCCCCCCCCCCGGCCCAAAAAAAAAAGAAAAAAAAATTTACCACAACCAAGCAACCCCTTCATATTAGATAGATTCAGGAATCCGTGTATAGTATATAGCAGAAAACCAGAGTACCCAACTTGCCATTTGCCACGTCAACTTTATAATAAAGATCATAATAATTTTGAGATTGGAGTCATTGATTTAACAAATCAACAGTAACAAGCATTATTAGGAACGGACAATCATGAGAAAACTTGACTCGTGTGACAAGTCATTTCTTATCTTACCCAGTCAAACAACTTGATTTTGACCATTTGCCTTTTTGTCATACCAAGATCGTATAAAAAAATTGACATGTTCATGGGATATCAACACGTGTATGTTGTTAGCACTCAATATACTTGAACTATTTTCTGCTAGGATATATGTAAATTACATGCGGACGGTTTTTTTTTAAAGGCATTTACAATTGCAGCCATATTGACCAAGCAAATGTAACCAACACATCTTCATATATTACATAGACCAAGCATTTCTGTTTCTTCTCTTTCATGGTCTGTTTTCTCTTTCTCATGTGGAAGTCAACTAAGCATCAAAGGAATTGTTACCAGCTAGAATAAAGTTCTCAATTTAATTAGGTTATTAGACACAATCTAGGCTAAAATTTGGAGTGCTAAATGCGGACTAGTGAGGCACTGATAGCAATATCAGAGCCAGATGAATGAACAACTTCATCCAGGGATGAGATTAACCTTCCTTCAAACGATCAGTGCCTTTCCTTAACATAAAACTCTCCAAAACATGCATTGAATTGTAAAGCAAACCAATTATTCATCAATGAGGCAGAAGAAAACTTCACCATTCCCAAAGTAGAAGCCCCACACATTAAAGCACAAGATGACCCAGTGCAATCTAAACATTGAAAACTGCAGATATCAAAGGAAAATTACGAAAGACAGAGGAGAAGAGACTAACCATCTTGCGCGTTGCCGAAATTGACATAACCATATCCAAGTGATCTCCGGCTAGTCAAATCCCTACAAACCCTAACAGACACGACCTGACCAACCTGATTAAACAGATCATATAGCTGGGAATCCGTGACATTCAGGTCAAGATCTCCGACATAAAGCGACGAAGCCCCAAACTGGCCGCTCCCGCCAGCCGCAGCAGCACCGTTAGTCCCCGGAATTGCATTCTGAGGCTGAACCTGAACCTGAGCCATCTCAACCCACAACTACGACACTGTACTAAATTCTTTTGATATGATTTTTTATAAAAAAAATCTTTTTTTTCTTTTTTCCTATTTATCTTCCCTCTCCTCTTGTTATTCGGATCAATACACCCAAGGAAGAACAGAAACCTCGACTCAGCGAGCAACCGAGAGGAAAAAAGATACAAATTAGATAAATCGGGTTTAGGGCTTTTTAAAAAAAAAAATTGAGTACTTTTGTGAATTTCTGGGAAGAAACGGAAAAAAGAGGAGAGGGAAGGATAATGGAGGATAGATTTGGGCGGATGTCCGACTAGAGATAACAAGAGCCGCCGGAGGAGGCGGCGGCGCGTGAACAATAAAGAGGGACAGCACAGGAACTGTACTGAGGGAAAGAGGGTGTGCGTAAGCAGTGAAATGTATATAGGTAGGTGGTGACTGGTGACGGTGGGTTTGGGTAAGCCCTAACACAATCTGACGAAGAGATTGCAACCGTCCGATGTGAGATGGTGTGGGCCCAGATGATGAGGTAGGGAGGTTGAAGGGACACGGAGGGAGGATGGATAACTGGTAACGGCAGGTTTCCAGACGGCTTCAATTCGAGGATTCTGATTAACCTGCCTTCCCGGTCAAACAGCTTATTTGCCCATTCATCTCTGTTCCCAGTAAAACTGGATACATATTTTCAGTTTTTTTATTATTATCCTAAATTGTTATATGATGCTTATTATAATGATATACAATTTAACGTATTTTGGTTATATAGTCTCATTTTATTTTATGACTAAAATACCTAAGGTTTATTTAAAATTATATTTACTTTTTAAAAATATTATGTATTATTTTTGGTCGGCATAAATTTTGTATAACTTTTGTTTTGCCCTATAAATTTTGCATAACTAGACTTTATAAAAAGCCAGGACGATGATAGATGATGTTACTCTTATGTTTTGGATAAAATCTCATGTCAATTATCACCCAGAAACATCTCAAATTTGTTTCGGAACGAGAGTCATGAGCTTATGTCATATCGTTTTTGGGTGTCATGGGCTAATGAGACCCATTTAGTCCCCAAGTAGCTTAATTGGCACAATCCCAACTAAATAAAACAGTCTATAACATATATAATAATGAGTTTAAAACTCAATATCGATATAAAGACTTAACAGGTGACTTAAGCTGACCCAGCTTATCAAAATTAAATTGTACAAGAAAGAGAAAGAATACCAATCAGTATGGTTTGTCCTTTATTTTATTTTCAAATTGACCCTAATCGTCTCCCTCAACATGTCGTCCTCATCTTGGCTTCTTGCTCCCGTGACCACAGCTTTGAGCTTTGACTGAAAATGCAATCCAAATCCGGTCCCCCTGTGTCCTTCTTTTCCATTTTTTATTCCTATTTTGGAACCAAACCCTCGTCTCCCTCTATCATTTCCCCCTCTTCTTGCTTTAGCTTTGTCACCACATAAGCTTTGCTGCCAGCAAGATGGATAGTAACAGATGCCTTTATCTGCACATATTCTTCTTCCCTTTCCTCGCTCATGGTCACATCCTTGTGTTTCATGGCGCCGGTTTCTTCACCTTGTGTACTGTCCATTGCATGGGCCTCTCCAGGCCTTAGGACGACGTTTCTACGGACTCGGAGGCCTTCGTGATTCCCAGCCTTCCCGGCGAAATCGAGATGACTCGGACTCAGGTGGGACATTATGTGATGAGGAATGAGGAGCCTGAACAGGAACATCTCAACATCTTTGAAGCTTCCGAGGAATCTAACGTTGGGAGCTATGGGGTAGTTGTTAATAGCTTCTATGAACTTGAGCACCATTATGTCGAGTATTGCCGGTACGTGTGTAAGTTCATGAAAAGCCCTCTTTCAAAGCACTGATCGTAAGAGTGTGGAATTAATGCTTTTGACATGAACCACACAATAGCTTCATCTAGTAACCTACATATATAGTTTTTTCTTAGATTTTTCATCATTCATCACCATGCATATATAATTTGCTTTGGCTTTGCTTCACGTACAGGAAGGTTCTGGGAAAGAAGGCATGGCACGTAGGCCCTGTTTCTCTCCGTAACATGAACGTTAACGATAGGAGAGAGAGAGAGAAAAAAGGAAGGATCTAGTGCGAAACACTAGTGCTTGAAGTTGCTGGACATAAAGAAACCCAACTCAGGGGTTTACGTCTGATTCGGGAGCTTAACAAGCTTCCCAGAATCTCAGATGAGAGAGATCGCCAATCTTCGGGCCAACAATTCGTGTGGGTGGTGAGAAGTAAAAGTGATAAAGACAAAGAAGAAGAATGGCTACCGGAAGGATACGAGAAAATAATGGAAGGTAAGGGGTTGATCATAAGAGGATGGGCCCCACAAGTGAAGATTTTAGAGCACGAAGCAGTGGGAGCATTTGTGACACACTGTGGACGGAACTCAATGTTGGATCAGTGAGTGCAGGAGTGCCGATGATGACTTGGCCTAATTACGCAGATCAGTTCTACAATGAGAAGCTGGTGACGAGGGTGCTGAAGATAGGGGTAGGTGTAGGAGCTATGAAGTGGTCCAGATTGGAGAGAGAGATGATTGAGGGGGATGCGATAGAGAAGGCATTGAAGAAGATAATGGAAGGAGAAGAAGCAGATGAAATGAGAAAGAGGGCAAAGGAACTTGCTCACAAGGCAAGTCAGGCCATGGAAGAAGGTGGATCGTCACTCTCCAGTTTGGATTCTCTCATTCACGACTTGCTTTTGCGTTTCCACCATTGATATTCTATGATCTCCTTCAACCACCAACACTTTAATATAAAAAAATAAGTGCCATGGATGAGGAGTTTGATCATAGGTCGACGTTGATGTGTTCTACTGCTTGCTAAGCTCCATAAACATTTGCACTTATTTGCTGCGTTTCATCCGTTCATTGAAGTAATTAAGAACTTAAAGCTCCATGGTGGGGTATAGGGGTGTGTATGAGTAGGGTTAGGTAGGACAACCTCTTATTTGATGTCCTACCTAAAAAAGTATGGGTTACATTTTGCAACCCGATATCCGGCTCTACTTGATAAAAGCCTTAACAATTTTGGGTTGGGCATGATCGAGTTGAGTATGGGCGAGTTGGGCATGCCCAAGTCGTGATGTCATGCTCATATTATGAAAAAAATAATTAAAATCTTGAGATCCATTGTATATAAAAAATAAACGTTGAAGTCTAAATAGTTTGTAATTGTAACTTTACATCAATCTCCCTAATATTGACAAAGATAAAGTATCTAAAAAATTAAAATAAACAATTATAATTTGTAATGTAATCATATGATAATTAACAAAATTAAAAAAAAGAAAAAATTAGTATAATTATAAATATTAAAATATACAACTTACCTACTTAACTACTGATATTTTTAAGATGATCTTCTAGTCACCAGTAGCTATCATATTCTCCCTTCTAAAATAGAAAAAAAAATAAAAAAAATAAAAGAAAGAGTGCTCATGGGCAGGATAGCCTCCATACCCTGTGCCCAGCCCAAAAAATACATGGGTTGTATTTTGCAGCCCGATGTCCAGCCCTGCTCTATATTTATCAGATTAAACAGGGTATTTTTATTATGGGTTCGAGTGAACATACTAGATTGTGGGCTTTATGCACAGCCCTAGTGAGGGGTCCAACTGCAAATAATTTTCGACAGATGAATATGGAGCTCACCGCTCAACCGCTTCCAGTTAAAAAATTATTATATATATGCTTTATACACCCTCCCAGATAATGCTGTGTGAGTGAGTAAATATATACTAAATCATTATTTCTCAACAACTATAAAAAATATAATCTTTTAAAATGAAATATAAACTTCATTAATCTCCTTTACATTATAAAAAAATTATAATTTTTTTGTGAGTCTAGGCAATATATTCCCACCGATAGTTATAGATTAATTTTTTTAAAATATAAAAATTATCAAAATAAATTTTATCTTTTTTAATAAAGTCTTTTTATATATATATAACCTAATTTAAATGTAAGACGTCTTATTTAAAGTAATCATCTGTCTAACAATGTTTCATGCGGAACCTTTTCCTTAGGGAAGAAGCCGTGCTTATTGGGCCTGGCGTCCAGTTCACCGCCACATTGATAAGAATCGGCCCAAGTTGGCCTTACACCCTCAACTAGACAAAGGCCCTTTCCTTTTCCTAACATGTCTCTTGGAATCTTCAAGAACCAAACTGGACCCAGATCATCTCAATGCAGAAAGCCTTGTTTTGGTCCCGGAATCTGTCACAAGGCGTTTTGCTGATAATACTCGTATACTCAACAAATAATAGATCATGAATATCGCCCCATATGTACTTTTTTGGTAATATAAATATCAGTTATAGCCTTTGCTTATTTTCCAAGTCGTTGCTTGGTAAAAAATCTAGAACGTGAATCGATCCATTACAAGTCAGAAGCTACGAATAAAGTAGTTGCATTGAATTTGTTTTACATATGACCATGTTTTTTTAATTACGGAGCATCATCGAGCCTAATTCTCAAAATAAGAAGAAAGAAATCCAATACTCTTGTATTAAATCAAACCAAAACATCTGTATCAAATTAAAATACTAGGCATGTCACTGAACTCAAAGTTGACAACACAGTACAACAATCTAATCATATATGGTGCCACATGCCCTATGCCATTGTCCAACACTTTCAACATTCTTGTCATGGCTACTTTCTCATGCGTGGTGGCCAAGGCATTCAAATTACGAACACCAAAAGCAAAATCCCACAGAAGTAACATCAAGTCAGAGTACAAAATCGAAAGAAATTTGTTGATCATCTTGTTGAAAATAACAGAAAGTGTAGCCAGAGCCATGAGCTGCTGCCCCTCCACATATCTTTTTTCCTCATGTCTCAGCCATATGATGGCAACTATAAACTTAGCAACACTTGTTACCACCCCTTCCAATTCTCCTCTTTTTTGCCAAATCAGTTCACAAAACCCAAGAACAGGGTCACCGAATCTCACTTCATGCCATCAATTTCCCTTCATCGGAGATTGGATTACCTGAACGATGTTAGACTCTTGATTTTCTTGAGTCCCCTCCATTAAAGGAAAAGATTTCTCAAGGTGGTTCCTCTGTGACAGCAACCTCTGGATGAGTTCCTTCAAAAGCATCGTCCTCATGTTCTTGTGGCTGACACTTTCATTTCATGGGCTAACAACCTTTCTGCTAAACAGGGCATTCCTAGGCTGATGTTTCATGGAACCTGTAATTTCGCTCTATGTGCTTCCCTATGTATCGATTCCTTTAAGCCTCACAAGAATGTCTCATCCGAATCCGAAACTTTCGTCGTACCTAATCTTCCTGGAAATATCGAGTTCTCGAGGAACCAGCTGCCGAGTTTCATGAAGCTAGAAGATGATGGAACAGAGATTGCTAAAGTGTTCAGGGCTTCTGCAGATTCAGGCTCCAAGTGTTATGGGGTTATCGTGAACAGCTTTTACGAGCTTGAGCCAACTTATTCAGACTTCTACAGGAACGTTCTTGGAAGAAAGACTTGGAATATGGACCTAATCTCGCTAAGCAATAACGACTCTGAAGCAAAAGCAAACAGGGGAAATTGAGCTTCAGCTTCAAACATTGACCTTCAATGCCTGAATTGGCTAGACCAGAAGGAACCAAACTCAGTAATATCCATATGTTTTGGAAGCACCGCAACTTTAACGAACGAACAATTAAAGGAGATAGCTTTGGGTCTAGAAGCATGACGGCAAAGGAAAGGAAGAATGGCTACAAGAAGAATTTGAAAGCAGAACGAAAGAGAAGTTGGTGATTCCTAGTCACAAAGCAGGGGGAGCATGTGTGACACTGTGTTATAAAATGATTTCGTCATCAGATAGACAGAAACTTCAGAGAAATTTAAGTATATATTTATTAACTGGCCACCCGCTGTTTCTGCTTCATGCATAGATGAAGGAATGAATGGCTGGGAATTCAAGGATTAATTTGAAGCTAGATCCCATTCCGCTCCATAACTGGTAATAAGACCTCTAAATATCCCATTCAGTTACTCATGAATCCATGTTGTAACATATTAATGTTAGATCTATTGGCAAAAATATTATAGGGAAATTACCCATACGTTCTAGGTAGGAAAATTAAATACAGAAAGATTTCAAAAACCTCACGTTGAATTTCTCATTGCCTCTCTATTTAAATTTCTTACCTATAAAGTCTATAACTCGTGGGTTACTTTTTCAAAAATTATATATTTTTTAATAGATTTAAAAAATTAATTAATTAACAGTAAAGAGTATATAATATAAATTAATTTTAAAAATTTAGATTTGATGATAATTAATTTATATAATTTATTAAATTTATTTTAAAATTTAATTAGATTTTATAACTTAAATAGAAGGTAGTAGGCTCCATTTCCCCTAATCATGATTGATGCCAGAAAGACTTACTGCAAACTGGTGATTAATGAAACCAGTACAATCTCCCATGAACGTCACGCGCTGGTACTACTAAATTTAAATATTTAATGCATTTAAAATATTTTTTGTTTTGGAGGGTTTCCTTTGCCAACAAGAAGTAAATAAACTGTTTAGTCAACCCCACCCACACGAATATGCTAATAAATTGGCAAAAAAATATCTTGGAAAAGCAATTTCGTTAGGTACGTGTGCTTCAGTAGTGGGCAAAATCTTGGGCATTGTCAATTATTGGAGATTGCCAACGGTGTTGATCATCAATATATACTCCTCACCACTTTTTTATAAGTAATATTCTATTTTATAAAAATAATTCTATATATAAATAATAATTTATATTTATTTAAATATATAATTCTAGAGGCGCTTAAGAAAATAAAAAATGGTAAAACTGTTGGACCTGATGGTATTCCTATTAAAGTTTAGAAGTATTTAGGTGAAACGTGGATGGTATGACTTACTAAACTATTTAATGTAATCTTAAATTTTAAGAAAATGCTGGATGAATGGAGGAAAAGTACTTTAGTTCATATTTATAAAAATAAATGGGATATTTAAAATTGTGCAAACTATAAGAGGATAAAGCTTATGAGTCACACTATGAAGTTGTGGAAAAAGGTAATTGAACACAGGTTGAGATTAGAGACTAATATTATTAAGAATCAGTGTGATTTTATGTCAAGTAAGTCTATAATAGAGGCGATTTATTTATTAAAGGGGTTAATGGAAAGGTACCAGACTAAAAGAAGAGACTTGCATATGGTCTTTATTTACTTAGAAAAAGCATATGATCGAGTGCCAAGAGAGGTGCTTTGAAAAGAAGCTTTAGAAAAGAAAGGTATACGCATGACATATATCAAGGCAATAAAAGATATGTATGAGGGGGTAACAACTACTGTAAGAACGTTTGGGGGCGAAACAAACGATTTTCCCTTAAGGATTGGTCTACATCAGGGATCAGCCTTGAGTCTTTATTTATTTAATCTAGTAGTGTATGTTCTAATTAAGCCTATTCAAGAAGAAATTCCTAAGTGTATACTTTTTGCGGACGATATAGTTCTTGTGGCGGAGTCAAGAGAAGAGATTAATTTTAAACTTGAGTTATGGAGAAGTACTTTAGAGTCGAAGGGTTTTCATCTGAGCAGAAGTAAGACTGAATATATGCATTGTAATTTTGATAAAAGGTAAGTTAGAAGTAACTTGGAGGTCAGATTGAGAAATCAAATTATTCCACAAATAGATAAGTTCAAATATTTGGGATCAATGATACAGAATGACGGTGAAATTTTGGAGGATGTTAATCATAGAATTCAGGCTGGGTGGTTTAAATGGAGAAAGGCTACTGGGGTTATATGTGATCGGAAAGTACCAGATAAATTAAAAGGAAAGTTTTATCGCACTTCTATAAGACTAGCAATGCTTTATGGAAGTGAATGCTGGACTTTAAAAGGACAATAAGAGCATAAAGTTGGGGTAACTGAGATGAGGATGTTGAGATGGATGTGTGGGCATACAAGAAAAGATGAGACTCATAATGAATATATATGGGGAAGAGTTGGAGTGGCACATATTAAAGAGAAAATGGTAGAGAATAGTCTTAGGTGGTTTGGACACGTACAAAGAATGCCAAGGGATGCGCTGGTGAAGATGGTGGATCAAATAGTATGGACACCAGTTAAAAGGAGTAGAGGAAGGCCAAAAGGAATGATCAAAAAAGCCATTGAACGAGATCTCCTGGTTAATAACCTATGTAAAGATTTAGTTTTCGATAGAGCACAATGGCATCGTATGATCCATGTAGCTAACCACATTTAATGGGATAAGTCTTATTGTTAATGTTTGTATTTAAATATTTATTTATTTTTTATTTTTACCCTCTATTTAATTATATTTTTCCCTTCTACTCATTCTATTTTATTTTTTTTACACTCATTTATATAAAACAAATAAAGATTACGAAGCTACGCTTTGTAAACACAATTCTTTTTTTAAACAAGCGACTAATTTTTGTGTATATTAGGGGAGAAAATTGTAGTTCCGCACTGGTGCAGGCCCGGGATTGAAGCTAGTTGTGAACAAGATGAAATGTCATTGGGGCTGGTAAAAAAAAAGAAAAGGAAGATGATCGATCAAAGATGAAAATGGTCGTCGGGAGCATCTGAGAAGATGATTTCTTATCAGAGCCAGCGGGGGACCTGTGACTGTATGAAATCACTAAATGAGATGCTTTGAATTGAATAATGACGATAATTTAGGTGGAGGCCGGAAGCATCATGATGAGGCATAGTAGTAGTACAAGAGGATAAGATGGGTAGGTGATCAAGGACAAGTGAGCTTAATCATGAACCGTACACTAAACACTATTTAACTCGAATCATGATATTTAAGAAAACCGTCAATAAAGTAATATAACCAACCGCAATCACAAGGCCCTTGACCAGGCCAAGCAAGATGAGTTGCATCATTTTCTAGAGGGGGGTGAAAATGGGGGGGGGGGGGGGGCTTTGATTACTACGACATGAATTTAAAAAGGACATAGTGCTTGGGGAAAAGATATAGCTTTAGATAACCGAAGAACAAAGGGATCCAATTAACGTGGGATTAATTGAAAAATACGTTGCTTTATGTCAAAGTTGCCTCTTGATAGCGTAGCATATTATGCCAATAGTTAAATCTAACAAACATAAACCCAAGTTAGCTGTAATCAAGGAATTAGGAGCTTGTTCGCCCCTTGAGAAAGATAATGGAATTAGATAATATCGATATTGAAGTAAATATTTATAAGGAAGCCAAATTTATGGAAGGAGATGGCATTGCCACGATGTATATATTAAAGTGAAGGCATTATCACTATCTGCAATTATTCTCTCTATCTTCATGTTCTACACTTGGAACTCTGACTCACTCTTTCAGATTCTTGTTCTCTCTATCTAATGTGGTTCTCCGGATCATTATTTTTATCCCCCATGATTCATCTCATCCATACATGAACCAATCTTTTGTTATTCTTAGCACCAAAACTTGTTATTTTATATGTTGTATTTTCATGAGATGTGGAATAATTATGTTCGGATGGGATCATCGTCAACATCTCAACTTCCCCCCCAACTCCAACCCCCATATGCATCTCATGAATAATTTGCATTGCATTTAATTTCTGTCCTGAGGAATATCAACGTCTCTCTCTCGATCGGTTGCTATTAAAATGCTATAATGAATCCCTAATGCAACAAAACTCTTACCCTTGTGGCAACTGTTAACCCCTTTAACCTATCTCTTCTACGAGGTATTACTTTGCCATTCATTACTCATCTCCCCTGATGACTTTGATCTTAATTTCTTCAAATATATTAAGGAAAGAAAGTTCACAGAGTCCTTCCATTAAAATGCTCTTATACATGGCAATGTAAGCTTCTGCATATCAGACATGCATGAATCTTCAGTCGGTTTAATAATAATATCAAGTTTAGTAGGAAAAGAACAGATGCCCAAAAGTATAAAAAGCTTATGGATTTGTCAATGATTTTATGGTCTAATCAAATGGAAGTCCTATTTATTCACCATTTCTCTTTTCCTGGTTTTTATATATGTGGCTTCTCAAGTTGAAGGTGACGGCTGCATTTATTCATCAACCACTTGGACACTACTCTGTTCCTTTCCCCATCGTCATTCTACCTTAAACATGCAAGGTAGGCTGATCTATCTATCAATCAAGCCTAACTACACATAAAAAAGACAACTCGTATCTTTTTAATTTCATTTTAATCATTAAATAATATATTAAAAACCCAATTAAATATCCATATAGCAGTGGACCAGTGAATGATAATCACAAATATATATTCTATAGAGTACATATATATCAAATAGATTTATTTAAAAACGTCAACAGATTTATAAATTTATTTTTAATTTGCAGTTTTTGTGTCCTTTTCTTTTTGTTTTTCCTTTTCTCTTCCTTACTTAATATTTTGTTAAAAAAATAACTCACATATTGTTTATTACCTGCATCATATAATAAAAAAAAATCTAACATGTCAATAAACAATTATGAAGAGCAGGTCTTTAATTCAAAATAAGAAACTTGCAAAGGCAAGGCAGATCACGTTTTTAATAAAGTAGAGGATAAGAGAAGAGTTGAAACTGATTAGGAATTTTCTCCAGGCTTAATCATCCAAAAAAAAAAAAAACAGAGACCAGCTTCATTTACATTTTACAGCTCCCATAACTTTTGTCTACAGACTCGTAATCTTCTCAATCTCCTCCGCCATTCCTCTGTTCCTTCTTCTCTCTTCCCTAAAGAACGAACCTTCCTTCCACTCTCCATCTTCCTCCATAGCTTCTCCTCATAATTCATAAATCCAATCTCTCTCTCTCTCTCTCTTCTCAGACAAAGCGATGAAGGCCAACACTAACACCAAGCTCATTCTCTTTCATCCTTCTCTTCACAAACAATCTTCACCATTGTTACCCCCTCCACATCGCCTCCGTCTTCTCTTCTTCTTCCCCTTCTTCTCTTTCCTCTTCATTCTCACCCTCCGTACCACCACCTTCACCCTCACCCACTCCTCCGCCTCCGCCTCTTCCTCCGCCCCTTCTCTTCCTCCCTCCGTTGCCAAAGCTCTCCTCCACTACGCTGCCGCCTCCAATGACACTGCCAAATCCATGTCCGCGGCCGAGCTCTCTGCTATCTCCGCCGCTCTGTTTGAAACGCCGGCTCCCAATTTCCTCATCTTCGGCCTCACTCACGAGTCACTCCTCTGGTCCGCCCTCAACCAGCATGGCCGCACCGTGTTCCTTGATGAGAACGAATATGCGATCTCAAGATTCGAGCAGTCCAATCCAGGAATTGAAGCTTATGATGTTCAGTTCACCACCAAGGTAAGCGATTACCCTCAGCTGCTTTCTCTCGCGAAAGCTCAGTCGAAGAGCGACTGCAGACCCGTGCAGAATCTCTTGTTCTCGGAGTGCAAGCTTGGAATCAACGATTTGCCTAACCACATATACCAAATCCCGTGGGACGTGATCTTGGTGGACGGGCCACGGGGGTATTCCGCTGCGTCGCCGGGGAGGATGTCGGCGATTTTCACAGCAGCTGTTCTGGCGAGGGGCAAGAGAGGAATTGTCGGCGGGGAGAGAGCGATAACTCATGTTTTCGTGCACGATTTTTACAGAGAAGTGGAGAAGATTTTCAGCTATGAGTTTCTTTGCCAAGAGAATTTAGTGGGAACGGTGGATGTGTTGGGGCATTTCGCGGTGGAAAGTGGGAGCGAGAATGATAATGATAAGGGATTTTGTAGAAATTCGAGCTCGCCGGCATCTTCATCGTCGTTGCCGTCGGAAGGCGAAAAGGACGATTAACTTGTGTGACTCTGTGAAATGATGTTTTCCGTTTTTTTTTTTTTTGTGTTGGCGTAATTTTATGACAAAGAAGTGTAATATAATTTGGGGTTCTGAAAGTGGTGGTCTCCTCCTTCTTGTTTCCGTTTTACGCCCTCCAAAGCCACAAGGGCACCAAAGAAAAATCAACTTGTGGAATTTCAAAATTCTCTGGTGTAACTTTATTGTGCTGTGTGTTTCTCGCGGGGAAAAAGGAAGAAGGTCGCAGGAAAGAAGTGAGGGGTAAAACTGAAAAATTCAAAATGAAAGCCGCATGTATCCATAGATGTTGGAAACATTTGACTTGGTGTAGGAGGCGGGAGAGGATGGGCGCGTGGGAGAGAATATGGCTCTTCTAAGTTGTAATAATAAATTTGAAGGAGGCAACGACAGATGGATTAATGCTGAATATTCAAATTCGAATTCTTATCACTCTCTCTCTCACACACTTTCGTGGCGCACTGTAAAATTCTGCCAACAGCATTAAATTAACGTATGTAAACCCTGTCAAATAGCGTCGGTTGTGACTTGTGAATGGCAAGAATCCCCGGATTCCTATTCCTTAAGGTAGTTTGGTTATCATGGTAAGGTTTTTTTTTTTTTTTTATTGCTGTGAAAAATCGGGGACTCAATCAGGGGATCATCCCACGTGGCTCAGACAAGACCTGCGTAACTCCAAGTGTCACCACCCTATTGGCCTCTTCAACCCACTTAAATTTGCTCTTCTGTACGCTCACGTGGATCTGTTGGAGAAACTCTACTACTGTGGACACCATTAAAAAAAATATCCATGTAGTGTCGGTGCCACGGCCCTCCTTTTTATTTCAGCCCAGAATAAAATTCCAAAAAAAAAAAAACTCTTGCTTCAGTACTTAAAGCTCAATTTCGCATACTAGCTTCTTCTTTTTTTTTTTTTTTTACTTTTGTACTCAAAGTAAACGAAAATTTTCCGGTTACTCTGAAAAATTTAAAAAGAATAGAAATCCAGTACCAAATAGCCTTGTGTTTTTTTTTGGGGGCGATGTAGATTCCAAAGGTGGACATACCAACAACTTGGGACGAAAGTAATTAAAGAAAGGGCATTTGGTAAGGAACGACTTAAGACCAATTGTTAAATACTAATAAGGTGGTACGACTGGCCTCTATATATGTCGTTTGTTGGTAGTTGTCTTTTTTTTTTTATAAAAAAATTTAAATAAATTTGACATTGATCTCCCAAAAAAATTAGTGCATACATTTAGAGTTTAGAGAATATTTACAGTAAACTTATAATATCGTCTACTAAAAAAATTATTATAACAATAATAATAATCGAACTTATATTTTTATAAAATATGAGTCAATTCCTTATTATATATGTTAACTCTCATTTAAGTTTGTTGTTAGTTTGTTTTTTTTTATTACAAAATTTTTAAAAAGAATTAGGTTCATGACAATCTAAGAGTAAAATAAAATCTTACGATATTAATATTAGATAAAATAAACTGTCAATTATCTTTAAATATAAATTTAAATACTTAAAATTTAGGATATCTCCAATGCACCTAATTGTTAATCTTGCGGTCACCCCTCACGTCCTTATGGGCGGCCTAATTGAAGTATCATTTTCAACTTTAATTAAAAAGCATGTGTTGTTCAGGCATTGCTTTATTTCTCTGACTATTAAAACACGGAATTTTGATTCAATTAATTGTTCATTAGGTTATTTCTGACTATTAAAACACCGTATTTTTCTCATTTCTCTTCCACCACCTAAAGATAAATCATTATATTATATGTCTTGTCACATATTGTTGAGAATTTGATTTGAGTTAAATCATAACTTATCACCCTCCCCTTAAATAAATATCGTATATATTGGTATATTGATATTGTTTAAGATCACTGAACATATTAAGATGATATGATCATTTCGTTAGCTTCAGTTAATAATTTTTTTAATGAAGATAAAATGATTGAAATAATACCATATATGGTATATTATAATAAATTAAATCTCCAGTTCAAAAGCCTGAATAAAATTATAATTTTACCTTGATTGCAATTTTCTTTGCCCTAGGTACGTAATTTCTGAATTTAATCTCTTTTATCTAAATATATTAGAAAGCAGGAACAAAAGGACTGTGTTTTTTTAATTTTGGCTGGAAAAACAAAATAATCAAGAGACAAGGTCGTGGCAAGGTTAAAAAAAATTAAATTTCAAAACTCATAAAAATGGTTGTTACCATAAACAAAAATTTTATGTTATAATAATAATAATTAAATAGACGACGACACCTACATGTTATATTTTAAGTTTTCAACAAAGTAAACTGAGAAAATAAAAGTGAGCAAGAGGTATTAACATTTATTAAGTTTGGTATCAATTAAAGTGGGGCTGTTTATGCCATTTAATTGGATTTTGGAAGTAAGTGGTTAATTTTTTTTGGCAAAATTGTTAATACCGATAAACTCGATTAAATACAATTCGAAAACTTTTTTAATTTGTAATTTGTTCGGATGATTAGGAGCTTTGTTGTAATTTGTAAATGATCCCAATTTTGATCCAATATTCTAAGTTCTAACAATCATGTCACACTTGATTCCATTTCCTTGTATGAAATGTGTGGCCTTGGAGAGACAAAATGGTCTATTTTTCTACAACGCACGGTGATGCCGACAATTAAATGACGGCAACCTCCTCCTTAACTTTCCCATATATGTCACAATCACATCCCTTTGTCACTCTAATTTCTTGCATTGCATGCAATATAGACAAATCTGCTATGAAGTGAAGGATGCCAGATCGGGTCACATAACAGTAAGCTTTCGAGCTTATTCATTACTCTTATTATATTATACAAATCAACCCAGAGTTCGACAGATATTATATATGTGCAAATACGCCTATGATCATTAACAATTAACAGACAATAACAGTAATTAAAACTGCCTCACAATACGCATATGATCATTAACAATGAACAGACAATAACAGTAATTAAAACTGCCTCATATGTATAGTCGAGGAGTCATAATAATGTTGAATCACAAGCGGTGAGGTTTGAGGGATTTGTAGGTCACCGACGTCGGCGGCGAACTCTCTGCGGCTGCTTCTGGCACCATCCCTTTGTAGCTCTCATAATAGTTCTTGTTACAAGGTACGATGTGGAAACTGATGTGGTTGGGACATGGCTCAACTTTGAAGAAGAACTCGATACACTCATGTAGTGTTCTCTGATCGTCAAGTCCCAGAATGCAATTTCGCCGCACATCCAGCACTTTCTTGTCTATCAGCTTCCTGCATTCGGGTCCCACGTAGGTAAAATAATTACCCGACAGCGTCAAATTCCCATTACCCTTCTGGAGCTCCGGAAGCTTGCACACCGACTCCGGAACGGGCCCGTAGAATTGGTTATCCGCCAAATTCAAAAACTGAATGTTATCTAAGCACGCAAACGAGTGTGGGATCGGACCAGTCAACCAATTCTGGCTCACATCAAAAACCTTAGCGTTTACGAGGAACCCGATCTCGTAAGGTAAACAACCAGAAAACTGATTCCCCAAGAACAGCACCTCCGTGATGTTTGTGGCTTTACCGATACTGTTGGGGATTGGGCCGGTTAACTTGTTGTTGGCGAATGTGAGATACCTGGCGGGCGTGAACCCGAATTCATCCGGAAGGCTTCCGGTGAGCTGGTTGTTGTTGATGAAGATGACGTCCAGCTGCAACTTAAAGAGCTGTGGTGGAATCCGGCCGTAAAGTTCGTTGAACCTGAGATCCAGGAACAAAAGTTGCTGCGATTGAAGGACCTCTTTTGGGAACTCACCGGATATCTTGTTGTTGCTGAGATCGAGCTCGTAGAAAAATGGGAAGCTGGAGATTTGAGGCGGGACTTGACCGGTGAAATTGTTGGAGTTCACGTGGAAGAAGGCTAACTCCTGGATCAGGGCCAAGCTTCCGAAAAGGTCCAGCGGTTTATCTTTCTGTATGCCGGATAATGCGTATCCGTTGAAGTCCAGTCCGGCGACTGCTTTCTGTTTTGTGTTCGGATATGTGGCGCAGCGGATGCCGTTGAATTTACATACGTAGGTGGACTTCTTCCAGTTTGACGTTTGCCCTTTCGGGTCGCAGATTGTCTGCTTGAAATTTAGAAGCACCTTTTTCGCCCTCTTCAGCCTGGGCCCCTCTCGAGGAGGAGGAGGCGGGCATGGTGGAGGAGGAGGGGGAGGAGGAGGCGGGCATGGTGGAGGAGGAGGGGGAGGAGGAGGCGGGCATGGTGGAGGAGGAGGGGGACGAGCTTCACATTCTCCACATTCTGGGAAAGAAGAAGAAGAAGGAGCATTGGCAGTATTGCCGCCCCCGCCCCCGCCGCCTCCTCCTCCTCCTCCTCCTCCTAAGTTAATTTCTAGAGCTTCTCTTTTCGAGCCAGTCAGCTCATGAGAATATGAAGAATGAATCAGGAAAGCACTAGCAAATATAAACAAAAGAACACAAACAGAGATTTTACCCATCTTCAACTTTCAGAGACTGGAAACTGTGATCTGCGAGGAATGAATGAAAGTTTGGGTCGAGGGAGATCATACATATATAAAAAAAAACAAAGAAAGAAAATGTGTGTTGATCGTACAATTAAGTTGAAAAGTCAAGCCTCTCAGTAGAGCCTTAAATGATAAGCTAAAACAAATGATGTAGACAAGTTCTGAGATGATGGTGTGCTGCTCCATTTCTCCATTACGCACAAGACTGGTGACATTTGCTCTCTTTTCTACGACGACGAAAAGAAACAACCTTTTCGGTAGGCCCTAATTAAAAGCTCTCAACTTTGACCCTGAAGATGCTTCATGCTAGTAAAACAAAACACATGCGATTGACTTAAAAAGAAAATTTGGTCTACTCCATATCGCAGATAAAATGCTAGTCATCTTCAAGCGCTCTTCACAAAAATCTCCGCTTTTACAGGGGCCTCTGGTGCAGATAATGCGAGGAAGACAACAAAGATAGTTTGCCATCTCCTTTTAAACACAGAATTCGCCAATTATTATTATTAGCAAGGTGCAGTGAATAAATCACAAGTGTAGTACAACTTCGTTCATAATGGGAAGAAGGGATCCAACTGTTAATGATGTAGTCATGTGAAGAAAATATCGTTCCCATGAGGTGGGGACGTGGAGGCATGGAGCATGCACGCCTTTAGCTTTCATGGAAGCTGAAAATAAAGGAGAGACAACGACATATGGACATATGTATGTATGGATAGATGGATGGATGGATGGGGCAAACAATCCATTAAACGGTGTCGCTTGTGAAATGTGATCAAGGACATAATTCGCGCCTAATAAGCTACTATAATCTTTAACTTCTGGCTATCGGCACATATTGAATTCCAAGGTTGTTCCAAAACAGAGTTTTCAATTTGTCTTTCTTTCCTAACATTTTATTCTAAATCCTTTTTTTGTCTTCTGTGACAGTACTGGGTACCCAATCCCACACTTGGTTCTCTAGTGTACTCTCTCTCTCTGTTTTTTTTTTTTTGCCGTCCATCACCGGGCAGAAGGAATTCACGCACCTATCGTGCCCACAAAGGATCAACCTCATGCTTCAGCCAAGACTTAAAAGGTACAAGGCATCAGTTGAGCTAAATGCCTCAACTGTACATCTATATGTAACCAGACCGCAGAACTATATGAAATACATAGGTTGCGTTCAATCCCCTTTCTCATTTTATGAATTTCCCAGTTTTAATTTTGTACTGTATATGCACATACTAATATATATACACACACCCCACATTAATGATAAGTAGGATATAAATAAGATCACAAATAATAGCAATCTTTTTATATTTTAATATAAAATTTAATTGACTAATTTGAGTAGATTAAAAAAATTAAATAAATAACTTAATTTTAGCATATAGTAAGTATCCTTATATTAATTTACAAGTTAAGCAAATTAATTTTTAAAAAGATAAATATAAATATTTTAAAGTAATTAAATTAACTATATTAATCTTTTTAAATTAACTGGACTTGAAATATGTAGTTTTTAAATGGGATTAATTAGTTCTTTTTTTTAAAAAAAAAAAGAAACTAGGATGCATTTATTAGACGATAGTTCCCATATCATGTTTAAAGAATTCAATCATTAATAGCTGTGAGTAATTAATTAGTTGTTTGATTTTTTAAATAGTAGGGTTATGTAAATTTTCTGATAACTGAATCTATGTTTAAAAGAGACTAATTAAATGGGGTTAGTGATTTTCAATTCCGGCCAAAGGGTTTAGTGTTTTTAGTAGTAAAATTACGTGACTTTCGTAGGTACCATGATGTCTTTTCAACAGCAATAATTTGAATATATTAGGGGGGAAATTTTGAATGATCATGAAAAAACATGAACCGATACAGCTAGGGGATGCTTCAACGATAGCAACCAATCTGCTGGTATGCCGATAGCGAATCTCCGATATAGGAAGACTAATTTTGGTTGACCCTATTCTTTTTTAAATAACGTACACGGACCTTGCTTATAATTTCAAATATTTGTAATTTGAAAGTAGTATGATAGTTGAAATTTATCCCTAAATTAATTATAATATTTTCATTTAAAAACAAATTCACAATTATATGTAGATGGCAGAAGATATCATATATACATAACTGAATCTAACTATGATAGCGTTTGTTATTTGAATGATATCCAATCCAAATATTTCGGATGCAATTTATAATTACAAATATTAATTATTGAAATACAAAATATTCCATGAGAAGTTAGCTTGGGAGGGAACGAAAACCCGAATTTAGGGTAAATTACACCTCATTATCATCGGAGATGATGAACAATTTGACCTGCGTTACAGATACGAATTCCTATTTCATACTGTTTCTGTTCTGCGCTAACGAATCTGCAACCTCTTTCTTCTAATCACAATATCTCGGCGACCTCCTTAATTCTCCTCTTATAAATTCTCGTAAACTTAATCTCAATGAATTTCCACAACAATCAACTACGCATAACAACAATGGCCTCCTCTCGAACACCATCGTCCTCATGTCTCTTTCTCCTTCTTCTCTCCTTGTTCTCTCTCAGCTTTGCTCTGGACATGTCCATCATCTACCATGACGCCAAGCACGTGCCAGAAGGTGGTCTCAGAGACGAGAGGCACGTGAGGATCATGTACGAGTCGTGGCTCGTCTGGCATGGCAAAGCCTACAATGCTCTCGGAGAGAAGGAGAGGAGATTTCAGATCTTTAAGGATAACCTCAACTTCATTGACCAGCATAACAAGGTAGAGAACCGCTCCTTCAACCTAGGCCTCAACCGGTTCGCTGATCTCACCAACGACGAGTTCCGCTCTATGTATTTGGGCTCCAAGATGAACCGATCCACCAGACTGCTCTCTGGCTCCCGGAAAAGCCATCGTTACGCCTACCGTGCCGGCGACCAGTTACCTGACACCGTCGATTGGAGAGCCAAGGATGCCGTTGTTCCAGTTAAAGATCAAGGCCAATGCGGTTAGTTTATGCTGTTAATTAGTTAAAAGTTTTGATATTTTAGATGATTAGATAAGAAAAACTGCACTAAGTGGGTATTGTTTGATGAATGAGATATTAATGGGGTGGGGTTCATAAAATTGAAGGGAGTTGCTGGTCGTTTTCTACGATCGGAGCGGTGGAGGGTATCAATCGAATAGTGACAGGGGACCTCATATCTCTATCAGAGCAAGAACTGGTGGATTGTGACAGAAGTTACAACCAGGGATGCAATGGAGGTCTCATGGACTACGCTTTCGAGTTCATCATCAACAATGGAGGCATTGACACCGAAGAGGATTACCCTTACCGTGCTCGCGACGGTGCATGTGATCCCAATAAGGTCCGTAAAGCTTTGATTTTTAACTTTATGTGCCGTCTTCCAATTCATCTTAACTAATATAATATGCTGTGTTTGGAATATTGTCAGAAAAATGCACGAGTCGTCACTATTGATGGATACGAAGATGTCCCAGAAAACGATGAGCTTTCCTTGAAGAAGGCGGTTGCAAACCAGCCAGTTAGTGTTGCCATTGAAGCTGGTGGCAGGGCATTTCAGCTTTATCACTCGGTAAAATGGAATCAAACTCTCTAAAGATAACAGATTTGTAAGAACAACAAACAAGTAACTTTAAAATGAAACGGAATATATTTGCAGGGGGTATTCACAGGGGAATGTGGAACACAGCTAGATCATGGAGTGGTGGCGGTGGGATATGGAACAGAGAATGGTAAAGATTACTGGTTAGTGAGGAACTCGTGGGGACCAAAGTGGGGAGAGGAAGGTTACATAAAGCTAGAGAGGAACGTGGCAAGTAGTAGCAAGACAGGTAAGTGTGGGATCGCAATGGTGGCATCGTACCCTACAAAGAAGGGTATGAACCCTCCAAATCCAGGGCCTTCCCCCTCGTCTCCTCCACCACAGCCTGAAACTCAATGTGATAACTACTACTCTTGTCCCTCTGATACAACTTGTTGCTGCATCTATGAGTACCAAAACTTGTGCTTTGGCTGGGGATGTTGCCCTTTTGAATCTGCAACTTGCTGTGACGATCATATTAGTTGTTGCCCTTATGATTTCCCTGTTTGTGATACCCTAGCCGGAACTTGCAGAGTGGTAAGTATTACCCCTTCACGCTTTAATTTCTCTGAAATTAGGTCTTGTGTTATTATACTGATGGGATTGAGCTACTGTCAATGAAACAGAGCAAGGGGAATCCATTTGGAATAGAAGCTTTGTGGCGATTCCCTGCTACAAGCATGCTAGGCCAACAGAGATTTGCTGCCGGAATGACAAGTTTGTGAAATTACATACCGTCCTTTATTGAGGACTCAAGATAATGAGGGGATCGGATGCGACTTCAGAATATATGCATTTGCATTATGATTTTTCATTGCTGCAAATACTCACTATTTTATATCTATTAAGAACAATATTTCATTGGAGAACTTAGCATAAGTTTTGTCCCGCACATTAACATAAAAAAATATTGGTAAATAATGCATTAATAAGTGTATTCATTTCATGAACGGATGGGAAAGCTTGATATCATGAACAAATGGGAAAGCTCTAACACGTTCTCATTGTATTTTCAACGAATTAATATTACAATAACAATATACGAGAGGACCATCAACTCCCAAAGTCAAGCCACAAGTGACATGGTACTTGCACAGTTGGTTTTGTACCGAAATTCCCGTTTTTTAGTAAAATTATAAAATTACGAGTCAAGGTGCAAGCATGATATATTATCTTTATCCAATCTTTATGCAATCTACCTACCATTACTCATTTACCAAAATTAATTAATGCGACCAAGAAGTTGCAACCAGCTTTACCCATCCTTTCCCGAATTAAAAAACAAAAGCAAAATACAAATTAAGAACCAGCATCACACAGAAAGTGATCAAAATCAACTTTTGGGCCTTCCTACATAAATGGATTTATATAGTTTACAAAACAACGCTGACCCATCGATCCCAATGTTGTATAAATACAATGCGCCCCTATAGTAATGATATGATTGCAAAGAGATAAGAGGTTTCTAAGATTACTGAATTAAAGTTTCTATCTCTGGCAAGCCTCTCCAGCCATGTCGTTCGCTAGCTTACATGGTCTCGCTCGTGAGCTTCAGGTTCCTGGTACAAACACAGTAACAGTATAACCCTTCTTCTTCTTCTCTCTCCCTCCATTTGTAATATTTTAGTTTTGATTTGTGTGTGAAGTCGTAGAGTGCAACATTGCCTCGGACACAGATTCGGCTACGAGGCAAAGCGAGTGGTATTTATGTGTGCAATATGGCAGCAAGGTGCTCGTGATAAATAGCATAGGGGAGTACCTAGTTATATATATACTTTATGCTTGTTTATATGTGAGATTAAACTAAGAACCAATTCATGGAGCTCGCAGATGGAGGAATAAACCCAACTTTCTAAGATAATATATTGTTTCCGAACTCACTGGTCTCGTTAGGGAGCTTGTGGTTGTCATTGCCAAGAACAGGGATTTCGTCTCCGATGATATTCTCGGCACTGCCACGAATTTTACTTTTCTGCAACGGATCATCTTTATTGTTTCAGTAAATTTTGAAGTTGAATTGATTGATTCAATATAATAATCAATTAATAATGTAATATTGTCTGTTTTAGGATTCCGCTGGACCTGGTTCTTCATCAAGGTTATGTAGTGCTCCCTTATGCTCTCCAAAAGAGAATTACTCAAAGCAGGTAAATTTATAGAAGTTGCGTCCGAATATGGCTGCTTTAGCTTTGAAATATTGCTTAATGATATGGAAATCTGCATTGGCAGATGCGCAGGTGAATTAATGCAAACGCCAACGTGCATGAGCTCTATGATTTCGTTCTCCACATATAATATATTGGAACTTGGAAAGCTATATATATATACAAGTGAAGTGACTGAAAATATTTGTTGAATTGAATTATGCAGACATCTGGAGCTCCCAGATTTCAGTTATCCGGACCAGGAGGAGATTACAGATTTCAAGCTGCATCATCACCATCACTTTATTACCCATATTTACCATCACGGACATACGTGTCCACCATTTCCATATTACAACATTCCTCCATCACCTTATTATCCTCAACCCCGACAACAACCTCTTATTGATCCTCAGATCATTGTCTCATGGAATCGGAGGTATCGTGAGTGCTTTTGTGGAACAGCAATACTTTGGAGGACTCGGTTATAATAATTAATCCCACCACATACATCCACACCACCATGAACCACAAAATGCATGGAGAGTCTCTGATTAGGAAGGTTACGTTGAAGTAGAGGTTTTATAGGGCTCAATCTTTCCAACTCCAATAATTAATTTCTGAGGTGTGATTCTCCAAAACAAATGTGCTTATTACATCTTATTGCGCTCATAATTCGCCGTCGTTAATTTCTAAAGTCAATTTATGTGGGTTTTTATGCATGCAGGTTACATGGTCGACATAAAGAAAGAGAGTGATAATTCAAAACTAGCTCCTGGCGCATGGAGCCTCTCAAATTAATCTCATTATTTGCAATTTGTGAACAAAACAATTTTGTATTATATTTATGATTTATCAAGTCAATTATGTCTTAATTAATATCTAGGTCATTAATTTTACTAGTGACTAAAGAAATATGGCTATCGTACGTGCTGGAGGGCCGGAGAAGTGCATGTTGCTTACACTTGACTTAGCCACGCCCATGCACGTTGTCAACATTTTGATATTCCTTGCCTTAAAATTTTAATTTTATGCTATTTTTCTACTTGGGTAAATCCACCTTAATTTATGTATAAATAAGCACAATGCATATGTAAAAAATGAAACCATAGGTTAGTAGCGGGGAGGGGGGAGGGGGAGGAGGAGGAGGCCTTCAAATTTTACCGTGTGAGGTGAAACTGGAATTTAAGGGTGCGTTTTCCAATGGCATTCATTTTCAAAACCGTTGGCGTAGTAGTACTTGTACAGGTAAATTAATGTAGCAGATCAAAATCCCTTCATTCCACTATGACAATTTTGTGTTACTTTGAGTCAATGTGATTATAAGTAATTTTTAATGTGTCACCACAATCACATTTATGTGATTATAAGTATTTTTTTTTTTACTTATATGTAAATGTGGCATAGCTCGTACATAAGAGTGACAGGCAGCAAGTTTCTCACTTTACTCTCTCCATCATCATCACTTGAATGATTTGTCCCTTTCCACCCCCATTTGAATTTGCAACCCAACCCCCCCCCCTCCCAAAAAAAAAAACATATACAGAGCTTGGTTGATCTCATTCCTCTGTAATAAATGAGCCTTATGCTTCTCAGAATATCATAATACCTACTTGCTCACCTCCTCCTAAGCTAACTTTCCTTTGTCATGCATTAACCTAACACTTCCCCTAATTCCAGACTCATGCCCACCCAACAGATGCTTCTTTCTTTAATATTCAAAATTCATTCAGCACAGCCCCCCTCTCCCCCCCCCCCAAAAAATAATCAATAAAATGACACAGAAAATCCCTTCTTCTTGAACTTAATAAAGGTCATTTTAGTAACTTGCAACATAATGACATTAAAATTATTGAGATATTATATGTTTAATCTCACTTATAACTTTAAGTTATCAGTGCTTCCCTCTAACTAAAAAAAGGGCTTTTTATCATGTCATGTTCATCAATAAGATTTTTAACATGAGACATTTCCCCACAATGTTTTCTTAAATTGCTTTCTCAATTATTTTAAGGCTTGTATTCTTCCTCTCTGTGAATTTGGAATTTCACTTTTTAAATGTTCCTAAAACAATCAGCAAAAATTGATTATTGATTAAAAGTAATAAAAATTAGGTCTCTAAGATAATGTTTAGCATGCAACACAAAAGGACCGTAAAGAAAAGAGAGAAAAAGATATAAAAAAAAAGTGAAAGAAAGTTGTTTGATAAAAAGAAAATAAAAATATTGATAAATTTAATCACCTCTTTTATTTAATAATGGGCTAAGAATCAAGCTGGGCTGTTCTTGGTAAAGGTGAGCCCATTAAGCCCAGAAAGCAGATAAATAAATGAGGAAAAAAATATACAAGAAGAAATGAATAGCAGAAGGGCAGAGCAGGAGGGAGAGGAGAGGAGGGTGTGCTGCCTCAATGCCCTGCTTCCAAGCGTCTTTATTTAGGTTTATAAGAGGTTCTTTTCATTGGGTCCAGCTTGGTTTGTGTGCCTTTAACATTTCTGCCCTCCAACCATACACCGAAAGCACCCACAAAAGAATACACACACACACACAAATATATATACTATATAAAAGACAAGCGTGAAACCCACTCACCCTCTAAATTCAATATCTAAAACTTCTTCTACTTTTTCTTCCTCTGCCTCTCACCAATTCTCTCTTCTGCTTCCCCATTACTGAGACATACACACACACAGATAAAGGAAGAGAGAGAGTTAGAGATGGGTGAGCCTCTTTGTCTTCACTTTTTATGATGACCATAACACCATTTCTCGCTCCCTCTCTTCTTCCCAGAAGAAGATGGCAATCCTCCACCATCACCATCACCAACTAGCTCCCCACCACGAGAACTCTTCCTCTTTCCTCGATGCTCTTTACTGTGATGAAGAACAATGGGAGGAAGAAAAAGAAGAAGTAGAACAAGTGGAAGGTAATCATAATGAGACCGATCTTTTTCTTCCTCTTCCTCGGATCTTGTCGGAGCAAGACTTGTTCTGGGAAGATGAAGAGCTGAACTCTCTCTTCTCGAAAGAAGAACAAGCTTGCTCTGTTGATCTGGGTGTTGATCTTTCTCTGGCTCGTCGTGAGGCAATAGAGTGGATGCTTAAAGTGAAAGCCCATTATGGCTTCTCTGCCCTAACGGCAACACTAGCCATCAACTATCTGGAAAGATTCCTTTCGAGCTTCCATTTTCAAAGGGAGAAGCCGTGGATGATCCAGCTCGTGGCTGTAACTTGCCTCTCTTTAGCAGCAAAAGTTGAAGAAACTGAAGTCCCTCTTCTTCTAGACCTCCAAGTACGTTCAACTATAAAAAAACAGCTTGGGTTTGTTTGTTCTGTCTTCGGACATCATAAATTAACATGCTTTTGTTATTCTGTCTCAGGTTGAAGATACTAAATACACGTTTGAGGCAAAGACCATACAGAGAATGGAGCTTCTTGTTCTGTCAACCCTGAAATGGAAGATGCACCCAGTAACGCCGCTCTCTTTCCTAGATCACATCATAAGGAGGCTTGGATTGAAAACCCATCTTCACTGGGAATTCCTCAGGCGCTGCGAGAATCTCCTGCTCTCCATTCTACCAGGTAAGCAAACAACTGAGATTTAATTCAAAAACATTAAAAGATTCAGCCTTTGGTCCCAAAATTCCTTATTGTTTGGTATGTTTTGTTGGGTCTAGATTCAAGATTTGTTGGTTATCTGCCATCGGTGTTGGCCACAGCGACAATGCTGCATGTGGTAGATGAGATTGAGCAGAGTGAAGGAGTGAAACATAAAAATGAGCTTCTGGGCGTTCTTAAAAGTAACAAGGTATGGGCTTAATGAAAGGCTGCTATGACTATAATTAATGCAGAGAATACATATGATAAGCACATGATTTGATCTCTGGGTGTAACTTTAGAGGTATGTTTTGGTTCTGTAATTTTTGACAGGAGAAAGTAGAAGAGTGCTATAATGCGATACAGGAGATGTCAAAGGGCAATGATTATTATAATTATGGGCATAACAAGAATAATAAGAAACGAAGATATGAGGAAATTAGTCCTGAGAGCCCAAGTGGCGTAATCGAAGCAGTTTTTGGTTCTGATGGTTCCAACGATTCGTGGGCAGTGGGGTCATCATTGTGTTCTCCATCCCCAGAGCCACTGTTCAAGAAGACCAGAACCCAAGAACAACAACAGCAACAACAAATGACATTGTCACCGTTCAATCGGGTCATTGTCGAAATCGTTGCTGGCGCGTCTCCTTGAAGAAAACAAAGAAACCCCGAAAAGGATGTTTTTATATTTACTGCGGTAATGATACCAAAATTCACTGTTGTTGGATCTTGCCGCTCCATGTCTTCATTTCCAACAATGCCCATGAAGAATGGTTTGTGGAAGTAGGTGAAAGAGGAGGGCAAAGTTGGCAATGAAGAATATATGATCCCTGCTGCTGCTGCCGCTGCAATCTGCATCTCTACAATATGTTTTCTCTTAGGCACTCTATGAAATGGATCTCTTTGGGACCATATTTTATTGGGACATACTAATATCTTTCATTCTATAATAAATTCAGAACAATTCTGGTTCATTTTTGTTTACTGTTTCAACTTTCACCTCACTTTGAACGCTTTGCTACTGCCTCTGCCTGGCTCGTATGGAGATTGGAGCCCCCCTTATGGTCCACTCGAAGCCTTTTCTTTTATTTCTGGGGGTCAAATTAATAATTTTTGTACTTTGAAAAGTATTTTCTCTCTCTAGATTCGCTATAGTTTGAAGGTTTTATTTAATCTTGGGATTGTTTTTTTTTATATGAAGCATGCCAATGCAGGTACTAACATGTTAGGACTTAGAATAAACAAATGGATATGATCGTTAGATGCTTTTGAATATGGGCGAGAACGTATGTAGAGTGGCATTATATAATATAGGAATAAGAGTAATATTATATAGAGTGTGAATATTGGAAGAATGAAAGGGGCGATGATATTATCAATGAATAAGAAATAGAGAAAGGAGTAAGTAGGGAAGCATGTGGAGCGAGAAGCAGATTGTCGGCCAGTGGGTGAAAGGGTTTTGACCCTAACATTTGAATTTAAGAAGATTACCATATTTGATTTAAAAATTAAAATGCTAAGTTGTACGTGAATTTCACTAATAGATTGGTTTGAAAAATATTCAATGAAGAGATAAAAAATACTATTGTTATTATGTGTACAGTAACAAAGGGAGACGAATACACTTCATATTTTTTATATTCATATCAATTTAAATTTAAAATCTCATATTTAAACAACTTAATTTCCTTCTATTAGTATAACTTTAAATCATTCAAATGAAATTTAATAATATAACTTAAAATTTATATTTTGTAAAATATTATTATGTGTAAATGTGGATCATTAAATTTATTAGGACAATTGAAAGATTTATTTTTTTGGCATAATGCTAGCACTTCATAATTGAAGGGATTAGGGTGAAGAAGGCATTAATTAAGTGAGTGTTTGGCACCATAGTTTTAAAAGCTCTTTTAATCAAAATTTTAGTTTGAGAAAATTTTAAACAAATAATCATATTTATCCAAAAATGATTTTGGCCAAAATCATAATTTTAAATAAGTTATTAAAACTAGCTTTTGACAGTAAAAGAGTTTATGGACTATCAAATTATTATCTTATCCTTATTTTTTCTTACACTATCTCTTATTTCCCATCTTTCATCTCTTTTCTCCACCATATCTCCTCTCTCATTTCTTTTCTCCACACTCTCATTTCTCATCTTTCTTCTTTACCCTCTCTCCTCTCTACTACTTTTAATCAATTCATACTCTTTCTGTTAATTTACTAATATAAAAAGTGATTCTATAACTAATTATCTAAATATTTATATTTTTAAAATTTATTATTTCCAGTTTTTTAAAAGCTAATTTAAATATACTATGATATATATGTATACCCCACACAGGCACTCTATGGTTGGACACATGAAGAGAGTTGTACTATGTGATCATTAATTGCATTCGCTTACTTCACTAACTTCACGTTAAGCCAACAAAGCATCCATTTATTAGGTGCATTAATCTACTTGCTTTCTGTCCCTCCAGGCACATCCCACTAAACTAGCTTTGTTTTCATGAATATAATTTTTTTTTAAAAAAAATAGTTTTTATTAGTACTATGCCAAGCATCATTCGAGGATAGAATGAGACAAAACTATATATATTCCATCATCTATTTTTTCCAATCTTTTTTATGAATATACAATATACATTTGCTTTTATAGATATAAAAGTAAAATTATCATATAGTATACATATAAATCAATGTATGCATAGCACTTATTAACGAAATGATGAAGTTAGTTAATAATTAAAAAAGGATCATTATCATCAAAGTTTCAAAAATTAAAACTATTTATATCTATTTTGAAGTCAAGGATATTCATACATTTAATCTTAAAATAATGTGATTAATTTAAGGGTTATATAGCATCTAATATCCTGATATTATTTCTCATGTGTGTCTAGTATTTTAATTTTATTTGTGGTATAATTTTACTCATAATATTTTTAATTTGGTATAATTTTACCCATAATTTTTAATTTAATATAATTTTATACATAATCTTATTTCTCAAATACCAAAAATTATACTAAATTAAAAATATTATAGATAAAATTATACTAAATTAAAAAGATTATGAGTAAAATTATACTATAAATAAAATTAAGATACTGGACGCATATTAAAAATAATATCAGAATATTATATTATATGTAACCCTTAATTTAATTGGATATACAAGGGAATGTAGAAAGAATAGTAGAAGCACTAATGACAAATGTGTGTGAGAGAGAGAGAGAGAAAGAGAGAGAGAGAGAGGGGAACATGGATAACACTTTGGAAGAGGAATTAAAGGAAAGCAGGAAAAGGGAAATAGAGAGGAGAGATTAAAACACACATATGATGACATAATACAAACTTTGCTTGAGTTGGAAGGTAGTTAGTTGAATTAGAGGAAGAATAATGATATGATTAAGTGCGCAATCACTTTTCAACACTAACAAGACATTAAAACAGAGGCATACCCCTATGACATGTGGATATATATATACACACACACATTGCCCTTTCTCTCTATTTTGCCTGCACATTTTAACCTTTTCTTTTTTTTCTTTTTTTTTATTTTCTGCCTCTCTTTAACTTTTACCAATATAATGATACTCATGTCTATTTTAGTGGGATTCACTATAGTGCATGCTTGACCTTTTGCTTCTTTCCTTTGTCTTTGTTCCATTGTCAAAATTAAAGCTACCCCAAAAGAAATCAAACTTCATTATTTGCTTCCCTCCATGCGTATAAATGTACCTACCATTATTTGTATATATGAACTCCCAGTGCTACAATAATCTATCTTTACCATTTCCAAGCTTAGTATTTTTAGGCTGTAGGGGCAAACACAAAGGCAAAGTGGTCTTACACAAATTTCTTGTAAAGCACTATATTAAGACCTGCTATTTAATCAATTAGTTAATTAATATATAATAATTATCAAAATATGAAAATGACAAAATAAACTAACAGAAGTTGAGTATAGTGAAAATATGCTAATCTCTTACAATGCGACAAAATAAGAAGAAGTGCTCATATTTAATATATAAAAATGTTTCATATATAATTGCCTCTCTAATAGGAGAATAGTTGTACTCAGAAAAAAAATTAATTATATAAAATGATAGAAAACTTTAAGCAGTGACAATTTTAAGTTTTAATAGTGGAGATTTAATTTGGCTGGAGTATATTGGGATTCGCTTAATTAAGTGGATTTATATGTCTTCCTTCCATAGAGATATACTTGTGGGAGTAGATTTTAATTGACAGAGCACCCACTAATCCTAAATTATGATATAATGCAAAAAGGCAGGGGATTTTAATCATGGGGGACACAGTCTTTGATTTTGTTGGAAGATTGTCTTCCTTCTATTCATGTCTTTTTCCTCCATAAGCTTTCAAACTGGGATTCATAATTCACATATATTAAATTAATTAAGACTAAGTCATAAAGTATTTAAAAATAATTTATTTTATTACAAACACGCTTACCTCTTGTGATTTTTGTGTAATTCACTTAACTTATTGTTGTAAAAATAACCCTTTTAATGATATTCCGTAGAGCTTAATTCTTTTCTACCCATTGTATCTCCTCTCTCTTTTTCAAACCCTTCATCACTCCTAATTAAAACAAGTGATGTAAATTTACATATATTATTTTTTTAAGAAAAAAGTTCAATCCTCACATTACTCCAAATTCAAACCAGTGATGTAAATTTAACAGGAAGTGGATGCAAGCAAGTGATGATGAATTCATGACGCATAGAAATAAAAAAAGGTGCCCAGTAGAAGAGTGAGACATTTGCTTTTTTGTTTTTGAGTCAGTAAATTATTTTATCTATTAAATTTTAATTTTTATCCTTTAAATTTTAAATAATAAATTTTAATCATTTAAAAAATAAAATAATCTATATTTTTTTTATTAAAATATAGACATTAATATTTTTAAAAAAATTGAGAGATATCGTTTATAATTTAAAATTTAAAAGACTAAAATTAAAATAAATATAAATTTAAAAAATTAAAGGTTATATTAATTTTTTTAAGATAAAGCAGTTCGCGTTCATGCACATCACTTGCTGTGATATAATATTTGTATATTATTAAAATGGCAAATGCCCCCACCCCCAATAATTTGATGAGAATAATATCATCATGCCTTATGCCTTATTTGTAATAATCATCTTTCCTTTTCCTCCTTTGACTTAATTAGTCTCACTCATCCTCCTTAATGCTTCATTAATTAATATAATCCCACGAACTCAATTAAGTTTTGGTCTCAGCTAAAGTAAAAGCCCTTGCATGTAATTTTCCTCTAGTCTTTTTCTTGCTTACAGCTGTAAAGTTTTTCAAATAACAATAAAAGCAACAAAAGAAGAGGACCCTATATTTGTCTGTGGGTCCCACCCTCTGCCTGCCTTTCGATTTCATGTCTGCAAAGACAAAGGTTTTCTTTGAGAGTATTATATGGAAACAACCTCCTCTTCCTTCTTACTTGTTAATTAGACAGCACAAGAAAGAAAGGAAGGAAGAGAACAGGCCCCTCTATCCAACTTTTCTTTTAGAAGAAACAATAAAAAGCATAAACAGAATTCTCTACTTTCACATGTATCCATATATATATATATATGATACACCTACCTCTTTGTAGGTTTGTACTCACTGGTCCTACTCTTTCTCTAAACCATATATCCCAAAATGCTCAAATCATTTGACTCATCCTTTTCCCTTTCTTCTAATTCTGGGGTTTGCTTTCAAAATTTACAAGGAATCCTTTTGTAATTCCATATCGTAACATAATCCCTTCAATTATAAATCTCATGTCTTTACTTTTATTTGTTACTTCTTGGCTTCCAACTTCAACCTTCATTCTTCAAAGGCATAGCTTAGCGTATATATGCGCAATTGGAGTATTACTATCAGGTTATAAAGAAATATTTAATTATATTAAAGTTCAACAATAATTAAAGAGTATAACATGATAAATTTCAATGCAAAAAATAATAACAAATTTTGATGCTGCTCACTTATCAATTGGAATTTTTAATGATTATTTTTTTTTACAATCTCATAGTAATTCTTTTATATGCATCTCTCTTATAGTGTGTTTGGCTCAATAGAGGTAAGGGGAGGAGAAATATTTTAATAAAGGGAAATGAAGAGAAGACGAGGGATTTTATTATTACTTTGTTTGAATTAACATTAATGGAGTGGAGGAGAGGGATTTTCATATTACTTTGTTTAGTTCAAGAAGGGATGGGAGAAAAAATATTTTTATATTAACAAATTTATCCTTATATTATTTTATAGAATATTTTCATAAAATATAATATATGGATAATATTAAGATATTAAAAATATTATAGGTATATTAATATTATAAAATAAAAATATTACTCCTCTTTCTAAATTCTTTCAATTTTAGAAGGGAGATAAAATTTAAGAAGGGAGGGAAACTTTTCATTTACATATACAAACAAAGAAAAGGTAGCCAAATCACTCCCTTCCCCTTAAATCATTCATACCAAACATTCAATTATTTTATTGAATTCAGTTTTTCTCATTTGTGATTTATGTAATTAGAAAACGAATGATAGGAAAAAGTATGACTGAATATGAGCCTCCATTACATTCTGTTTCTCTATGATTATAAATAAGCATATTAATGATTCTCCGAACCATACCAACAAAGCAAGAGAGCAGACAGTACAAAAAAAATAAAGATAATACGTCACATAAAACAGGAACATAATCTTTCATCTCATATGCAAAATCAACTTACAGAATCGAGTCAATATATTTCGAAGTATTTTCAAGGGGAACTCTCTCGGGAGGGTTTGACAAGGAAGAATTAAAAACTCTACCTAACCATAGAATTATTGTTTGTTACTTGTAATGTAATAATAATATTCTCTTCTGTATCTGCACAGCTCATTTGAGCCAATCTCTAGCAAAATCCCCCCCCCCTCTTTTTTGTAGAGTTAGTGTATCCTTAAAATTTGACCCAACAGTACTATGTTATATATTTATGGGCTTTTCAAGATGATGGAAAGTCACTGATATATCACAAGCAAATTTATGTTCTGAAATCTGAAAGCAGTTGGCGTGGGTCTGAAACTCTCAATGAACTATATGGTCCCAAAAATCAATACCAATGGGGTTGGAGGAAGCTGATATATCACTATTACTGTTGTTCACTCTTTGTAAAAATGGTCCCAAAAGATCAGAAATGGAGGCCCCAAGAGGGTGCATTATTTTCCCACATATCCAATGCGTGAATCAAATTATTATGGCTTACCTTGTTCCTTCGTTCCTATCTTTTTCTGTTACAGTTAATGTTGGATTCTGGGAAATCGGCATCCAATGCCTGCATGGACTTGATCATATTCAAAGTTGTCACTTTCAAACCCTAGCAGAGACAAATTAATACCCACAAGATCCATAATTTAGCCTTTCCCTTATACTTTCTTCTAACTCTGTGTACGATTCCATGTTAGGATCAGGCCTAGGGGCATTTAGAGCACTGCTCAGATCTTCTTCTTTCATTCGCTTACCCATATGATGAATAACAAGATTTGTTCTTATATGAATCTCATTTAATAATTATAAATAGTTGATGTGGTAAAGGTTCTTACGGAGGATAACACAAGTTTAAATACTAAGAAATGTACTTGTTAGAAGGACTTTAACCTTTACACTCCCGGTTTTAATTGAGATTAGACTTAAATCTAAAATGACTTAGGATGTTCTCTGGATTTACACCATAATGGCCAAGGATCCTTCTAGGGAAGCTTTCTTTATATGCAGTACTTGGGAAGAAATCATAGAAAAGGTTTAAACTCTTGAGGGTTTTTTTGGGGTTGGATTTGGATTTTAGATGGAGAATTAATTGGTTTGGAGAGCAAAGGTTGGGCAATAAGGGACTTGATTCTGCAGCAAACATATTGAATGAACTAAGTACAAGTTTATTTATTAGTGTTTGGTTTATTACCTACTTATAAGTTTGAATAACAATGATCCAGATCAGAGAAGATCGAAATCATGTGAGAAGATTCTTTAAAGTATTTGCTTCTGGAAATCTCTCAGTGGGACCTCAAATAAATATTCTTGGCGCCACAATGGACCTGCCCCCATCATATTCACGCAGTGTCATATATGGAAAATAAAATGTTTTTAAGGGACAAGCAGACAAAGAAGCATTGAATACCTCAATTTAATGCAACAACAGTAATAGGTTTAGGTGGTCCAATCCAAATTCAAAATTCTCTCTTACTAAGCTCTATCTCTTGACACTTGTTTTGGAACATTCACTCTGTACTCTATTCTTAAAAGATTTTATATGCTAATTCTTGGCACAATCAAATAGTACATAGGAGACGGTAAAAATTTATTCTCACAATCTACTTTTTTTTAGTCCAGACTCTAGACTGTATCTTTAGCTATTGACTACTTTTTTTAAAATATAAAGATTATTGAAATAAGATTTTTTCTCTCTTAATAAAATATTTTTCATATACACAATTTAATTTAAAATTAAAATATTATATTTAAAGAAATTAATTATAGACTAATTATGTCAAATTTTATTAGTACTATTTTAACTTTTTATTAAAATAGATTCTCATTAACTCATTATATATCAGTCAATAGACCATACAGTACAAGTAATAATAATTAATCCTTACAAATGAATGTAAAGGCCTAAAACATGTGTGACAAAGTTCTATATAAGTTGTACCGACTACATTATATCACACAAATGACTTGAGATTAAGGAGGTAAGATTGAATGGGAAGGAAGTAATAGGATGCTTTTTGGGTCTCTTCAGTTGCTTTTCAAGGTCAGAAGAAAAGGACAAGAGTTAGTGATGCTTTTAGGGGCCAGCCATGGCATAGCATGTCCCAAACCTCTGAAACTTGGCTGCCCTACTGCAACCATGTCTGCCTTAGCAGACAAAGACTTGGGTGTCCTTTTACCCAGCCAACACTAACCCAACCCTATACATATATATATATATATATCACCAGCTAAGCATATATAGACTTAAATTTATGTTTCTTAAAACACACTCTTGCAGTGTAATAACCTTAATGTAATGCCAGTCCAAGATCTTCCGAATCATGACAAAAAAGAAAACACAACCAGAAAATGCATGCCACTGTTGTACACAGGGAAAGTCTCTAATTCTGTGGGAGTCAATGTTACAGAGAAGAGAAGGATGTCGTACAGAAGCAGAAGACCGTTCTTATTCGTACAAAGGAAAGGAAGAATAAATCAAGGTAATAATATTAATGATAAAGCAAGTAATCCCATTTGTGCATCTGATCTGGTCACAAGGCTTTTATCTACAACGTACGGTAAAAGGATAAGATACCACTGGTCGTAGTTAGTTTTTTTACGCGTCCAAAATTGTATGCAGATGTGGGAATTGTTGGAATATAACATTTGTTCACAGAAAGATAGAACCCGTGACTCTTTTTATGGTACATTATATTATTATGATCATCTGTTGGTATGTATCGCTGTGGGTCAGCAGAGATCCTAACTTGGATAATTGGGACGTATGCGTTAAAACTGAAAAGTAAAAGTAGTAGTAAAAGTTTATTCTAACACTCTTCCCTCCATCTTGGAATCTCAACATTCAAAAATTTGATCCTTAAAGTGATGGCGTGCAGGTTGACTAGTCCATCATGAAACGATTACTGCTCACTAGGTATATTAAGAGAAATCAAACAGCAAAATAGGTTCTGTTTGGTGGGAACTTGGATAATTGGATTACATAAGGGAAAATTCCACTCTTGGATGAAGGTGAAAGAGGGAAATCAATATATATATCTGTAGCACGCCCTCTTACAGCTGATATATATGTATATAGCCACCAGAAAATGCAAAGAGACAAAAGGAAGGCCAAAATATGGCAGCTACACTTGTCTGCAGGTGGAATTCTTTTGGGCCCGTAAGTGTTTTTAGAAGAATAATGTTACATTTCAGCGGACGATTCTCATGCAGAGCTCATTTCTTTTCCTGATGACTAGATAGTGGTTTTCATGTTACGTTTTTTTTTTTAATTTGTTGGCCAAGCACTAATACAACGCCATGTAGAATTATTGTCTAGGGGTTGCACTAAAACGTAAACGTAATCTAAGTGTGGTTTCCAAATTCAGGTTCAGATCATAACATATATACACAGCTCATTGCACTCATTAAAACGTACCTCAATTGAATAAACGCAAACTCCATAACATCTTTTAGAATAATCAGTTTCTCTCACTCACTGAGCTTCATATACTATAACACCAATTCATATACAGACAGAATAATAATAAGTAACAATGTGTGTTCCAATATTTCAGGGCCGAAAATTGCTGCTAATAATACTGTCAGTGCTGTTTTTGGCATCATCAAAGTGGAAGACAAAGGTGGGAGTTGAAGGGTTTTTAATGTTATCAAGAACGCACGTCAAGATATTCAACGACTTGCAGCACCATCAGCTTCTGACCCTTCATTGCAAGTCGGCCGACGACGATCTTCACGTCCATCGTCTTCCTTATGGACAGAACTATGAGTTCTCATTCAGAGTGAACTTCTTTGACAGGACACAGTACTATTGCAGCTTCCAATGGCCTGGTGCTATTAAATGGTTTGATATATACATTGGATGGAGAGATGATAAGCTGTGTGATACGTGCGAGTGGGAAATTCGGGAAGATCGTCCCTGCATGCGTAATACTTCTGATTATTATGGGTTTTGCTTTCAATATAACCATTAACAGTTCATAAATATAATATCCGATCACAACAATAATTTCTTACTTGTTACTTTGTTGCTTGTTCTTATTCATTTGAGTTCTTGCTTTCTCAGTCACTACGATGAATTTTTCTTTTTTATAGACATGTTTAGAAGATTCAATCATCTATTAGCTGCACTAAGTCTTATTAGTTACGAGGATGAAATTTGGAAAACAAGTTTATGACTTGTTCAGTTGTTTGGGTCTAGTTTAGCCCATTTTATTTTTTAACCATATTAGGCATTGGGCTATCTATCTCGGCCCATTTTTGTTTAGCCCAATTAAATAAACATTCCAAATAGAACTCCCATTAGAAAACAAATTAAAAAAAAAATATATTGTAAACTACATTACAGATAATACCACCATTTTCATAATTCTTGGTTATTTGTAATTATTATTTAATAAAATTAGATAGAACGTAGGCCATTACTTTGTACAGAATTTAAAATGAAACATACACTTCATAATTTATAAATAGTAATATAATAAATAAAATATATAAGGGAGTAACAAGTGTCCCTAAAGAGCAGTAGTGCTCCAACCTGTTAAAATTCAAAGTAAATGCTAATGCTCTTTAGATCGTCACATCCGTGTCGCTCTGTATGGACCGAACTGGTGATCATTGATCAACATCTCCTACACCACTTGGAGCTAACCCTACTTCCCGCAGCAATTTCACTTTCTACTTAGCTATCTTCTCCTTAGAACACAACGGAAACAAGAAAAGTAGAAATGGAAATTCGGGTTTGAATAGCACCATTCATTTATTTGATCAGAATGCATCGTATTAGTGATCCTTCAGCACCGACCAACCTAAGAGGTAAGCAGTGGATTGAATATACTCCTGCGGGCACATCATCAAGCTTTAGGGCTTCCACCAGAATGATTTCCTGAAAGCATTCACACTTCTTAATTAGCCCATGGCTTAAATAAATGCTTATTCTTTTCCAATGAACAAACTGTAAGAATATTGAATTTTTATTCATGCAAGGATATCACAGGAAAATACTATCAGAAAGGTTGTAAAAATTTACTAGTTATTAGTAAAATATGCGGTATGCATTCTCAGATCTTAACCATAATGTTTACTCACCCTGCCTTCAAGAAAAGCTAGATGAGATGGAATCAAGTGATCATAAGAAGCAACAGATAAATAATCAACACCTGCATTCCATCACAGAAAATGCAAGTGTAAGCACAACAAACTTGAGCAGAAGTGAAGGATCCAATACACATTTGTGCAACGAGACGCACAACAGGGATGGTTATGTTCCCTAGCTACACAGGGTAAAAAACCCAAGCTGTGCAGATAAAAACCCAGATATCACATTTTAAATAGGAAGAGAGGTCACAGATTCAGAGTAATCTTCTGAAAGGCTAATTTATTTGCCATCTCAGAATCCTACTGAGACCTGAAAAATAATGCATTCATCATAAGGATAAGGCTACTTTAAGCCCATAGAGCTGCTTGATCACACAACTACCCAAAATTATGCTGAAACATCTCAGTGTAGAAAAAAAAGAAAAAGAAATTAAATGGCATTCAACTCATTTATATGCAAAAACATGAATGAATGTTTATCTATACTGGCGTGACATCCATTAAACACCTGTATTGTCACAGTGGAAATAGAATGTCGAGATGTCCATCTGCGCAAAATTTAATTGCCCGGTTATTCCACAAGGGCTAAAGGGCAGAGAATATGCCCTCAGGAAGTTAACTGAATCTAAAAGAAAAATTTATATCTTGCCTACGAGTTTGATGTCCGTGTTCTCTACCAGCCATTTTGCTCCGTCCACCATGAATCCCACAAAGCTTGTGTCGAATTCCTTTTGAAACATAAGCCGCCTACAAATATAATATGTTTAGTTCACATATGGCTTCTAATGAACTAGAAATGACCTAATATCGTCATCATGAGATTTTAGTTTGGATCATCAAGGTAAAAATAGCAAGATTTGATCACGCATACATGTACAATGTACAATATTACAGTAGCTAGACAGGTAAAAGGATTGACTGAAACTTCGTTTTATGCTAGACTGGTAAAATAATATACTCCTTACATCAGCATCAATACACACAATTTGTAGAAGTTACCTGTCAGTATTCAATGTTCTGAAGAGGACACGGCGTACACCCCTTGGAATATTTAAGGACTTCATAACTTCGGCTGAAATAAAGTTCAAACTTAAATTCAATCACAGCTCTTAAGATTGCTTACTAGAAAACTTCCACCCCACTCCATAGTTGAGAAGGCCACTAAATTACACAAAATTCTTCAACAGAGAAGCTATATTTATCAAAATAATTTATGGTCATATGGGACAAACATTGAACTCCATGAATGTCATAGACAAGCTAGTTTCCATCTAGCCTAAAAGTGGCAAATTCCAACTAAGTTGCCACACTATTTGACCCCTGTGTACCACAAGTAACGAAAAACAATAAAATAAAATGTCTTGAATAAGTTAAATCACGAGTTATACATACCAGTAATGTTTGTATCTCTTGGAACATCGACCAGAAGTGCAGGACCTACATACAGAAAGTCAGAAACAATCTTGATAATTACCATTAACATTTTACTGATTTAACATGAACAACCATGCTATTTTATCCGACGTGATATCAAGGAAGAAACATTCTTAGCCACCGAGTAAGACAGTGGATAGGCTACCTGGCCTTCACAGAGCCATAATGGAATTTGATGAAAAAAGTGACGATTATACAGATGAAAACAGATAAAAAAAAGTGGAAAAACAACCACTTTATTTATAGATTGAGGCAATTGAGAGTGTGATAAGACATACGCACTTTCTCCCTTAACTTGTAGCTTATACGTCCATCACTTTTAGTAGATTTCAAGTTCTTAAAACAAGTACCAGAGCTTTCCAACATGGAATTGAAAGATGGTTCATATTTCTAGTTTTAAAGAAAGGTTAAGTTTCATCTTTTCTTTCATAATCTTTATATCCAAGAGAATGTTGTTTCAGAACAAAATAAAAATCGATAAAGCACTTGCCACAAAAACATCCCCCGGTAAATGCACTATAGAACCGTAGGCTCGGAGTACGCCCCAGCTAAAAGATCATACCACAATTTGCCTTACAAATTTTAGACAAATTATAAAACTTCAGACAAACTCAACCAGCAAAAGTCAGAGGCTCAAAAAATAAAAATAAAACACATAATATGAACATAAACAGCAAATATCATCCTGAAAACTACAGAGAAGTTCAATTGAGGAAGACAAGGGGATCAAAATCAAACCAACAGCTTCTAACAATCAAATACAAACATCACAATTATCACCCACCATTGAGGACTTCCAAATCGAGTGTGTCAACATCAAACCCCGCGTCGAAGTAATGGTCGAAGACGTGGCCCGGAGCATCAACATGGGTGCCCGTGTGAGTGGGGATCTTCATCTCCGAGTTATTAGCAAGAGAACCGTTTTTCATGCTCTTTTGAAGCCAGAGGAAGTGGCCAAGGCCATCCTTGGACTCAAAAACTGGCATGTCGGGGATGTATTTATGACTGATATCGAAGATTCGGCCATTTCCGTGGACTTCTCGACGAGGAGGGATAAGAACATCGTCGCCGCCGGCTAGTGAGCATTCGTCAGAACCAGCACCCGGGGTGGTGGGGTAGGCTGCCGTGGTGGCAACGGTAGGATTGAGTGAGATTGCGAGGCTCAACGCGCTGATAAAGAAGAGCAGAGATGATCGGAGCGAGGAATCCATGGTGAGTGAAGCTGTGTAAGTAGAGCAAAACAAGAAGGATTGGGAATAAGATGAGGAACTGGGCTCAAAATTTATAGTGTACATATTCTTCTGATTTTGATGAGCGACAAGTCGATCCTCATTACGGGATTATGGATTATGACTTGTGAGCCAGCGCAAAAGGGGAGGAGATCGGGGCCAGATATGCTATTAAAATATACTTTCTTCCCTTATTTAATTAATTTAATTAAATTTAAAAATTTAATTATTATAATTTTTTTTAAAATATTTTAATTATTTTTTAATTTATTTTTTTCCTCTTATTTAAGTATTATTAAAAAATATCAATAAAATAATTTTAAAAAATTAAAAAATATATAAAATATATCTTATATTTATAATTAAAATAAACTTTAATTAAATTTTATATTAATCTAATGAACATATTATTCACTTATATATCACATTTTTAATTTTTGGTATTTATCATAAACGATTTCTTAAGAATATTTTGATAGTCATACAAATAATTATATACGAAAATAATGAATAATGATAGTAAAAAATTATTAATTTCAGAATGCTCAAAAGCATTTATATTAACATGTTGATTTTGAACAAATTGTAAGAAATGCATAAAAATCTTCGTTTTTTAACATGATTTTATACGTCAGGATATACTAACAAGTTGAATCAAATGTCAAAAGAGATCTTCAAATTTTGTACCATATATATATATATATATCTAATTAAAAAAATAATATATAAGTGTATATGTAGAGTGATGTATAGTATATAAGAAAATATTCTTGTGTCAAATATCTATATATATATACAAGGATACTGTGAGATCATACATATGCACATCTTTCTACCAAACTAAATCATGCACACTTCTGGTTTTTTCTTTTGACTAAGTCAACGGTTTGGGTTGTGGGTTTTCAGTCAGACTCATACGGTAACGAAGATGCTAGTTCCACGTGGCGGATCCGTTCGTCAGACACTGATATTAACTTGGGAAATTTGGGGAAGGGTGTATGGAGGCAGAACAAGTGAACAAGCATGCGGCCACACATGCATAATTGCCCTCCTCCTCCACATTTGTATTTATTATGGAATCCATTCATTTTTATTTGTCCGTTTTGGTCTTCTGATTGGAACATGATAATGGCGGCTAGCGGGGAGATCTTTTGAGAGTGTTTCCAATTCCTGGGGAGGGTTGTTGAATAATCTATAATGGATTTTGCCGAGACTTTGCCACGCCTGCAGAAGAATAATCCATTTTTGAAGGGCTTACGGGTCTTCTCATAGGAACCTCTGTTTATTCTTTTTTACATATACTTTTAAAAGAGAATTAAATTTATTCACAATCTAAATCTAGGTAGAGTGAAACACTTCAATATATCTTATTCTGACATAAATACGCTAAACTCAATTTACATGGGTAATACAAATCTGAACGAACAGAGAGAGGACATGTGATAGAGTTTGATATGGAATGGATTATTGGCTTTGACGTCCATGTTATTTTCGGCTTTTCAGGTCCAATAACAAGAAGTCTGGCTTCATCTGAAACGATACCATTCTAGTGCGAAGCAGCGTCTTTCGCAGGCTAAACGGCAAGAATAGATCCCTTGAATTGTTTTTTAAGATAAAAGGCAACTTAACCTTACCAGAGAATCATAAATACTTAATCATTTAGGTTGCAGTCGTGTGTGTCTGAATCCTTAATTCAGGCCTAAAAAAGAAGACTCTCTCTTCTGTAATTTATATGTATGTTTACGAGATGAAGAATGAGGTAATGATTATTAATGAATAATGACATGTGGCAGAAAAGGGTAATCGCGTTGTTCCTTTGCCTTTTCCCTGTGAGATGGCTAATATTAGGATAATGACGTTGGCAAGAGATCAGGCCAAGTGGGGACTTGCCGACAAAGTTGCTCCTTCAAAATCTACAAGGGCGGGCTCTAAAGATGCGGTTCTCCCCATCTCATTGCTCCTACTACTCATGGTATGTTTATTAACTTTTTTTTTTAATTATCTTTATTAATACATATTTAATAATAATTAAATAAAAAAATAAAATAGAGAATGAATTAAAAAATAATTAAAATATTTTAAATAAAATATATTATATTAATATATTTAAATAATTTACTTAAATCATAAGAGTATGCAGTTAAATTATAGAACTATATATACAACAATAAACTATTTTTTTTAAGTTAGCTTTATTAATTATATAATAATATTATATTCTATCAATAACTAAATTTTTAAATATATTATAATAAAAAAATCACTCAAAAATTTTATTAAGATAATGTAAAAAATGCGAGAGAAAAATATTAGAAAAAAAATTTCTTCAATAATAAAAATATTTATTACTTTTAAAAAATTTCTATTCTAATATTTTTTTTTTCTTAATTTTCTTTCTATGAAGAAGTAGTAAATTATTTTCTCCTCCTATTTTTTTTATTGAGTATTCTCTTCTGTCATTATGTACAAATATGATATATTTGGATAAGAGTTTGAAAAATAACTTATAAAAAAAAATTTTAGACAACTTTTAGAAAAGTGTTTTTAGAGAAAATCTTATAAAAAAATAATTATGAATAAATGAGTGTTTGGATAATTATTACTAAAAAGATTTTTATAATTAAAAAATTATAAAAAATGGTATAATTTTATTAAAAATATGAAAGAGGAAAGAGGGTTAATAAGAGAGAAGAGAAATAATAAATAAGGGTAAAAAGAGAAAAGAGAAGAGAAAGGAGAATAGATATAAAAAAAAGTAAGGTTAAAATAGTAATTGGGTAATTTATAAATTTTTTTGTTGTTATAGAAAATACTCTCAATAACTTATCTAAAATTTTAATTTTAAATTATAATTTAATCTAAATTTTTTTTAAATAAATATAATTATTTATTTTTTTAAAAAATTAAATTAATATTTAGGTTAAAAATCTTTTTAAAATTTTGAAATTGTTACGGAATATAAAATACTGTGGGGACAACACACTGGCCAAATCAGCCTGATGTCGAATTGCCGATAACTACACCGAAAGTCTGAAACACACTCGATTATTAATGCAAGAACAAGGGGTAGCCCGAGACCCCCATTATCGTAATTTACAAAGGTTTCTTATTATTCACGTAAACACCCCCCTTAAACTTAATCCTACTAATAATTCAAAAAAAAAAAAACGAAAGTGATAATCTTTTCATTATTATTTTGAATCAACGCAGGGAGACCCCATGAATCAAGATCATGCTCTTCCTCGGTAAACTTTCTTGCAAACAGAGCTTGTTTTCTGTGCAGGCATGCACAGCTGTGACCTTGCCGGGCAGCTCTGCAGACAATTATCACCCAAGCTACCGGTAAGCGATGCACCGCCGTTGCCCGCGAAGAACCCAACCGGCGGCTTCCCGATCATGAAGTTCCCGTCCAAGAACAACCTTCTCATGGACTTGCTCTGACCATACTCCAACGGGACCCTGCCACGTAGCGAGTTGTACCGGAGTGACAAAAACGACAACACAGGATACGCGGCGAAATTGGTGGGCGCGTAACCTTGGATCTTGTTAAACCCCAAATTAACCGCCACGAGGTCACTGTTCCCTCCGACGGGTCTCGAGATCTCGACGCCGGTAAAGCTATTGTTCGCCAAATCAACTTGCTGAAGCGAAGGTAATTGAAAGAACCAAGCCTCAATTTTGCCGGCGAGCGCGTTGTCGCTGAGTTCAACCACCTCCAATTGGTTTAGCTTCGCGAACGTAAATTTATTCAGAGACCCATATAATGAATTCCCCTTCATCGCGAGTTCGATCAGGTTCGGCGGGAGCAACTTCGGGATAGGCCCAGTTAGCTTGTTGAAACTCACGTCGATTCTTGTCAAGCCAGCAAGCGAAGCCATGGAACTCGGGAGAGACCCAGAGAGGGAGTTATGAGAGAGGTCGAGACTCTCGAGCGATTTAAGATTAACAATGGAAGGAGGGATAATGCCAGAGAAGGAATTGGACCGGAGAGTTAAGGATTGGAGTTTGGAAAGGGAGGAGAGAGACGGCGGGATTTGGCCGAAGAAAGAGTTGTCAGAGAGGTCCAAGGTGGTGAGATGGGTGAGGTTGGATATAAGAGGGGTGAGTGAACCAGAGTAGCCGGCGGGGTCGAGGGTGATTTGAGTGACGCGGGTGAAGTCAGGAGAGCAGGTGAGGCCGCAGACGAAGGAGGTCCGGCGAGGGAGAGAGCAAGGATCAACGGCGAAGTTCCAGGAAGCTAAGCAAGACGAGGGAGGGATAGAAGATGGAATAACAGAGGCTTTGAAGGCTTTGAGAGCTTGTATGTCAGAGGGCAAAGTGCGTGCTCGAAACAGAGGAAGGCGCATGAAAAGAATTAGGAGGAGGAAGAGGGGTAGCAGAATTGAAGAACGTGCCGCCATTGCCATATCTCACGAGGATTTCAATGAAGGAAAGCAGAACAAAGCTGATGTGAATGGAAGGAGCAGGAGGACGAAAGTGGGAGTGGTAAAGCAGAGAAGAATGAGTGTAATGAATGAAAGAAAGAGGACTTTTTGAGACAGTGGGTTGACCAAATGGATTGAGAAGAGAGGTTAGTTTCGGCTGCAGAAATAAACGTAGGCGCACAAACTCTGAATTGATTGAGCTTATATTTTTGTTTCTCAACTTGGATGGAGATTGGAGAGGTTTCAGTATTTAAATCACCGAAAAATATATGGCTTTGTTTCTTGATATGTTTTTGTTGCTTAGTTTTTCTATTGTATCTTTGTTCATTAGTTTCCTGTCAATAATGTTGTGAATCTTTTGCTTGTAAGTTACCCAATTCTCTCCATTGCAGAAATTTAAAGTTTAGTCATAATATGTAGAGAGAATTGTTGAAAAATCTATCAGCATAAAATTTATCGCATAAAAGTATCCAAGGATTTGAATGGCTCCCAATTAAGAAGAATGGTACCTACTAAATATACGTTACACCTAAATTTTTAAACAAATTTTAAGTATTTTTAAATAATAAATTTTGTAGTGGGAAATTTTTTATTAAATTTCTTTAATGTTTCATATAGCTAAAAGATGATTTAGTTAGTACTGCTAATAGTAGTTGATAAGTGATTTTAGGAATGCCTTGTGAATTGTGAGGCCATTTGTTTTGATTTTAATGTATTTTTTTTCAAAAAAGTATTTATATAATTTTGGTTTTATTAAAGGTGAAGTTGGTTAATGATTAGGTTTGGTAACCATGTCCTGTAATTTTCAAAATTGAAGTTGGTACTCTAACCAAGTAGATTCCCAATTCCCACTAATTGATTGCATGTAATAACACTTGCTAGTCCAACCACTAGTGCTCTATTAAGTAGGTAAATGAAGAATGATTACCTTACGCTCTGTATTATATACGTGTAGGTGTGTATAAATATTGTATATGTATACTCTTTGGGAAGCAAAATTTATATTATTCAAATTCTTATGGGCCTTAAAATTGAATCAGAATCATTTAGTTGTTAGATAAAACAAGGGGGGAGGATTAATATCATAACTAATACTAATAGGAGTTGATCTAAATAATAAGCAACTCGATATCACTTAAATGAGATCTCGAGTTTGAGTCTTAGCGTATGTAAAAAATATCTATTAGGAGACTCACCTACTATAGTCAAGTGCATAACGTGAGTCGAATTTAGATATAATCAGGATAAAACTCTAATAAATCGGATAGGTAACAAAATAAAAAATCAGAATTACCATAAATCAAATCTCACGGGATTACAAAGACAGCATATGGTATTTTGTCCTTTTACTCAAATATGTTTCTAATTATTTGTGAAATTAGGTACGCAACACATAACCGCGTAATTAAGGATCCGTCAATAAAAGAAGAGAAATAAAAGAAAGAAGGATAATATAAATATTTTTTTATATAAAAAATTTAAATAAATTTAATATCAGTCTCCTACTAAAATTAAAGTATGATAATAAGTTAAAGTATGATAATATAAATACGTATGTATTTATGTATATTGTTGTCAAGGACAACAACGTCAGCCCAATTGTTCATAATGATATGTTGCTCATATTTTAGCCAACCATCTTCAAACTAGATTCTGTGGTGCAGCGTCTCTGTTTTTTCCTTTTCATAAAGCGAATGAATGAATTGTACAAAAATGCCTCAACAGAAAAATTATGGTCAAGAACCACTGAGCCACCAAGAGGCAAGAGCTGTCTCATGCAAGTTTGCCTTATCCTGTCAATAGCAAGCTGTCCCAATGAAGTCTTGAAATTAAACCTGACATTGGCATTCCATGTTTATGTGCATGCTTGTTTAAGCGATCATATTCAATAAAAAGGTTAGTTGCTCGAATATAATTCACTTTGGAAGTAAATTTGATATATTTAATGTTAATCTGTTTTTTTTCACCGATAAATACAAAGGAAAAAAACAATAGCAGAACATTAGTGAGAAGTGGTGGCAGGTCATGCCCCACAGCAGAAATGTACATAGTTGAAGAGCAATGGAGAGCGTGATAGAGGCGTTGGCCAGAGAGATTGCTGAAGAGCTCTGATTGTACCTGCACCCTCCACTGTTGAGATCACTCGTCTTTTGTGGGGAAAAGTCGCACATTTCATCACTCAAGTCAAATTGACAAAAGAGTTAATAGATTCATGAACAAGAAAAAAAAAACTCTTTACCTCGTACTAATTAAATTGAGATGAAAGAGATGTAAATAGTGTTTTAATTCATATATGGACAATTCGAAGGGAGATAAGTGTCCAAAAGACATACCAACTACGATCATTGGATTCAGTATAAAAATAGTCATCACCTTCCTTCGTTAGGTTTTCTCGAGATGAATACAAAGTAACAAATGATAAATTCCAACCCCGTGGAAGAAGGAACCATCATCACATTAACCAAAGATACAAGAATAGAAAGCAGCAATAAATGCAGAAGCCTTGTTATGATTTGAAACTTCCAATCCTTTTCTTTGCCACAAAGCAATCGTACAACCAACAAGGATAAAATATCATCCAAGAAAACCCCCGACATACGGAATTTACATCTATGGACAAATAAAACGTGATTAGTTCTTGGAGGCTGATTGGAAGATAAAAATTGCGGTCAGAACACCGACCAAGGCTGTTACTGCCAGGGCAACTGTAGGCAGTGGAGTGGTGAGTCCAAAGTTCTGCATAACCAAATATACAATGACATAAGCATTCTTTTGCAACACAACAGATTCACCTAATAACCATTCGTTGCACCACTCGCACAGCTGAATATCACTTGAATGAGTGGCAGTGGCATAGGGATACTAAGTACAAGGTATCAGATCTCCAGAAAGAAATCAGAGTTAGTTTTTAACACGCTATGTTCACAAAAGTTATTACTAGTACGAAAGGAAGCCAATACCTATAATTCATTTAATGGCACAAATAGCAAGTAGTGCCATGCCTACCGCACTCATGGATGGGTTGATGGTGAAAGTGTTTTGCTTTGACCTCTTAAACCGCTAGTTCAAACAAAACAATTTCACACCCAGATAGTAGTGTCAAAGTCACAGCTCATGAGATGGTGGCTGTGAATCAAGTTATTCATTCTGGAGGACCAAATATCCCACAGAGAGGGGTGGCTCAAGTTAAAAGATGAACTGCATAGCCACACTTCGTAGTGTTCTACACTTTTTAAATCATTGAAGAGTTTAAAAGGTCATTGCACAGGCCGATCTTTATGTATCTTCAGATTTTGGTCGGAAATTAAGCTAGGCAAGGCTCATAATATAGAGATGGCCATGATGACTGGATAAATACATATAATAAGTCATACCTCAAGAAGTCCCTTTCCTGTCGAAATTTCAACAGTGATGGCCACTGCGAAGCCAACCATAGCTGCGCGGCCTAGCCATACATCCAAACTGTTCCCTCCTTGGGTGCTTTGTTCACACCTTATTGAAACAGGTATTGCTTTGCAAGCAGGCTGCGTTGCATAACTTTTTCGAATCACTAGAAACAAAACCAAACATCAGTACCATTTAGCTCACTAGCTGGGAGCCTGGGATGTTATTTAAACATTGTTTTACCGCCCTGTCACCCTCAACCGAAAAAGGGAAAAAGCATCTTTGAAAGCACGTAAATGTTTCAGATGGCCAGCTAACTCAGTTCATCTAAAAACGTAGTATCACCAGATTGAAAGCATTCTTTTTCCAAAACTGAAAAGAAATACTGCTGGAATTAATGTAAAGCTGAATTCTAGGAGTATGCTGACTAGACTATAGTGTTAGCTGAAAATATACCATACGAAGGGCTGTAATTAGTAGGGCTTCATGACTTCACTTTTACTATTTGCCTATGAATACAAGGTCTCAAGTGGATTGGCACTCAGTGACTACATTTCCAACAAAGGGTTTTCTCTATATCTCTATTTCTACATATTTTCAATAGAATTAGAAATGCTAAAAAACATTTCTATGTCTCAAAACTATAGTCAAATTAAAGTGCAGGATCCAAAATAAGTTGCAAACGGAAGCTCCTAGGAGCTAGGCTAATCCTTTGCTCCAAAAATCCATAAGCAATATTGAATATTCTTTCAATTTGAAGGTCAGCACATTATGTAATGTGGATATCACCTCAAGTTACTTGATTGCAATTCTAAACATATTGACGCATTTGTTTTAGTCCGAATAAAATATTCAAAAGAAATAAGGCATAGTTCTTCGGTATGCAGGGGAAGGGGCGTAAATTAAGAAGTAGCAAAGCAATGATTCTTACACAGAGGGGAACCAGAGGCAAAGGAAGTTCCTCTGGGAGCGACAATTGATCGAGAAAATCGACAAGAAGTGGATTTGGGTGAGCTGAAAGCACGAACATCTGCAGAATAATTGATGAATTATGGTTAAACAAGAAAACTTGGACCAAATTAAAGCCCAGATAGACATGGAAGTAGATTACCGCGTACAGAGAAGGAGAAAGAAGCAGAGGCTTGAGCAAGGGCCATGGAGGCAGCTATTATTGTGAGAGTAGCAAAACTAAACGGTGCCCAAAAACTGTGTTTTTATCTTGTGCTTTCGACAGAGTGGGTGATGCTAGCTCCTTCTCGTTCCAAGATGACCAATCCATATTTCAGACTCAGGAGATAGACACGTGGCCTCTTAACCTTTTCATTAACTTTCATTTATTTAAAAATTATTTGAATTCAACAAAAAATAATAATCTTAGTAGTTAGTTTAATTTCCTCTTAGAAATAACTAACAAGAATACAATTAATTCGAAATTATTTTATGATATTAAAATAAAATATTATCTTTTTTTATATTAAAAAACCTACTACGTTTGTTTAGGAACAAAGTTTACTGTCCAAAGAAAGTATAAGTGCCTGTTTGGGGAAGTTTCTGAGAATTAATTTTGACTATAATTTCAGTTTAGAAAAATTTAAAATAAACATTAATTTTTATCTAAAATTAATTTTAGCTAAAATTTCAGTTTAAAAAAATTTAAATCAAATAATTATTTTTGTCCAGAATTGATTTTAGACAAAATCTCAGTTTAAAATTATAGTTTTAAATAAACTATTAAAAATAGATTTTGGAACTATAAAAGAACTTATAGATTATCCAATTACTATTTTACCTCTATTTTTTTCTTATACTCTCTCTCATCTCTCTTCTTCACACTATCTCCTATTTTCTCTCTCTTCTCTACACTCTCTCCTCTCTCCTATCTCCTATTTATTCTCTACCTTCTCTCTTCTCTCATATTATAATCAAATCATACCATTTTTTATAATTTATTAATATAAAAAGTGATTCTACTACTAATAATCTAAATATCTCTATTTTTAAAATTTATTCTTCTCAGAATCTATTCTTACCAAAATCTATTCTCTAGAATCTATTTTTCCTATAATTTATTTTTATTAAAATTTATTTTCTAAAAATTAATCTAAAGGAGTCCTAAATAATAAATTTCCGTCTTCCACATCTACCAATATCCAAGGCGGATAGAGCTCCACGTCCAAAAATAGAGTTCAAAAATCCAGAGTCCACACTCGAGCCAAATCCGAACAGAATGATATTTTTATATATTTAATTTAAATTAAAAGAGAATGATGATAACTTAAGAACTTAAACTGTATTAACTGAACGGACAAAAGAAAACTGTATTAACTGAATGGACAAATTAAAAAAAAAACTAATGAACTAAAGCTATTAATTTTTTCTTTTTCTGGTTCAAGAGAATATGAGATAAACCCATAATTAGTTTGCTGGGTTCGCGCTTGTTCGACGAGATCACCCTTCTCTTCATCTCCATCGTTGTGCTTCGCTATTTTGCTCATACTTGACAGGAAATGGCTACCTTTCCAATAGGGACTAGTTCGCCTCCATCCCGCCGAGCACTTCACTCTCCATTTCATGGCCTTCGCACCCTCCAATATCCGCTATCATTATCATCTTCTTCCTTCTTTGGCTCTTCTTCTCGTTGTAGAATTACGGGTCTCAGGTTGCTCCGTAATCATCTATTGGCACGTGCAGAAGAGAAGGCTAGAGGTTCTACTTCGTTTCAAGAGCAGCAAGCTGAACAACGTCCCGAGAAACAATTTCAGGTTTCTATAATCTTTTACCCCTTCCGTGCTTTCTCTAGTTTATGAATTCAATAATCAATGAAACTTCTCAAATTTGCCGTAGCATTGGAAAGGTTAACATTAGCTTACTCGTTACTTTAACAAGTAAAAGGACTTTTTTTGTTTTTTGGCTTGCAGGGACACTGGTAAGATCAATGTGCTTCAGCCAATTACTTCAGGCGGAATGGAAATTTCGTGCGTGGGCGTTATCTGAAATTCCAAAATCTACTTCTAAGATGCTAATGTTCACACTTAACTCTGAGATTGTGATCAGGACTTGATGTCAGAATCTGGAACATGTGATCCCCTGTGTTCCGTAGATGAAAGCAGCTCACTGGATTATGAAGAAACTTACCATCCTAAGACTGATTATCTGAAAGCTATTGCCATATTTGCAGCAGCCGCAGTTGGAGCATTGGCAATTAACCATTCTTGGGTAGCCGCTCATCAGGTCAGGTCTATCAATGGCATTATCTGTAAGTTTCACAGTAAGTGGATGCATTTGAAATTTTCTAATTCTGCTCTATCCTTACTTATTTTAGTTTTACATTATCTTGAGATACAGGATCTTGCTATGGCATTGCTATTTGGAATAGGATATGTAGGCATCATATTTGAAGAATCTCTAGCTTTCAACAAAAGTGGAGTAGGATTGTTGATGGCTGTAAGCTTATGGGTGATACGGAGTATTGGGGTAATATCCATATTACATGTTGAAAAATAAGTAAATTCTTGATTAATCAGGAGCTGCATACATATGTTGTCTGGCTTTTGAGATTTAGATTGCACTTTCAAGGTTTTATCGAACAACGCATAGGACATAGAGTGACATACACTTGATGCATCTATTCCTCTGTGTGTGTGTGTGTGTGAAATTTCATTTTCATCAACATGATGACTGTTCACCAATTGATCAATAAATGATAGATTTTTGTTGCCCAACTTGCGTTTGGTTATGTCTTTGTCATGCGTCTTCTTCTCTCGTTGACATTCATCGTGTCTCGTTGCTGCCCAAGTGATATGTTTATGTTTATCAGTCAGTCCATATCTGTACTCTCCTGGGTCGTTTTCAGGCTCCTTCAACTGATGTAGCTGTTTTAGAACTGACATATGCATCTGCAGAAGTCAGTGAAATAGTGTTTTTCTTGCTTGGTGCAATGACCATTGTTGAGATAGTTGATGCTCATCAAGGATTTAAGTTGGTTACTGACAATATAACTACTCGAAAGCCACGCACTCTTCTTTGGGTGGTGAGTGCTATATTCTGCATCTTGTTCTCACTTCAAAAGACTTTTCTAGTTCTGTTTTGCTTTTCTAGTGGTATTTTAAAAAATTCGTGTTATGTTTGCAGATTGGATTCGCCACTTTTTCCCTCAGTTCAGTCCTAGACAACCTGACATCTACAATTGTCATGGTTTCTCTGTTGCGGAAACTGGTACCTCCATCAGAGTATCGAAAGTATGTCTCTCTTCTGACAATAGTGCAATAATCTTCTGTTACAAAACTGGCTTATTTTTTGTTCATTCTTGACCCATCTGAGCCTTAATCTTCAAGTTTCTTTCAGAAACATGCTCCTATATAAGGCGGTCTTCAATGAGCTTGCTTATAGCAATTTTGATAAAAGCAGCTTCTATTTATATTTGGACATCCTGAAGGGTTACTGATTTAGATTTGTTAACAGGATTCTTGGATCTGTTGTTGTTATAGCTGCAAATGCTGGTGGTGCATGGACTCCTATTGGCGATATTACCACTACTATGCTGTGGATAAATGGTCAAATATCCACTTTGCCCACAATGAAGGTTATCTCCCTTGGAAACTTGGTTCTATGTTATCTGTTTGTTTGGATCATGTTACAATTTGATCTGAAACATCAAGAAAACTGGTAAATAAAATTTAGCAGTTGACATTATGAGTAATTCTTCTGATCATGAGGAATGATAAGTAAAATACGTAATGTCTGGGTACTCTTCCCTCGTTATTCATTGATTTCAAGCTCAGTGCATGTGCCATATAACTTGTATCAATAACTGACTATCGTTTGCAAATATATTCATGATTGCATTTCCTTTGCTTACAGGGATTGTTTTTACCTTCAGCTATCTCTCTAGCTGTGCCTCTGGCTCTTATGTCACTGACTAGGTACTTTCACTGCAAAAAGTAATCAAGAATATGATTTGAATTGTAAGAATTATCTTAAGAAATTATGAGTGAAATGACACTAGTCTTTTGTTCAGTGAAGTTAACGGGAAGGGACAGGATTCACCCAATGTCTTGGCATCTGAACAGATGGCTCCTCGAGGACAGCTTGTTTTCGCTGTTGGTATTGGAGCTCTGCTTTTTGTACCAGTGTTCAAAGCCCTCACAGGTTTACCTCCTTACATGGGGATGTTGCTTGGACTTGGTGTGCTTTGGATCCTCACTGATGCTATTCACTATGGTGAATCCGAGAGACAAAAACTAAAAGTACCACAAGCCTTATCAAGAATAGACACTCAAGGAGCACTATTCTTCCTTGGAATTCTATTATCGGTCAGCAGGTGACTCAGAAATCAGAACAATGCTTGTGCTTTATACATAATGGACATTATATGATACCTGTGCATTCATCGATTTAAATCCAAATGGGAAAAAAAGAAGCATTATCAAGAAGTGTGGTAGAATTCCTTTTGGGAAGAGGCAATCCTGCATGAATTATGCTCACATATTATTCCCATGTGAAATATACTATTTTACATAATGCCTTAAATTTTCAACTTGCTGTTTTGAATCAAGTTTAACGGTGTTATTCTTTAGCCTGGAGGCAGCAGGGGTTCTAAGGGAAATAGCAAATTACCTCGATGCTCATATTCCAAATGCTGAATTGATAACAAGCGCTATTGGAGTCATATCAGCTATAATTGACAACGTTCCATTAGTTGCAGCAACAATGGGAATGTATGATCTCTCCTCTTTCCCACAGGATTCTGAGTTTTGGCAGTTGATTGCATTCTGTGCTGGTACCGGTGGATCCATGTTAGTCGTTGGCTCAGCTTCTGGTGTTGCATTGATGGGGATGGAAAAGGTGGACTTCTTTTGGTACTTACGGAAGGTATGTGCCACTATAAAGTATTAAAGATGCTGCCTTGCCTATTGGAATGGCTTTGTATCCATATATAATATAAGAACTTTAACAAGCCAAACTATGTATGAGCTATGAACAGTGTATTTCATTTCTCAAACTTTGTGCAGGATATGAGAGCCACACTAGTTTGGTAATATGAGCTATTCTTGTCCTCTGCAGGTTAGTGGCTTTGCTTTCGCAGGTTATGCCGCTGGGATTGCAGCATATCTAGCAGTTAACAGTCTTCACATCTCCTTACCCGCAACTGTGGCCGAGATTCCTTTTCTTTCTGGTTCCTAAATGAGAAGTTCAGAGTTCACTTGCATTCCAAAAATCAACTACATACAGGGTAAGTTGTGAATGAAGATTTGAGAGACCAAAGTATGACTTGTACAACTCATTAAAAGCATTCTGGGAGGCTCAAAACATTCCTGGATTTGATAAATTGTAAATGTTAATAAGGTTTCTTAAATGCTGACATATTACAAGGAGTTAAATTAAGAAATGTTAATTTCTCGCTCCCAAAAAAAAAAGTGAGATGTAGTTCTAGATATTTTATCTTCAAACTATATCACTTTTCTCTTGAAATGATTGAATTTATGCATAGAATTCTAAGCTTTATTATGATGGTTCCAGCCGACAGTCCCAAGTTTTTTTTTTAACCGAAACCGACAGTCCCAAGTTAGATCCACTGAATTTCCGAGATGAGTATAAGCATCCAATTTTTTCGTAAGTTCTATGTTTTCTAGTTAGCACGTTCCCATGTGAACAATATCCACAGAAACGCTCCAAATGTCAAATAAACAAATAAACTTTTAACAATTTATCTCAACTATCAGTACGCTTCTATAGCTAGTTAGAGTGTTTTCGTATGAGCTAGTTTAAAGCTTTTTGGAGTGTTTTTAATATTTCAACTTATTCACTTTAGTTAGTCGAATCTCACGCACATGCACACACAAGGTCCTCTTAACAAGCCATTTTACGTACTGATTTGAGCACACAGTGGCGTCGCATGCTCCACCAGACAGGAAAACCTACATCACTTGATCGTCTTCAAAAATAGACAAAATGACAACCTAAGGAGCAACAACTAGAATAAATAATTATTTATTCTCGTGATGAAATACAAAACCCCGCTACACGGTGACCAAAAACGACTCCACTATTGCAAAACTTGAATGATGCTCTTCTCACTCCTCTAAAAGTACAGTCTCAATTGGCCATTCAACAAAACAGTTACATCAAGCAGCCATTACCAATCGAAATTAAGAAGACAAAAAAGTGGCGGAAAATCAATCTCTTATAGCTTGAGGTAAACGAACTCTTCAATGGCAGAAATGTCACCGATCTTCTTCAAAGTTTCTTTGCTAGGTTGTTCATCCACCCCAATTGCCATTACAGCGTGCTTACGAGGAGCAATCCTTCCCACGCTCATGAAGCTGACGTTTACATTCTCCTCTGCCAAAACACTTGCAACCTTTCCAATCATACCAGGTTGATCTACCTGTCTGCAAAGTATAATGCTACCTTCCAAGCTCACATCAACATCAAAGGATCCAACCTTTGTAAGATGAGGGACACCATCTTTCACTCGACCTTCAAGCTTAATCTCCCCATATTCCGAGAGTGAGCTGGCAAATTTAGATTCCACATCAGCAATTTGGACCTGGATGAATTTAAGTGGATTCTCAGGGGAACCATCAAGAACTATTCTCTCCTCAGTTATCCTGATTCCTCTTTGCTTGGCAGAGAAATCAGCATTGACTAAATTCACAAAAACACTGGATATGGGCTCAATGAGACCCTTGATTATCATGGCACGTAGAACCCGAGTGTCAAGGTCATCAGGAGCTCTAGCAGATGCGTAAGTCACTTTCACTGATTTTACACCACTTCCTCCTGCTACCAACTGGACAGCCAGTCTCCCCAATTTCTCAGCAAGATCAACAAATGGTTTCAACTCTGTCAACACCTGCAATTAGGAAAGATTAACTTGAACTTAACCCATTGTAAGCCTAATTTTGCAAGGTAGTTGAGATAATATTGTAAAACAACTTCAATCCATGAGTCACTGGATATCATTGGCCTCTCAGACTTCTAAAGTGGACATTAATTCCACTTTAGGAAATAACATTTAAAACTCGGAAATTAAGAGGGGGAAATTTTCCATATTTATTCGTAGATGTCAATCTCAGTATACTAGGATTAACTATTCACAACCATGCACAGTCATCTTTTACAAAAGCAGGTCCTTTTTTCCATGAAAATTATATCAATAGAAAGAATGAAGGACCGGAGGCGGACTGTGGCAACAATTCAATATATAAGTTTGTTTGTCTAGAAAATGCAAATGATAAATTTGTATTAGTACCTCAGCAGGAACCATTGGTGCGTTGACTGCAGTAGCAGCAAGCTCCCCTTTCAACGCCCCTACAACAGCTTCTGCTATTTCAATAGCCACACCTTCCTGCACAAAAGTGTTTTTTTTTTTTGTTAATGAAAGGAGATTCATTACTTCAAAAGGATTTACAAAAAAGGCAAGACTGGGATCACGAAAAAAAAAAAATAGTGTGCAGGAGCTATGCAAAAGAATAAGAGAAGAACAACAAAAGAAAAGGCGGGCTCGGACAAATCACCCAACATACCTGAGCTTCCACAGTACTAGCACCAAGATGAGGTGTTGCCGTAACTCTCTCGTGAAGAATCAATTTGCTGTCTTTTGGGGGTGGCTCCTCTGTGAAAACATCAAGTGCTGCCTGAAACAGAAAGCCATGATTAATTAGTTTCCTCCACAGCGAACGCTTGGTGCTGACAAATAAGAGAGACCGGAAAAACCTGAGCTACAATGCCTTTATCCAGTGCCCTAACAAGAGCCTCCTCATCAATAACTCCTCCACGAGCGACATTAACTATCATAACTCCTTTCTTCATCTTAGCAAAAGTCTCGTCATTGAGAATCTTTGATGTAGCGGGGGTAAGAGGCATATGCAAAGAGATAAAATCTGCAGTAGCGATGGCTTCATCAAAGCTAACTAGTTCCACACCAATTGCCCGAGCACGGTCTGCTGGAGCATACGGGTCATGGGCAATGACATGCATGCCAAGTCCCTTAGCACGTCGAGCAACTTCAGAACCAACCTTCCCAAATCCCATGACGGCAAGTGTTTTCCCAACCAGGGACACTCCTACATACTTACTACGTTGCCATTTCCCTGGATCAACCACGATACGGGTAAATCAAGCAGTTTGGACTTTATTGACTAAAACAGAGTACAGCATAAAAGCTTATAGGAAAGACGCTAGTCACAATCTCTCGATTAAAGTTCTCTGTCCTACAAAAATACTTTTACTTTGCCATAGATATGCTCGTTAAAGTTCTTCAAATACACGCAAATCTATCAAAAGAGTCTACGATAATTTTATCATATCCCTGCAAAGCAGAGCTCATCAAACCTTAAACAGTACGAAAACAGGCGTTCCGACATCCTTTGAAATGTTCGTCTTCCGACCGGGAGCATTTTACTAAGCTTTACTCCCCTCATTCTCAAGCACTTCGATGCAAGAGAACAATACAAGGATGTGGAAAGACTTCAGTTTTCGTGGATTACTCAAATTCATTTGATCACAAAATGAAGCATGCATGATCACAAGATCAAAATCGCATCCAATAGACACCAAGTATTCGATAAAATGCTCGAAATAGTAATAGCGCCCAAATCGAACACAAACTTCCAACATTCAATTTACTGACCAGCTTTCACGGACGCATCAGCTTGCGCAACGTTCCTAGACATGGCGGTCAAAAGCGCAATCCCATGCTCCGCGGCGGCCACTGTGTTGGCCGTGGGAGCATTCACCACCAAGCATCCATGCTCAGTAGCCGCCGCCAGATCCACATTGTCGATTCCAACGCCTGCTCTCCCAACCACCTTGAGCCTTCCACCAGAAGACTCGAACACCTCGCGGGTGACCTTAGTTCCACTACGCACAATCAACGCATCGCAGAGCGAAATCTTGGTGCAGAGCTCCTCGGGGCTCAGATTATAAGAGCAATCAACATTGGCGAAGTCATTCAACAGCTTGAGCCCGGCTTCACCAAGCTTCTCAGATACGAGAATAGTGGGCTTGGCATCAAGACCCGCGGAGACCACCACCACGAGGGGCCGAGCGGATCGGGTCTTGCATAGCCGGAGAGAGACGGAGAAGTGTGAGGATAGAGGGAGGTTGGAAGAGAGAGAGAGCGATGAGTTGCGGGGGTAGTGGGTGCGGAGGGTTTGCAATGCTGAGGCAGCCATTGAAGGTGTAGTTGGGGAGTTTGGGTATATTCTGTTTTCGGCAAGAGATGGGCCTCCGCCGATTGAAGAGAAAGGTTGGTCACTGAACACTTAGATAAGCCTGTCTCCCATGGTTTTTGAGTGATGGATTATCTTTTTCTAATGGGGGTCGGTTTGATAGCCTTCAAAATTACTTTATTCTATAGTTTATCGTGTTTCTAACATGAACTTAAAATATAATTTCTTATTCTTATGATTTTCTTAATTTTAAATATATTTATTGACCATAACTCTGTGTGTGGGTGTGAGTGTGAAATGTTTATTTGTTTCATGTAAAAAAATATTAAGAGAGGGAATCCGACAACACAAAAGATAAGGCGGTGAAATAATCTAAGTGCGCTTGCTTTGTGAAAACATGATCATGCTCGCCGGCATTATTTCCATTGTACATCGTACGGATACAGAGATACTATGTACTAATACCTATTAATAGTATAGTTCAATATCTAATAAATTAAATATCATTAAAAATATATTTATTATATGATTTTAAGTTAATAAAACTATTTGATTCCATCATATTTATTTTATTTTTTAAATATATTTTATGTATTCATAGTGAAAAATCCTCACTGATTACCAATCATGTTGCAACGAATTGGATAGTACCAATCATGAGGGGTTGGTGCCCGTTCTTGCAGGTGAAGTACGTGACGCTCTCTTTGGCGCGTGAATAGTTCTATAGGGTCTAATCTGTAGCTATTCGGGTTAAAATAGAATGATAAAAAAGCTAGACTCCTCTTTATTTTTTTATATATAAAAAAAATTTAAATAATAAAAATATAATTTTAAAATTTAGATAATATGTAAAATTAAATTTATATTTTTATATAATATAAATATATTTTTTTACTATTAATTGTAATTGATAAAATTGGACTCATCTATTTGTTGATAATGACAATTTAGCAAACTTATTTTTTTCATGGCCGAAACAATTCGCTCGTAATTCTTTCATCAAGAGATGTGGTAAAGCAGTCCAATATGTGAAAAATAGTTAGCTCACGATAATTTAAGTTAGAAGTGGGTAAAAGGCTTATTTCAACAACTTTTTTAATTTATTTTTTTAACAAAGAATTGTTTTTTTTAAGATATGCTATCCGATAAGAATTGTTTTTTCAACAATTTTGGCATGGTGAGAGACTCAAACGATTAGATTATCTTTTTATAAAATGGAATTAAAAAAATACAATAATTAAAATATATATAAAAAATAAGCTAACTATTAACCCGGTGGGTTAATCTGTTGCTGATCATTTAATTTTATAAACTAACCTTCTATTTTTTAACGAGTTGGCTCTAAATTATAAATTTTTTGAACAATATAAAAAGCCCTATATCTTTATTACTAGAAGCACACTAAAATCTTAATATTTGGAGGGACGTCAAGATCACAATGAATATAAAGTATAAATTTTTATTTTAATAAATCAATAAAAAAAGGAGGTTGTCATGGAAGATGAGAACTCCAAATTAGACCAGATATTGGCCACAATAATTATATCTGTGATCAAAAGGGAATTACAAATATAAAGAGACGAAGGCGGGTAAAGCAAAATTGGTTTTTTTCTTGTCCAAAAGCAATTACAAGGGAACATTTTAGCGAAAGTGCTCCTCCCCAATCCCCAGTGTGGATGGAGTGCTGCTCAAGGGAGTTCTACTTAAAAGGGGTTAAATAGGTATTAAAAAAAACTCTGAAAGTGATTAGAGAATGATTAGATAATATCTTTACATGCTCTTTCTTTCTATCTTGTACTAGTACATACCTTTGTACTAAGCATAATGTACTTGTTTTCATTTTAACTCTTAATTCTTAATACCATGTATCAAACCTAAACCTATTTCTCATAGAAAAACCTAAACCATGTATCCAAGACTTGTCTTCTAATATCAGCGTCGATTATATTTGAAAAGAGCATACACACTTTGAAAGAAATTAACATCGAATTACACAAGCCAAACGCAAACATCCTTTATGTTTGTGCTTGAACTATCCACACCAAATTCCACAAACAGATAACCAAAAGCCAGCAGATAGAGTGAATTCAAAAGCTGAGAAAAGTGGGTTCAAATGGGTTCGGTCATGGTGCTGCAACAAAATGGGAAAGATAAGCGTCAGCAAGCATGCGACCCAGTTGAACTTGAGCTTCTGTACTGAGATGAAGATTATCTTCCTTCAATTGCAATCCCTTTGCATCCACACAAACCACATTTGGAAGATTAACACTCTTTTGGGCTTCTCTCACTTTCTCTATGTACTTCTCATCGCCTGAAGCTATGGCTACCTGTGTCCATCCCAAATTCCCAAACTCACATTTCAATCAAAATGCGATATTCATAATTCAGGTACCTTCTTTTGACTCTTATGTTACAGTAAAATAGTCAATCACCTGGATAATTGGAAGTGAAGGCAGGTGAAGGTCGTCGCGAACATTATGGATGAGCTTCTCCATGTTGGCTCTGTAAGCCTCGGCGTCGTGATCTGCCAGAGTATCACTCTCTCCTTGGTACCAAAGCAACGCTTTGATCTCGCTTCCCTTCGTCTTCGCACTCTCTCTTGCTCTCTTCACCATCTCTTCGTACAGCTTCTCGCCGCGCGCCCACTCTTTAATGGCCGTGCCGCCCACCGCGCACGGCACCAATCCTAACCTTCCTCCTCCCACATGCTGCCTCACGGCGTTGGCAAACGACATGCCGGGACCCACGCCACATACCTTTCCAGTATCGATGTCGGCGTGTAGCGGCTCGGCGGCCGGTTTCCACCGGAGGTGAGCGTTCAGGCTGAGGATGGAGGGATCCGGGCGGCACTCCGGCGGCACGATGCGGTCCCATTTCTTATGGTTGTGAGGATGCTTGATGACCCCTCCTAGGCCGGCCATGTTGCTTTGGCCGGAGAGTATGAAGATTTGCAGATCGGAAGGGTTTAGATCGGGATCTGTGCTCGTGTCCATGGCTTTCAACACACTAGAATTTGCGCTCTGTTCTTGTGCTTCAATCGTTGACATGGCTTTCTCAGGCGAAGTATTCAGGATTTGGCGTTAGGAGGGGAAGTGAATCGCTGAAGCAGCAGCCTCTTGTCTCGATATAGATTTGGACCTGAAAGTTGTGCGCTTTGAATGGTTGCTTCATCTTAAATTCAACGCCATCGATTGAACAATTAAGGAGAATTGCATTGCAAACTGTAAATACTGTAAAAGGATACATAAGACATTTTTCATTTACTGCTGTTATGCTAGACAATTTTAGAATATGCTTTTACATCACAATGACTATGCTTTTACATCCAGGTTGTGTTACTCTATGTTTAGATCTGGTTTGCTATGATTTTGTTGGAGATTAACGATAATTGCAATTGAAAATTAATATGGGGGTTTTCATTTAGAATTGATAGAAGTGTAGTAATCAAACAATATTTAATAATGGTTTTCTAAAAATATTGGATACTTATTTGGTAATAATGCAAATATTAAAAAAATTTGTAAAGAAAACAATTTAATCGATAGTTTCATCTCACAAGTTTCAATTGATTGACATCTTCCCTTTTAAGGTGAATCAAATTAAATATAGATAGAGTTCTTATTGTAATTTATACTAAGGCGACATGTGAAGAAGATTAGAAAGTTGAGTTGTTGGATTTACGAGTATACTCGGCACATCTACTATTATTAAAGCTAAATAGTGAACAATCTATAAAAAAAATTAAAGTTAATTTTAAATATGAGATTTAATAAGATTATTTTTAAACCTGATAATAAGAATATGGTGGAGATATTATTGAACTTTAAAGGTAAAAAGTGTAACTTATTAATATCTTAGATATATAACATTGTGAAATTATCTTAAGAATTGAATATATATCATATATTTAGATAATAAAATAAACTTATAGAGATATTATGTTTAAGTAATACGTCTTTAATATTTAAAGACAATTTTGGTCGATGATTGTTTAGGATATAATCTCCTAATAGACTAATAGATTTTAGTTTAAACGTTCTAATTCTCCCTAGTACAAAAAAAATGAAAAGGAGAATCGAATTGGTCCAACTAAATAAAAGATGATGGACGTAAACACAAAGCCCACACAGCCGGCGATAAACTTTTAATCATATCTCAAATTAATATCTTAATTATTTATCTAAAAGAAGGAAAACTTTATTTTACTTTTAAATTATGGGTGAACTTAATATTTTTTTAAAAATTTCTCTTGTACTAAAAAAAATATCCTAATTAGTACCTTAAATCTGTCAGTTTGGGTCCAGAATTGCTGAATTATCTTCTAATAATAACCAACAAGAATTTTATTGATAAATCCTTCTAATAATAACCAAAACATAAATAGCTTGTAGATAAATCCTTCTGTATATTCCTTTTGACCAGACCGTAGATTCATTTTATTGATCATCTACCACGTTACTAACTTTCATCTTGTGAGTTCATCTTGGCCAAAAGCTCAGAAAGACATAAATTTTGGAGCTTTATACATCTGCTCTATGTGAAGAATCCTTCCTTGGCATATGGACTTCATTATTTTTTTTTTGTAAAGATTTTTTTAAAAAAAAATTGGACTTATTTATAATTTAAGAATAAGATAAAATTTTCTTTCTTTTTAATAATACTATTTTATTTTTACTTTTTGCAGTGTCTATTATGCGCTCTATTGGGAGTGGTGTGGTATGAAGCGGGATTGTATGTTCAGTTGGACCAAATGATTATACTTTATATAATTCTTAATGTATTGTTCACGTATTATCTGACTCAATATCTTTAGTTTAAATTAAGGTATATGTGTGAAAAAAGCTTTAGTAGGAAATGCAACATTCATCTTAGTAATCTCTTAGTTTTAAAAGAAGTGAATTTTAGCTATGGATTACGGATACTAACTTGACTCTATTAAAAAAAAAGAACTTGATAAATTGGGGTTAAGTAGTGAGAGAAAAGTAGAGATAGCCTCATTTAGCTCTTCCATGCTTCTTAAACCCCACAAACCGCGACAAAAGAAAAAAGGAAAGTCCGCACTGCAGTTAACTCAATTCTGCTGTTTGCCATGAATAGCATTAAAATAACAAAAATCTGAACAATCTTCTAAGTTCTAACCAATGTTTCTGAGTGTCGAAGGCAGGGCATGTGCAGGAGACACGTTCGATCTGACACAACAAATTGAAAGTACTTGTACATTATACGAGCAAGTGAAGCCAGCTTAAAACAATTATGATCCTTCAACCACCTACAAGCCAAGCCAACACAAATTCTTCACATCAACATTCACATATGAACGTTCCATGTCCTTACGCTCACCGCCTCTGTTTTCCTCATAAGCTTGTCAGGCGACAACTTTTACGTTTGGATGGAGAGGAAAGTAAAAGAAAATTGGGAGAGGAAAGTGAAGGAAAATTGAGGGGGAGAGATTACTAGGATTTTTTTTTTAAAGAAATGATAGAACAATTTATTGTTAAAGTTTTTTCTCTTAATATATTTTTTTAATTTTTTTTCTATCTAAACACAGGGTCAAGTTTATCTGCCCAGCAGTTAATATTTCTTGGCGTTCATATTGTAAAATCCAAGGAGACAAACAAAGGAAGTAACCTTTTACAGGTTACAGACAAAGGATTTGATTAGGCAATCAGACTTACAATGATTTCCTCAAGCAGACCAGTGGTAATCTTTCTTCTTCCGCGCAGACTCTAAATCAACAAATCAAGCAAGAAAATAAGTGTAAAAGCTAAGAACTTTTGATCTAAAATCCAGGCCTAGGGCTAAGGTACATGATTAGCTCTGAATCATCTTCTCTAAGACGTGTAGAGCTTCTTTCATGGAGGGTCTCTTTTGTGGGAGAGGAGAAGTACAAGTAAGCCCCAGCTTGAAGCATCCCAATATAACGCGTTCCTTATTTTCGATCTCAGACCTTATTGCCACGTCAGCTACCCTCAATACCCTAGTCCTCTCCTCCTCGACGTCATCACACTCAGGCCACTGGCCTATGTCCAAGTCTGTGACAGATCTCCCGCTGAGAAGTTCAAGCAAGACACTGCCGAAGGAATACACATCGCACTTTGCGCTCGATTTGATGCTCTGGAACCACTCTGGTGCTTGATAGGGCATTGGCTGGGGCCCACTAGAAGACGAACCCATCGAAGGTAGGTGGTCTTGTTGTTCATGTTGGTTATTATGGTTGCCTATTTGGCGAGATGAACCGTTGGCTCTGAGGTTCAAGTTGTTGGTGTTGCAGAGGATGCGGTCGAGGCCGAAGTCGGCGATGACAGGTTCCATGTCGGAGTTGAAGAGGATGTTGGAGGGTTTAATGTTGCCGTGGACATGTTTCTTGTCGTGGATGAAAGCTATGCCTCTTGCTATTCCTCTTGCAATCTTCAGCCGAGCCTCCAATGCCAAGCTCAACGGCGATGACCCTGTTCTTCCTGAATATTTTGTTCACTTTATTAACAAATTATCAAATATCATGAGCAATAATAAAGCAAAAAACGAAAAATATAAAACTTACTGTGGCTGAGGTTAGCGAGGCTTCCATTGGGGACATAATCACAAATAAGGAGCTTCTCGTCCATTCCCCAACAGAATCCACGAACTCTGACTAAATTGGGATGACGAATCTTGGCGATTGTTTTCACTTGATTCTCGAATTCCTTCATCCTCTCCAATGCACATTCTCCAATCCCTATCCTCCTCACAGCATACGCTCTTCCGTCCTCCAGCACTGCTCTGTACACTATGCTCCCTCGGCTTGTTCCCAGAATATACGCCGACGAAGTCAGTAATGTCTCTAGCTCCAGCCTCGTTTCTCCGTCCACCGTCACAAGCCTCCCTTCTTTCCGGAGATTCTCGTTTTGGGTCGTCATTTTAATCTTCGGATTATTATTCTCTTGCTCGCTGTCGGAGCTCGTTGCTTCCGATGTCTCCTTGTCGTCAATTGCTAACCAGAAACAGGGGATTGCGGGTTTTTTCATTTCCGGGTCTTGTTTCGATGTAGTCTTGATAACATTTTCGGTGGGCTCAGCATCTTTTTTCCTCCGTTTTTGGTAGAGCAAGAGAGAGATAGCCACTAAAAGTCCTATTCCGGCAATGTCGCCGACGACGATTCCCGCTATGCTGGATGGTTTAAGGCTATTCCGTGGGTGACTCTGAGACCCTTTGGGGGTTACTGAACTGTTTGTTTTGGGGTTGGCGCCAATTGTTTTGGGCATGACAGCAATTGCTGGTGTTGATGACGTGATAGAATTGGGTGGGTTTGACAGAGTTGAAGGAATAGAACAAAGGATTTTCAGGGGCTTTCCACAAAGATCAGAATTCCCAGAAAGTAACTCTGGTTTCTGGTTAAGCAAAGCCAGAGATTGTGGTATTGGACCCGTTAGATTGTTGAAGGAAATATCTATTGTGGAATTTCCAGGTATCTTTCTGGCAAATTCTGGTGGGATTGTTCCTGAAATTTTGTTGTATGAGAGGTTCAAGTATTTCAAGTTATCCCCGCCAAAGTCATCTGGTAAAGACCCATTAAACAAATTCGAAGACAGATCTAAACTCTGAACAGAGTGAAACCCACTTGGAACTTCACCGGAAAAGTAATTACTCCTCAAAGAAACAAATGTAAGATTTTTCAGAGTAATGAGACTTTTTGGGACAGACCCAGCAAAGGCATTGTCAGATAGGTTTAAAAGTTGAAGAGTTTTCAACTCCCCAATCGACTCAGATAGCTCACCTGAGATGACATTGTTGGCGAGAGAAAGAACTTGAAGCTCAGAAGCGTTGAATATGGAATTGGGCACTGACCCATTAAGGAAATTGTTGGAAAGATCAAGCTCCTGAAGGTGTTCGATCATCCCAAGGTCTTCAGAAATGGAACCCAGAAGCTTGTTTTTGGGAAGAGCCAAACCAGTGACTCTAAACTTGCCTCCAATTTTTGTACACGTGACTCCATTCCAAAAGCATGGTGACACATCGCTGTAGCTCCAATTTTCTAGGACTGAAAGTGGGTCGCTGAGGATCGAGTACTTGAAGGAAAGCAAGAGAACCCCATCAGGATTCAAAGCAAATGACCGAAGAAGAAGAAGAAGAAAGTGAAAGAACAAAACTTTGCACCCCAAATGAGGATTCTTGGAGTTGAAGTTCATGATTCCTAAAGATGGTGGTGGTGGTGGTGATACAACGTAATGCAGAAGCTACGGGTTCATGGTGCAGAAAAAGGGAGAGAAGAGGAGCAAAACGGAGATGGTGAACAACTGCAACTTCCTCCTTCTGTTGACCAAATCTTTAAATAAAAGAGTTTTAATGGAGAACTATATCTCTATGAGCTGCTACTAGCTACCATATACTCGGTGAAGCAGACAAAGTGGTAATAAGGAAACCAAATTGAATGAATGGGCAGTGAGAGTAATGGCAGAAAGATATGATAAAGACGAAGTGAACCCAACAAATCAAAAAGGATAATAATAAGAGAGTTTCATGGTACAGTTCTGCCAACTCTCACATTCAACTCAGAAAACTAAGTCGTTGTTAGTCATAACTAGCGAAAATATAAAAGAAAAAAGATGAATTTGTTCGGAACTAGTACAAGACACCCAAGTGAGTAGGAGTCCAGAACTTGAGGCATGGACTTTGAATTAGATATTCGCGATTAATTTATTTTTTAAAAAATAATAAATTTTCTTGTGTGTTAATCCTTTCATATTTTTAATGGATGACAAAAGTAGTTCTGAATCAGACAAAAAAGTCTTCTGTTTTATTGTGTCACATGGGAACCATCAAAATTGCAGTAGATAGGAGATAGCTAGTAAATGGGGACGACGAGCTCTTGTGCCTTTACAGATTACAGATTGCTACAGTTAAGCTCTTATTAAACTTAGAGCAACCACACTTGTTGCATTATAATAATCTATGAAAAAAACTGATCCGCGTCTCGTCCTCTTTCCTCTTTTTTTAATTTACTTAATAAATGGCCATCACAAGATTTAATAAACAAGCGATGGATAATCCTAACTCCACATTATTTTTATTGTCATGAACAACATGGATTTAGTTCTAACAGCTACATGCAACTTCCTTGAGCCTAAACACCTTTTATCTAATATTAGTCATAAGCTAATAGCATGGGTTGAGTCAAATTAAAGAAACGATTTTTCTCAAACAAGGTCGATGGTTCAAATTTTGTGAAAAAAAAAAAATCATGTTCAGAGAGCTACAGCTAATTATGTTTGACAATGTCTCATTCTAATCGAATAGCCACCGGAATTAGATGAGTCACCAGCTTATGATTAACATCAGAACTTGGACATTCTCTTTAATTTGGGAGAAACAGTACTATAAAAATAAAGAGTGTGAGAGAAGTTCTAATTTCATAGTCATTTAGTATTTTTATACATATGTCCACAATTTGAACCCCTTTAGGGTATTGTATGGGAATTAAGAGGAAAAAAGAAAGGGGAAAAGGATAAGTTGCTAGTTATCTACTCTTTAATTTGTTCATGTGTTGAAAATAACTAAGGGAAAAGAAATAAAATATTAAGTAGAAAGTTATAATATTGCCTAATTCTTTTTACCTTTACCATATTAAAATTTTGTAGGGAAATTGGTTAAAAATACCTATTTGAAAATTTTACTGACTAAAAGTATTTGAATTTGAAAGGATATACCTCATCTTCTATGTATGTAACTACTTTTTAATTGTGTGCAATATATATTTAGTTACATATAAATACTTTTTATTTTAAATTTTTTTATATATAGTTAAAAATAAATTATACACAGTTGAAAATGAATTACACCGTTGAATACGAGTTACACTAAATTCTTTTAGTCAATAAAATTTGCAAATATGTACTTTTAACTAATTTCCTCTGTGCAAGCATATTGAAGGTAGACTTCACATTGATTTACCAAGCTTATTGTTCCCTACAAAAACAGAATCTGCAGTCATCTTCAAGCGTGATATTTCTTCAAAAAATAACAAAATTTTACACGCGCACACACATGCATGCATGTGTACTTTCTAGACGTGAGTGTGAATAATTTGGATTTTCTTTCTTTTGCTCTGTATTTTTTTCTCTTGGAAAGGAACCACAGAGATAGAGGAGGAAGCAAGCTAGTGGGGGGCGAAACTATTGAAGTTCACATGCACTACTGATTTCGTGATTATTCGGGAAAGAAGTTGAACTATGATTGGGCAAACTCATGTAATGTGGGACAGAAATTTTACATGTTCATCCAAAACTGTGCAAATCTCAGGAACAATGGTCCCCTTCTCAGTCTGTGAAAGGCCTCTCTCTGAGTATTTGTCCTTCAACTTTGATCAAATTTCATGCCAAAAATGATCAGGGTGACCATCTTCTTCTTCTCTTATACTCCACAATCATTGGAAACGCCCATAAAACAATGGGGAAAACCCTAGTTCCTTCGCTTTCACTTCTCATATAGTTATTTTTCTTTTTCCTTTTGGACAAAATTTCTCATATAGTTCAGTAACAGTGTAACACTTTAAAGTGGGAGAAGAGAAAAATCATCCTGCCAGTTTTGAAACTGTATAGAAACCACTCAAGTCAAAATTCCCTATTATGGGTTGTTCACTTACCTCCAGTAATGATGACGTTGTCCATTCACAGGTTTACCTGTGTCTAATGAAAGCAAGAAACAGCATTAAAGATTTTGAGGTTGAAGACAAAAATGCTCTCATTATGTTGTTGAATGGAGGTACCCTCGTGACTCCGAGGACGGTTCTCTGTTTTAGTCTTCCTTATCTCCAAAAACAGAGGATATCATTATGTGTAATGTATCTCCTGCCAATAAACTAATACATCTTCAACGATAATTGAATACCCTAATCCCAGTTGTTATGTACAGCAATTTACTATCGCTTTTCTGGATGAAATCTGTTAGAACTATGTGCGATTCAAATTTTCATTTTCTCTGAAACGAAGGGGCGTGACAGACACAAACGAAGGAAAAAACAAAGTACTTATTGTAAGATGTGAACATTGACAGGATAAGATTCGCCTTCATATCTTATTATAGAAGGCTACGTCCCCAATGTTATTCCAAATACGTCATTTAACAGAAGTATTAGTGCTCCAGAGGCATTATTCATTTCTTGAAAAAAGAGAATCTGGTCCTTAAAAAAAATCATGTGATTTTATTTTAAACTATTTTCCTTTGATATTTTAAAATTTAAGCTAAAATAACTTATTTGTCAAAATAAAATATAAAAAGGACAGAAAACAATATGTTTGAAGTGATGTTAAGGACCGCAAGGTCAGATTTGGGGCTCTATGGACTATGAGGGTGAACCTTCGACGAAAGCTCATGGGCCTATTTCTTTATTGTTTGGGCTTGAAGCCCAATAGCAACATACTCTCGTCCGAAGTCTAGAAGCAGAACTGGTTCAAATCACATATTGTGAAGGTAGGCAACAGCTGATACTTCCCTTGTCGTAGTAAGTATGCAAATACTACTTTTGCCGGCATCTCGCGCCGGCATTTTCAGGGCGACGACGCCGATTTCGTCGGCAGCTGCTGCAAACTCACCACCTCACCTCCCGCGACCTTTTCGCCGGCCGAATTCGTCGCCCTTGCATTCTGTCCCCTCTTTCAAACCCTTTCAGTCACTGGCTTCTTCGGCTTCCTCGTCTTTCCCTTTCGGTGCTGTCTGTCGACTAACGAAGCACCCCTTCTACGTGAATGCTTCTTCACAGGTTTCTACAGCTTTCACTTCCTCCAATGATGAATCGGAGAAAGCAAAACTTGCTCAGGTATTCCCTCTCTTACCCCGTCCTCTTCTCTCTATAGGGTACGTCTTTGAATTCCTCGAGCATGGCCAATGAGTCAACTTCCTCGTGGTTCTGGATCTATGATCAATTTAAATTCCGTTTTAAGGTTAAATGTTTCTTCGATCAATGTAGTTTATTTTGGGCATTGGCAATAATTATTCATGTTTAACATGACAAATTTCGCGGTATGATTGCTGTAGGTTTCTAAGAGACTGGAGAAGACTGCGAGGTATTTTAAGCGTTTGGGTAGTTTAGGGTTTTGGGGTCAGCTAGTCTGCACCGTGGTGGCTGCTGTAATATTGTCCTTTTCTATTGTTGTTACTGGAAAGGTCACATCTCCAGTTACTTTTTATGCCACTGCTGGTGGAATAGCGGCAGCTTTTGTTTCTGTGTTCTGGTCATTTGGATATCTTCGGCTATCTGAAAAGCTTCAAAGAACTTCCAATGAGCCTACCAAGGTACTGTTTTACATGAATGGAGCTGTGATGATTTTAAATACTAAATGTTGCAGACCATACTAGCTGCTGTATGCCACTTTTGTATCGTAGCATTGACTTTTATGTTTGCATCAAAGCCTCCCTACGTGAATTTTGTTGGCTAGCCTTGGATATATTAGGTGAAGCATCTATTTAAAGATACGAATCATACTTTTTCTTGGCATCTAGAAAAATGAGTTGCTGAGGGCTGACGCAATATTAACCCCTTTACTTTTCTGTTCCGAATAGTCTGATGCCTTAGAGGTTGCTTCTTGGCTTGACAATGGATATTTCCTTGATTCTTGTCAAACATTTTCTTGCTAATGTTTAGAGTCTTATCTGTTGAGTATCACTGGGTAGTTATACCTTCTTCTTGTGCTTTCAGGCTCCCCCTCGGGCTGATGTAGTAAAGAGCTTGAATAATGGTATAGTACTGAACATTTTGGGAATGGGTGCTGCTATTCTTGGCATGCAAGCCACTGTTGGATTGTTGGTTGCCAAGGCTCTGACTTCCTCAGCCAACCCATATTATCAGGGAATCTCTCCTGGATACAGCCCTGTTCTTGCATTAGATGTATTTTTGGTGCAGGTAAAACTTATTGGTTCAATGATTAGTTTTCTATTTACAAGGATTATGTTTAGTTTATTTGATTGTGCTCTTATGATTCTATTGTGAGACACGGTATCATCTTATTGGGAGTCGAGTCTCATCTTGGACTGATGCTTGATGGATTTCTCTTTGCCACTGAGTATCTGTTGGGTTCTCTGGCAGCTACTAGTGCCTCCTTGTGTTTTCAAAAGTAAACTAGGAAACATGTGTTGACTACTAATATAACCTGTTCTTTTTGTTCCTTGAGTGAAGTATGATTGTTGGAGACTTAGATCTTCAATTGGAAAGAGCATGTCACGGGGTTTGCTTCAGTAACTTAGATATACCTGCAGGCCAGTTTCTAATAGTTTAAGAATTGGGCTTTTACCATCGGCCTTTTACCAATATAAGAAAAATCATGTATCATTAATAGCCCCAAAATGGTACCAATATGAGTGTAGAAATTGCAATCATCACGTAGGTTTACAAAATCCATTGTTGAAAGCTTCTTTTTTATTGAATGAGTTGAATTCATCAGAAGCAATAGCCATGTGCCCATGTTTGATTTGTTGGTGCCAGTAACGTATTTATTCATTGCACTCCAGTGTCACAAGAGACTCAAAAGGAAAACCTAAATTTGGAACGAGCTTTGCTGAACATCTATTTTGTCCTTGTTTGATTTACAGGCTTCAGCGAACACAATTCTTTCTCATTTCATTGGGCTTGTTTTCTCGCTTGAGTTGTTGCGATCAGTCACATTGCCTCCTTCAGAAGCTACTCCAATCCCCAATCTCGCATAAGGCATGAATAAAGACGAGTATGATGCAATTGCAGTCAAGGATGTATACTCCTCATTTGCAGAGGTTATTATCGTGATGAATTTTGTAACTATGTTAGATCTCGCGCATTATGTGATCCTCTTACTAGGTGTTTGACATAATGTATTTCTAAGTAGAAAAGGACCAGCTCAATGTTGTCCCATAAGCATGATATCCCGTGGAAATTTGAGAACAATTGTCCCGACCTATATCACCACGGCAGGAGTTTGCTGTACAGTCCATAACTTGCAAGTCTTTGGGTTCCAACATGATGGTAGTTTCTTATGGAGAAGCAACGCCAGAACATGACTCACGAAATGTATGTATCATTCAAGATTTGATTTCATTTCTGGATCGGTTGTTTGGTTGTTGAACAAAATCGGCAAGCTTGTTTGTTGTTTCTGCCTGATGGGAGAGTTCTTGTCGTGCCTTAAACAGTTGATAATGCCTATTCGGCGTAGTACGTGTTTTTCCTCTTAGAGCTAGATTAGAAAATCTAACCGGAAGGCAATAATCCTAACTGTTGGATTGCAACCGCGAAAATCTTAATGGTAGACTACATTCGTGTGTTCGGCGTACTGTTTGGTACTAGCTATAATGCATGTTTTGTGAAAAGTAACAAGATGGGCCCCAAAGCGTCTGTCGAAGCAGCTGCAAATGGGCTAGATTTCCTCAAAACAATGTTGGAACTTGGAACCTGACGGCTTTTTTCCTTCCTTTTTTGAAAATTATCTTTCTTCAGTGGGCATAATGGTAAGGATTGCTGGTTAAATGCCCGTTTGAATACTGATGAAATATGGGTTTAAAAAGGTTTTTTATCTAAATTTTAATTTGTAAAAATTTTAAAATAATTATATTTATTTAAAATGATTTTTGGACTAAATCAATTTAAAACTAATTTTAAATAAATTATTAAGAATAATTTTTAGAACAATAAAAAAAAATTATAAAATATTTATTTATTATTTTATCTATATTTTTTTATATTTTCTCTCATATTTTCTCTTTTCTATTATATTCTTTTCTTTTTCATCACCACCATCTTCCTTCTCCGCTCTTTCCTTCCTTCTACTCCTTCCTAGCTTCATCTCTTTTTGCAATTCCTTCCTTCTCAACCCTCCTTCATTGTTGTTGCCATCTTCTCCACCGAATCTTCCCTCCTTCAATTGCAGATTCTTGAGAATGAGAGAGATAATATGTGTTCGGATAAACTTTTAAAAAAAGGCCTTATAGAAAAAAAAAGGGTTTTTGGATAGCTTTTAAAAAAGAATTTTCGGAGAAAGGCTTATGAAAAAAAGTAGTTATAAATAAATAAGTGTTTAGATAATTATTAATAGAATGACTCTTGTTATTGGTAAATTACCATAAAAGAGATTATTTTATTTTAAAAAACAAAATTCTCTCTCTCCTTCACTCTCCCTCTATTCCTGCGAATAGAACCAGCGATGATAGCGACAAAGGTGACCAACAGAGGTGAAGTTGCAGCGGTAAAAAATTCTTTTCTCTCTCTCTCCTTCTCTCATTCACTCTCCCTCCATTCCTGCGAACATAACCAGCGACTGAGGTGAGGTTGCAGCGACCAATGACCCACAGCTTGCAATGACCCACGACAAGCAACGATGGACGAGGAGCTACCGATGACCAATGGCTTGTAGTGACCCATGAGTGGTGACCACGACACAGACGTGAGTAGTACAAGGACACCAACATGAAGGAAAAGAAGAGCAGAAGAGAAGAAAGAAGAGGAGAGAGTGGAGGGAAAATATGGGTAAAATAGTAAATAAGTAGTTTATAAGATTTTTTACTGTTCTAAAAGTTAATCTTATCAGCTTATCTGAAACTATGATTTTAAACTATATTTTTGTCCAAAAACCTTTTTAGATAAATATGACTATTTATTTTAAAATTTCTACCAACCAAGGTTTTGTCCAAAAGGGCTTCTAAAACTATAGTTTTAGATTCCTCCAAACAGGTTCAATAATATTTTTTATCTCATATCCTTTTTAATAATTTAACAATAATTTTTTTCTAATAATAACTATCTAAATACTTATTTATTTATTTTTTTTTCATAAGTTATTTTTTAAAAATATTTTTTTTGAAAGCTGTTTAAAAATTATTTTTGTTATAAATTTTTTTCTTAAATCTACCAAATGGCCCATACTTTTTTTTATCGCCGTTGCTTTGTGATGGATCGCGTTCATCTTTCTAAAGTGTACTTTTAAATGTTTGCCACGAAATTTTCCATCACACGTCTGAACATAATATATATTTAGTAAGGACTATTAATATTAAACACTTGAACAAGTCTACCTAACTCCTGATCATAATATAAGCCGTGAACAATTAAAGATCTGTGGAAACTTATTCACAATGGGAGCAACCTGGGAACTGTCCCCAATTCAGACTAACGTGAAGTTCTTTTGTTTTTTGGGGTTTAGTCAAGGCTTTGTAACCAACCAGTGAATGAAAATAATATAACTGCAAAACATCTCTTTCAAGCGACCGTCATCTCCAATGAGAAAAATAGTGACTACACAGTATAACAGTCGGACTGTCTAGGGCACGGGGAGGAGGTGACCGCCAAACGTTATTAACAGGATGAATGTGGAACACGGAACAATTATGGCCTAACTAAACTTGTGGCCGACTAAATACGTGCTATCCCCAGATGTTAAACAATGCCACCCTAAATATGCCGCAGGATTAACTAAAAACTTTCTGAGCGTACATGCTTCCAATAAACTTTTGGATAGACCACTAAGTAAGGTGTCATGGCAGTTAATTTTTATCAAATTTAACCCTTCGAGACGAATTCATATAATATATTCTTTAATCTGCTTAAATTAGTCAACTAATTATTATATTAATTATAATTAACTGATTTATTTATCTTCCTTAATCTATCTAAAAAAGTCAATTAACTCCTATATTATTAAAGACTGAGGGAGTAATAGTAAAGGCAAATTTTTTTTTTCAATTCATGAAATTACTCAACAAACTTTTACATGATCAATTTTCAAGAACTACAGCAGAAGAACATATCACATATCCAAGACAAGCAAATTCTTGTTTTTTAAGCCAAAACCATGCATGTTACAGTTCTAAAGATTTACCCTCTCTCAGTACAGAGGAAAGCATAACTTGGGTAAGAAGCCCGCTGTCAAAAATTCATAAAAAGGATCTCCCCGGTGGAAACATAAAAAGTCAGAAGAATCATCACCTATTATGAAGCTACTCGTCAACTCCTGCTTCTGAAGAACTAACACGCCATCTAACCGTGAATGTAAACAGCAACATCCCAGCAAAAGGAAAATCTTAGCACTTCATATCTCGAGCATCCATCTGTACAACCCCTAGCTAGACTCAGCGATCCACTCGCACCCTGAATATGAAGCAAGCAAGAAGTTAACCCAAGAAACCAAGTGACTATAATATGTTCAAGGATTCTTAAATAATGAAGAAGAAAAAATTTACATTATTCATAAAACTCAGACTTAACGAATTAAAACACACAGATCAAATGCTTTATAGAAAAACATCTATTGCCTTCAGCATTAACGAGTAACTGGAAGTTCATGGATATGAAAATATATAGCACCAATTATACACTAGCAAGAAATAACAAATTAAACAAAGGCTCGTTCTTAATTTCTAATAGGACATGGTATCAGAGCATAGGATTTTGGCTTAGGAAATGCTCTGAATAGATTATTTTAGACTGATACATAAGTGAACCTATGAATGTACTTATGACAGTGAGGCTATGGTATGTGTGTATGTTATGGAAGTAATGCTGTTGAACTTGCTGTATGCTATGTTTTGAATGAAATATAAAGTATGTTAATTATAATATTCCTTTCCTATTTCCTATTACGATAGTAAAACAAAATGGTAAGAACCAGAAGAGCTAGTGCTTCGGGTGAACCCTAAAACGCCGGAGATATTAATCAGTTGATTCTAGAACGGCTGGAACAGCAGCAGAAGCTGATAGAGGAAGTAACAAGCAAGGTAATCATCTCCCTTGATCTTAAGTTGATAAAACTTTTATGGAGATAACAGTTTATTTATTATAATTAGGTAGCATAAAATGTATCTGAGAAAAGCACAAAATTACTGTCAAAGCATGAAGAGGTGTAACATAGACAGATGGACAATAGCATTGTCCTTTCTTTTTGTTCTTTCTTCTTTAGGTCAGACTATGCTTAAACATCAGTTTCAAAAGTATAGAGTCTTGTCAGATGAAAATTATTGTTAGAAACAGATAAATCATGATTCATGGGACCGGACAGTAATGATACACATCTACCTAGCATGATGACTCTCCCATTCTGGAGGCAGAAGTAAACTAAGACGAGATAAATAGTAATATATACTTGCATAGTTGCATGTATGGGCATTGCATAACTTAAAAGACAAATAGCGTGCCAACATGATCAAACAAGAGTTGATGTTAAGTTAGCATGCATTATCTGCATCAACCACACACAAGCAAACGGACAGTATGCGCTTACCTACTCCATCTTCTTTGCTTTGTTTGAAGGTATAAGAATCTTCCTTAGAAAATCACTGTCTAACTTTCCACATTGTGTATGAATTTTCGCATGGATCATATACAACTTGTTATCAATATGGTCCTGGTACTTATCATACAACAGAGGAACTGACAAGCTAAGAAGAACGCCTGTAAGAAATAATTGAAATATTAGAAGCTAATAAATGGACAGAGAATTTTCAAGATGAAATTTGCATGTTTAACCAAAACTACAAAAGCAGAGAGCTTACAAGTATAGACCAGGGTCAGAAAGTTGAACAGACTACCAATAAAGGAGATAAGCAATAATGCAGCTGTAATCTGATTCCAAGATCAAAAAAATAATGTCAATCTAAAATGCTGTACCATACAGGAAGTTCATCAAGTTAAGGTAACAACAAGTGGGGGGGAAATTTCATCAAATAAAAAAAGTGAGGGCGAAAAATGAACCCCGCACCTGAAGGCAAAGTATCAAATTTCTCTCAATTGCTATTTCATGCGCAACTGACAAAGCTCGATTGATCCAAATTTGCAGTTCGTCTGCAGCCTTAGCAACAGACTCCTCAGAGATATCCATATCGGGAAGAGGAGGGAGAGGTCTGTAATATTTTTTTTTATATAAAAAAACATCAATTTCAAGGGAAGAAAGGATAATGAACAGTCTACCTAATCTCATGCTATATCTCCTCAGTGAAAGCAATCCATTTTAAAAATTGTTAAGAAAGCATCCGAATACATTTTCTTTCAAAGCGATTAATTCGATCTTATCCCTTTCAACTAAATATAGAAGAAACAGAAGTAATATCTTCTGCCGAAGACGTTGGAAGAAAACCTCTATAGTTCCTATGAAGGACAATAGATTAAAGGGATCAAGAATTTCGACGAAGCAAAATGGAAATACCTATTGAGAAGGGAAGCAGCTTTGGCCCAGAAAAAGAGAATCACGACCAGCAGCAATAGAACATTGGACATAAAAGACAAGAGATTATATCCGGCGCACTCAAATAGGTACCACATTACCGTAGACGAAACCAGAACCAGAACCCCTCCGCACCAATTCTTCCAAAGCAACACATCCGCAACTGAGAAAGTCAATAGATACAGAATTTAATCAATCTAGATTTGCAGAAAATGAAAACATTGAATATGAGGACGACCGATAACAAGACACGACACTGGGTGGAAGCAAGATCATTTCCTAACTATCTCTAACTCGGAGAAAACAACGCTATACTGAACTTGGTGGTCACATGGCTAATAGAGAGGAAGATCAAGAGAGAGAGAACCTAGGCCACCGCCGAGAGCGTGATGGACGGATATCCGACGAGAATGTTCAGATTCTCCCATGGCGATTAGGGCTTGAGCTGGAGAAAGCGGGAAGGAAATAAAATGCGAACGATTTATTTAACTTTCAATTCCTTTCGAGGGTGGTTAGATTCAGGCAAGCGCATGTGGGATGAAGCCGTTGAGGAGTCGCAGTGTCAGGAGTCAGGACTCAGAAATGCTGAAGGGCTAAAGTTGAGGAACCACCCACAAATATTTTCCCCGACTTCTTGCGTTCTGTCGTTTTGAGGTTAGAATGGAAAAACGACAAACACTCAACATCTCCGTTATGGGCTGCGTGTAAGGGCCTCTTCGGCCCAATGAATGTATGTGGGCTTCATTATTTGTAAGCCGTTGCTGGTATTGATTTAACCCATCGTCCATAAATTTAATTAGCAAAAGAGTAAGATATATAATAATTTATAATATATTAAATTTTTAAAAAGTATTATTTTATTATAATTTTAATTATGACATTTAATGAGATATCTTAATTCTTAAATAACTAAGTTTACGTCTGATGATAATAGACACTTCGTCCTACTTGATATTGATTGTTTAGAAGAAAATGAAGATTTCGTTCTACCCTTTAATCGTGAATGAACTTAATTCCTTTTTAAAAATTTTATATAAAAATCAAATGTAGTATAATAAAAGTGATTATTTTTATTTTTTATAATATGATGAATTAATAATTAAAGTTTTATTAAGAGATGTGTGATAAGTTAAAATTAATTTTTTTATAAGAGATATGCATAATTAGTGTATAAAGATTGCCTACAAGGAGAATATGATATAATTGACAAAAAAATTATGAGAGAACTGCCTAAATTAAGTGTGTGTTTGGATAAGATTTTACGGGTTTATGAAAAAAATGGGCTTATAGAAAAAGGGTTTTGAAAAAGAGATTATGAAAAAAAAAATACTTTTAAATAAATGAGTGTTTGGATAGTTACTTTCAAAAATACTTTTATTATGGGTAAATTGCGAAAAATGGTATAAGTATTAAATAGGGAGAGATGAGAGAGAGTGTAAGAAAAAATATGAGTAATATAGTAATTGGTTAGTTCATAAATTTTTTTATTGTTTCATAAACTACTCTGACCAGTTTATCTAAAACCTTAATTTTAAATTATAGTTTAGTTAAAAAATTCGTTTGAACAAATATAATTATTTAACTTAAAAAAATTTTAAACTTTAATTTTAAAATAAATCTAAATTTAAAATTTAGATTTTATAATTTGTCAGACAGGCTATAAGGCTATAACTATGCATTTCGATCTGTAAAAGAATGAGGTGCGGTCGAGTCGGGATAAAATCCAACAGTAGCACAAAGAGGTAGAGGCGAGCATATAATAAATTTGGGGAGGAAAATTCCTGGCAGGTTCTAAATCACGTGACAATTGCTAAATTTAATGATTTGAAGTGCCGCCCATAATCGAATGCCAAAAACTTCAATATAAGAGAGGCAGTATGTGTCTGCTTAAACAGATGCATGTTGTTTCACTATTTGGTCAGACTTTGTCGTCTCTATTCCCATTTTATAATCATCCACATGAACTTGAACCCGCATTCCCCAATACTCATTTCTATCCCCCCTATAAATTATATGTAGGGGTGGGAACAGGCCAGGCCAGGCCAGGCTTTTGCCTTAACAGGCCAGGCCTGTTAAATGATAATTTAGCCTGAACCTGGCCTGTAGCCTGTTATAAGCTAATTTTCTCGCATAAGCCTGGCCTGTAAATATATCTGGCCTGGCCTGAAGCCTGTTAAAAGAGCCTGTTTACAATAATACTTACAGGCCTTCAGAACAGGCTTATGTAACAGGCCTCACAACAGGCCTTAAAACAAGCCTCCATAACAGGCCTTCTAACAGGCTTTTTTGCATATTTTAAAAAACTATAAATAATATTTTTATGATATTAATCAGTTTAAAATTGAAAAATATCTAATCCACCATCAAGAGTTCAAGACAATACTAAATAAATACAACAATTGTCATTACAAGAATACAAGTACAACAATTTAAGCCAAATCAAAGTAAAAGTAGTAGCCACACATCATGAAATCTTCAATATAATTTCTTCCTCTTGCTCCAATACCTTGAAAAGAAGAAATCAAATGTATATTATTATATCATAACACAATTGAACAAATAATAAGTAAAAGGAATTATATTATTTGTAAATTATAAAATGTGTACCTTTGATTTCTTCTTTAAACCATACTTGTTACGAAGCCAATCCCCACCACAAATAAGTGCTTCAATTGATTCTTCATTTAATCTTGAACGGTATTCATCGATAACTCTACCTCCAGCACTGAAAGTGGACTCTGATGCCACAGTTGAGATTGGAATGGCTAATATATCAGCAGCCATCTTAGATAAAATTTTGAACTTAAGACTATTATTTTTCCACCACTCCAAAGCACTGAAAGAGTTAGAATTACCCTCAGGAATGAATGCAGCCTCTTCAAGATAAACTTCTAATTCTGATTTCACTGGGGGAAGTGCTTGCTTTTCACGAACAATGCTCATGAAATGATCAAAACCAGAAACTTTAGAAGAACAAGGTGTGTTGGCAGAAGAGTTGTTGCTGACATCAACTTCATTTAATACATTTGTCACTTCCTTATAGTTGGCAACATATTCATCATACATAGATTCCAAAGCCTTCACTACTTTATCTATATTATCAGAAGCCACATAATCAGGCTTATAAATCGAAGAAAAACAATAATTCAAACCATATAATTTGCACCTGGGATCCAAAACACTTGCTATTGCCATTACCATATTACATTGCCCCCAATATTTGTCAAACTTTTCTTTCATTGAGGTCACCATTTCTCTTATGAATAAATCTTCATCTTCTACGGCATTATCAATTTCTTGTTTTACTTTCCAAACTTCAGGAAGGTATAAATTTGCAGTAGGATACTCACTACCTGAGATGACATGAGTGGCTATATCGAATGCTTCTAAAATCTTACAAATCTTCTCAACTTTGTTCCAATCCTCTTCTGTTGGTGCATACTTATAATGTGGCTCTCTTTCCTTATAATCGGGAAAGACAACCTTAAACTTTAAAGCAGTAGCTAACATCCCATATGTAGAATTCCACCTAGTTGGACAATCAATCATGAGCTTCTTTGCTTTCAAACGTTTTTGCTCAACAATATCACGAAATGCTTTCAGCCTTGCATCATTATAGTTAACATATTTCACACTCTCACGGACATTATGTATAATGTCTTTAATGCTACCAAGGCCATCTTGCACCAACAAGTTCAGTATGTGTGCACAGCATCTAACATGAAACAAATTACCATCCAAAGGTAATGAACTACTAAGTGTTAAGGTGTCCTTAAGAACCCTTAAACAAGAATCATTGTAAGTCGCATTGTCAACTGTCACAGAAAACACTTTATTATCAATCCCCCAAGCCTTCAAACACTTGAAAATAGCATCTGCCACATCAATTCCCCGTCTTGGGGCAGGAACTTTCACAAAATTCAGAACCCTCTTTTGAAGATTCCACCCCGCATCAATGAAATGCCCAGTAATGACCATGTATTCAGCTACTTGGTGAGTTGATTTCCATATATCAGTAGTCAAACTAATCTTGCTAACACCTCGTAATAGGGCCTTCAAGTGTTTCTTCTCTGCCTCATATATAGCTAAACAATCACTTCTAGCTGTCTTGCGAGTGATTTTTTGAAACTCAGAATTTGCATACTGAAAGCCCCACATCCAAACTTCATCCTCGACAATGTTAAAAGGATGATCATGCACCATGATTGCAGTAGCTATAATTTCCCTCATCCTTTCATTGGAATATCTAGCACCCGGTGCCAGAAATGAGTTGATATTCATATTTGAAGGTTGAAATGGAATGGTGGATTGTTTTTTTTGAGAAGACACATACAACATCCTTTGCAAGCATGTCTTCGCATGTCTCCAAAGATGGGTAGTGCTAGCTCCCTTCCCAGAATATGAAAATGTATTTTTGCAATACTTGCATTTACCTTTGAGCCCACTTTCAGTTTCAACTTGATCAAAATCATCCCAAACAGCTGAGGTTTTTCGCCTCTTCTTTGTGATGACACAATCATCACCTTCATTTTCATCATTAGTTTGTTGGGTAGAATCTATCTGCATTGGTTGATTGACCTCAATAGCATTAGGAGGAACTGAAGTTGATGACATTGTTTCACACTCAATTGGAGTTGACATTAACTAAACCTAAGTAACAAATCAACGTACACAAATCAGCAAACTATAATTATATAATCAACAAACTATAATCAGCAAACTGGCATAACAGTAATACCAAAATATAAGAGACTATTCCATATAAATGTCAACTATTCCGTAAGTATGCACCAAAATAGAAGAGACTATTCCATATAATCAGCAAACTGGCATAACTGGTAATTGATTTTTTTTCATAACAGTAACACCAAAATAGAAGAGACTATTCCATAAGTATGCAATACAACGAGAGTAAACAAATAAACAAACACAACCATCAAACATTATGAATGGAAATGCAAAACAAACATGAATTCCTGCTCCAGCTGAGCTCGTGTTATTCTTTATTGTTTCTACTAATCCATTATTATAGTACTGCATTCCACTCATATATGCTGTCTGATTATAGTACAGCATATAGCTAGCATTCGAAATCTAATTTCCAACCAGAAAAACAAACAGAATTTCTGGCAAAACAATAAGTAAAAAAAGTCAATGGGAGAACCAAAATCTAATTCATACCACTAACGAAGAACCAGACGCTGATGAAGAACGTGAAGCTCAAACTCCAATGAAAGCCAACGAAGAACAAGCAGCTAGCAACTGAGAACGAGAACCAAAAAAGGAAGCAATGACAACAATGGGAGCTAATGAAGAAGACGACACTCCGCCGACGATGGTGGAGTCGCGATGAAGGATTGTAGATGAACGTCTGGACTCTGGACTGAAGGGGCGGCCGCAACGCAAGCTCCAAATGCAGGGTAGTCGCGACTTGCGATGAAGGATTGGAGGTGATTCAGGTGAACGTCTGGACTCTGGACGGAAGGGGCGGCCGCAACGCAAGCTCCAAATGTCCGGTGGAGTCGTGATGAAGGATTGGAAGTGAACGTCTGGACTCTGAACTGAAGGGGCGGCCGCAACGCAAGCTCCAAACGCAGGGTAGTCGCGACTCGCGATGAAGGATTGGAGGTGATTCAGGTGAACGTCTGGACTCTGGACGGAAGGGGCGGCCGCAACGCAAGCTCCAAATGTCCGGTGGAGTCGCGATGAAGGATTGGAAGTGAACGTCTGGACTCTGAACTGAAGGGGCGGCCGCAACGCAAGCTCCAAACGCAGGGTAGTCGCGACTCGCGATGAAGGATTGGAGGTGATTCAGGTGAACGTCTGGACTCTGGACGGAAGGGACGGCCGCAACGCAAGCTCCAAATGTCCGGTGGAGTCGCGATGAAGGATTGGAGGTGAACGTCTGGACTCTGGACTGAAGGGGCGGCCGCAACGCAAGCTCCAAATGCAGGGTAGTCGCGACTCGCGATGAAGGATTGGAGGTGATTCAGGTGAACGTCTGGACTCTGGACGGAAGGGCCGGCCGCAACGCAAGCTCCAAATGTCCGGTGGAGTCGCGATGAAGGATTGGATTTGGAGGTGATTCAGGTGAATGTCGCGATGAAGGAGCGGCCGACGCAAACTCCAAATGCTCCAAATGCCTGACTCCTGGGGAATTAGGGATTTAGGGTAGAGATTTAGAAATTATGATTAGTATAGAATAAAATTATAAATTTAGAATAAAATTTACAATAATAAACTTTAGTTCAGTGGTCTAATGGTTAAATGTTGTTTAATAGGTTAGGGGTTCGATCCACACATGAAGCATTATTATATAACATTTATTTTAAATAACAGGCCAGGCCTCCTGACAGGCTTGACAGGCTTATATACAGGCCTGAGCCTGGCCTGTTAAGGAAAACAGGCTTTTATACAGGCCTGAGCCTGTGTATTTTTAAAAACAGGCCAGGTCAAGCCAGGCCAAATACAGGCCAGGCTACAGGCTCCTGACAGGCTGCCTGGCCTGTTCCCACCCCTAATTATATGGCATCATCATTAAAACCACTATTACGCCACAGCTACACCCTATCTCCTTCTCCTCCTGTAATTTTCTACCTTTTCTATTATATACAGAGATAAAAAAAAAATCTCACCCACAAAATATATAAATAAAAACATCAAAGCAAAGTGTTTAATAATAAATAATGAATGAAATGTCAGGAAAAGCCACGTGGGCGACGTTCCTTGCGTTTGGGACAGAGGTTATGCAATAGCGCCCGTAAGAGGAGTCTGTTGTGGGGGGCACAAAACGCTGGGTTCGTCGTTATGAAATGGGATATTCATTCACGGGGTAGTTGGTAACCGAGGTCGGTGAGGCGATGCCGTTACTGCCATCGTCCGTGCGCCTGATTTACAGCCTGGACTGACAACTTGTCAGTAATGATCCGTTCTCCAATTCCGCGTCGACTCCTGTCTTTTTCTCCACCTCATCAACCCGTCCGCCCAAAAAACAACCCAATCGCAAATTACACGCATATCCATAAAACCAAACGCAATTAATCAAACAAAAATGCCTCCCAGCCTGGCACGGTCAAACTCGTTCTCAACCACGCACCTAACTTAACCGTCCCTTTATCTCGCAACAAATTCTCGTGATATCCCCCGACCCCCTCCTGCGACCCCTTCACTCCCTTCGGTTACTAACTCCCATAACTGTTCCGAGTCAAGATGGGAATTAGCAAACTGCCCATTACTAACTACTCCTTCGATTACAAAATTCTTTTCTTTGTTCATCTTTAACAGTAACTATATTACTATTTATTTATTTAACTAAGCACAGTTTCGTCTACTAAATGTTCATTTCGCCCGAGATCTTAGTTGCTTCTTATACAAAAAAATCGATTTATTTCACATGTTTATAATTTTTATTTCTTATAATAAAACATAATATATGTTTCTTGGCCCGTAATATATAAGCAACAATTTTGTATACATTTTACATTTATCATTATAAACTGTATAATATCTACTTCTCAATAAAAAATTCAATAGTGCAGCCAAAAAACAGAATAAGTACTATATATATATATAATTGTTTTTCAAAACCTACGTGCCTGCGTGGCCAAGCCTGATGGTTATACAGCTGGGATGTATCGAAACCGATAACCGAGCGGCACCGGTTGCCCTAACGGCTCTAACCTGTTTTGGCTAATCGGCTGAGTCAGTTACGCAAACCCTCAGTTTATAAGCCCCTGCAAGTCCTCTTTGCTTGGCTCTCATCATCAGAGGAGGCTCCTCCTGCTCTGCCTCCTCAAAGCCTCATTCCAGTGATCCACAAAAAAAAATTTAAAGTTTAAATTTAAATTTATCTTTTGTTTTGCCGAAAATCGTATGTTAGATTTCTGGATTCAGTGTTAGCTCTTCTATAGCTGAGGCTCTATTATCATCGACGCGATGAATGCAGATTCGGCAACAATGGAGGCGCAGCAGAGAGATGTGGATCGGGTCAAGGGACCATGGAGTCCCGAGGAGGATGAGTTGTTGCGCAAGCTCGTGCAACGGTACGGCCCCCGGAATTGGTCCGCCATAAGCAAATCAATACCCGGCAGGTCCGGGAAGTCTTGCCGTCTGCGGTGGTGCAACCAGCTATCGCCGGACGTGGAGCACCGGCCATTCACACCGGAGGAAGACGAGATCATCATCCAGGCCCACTCAAAGTTGGGCAACAAGTGGGCCACCATAGCGAGGCTTCTGAACGGCCGTACTGACAACGCTATCAAAAACCATTGGAACTCGACCTTGAAGCGCAAGTATTCGTCGTTGATCGCCGATGAAGGTGCCACAATCGATGGCCCTCCGGAAAAGAAACTAGCCATCGTGGAACGCGGTGTGCCGATACAGTCATTGCCGCCGGTGGGCCACTGTTACAGCCCAGGCAGTCCATCAGGATCTGATGTTAGTGATTCAGGTCTTCCCGCCGTGGTTTCATCTTCGATGGCGATTCGTCCTTTAGCAACAAACTGCGCAATCTTGTCTCCTTCCCAGCAGGTCGAGTCGCGCCCGAGTCCAATCTTCAACTTAAACAAAGAGCCTAGCACTGATCTTAGTCTGTCCCCTCTGGGAGCTGAGTTCAAGGAGTCCCAGATGAGTCAGAGTCCATGTTCTAGGACCGAGGCAGCAAAGCAGTCTGAGAAGTTGTCGTCAATGGCGACATTGGGGCCCGATTTACTGATGGTGATGAAGGAAATGATAAGGGAGGAAGTGAGAAATTATATGGAGGGACATAATGGTAGATTGTGCTCTAATCCTGACGCTGTGAGTGCTGGAGTTTCAAAAGTAAATTGAGCAGAGTGATCGGAGTTTATTTGATGAGCCACAGTTGCTAAAGCAACGGTCGAAGGAGAAGCGATGGTGTGTTTGCTAAATTTGATTACCGGCACAGAAATCGTTATTTTCTGACTGTACAGATGAGGCGGTGGAAATATCAGGTAAAGTTCGCAGAGTCAGAACTCTAGTTTGGAGCCATGAATGAATTATTATGCCAACGGGGTGATGATAAAATGGCAAAATAAAATGGAAATCACAAGAGGAAAAACAAGTATGTGTAGCTATTTTGCACTAGATTCAATTCTTTCCTTTAATTTTGAATTTCAGAATTTAATGTTGGTTATTTTGGAAAAGGACAAAAACTAAGAAGTGGCGCAATATTTACTGGTAACCGGTGCATTATGGTACGGTGTTTGAACGTGGTGTACGACATTTGATATTTTTTTAGGCTTTTGGTTGGGCCGTTAAGGGAGTTGTAGGTTGTTGAGTTGACCAACATATTAGGTAGCTCTTATAAAATAAAAAACACATATTAGGTAGCCGTCCAAGTAACAAACCCACTATGCCTAAAAACAAAAAGGATAGAGCCCATGGACTATAAGGTCCATTGGACATGGTTCTTTTTACAACTTTGCAGCCACTAGCCCATAAACGGTTTCTACATGCTTCACGTGACTGCAATACAAGGTTGGGGGCCAGGGGTGGTCATATGAACTCCAACAATTATTTGGGTCCTATCAAGATAAGGAAAAGGACACGATTGATTTTGAGGAAACGTCAAACAATCATGGGGTTTTGTTTTCGGCCGTATAATGTATGTGCTGAAAAGGTATCTGTTTTTACCAAAATTTAATGGCACATCAATACTACTTTCAAAAAATCATTTTCGTTCTGGAATACTGATCTAGAAAGCAATAGCAAATCCTTTATGATCTTCGTTGACGAGAAATTTCCATTGAGAGAATGAGAAAGAAGAAAAAATTCATCATGTATGCCACATTAACCATCATTAAAAAGGAAAATGAGAGTATAAAATTTCACTTGACAGGCAAAAAAAAAGATCTATGCCAGTGCTGCATTATTATTATTATTATTGGCATATATAAAATGAGAGTATATGTCAAAGCATTGACATATATAAAATGACAGTCTTTTTTATTATTGGGCCTGTTCTTCCTTTTCGCGTGACTTCTACAGTTTCTTCCCCATTTTATATGGGATATTTATGTGTTGGATCTAGTTTTATTATTTATGATGCTGCTTTTGTTCGCTCTTTCTATGAGGGTTGATTAATCTGGTTTCATCCCTATCATCCCATCGTGAGCCCAATCATTTTGGGATGGAACACTCACGTTCTAAAAAGTTTTTGAACAAAACAACTAAAAAAAATAGTAGATTGTTGATGAACTTAATCTTTTTTTAAAAAAAAAAAATCGTAACCAAAAACAATTAGGAGAGGACGGGGATGTGGGACGGGTGTGTACGTAAAATTTCTTTTTAGAAAAAAAAATTGTAAATGGTGGATTTAAGTGTTGTAACTAACCTTAGTGATTTGTAATTAAAAATCTTATAATTTTAATTGTCTAAATTATATTTATAACCCTATGATATGCTCGAAAAAAGTTTTAAGAGGGAACAATTATCAAATTAAACTTTTTTTTGGGTATAATTATCAAATTAAACTTTATAACTTTTTTTTAGTATAAAACTTTTTAAAAAAAAGGTTGAGCTCGATTGAAGAGCATGACGAAGTCTTCCTTCCTCTTAGATGATACCAATATCGAGTAGGACGAACTGTTTATTATCCTTAGATATAAATCTATACATCTAAAAGTTACGATGTCTCTTCAAATATTATAACTAAAATTATAATAAAATAATATTTTTTAACAATTAAATATATTTTAAATAATAATATATTTTATCCTTCTTCTTTCGTAAGTACAACCTACGCATGATAACTGTCTTTTCCCCTAAAATTATAATACTACCAATAAGGAGTCGGGTGATCCAAGTCTAGTTCGAATGTTGAACCCGGAAATTGGCCCACCTTGCGCTTAGTCTCCCTTCATCGTCGTTTTTACTTTTTCCACCTTCGCCATTTTAGCTCCGGGAGAAGGTCCGAGAAGGAGATCGCTGCCATAGCTTTAGGACAATCCTCGATCCTCTTTGAATCGGAAAGACAGCAAGCCAAGATGTTGCCCACGGCCTCTAAAGGACGCCTCTCGTCCTCTTCGTCTCGAGCTAATCCCATGTTGCTTCAGTATCTCCGCCGAATTGTCAAGGTTCCCTCATCCTCATCCTCTCCCCTAATCTCTATCTATCCTTAATTATCTCTCCTTCAGTGGATCTGATCCTCACAATTACCCATTTGCCTTGTTCCTCAGTTTATTTCATATACTGGTATTCACTGGTGAAATGAGATTGTGAATCTTGCTTTGATGTGTAAGTTTTTTAATTAGTTTTTCTCTAGAACATGGAATTCAGACTCATGCCACTGAAGTTCCTTGATGTGAATGATTAGGCTAAAGGCCGGTATTGTTATTTGATTTTGAGGTCCATTTTTCCATAATAGTTTATCTGTGTTCCAGTTCCGCTAGTTTAAACCGGCTATCGTAATCGATCATAAACGCATTAATATAATTGTTGGCTCTTATTATGTCTCTGAATGAGTAGTTGGTTTAACTTGTATGATCTGGCAAATAATAGCTTTATCCCCTCCGCTGTACCTCTCATTTTCTCTTGTATTTATTGATACAAAGCGGATTAGGAAATGATTTCTAGAGTTTCTCAAGCCTTTTCTCAACAGATTTCCGCAGATGCCTTATTTCAAGCTCGCTACAGATCTGCCTTGTTTCTTCGTGGATCTATAAGACAACAGAATATACCTTTCACATTTTCTATTCTTTGACCTATATTGTCATATGTCAAATGGAATTGATCTATGATGAGATATTCCTATGAATTGTGGAGGAGATATAGAACATGAGCATAACCCACCCAGGCATACAATTGGCCGGACAGTATAGAAAAGAACAGTTTATAAATGATTACTTTTATATTCAATTATGATGAACATTTGATTTGGACCCTGTGCTGTTCAAGAAATATAAGCATCTTAGCCAAATTCTTAGAATATATTTAACAAAAAAATGTTTGAGCTCTGATCTTATTGGATTAGTTTTGCTTTGTTGGATTCCACTAGCTCAAGCAATTTGTATTGTTAAGTATTACACTAGAAAGTCATGAAAGTATAATGAAGCTGGTTTTATTGAAGCATTCTCTATGCTACCCTGTTTTGCAGGATCATGTGTGCTCTGTACAAAATAATAATAATAATAAGAAGAACTATGTATGATACAAATAAATTCATTGATTAGTTGACAAAAAATCCAGCATTCTCCCCCTCTCTCCCACTTTAATCTGTAAGCCTCCTTGCCAAGAAAGGGTTAAGCTGCTACTTTTCTGTCTGATTTGAATTTTGCTAGTATAGATTTGTGAATGAATTCATTTTATTCAAATTTCTTGACTGGGGAAGATGGGTCTATCCTTCGTGCTGATGCTAGATCTTTTGATAGAAGTGCATCAGAGGGATGACATCGCAATTGGAAATGCATGCTCTTCTGGTGTTCTTTTTACTATCTTTCATTTGAAAGGATTGTTTGTTTTATTTTTTTCCTTCGTGATTGTTATTGTTATTTCAGTGGCAACAAATGGATATTGAGTATACTTTCTGGCAAATGCTTCACCTGTGCACCTCACCAAAAGTTGTGTAAGTATATAAAATCATCTCTACTCTTTCCCCTTTTGGATTTGAAATTTATGTAATTCTCTTTTAATTAATACCTTGTCCATTATGCACACCCACATTACGGTCGATCAACGCTAAGATGCTACTTACCCCTTGCATTTGTAATTAAATTATCCATTTTTTTATTGCTTTTTTCTGGTGCATGCTTTTGATATGGAACTGGACGATGGATGTAGCTATCAGCATACTAAATATCACAAACGTAAGTGCACTTCACATGAATGTCTTATTTTTCCCTATATATCTGTATGTTTCTTTTTCAACAATGATTGGTTCAACAACTTAAGCTCAGCTTTTATTTTACTTGGCTATATGAATTATTTGGGTTGTAATTGCTGTGGCTAATAATTTCCATACTTGTTAGTATATGCTGTTATATAATCTTCCACAAGTAACACATTTGATTTACATTTGGTGATGAATGATGTTGGTGATATCAATTGTTGATCATAATCATAAACAATGATACAACAACAATAACAAGCCTTATCCCATTCATTGGGGTCTGCTACATGGATCATACAACGCCATTGTATTCTATCAAAAACTAAATCTTTAGATAGGTTATTAATCAGGAGATCCTACTCAATGACCGAACATAAACAATGATATATAACGTAATTTCTCTTTCTGTTTAAACTTGGTTGAACTTTCAAGTACTTGGATCTACCAATGATTCAGTATAGGGACAAATCTTTTGAGGAAAAAAACTTTTTTTTATCTTCAATAAATACCTTTTATTTTTCACAGGGAGTTGTATTTCATCTGACATTTAAATAATAAAATAAAGACAAAAGGAAGTGTAATTGTTTTTTTTTCTTATTGTTTTTTGGTATCAGAAACCAAGAATCAATGGGCACGTGACGACCCTGCTTTTGTTGTGATCTGCAGCCTTCTTTTGGCCGTTGCAACTCTAGCATATTGTGCAGCGTAAGTTTGCTCTACATTTGTGGCGCCATCTCTTGATATATTACATAAGACAACTAGGTAAAATTACTGCAATTTTGCAAACCTAAATTAATATCTAAGTCCCTAACATTTGTCTATATAGCAAAGGGACATCTGTTTTTAAAACATTCCTTTTTATAAAACTACCTATTCGAACTGCTGTATACTTATGTCGGAATATTTGTTGTTTCTGAAGTCATGAATCCAACGGTTGATGACTTGGGGTTTAGACTTTTGATGACCTTCTTCCTGTTGAGATCAGCGGACATCTGCTAATATTATTATTTCCTTATCACTTCAGCTATGATCATAGTGCTGCACATGCACTTTTTGTCGTATTCGCAGTATTGGTTTTCCACTTTTTGGTGTCTGGAGTAGCTCTGGCAACATTTTCTTGGTAAACGATACTACCCACATTAAGTATATCATCCTTCTCTTCTGAATCACTTGATCCTGATACAGTAACTGATGTATCTTTTAAACCCATGTTATCTCCAGGTTCCTGACTAATTCTTATCTTCGAGAAGAGGCTCCTAATAGTTATGTAGTTGAGCAGCGTGTTGAATGGTAGGTTGGAAAATGTTGTTTTCTGCATTTTGTTATGGCTGAGTAAGTCAATCTTCCATTAGGAGTGCATGTAAATATATTGGTTTAATTGACAATTTTGCAATGCTTTTGAAATTTTTAATGTCATTGGTAAATTTAAGGCAGTTGAATATTTCCCCTTTGCTTTAGAATTTTGCTAATTGTTCTCTAATAGCTGATTCTTCTGTTTTTGGTTTTCCACGGAAGGCTATACGCATTTGATGTGCACTGCAACTCCTTCTTCCCTATGTTTGTCTTGCTTTATGGTACTTCCATACTCCTAGTATGAAAGCTGTTATAATGTTTGCAACTGTAATATATTGCAACACAGTGGTACTGATGCCTGATCATTCGGCAGTGATCCATTATTTTCTTTCTCCTCTATTGGTGGCTCATGGTTTCATTCCAGCATTGCTGTCAAATTTGCTATTCATGGTGGGCGCTTCATACTATCACTATCTCAATTTCTTAGGATATGACGGTAATGCTCTCTGTCTCTCTGAGTGCATAGCATATTAATAATCTTGACCAATTTTTTATTTAGATGGATTCTTGATATTTAGATCCTGTAGCATTTCTATTTCATTAATATGTTTTCCTTGGGTGTGGCTATAGCCTGGAAAATATCCTCTTTTCAGCTTTAGACTTTGAGCGTAAATCTGTTCAATTGCAGTGTATCCAGGTTATTTGTTTAATTATACTTGAGGTATTAGGCATTAGGCTTTATTGCTACAGTATTCTTTTAGTGTTTTTGATGTGTTTTTTTTTTCCGGCAAAGCTGGATCGCGTTTTCTTTTATTTCGGTCTCTGTTGAATTTGATTTAGTTTTACCCTAAAACTTAGGAGGTTCAATCTCCAGAGTCTGGAACGTAATACCCCTTTTTGTTAGTCTTGAACTCCATCTCATATAGTGTGAAAGACAACTGAATAAGTGGCTGTTAAATGGTTCTTGGTAGATTTGTTTCCTGAAGACATGTAGTCACGTACTGCTGGAATTAAAGTTCTTACTTAGATATTACTGGGAGTGAATAAAATTGAGTTAATGGATTGTCATCTGTGGCTGCAGTTCTGCCCTTTTTGGAGAGGACCACTTTTTTTCTGTACCCGATTGGTGTTGTCATCATCCTTTCTCCTATTTGTAAGAGTTGAACATGCTTGCCATTCGTATTTTAATGACATGTTAATATTGTGTCTGAATTCAATTTCTGATCCTACAGTGATTTTGGGTGGCTTCAATCCTTCTAAATATTTCATGAACATGTTCTTCAGTCGACAAATGTGATCGGTCCAGCTAACACTTTTGATCTGTCATCTTTGAGGTTTTACAGCATTCCGAAGACTACATCAACTTGAGAAGGCTATAGTGTTTGATTGGTTGTCTTGCCTGTTAGAGATTGAATGGCCAGTAAGGCCTTCTTCTAGGTCTTCTACCACCACTGCCAGTGGAAGTTGAATTGTAGTAAAGTCAGGATAGGAAGTGCAATTTTTTAATAGATATAGGAAATATTTGTTCAAATGAAAGCACTTGATGTAAAAAAGAAGAAGTGATCTTCTCCATGTCATTTGGACATCTTCCGGCCAAAAATGAACTTTACCAAAAGCCACAAGTCTAGTGGCTGAACAGTGAAGTAAAAAATAGAAGAGTTTTCCTTTCCCCCACCATTCAGATATGCGTGCTAGTGGTCTACGACTAGCTAGTGTTGAAAAAATCGTCCAAATAAGAAAAATCAGTTATAATTATATTTTTTATTATATATTATTTTAAATAAGAAAAATTAAATAATAACGTGTTTTTGTTGATAATTACTTAATTTTACTTTTTATCTTTGTTATTTGTTAAGAGATAAAATCACACGTTATTTTAATTATTAAACATGCTTTTTTAATTTTTGTTCGCTTCAATCGGTTCTATATGATATATAGTAAAAAAGAAAAAAGGAACATCTATCCATCCTCATTTTACTGTAAACAATCATTTGATGTTGGAACTAGACGTCTAATATTTCTCTCAATAAAAATTTAAATTTATTATTAAATCTAATTTTGATTATTATTGATAAAATAGAATTTTTTTTATGAAAATAAAAATAGAGATATAATTTCTCTCACCTTTACTTCCCTACCAAATATGCCCATATAGTATTGTTTTAGAATCACAGTTAATTTTTTTAGGTATAATTTTTTTTATATACAAATTTTAAAAAATAAGTTAGATTTATCTATCATCTAAAAATATATATATTTTTTATTTTTAAATGATATCAATATTAAATAAAAAATTATTTATTATTTTATATATAAATTTAGATATTTAAAAATTACAGTATTTTTTTAAATACCGTCACTAGATTATATGCTATCATTTTCACTTGACGTGACATTCAAATATTAGCATTATGCGCCGTGGCCCATATTTGCTCATGTTTTAACTAGCTCCCTTCACCCATTAGGTTTCACTGATCAATTCTGGGTCCACGTTGGATATTTGTTCCACGTGTAAAGTGAGTCAAAAACGTGCAGACAAACTCAATTTTGTTCCACTTCCCCCTACTTCGACTTTTTCGTGCGAAGGGGGTTAAAATTTGGGTTGGCCTATATTTGGTAAACATAGTTGTTCATCGAATATGGAGTTTCCAAAAATAACAAAATTAAAGAGCGAAATCAATAACCGAAATCTATCTGTTGGCTATCTTGTGAATTAGCCAATTAGGGAACAACAGCCATCACTACTAATGTTTATTTAATTTTCCCACAGCGCAACAAACAACTTTAATAGGTATTGGTCATCATAAGTTGCCGAGGGTGTTATTTAAGAATTACATAATCGCAGGTGTTTCCCTGAGTGACATGAGGTTTGCTGCCAGCAACATCAACAACGAACCTATATCTGACATCGTTCTTCTCCAATCTTTCAAAGGCTTTCTTGATGTCATCCATCTTCACTACCTCTATGATTGAACTCAGCCCATTCTCTTTCCAGAATTCCAACATCTCTTCCACTCCTTTATGCTCCCTATGAAGCTTCCCGTTATCATCTTCCTTCCTGTTACATCACATACATTAGTCACGAAAATCAACACAATGTTGACATCCCATATGCTATGAAATTGCTGCCTTTATTAGAAAGAGAGAGAGAGAAGAGTAACAAACATACCCCTGGGGCTAAGGAATTGCAGAGGAGTGTTGATGGAACCCATTATGATCAATTTACCGTCAACTTTGAGCAGAGAAAGATAAGGTTCAAGAGGGTGAGCCACTGACACAGTATCAATGATATAATAAAGTGAATCAGCAACCCTCTTCATCTGAGTGTCATCTGAGCCAACCACATACTCGTCAGCTCCGAGGTGTTCCAGAGCCTCCTGCTTCTTATTCTCCGACGAGCTTATCACTGTCACGTGGTGTCCCCTGGCTTTCGCTATCTTCAAACCAATGTGTCCCACTCCTACGAGCCCTAATATTCCTCCTCTCAGCTCACTCTCTCTCTCAGCCCAAAGTGTGACAGTGGACTGTACACTGTCACGCCGGCACACAACAGTGGAGACCACTTGCTCTGGTGCCATCCCCTCTTGTATCTTCACCTCGAAGCTGAAAAGTCAGAATAAGAAGAACCGGTGAAAAGGACGAGTCCTACTCCAACAAAGTCTCGGACCTTAAACTTTGGTGTTTGGATAGATATTTTGAAAAAAAAATTTATAAACTTTTAAAAAATAATTTATAAAAAAAATTATAGAAAAAAATAATTATGAATAAATAATTGTTTAAATAATTATTATTAAAAATATTTTTGTTATTATTAAATTATTAGAAATATATGGGATACAAAAATAATTATTAATCCTGTGTAGCACGTCTTATTCTATATTTTCTATATCTTATCCCATCTTCTCTCTCTCATCTTCTCATAGCTCTTCAAAGATTTTCTGGCGAAGAAGACTTGCAACAATAATGAGCGGTGGCCGCGACCACTTATAGAGTTCTATGAGGACGGCGGATGGCTTGAGAGATGAACCACTAGAGCTTTATCATCGGCGACAAACCAATGGCATTTTCTTCTTCCTCCAATGACGATGAATAGACAACGACGACCCTTCGCCCTCCCAACAATGATAGAAATGGCGCAAAGAGAGGAGAGAGTGAAAGAAAGAAAGAGAATAGGAGAGAGTGTATAGAAAAATATAAATAAAATAATAATTAAATAGTTCATAAGTTTATTTACTATTCTATAAACTATTCCTAATAGTTTATTCAAAATTTTAATTTTAAACTATAATTTAGTCTATAAATTTTTTGAGATAAATATAACTATTCATTTTTAAAAAAAAATTAAACTAAAATTTGAGCTAGAAATATTTTTAGAATTTTAGTTTAAGAGTTATCTAAACACGGATTTGGTTCCATTGGAACCCACTTCGATCACTTCGCCGGCCACTTCGTGCCTAGATATAACAACACTCATCAGCTCTCAGAAATCAATTACAAGATAATTTAATTTGTTTAGTTAATTATTCACATATATAGTTTTTTTTTTGTTGTCCACCCGGTTCACCAGAGCTTTGCCTCGACTATATCCAGATCTGACCCGCGTTGCGCACCTGGCTATGGTAGGTGAGTCTCCCAACGGGAATTTTCTGCATACGCTAAGGCTCGAACTCGAGACCTTGTTTAAGCGATACCAAGCCGCTTATCACTCGGACTAACCCCGTTGGTTGTTTGCGTACCCAGGAACCGTGAGACATTTGGACATGTGAAGATCATTCTTAGCCACATGAAGATCAGTATGGCAGATTCCACAGTAGAGAACCTTGATATGCACATCATCCGGCCCAGTGTTTCTGAAAGGATGTATTACGTACAAAAGATCAAACATTGATCCAAAGATGAGATTTTTTTTTTAATGAAGTTAAGTAACCGTCGAGTGTGAGTGTATGGAGAGAGAATCCGGAAGTGTCTCGTGCAGCCCATCCAACAGTTGTTCTTTCTGCTTCAACGACGTGATCCATAGTGTCTGAGAGATGAAGCCGAAGGGGAAATTGAAGGAATTAATACAAGAAAGCAAGAGAGAGAAGAAGAATATAATTATGGCACGAGTATTGTGAGTGCGTGGTATTAATTATATATTGTCCTCCTCCTCCTCCTACTACAAATGCAGGCCTTACATATGCCTTATATATCTTATTAGATGGGTCCTCGTTGTTGTCAGTACTATATTCAGTAAGGCACAAAAAATGTGTTTTTAAGGGAGCGAATTTTCTTAGCGCATACGTAGGTGGGGACAATTAGGGGCTATGTCTTATCGTCATCCTCCCCCTACCCCTACAAATCGAGGTCTCACTTGCGCTATTGCAGGTAACTAAACTAACCTTAGAGTGAAAGTGTATGGAGAGAGAATTCTAGAAGTGTCTCGTGCAGCCCATCCAACGGTTGTTCTTTCTGCATGCAACGTTATCCATATTGTCAGAGAGATGAAGCTGAAGAGGAAAGGAAGGAATTAATATAAGAAAGCAAAAGAGAGAAGAACACAAGTATTAATTCTTGTCGTCCTCGTCGTACTCCTCCTCCTCCTCCTAGCTAACTCTACAAATCGAGGCCTTACATTTCTTATTAAGATGGTCCCCGTTTGTTATGAGTAAGGCTAAAAAGTTTGTGGTTTCTGCTTCGATCAAATGAATCATCCAGAAAGAGGAGAACGACGCTAACTTGAGTGCGTAGTGCGTATGTAGGAGGGGACAATTAGCGCTCATGTCTTGTCGTGGTCGTCACATCGTAGCTCCACATATGGAGTCCTCACAAGGCATACATGTTACTTGCAGTGTTCTTATATTATTGTTGGACCACAATTCTTAATTAGTTAATAAACTTGGTATATATCCGCATCAGCGAAATCCCATTTCTGTCACCACAAATCACTCTTACCATCTTCTATTTGTTTGTTGAAAAACTCCTCCAGAAAGCATTTTGTTGTTATTTACATGAAACATAAGCATTTGATTATTTTGGAATTGTTTTTTTCCTAAATATGAGCTTCACTAGACCCATTTGATGATTTTGAAAGTGAAAAACTTATTTTAGTGCAGTCAAATTTAGGTGAGTTGGCTTAAAAAAGTTTATTTACAAGATGAAGAAATACTTCTAAACTTAAAGAGTGATTACAGAGAGAGAAATATATATTGTTTATTAATAAATTTTTTATATCAGTAATATAATTAAAACTCATAATTTTATAGATTATAAAATAACTTTTTAACAAGTGGACTAATATTTGTTAGGTGAAAATGAAAACTTGGAAAAGGAGTCAAACGCCTCCCCCCCACCCCGAAGGAACGAGTCAATAATATAATTAAGAAAAAAATCCCGAGTGGACCAGCCCAATTGAATGGGTTGATGGATCAAGAAGCCCAATAGATGCTCATAATATTGCTAAGTCAAGGCAAATTGTCTGTTTTTATTTATTAACGCCAACACCGTGTGATGCCTAGAACCACTGAAAGATTCAAGATTATATTCTCTTTTTATCCAAAATATTAGTCATATTTTAAGAAAATATTTTGATCCAAAATATAAGTCATGCCCAACAAAATATGCTAGCATGACCAGTTGAAATTAAAAACATTCCGGGTAGACTTGTCCTATAATCCAGCCCAACAAACACTCAATATTGCCAACTCAAGGCAAATAAATTCAGTTGTAACCTTGTATAAAAAAATTTCAAGTAGCGGGTGAGACATATAATTATTTATAACGTGTTTGACCCTTAAAAAATATTATTTTATTGTGATTTCAGCCACGCCACTTGGAGAAATATCCTAATTTTTTGGTGCTTACGTTTACTCCTGAGGGTAATAGACGGCTCATTCTGCCCGACATTGGTATCGCCTAGGAGAAAGGGAGACTTTACCCTACATTTAGATCGTGAGTGAGCCCAACCCCTTTTCAAAATTTTTCTTGTAAAAAAAACAAAGAAAAATCAGTTGTAAACGCTAACAAAGTTTGATAGGTAGAGATGACTAGATATCTTATTAAACATGATGATTTGTATTTAAATCAAGCTAAAAAAAATTGTTAGAAAAGGTAAAATCTGTATAAAAAACGATTAAGTTGTTATTTTTTCATAGCACTGGCACCACCCCATTTTTATATGGAAAAAAAAAACACGAGTGCCACACTTATAACTCGCACCAATGGAAGGCAGAAAAACTGGAAAGGAGTTATCTCAATGGCATTAGACTGAGCCTCAAGACGGATTTTATCAATTATGCCGATGGTTTGAATATTGGAGAGAATACATTTGAGAAGTGATCTATAGAACCATCAGTCAGAATCTCGATCCGGATTAATCTTGATAGCCAGTAACTCCACAGATAACAAATGCAAAAGTGGAAAATATGGGAATGATTATAAATTAGTTAGTTAGTAAAAAGTTAGTTTATGGTTATAAATTATAAGTTTAAATATTACTGTTAATATGAAAATTTTATTAGTAATTGATATATAAGTCATTATGTATCCTAGATCGAATTTTATGTGTAATGTTGGAGAGAATACTTTTGTGGAGAAATCTACCAAAACTAATAACCAGAACTCCCATCTAAATTAGTTATGCTACCAAATACAAAAGGAAGACAAAGAAAGGCATGAACATAGGAATAAAGTTAAATTTAACACATGTTCACGTTGCGACCAAGTTAGTCACGGGTTTCATTTAGGCCTTGCCGGCAGATTTGTTCATCCCATTTCAAGTTTTAAGGGCCACCCTTCATCTCCATTTTCCTTTTTAATAAAACAAAATTAACATTCTTGCCCATATTGAATAAATTAGATAAACTTAGTTAATATTTTTAAATTATATTCTATTTTTTAAATGCTCTTGATTATTTATTTTTTCCCTATCGGAATTATTCATTACTCGTGGTGGCTCTGTAACACTTCTAGGGATTCGTCTTTAAAAACATCAATTACCGCACAAATTTTACAAAGTGCTTTATGAAAACGAATGAATAATATAGTTTTATAGGGTTATCCAAATGATCGACTTTGAATAATATTCAAAAGTTCTAAAAAGAAACAAAAGAATTAAAAACCCTTTGACTATAATCTGCTTCTTGACTATCCTGTCTGAAGGTTCCTTTTTCTACTATTATTTTTGCCCATAGCCAGAAGCACGTTAAGCATTTAAGATAACACTCGTGTGCCCGATAGAGTAACAAACGCCAAAGAGTTGGTGAACCACTCCGACAGATATATAGGTAAATACCAACCAAACAACAGTTTCCGACAGAAAATATGGAAATTCTCCCAAAACAGATCACATTTAATATTCGACAACGTAACACAACAAACATCTCCGAGGTGTATTCATAATCATAAGTTTTGCAGAAGAAGGTTACTTAAGAATTATAAGAGACATGCACATATGTGTGTGTGTTTCATTTCATTGATCAAGTTTGCTGCCGGCAACGTCAACAACGAACCTGTATCTGACATCGTTCTTCTCCAATCTCTCAAAGGCTTTGTTGATGTAATCCATCTTCACAACCTCTATCATTGAACTCAGCCCCTTCTCTTTCCAGAACTTCAACATCTCTTCCGTCTCCTTTATGCTCCCTATGAAGCTTCCCGTTATCGCCTTCCTCCCTGCCGCCAGTCACATATATCATTAATAATTTTTAAGTTACAATTTGAATCTTGTAAGCAAAGTTTGAACACTACTTGGAGTACCCAAACCACAAAGAGAGAGAGAGATCGTACCGAGCATGACCATGGGGCTGACGAATTGCAGAGGAGTGTTGATAACACCCATTAAGATCAACTTGCCGTCAACTTTGAGCAGAGAAAGATAAGGCTCAAGAGCGTGACCCACTGGCACGGTATCAATGATATAATCAAGTGAATCAGCAATCTTCTGCATCTGAGTTTCGTCTGAGCTAACCACGAAATCGTCTGCTCCGAGGTGTTCCAGAGCCTCCTGCTTCTTCTTATCCGACGAGCTTATCACTGTCACATGGTGTCCCATGGCTTTCGCTATCTTCACACCCATGTGTCCCACTCCTCCGAGCCCTAATATTCCTCCCCTCAGCCCACTCTCTTTCAGTCCGAAGTGAGACAGCGGACTGTACACTGTCACGCCGGCGCACAACAGTGGAGCCACTTGTTCCGGCGACATCCCCTCTGGTATCTTTACAACGAAGCTGAAAACCCCAATCAAGAAAACACAGCTAACCGAGGTTTGTTTGAAGGAATCTTTGAAGTGTATAAAGCATAAAACTTTGGAGTAGTGGGATTTTGCAGGAAATTTTTAAAGAATCATAAAGCAAAATATGAGGATTGATGATTACTTTTGATCGACGACCATGGTTTCCGCAAAGCCACCTTGGGTGGGTTTTCCATCTGTGTACACATCGTTGTAATTCCAGATCTTCTTGCCGCAATATTGCTCTATATCAGATTTGCATGCCCTGCAATTCCGGCAGCTCCCAACGATGAGTCCTGCTCCAACCACTTCTCCGACCTTAAACTTGGTCACGTTCAGACCCACCTCGATCACCTCTCCGACCACCTCATGCCTATATATACACATACAACATAACTCATCAGTTCTCAGAGCAAATATCAGAGGATAATTATATTCAATGGGTTTTGGTAATTACCCAGGAACCATGGGATAATTGGACATGCCAAGATCATTCTTAATCTGATGCAGATCGGAATGGCAGATTCCACAGTAGTGAACCTTGATGTACACATCATCAGGCCCCGTGTTCCTGAAAGGGTTCCATTTCAAGAGTGAACCGAAACGTAGAAAATAGGCAAGTTGTTTTCTTTTAATGGAAGTAATGAAGTACCTGAGATTGAAGGTGTAGGGAGAGAGAATCCCAGAAGGGTCTCGAGCAGCCAAACCAAGTGTTGTTCTCTCTCCTTCGACGCTACCCATAGTTGTCTCAGATGCAGAGAGAGAAGGGAGAAGGAAGACTGAGACAGATTCGAGTGCGTTTGTGGGGACAAATAGTAGTGAGGATGAGAGGATGCCACGCCGATGAAGACATAGGAACTGTAGTAGTAGTGGGTGGAGGGAAGGGATCCTCTCAGAATCCAGTTACCCTCAGAATCAGTCAGAAGCATGTGTAGCCTTCTTGCCTCCTCCTCCTGCCTTATCTATTTAAAAAAAGAAATTTAAAAAACTGTTTTTTTTAAAACACTTTAAAAAGTGTTTTTTAAAAAAAATTAAAAAATACGCTTTTTTAAAAAATTTCAAAACACTTTTTTAAAGTGTTATTTTTTAAAAAAATGATTTAGAGGAGGCAGTGGAAACACTTTTTTATTGTTTTAAAAAAATTTTTTTTAAAGAAATAGTTTTTTAATTTTTTTTATAGATAAGGCAGAAAGGAGGAGGAGGCAAACAAAATATAAGGACGCTTTGAGGGATTATGAGGCATATTGTGTTTTTGGTAAATATATAAATTATTAGTTTAAATAAATTTTAAAATAAATAATTATATTTATTTAAAAAAAATTTAGATTAAACTATAATTTAAAATTAAAATTTTAGATAAATTATTGAGACTAATTTATAAAATAATAAAAGAGTTTATGGATTAACTAATTATTATTTTATTTTTATTTTTTTTATACTATCTCTCTTTTCTCTTCTATATCTTCTATCATCTCTTATATCTTTTTTATACACTCTCTCATCTTTTATTTCTTATATCTCTTTTATATTTTCTCTTATATATCATATATCCTATATTTAATAAAATTATATATTTTCTATTAATTTTTTACTTATAAAAAATATTTATAATAATAATTATTCAAACACTTAGAATTATTTTTTTTATAATTTTTTTAAAATAATTTTTTAAAAATTACCTATTTTTTTTTATAAACTTTTTTTAAAACTTTTATCATGGGGCATGGGAATCAATAACGAATTGGGAATATTATTCCCAATAATAAATGATGATGCTTGTTTAGAACAGCAATACATCATCAATACGTCACCTCTTCATGTTGACTTGTATTATCGTCCATGGCTTTTCTGTCACAAACATGAACATCCTCTCGCTTGTCATTCTCTTATGTTTCTCTCGCATTAAATGCGAGCAAGAGCTAACCTTAATTAATCATTATTGAATCAAGTTAAACTAAAGTCCGATTAGGAAGACCACAAATATTCACGGTCGTCCTTTTCTATGAAGACAAACTTTGAGACCTCCCACCTACCCCCTTCATCTGATGATCCTATAGTTTCTTAAAACATCACTATTAAGTTTTTATTTTATAGTTAAGTCTAATATTTAAACTCAACAACAACAATAATAATAATACGGCTTATAAATTATTTTCCCTTCGTAAATATTGATGGTTTGTTGGAGGATGTTATTTGAATTAAAGGCCGCATAAAAACTTTGAGAACCCATCCATTCAAAGTGAAATCCCCTTTAACACTAATAAATTTTGATTACAATGTTATTATATTATGTTGTCACATAAAATAAATAAATAAATATTAATTCTTAACTAATACCGCTTCATCGCCTCTGAAGGCCTTTTACGTCTCAAACATATTAATCTATCAATCCAAATTACATAATCGTATCATACCGGCGGTGCTATATAATATCTGAGTTCATTGCGCACCCAAGTCCAATATGGAAAAGTACGATTTATCTACTAACGTGCCAACAAGAAACACTACACGTCCCTTGATTCGCTGCTGCCTGCTTTATTATTTTCATTCCAAAAAACTGAATCGAGGAGACAGGGGGTGGCCATGGCCTGTGGATATCGTTGATTCTTTCTTAAACATAACAACTAGGCTGCGACTCTTTCCTTCCATATCACCCTCAAATCTACGTTGCTCTGTTTCCTGGTCAAATCAAACCAGACTTTTATTTTAGTTCACTTGTTTATTCGAAGGGTTTGGTGGGGTCTGAGGGTCAGCACAGAGATGAAAAAGAAGACTTGAAAGATTCGACAAATATTCTAGCATTCAGTATTCAAATTTTGTGGGGTATTCTTCAGAAACCATAACGCCCAAGTACTTTGGGTGGATGGTGTGTTAGGTGTGAATGTGATTATATGGATGAACCAAATCAGGTTTTCAGACATTTTTGGAGGGGAAGTGGATGTGAAGACATTAGAACATGACGTCAGATATTTTATCATTCAGACAACGCCCAAGTACTTTGGGTGGATGGTGTGTTAGGTGTGAATGTTTATATGGATGAACCAAAGCCGGTTTTCAGACTTGTTTGGAGGGAAGTGGATGTGAAGACATTATTAGAACATGACGTCAGAGACAAGGTTCTTTTTTATTCTTTCTATTTTCATGGAGGTTTTCAGTTTGCAAGAAAGGATATAAGCATAAATAATCTACAATACTAAACAAGCTATAATGTTCCCAAACAAAAATTAAGCACCCACAAGCTTTTTCCTTGACTTAACGAGCCTTTGCTTTTGTTGAGTCTTCCAATTTAAGTGTCATTCAATTCTGATTACTTAAAGTCAAACTGAATAAAGTTCACTTTTTTATCCCACATTCATTGAGCTCAAACTCAAACATCATTCAGGAATAAACTCCTTAGTCTTTACTCTTCGTTTTACCAAAACAAAAACACTCTACTACTTGAATAACAGGCGTTGGTTAGTAGATTAGCATTTTACATCTTAGACATCTACTCTTAATTGATCAACTAATGACGATTTATCTAAAAGGCTTGGACAGTTGGTTGCAGCACTATTTCTTCTTTCAATGCAGATTTCATTTAACGAATGATTTTTTGGTTTCCGAGGGGGGGAGGGGGGAATTCAGTTTTGATATGGTTGCAAGGAGACTTGGGGGCACAAAAAGCCACGCACCAAAACCAGACTCAGGATTTTGCCAGATCCCAACTTCTTTGCATATATGGAGGGAGAGGTGCGACAAACTCGAGGCTTTCTACATTCCCAAGATCATGGGTGGAAGATGATTCCACATCTTGCAGAGCTTGAGATACATTGGGCAAGACTATATGGTTACAGTGAAGATGTAAACGAGGATGCTTCTCGGAGATGCTTCCCTTGTTCATATTGAGCCCAAAGGGGAGTGCTTTTTCGTCCTCCTGATCTGGCACATCGAAGTGTTTCAACCTCCTATGAGCTTGCCATCCATACTTGTAGTCACCAACTATTGGTGTTCCCAACACTTTAGCACAGGTGAACTCGAAGCTATGACACCAGCACAAGATTAAGATTAGATGTTCCCTCAAGTCTTGTGTTTTGATAACTAAATGTGAAACCAAGACGAAAAAGTTAATGTAAAACCTGGTGTTTTCTCCCAATTAATGGTGATAGCTCCAACCATGAGTAACCTGCACAATTAGCGGAGGCTTAAGTGGCCTTTATCAGTTCCAATCCCCATCCCTGGTTCAAATAGAAATTTTGGTATATTCCACATAAATAACATCATAATTATCAGGGTTTTATCATTGAACAAATAATTGTTGTCGTGATCAACCCACAGCAAACTCTAAATAAGGTAAATTGGATTTTAAAATTTAAAGTGACCCTCATTACTAACCATGTGATGAGGACTCAATCACTCGATACTCCGTGATTGCATGCTGCGATGATCATTCTGAAGAATTGTCAATGATGGTTATTCTATCAGATTTCCCATTGTCTAACACCACCTGAAACCGAATGAATGATCGAACATTTCATTACTGTAGAGGAAGCTTTCAATTTTCCAGATGATCCAAGCTCTTCAACAAATTAATGAACATATTTAAGGTATCAAATTTTATGCTGTGTGCTATTATGTGTTAGAACCAACTAGAAGATACCAAGTGATGAACAACCAGAAGATGTGTGCAGGAGTGCAGTGATTTTGTTTGGAATTGGAAAACTTATGGATACATTAGAAATAAGGATATCATACGTCCTTACCCAGCGAAGCAGAAACCAACCCCTTTGGACCAGCGCTATGTACCTTCTTTGTATGATTCTCTTTTTCTTACCAATCTACATATTATTAAGTACCAGCTGGTCAGGGGAAAAAAATACAATTATGCAACTTGAGATTATGACCATAGAAGACCAATGCTCAAAAGGAATCATGGTTATATAGGACGGACATCTGGTGAAATAAGCACAAATGAAAAATAAAGCATAAAAACTCCCTCACATCATTGGATGCCCTGAAAGTTTTCTCCCGGAATATTGAATGCAGAACTGTAGCATTTGTCTGTGTTCTTCCCATCACCAAAATGCCTGTACAATCTCTGTCCAGTCTATGCACCTAATGTCCTGCCTAGTTTAAGTATCAATCCAATAACTAGTTTTTCCAATTCACTCAGAAACTTAGTTGTGAACTCACCAATCCAGGAGCTTCTTAGTATTCACAAGTTAAACATGCTGCAGCTACTTCATCTAAACTTTGGCTGATATGTTTGCCACCCTTATTCAACGAGAGATTCACATTTAAGTAATGATCACTGAAGATCAGTGTAACAAAGAAAATCAACAAGGGGCATCATATAGTTACCTGAACAGGCATCCCTGGAGGTTTGTTCAGAACAAGAATGGCAGGATCCTAAATTTCATAGAGCACGTAAATTTACATATATATACGAGGAGCACAACCAATTGAGATCTCATATAATAAAGATTAAAGTTGAAAACCTTATGCAACACTAGGCTTTCGATAAAGTTCACTTCAGCAGCAGTGATAACAGACTCATGTTTCTCTTGAGGCGTCTCTTTAACACTAACAGGAAGAAAGATCCTAACCCCTAAGTTCAAGGTGTCCTTGGCTGTCACCTTCCATTAATTTTCATGCATCAGAAGTAAAACCACTCCAAGATAACCATTAAATATGAAAAAGTGAAAAATCCTACATATGATAGGAAAAGGATGAAAAGATGAATATGCACAAAAAGGTCAATTTTTTCACTTTTGCAGAACGATAATTTTCTATAGTAGTTGAAGGTACCCTTTTTAGTCTATGTTTATGTTCTTGAGTTTCGATAGTTTTGTTCTCCACAGCAGCAGATTCTCTGCGGACCTGGAGTAAAGCAGTGAACACCGATCGATTAGGCTGGGAAAAGGGCCGGCATTTAAAAGTATTGTGAGGGAATCTTACACATTGTCCATGATAAACAAATTCAAAGGCTTCAATTTGTTTACCTTGAAAGTGAAGCATGTACAAATACATCACAGTGCCTGTGTGCCATAAGAGAACAGGGTAATGCATGGCAGTAACATAGTTCAGGGGAGGCTATACAATATTCAATTCATGATGTAATAACCGTCCATTGTACTTATTCCATATGAAGGATGAAAAACGAGAGAGAGAGAAAAAAAAAAAACTCAGAAAGTGTACACAAACTGGGAGCTTTATAATTGAACCTTTTAGAATTAACATAAACAACACCAGCAAATTATGGTCTTCTCATAGCACCAAAGAAACGAGCAATAGAGTTACCTGTCTAAGACGAAAGAGCTTATGCACAAGGCTCCGGGGTAGCTCAGGGCAGCACCTAAGAACCCACTTGAGAGCAGTAGTGGTGGAGGTAGCTCCAACCCGGCATTTAGCTTCGGAACGGTAGTCGGAAAGTACCTTTCCGAGATCAGCGCCGTGAACGGTGGGAATAAAAGGTGGCAGAGTAAGCCATTTGGGGTCCTTCCTCTGCTCATTGACTTGGTTTAAGCCATCAAGAGTGGAGGAGTAATATCTACTGTGCCTGGATCCAAAGCCAGACAGGCGAAGTGTCCCACCAACATGGGGTACAGAAGAGGATGCCGGCGATAGAAGTTTGAAGAGACGGAGGACTATTGGCTCCGCCATGTTAATGGAATTGATTTCTAGGCTTGAGAGTTTTTGCCCTGCTTCAGGCTTTCCATTGACCGAAAGCAGGGTTTAGGAAGTCAACTAAAAAAAGAATTATACAGTTAGTTAAAATTAGTTATTTATTGTAAAATTTTCAAATTATTCTTAATCAAAGAAAATGAAAATTCTGGGACATTTCACGGACATATTCATCCTTTCAATCTCAATTTCACATGATTCCCTTTTCTATTTCCTTCATCTTATTTTAGTATTCTTTCAATATATTTTATACTTTTCGTAAGATTTTTATATTTTTTTTATTATTTAAACTTTTCTTCACTTTTTCAATCAATATTTAAATATTTTACAAGTGGATATAATTTTCATACCTGTTTTAAATTATCATATCTGTTGTGAGGAGAATAATATCTAGTTGGAATGTGGGATAAAAAAACCAGAATAAGAATAGGCTTTAATTTGCAATTTTTTTAAGTATACATATTATTTAATTAGAAGTAATCATATTCAAAATATTATTAGATATTAAATATAAGCATATCTTCTAATAAAAATTTAAATATTAAAATTAACATTTTTACCCACAACCATCTTTGGTAACATAATACTTGTTGATATGAGATTACAGTGCAAATCTTTTGAGGGTATGGACTATCAAGTAAACTAATGAAGTGAAGAATTTATTCAAATGTTCCTCAGACAGAAAGAAATAGAAGACTCATCAAATACTAAATCCTTACATGATAAAAATAACTCAACCGCAAAATAAACATGGGGAAAAATTACTGAGCTCTGAAAGACTAAAACTGCAACTTAGCATCATCATCTTCTCTGTTAACTGGGTTTATTCTTACCAGTTCATCAGTGATTTAAAGGCATCTAAACAACTCATAAAAAGACTCCAAAAACCTATCACAGCAATGCATCTTCAAGGCTACTTTTCGGATCAAAACTAGCTAGTGTCCTACACCTGGGCTTGGACCCGAATCTTTAGCACTTCTGGCCCAATGGGCTTCTCCTCCCAAACTTGGACCATAATGCTTCATTTCCGCAACATTCATGGAAGTTCTTCTTTCCATCTCCTTCAATGGCCGAGCTTCAACCTCAGACAGTAAATGCAAGAGGAGAAGACACACAACTAAAGCAACAATACCAACTTGGAAACACCTTATCTTCCTTCCCATTCCATCCAGAGAGATCATAATTTTTGGAAGCAGAGCCAGAGAAGTTCCTTGTAGTGTTGTTATTAACCCTGCAACTGTGGGGATCATAATTTTTTTTTAGTTTATATATATATATATATAAGGAGGGAAGAAGAGGAAGTGCAGTCTTCAATGAGAAGGAAATTCATTATGGTAAGGGGAAAATTAAATAACTCAAAAAGGTCTTTAGGGTTTGACTGAGTTGGAAGTAAAGCCAAAAGATCAGAAGGGACTTAGGATTAATTAGTCTAGAGGTAGAAACATGCAAAGCACGGTGAATATTATAATTAAATAATTGCATGTTTCAATTTCAGCCAACACAATTTATTGGGTTTATTTAAGTTATACAGAAATTTCTCCCACATTCTTAATCTCTAGCAAATATATAGTAATATATATTCCATTGACCTATTAATACCAAATACATAGTCTAAGGTGAAAATTATTGGACAGTTTTATATAACTAATTTAATTACTAAAAAATCCCTACAATAAGTTAGCAGCATTACAATGACAATATCCCATATAATAAATAGTATGTCATGGCATATTGTCGATTTAAAAGACTTTTTAGTTATGATAAAATTGTTTATAGAAGTCTGTACAATAATTTTCTTTTGTCTAAATATAGTTACTTATGAAAAAATTTTATTTTATATTCACACGTAAACTAAACATAATATATAATCATATATGATAGTGTATTTTAGACAATTGTGAGGTTCCGAGGATGCAAGAATAAATGGTGGAGGATTGAGTGAGTTGGCAAATGAATGGAGAAAGTTTATTATAATAAGTTAAAGTTGAAGGTTGAAATTAAAGATGCAAGTGTAAATCCCAGATTTCTAGCATAGGAATGATAGAAGAGGGAGGGGTTCTTGATGACTTTTGAGCATTAATGCCTAAATTCTAGACACGAAGACATGAATGTATTATTTGTTGACAAATTATAATATGGAGACTAGAGCCTGCCAAACCAAACCAGCTGGCCAACACTGAATCTTGTGCCGCTCACCCTTCCATGCCACCTTCTCTCCTTCAAATCTTCAACTTTCAAGGTAACACGTTTCCTTCTCCCTCAAGCTATTATCTTCATAAAAAGTCTTCAACTCTCCCCTTCCTTCCTTAAACTTTAAGACACTTTAAGAAAATTTTTAACCCCATTTCCCTACAAAACACAAACTTTTAGTGCACAATATATCATAGTAATATATACTCTCTCTAGTTTCTATTATAAGACGTCTTATACAAAGATTCTTTATTTTTTAATATGAGTTATTTAAAAAGTCATTAATATTTATTTATCAATTTAATCTCGTTAAATTAATGTTTAAATGTTACTCTTCATATTTTTCTCTCTCTCATATACAAAACCTTATTCATAGTGGTAAAGTTGAAAAAATTTATTAATTTAAAATATATTTAATAAGTTAACTAGCTGTCATTCTTTGACTTGTATGAATTGATTAGAAGTATTCTATAATAAGACTAATAGGTATGTGTATGAGCTATGCCAATAGTATATATAATGAACATGACAGAGTGATTTTGGATTGGATGAAGTTTTTAGCATTTCATTTTCATTTTCACTATTGAAAGTCAAATGTTGCTTTTGCTACAACTGAATTAATTCTAGATGCACGAGAAAATATGACTTGTATTCAAAAGTCTCTCTTTGGAGATTTTTACATCTGATTTGATTTGATAATTCTGTAACACTCTCACGAAAGAAAAGAAAAGAAAAAGACTGAGATATTGGCTTTTCTTTTTTCCCATATGAAAGGGAAGTCAAAGAAATGGCCTCTTAACTGATTCAGTATCTGCCACAATTTCTTAAAGTTTCAAAATTAGGTTCCAAATGAGCCCACCCATAAGCTCTGAAATTGATGTTTGTTTAAATGATAGTGACCACAGCACAGTGTGAACTGAATTAATTGGCGTGAAAAGTTGCTTCAGCCAATTAATTTCAAAAGCTCCTGCAAAGAAGAAGAAATTTATACTACACTTCATTTTCATGATTGCCTTTCTTCGTTCGTTTAGCCATTTGGAGTTACTGAACTGAGTAAAATTGTCCTTATCGGATAGATTTTGATCATGTCAACTTCTAATTGTTAGGCACGTTTACAGTTTAAATTTTCAAATATCTTTTACCACGACGCAGATATAAAGGTTGTTAGCGTGTTTGTTTTGGAGTTCCACAAAGTATAAGATTATTCCAAGTTTTTCGTTGAGATCAGACGAAACATAAAGAAAAATCGGTAAAAAAGTCTTATTTTAAAATTTTATTAATAAAAAATACTTGATATATTTTCATACGTAAAAAGTATCAATATTTTGAAAATTTTATATATAAATAGTACAATTTCTCAAATTTAAATATTTTTTATTAATAAAATTTTTAAACATATACTTTTCACCTATTTCTTCTGATTATGTGAATTTAACATGAAATTTAGTTTAATTTTACTTGTTGAGTTCCTTTTCTTTTTAAACTTTACAAGAATTTCATCATGAGCTCTAGAGAAAATTGGCACATTTGAATGCATTTAATGCGGAGAATTGAACACGTGTTGATTTGTCTGAGTAGAACTTGTTTCTTTTTTTCCTCATGGTGTGCCAAATTTGGACTGTTAGAAAGAAAAGTGCTCGGTAGAGAAAATGATGATAAGACCACATATAATTTGGGGGGTTGATCTGTGCCATTTTCAGGTCTAAAATACTGCACCTTCTGAATCTATGGAAAGATTTGATTAATACTTATGAGTCTTGAACACTACTTTCTCTGAGGGCTTGGAGCTGTCAAAAACAAGGTGCTTTTATTTCCACACCTATCCACTAAATTTCACTTTCTTTTCCTTGTTTTGGCAATGCACTTCTTTGTAGCAGAGAATATATGCAATGTACTTCAATTGCTTGGAAACTTGAAAGTTCTGGCTTAGCTTATCAGAAATAATCATATCACTGTGTAGCATGCCAAATTAGACAATGATCTGCAGAAAAAAGTTCATCTCAGAGCACCAACATTGCTTTCAACATTAATAGTAAATTGAGACACCATAAGCTATGGGCTATTATTCATTTTTTAAGTTAAAGATTTTCATATGTATTAAGTTCTAGAGAGTTGATCTCCAAAAGATTTAGGGGTAATGAAGTATAAAAAATAACAACAAGTCTACATACTGTTCACTTATTATTAGGAATTTCTAATGATCAAGTTCTATCTTTAGGACCTTATAATTATTCTCTCAAAGACAATATGCTTTTATCGTTATAGGCAGTCAAAGGCGAAAGCAAATAAACTTGTGAGTTGAATGAAGTAACGGTGAGCGTATTTTATAAAAAGTAAGACATAACTTCTTAATTAATAGAAAGACGTACATGAACGTTGATGGTGTTTGATGAACTAACACTGGTTACTAAAACGAACATTTTTCTGAAAACTAACATGGTTTTAAGCATACATGTTTCTTTTTCTCTTTTTTTTTCCAAAAGTGAATCGTTTGTTTGCCGACTAAAAATAGAAGGAAGACTAAGAGGTATGCAGAGGAAATTACAAATTGAAAAGTAGAGTGAATCTGTGATGAATGAATGAATGACTGATATCTGAACTTGGTGGCTTCTCATTAGTGGTCCATAGGGTTACTTGCATGAGCTAAATGGATTAGACCCTTGTACTTTACTTTCTTCTTGTGCTTGTCATTTTCTCACAATTCTTCCTTTTTAAAACCATCACTCTAATTTCAATAGGGCCCTCTCTTGCGTGTTGGAAATCAAGGAAAGTATATTTATTAGAGAAATAAGAATCAGACTTAGAAGGATGGCTCTTTTTGAGTGCAGTTAGCATAAACCGTGATACTTATCTCTTAATAAAACTCAGACTTAATTGACTCTTCGACGTTAGGTTCAAAGCCACGATGTTGGAGACTTTTCTTTGAAAGAATTCGATGCATACTAGATTCTTCCAAAGGGTCAAATTAATGAAATATATATTATTTGTAAGAGAGCGCAAAAATAGGAATTGATTTGTTTAATGATGAATTGCACAAGATTTTATCAAGTTCAGTCATATGTAAAGGCGGCATGAGAAACTAAGAACACTATAAAGCCAATTTGACTGTTGATCATTAAGATGTCATTTTTAGCTACTATCATTTTCAGATTCAACTTCAACTTCATTTTCCAATCTGAGAACGAACCTCCCTAGTGGGTTCCTCTCAGCAACAAGAAAGTGATTTATCTGGCTAAATGCCCCGAGCCAATTCACTATAAATATGACCTCCCATGAACCCAATTCAGCAACAAAATCGAAGCCAGAGATATATAACACACTTTGATTTTCAACATGGATGGAAGATTGAGATCTATAGCCTTCTTCATTGCCGTCGCTGTTGTTATTCTTAGTGTATCAGAAGGAAGGTCATTGAAGAATGAAGAAGAAGAAGGGGTGATGGGGATATTCAGGACGTTGAAGAACTCAGGGCCAAGCCCTGGTCCAGGGCACAGGGTGAAGAAGGTTGAGAATATGATGGCGACCAAGAACTCTGTTGCGAGCCAAGGTGGAGGGCACTGGCTAGAGAAGGGTCAAGAGATTGGAGTGGTTAAGCAATCAGGTCCGAGCCCTGGTCAAGGACACAAGGCCGTCTCTTCTGCAGGCAACCACTCATGATTATTCTTCCACAACATTTATGGGTCATTTTAACTCTTACCATAGTCTTAAACAGTAGTACGAGGCACAAGAAAACAGTTTTCAATCCTGTTAGATTGTACTATATTGTTTTTTGTTCTAGTTTTAATACTTTTCTTCCAGTAAACAAGGAAAACAGAATAATATATATATATATATAAGTATGTATATGTATGCATAATAAAAAATGCAATCACTTTGAGCTAGCAACCTAGTCAACCATCTGCATTAATGTTTGTTATTATTGCCATTTATTCTGCTGTGCCATGATGTCTTCCCTTTCTGTGTTGTTAGTTAAAATATATATATGCTGTTTCTTTCCCTTTGTGTTTCTTCTTTTGGTGGAACCAATGTCTGTTGTCCTCTTTAGGGTTTATTTAGTTGGAGGGTTTTGGAGGGGAGGGAATGGAAGGGGAGAGAAAAGTGTGTTTAGTTGAAAAAAATGGAGGGAAGGGGAGGGGAGATTTTTTGTCCTTATGTGCTCCCCTCCCCTCCCTTAGCTCCCCTCCAAAAGTGGGGATTTTTAGAGGGGAGAGAAACTTTTTGCCTATTTTGGACTAAATTATCCTCAAATTTTTTTTTAGTATTCCAACTATACCCTTAAACCTTTTTTTTATTTTTCTCACACCTAATTTTTTCTTTAATTGTATAATAATTATAATAAATTATAATAAAACTTAATAAACATAATAAATTATTTATATATTATATTAAAATATATAATAATTATAAAATTAATAAGAAACAATATTAAAATTTTATCATATTTTTAATATTTTTTAATTTTATTATATATATATGAGATAAAAAAATTTAAGATTTATAAATTAAAAAAATAATAATTTTGATATGAATATTGTAAATAAAGAGTAAATGAATTTAAATAAAGAGATAAGGGTATATTTGTCAATTTTTAATTAACTCCCCTTCCCTCCCTTCCCCTTCTGAACTAGACAAAAAATATCATTAATTAACCTTTCCTATATTTCTCTATCCTCCTTTAAATTAACCTAACCTCCCTTTCTCTCAATTGAACCAAACAAAGCTTTAAGAAACCTCTCTGTTATCCTCATGCGTTGTCACTATATCACCGATCTTTTGGCTATAAAAATACTCACCCATGCCTTTTACTTTATGTAGACAACATAAAGGGTATGAAATTAAAAGTGAATTTAAACTCATTCTCCTTAATTTTTTTCTCATACAAACATCGGGTAAATGTGGATATTTATGTTAGTAGGAATTTAAATATTAGTTCAACATGTTATAAAAAGACTAACATATTCTAGTAGACTCAAGTACCCAACCCCTTTTTGTGGCAATTGTTTGTTTTGCTGGTCTCATAAACGTGGACAGCTATGACATGCCATGAATAATTCCATGTAACTTAACTCTGGGTACTTGGGCTGGGGATTAGTAATGGGCCCCGGGCCCAACATTCAGCATGGGCCTCTCAATCCGAGATTATGACAGGACACGAATTGTAGATGTCTAATGCAAGTTCGTGTGTTTTACATTCATGAGGACCGACTTGATTAGATCATAATTAATCACTAATTAATTTTAAATTTGTTCCGATCGCAATCGCTCCTCTTATACTATAACTACACCCAAAAAAATCACAAGAATCGATTATTTTCTGCATTGACATGGCGCCACATGACTTTATTATGTACTCTATCTCTAGAGTGTCCCAGTTCTGCATGTTTAATTTTGCCCAATTTAATTTGCGTCTTAATTAGTTCCAACCAATGGACCCGTCTAGCATTAAAAACAACACTATGCCTGAATTCAATTCAAACGGTTCTTTTGGTTAAAAAAAGAGTCAAACCGGTTCAATGCACCTTTTCACAGACTGATTTTGTTTCTTAATACAAAACTCTTAAAAAATAGTATAACATTTATAAATTTTCTTTTAAAAATATTATTGATAAATTCATTTTGCAAATATCCTCCTTCTCTCTCTTTTCGATGCGGTGATAAATGTGGATAAGAAAATGTCGTAATAATTTTTGGAAAATGTAGTTTAAGTTTATTGACTAATTTTAACTGTACTTTTTTTTAATTATTCTGTCTGATTCAATTTAAAAAATTATAGAAAAAGGAGAAAAATTACAATAAATGTGATAGGTGTATTAGTTATGTGAGTTACGGTGCCCAAAGGAAAAAAAAGCAGATGTGGCACACACATCAGTTGGAAGGGGGAATTGTGAGGATGTGAAAAAAAATAAAGCAATTAAATAAAGAAAATGGGACATCAATTACTTTTTAATTGATCAATTTATAGTTATCTGTCCATATTGCTCACTTATGAGCATAATGTTTTAATGATTACAGTACTTTTTGAAGACCTTATAATGATTATTTTTTCAACATAATAAGGCGAGAAAATGCGTTTGGGTTAGTGTGCAACAGAGGAAACGTTGGTTGGAGAAAGATAGCCATTGCGCTCGGGCATTTCTTTAGGAAAAAGAACATAGATACTAGCTACAGCTACAAAGGAAATGTAATTAATATATTATTCCGTTAGAAACGTTGGTTGGAGAAAGATAGCCATTGTGCTCGGGCATGTCTTTAGGAAAAAGAATATAGATACTAGCTACAAAGGAAATGTTTTAATTAATATATTATTCCGTTATCTGTATGTATAAAGCCCATGTCCGTCCAACAAACTCTCGGGGTTGCCGGTCACGTGGTCACCTCTTCTCTTATTCCTCCTACCTCGCTCCTCACTTGTCCTTCTTCCCCTCCCTCCCTCCCTCCCTCCCTAACAATTATCCCTTCTCCTTCGTAACATACATCATTATTCATTCACTTTTCCCTATATATATATATATATTAATTATATTAATTATTCCATCACTTGCGTTCATATATATTACGTAATCCATTGTTGCTTAATTATATATAATTGAAAATATTCATCCTTATGATTGACAACGCATAAGACATGCTTGTGCGTCATTTTTGTTGTTAAACGGAAACAACTAGCTTTGTTCTCTTGTGAAAAAAGATGAACACTTCTCATCACGAAAGTGTAATCCCAGTAGTATCAGCTAGTCAAATGTCTTTGATATGGCCGTTGGTTAATAACCAGTGGCGCCAAGTTCATATAATCGTATATATATATATCCACTACCCACCGGTGCACCAAGCTGAGTCAGCTGACACTACCACCTACAAGTCTTCGCTACTCATTCCAGGAAATTTATCAAAAACTCATTATTAATTGTTCAGAATACGTATACTATATAATGAACTGAATTTGTCTTCTGTTTCTATCACATCCGAACGTTAGCTAGCTCTCCTCCACAAATTAGCTCTCAACAACGTTAGCTAACTCTCCCCTTTCTCTGCTTCTCCTTCTTCTATCCCGAAGAAATTAAGGTACACCACAAACATGGGCTCCGAGTCTCTTGTCCATGTCTTCTTGGTCTCCTTCCCTGGTCAAGGTCACGTTAACCCTCTTCTCAGGCTCGGCAAGCGCATCGCCTCCAAGGGTCTCCTCGTCACCTTCTGCACTCCCGAAGGCTGGGCTAAACAGATGAGAAAAGCCAGCAACATCACCGACGAGCCCGCTTCAATTGGCGACGGCTTCTTCCGGTTCGAGTCATTCGACGACGGCTGGCCCGAGGACGAGCCCAGACGCCAGGACCTGGACCAGTATCTTCCCCAGCTTGATCTCGTTGGCAGGGAGCTTCTCCCTCGTATGCTCAAGGCTCACGCCGACCAGGGCCGGCCAGTCACTTGCCTCATCAATAACCCGTTCATCCCTTGGGTCACCGATGTGGCCGAATCACTCGGCCTCCCTTCTGCTATGTTGTGGGTTCAATCATGTGCTTGCTTCTCTGCTTATTACCACTATTATCATAAACTCCTTCCTTTCCCATCAGAAGATCAGATGGAAATCTCCGTGCAGCTCCCGAAGATGCCACTGTTGAAACACGACGAGATCCCAAGCTTCTTGTATCCTACAACCCCGTACCCTTTTCTAAGAAGAGCTATTATGGGACAGTATGGGAATGTGGAGAAACCTTTCTGCATCCTCATGGACAGCTTCGAAGAACTCGAACATGAGAACGTTGAATACATGTCCAAGATTTGCCCTATTCGAACCGTTGGGCCGTTGTTCAAGAACCCTAAGGCACCGAACAGCACTGTGAAGGGTGACCTATTGAAAGCCGACGATTGCATCGACTGGCTCAACATGAAACCTCCTTCCTCAGTAGTTTACGTTTCATTCGGCAGCGTCGTGTACCTGAAGCAAGAACAAGTGGGCCAGATAGCACATGGGCTTTTGGATTCTGGGGTTTCGTTCATCTGGGTGATGAAGCCACCACATAAAGATTCTGGGTACGAGCGTCATGTTCTTCCAGATGGGTTTCTGGAGAAAGTAGGGAACAGGGGGAAGGTTGTTCAATGGAGTCCACAGGAACAGATTCTGGCTCACCCGTCAGTGGCATGTTTTGTGACTCACTGTGGATGGAACTCGACCATGGAGGCTATAACTTCGGGGGTGCCGTTGGTGGCTTTTCCACAGTGGGGGGACCAAGTGACGAATGCTAAGTACATAGTTGATGTCTTTAAGGTTGGAGTGAGGATGTGTAGGGGTGAGGCTGCGAATGAGTTAATCTCAAGGGAGGCCGTGAAGAGGTGTTTGTTGGAGGCTACGGTGGGGGACAAGGCCAAGGAGATGAAGGAGAATGTGTTGAGGTTGAAGGCTGCCGCGGAGGCCGCTGTGGCAGAAGGCGGCTCATCTGAACGGAATATTCAGGAGTTTGTGGATGAAGTGAGGGACAGGAGTGTGGAAATTTTAAAGAAGAATAGCAAGATTATTGATGGTTCTGCGAACAAGGTGGAATCATCATTAAAGGGCGTAGGTGCAGATTTGCTTGGTGCCAAGTCGAACGGAAAGGTTCAAGTGGCTTGAAGGCTTTATAGTCCAGAGATGAAAGCGAAAAATAATTGGCCACGAATCAATGTGTGAATTGTTGGATGCTTCTAGTTCTATGTTCTGTTTTCAATTTGATCTTCACATATCTTTCGTCAACAGTACAATAATGTATGTTCTTGAATTATTATAGTTTTATTTTTCTGTTTTGGGACGATCCTTCTTGATTGCCTCAGAGTGATCTTGTCTTGTAATTAAATAAGCTATCTTCTGTGCGGTGTAAGTCTCCCCAGCTGGATCCTTATTAGATTTAGTAATTTCTTGACTATCATCCTATTATAACGATCTGTACATGATTGTGAATATTTAAATTGAATTTATAATATGATGACTTGTCTCCTCCATCTTTTGACAAAAGAAAAAAAAACAATGAAGCTTTTAGCGGAATATTCATGAGTTAGCGGCATTAATTAGTTATGGTCGGGGTCATAGACGTGTATAGAGAATCATTTGTCTCGAAATGTCGAATACTCGAATTAGGGATATGGAGTGATGATATTTTGACTATAATTTTCTCATGTTTAATTAATACTTCATACCATCTTAAAATTGAATTCTAATTTTAAATGTAAGATTCTATTGTTAAATTCTTGCATGATGTATAAACTATATATTTTGATAATACTCTAATGTAAATGATTAAGAGAAGAGTTATTTTAGAAAAATAAATAGCTTCTGTATTGAATATTAGAGGGAGTAGATTATAAAGTACTATAAATTAAATACTATATTTTTTTAGTTGAAAATGAATGGTTTAATAATAATTATAACAGTTTAACTGAAGCCGTCTATATACCCTTATAAGAGGGGCACATGACACGGACTATGAAAGCAAATAAAACACATGGGAGGGCTAATTAAAAAAAATGGAAAATATGATAGCCAAAAGTTTATGCCCAAAATGCCCCACTAATTTTTTAAAAAAAAAAATTATACTAGTAGTTTCAAAGGGCCATTTTCGTCATTATCTTCAGACAGGGAAATAAATATGGATGGGGTTTATGAAGGTTACAAGGAATTAAATTATGCATTTAATGATATGAATGGTCGATTCTGTAAAATTAAGGGCTAGAAGTACTCATGTGCAGACGTAGAATGACAAGGCTTGGCTAGCTACTCGAAATTCAACAAAAAGAGACCAAAAAATTAATCTTTCTTGTAATGATTCCGTCTGACGCCAGAACGGTGTTATTGTTTGAGGCTTAGTGCCTGTTTAATTTCTTTGAAACTAAAATTTTAAAAGTTCTTTTGGGGTAAAATTTTAATTTAGAGAAATTTCAAAATAAATAGCAATATTTGTTCAAACGGATTTTTGAATTAAACTATGGTTTAAAACCAAGGTTTCAGATAAGCTGGTCAGAGCAGCTTTTGGAACAGTAAACCACGTTTGAACTAACCAATTACTATATTACCCCTACTTTTTCTTACACCCTCTCTCCTACTTTTTCTTACACCCTCTCTCCTCTCTCCTACTTTTTCTCTATTTTCTTTCTTACACCCTCTCTCCTCTCTCCTCTTATCTCTTATCTCTCCTCATTTAATACTCATACCATTTTTCATAATTTATCAATAATAAAACCCCTTCTATAAATAACTATCCAAACACTCATTTATTCAAAACCACTTTTTTTTCATAATCTCTTCTTCAAAAGCCCTTTTTTATAAGCTGTTCAAAAGCCCTTTTTTTCCATAAGCCCGTTTTTAAAATCCTATCCAAATAGACCCTTATTAATGCACGTTGCTGTCACTCTAACGCTATGTTTGATGTTTGGTAGAAGGATGTGGTAGTGGGAAAATAAAAATAGGAGTAAATTCTTCTTTTTTTATTTTTTTTATATGATTAAAATTATTTTTATTTTTAATATTTTAGATAATTTTGTTTTATAAAAAAAATTGAGAATTAAGATGATAAAAATAGAAGTAAAATTTTTTAGATGATTTTATCCCAATTATGAAATTCCTATACAACTTTAACTTTTCTCAAGTTATAAAAAATATTTTAGACTATTTTACTTAAAATTATAAAAAAATATAAATCAATTTTATACTTATTTTTATCTTATCAAATAAATTTTTAAAATTTATTTTTAACTTAATTCTATTTTTACTTTTACTTCCATAAAAAATTATTCCATCCTATCAAATATACCCTAAGAGCATGTTTGGTAGGTAGAAAGTGGAAATAGAAATTTTGTTTAGTACGATAAAACTCACTGCCACTTCCATTTCAAATGTTTTAGGTCATTTCAATTCTATTAGAAAAATTGAGAATTAAAATAATAGAAATAAAAATAAAATTTTTTCAACAATTTTATCCCAATTTTAAAATTATCTCATTTAGTACAATAGAAATCACTTATACTTTTAACATTTTAGATCATTTCAATTCTATCAAAAAAATTGAGAATTAAGATGATAGAAATATAAATAAAAATTTTTTAAACCATTTTACTTCAATTTTAAAATTTTTAGACAACTTTAATATTTCTTAAGTTATAAAAGAACTATTTTAGATAATTTTTTTATCTAAATTATAAAATATATATATCAGTTTTATAATTATTTCTATCATACCAAATAAATTTTTAAAACTTATTTACAACCTAATTACACTTTCACTTTTATTTATATTTTTTATTCTATTAAAAACTCATATATCCTATCAAACGAATTATAAGTTTAATTTTAAGTATAATGTGGATATGATCTCATAATATATCATAATATATTATGAGATTATAATATTCACCATAATAAAAAAAATTAAATCCATTTATAATATCATAATATATCAAATTTTAAAATTGATATGATCTCAATATCAATTTAAAATTTATAACTTGTCAAATTATGAACAAATTAACGTGGATATCATAATGTTGCGGTAAATGTGTCATATTATTTATAATTTATAAATATATGATTTAACTTTTTAGATATGTATAACATTTATTTAACATATATAATAAATTATAAAATATCTCAAGTTTTTTTAAAGTAATGTAATTTTACTTTTCAATTAAAGTTTGTGTCAATTTTAAAAATAAAATTATAATTTTAATAAAATTGAACAATGTTGGTTTTTTAAAATTTATTGTAATTTAAAACTTTATATTGTTTTTAAAAATAGAATGTGGAGAAAATTTAGGGGATTTTAGTAAAGAACAATTTAGTAATTATAAATTTTTATTTTAATATGTGGTCATTCTAAATAATTATAATTTTTACGGTCATTCTCAATAAATACTATTTATTATAGGTCGTTTATTCTAATTCTCCTATTAAAAAACTATACAATTATTATACAAATTTTTAAACTTTAAAAGTTAATAAAAAGTGAAAATATGAGCAAATTTGTCTTGAAATATTAAAGTGACAACTAGATCATAAATGTTTGGAGGAGGTGTAAACTTTATTAGAGAGGAATAATGAGAAGAGATATAAAGAATTCTATGTATTATTCAAGAACAATAAGCTCTTACAACCATGATAACTTACATGGATTTTCTCACTAATCTACCCTCACTTGAGGGAGATAAACCAACCCCACTTGGGAACTTTGAGGGGAGACCAAAATTACCTCTATCTCATTATGGTGAGGATTACATAATCTCACACACATCAACTAAGGGCTAAAGCCCTTTATATAGAATTCTAGAGCTATATAGATACAAGTGATTAACACTAATCACCTAACTAATTCTACCTTCTAACACCCCCGCTCAAATTGAAACCCCTTAACTTTAGGTGTTCAACTTGCCAACACAACTCACAAGGGAGTAAGGTGAATTAAATCAAACTATTTTTATTCTTACAAAATACAATATGAAAATTTTCTTCCATACTCTCTCTTCAATGAATACTTAAGCAGCAACTTCCATGATGAATTATGATATCATTAATCTTTGCTCGAAATAGTCTCTTTGCCTTCCATGCACTCAAGTTTAGCTCAATGCAGTAACCCCTCGTCTTGCTTCAACAAGTCTGTCTTGTAATTGCTGTTCACAACAATCATAAGGCCCTCATGTATTTGAAAGTAATGCCTCCAACTCAGCTTTCGCCTCGTCAACGCCTTGTACATCACTAAATTTTGTACTTGTATACAAGCTAGGTTGCACTTCTTCATTCATGCTAAGTCCTTTATCGATTTCCTTATCTTTCATGAGTGCTTCTATGCCAGACATCAGGAGAGAAACCACTGCAAGGGAACGAAAGGTGCGCCATAGCTGCTCTTTCAAATTTGCACGTTCTAAAGCCACCACATGGATTGGAGCACTTATATTTCCAAGAATTCCTTCTTTAGTGGGCTTTCCTACATTTTTTCAAAGTGGCAAGGCCACCAACACTATCTTCCTCCCTCACTGAATTAGAAATACCTCTTCGCAGTGGCTGCAAGATAGTTGTCATCATCAATCTTTTAAAGCCTCTAGATGAGTTCTCTTGTAGCTTTGTTGAAATCCTTTTTTCAAATGCTCAACCTCATGAGGTTTAAGAAAATCTCTAGCTTCCATCAAGATTCGATTTTCTAGAATTAAGAAGCCATTGAAACTAAAATCACTTGTACAAAGCTTATTTTCTATTACCATTTTGATATCACGATGATGAACTCCCATATCATCATCATCAATCTTTTTTTCTTCATTCTCCATGGTAGCAACAATTGCTGAATCAAATTTAACAAACGTGGAGGTCTAAAGAAGGAATTATTATTATAATCTTGTTTATTGTACCTTTTTCTCTTCTTGCTAGGGCTTATTTCTTCATCGATTTCCTCTCTTCTTGGTGGCATCTTCTTATTCTCTGTAATAAGAAGCAAACCAGAAGTGCTCTCTTGTTTGAGTTATTCTTTATCTCTGTACGGTTCTCTTCTTCTCAATGGTGTTTATCTTTCATCATGAAGCTGTCATAGGCTCCTTTCCAGGTCTCCTTGAGAATTCTTGTTCATTTGTCACTGCTAAAGATTCACCATCATCAATCTCTGAAGTAGATGCCATAGCCTCCTTTCCAGGTCTCCTTGAGATTGCCTGATCATTCTGTGAACTAGATGATGATGCAACCTCCTTTTGACATCTTTCTTGAGGTATACCCTGAATGATTTTAATGATTGCTTCGTCTCTCTTGTTTGGCAAAGTCTCAACTTCTACTTTCTTTGAAATGACACGGCATGGTGGAAATTGATCAACATCGTCAAAGTCAAAGTCCATTGAAGCCTGGAGTCTACTCAACCTCGCTGAAGGCTGCAGATAGATGACGCAGTAACATGGGTGACTTTCACACAAGACTTCCAGAAAGGAAAGATTCAGAAAGATTGAGAATGGTATGCAAGAATGGGTACTCAGGCATTTAAGAAACAGAAATGGAGCTACAATGACTTTGTTGCTGGTGGAAAAAGAAGAAATGCTAAAAATCTTCTGGTTGATAGGGAAGCATATATGCTATAGATAGTGTGGGAAAATAACTTGGGATTGTAGATTATGAACCTGCTCGGATACCATGTAAACTTTATTAGAGAGGAATAATGAGAAGAGATATGAAGAATTCCATGTATTATTCAAGAATGATAAGCTCTTACAAATATGATAACCCACATGTGTTTTCTCACTAATCTACTCTCATTTGAGGGAGATAAACCAACCCCATTTGGAGACTTTGAAGGGAGACTAAAGTTATCTCTCCCTCATTATGGTGAGAATTACACAATCTCACACATATCAACCAAGGGCTAAAGCCCTTTATATAGAATTCTAGAGTTATCTAGATACATGTGATTAACACTAATCACCTAACTAATTCTATCTTCTAACAGGAGGCTTACGATAGAGTTCGGTGGAGTTTTGTTATAATATGTTTAGAGAAACTGGAAGTCCCACCGAGCTTTATTAATATCATACATACATCATTGCTTAAAGTCAGTTCAGATGCAAGTTCCGTGAAATGGCGCCGAAGGGGAAACATTTGTTCCGTCTCGAGGGATTCGACAAGGCGACCCAATCTCGCCTTATCTCTTTGTCATTATTATAGACAAGTGGGCCCCCTTGATACAGAATGAAGATAGTTTAGGTAACTGGTTACCTTTTCAATTGAAGAAGAATGGTACAAAAATTTCCCACTTGCTTTCTGCAGATGATTTATTTCTCTTTGCTGAAGCGAGCCTTGAGCAGGCTGGTTTGATTAAGGCGTGTTTGGACGATTTTTGTTTGGCATCTGGTGAAAAAGTCCGTGAAGCAAATTCGAGAGTTTTCTTCCCCACTAATGTGAATCATAACAGGCTTCAAGAAATAAGTAAATTCCTTGGATTCACTCCTACAGCAGAGTTGGGGAAGTATCTGGGGGTGCCTCTGCATCACCAAAGAGTAACTAAGCAGACCTACCAGCATGTTTTAGATAAGATGGACAGGCGCCTATCAGGATGGAAGATGAATACTCTTTCGATGGCAGCTAAACATACTCTAGTTTCTTCTGTGGTTGCTGCCATTCCAACGCATACCATGCAAACGACTCTCTTACCGACTACAGTATGTGATGAGATTAATAAAAAGTGTCGCAATTTTTTATGGGGTAGTAAAGGTACCTCAAGGAAAGTGCATCTTGTTGCTTGGGAGGACGTTTGTAGACAGAAAGAGGAGGGTGGACTTGGTCTACGTAATTCTCGGTTACAAAATAAAGCCTTTATGATGAAGCTTGGTTGGGGCATGATCAAGAAACACGATGCGTTATGGATTTGGTTTCTAAAGGAAAAATACAGATGTGGCACTGATCTCATTCCGAAGGTAGAGAGGAAGAAAGGAGGGTCCCATGTCTGGAAAGGAATCAGTCAAGCATGGGATCCTGTTATAAAGGGAATAGAGTGGAAACTAGGTGATGGAGTTATATCAAGTTTTGGGAAGATTATTGGCTACCGAATCATGACAAGCTAATGGGTTATGTACCAGGTAACTTCCTGATTCTATGAAGACAGATAAAGTTGCAGATTATATTAATGATAGTGGGGTTTGGCAATGGCATAAGTTTGCACGGTATCTACCCAGCTCAGTCCTGAACACTAATGAACAATTTTGCCCTTACGCAGGAAGGAAAATTCTGATTCAGTAAGGTGGTTAGGAGCTGCAGACGGTAACTTCTCCACCTATCCGGTCTGCATACAAAATTCTGGTAGCAATGATGTGATAGATGACAGAGGAGGATGGCGTAAGCTTTGGAAGCTCCCAGTGCCACAAAGGTGCAGAATGTTCTTGTGGTTATGTGCTCGAGGTCGAAATTTAACTAATAGTGCCCGTGCAGCGAGAGGAATGCAGCAAGGCGATGAATGTGGCCATTGTGTAGGTGTAAGGGAAGATGTCATGCATGTACTACGGGATTGTAAAGTCGCTTCAGATTGTTGGAATAGAATTATAGCACCCCAGCTGAGAGGTAAGTTCTTTGCTCTAAACGAGGTGGGTAGATGGCTTGAAGGGAACATTAACCAAAATGTTGAATATATGGATGCCAAATGGTGTGTTTGGTTTGGCGTCATGAGCAGGAATTTTTGGATTAACAGGAGTGAAGGAGTTTTTTCCCTGGTAAAGCTGTGGGATCGAGTCAACTAATTGCTCAAGTTCAGGCAATTATCAAATGTTCAAACATTAAACTCCGCCCGAGTGAAAATGCTGCGAGTCGGTCAAACAGGTGGAAGCCGCCGTGCGTGGGATGTACTAAGATTAATGTAGATGGCGCCTGTACCACTGAAGGGAATGCTTCGGCGTGTGGCGGACTGGGCAGAAATCATGAAGGAGAAGTCTTGAATGGTTTTATGCTCAATATTGGAGGTGGAAATAGCCTACATGCAGAGTTGTGGGATGTGTTAATGGGACTAAAGCGTGCATGGGAATTACAGTGGAGAAGGGTAATGATTGAGACTGATTGTCTTGAGATTGTGGAGTCAATTAGGAACAGATGGAATGAAGATCATCCTGAGTGGGATTGGGAAGCTACGGTGGAGTGGTGTTGTCGAGACCATAACAGATCGGCTGAACTAGTTATTTACCTGATTTTTTAGCAGACACTGTTCATACTGATTTAAACACTATGGTGCAGTAGTTAGCTTGTTTTCTTTGCCATAAAAAAAAAAAAAGGACAGCTAGATCATAAACAGATTTTCAAGAAAGTACATGTGATACTTAAAAGAAGGATTGATCAGTAATCAATTAATGGTAAGAATTTATAAAGACTCCATCAATCGCTTTTTAATCGTCGTTTTAACAAAAGGCTTTTTTTTGTCTCACTCTAACTGTCGATTTATATATGATATATTGGTAAATATACATTAATATTTTGTTGAAAAAGAGAGAATAAGCAGAGATAACTAAGTAAAATTACATCATTCTCCTTTTCCCTTAATTTTTGTCTCAAAAGATACTGAAGTGAGAGGAATATGGGTTTTGCTAGCAAATGCGATTACACCGGTGTGTTCAAGAGTTGGGTTGAGCGATTCCTAACGTATACTTAGCCCACTTCTCTTTGGAATTGTTAGGCACTTAACTCGTGCACATCAGCTCAAGACTTTATAAAATTCAAGGATACTTTATTTTCAACTCACGTGTAAATTAAAACTATCTAATTTTAGAGCATTTTTCTTTCAAAAATAATAAAAATTCAAAACTGCACTATTTTTTGCGTATAAAATACCAAAATGCCACTCACTTTATGTATAATATTTGTGAAGTTGGGCCATTACAAGGAGTATTAGAGAAGAGGCATTATATGCCCCAAGCTCATATATAATGTAGGATTAAGGGTAATTTTTGCCTTAAAAAGGATCAATGTCACCCTGGCTATTAAAAATTGTTAATGGGAAATGTTATTTTTTAAATAATTAATATTAGTTTTTTTAATAATTAGGATGATATTGTTTTTTCTAATACCTATAAGAGGATATTGAGCCAAAAGAAAATTTCTGGTATGCATATCCACAGTTCCCTTGCAAATACTTCTAGAACAAAAATGACATTTAACCCTATATAATAATGAACGAATGAATGAATGGTGTATTTTCGTGAAAGTCGCAAGAGGTTTTAGATATTGGGATTGGAGTTGATTGTGTTCCTCGGATGCCGGCTAGGAATATAAACAAACAGATGGCGTGCGTGTGATAGCGAGCCATGTTTGGGTTTTGAGCCCTGGTGACAACACTAGTACTGTTGGGCGCTTCATATGCAAAAATTTAAAGCCTACAACCAAACACTCGTCTTTATTTTTCGTATGAAAGTAAAGACAGTCATATATAGTACTCCTATATGGAAACACAAGAATGTGGAAATAAGAATCCGAGGCCTCAATACTCACGGAGAAACAACAGAGGCAGACCAACCTGCGGATGAATTTTAATTGTCCCAGTGATCTCATGCATGTTAAAAAATTCATACTGGAAGAAAACAGTTACAATTAGGTCAATATGAAGAAAACAATGCATCTTATTAGAAGAAAAACAATAGTAAGAAATACACAGAGAAATGAACATTTCAGATGCATATATATATATATATACACACACCCAGAAGGAACCAAAGCATGCGATTGCTCGTCAAAAAGCATTAATATTGCTTAGTTCTTATAAGAACTCTCAATTAAAACTTAATCTTAGCTTCGACGAGGCAACGTCCAAGAGAGTAGTTAGACGTATGCTCATTCTCACGTCAATGGCCACGTCCTCTTTGGCTAGGCCCAGAAAAAGCTTTGTTGATTATAATCGTCGAAGAAGAAGAAGAACCATATTGATGTTTCAGAGGTCTGAAGGCCCCAATAATGGTGGAGTACGATAGCAGAAGGAAGAAGAAGATGAGAAACATGGCATTAAATGCCACAGAAAAAGAGTAATAACCCTTCTTCACCATTTTTATTACCGATTCGGTTTGGAACAAGAGGCCAAGAGGAATTATATATATATATATATATATGTATGTATGAGCTAGAAGTTTTGTTATATGATGAGTTATGTGAACCATATGTCTCTGACTTATGCGAAGTTACATTTTTCAAAGTTTGGAATTCTAAATTTTGAATCAGACTTCAAATTATTGGTTGGAGGTTTGAAAACAACGCTAGCAAGCCATGCTGGTGGATGCAAAAAGAAAGAAAATATAACAGCAGAAAGCAAGAAAATTTCTGTGTCACAAAGCGTAAAGCACACGATTTATTAATTGACTATCTAAAGTTTTGATGCCATTACCTTGTACGTATAGTTTAATGGCATCAGGAGCTTGTCAATTTTTGTTTATAAAGCTATCACGTCATATTCAAATATTATTAAATTTAATTAGAAATAACTCTTTTAAATATATATTTTATATTTACATAAATTTAAATTTAATATCTTATATTTAAGTAGATAATTATCTTCTTAGCTAATTACGAGCATTAGGCTTTAGCATGTCACTTTAAATTTAGTTTATATTATTTTTTTTGTAAGTAATGATATGTTTGTATTATTCTCATTAAAGGGATAGACACCAAATATTGTCGTGGGAAGAGAGTTGAACCGAGACTAGTTCATGTAATAATTAAAATTAAAACATACATTTATGGGGAAGCACGTGTCAAAATCCAACACGTGGGTGGCGAGGATAATAAGGTTATTGATTTGGGGTCAAATTTCATGGCTTCACGATGCTTCCAACCTAATTTGGGTTTTATAGGTAAGTTCATGCAATAGGAAAACGAGATAAGGCCTTCTATTATTATTGTACCCAACAAAACTTGTCTTACAAGCATTGGGAATTGACTGATCATGCTCGTGCATGCCTATATATATTAAATATTATAGCTCATGCCACGTCATCATTTAACGGCCTATACGACTACCTAATATCTCTCATATAATTCGATTCTCTGATCCAACTGCCACTGTCTCCAAACTTCAATTATATATTTTAGGTACCATGAAGCACCACGTAAAATAATTAAAATTCAAACCCCATGTATGTGTTGTCATGCTCACGCATCTCAAACGTGACTTTTACAAAGATATATAGCAAAAGAGAACTTGCATCATATATAATTTTGAAAAAAAAATTAGGTAAAAAATTTTTATTAGTTAAAAATACCAGACTTCAAATATTAATATTTTCTATATATAAAACTTTTAGGTTACTAGAATTTTCTATATATAAAAATATATCATATTTTTTTAATAATAATTTTTTTAAATAAAATTTTTTACTAGTATAAAGGAGACTTTTAAAACCCCCATTTTTAAATTAGTTTTCACAAAAACGATTTAAAAAAATGACTGGTATTATTTTTATAAATAAAGATAAAATATTTACACCTAATATAAATAGGACCGATGTAAAAGAAATGAGCGGTGTCTTTTTTATAAATAAGGGTAAAATATTTACACTTGATATATACATGACCGATATAAGAGAAATGAGCGATGTCATTTTTTATAAATAAGGGTAAAATATTCTATACCTGATGGAATGACATCCGGTGTAGAATATCTTTGTGCACATATTCTACACCTGATGTAAATATTCTACACATGATGTAATGACATCTGGTGTAGAATATCCTTACTATTAAAAATTTGATAAAATGCCTTAAGTTTTTGTGCTTCCTTATCTTCATAAATCACATCGTCGTCAATGGAGAAAACCAAACAAGGGAGAACACATGGTGATAGAAAATTCCGCCTTCGTAACACACTGTTTAAAGCTCACTGAAGAAGAAGACCTAGATATGCGATTACCCATACATGTGCTCGTCGTTTTCTATTGTTGAAGTCTATTGTTCTTACCTCTAAAGCTCACAAAAGAAGACGACATAGATCTGCGATGGTAGGGGTCTATTTTTTTATTTCTTTCTTTATGGGTTTTGTTTAAATATATTTCTGTTCACTTTTGATGAGGTAAGTTGAAGAAATTGTAACGATATTTCTGCAATATCTTCAATTAGATGACGACGTTTCTAAGTTTTCATTTCTATGTATATATTTAGATTTTCATTTCATTCATTTATTGGTTCTATTTAAATATATTTCTGTTTGTATTTGAGTAGGTAACCTGAAAGAATTGTAACAATATTTTTGTGTATCTTCAATTAGGTGATAGCGTTTATGGGTTTTTATTTCTGTTTATATATCTGAATTTTTGTTTCTTTCGTTTATGGGTTCTCTAGCTTTTTTTTTCTCCTCTTTTTTGTTACCTACTTGTGTTTTATAGGTACATATTATTCTTCATCATTCTCCTCTTCCTTCATATTTATGACGAAGAAGGAAAGAATTTTAATGCTTTAATAGAGAAATTAGTTTAAAAGGTTATCTGATTTGAATATAGAATTTTTCAATTTTAGATTTTTTTATTTTTAAATTACTTTTTAAATCGATTGTATAAAATAACCGATTTAAAAAAGTTAATTTTTTATACTAGTTATATATGACCGGTATAGAATATTAGACTTTTTAAACGAACTGTTACTAAACCGATTTAAAAAACTTATTTTCTATTAGTGTTTTTATCTGAATTTTTTTATAATTTATGGTACTAACTAAGTTACTCCACTATCCTTTTGACATCCTTAGAATTTTGACCCGATGTCAACAACCGGTCGACTGGCCTGACCAGTCAAGATTAGCAAATAATAATAATTTTTTATAATCTTTTAATATTTTTATACTTTAAAGTTGAACTTTTTGGTATAGTCAAACTTATAAATTTACAAATTATTCTATATTTTTCATATATTTACGTAAAAAATTAATATTTAAAAGTAAATCTCTATGTTTACAAAATCAAACTCAAAATTTTAAACGTATTTTTATCTCATCGCCAAGAGAAAAAAGTTAAAAAAGTACGAATTCTATTGACGAGTCAACTAAAAATTGCAAGAGAAGTGAGTCCCTTCAACTTGACTTTTAGCGGCTGTTTGGCACTTTAGTTTAAAAATTACTTTTAGATAAAATTTTAATTTAAAAAAATTTAAATAAATAATTATTTTTATCTAGAAATAATTTTAATTAAAATTATAGTTTAAAACTATAATTTTAAATAAGTTATTGAAAATAATTTTTAAAATAGTAAAAAGACTGATAGACTATTAAATTACTATATAATTCTTATTTTTATATACCCCTTTTCTCTCTCATCTTTCTTCTATCTCCTTTCTCCTCTCTCAACTCTATTCTTTACCCTATCTCTTTTTTCTTCTCTACACTCTTTCATCTCTCATATTTTTTATCAAATCATATATTTTTTTATAATTTATTAATATAAAAAATAATTATACTATTAATTATTTAAATATTTTTATTTTTAAAATTTATTATTCTTAAAATCTATTTTTTAAAAATTAATTTAAATAGGCCTTTTAGTCATGTTACACAAATCAAGAATAAACTCTTCAGCATAGGCACGGAATCCAAAGATAACATGTGAGGGCGGCCAAAACTTGCGAATGCTAATAATAATCCAAAACATTATTTTATATTGTTTCAAGAATTATTATTTTATTATTTATTAAATTAATATAAGTATTCTTTAAATTATTTACAGAATGATTAAATCAGCAATGAGACAAGTATATATATTATAGTTATTAAAAAGCATAAGTTAATGGGATAATATTAATTAGGAAAATTTTCATTTAAAGCCACCTCCAATTGGGAAATTCTATATCAGGTGGGCAAATTCAACAAATCCCTAATTAGATCAGATCATTAGATTAGTAATTGAGAGGTATTTTACAACATTACCCTTCTATTTTTTCAAAACCACGGCTCTTTTCTAGATATCTGGCCACAATTTTCTTGTAAAAGTTCTGTTGTGAATAGATGATGAGAACTTGTGAGTCGCTAACTTAAATTTGTTAATTTCTAAATGTGTATTGTTATCAAATAACATGTTTAATGTTTAATAAAGAGTGCAACTTTGTCACAAAATTTTATATGTCCCACATAATCTTCAACTCTGTACACTTGATTTTTGTTTTAAATACTGAGAATAAGTTGCATCCGTCCCTTTTAGTCAATAAAATTATGCAATATTCCTTAAAAGAATTCCCATAAAGATAAAAGCATTTGTTAAAACTTTAATTTGGAATGGTCTGGATTTGGGACCATGTTGCAATAAATTTGCTGTGCAAATCACGATGGTATGCTCAAGAGTTGCCTCCCACAATCCAATGATTTGCAGAGGCAAGCAAGAAGTAGAAGGCATTCTAGTTAGAAATCCGCACGTTCTGATCAACGCTACTCGCATACACATAAATATCTGTTTTCTATAGATACCCTCTAACTGCAAAATATACTGTATTAACCAAGACATATATCTGATATGATGTTACATAAGTTTAAAACAAAAGGCCTGGCATTTCCATCGGACCGCCCCACGTTGGAACTCCTCTGGTGAAGTCACCTTCCTTTTCCTTTTCTTTTACTTTGCCTTCTCCACCCTCCACCTTTCACATTCGCTATATATGTTCATACACATCGGAATCTTTTTCTCCAAAAAAGATGACATTTTGGAAATGGGTTTTCGTTCCATCCCAAAATTGGTTCAGTGTCTTATGGATGACGAAACATGATTCCCCATCGCAGGTGACCAGAAATCGGCACCGTTACTGCTAGCCACGTGCACGGTGGATTCCACCGGCATCAGACACAGTCCTCTGCTACTCAACTCTCCTTTGGCTTCTTCTCTCATGTTCATGGTAACTCCATCCCCCTGAAATAAGGCACGCACAGTAATATTATCATCACTCCCTTCATATCCCAATATTCTGTCACACTTTTACTGCTCAGTCACCGCAAACAGCTGCAAACCCATCATTGAACCGGTTGACCACCGGAGGGTTGAATCACTTGAGATCTTGAAATAGTATAAGAGTTTTGTTTTGTAAAATGCACAAGAATTTTTTGTCAAGTGATTACGGGGTCTGCTAAATTTAGACACTAAATTATGTTTGAATAGAGAGAAAAGTATGAGAAAAACAGGAGGGAGAGAATACTAGGAAAAGAAAATTTTTTAAAATAGTAAAAAAAATATATTTTTATTTTTTTTTATAATATTATTTCCTCCCTAATTTTTCCCATCTAAATATAAGGTAAATAGTCAATAATTTAACTATAGTTGCATTGAGATCTCAAATTAAAATATTAATAAAATTTAATTAATTTATTTATAACTTTAAAAAAGAATTATATTTAAATAAAAGCCACATTAAAATCCAACAATACCAAAATTAATAAATAAAGCATATATCATGTATATTGCTATTTTTTAAATTCAAAATGACATATTCTCAAATTGTTGATAGGCCCATTTGAAATTGTTGTCCGGATGGACCAGGGAACTGATTCAGCAGTCTAATAGGCACCTGAGTTAGATTTTAAAAACATAAAACCCAAGTCAACTTTTGAACTAAAAATAGAAGAAGTTTGTAAACCAATTAACTAAAAATAATTAGGAAAACCTCGTAAAATTGAAGAGCGACACAAATAAGGTGGGGCCAACCTTCCATGTTTGTCTTTCTTCAAATTTACTCGTACTTTTTTAGGATGGAACTCTCAGTTTGGAGTATTGTCAAAATCAATCAAAGCAGGCCTTGCTATACTGAATAGCTCAGCGAGTCCAAAGCTATGTTTTGTTCGCGGAAGAAGCAAGAACAGAGCAATTATTGGTACATGTTTTGTTCGTGGAAGAAGCAAGAACAGAGCAATTATTGGTACATGTTTTGTTCTTTTCTTAAATGGAAACACACAAATAAAAAAAAAAAACTGAAAATGAGGGGAAGAAGGGAGCTGTGCCTGCATGTATGGCGAGCAGAGGACCTGAACTTGGTCGTGGAGAAACCTTATGTATCCCATTGCCTCGTGAAGCACCGAAGCTGTATCTGTCTGAAACATAATTATTCCGAGTTCCAAAATTAATTAATTAATTGTCATTTATTTTTCCCATAATACATCCCAGAAAATATACTACTCTAACATTATGTTCTTGCTGATGTTTCTCACCTTCCCAAATGGAGAAACGAGCTGTTGTAACGCTACGATTCGTTCCCCAAGTTTCTCCTTCCTCTGCGTTACAAAAACGAAAAACCAGGGAGTAAAAATGGATGAGGACAACATATACAAGTACAAAAATACAGCAGTATCTGTCTGATTTTAAGGAGGGAGAAAGAGACAGGAAACAGAAAAGAGAAAGGGACATGCAAAACAGAACACTATCCTCTGTCCGATTGTCCTCACCTTTGCATGTCCTGTTGAAGTGGGGTTGTCCGATCTCGTCTTCTTCGATTGTCTCCGGCCACCACCACCCGCCGCCGTGACCACGCAATCCGTGCCGCCCCCCACTTCCTGCGCCGACACACATCGCTTTTTCTGCATAACGACGAACAGAAGAAAGAAAATTGTGGAACCCATTTCATTGTGAGCGTCTAACAGAACTAAAATAGAAAACAGGGACAGGCTATATATGACGGACATTAGAGCTATGGTTGGCGGAGGAAGAAGCAGAAAAGGATTCGCTGGAAGTGATGAAGGACTTCTGAGGAGTAACAGCGTTGGTTTCAGAGACCAAGAGGTCGGGTCGATTGTTTGTATAGCCCTCGAAGCAGAGCATTTTGGGTAAGTCGCCATTCCCGATGGAGAAAACAGAGTGGTGATGGTCCCCATCGTCGTCATGTCTGAAAAGAATCTGAGAGAAAGTAGAAGAGGATGGGGTCAGAAGGTGGTCCCCGTGGAGGTCGTCGTCGTCCATATGAATGGGTCTGGTCTCAGGAACTGTGAAGGATGCAGTAATCAGAGTAAGAGGGCGGAAGAGAGGGAAGGGGATGGATTCATGGGAGAAGGCCAGTGAGAGAGAGAAGGAGAGAGGAACATAAGTAGAGTTGGGCTGAATTTGGGCTTATTCCAAGGAAGCCTTCGGTTTTCGGCAATGCACGGTCAAACCCACCAGGCCCGAGAAAACCGTGGTTGAGTCCTCCAACGCATTTCCATTACTTTCCTTTTTCCGGGTTCGGGTACCACCGACTCACCCACCATTCACCCTCACGTTACTACTTTGACTACCGTTTCCTCATCATTGCATGTCTTGGATTTATTTCCTTTTCTACTGAAATTTTCCCCTAAAATTATTAAATCACTGTGTAGAAAGTTTTTGGTTGTCTTTTAGTTCTTTTATACTACAAAAAAAGTTGGGTCCAGTAAAAAATGTTTTTTCGAATTATTAGTGGATAAAATATTTATATTTACTATTTAATAATACATTAAATATAATTATTTTTAATAAAAGAATATCTAGGGAAAAAGCCATTTCCTCCGATGACCTTTATTTAGTTTTTGAGACAAGTATGATCACATTATTAACATTTTGTTCCATCTATCATAAGGAATACTTTCATATTTTTTTATTACATGAACAACGTATAAATTTATCTTCTATAAATAATAACATTTATTTATTAAAAAACTATAAATCTTATGTATTGTTTTAATTAAAAATCTTCATTGATTAAAAATTTATATATAATATAAAAAGTTTAACAAATTATACTATTTATGAATTCTGGGGCACATGTTAAAACTAGCAATTACCGTGAACGTGTTAACTAACAATTCAAATATAGATTGTTTCAGATAAAACTAGCAATTAAAATTTACCTTAAATAACATTCAGACTCTTCATTCAATGGTTTATAAGAAAATTAACTTTCTGCATCGGACACTGGTTTGGAAGTGATGAGATCATTCCCAACTTCTGTTTTGCCAAAGAGAGGACTAATCAATCTTAAATTGAAAAAAGAAAGAATACACTGATTGATAAAAGACGCTCTCATTAGACAGAAAATACTTAAACAACTCTTGAGATTCCCAATCTATCACTTGGCCATGCCCAAGTCAAACGTATAAGCAGGATCGACGTGGCGAAAAAAGTAGATCCAAAACGTGTCCAAGCTATATAAATTTTGGCACTATTAGCAGCTTGGCGGCAAATCAATGAGGCTACTGACAAGAACCAACATGGAGAGAAAATGTGAAAGTGGCATGAGAAAATAATGGAAAGGGAGAACTAAGAATGGCACGAATGATGGAACAGGATAACAAAACATGCATATAAATCAAGGTTTTGCCCGCTGAAGCAGAACATTATTAAGGATTTTTCTCTCTTAAAAGGTTAAAAAATGCAAGCTATCCCCGCATAGTCTTAACAATCTCACATCTATAGCAAGAAACAATCATGCCGGGCAACAAAATAAGTTTCCTATTTTTCTTTGAGAAATACAAACAAACACTTGGTGTGCAAGCGTACAGGTAACGACTTACGAGCAGCAGATATCCTTCAGCCTATCCGCAGCAGATTTGTCCACCGAATACTGCGAACGCATCAAATTGAATATGGGTCAACGAATAAACAACAAAGCATCGAAGCTTTGAAGCGTAACCATATTTTTCTCAGTAAAAGGAAACAAGAACAGAGGAAAAAAGACCTTATCGAGAACCCACACGGAATGAAGATAGGTGCGGTTGAAGAGATCCTCAAGAACGGTAGAATCTGCAGCATCGACGTCTCGGTAATTGACGAAGTTCTCGCGTGCGTACTTGGCGTAATAAGGTCTTGTGTCCTTCGGCAAACGCCTGACTAGCCTCAGAACCTCCATGTATGCTCTTAGTGCCTTCTCCATTTGCTTTGTCCTTACAAAAGGGTCACCACCCACGATCTCTTGCCTCGTACAATAATATTAATAAGCAGCTTGGATTTTGTTTTGTGTGTAAATTCCCAGTGGGGGAAATGAAACTTGGTGGATAATATAAGTTACTTGAAAGTAATTAATCGGAATTAATATCTAAAAATACCTCACATCGTATTTTTCTTTTTCATTCAAAACTTTATTTAATATGTATAAAATATAAAAAATTAAATTTAAAACAAATTTTATAAATTAACTTTCCAATGAATTAATTGAAGTGAGTTTTAGTGTTGATGAGAAGGAGTAAGGCATTTGCTAGTTTCAAAGTGTCTTAAATATTTTTTTTTCATATATACTCATAAAAGGGTAATGAGAAGTGATAGAAATTGATACTATTGAAAATAAATTAAATTTTATAACAAATCTAATATTTTTAAATGTTTCTTGTAATAGGGACAAGGACAAGAATGAGTGCCTGACAAATGTTTCATTGGGGGGAACTGCGATATACGGTCCGCCTAGCCCTGTTATATACCAACAAACATATCTTGAGGTTGACTTCAAGTGTCGATAACTTGATGCAACAACTGCATCTAGATCCTCAGCTTCTGGTTCTTTAATAGCGTATTCCCACTCAATCTAGCCAGTTTTCTTTTCTCTCTCTTGTGCCTCTGAGTATTTCCTTCTTCCCCTGTTTTTTTGGTTCAATTCATCTAAGAGGCATGAATGGCTAGAAATCTCCAGCATAAACTCTCTGGCCTGTGAATGTTTGTCTCTTTTCTTATTAGCATCCTAATAAACAATACGACAACTTGTCCAATTTCCAAAATCTACATGTTTTTGGGTTCTTTTCTATGATTGTTCCATCAAGCTATTTTAATGGCTATGTCCTGTCCTAGTACAGCTAGCAGAGCTTCCTGTTTATGACCAACCCTTGTTGAACTATGAAGATGAAGAGATTCCTGCTTCTGGCGCTACTCTGCATTCAAGTTCTCCTCCCACAGACAAAGGATCCTTAAATGATTCTAATATGGCATGCCTTGTCGGAGGCATTGCCGATCCCATCTATGGTACATGCATTGTTGTGATTCCCAACTCAGAAATGAATGAACGATGGTGTGTGGAAAAAACTGAGCAAACATTTCAAAAGAAGTGCAAAGAATCATATCAATATGATAATTATTGTATGTACACTTTTTGACATGTTTCAATAAAAATATTCTTCGTGTCTCCCTCTATCATTTGGCTATATAAGGAGATGTCAACCTCTGAAACTCACTATTATAGAGAAGAAATTGCATCAGTAATCTCTTATTCCTCTGTTTTCTGAGAAAAGAAAAATGGCTGACATTGAATCAGATTCAAAGATATCTCTACATGTACGCTCCTACAGCTTTCCCTCCGCACCTCACCCTCTTGTATCACAATTTGCGGAGCATCTGAAGTCCTCTGAATCTTCAACTTCATCTTCTTCTTTAAGCCACACACTCAGCGGCTTGCAAGATTTACATGAATGTACGGATAAGTGGCTTCAACTAAACATCACCAAACAAGTCTTAGCAAGAGAATTCAGCCAAAAGTTGGTTGATGAATCACTAGACAGGTCTCTAAGGCTCTTGGATATCTGTAGTACAGCTAAAGATTGCCTTGTGCAATCAAAAGAATTCGTGTATGAAGTTCAATCAGCCATTCGAAGAAGAAGAGGAGATGCAACTGCATGCACAGTTGAGGTGGGAAGTATTTGGCTTTCAGGAAGAATATGAAGAAGGCAATTCAAAAGGTGTTTCGAAATGTTAAAGAAATAAGAAATGAGTTCAAAGTTTCTTCTTCTACAGACAACGAAAACGACATGCTTAGCTTGTTAAACGGAGCAGATTCGGTCACTTTGAGTACGTTAAGAGTCTTTGTTGTACTTCATCTCAGAACCAAAGGGGCAATTGAAGGAAAGAAGATGGTCAGCAATTTCCAAGCTGATGCAGCTAAAAAGAGTTGCTTGTGATGAGTCTCAACAATCAGAAACAAATGAATTTGAGAAGGTAGATTCAGCTTTGAAGTTTCTCAACAGACACAAGCCTACATCTACAAACAATTTTCAAAACTAGTTAGAAAACTTGGAGATGTCTATTCTGGATCTAGAAGTATGAGTCGAGAGCCTCTCAAGGAAACTTATCAAAACCAGAGTTTCCCTTCTTAACATCTTCAACCATTAGTCAGCCAATATTTAGGATAACCTTGGACACCCAAATTCATCATCGTCTTTGAGTGTCTCATACTTTGTACATAAATGTGATTAAGAATACTGTTCTGTTAGTAAGAATATACTATGTTGAGATCACATTATGACTGTTTGATCGTCCTCTTCTTTCCAGTCTTAAAAATTTCAATTTTTACATTTTTTTTTTTGTTAAGAAAAGTAGAATCCTCATTTCCACTAAACCACGAAAAGTATTTTTGTTAATTCATTTGCACGAGTAATGGGTTCAAAATTTCGAATATTATATGCTATTTTTGTAATAATTGTAATGAACAACGTGTAGGTGTCTGTAATAACACGCCGAACACTAACAATAATGCTTATAATTATCTGTCAATAAGCGCATGCAGCAGATGGATCCACATGATATAATATGAATTTTGTATTAGCAAGAGGAAATTTTATAGATGCATCTATGAATAAAAACATGAAAATGTCAGTCGTGAATATGGTAATAATATATTGAGGATGCAGATAAGATTAGCCCAAGTGAAAAGACAAACATAAAATTCTGAGATTATGTATAGATATGAATCTAGATTAGTTAGTTTTCCCTAAATGCGTAGAGATTAATCAGAATTTTCTAGCTAAATGTATGTCTACTTTTTTTCAACTGATGTTATGTGAGATTTACTCACTTTTCTTCTTAATATAAGAACTAATTGATTAATTTAAATAGATTAAGAAAGTTATATAAGTCAATTAATTATAATTAATATAAAAATCAATTAATTAATTTGGATACATTAATTAATTTATAATATGAATTCGTCTTGAGGATTTAGATTTTATCATAGTTAATTGATTTATTTTATTTCTGTAGTCTATTTAAATTAGTCGATTGGCTCTTATAATAAGGATCGAAGGAGTATTAAGTTTGGTTGTTTTGTTTCTGTGTTTAGGTTGTATGTATGTATGGATGGATGGATATTGCTCACTATTTTCTTGACTTATCATGATTTCCGAATCAAGGGAAATGGTGTTAAATTCTATACTTCAAATTGTTTGTCTTAGAGAAATTATTTTACTGTGTTTGATGCCCTCTAAACTTATCATAATCTTAATCACAATTACAAAGTATTTGCTTGAGATCAGTGGAAGCAATCAATGATTTATCAGCAAAAAATTAACAAGTTTACCTTAAAGCTCTTCATTTACATATGTACAAGATTTGATGACAAGATTAATGAAACTAGCGATTAAGAATCTTAAGAAGGGCCACTCTAGTTTTAATCAAACGCTTGAAAGAAAAAAAGCCCTTCTTTCGAGTTCTTGAATCTGAAACTCCAAATTTTCGAACAGGTTCAGTAGATTATCCTTGTTGTCTCTCTTTTTCGTCGAGTTGAGTACGAAGCGCTGCATTGCAGCATCAACTTGTACAAATTCACTTTCTCCTACAACTTGTGCACAAGCCACTTTTCTGCTGTGCAGTAGCTTAGAAACTGAAAACCAGCTGCTAATTGGCTTTGCTTGTGTTGTTGATCCAGCAATAAAATTCAGAAGTGAATCAAATATGAAAAGAGTCACTCCTTCAACTTCTCGTAACAAGTTAACCAAAGAACAACTACATGATGTAGAAGACAAGTTTCCTTTCTGGGAACTGGCCTTCATATTCTCCAAGGTTTTCAAGATGTTCTTCCTCACCACCTTCCTAGAAGCCAGAAACTAATTAGCCTCCACTGTAATAAGCTCCAATTCACTTCCTCTTTTTCTTCTTATAATCGATTGAAGTTCTCGCGTGCATTCTTTCGTATGAATTAGAGCATCTTTCGCCACAGTAGGCGAATCTAATCGTCTTAAGGACCCATCTAAAAGCTCATGGTGCTCTTGAAGAAGGGCTTCTTGGGCGAGAGGAAGCTGAACAAGTTTTTCAACACAGTCGTGTAGATCCTTTAAGCCTCCTAGCTTTTGGCTAAGTGATGATAATGAGGATGATGATGAAGAAGAGGGGGTTTCATCTGAAGACCTTAATCTATCCAAATGTTAATGGCACTGAAGAATGAGAGGGTGTGGTCTAGAGGGCAAGCTATTTGAGCGAGCATGAAAATGGGAATTTGAGTTCATGGGAAAAGATTCCACTTTTAGCTTCAAGAGAAGAAAAAGGGCCCAAGGTCGAATGCATAGTTGAATCTGTCATCTGCATAATTATATGATTAGTGGTAGAGACACAAGGAATCTCTTAATCTTGAACCACTCATAATCAAACACTAATTAATTAAAATTTGGAACAAACGCATTATGTTAGAGCAATGTCTCCCACAAGGAAGCTTTACAACTCACCTTGTATTTGTTTTGTTTTTTGGGTGATACAGGAGATTCAGATTGCACTTTCTCTCATTATCAAATTGTCATAATATATTATTTGCTACCCAACATGTGCTTGAAATTAAATTATTATTTATAAATAAAACTATTGGGAGAAATCTGCATGTGTGACTATAATTTTTTTCAACATTTCTCTTATTTGTTTGTAAATTTTGAGTGCAGTGAACAAGCAAGCTGAGTTATGCTGTTTCTGGGTCCAACGGAAGATCATTTTGGTTGCTGAAAGCTCGTGGAAAATAGGAGTTCAGTTAATAACTTTTTATCAGCTTATGTCATGACTTAGAAATTTTTATCTTTCAATAATCTAAACAAAAAGAGAGCTCTAGAAGACAAAATGATCAATAATGATGCAAACGTCAGAAGAGATTATATAGACAGCTAAATTATCTGCAACACGTGCGGTCAAATAATCATTATAGTATGATGATTTACCTATTGGCTTTTGTCCTTGAAGCTGGTAAGATTACCAGCACGTTGTTAATTGCAAATAGTACCCAAATTTGAATAAATTATTCATACATTTGCAGGAAAAGTTTCTCTGAATGTTTAATCACTAGACCAGGCAAGATTTAACAAATGATCAAGCAACTATAAACTGTAATGTAATCGTCAGAATTAGACTAATATGTATTGAATAACACAACATAGCTTGTATCATTGTGAAACTCTCGACGGAAACAATTGAATTTGTGTGTCCAACAGACTATCACAGATTGTGGAAGATGATGAAGAAAGTGGAGAAACCGCTTAAAGGACAAAAGTGATTTCTTCACGCTAGAAAAAATATATTTATAGGAGTTAGCATTTATTAATTTTGATTATCTTGGTTCCGTACTAGGTAAACTGTTGTACAGTTATACCACGGGACCCCACCTATTGAGTGACAGTGTCGTCAAGCAAAGTATGAGCTTCACAGTCATCTATATAGTTTTTGGTTGCAACAGAAGGTGATCAATTTTCAGTTTCACTCTTGCGCACTGAAGAAGACGGAGAATGATGAGCACCTCAGATTCTTCTTTGCCTCTAAAGGTTACATTCACGGAGCCAGCCAAGCACTGGACCGATGCGATTCCTCTCGGAAATGGACGTCTTGGAGCTTTAGTCTGGGGCGGTGTCGCCTCCGAAATCATCCAGCTCAATGGTACCTGAATATGACTTAGCGCTTCCCAAAAATCAATTCCCCTTCTTTTCTTCTATTTGTAGAAAAAATCATTTCCCTATATTCGATTTGTTTTTTTGTAGAGGATACGCTTTGGACCGGGAATCCTGGAGTGTACACTGATTCCGGAGCTCCGGAAGCACTTTCAGAGGTGCGAAAGCTTGTTGATCATGAAGAATATTCAAAGGCTACTGCCGCAGCGTCTAAGCTGACCGGAAACCCTTCTGAAGTATGTTTCTACTTGAGGCACTATCTTTTAATATGGCTAAATTTCTTCCTTTTGTCTGGTAATCCGTGTTCTATTGGATAGGTGGGACTGTTTTACTTACTGGTAGTTCATTCTGTTAAATTGTTCAGAATTACTGCAGTTGGGAATCGAAGGAAGAGAATGAGGGAAGTAAAGAAAAGAAACTGTAAAATAATATATCTATACTCAACAAATTGTTGTGGGTATGATACTTCAAGAAGGATAATTATGCATGCTATAAGCTTAAGATAAATTTTTCACTTCATCACCAGTTTTGGGGAGATTGATTTCAGTGGAATTTAGATTTAAATAGTTCCCCCAGTTTCTTACCATCTAGTTTCTAATATCGGATAATATGACTTGTATCCTTCATTTTCATTATTCCATGATCATTGTCTCCATTTTCACCCATTTGAAATGAAGTGTGACGCTTGGATAAATAGAAATTGCTCAATGCAATGTCAAATAAGTAGAGAATTTCAGTGCAAAAGGCATATAAGAATGAGAGGAGAATACGTCTCTTTGAGGCCACAATCTTTGGTTCATGGACTTTCTTGTGCTATTCTGCTAACACATAGGGCAAACTATGACCTGACAGTTGTCACATTCTTTTCTTGTGGAGTGTAGGTCTACCAACTTATTGGTGATATCAGACTGGAATTTGATTATTCGCATCTTACGAATGGGGAGGAGACTTATCTAAGAGAGCTGGATTTAGACACTGCAACGGCTAAAGTGAAATATTCTGTGGGTGATGTAGAATTTGAGAGGGAACATTTTGCTTGTTATCCAAATCAAGTGATTGTAACCAAGATTTCTGCAAGCAAACCTGGAAAACTATCATTTACAGTTTCCCTGGACAGCAAATTGTTTCATCATACCTACATAAATGGAAAAAATCAGATTATAATGGAAGGAAGATGTCCCAGCAACAGGATCCCACCGGAACATTTTGCAAAGGACAATGAACTGGGAATTGGATTTTCAGCAATTATTGATTTAAAGATTAGTGACAACAACGGTGTGATCAATATCCTGGATGGCAAGAACTTGAAGGTTGAGGCTGCAGATTGGGCTGTTTTGCTTCTTGTTGCTTCATCTTCCTTCAGCGGGCCACTTACGCAGCCTCCAGATTCTAGAAAAGATCCCACTTCAGAGTGTTTGAGTACATTGAATTCAATAAGCAATTTATCATATGCAGATCTATATGCCAATCATTTAACAGATTATCAGCAACTTTTTCACCGAGTATCACTGCATCTTTCAAAAAGCACACATGACATATCAAGAGATTGGTTTTTGGAGATAAAGAGGCCGGCATTGTCTGTGGTTGACTTATCTGTCAAGGACTGTGCTGTAACAGTTTCTACTTCAGAGAGGGTGAAAGCATTTCAGACTGAGGAAGATCCATCGCTGGTGGAGCTTCTATTCCAATATGGTCGTTATTTGCTCATTTCTTGTTCACGCCCAGGAAGTCAGGTGGCTAACCTGCAGGGAATATGGAACAAAGATCTCCATCCAACCTGGGAGTATGTTCATATTTAGTGAGACTAGGAACATTGAATATTAATGTTCATATTTAGTGAGGCAATGTTCATTAATAGAGCCCACCTGATTCAAGAGTTAATATGCAGTTTACCTATTCTCCCACCACATTATCAAACATGGCCCTGCAATGCCATGCTTTTATATTTGTGTGTTCTCCTCTTTACGTATTACGCATGGAATGCTGCAAGAGGTCCTTAAATAACTTCATTATCACTATATGCTGCACCTTCTCTTTTCTAAGTGATGAGGAGCATGTGTTTGTGCGACTGCAGTTGAAGAAAATTAAACCTCAGATTCACTAAAGAGTTTGAGTTTGTGAATATTCATAGCTGATTAGATTCACTTTTTCTTTCATCTGCATTAAGATGCCTTTATCTGATATTCTGTCAACGTTGGTTTTTCATTCTCTATTCACCGTAAATATTAACCACGTTTCCTTTTTCATCTATTCTTTCTTTTAGTGAATAGTGATGATACAACATTTATTGCAACCATAACAAGTTTATTCGAGACTAACAATGAACACATTAACTTTCTTCCAGAGGAGCTCCACACTTGAACATTAATCTTGAAATGAACTATTGGCCTTCTCTTCCTTGCAACCTTAGCGAGTGTCAAGAGCCTCTTTTTGATTATATTTCCTTTCTGTCTGTAAATGGAAGAGAAACTGCAAGAGTAAGAATCGTTCATCTTCCACATTTTTATCTTAGACTTTGTTAATTAAGTGATCCTTCTCCAGTTATTCAAATTTCAAAACTCACAGCATACTAAGATAAAAAGTACCAAGATTTAGAGATGTGTACTAAGTTCTCTAATTCAGTTACCAAATGCTGTAGGTAAACTACCAAGCAAAAGGTTGGGTTGTGCATCATGTGTCAGATATATGGGCAAAATCGTCAGCAAGCGATGGTGATGTGGTGTGGGCTTTGTGGCCAATGGGAGGAGCATGGCTTTGCACCCATCTATGGGAGCATTATGCTTACACATTGGATGAGGTAAGCCATTCTATAGATTCTTTATATCTTTCAACAGACATGAGATACCTACCGTGTTTGTACAATCTGATAGTGAGCATTTCAAAGGCAAATTTTGCTGATGTGTTGTTTGTAACAGGATTTTCTTAGACATAAAGCATATCCCTTGTTGGAAGGCTGTGTATCATTTTTATTGAGCTGGCTGATTGAAGGCAATGAAGGATATCTAGAAACTAATCCATCAACATCCCCAGAACACATGTTTATTGCTCCCAATGGTGAGCCTGCTTGTGTGAGCCGATCATCAACAATGGACATAGCAATCATAATAGAAGTTCTCTCAATATTGCTCTCTGCGGCTGAGGTAAATTTGCTGCATACAAAACAATTGACTTCATCTGCAGAAAATTTATATTTATGCTTTAGTGGGCTTGCCAAAACAGATCTTAGGAAGAGACAAGGATCCTCTTGTTGAACTAGCCCGAAAAGCTCAACCAAGGCTACGTCCATTTAAGATTGATACCGAAGGTTGCATAATGGAGTGGGTATGTCACAAGTTTGGAATCTGTGGATTCACGTTGCTTTAATTTGACGGTAAAATTTTATAAGCAAGACAATGAATCTGCCACGTAATGCAGGCGAAGATTTTCCAGGATCCAGAAGTGCATCACCGGCACCTTTCTCATTTGTTTGGTCTATTCCCAGGGCATACCATTTCTTATGAGAAAAGTCCCAGGGACCTGCTTCAAGCTGCTGAGAATAGCCTGTATAAACGAGGTTAGCATAGGTTGAATAATTATATTGCTTACTTGGATGGAATAAGCTTTGTTAATTAGATGCAGATTTCATTATTTGAAACAGGAGAAGAAGGTCCGGGATGGTCGATCGTATGGAAAGCTGCTTGCTGGGCACGGCTACGCAACAGTTCCAATGCATATAAGATGATCAAGCGTTTGTTCAGGTTGGTGGATCCTAATGAAGGGGTTTCATTTGAAGGAGGACTATATACCAACTTATTTGCTGCTCACCCACCATTTCAGATTGATGCCAACTTTGGGTAACTTGTGGAACTCATGAATTTCAATTTCAACCTATGTACATGTTACATTTTTGTCAAACTGATTGATCGTGGATACCTGTGGTGCAGTTTTACAGCAGCAATTGCAGAAATGCTTGTACAGAGCACATTAGAAGATCTTTTCATACTTCCTGCACTTCCTCAGGAGAAATGGCCAAATGGATCGGTGGAAGGGTTGAAAGCTCGTGGAGGAATAAGGGTTAGCATATGGTGGAGAGAAGGGAATCTTGAGCAGGCTGGTGTTTGGATCAATCATCACAGCCCTCTCAAAAGCGTTCACTACAGAGGGGCCATGGTCACTGCCAGCTTCTCGCCTGGCTTCCTTTATATGTTCAATGGACAGTTGAAGTGCCTCTCCCAAGTCCCAGAAAACTGATGAGGTTCTTGTATTGGACACTGGATTCAAACACATGCTTTTCTAAAAATATGCATTATGTTCTTACCAACATATCTATATTGAATAAGAGATGGATGCAACAAGAGATTAATTGTTCGTCCATCATTCAAAGATCGTGTCATACAGAGTTATTAATGTGATGTAATAAGATACAAATCATTTTATATAAAATTGAAATTCAATTAATTATATATTCATGGTGTGGAAAGACATGAAAGTTACAAGATTATTGCATTGAGATTATAGTGTTTTTTTTCTCCTTTCTAGCAATGACAAATACAAAGAGGGGCAAGAAAAGGTGCTCCCCCACCCTTCAAATACTAACTTTTTATTCAAAAAAAAAAGTTTATTTTTATTAGTAAAAAATGTTAAATCAAATTAGCCACTGCATGTAGTTTTTCACTTTTGGTTCAACCATCCATGTAATTACATCTTGACCTTTTTTCTTGTTAGTAACAAAAAGTTTATGCAAGTTGAATCTCAATTCAGTGTTTAAGTAATTCTAAAAAAGAACTCTGAAGAATATAAATAAACAATAATTTTAAAATATAGTTGTCAAATATCCTAAATTTTTTAAAAAGAGTATTATAATGGAAAACCATAGTTTTTAGAGAGAAAAAATATAGTTTTTTAAAAGTAATTTTCTATTAAAATTATTTTTATCATTTTTTCAAAAATTATTCCTTCCAAACTAATCCAAACACACGGCTAATGTGTTGAATAACAGAACATTATTTGTATTATCGTGAAACTCTCAAGAGGGGAAATTTGAATTTGTGTGTCCAAGACTATCACCGATTGGGGAAGATGCAGGAGAAAGTAGAGAAACCGTTTAGAGGGCAAAAGTCATTGCTTCACGCTAGAAAAAGAAAAAAAAAAAAAATATATATATATATATATATATTTATAGGAGTATTATTTATTAATTAATTTTGATTATCTTAGTGCCGTACTGGATAAACGGTTGTACGGTTATACCCCTTGCCCCACCTATAGAGTGACACTGACGTCAAGCAAAGTCGGATTTCTGTTAGAGCTCCACGGTTATATTTCTTTGTTCGTTGCAACGGAAGGTGATAGATATTCACTCTTGAGCACTGAAGAAGGCGGAGAATGATTGAAACTGCAGATTCTTCTTTGCCTCTGAAGGTTACATTTACGGAGCCAGCGAAGCACTGGACTGATGCGATTCCTTTAGGAAATGGACTTGTTGGAGCTATGATCTGGGGCGGTATCGCTTCCGAAGTTATCCAGCTCAATGGTACCTGAATATGACTTCGCGCTACCCAAAAATCAATTTCCCTTCTTTTATTCTATTGGCAGTCAACATCATTTCGCGACATTTGATTTCTTTGTAGAGGATACGCTTTGGACTGGTTCCCCAGGAATGTACGGTGATTACGGAGCTCGGGAAGTACTTTATAATGTGCGAAAGCTTGTCGATCATGAAGAATATTCAAAGGCTACTGTGGTAGCGTCTAAGCTAACAGGAGGCCCTTCTGAAGTATGTTTCTACTTCAGGCATTATCTTTTAATATGGCTAATTTTCTTCATTTTGTCTGATAATTCTTGTTCTATTGGATAGGTGAGACTATTTTGGTCACTGGTAGTTCATTCTGTTAAACTGTTCAGAATTATTGCAGTTGGGAATCAAGAGTGAGGAAAGAAAGAGACTGGGGGGAATGAAAATAAGGGAAGTGATAGTCAAGAAAAATTGTAAAAAGAATGTATCTATACCCCCCCCCCCCAAATTTTTGTTGGAATGATACTTTTAGAAGAATATTATGCCTGCTATAATCTTAAGACCGATTTTTCACTTGCTCAGCAGTTTTGGGGAGATTGATCTCAGTGGAAGTTAGATTTAAACAGTCCCCCCAGTTTCTTACCCTGTATACCATTTAGTTTCTGATATAGGATAAAATGATTTGTCTCCTTCATTTTCATTATTCCATGATCATTCTCTCCATTTTCACCCATTTTAAATTAAGTGTGACTCTTTGTTAAAAAGAAATCATTCATTCAATGCATTCTCAAATAAGTAAAGTTTCAATACAAAAAGCTTATAAGAATGAGAGGAGAATCTGTCTCTCTGAGGCCACAATCTTCGGTTCATGGACTTTCTTGTGCTTTTCTTGTGGAGGGTAGGCCTACATGCCTCTTGGTTATATCAGACTGGAATTTGATTATTCGCATCTTACAAATGGGGAAGAGACTTATCTAAGAGAGCTGGATTTAGACACGGCAACAGCAAAAGTGAAATATTCTGTGGGTGATGTAGAATTTCAGAGGGAACATTTTGCCTCTTATCCAAATCAAGTGATTGTAACCAAGATTTCTGCAAGTAAACCAGGAAAATTATCATTTACAGTTTCCATGGACAGCAAATTGTATCATGAAACTTACATAGATAGAGATTATCAGATTCTAATGGAAGGAATATGTCCCCTCGAAAGGATCCCACCAGAAGATTTTGCACAGGAGGAAAATGCACGTGGAATTGAATTTTCAGCAATTCTTGATTTAAAGATTAGTGACAGCAACGGTGTGGTCAATATCGTGGATGGCAAGAGCAAGAACAAGAAGTTTAAGGTTGAGGCTGCAGATTGGGCTGTTTTGCTTCTCGTTGCTTCATCTTCCTTCAACTGTCGACGTAGGTATCTTCCAGATCCTAGGAGAGCTTCCACTTCAGAGAGTTTGGGTACATTGAATTCAATAATAAATTTACCGTATGCTGATCTATATGCCAAGCATTTACGTGATTATCAGCAACTTTTTGGCCGAGTCTCACTGCATCTATCAAAAAGCACACATGACATATCAAGAGATGGATGTTTGGAGATAGAGAGACTTGCACAGTCTGTGGCTGATTTATCTCTTAAGGACTGTGCAGTAGCAGTTTCAACTTCGGAGAGGGTGAAAGCATTTCAGACTGAGGAAGATCCATCACTGGTTGAGCTTCTATTCCAGTATGGTCGTTATTTGCTCATTTCTTGTTCACGCCCAGGAAGTCAGGTGGCTAACCTGCAGGGAATATGGAACGAAGATCTCTATCCAACGTGGGAGTATGTTCACATCTTGACTTCTTGTGCACATTCTCACGCAGGCGTATACACTGAGACTAGGAACATTGAAGATTAATGTTCATATTTAGTGAGGCAATCTTCAGTAATAGAGCCTACCTGATTCAAGAGTTAATATTCAGTTTGCCTATTTTCCCACCAAGTCATTAAACATGACCCTAGAAGCAATGCCACGCTTTCTCCTCTTTAAATAATATCATTATCACTACATGCTTTTATATTGTATTCGAGACTAACAATGAACACATCGTCTTTTTCCAGTGGAGCTCCACGTTTGAACATTAATCTTGAAATGAATTATTGGCCTTCTCTTCCTTGCAACCTTAGCGAGTGTCAGGAGCCCCTGTTTGATTATATATACTTTCTGTCTGTAAATGGCAAGGACACAGCAGGAGTAAGAATCGTTCATCTTTCACACTTTTATCTTACACTTTGTTGATTAAGTGATCCTTCTCCAGTTATTCAAATTTCAAAACTCAAAGCATACTAGGTAGTCCGTAGTGATCAGCTGTCTGATTACAAGTGCTAAGATTTAGAGATGTGTAATTCGGTTACTAAATGCCTTATTGCCGTAGGTAAACTACGAAGCGTTTGGTTGGGTTGCGCATCACGTGACAGATATATGGGCAAAATCATCAGCAAGCAATGGTGATGTGGTGTGGGCTTTGTGGCCAATGGGAGGAGCATGGCTTTGCACCCACCTATGGGAGCATTATGCTTACACAATGGATGAGGTAAGCCTAGTTTGATGAGATTAACCAAGAAAGCAGAAGCAATAAAAAAAATGACTATAAAAGTTGAAGTGTTTGAAACGCTTTAAAGATTCTGTTTGAGAAATCTGATGCTTTGTCTTTATAGTCTTACGCACATTTATTATTGCTCCTCATGATGTAGTGCTTATGGGATTTCATTCCACTATACATATACATACATATATATATATATGTATATATATGTATGTCTCAAACAAATAACATGTGCATCTAGTTTGCTGATGTGTTGTTTCTAACAGGATTTCCTCAGAGATGAAGCATATCCCTTGCTGGAAGGGTGTGTATCATTTTTATTGAGCTGGCTGATTCAAGGCAATGAAGGATATTTAGAAACTAATCCTTCAACATCCCCAGAACATATGTTTATTGCTCCCAATGGCGAGCCTGCTTGTGTGAGCCGATCATCAACAATGGACATAGCAATCATAAAAGAAGTTCTCTCCATATTCCTCTCTGCGGCTAAGGTAAACTTGCTTGAAGCATACAAAACAGTTGACTTCATCTACAACAAAATTGTATTTATGCTTTAGTGGGCTTGCTAACAGATTTTAGGAATAGACGAGGATCCTCTTATTGAACGAGCCCGAAAAGCTCAACAAAGGCTACGCCCATTTAAGATTGATAGCGATGGTTGCATAATGGAATGGGTATGTCACAAGCTTGAAATCTGTAGGAGTCACGTTGCTTTAATTTTATAAGCAAAACTCAAAGGCTAGATAATGAGTCTGCCACGTAATGCAGGCGAAGATTTTCCAGGATCCAGAAGTGCATCACCGGCACCTTTCTCATTTGTTTGGTCTATTCCCAGGGCATACCATTTCTTATGAGGAAAGTCCCATGGACCTGCTTGAAGCTGCGGAGAAGAGCCTGTATAAACGAGGCTAGCATAAGTTGCATGATTTGGCTACATTATATGATAGAGCTTGGAATGAATAAGCTTTGTTAATTAGATGTAGATTTCATTATTTGAAACAGGAGAAGAAGGTCCGGGATGGTCGATCGTATGGAAAGCTGCTTGCTGGGCACGGCTACGCAACAGTTCCAATGCATATAAGATGATCAAGCGTTTGTTCAGGTTGGTAGATCCTAATGAAGGGGTTTCATTTGAAGGAGGACTATATACCAACTTATTTGCTGCTCACCCACCATTTCAGATTGATGCCAACTTTGGGTAACTTGTGGAACTCATGAATTTCAATTTCAACCTTTATGTACATGTTAGATTTTTGTCAAACTGATTGATCGTGGATACTTGTGGAGCAGTTTTACAGCAGCAATTGCAGAAATGCTTGTACAGAGCACATTAGAAGATCTTTTCATACTTCCTGCACTTCCTCAGGAGAAATGGCCAAATGGGTCGGTGGAAGGTTTGAATGCTCGTGGAGGAATAACGGTTAGCATATGGTGGAGAGGAGGGAATCTTGAGAGGTTTCGTGTTTTGTGGAATCATCATCAAGGCATTATCCAAATTCACTACAGAGGGGCCATGGTCGCTGCCGCAAACTTCTGGCCTGACGTCCCTTATACGTTCGATGGACAGTTGAACCCAGTCTCACAAAACGATGAGCTTATTGTATTCTAACACACGCTTTTTATAGAAATATAGACATATCTAGATTCAATAAGAGATTATAAGAGCACATTCCAATTGTTGGGTCATAATTCATAACATCAGGTGTGAGAGTTAATAATAGGATATAAGAAGATTATACAAATCATTTTATATAAAAAGGAAATTCAGTTAATTATACAGAGAGACATTAAAGTTACAAGATTATTGCATTAAGATTTTGGTTTTTTTTTTAACCTTTTTAGCAATGACAAATACAAAGAGGGGCAAGTAAAGATTTTGGTTCAACCATCCATCCATGTAGTTGCTTCTTGACTTCTTTTTTTTCTTTTGAATAGCAACAGAAAGTTTATATAAGTTGAGTCTCAACTCTCAAGAATTCATCAGAATAAGATCTCCACGTAGATTTGAATATAGTCAAACAGCTAAGATAGGGTGTTGACTTCTTGAGGTGAGCAATCCAAAACGACATCGCTTCATACCATCGCTAAACCCTCGCAAAGCCCTCAGCCTCAATCCCTGGTTCTATTCTACCCTCGCCTCCTCCGAGATTGATTCATTTCAGTACTCGGCATTAGTCAGAAATGGCTTGTCGCTCTGGATCTCTGTCTCGCTCATTGATGAGCACAGCTAGGGCTTCGCTCCGTCCCTCGCCACCGTCTCCCCTTCCCCGTCTTCGGCCGCCGCCACTTACCGCCCCTCCCCTTCAGTCCCGCCGCTTTTCCTTGGGCACTTCTAGGTACCATTCCTTATTTGATAACCTTGTGCAACTTACTAGCTCCCATTTTCCTGTTTAGTTTTGAAATGTAGTGCGTAAACAATGCCTAATCATGGACGATTCAGTTAAAAGTATTCTGTTTTTCTAGTTCCAATTTCAGGAATTACTTAGGATTCATTCAATTGATGGCTTAAAAAGTGATGTGGTGTACAAGAATGAAGTTTTAAACTGAGGTTCAGCAGTTGTTTTGTCTTTTGTCTCTAAATTATCCACCATGCAGAACTCTTCTGTTTTCTAATTCTACGTGCTTAACTTCTGTTTCATAATCATAATCTGCCAAATCTGTTTAGGCCAAGAAACAAAGGGGAAACATAAACTCGTTCTTCATTTTCTTATGATAGAATTACTCGCAAAAATGCGTGATTATGTTATGATTATCACTTTTTTCCATTGACGTGTAGGAGCTTGGGGGAATTGGGATGCACACAATCTCTTTTACCACTGCATAATACAATGGCTGGTCCCTGTCTCACATCGCACTTTGCTGTCAGCGCACGGGCTTTTTGCGAGCTGTCCCATGGTACCTTCCACCGATCTTGTCAAGATCGCTAGTAGTTTCTTTGTGAGTCTTGCTGTTACTAGGACACATGAAAGAAATTCTTCTATTTTTCCTTTTTCCCGTGGCCCCTCAACTGCTCTAGAGGATCGGAATTGTAGGACGTAGGCCTAAGGATTAGTAAGTGCTGAATTGCTCGTTCTGAGTGATAAACTGGTTAGACCTAAGATGTGTGTCAGACTATCTCGCTTGGTTGATAAGGTATTAAGATTCAAATTTATAGGTAGGAATGGAAAAGATGGGTGATGCGCAAGGACATGGATCATCCAATGGCATGGGAAGAATGCTGCATAGTGCATAGTAGGTTCTTTGTTCCTATACTAAGTTATAAATTTCATATTATTTATTTTCACTTTGAGTCTTATATAAGTGAGTCATTGATGATGCTTGGAGATGAAGTGAGGCACTGGTTAAATTTTCCTAGACATCTAAGCATCTCCTGTAGTAAATTTTATTTTAATGAGGCTTCAAGCCTTCAACAATCTATTGCATGCTGTTTGTTGTTACACAATCTAACATATATGAAACCATGTTTTCCCTGATCTTCTGTTTCCTTTTGCAAGCTTTTCATGTTTTCTTAGTCCATTACAAAGTTATAGGCTTTATCCTAGTTTCTACTATTCTGGAAATTCTTTGACTAAAAATTTCGAGACTCGTTGGTTTCTTTCAATATGAAATATGGAGGCTGGGCACATGAACAAAAAGTCAAGGTGAAGTCCATGGTTTTGACCAGTTGTATTGTTACTTACTATGGGTTTACCAGTTGTATTGTTACTTACTATGGGTTTAATTCATTCATCTCAGAGGTGGTCCTGACTCGTGACTTTGGTTCTGAATCCTGATTGAATGTTATCATTGACCACTTTAAAACGACCTTGACAACACTCCAAACCGTTCCCTTTGAAAGACATGAGCTTTTTGTGCCAAACAGTTGGTGTAGTTGCTCCCTGTATGAATTTCCTTCTAGGAAGAAAATTTGAAAGCTTAAAAAAACTGCAGCATGGTTGTAAAATGTTTTATTCTGTTCATTCCTTGGGAGTATGGTTTAAATCTTATACAGTACTCTTAATGTTACTATACTATCAAAGTTGCTTTCTCCTGTTTTGATTCTTCGGAATGGTTAATTGCACTCTTGAGTGGAAATACTGGTTGGATGCTATTGCTATGCTTATAGACTTTATGGGTTCAATATAAAATAAGGGCCCATTTGTTTTAGGCTAGGAAAAAAAGTGATTTCGGTTGATTAAATATAATGGAGTTGATAGGGTAAAGATGGCCAATTAGCTTATCAAAATAAGCTAGAAGTAGATTAATTTTAACCCATCCCCCATCTTAACCCTCATAACTCTTTCATATTTAATCAACTAAAATCATTTTTTCTTAATTTTAAACAAACAGGCCCTAAATCTCATGCGTGGCTGGAGTGCTGCAAGTTTTTAGAATTTACCCATTTTTTATGTACTTATTCAATTGGGATAAACCTGATGCTGGGTTCAAATTTAGTGGGGCTTTCTAAAATTATGATGCTGCTTACCACGTGTGTCCCAATATTTATTCAGTTTTTGTACTTTCCCCCCTTTTTTCATTTTTTTTTTTATCTGCAGGTACCTGAGGGAGCTGTTGGATCTGCATAGCTTGTTCAAGAATATCAAGTGACGATTTAAAGGGTGGTGTTATGTGGGAAGTCGTTTAGTTAGGGGGCAAAAAAACTTATGTAGGAATCCTGATTCCTGATTGAAACTTTTTGGTTATGCAGTTTCGAGTTCGAGGGAGGTTCTACTTCCTATTTCTGATTTGTGTTCTTTATTGATTCTTGTATCCGCTCCTTTGGTTCAATGCTATACTTGTTTCATGTTTCATTTCACTATTCGGGAATAATATGATTTTCTTAGGGCTCCATCTGAGGAGAATTCAGGATTTTGATAACGGCGCAACAGAAACTAACTTGTGTTTGGTTTAAAGTATAATTTTTGTTGTGTTTCTAAATTTAAATCATAAAATATATTTGTTAGTAAAAATTTTATTAAAAGAATTAACGGTGCATATAAAAATTTGAAAATAAGGTAATTAGATATTAATTAGTTTATTCATACATAATTCTTCGTTTAAATTGGGGGCGTTAAATTTTTAGGAAATCAAATCCTATTACTGTTTATTATCTTTTTTGTGAATTGACAAACGATAAAAACATTGTACCTAACAACCTATATTATCTTTTCTGATTGTCTATTTATTGGAATGAATGTCGGCACTCCCTCTAATAACTCATACTCTGGGATGCTATAGGAGTTAAAAATCAACACTCCTTTTAAGAACTTGATTGTGTTGGTTTTTTTTACAACAAAAGTTTATGTGAGATAGATTTTAAGAGCTTATTAGGGTTAGGTATATTTTGAGGCTTAATAAACATTTATAGAGTATTTATAAATTGTCTATTAATAAAATTTTTATAATTTTATAAATTTTTTATTAATTAGATTAATTTTTATTGATAAGATAATGTTGGAAGATGTTGATTTTAGAGTACAGATTCTAGCATTGGTCCATGTTTTTCGTATCTGTAATTTTGTTTTTGATACAATCCTATCTGTAATTATTCCTTTATTATATATATATTTTTTATTGTCTACTCGATCTACTAGAGCTTTGCTCCTACTATATCTAGATTTGACCTGCGTCACGCATCTAGCTATGGTAGGTGAGTCTCCTATCGGGAATTTTTTGTATACGCCAAGACTCGAACTCGAAACTTCACTTAAGTGATATCGAACTAATTATCACTCAGATTAATCCTATTAATATTCCTTTATTATATTGATAACAAGGAATATAATCACCAATATGAACTCAATCAAATTTTACTTCATCTTTTTCATCTCATTTCTTGTTTAAAATATCTAGTTGGGTCGGATTAGTCCTGTTTAGTTTTAAAATTTAAGATCCTCTCAAGAACAAGATGAATGAAAGTAAGATAAAGATAACGAATCTCCCCTTTAATATATAGGTTCTACCTCTATCTTTCTCCTTACCTGTAGGACTGAGGAATTAGAAATTATTCCCAAAAATAACATATAAATTCAACTAGAGTGAAAATATTCCAAATCAAATAATTAATGGAGACAGGGGTATTTTCATAGAGAGAGAAATAGAAGTACTTCCACACAAAAATTAAAAGTAAAAAAATAAATTATTTTTATTGAAGAGATTACAAATGATATTATAATATTTTAATATGATTTTACTATTGTATTTTTACTAAATTGTTGCGTTAAAAATGCCAATCGATAGGAATAATTCAAACAACAAATATCTATGCCTTTTTCAGCCGTAGCTATAACTCATTATTCATTATGCTCTTTCTCAGTCAAGCACTTTCCACCTCTGACATATACTATAACAAACTTATTTGAATGTAGCCTATGAAAAACAAATTAGGATAAGTTTAACCAAAAAAATATATTCTTTTATTTAAAAACATAATTTAAAATTCCAAATCATAGACAATTACGTTAAGTTATTTTAAATTTAAAGTTATTCTAAAAAGAATAAAGAAAATTAAAATCTGAACAGAGATAGCTCAAAGATATTTTAATTTTTTTTTCAAGCGGTTTCTCGACGACCATTGAAAGAGATAAAACCAAAGTAAAGCCGGCCCTGAAAGCTCTTATCCCACAGTAGATATCCACTGCTCGCTACTAAAGCTTGAAAAGGAACACAAGAGAGAGCCCCAACATGAAGACACCTATATAGATATTCTCTGCCTCCAACTCAAACACTACTTCAAAAATGGCAAGACACCATCGAATGCCACTTCCCACTTTTATCACCATTATTGACAATATTGAGGGTTGCACTCCCACCCCACGAACATTTCATATCAGAAAGCAATGAAATGTCCAAACCCACCAAATATTTTCCTTTGTTCATTGTCAATGGAGGACATGGAACTTATAGGGGAATGCCATGTTTACCATACTTTGATCTACCATCTGTGTGTGTACACTCACACATACATATGTTTATAATTTTTTATTGTGCGCGCGTGTGATATAATAAGTGGGATAAGGCTGTTTCTTCTTCTTCTTCTTTTGTGTGATATAATAAGAACTCATCAATCTTAAAGAATGAATGTGTGATATAATAAGAACTCATCAATCTTAAAGAATGAATTGATAACATGTTAGCTCATTGGCAGGGCATTATATCTTTAAGGGGACACATTTTATGCAATCATGTGCACGTAATGGGTGCTAAACTTTATAAAGTGCATGTCCTCCTTAAAAGTTCAATTTACAGTAGTGGATATCATAGTATCTTCAAAAATTTTAAAGAATTCGAGTATAAAGTTCGGTGGTAAAACCTTAAAACTCTGGACCTACACTTAAGTCTGGTCAAATGCTACTCATGAATAATTGAAATTTAAAAGTTGGGAAATAAACAAAATGTCATTCATGTATCAGTGGCCTAAGTGGATAAACATGGAGACTCCATCTTAAGACCTGTCATGTCCACCCTACTCACAAAAAAAGATCAGCAGAAAAATTTGTTGAATGATATGTGAGAAGCACGTATGGCAGGCAGTTCAAATAAATTGTGATTTGATTTTGACAATGGATGGAAATGTTTTACTACTTGTATCTTACTAAGAGAACTGTGTGAGGATAAATTGGGAAAAAGAAGAAGGATGAAACTGGAGAATCCTAAGATTGACATGGGCAACAGTGAAGCAGTGAAGCTCATATAAGCATTGTTCCCTGGAGCACCAAGCATCACTACGTGGGGTCATTGATTATTTTGAGATAAACTAAACCAAAAAAAAAAAAAAACACCCGATTTTACTTCCTTTACACTATGATACCCCCATCCATTTATCTCTCTCTGCTTTGATCTAACCTTCAAAAGGGATTCCACTAAGCATTTCCTTATATTCCACTCCCTTTGGAAGTTTCTAGTTTCAAACTCGAAACTCATCATTTGGGATTTTGAGAGATACCAAAATGATCATTCAGGGAGACGAAAGAACTTCCATAACAACCAAGGAACAAGCAAGTGAAAATGAAGATCCTGAAGAGTGGTTAAAGCTGGACCTGAGCTTAGGAGGCAAAACTACAAACCTCTCTATAGCGGGAGACCCAGATTCTCAACCATCAAAATCAGCAGCTACAAAAGTTTTCTCCTGCAACTTCTGCATGAGGAAGTTCTTTAGTTCACAAGCATTAGGGGGTCATCAGAACGCACACAAAAGGGAAAGAGGAGCAGTAAGAAGATACCAGTCTCAGAAGCTGATGATGACGATGGGATCTTCCATCAACTCGCCATTTCATCGAACGCTTGGTGTGCAGCCCCATTCACTCGTACACAAACCATCATCAAGATGGGGAGGGACCACTATAATGGCATCGAGCTTTCAAGAACTAACAATGGCATGGGCTTCACCTTTCATGGTTGAGGATCAAAAGGATCTGGTGTGGCCAGGAAGCTTTCGTTTGGATCCACCAGAGCAAGAAGAGGCACCACAAGAATCGGTCGAGCTTGATTTAGACCTCAGCCTCTGACAGATTTTTCAGGCTGAAAAGATTGGCTCGTGAATTTAAGCTGAAAGCTGAAACAAACACAGGCAGGAGACCCATGACAACGAAGAAATCAGTACTTCTCCTTATGATGGTTCTACGTAGGTGATGCTGTAAGATTTATATACTTTGTTCTACTTATCCACGTTATAACTCCAAACTTGAAAATCCAATTTTCTCTAATTCAGCCATGATCATACGATAATGCGAAGAGATAAATAAACTAAATATTCATTCGTCCATCTAATTCACCTTCAAATGGATGAACTAAAGAAGAAGAAAAACTAACCACGGATCGTGGGGTAACGGTAGAAGTTGCGAGTTGTTCTCCTTTTTTTCACCCCCCCAATCAAGAGATGACAGCTCAAATCTCTGCTTCCATGTAAAAATGCAACTGTAAAAACAAAATTATAGTTATATTTTATAGTGACATAAATTATTACTAAAAATTAAGTAAATTACAGTTGATAGTTATCCAGTTTTAAAAGTATTATTCTACTTTCTTAATATAGGATGCAACTTTTCATGCTATTCATGACATATTTGGGAGACTCCAGGTATTGCAATGCTAGTATACATCCTTGTTCCTTTTTAGGTTCCCCCCACATCTCTTTTTACTACTTGAAGATCAGAGTACATCAATGAGAAAATAATTGAATAATATGAAAATGTAAAAAAAATATTGAAATTTAGCTGAATTCATTTTTATGCATTGTGAGAAATCACCATAAGTATTGCAAAAGAAAATAAAGAAAGAAACTTGGGTTGTGTGCACGATCCTCATGAGTCATGCTGCTTGGATAAAATGAATGAATTTGGAGTAAAATCTAATTAAAGGGACCTTTAGAAAAATGATCTTTCTTTCTTTTCTTTTCTTTTTTGGCTGCTTAAAGAAAATGTTCTTTCAGCTATAATGACAGGCAATTAATGTTAATTACACTAGTTGTGACAGATTTGTGAATAAAGATAAATAATTGAAGAAATTAATAAGGAAAGGAAAGGAACTCATTCAATGGAGTCCACCTTTTTTTTTGGGTCAATATCTGTTAGTGATGGTCTAATTTTGAGAAAAATGATTAAAATGAGTTTTAGTAAGTTATATATGAGATATCGAATTTAAATATATAAATACAAAAAAATATTTTTAAAAAAATTGTCATCAATTGAAACTGATAATGTTCAAATATATCTCAATTTTATGATGATATCTAAAGCAAAAATTGACTCACCCAATAGTTTCATTTCCTTCAAGTGTTGTCTTTTGGTTTCATGCAAATGAACAAACCGACAAATTTATGAGCTTGACACCACTTCCAATTCCAACCTTCCATTTTGGCAAAAATAGAATAAGCCCTTCAACGTAATATAACGTCTGAAAAAGAATTCTTTTCTTTTCCGTTTGAAATAGCTTTCTTCCCACAACGCAAACTTACTCGTTTCATGAGCTCAACAAATGCAGGAAAACATAAGCACTCCAATTCCAATTATTGGCTCTCCACGCTTTATGACCAAATATATAACACAAAACAGAACATGTATATTATACACACACATATATATAAACACGCAAAGTTGTGATAATTTGTTTCCCAAGAACATGCAACCAGGATGACCTAGTGAATGCAAAATCTGCTGCAATCATTTACTAGGGAAGATTGAATATCATGAATCTATTATGGCAATAAATGCTTGAAGTATACAACTAAGCTGTCTACGTATTCATTTATCTTACCTTCTGCAATGAAAGTCAACCCCCTGCCTCAATTTAGGTGAGGGAAAGACCTTTTGGGAATTGAAGGTCTACACAAGGAAAATTTGAAAGAAAAAAAAAGAAAATAGAAGACTATCGAGAGTGTTTTCAGGAGGGGGCATGCTAGAATTGAACCTTCTTAATGTGAATTTATGAAAATCATCAAATAAATTTCAAATGGCACACTTTTTGACATTGCCGTGATCAACAGTTAGTAAATCCATCTTACAGGATCTCAATCTAGCAATGGATCACTTAAAATTTGTTGTCCAAGGCTCCGGTCAAGATCAATTTCTCAATATGAAATTCATTTTCTCTTCCTTGCTTTAATTCTGCGATTTCTCCGCACTTCACCACCTTTGGGTGAGGGAACAAGAGGATTTGTTGCTGCGCTATCAACGTTTATATTTGCATCAGATTCCTCAGTATCTGTAATATGCTTCCTCTTTATAGAGCTTTGGGATTTTGATTTCTGTATATTCCCCTCCTGGGACACTGATTTTGAGTCCCTCTTCTCATCACCAAGTGCCATCTCATTTTCAACTCTGCTGGAAGTGGCACCCTGTGAAGCACTTTTATTTGCCCTGGCTTCCATACGTGGGGAATTCCGAAAGCTCCAACGAGCATTCTCGAACCATTTGCTAACCTGAAAGTGAGGAGGGGTGTGGGAATTAAATAAAAGTTATAATATAATATAAGGCTAGAAAAGCATTTAACTATTGAGAACAAGAGATAGGACCTGTTTGAAAGTAAGCCCAAGTTCTTGTGCCAGGCCTTCTTTTGTGGCACGATCTGGGTACTGATTGTCTTTAAAGTTTTTGTAAAGTTCCTGAAAATACAAATTCAGTCACTGTAAAAGAAACCCTTCCTTTTAACACGAAAGCTTCAAAGCTTAACTGTGTAACTAGGATGATAATGCACCATTACCTTAACTGCATCTTCCACAAATCTTTTGTAAGTTGAAGATCCTCGCTTTTTATCATTTGAACCAGCCCTCTTAGAGCCTTCAAGTGATTTACTGGGCGAATTGTCCATATTTTCAACTTTAGTTTGACGAGTATTTCTCCTAGGAGTATTTTCAGTTTCTTTCTGCATATGATCTGGTATTGAGGTTTTCCCATTTGGTGACACTGGCGGCCCTTTGCTAGTGACTTTCTTTTTCCTACTTAAAGCAGGACTATCCGTCCAATCTTCATCATCGCTAGTATCAGATGGAGCATTTTGGTAGGTCTCCTATAAAAGGAAAAAAGATAGCTAAAAACTGGAATATAGAGAAAGCAATTAAATGGTAAAAAAAATAGCTCTCTTCACACACTCCTGCAAGTGCAGAAAAACATTCAGGGAACTGCAGCACAGCATGGGAAACACATCTACTTCATATGAGAAAAACAGAAGGTGCATGCAGAATCATAGATTGGCATTATAAACCATAAACCATGAAAGGTAACTTACATCATACAACTTTTTGTAGTCCAACCTTTCAATATGTCTTTTCCCAGAAATAGGAGTGGAATCTTCACCAGGATCTAACTCTGACAAAGATGATGCAGGTACAGGATCGTTATCCTGTCCAGATAATGCATTACCCTTAACTACATCAGCAACGTCCTCAGAATCAGACGTGAAATCAGAGCTTGAACTTTCTTTAGCCACATCTTTGTCATGATCTACAGTATCAGGATCATAATCGTTGTCCTCTGAATCATCAGAAGGAAGGCCTAAGTATGGGTCCTCATTACATGAAGCCTCCATTTTCTCAGAAGCAGAATCATCCTCAGACTCATCAGAACTTGACTCGCCTCCTTCAACCTCCTCATCATCTGCAACATCAGGATTATAATCATCATCCTCGGAATCATCTGATGGAAGTCCCAAGTTGTCATCCACTTTATTCCCAGCAGCCGCAGCTGCCTCTGGAAAGACCCTCTGAGCAGCAGGAGCACACATGATGAGGAAAGAAAAATCCAAGAGTAATAACTAAGGAATGGACGGAGAGCAAAAAGTTCCCACGGACCTCCCAGAAATCACATATAGAGAGCCTTGTTCCGAAGGAGTCATTAAGGAGATCAAAACAGTCATCCTTGCAATCACATCCCGGGCACAGCCAACCCTCATCATCGGTTGGAACTGTTGCCAGAAAAGTATATACATAAATGTTCAAAAAGTTTGTGAGCACTAAATGATCAAATCAGGAGGTTAGAAGATTACTATTCTCAGATAACAATGGAGGTTCCAAACAGAACTGGTGAAATCCACGATCACAAGCACCATCACAAAGTATTATATCATTACCAGTGGTCAATTCTTTGGACCTGCATTTTGCACAAAATATCTGCCACAAAAAAATTCAAGTCAGCAACACAGGTCTAGATATCAAGTATAGACTACAATCCTGGAGAAATAATTTTCCATTTAGGAATCAAATATAAAAGATCAACCTACATCCTCACTGCAAATCTCTCCTTCAGAATCAAACAAAGATTGGGGAAGCCTCCCTTCAGCACACAATGTATCCAAATGTCGAAACAAATCCCTAATTTTCAATTTAAAACCAAGTATTTTAGACTTAGCATGTTGAAGCTCCTTCTCAGGTTTTAATTTTTCCAAGCTGCAAAAGAAATAAACAGTGAAATTAGAAACAACATAAAAACTCCATGTAGAAACGACATAATAAGGAAGGCATAAACAAAATGCACCCCACAAGGTATTACTAAAATATAATATAATCCTTTACTTTTAACTGGTCAAGTAACAATTAAATGATAACACACATGATATAATCAGAATATAATGAAAACCCAAGTACCCACGCTTTTATTAAACAGCTTTAATAAAAATGCAACACAAAAAAATTCTAGTCTTGAAAACACCATAAGCAAGAATTTCATTTAACTCAACGGTAAATTATAAGGAAACTTAGACTGAAGTGTTGAAAAAGTGCCACACAAGCACTAAAGGCCACTATAAATGCAGTATTATTTTGTTTTCTCAGCAATTAAACAAAATAAATGACATTCTGAATTAGAGGCTAAGATCCAAGGTAGATCAGGATGGAAAGCTCATATCCAAATATAATATCCAAATATAGAATACAACTTTGTCAAATAGCATAATAATTAGAAGATTTTACATACCTATATCCTTTCCAGCCCTCACCAGAATAAGCATCAATCAAGTTCTGCTCATAGCTCACTCGACTTAAAAAATATCTTAGACGAGCTCTGATCCTTGAATATTCATCAGTCACTATCCTCCCTCCACCCTTATTCTTCTTCCTGCCTTTTCTTCTATTTTCTCCAACATGATCCACATTAACCAAATTAGTGTTTGATTGGGATGGTTTAGGTTTTTCACGCACCCTTGATCGCAAAACTCTGTCACTACTTCTTAGAATATATTTTTTCTTCAATGATGTTGTAGTTCTTTTATCCTTGCACCCTAACCGGGCACGAGTTTCCCTTTTGGAGTTTCTTTGCAAAGAGTTTGGACTACTGCCCATGGGAGTTTCTTGAGAAGGTGGATCTAATTGTTCAATTGCACCACTTCTTTCCACAGGTTCATTATTTTCATTTTTGGACACCTGCTGACGTTTGTTCTGAGATTCATCATTAGATAAAAAACCAGAAATCTGTTTTAAGGTATTGTGTTGAAAGCATGAACCCCCTCCATTCTGGCAACTATTGTCTAAGTCGCCCTGAGATTGTGTTGCCAATTGAATGACAGAATCTCCAATCATACTGTCAGAAACTGTAAGTTGTTTTTCATCAAGAAGAGAGCTGGTTTCCTCATTGCCTAGGACCCTTTGTTCATTGTTCAAAAATTTGGAGCCAGTCTGAGTAGTTTTCTCAGATGTTTTAAAATGAGCAGTTCTGGGATCAAGTGTATGCAACTGTTCTGAGGTCTTATGGATATGGCACAAAGACTTTCTAGTTTTGCTACTCAAGTTCTCTGAGGAAGCATCCATGCCAATAGAATTGCCCAGTTCTAAAGTCTTATGTTGAAAACCTGAACCTTTTTCAGTTTGACAGCTTTTGTCTAAGTCACATTGAGGTTGTGCAGGAAGTTGAAAAGCAGAATTCCCAATCACACCATCTGAAGGTGATTTTTCATCAATAAGAAAGGTGGTTTCCCTAGTTCCAATAACCTTTTGTTCATTATCCAAAGACTCAGAATCAATCTGATTAGGTTTTTCTGGCAATTCAGAATGTGTAATTCCCAAATCAATTGTATGCAGCTGGGCTGAGGTGTTGTTATCATGGTGCATTAGCTCCCCATTTTTGCTATTCATTTGATCTGAGGGAGCCTCCATGCTGATAGCATTGGCCTGCTCTACGGTATCATGTCGAAAGCATGAACCTTCCCCATTCTGACAACTCTTGCCTAAATCACAGTTCATTTTGAACATTTACATCAATACATAATGAGGAAAACAACTGATATGCATTACAATGTCCACCATTCTTTTGATCATGATGAGTTCTCCACGTTGAAGATGATTGATCTGTGGGAACAAAGATAAACAAATCCCTTCAGCTATGTAATATTTGTCAATTCAACACACTACATTGAAAACCAGAGTGAGGCTTGAGAAGAGGTTCCAACATGCACATCATTGAATATCCTATTCTCAGTTAACTTCATGAGAGTGCGAGAATTGGACAGTAACATGTATAGAATTATATTATAAATGGTAAACATCTTTTTTTTCACTTCAACGATAGATAACTGTCAGAAAATTCTCAACTTGATACAACTGCCGTGCATATTCACTAGTCGCTAAAAGAAAAAATCTAAGTCACTACGTGTATTGAGTGTAAGACTTGGAAGGACAAGCCACACCAAGTCATCAACAGCTCAAAGCTCCAGCTAGAAATATTAATTAACTGTTCCCAGCTGCCAGCCAAAATCAACAAATGAAGGGAAATATTCATATATTTCAAATGCTCAGTTTGAGTTGCAGCCTATAAAATCTGAAACTCTATCGTGCATTTTTTGTGAGAGGTGAAAAAATAAATAAAACAATGCCCCACAATATACGCCACAAAGTGCGGTCTATTCACGGAAAAATTTGAGTAGGAATGCCAATATGTAAGCTGGAGAGCTAAGTCTTGCAACTTCTTGAGCACAAACAGCATTAATAACAAAAGATAAACGTTCAAATTATTAGGCCGCACTAATAGGGAAACAGAAACCCACCACTAGAGAATGAAAAACAAAAACTAAGCAAAATCAGCAATACCCGGAGAATAAAAAACATTACTTTCGGCAGCTAAGTAATAACGATAAGGGAATTAAGCTAAATCAGAAACGTACGTTATAGACATGAGTAACACAGTAGCCTTCGCGCCCAATGGAGGAAGCGGTGAGAGGAAGATTGAATGGGCAGCGGAAAAGGAGGAATTCAATTGTGGTTTGGATTTGGATCCAATGCGTTGTCCTGAGAGTTGAGAAAGCCGAGAAAGAAAATCTGAGCCACCGTCGAAATTTTCACCAATTTACGAAAGTAGGGCTCCAAAATTGAATTCAACTTTTTTATATGTCGCGCTCGCGGCGTTTCCGTGTCGCCATTTCATTTGAAAGAAATCCCTACCCTCGAGCGGGATCGAGAATAAACGAAAGTTCGGATTTCGGATTGATGAAAAATAAAGGAGCAAGAATGTTCACTAAAATAAATATATGTTAGAAAATTTCCCTTTTTTAAGGTATAATTATTCTTTTTTATTTTTTCATAATAACAGACGTAGGGAGACAAGAAAATATTATATGAATCTATCCATAGCAAAAAGACTAATTTCAACCAATAGAGTTGGTCTATATCCTCTATACCATCTGCCAACAGCTCAACTTTCTATAAATTTTAGTATATATTGAAGGATATATTAAATGAATGACTTACGTTGAACGAATGTCGATCGATAATCAGAGTGATAGTGCAGCGTAGACGCCTGTAATGGGCATCAGCATCAGGAATTTTGAAAACGAGTTCTTTGAGCCAATAAATTCAACAATTTCAGTGAACCCAAAATCTTTTACAAGTTGCTATATCATGCTACTGCTTATCTATCTACTTTTTGATTGGTTTCTTTCCCATTTATTTCATTTTTTTTATTTACATTTGTAGAGCATTTGCACATATATATTACGTTGAATCTGCTCTGCACTTAATATCTAATTTGAATATGGGGATAATACGTGCGTTTGGGAACCGGTGCTCCAAAACAATATGAAAGCAATTGTCTCAAAAATTAAAAAAATTAGCTTCCAAACATAGCCGTGGTTGGATAAGAATATGATCCCCCTTGGGACCATTTTTTGTTTTTGGGCAATCCCCCTTGAAACTTAAACGACCCATACTATTTTTATTCCCATAAATTCAACATCCAACCTCTCAACGATACACTGCCCTTTTTGGGAAGGATCAAACATTTCCGCCTCTTTAATATAAAATTTATTTAATTAATTTAAATAAATTAATAAAATTAATTATTTATAATAATTATATATTAATTTTTTTAAAATATTTTTTTAATCATACATATTTAAACTATCTTAATAGAAACTTTCTAAATATATATAATCATATAAAAGTACTTTAAAAAAATTATAATATTAGGAAATAAAATAAATTATAATTTTATATCTATAACTAAAATAATCTTTTTATTAAACTCTTATATTTATGATAGAAAAGAGTATTAGCTATCAAATGACAAACAAGGAAACTATAAAAGAAACTTTGCTGAAAAAATTAATTGTTGAAGTGAAACAAGAAGTAAGTATCAATATCAATATAGTGTACAAATTTTATGACAAGTCACTATTCAAACAGTTCATAGTAGGATTTAGATATCTCAATTCTCTTTCCAATCGCAGTATTATAGAATTCCACTAATTATTCTGCTTCAAAGGCCTTTTTCGGTCTGCCAAAAAGAATGACACAATTTATGGTGGAACATTATACATGAAAGGGAAGGAAATGAAAATACATATAACATGGCAAACAAATAGCAAAAGATTAAAACAGGTCACAAAGGGTAAATAGGAAGGACAAATGTAAGAACGGGCAAATATGACGCAACATCGAAAATTTTTCATTCAACCCTCAACAGGACATACAGAACAAGAAACCTTGCTGATACTGGTTTCCAACTATAATTGCAAATCATATGAACTTGTGGATCTCAAAACTCGCAAATTTACTTCTACTATGATAAATATCTCATCCGAGTGATAATAACAAACGATCTCACCCAAGTAAGATCCTCTCTGAATCAAGCATAATATCTAGGAATCATGATGACCAATTTTCACTGGCACCCAAAAAGGAAGTGAATGAGATTATGTATTGAAGGTGTACCCGAAGTGCTAGTCTTCCTGGAGAACCGAGTAAAGAACTTATCAGGAAATGCAAGTTATTCTGAGTCTGATGAGTCTTCCCTACTGCCCTGCCGAACACTTCTGATTTGTGCACGGGACCTTGCATGATTAACTGATGATTCACCCTCAAAAAAGATTACTTGAGCTTTAGCCAATCTTTCCTCCAGTTCCTCCGTGCTAAACTCATCAGTATTACCAAGTTGATCAAATCCCACCTAATCCATACAACGATATTAATTTGCAGGTGCTAAATTAAATAATTAAGAGTGAAACCTCTTAATACCTAACAAGTATGGCCATACACAAACACACGTACCACGTAGTCATCGACTTTGGTATTCTTTATGAGGGAAAGAGTTGGAAGAACAACGATCTTGAGCCTCTCAGCCAGGAATGGACTTTTCTCAGCATTAATTTTCACAAACCTTGTCTCAATATGCTGCTTTGCCAAAATATTTAAGTGCTTGTCCATGACCTGCAAATAAACTGCAAACATTAAATATTTCTCCAACTAATCAATTCCATACAGAAAGACACCATGTTAAGAAAAGTGCAGAATTGGTGATGTAAGCCCCTCTTAACACGCCACACTACTGCATTTTTAGGCTTTAGCAGCACGCTTTGGTCCAAAAAAAAAAACAAATATTCAATATACTACTAGGATAATGCCATAAAGAATAAGTTAAAGGTTCAGATGGTGAACTTCATTTCCATTGAATGCAACTACTTCAAAAGTTGAAGGACCACTAAGAGAGCAATTTTATCAGCATGGAAACTCTGTTTCTAAGGTTACTCATGAAATCTTTCTAAAACCAGACATTCAAAGTTCCCAATAGTAGAAAATATACCAAGCTCTTAATACAACATCAAGGTGCTATGTCTAACATCTCTCCTTTTTCATTTAGGAAAATATAGTTCGCTAAGATGCATTGAAGACTGATGCTGCTACTCAAGATGTCATATGAACTCCACCCCCCCCCCCAACACCTAAAAAAAAATCGTGAATGGGGTAGTATTCGTTGCTTTCAGCTGAATTAAAAGCATCATGCGGTTCCGAGAGAACATCTTACTTGGACCGGCAAGGAGATAAATTATCGTGTTTATAATCGAAATTTACGTTCAGTTGTATAGATTTTATCCAAATTCTCACCGTTATGCTAACAAGTATGCTTATTGCAAGTTTTAGTCAATAAAAACAACCCCTATCTTGCATGTTATTTGAAAACAATTCTTCCAAAAAATGCCAAGTTGCAATAACTAGAAAAGGGTGGGAAACGAGCTCCAAGATTAACTCTCCACATATAACAACCAAGAAGTTCCAATAAAAAGGCGCGAATCTGTACCTTACAGGGCCAGTTCTCGCGGTAGAAGTGGCAGACGACGCGCTCACTAGCCCTAACGACGGAGAAGAAGTCTTTCTCAGAAGGAATCTCAGAGTATTCTCCATGTCCAAGGGAAATCCATCGGCTCCGCTTCTCTGCCATCTTCTTCATCTGCTGCATTCTCCGCTCCCTCAACGCCTCCAGATCGTCATCATCGAGTCGGTCCAGGACCGCGATCTCCTCATCGAGCTTGTCCTCAACCGCCTGAGCCACCGTCAGCACCTGCTTCTCGATTACCTCTTTAATCTTAGGGTTCTCCATCTGCGAAATTCTGAGCAAGATCTCTCCTTCCCACTCTCCTTTGCGAATGGATGGAATTGCTAGAAGGCGGGGCTCAGGGTGAGTCGGAGACCGGAATGCGATGTCATTTTTGGGTCCCAAATTGCAAGAGAAAATGTTGGGCTACCTTTCCGGGTGAGGGCATCATGATGGCCCAGATCGATCGTGCTCATGGGGGAATAAGGAACTCCAATAATGTGTCTGGCCTAGAAGAGTAAATTGGAAATCATAATGAACCGTAGTTCTTAACGAAAAAAACAAATTGAGTCTATAGTAAAATATAATATTAAAATAAATACCTTAAGAAAATAAACACAACAAATCGGAATGAGATATTAGGTAGTCGATTCTCACAGCGGTTTGAGGAAATAGTTTCACACTAGTAGGCTTAGTTTTTTTTTTTACCCACCTAATTTATTAGATATTTGCCCTGACTATATCTAGATCTGACATGTATCGCGCACCTAGTTATAGTGAGTGAGTCTCCCAACAAAAATTTTTTACATATGTCAAGGCTCAAATTTAAAATCTCACTTAGGAATTTAGGAATGGTTAAAAAAAGCAAAGAAAAAGAAAAATTAGAAATTTAGGAATGGTGTGTGGAATTAATTAATGTTGTTACGCAGAAGACTAATTAAAGACTCCATGTTCACGCACTTTGTGTTTATTAATTTGATCACAAAGTTATTTAAGGCAAATTAAATGGAGGAATGGAACTTGTGAAGCGAAATGACAGATGATGTCACAGTGAATTGACAAGATAACAAAACATGGTCCCTATTTTAATTACTAAGAATACTTGATCCAGCAATAGATTTGTTAAAATATAAAGTGAGAGAATTAAGATTCAGATCTCAACTTGCTAAGAAGGATATCTAGAGAGAGAGGTATATTGGTTACAAAATATTGATCCGAATTAATTAGTTATTCGGATGCGTCTAATAATATAATTTAAAAAAAAATAAAAAGCTACATGAAGTAATGTGAATGGGAAACAGAGAAAAGAAAGAAGTTGACCAACTTGAACTCTCGCTCTCGGACACGCACTTTGGTTGGTTCATAAAGGTCGAGAGATTAGGTGTAAAAGTGAGGAGGCTCAGTCATCGGCCACCCCTTGAGGTGCAGGAGGGAGTGATCGCTCATACATCTCAATCCGGGTGACGATATTTTTAAGGAGGCTGCCCCCACTCAAAATCCGTTTTCCACGTGCTACGCCGCGTAACCCCCAATATCTGTTTTTAGGCCGTGTCGCTCATTGGCAACATACCGTCCTCATAGGCCTCTTGGGTGCTTCCCACCTGGCCCACCTCCTTGTCTTCAATCGCTCAAATTCAAATTTAAAAATTAGTTTAAATGGTAAATAATTTGATATTATTTAAATAAAATATTAATTTTAAGTTTTAATATATATATATATATAATTCTTATTGAGAGACTCATCTATCATAATTAAATACATGATGTGGGTCATATCCGAATATAGTCAGAATAAAATTCTAATAAATCAGATGAACAACTAAAAAAAAAATCAAAACACTCATCAGTCCAAATCTATCCCAATCTTTTACACTCAAGTACTCGACTATTTCATTTTTAACATTTTCTATCAAATAATACAAAAATTATAGCAAATTATTTATTAGTACTTATAATTTTGATTTAATTATAATTTAATCAATAAAATTTAGCTCAATAAAATTTAATTCTTATAATTTTAATTTAGTTAAAATTTAATCATTATAGTTTTCACTGTTTAAAATTATAATTTTTAAAATTTATAAAATATATAATCTTATTTTTAAAATATATAAATTATAAAAAATTTATTGTAATCAATTTAAAACTATAAAAATTAAATTATATGAAATTAAAATTTATTTATTAAGTTATAATTAAATTAAAATTATAAAAAAAACATATTAATTTTTCTTAAAATCATCTATACAACTCTATAATATTTCTTTGTTATAACCAAATAGCATATATGATTAATAAATGTAAAAAATATGCAGAGGATATGACTTGTGGATTCAGGGCGCAACATTTTTTAAACATATCATACGATCATATAGCAGATTCACAGCATTAAAGTAGTTTATTCATATAATTTTTTTATTCCAGAAAAAGATGAACGTATGAATTACCTTTTGTATTTTTTTGGTAGAGACAAAGGCGAAAGAATCTTTTATGGATATTTTTTTTTTGTTTGAAAGGGGGGGGAGTGAAATTTAATTTGAGTATGAATAGTAGTAGTGGAAGCTCCATAGACTCCAAATGCCACAACAAGCTTAGTGGAAAATTAAGGAATAATTACTATTTACTTCCCTACAAATAATTTAATTATTAAAAATCATAAAATAAGTGAGGAGTGTATATAATTTAGTGTCATTTCATACAATACTAGATAAATCTTATTATTTTATGCATGTACTCCATCCGCATTACTCAAATTCTCACAATTATATTATTTTTAAGTAATAAATTTAAAAACAACTGTAATGAGCTTTAATATATTTTATTATAAAATATTTTCAGGGTGATAATAATCTAAAAAAAGAAAATACTCATAGCTCATGACTCATGTCTAAAAAAACTTTTAAGATAATGAATCTAAATCCTATATTTTTATTTAGTTGATGTGATAATTCGTTATAAGCTTTTACAGCCTTAAAAATGGCAGTTAACAATGATTAAGTACAAGCTGTACTCACTTGAACTACTATGATTAGTACCATTGTAACGGCACTAAAATGGTTGAAGTCTTTGGTCTAAGCTGTAGGCTTTTTAATTGAGGAGAAAAGTCAAAAAAAGGTGAAGATCATATCCAACAAGAAGGGCAGTGAGTGATATCAAAGGAGGAGGGTTCGTTATATGTGAAAGCTTTGTGAAAAGCTAAAAGCAAATATTAGATATAAGAGGTAAGTGAAGACTCGAAGGATTTTTATTTTTTTTTTTGGCTAAAAAAATTTAGATTCATCCACAAATTAGGATTAGGTGAGTTATTAATTATTTTTAAATATAAATTTAAATATCTAAAAATTATTATTCATCTTTAAATACTATAATTAGAATTATAATAAAATATTTTTTAAAAAAATTAAATATATTTTAGATAATTATATATTTTATTTTGTATTAATTGAACCTAAAAAGATATTAATATATAGAGAGAGAGGAAATGAAAATGCCTTTGTCCATAAGGAACCGCTGCTTTTTACACTAGTGGGCCTCACACTTCCCTAATCATTCCCTTTCAGATGCAACTAATTGCTGGGTTCCACTTCCTTTATGACATCTTCAGTTTCAATGTCTCATCACCCAAATCTGATCTCTCTAAACTAGAGGTGGTAATGCGGGCCAACCCGCCGGATACGGGTTGGCCCGCCGCGGGTTAGCCTGAAAGCGGGCCAAAATTAACCGGCCCGCTTTCAGGCGGGTTGGTGAAACACTAACCCGAGCCCGCCAATTTTTTTTTTTAAATTATTTATTTATTTTTTTAAAAAAATATTTTCATATATATTTTTTTAAAATAATTTATATGTATCAATATTAATTGAAAGTATGATCTAAAATTGTCAAAATATTTATTTTTTTAACTTTATCACTATCTATATATAAATTTGTCACAAGTAAAATAATAATAAAATAAAATATATATTTAAAGAAATGACTTGATAAGATAAAGTTAGCATAAATTAAGTATAATGTAAACTTTAATTTGGTTAAAACTCTAAAATTAATAAAGTGTAATATAAATAATAAAAATTTAAAAATAAAAAAAAAAGCGGGCTAAGCGGGCTAACCCGCCAACCCGGCGGGTTAGCCCGCCGCGGGTTCGGGCTTGGCGGGTGCGGGTCAAAAAGACCCGCACCAAAATGGGTTGCCAATTTGGCAACCCAACCCGCCATAAAATGGCGCGGGCCCAACCCAAATTTCCACCTCTACTCTAAACACCCCCACCCCTCTTTATTAGGTGCTTTTAGTTTAGTTTCATTACTTAATTTAATTTAATACTACACCATTCTATTTACATAATACCAGTTTGGGTTTACTCTAAATTTTAATTTTAAAAGAGTCTCTAGCATAAATTTTAATTTAAAAAAAATTAAAATAAATAGTCATATTTATTTAAAATAATTTATAGATTAAATTATAATTAAAAACTATGATTTTGAATAATTTATTGAGAATAATTTTTATAACAGTAAAATAATTTATAGATTACCCAATTATCATTTTATCCCTATTTTTTTCACAATTTTCTCTCTCCTCCCATAATCTCTAATCTTCTATACTTTGTCACTCGCTGATCGACGTCTAGCTCTATCGTAAGGGTGGGTCATTGGGTCGTCTAACTCCATCATCATATGGGTCGCTTAGTAATGTCAGTCATTGGTCCTTCTTCCTCCATTTATCTATGTCATCATCAACTCCTATATCATCATCGTTTGTCATAGAGAAAAGATGATGTTGATGGGATATACATAGTTGATTATTTTTTTTATCTTATATCCTTTATAGTAATGTACTAATCGCAAGAGAGAGTTGGTCACTGTGTCACTCGCTAATCTTCCTCCAGTTCTATCGTTAGGGTGAGTCACAGGGTTATTATCTAACTCCGTCGTCATTTGGGTCATTATGTAGCGTCGGTAGCTAATCTTTGACTTTTTTCTCCATTTAGCTCTATCATCTTCAGCTCATCCGTCATTGTGTCTTCAACTCATATGTTGTTGTCATTTGCCGGAGAGAGAAGATGAGCACAACTAATCACTTTTTTTTTATCCCACACCCTTTATAATAATTTACCTATCACAAAAATCATTTTCATAAAAATAATCTAAATACTAATTTATTTATAACCACAATTTTTCATAAACTTTTTTTCATAAATTATATTTTAAAAATTATTTTAAAACATTTTTTTATAAAATTATTTTTTAAAAATATATCCAACGAGTGTATTAACTTTTCCTTTTATTTCTCTTTTTAATTTTGTCATACAATCAATTCAACAAATTAAATTATAATAAAACTTATATTCTCCTTTATTTTAAATACACAATCTGTCATTTAAAAAAGCTATTTTAGACTCTGATTAATCAAATTTAAATCAGAATAGTCCTCAAATGAGGGTGACTCTTTTTAAGAGTTGTCTATATTCACTTAAGTGTGAATGAGATTTTGTACATTAAAAGCTATAATCTCACCAGTAATAGTAATAGACGGGGGCATTAGTTAAATAAGGTATGACCACTTAAACATAAAATTTTAAATTTTAGTCAACGTCAACAACATTTTGTTTAAGAAAATTACTTCCAATTGGATTGACTTAAGCCAGAATCTTTTTGATTATTAAGATCAATGTTGTTATTAATTTTCTTGTTTAGTTGTATTCTAATTCCAAATAAGCCCAATAATCTGTTATTAATTATTAGTAGACTAATAAAAGTGAATTGGGAAATCAGCCATGAAGTAGAAAATTAAAGGTAATACCATACTCGGGTGAGAGGCATAAATATGGATGAATGGAATTACATCCAAAAATGTATTGTCTTTACAATGAATTTCACACTACTTAAATTTAAACTGACCATATTAAGTATAAGAGAATTATATATATAAAGGCAGAATGAATTAAAAAAAAAAAATCGAAAAGATCCAGCAGGGAAGAAGCTTAAAGAATGAAACCGTAAGTTTAGAAATAAATAAGGAAACTGCGTGTGAATGTGAATGCGATGGCAGGCGTTGAATAGAAATAAATAATATTTAAATTGGGGCGAAGCAAATAGGAGAGGAGCATACCAATAAAATAAGAGAAGCTCTCAGTTTGACTGTATCTTTCTCTTTCTCTTACCCTTTCCCTTTCCCACGACCTTTTTCTTTCTCCCTAGGAACCGTAAAGCCCACCAACGCACGCACTCGCTTTGCTTCTCAAGGCTCACGCACGCACACACTTTTCCTACTCAACACTCCCACCCTCCTTCTTCATACCGTTTTCTCCATTCTTCTTCTTCTTCCCATCCATTTTCCCACTATCGGTTTCCCTCATTCTATCCCTCTCTATGAAGAACTGCTTTTCTTCATCTTCCCCTCCATTTCCCCTTTAGCTTCTTCACCACAAGCCTCCGTAAATTCACCTTCATCAGCTCACAATAATCATTGAGCTCGCTCTCGGAGTTTTTCTGTGCTGTGCTGTGTTTGTTTGTTTCCTTCTCTTTTCCCATGGAAAGGAAACAGGGTTTCTTCGCTACTCTCAGAGATGAGGTGGTTCGCGGGCTATCGCCGTCGCGTTCTCGGGCTAACAGTCCCGGGCGAACCGGGTCGCCGATGTCAGGCTTGCTTCGGAGGAAGAAGCAGACCGGCCATAACTCTGTGGTGAATCCTGATTCTGCGTTGATCGCGAGATCCGGGAGCATGAGAGTGTTAGGGGAGACCTTGACGCCGCTCATGGAGGGGCCCGACCTGGACGGATGCCAAAACGGGGATCCGAAGAGAGTTGGTTCGGGTCTTGGCCAGTGGATGAGGGGGCAGTTTTCTCGAGCTCCTTCGGTAACGTCAACTTCTTACAGGAGGTCTGATCTCAGGCTTCTGCTCGGGGTGATGGGTGCGCCTCTGGCTCCGCTTCATGTCAGCGCCTCTGACCCGTTGCCTCACCTCAGCATTAAGGATACTCCCATTGTTAGTTGTCTCTTTCTCTCTCACTCCGAGTGATAAATGGAGTTCTTTTCTGCTCAATTTCATTTAGGCATTTTTTGAAGCATTGAATGAGTTTGATAAACTGAAAAACTCTTGGTTTTCTGCCGAGCATTTCTGTAAAGATCATTCTGTCCTGAATTTTTGGGCATTGTCGCGTTGTCTGTTTTGAAATTTTGGAATATGATTAATCTTTCTCTCTAAGTAATCACCAAATTGCTTGTTTTTGGCTACCCATTTGGTTTGGTGTACGCATTGTTGTATTTTGTACATGGGTAAGATTCATTGTATGTAAAAGTTTACAATTTCTCCCTTTATTTGAGCTATTTTGGTGTTTACCTGAAATGGTTCGTCGTGGAAAAACTGAATCATGCGCGTGTTTCGCATTTCCAGTTTAAGCTAAGTGTTTTTTTGACTTCTACGAAATATTGAAGTTTTTTGCTTTCATATCTCGCTAATAACGGATAACGACGATCTCAAGTTGCTTTCATTACAGGAAACTTCGTCTGCGCAATACATACTGCAGCAGTTCACGGCAGCTTCTGGCGGGCAGAAGTTACAGAACTCTATCAAAAATGCATATGCAATGGGAAAAGTGAGAATGGTGGCTTCTGAATTTGAAACTGCCACAAGGGTAATGAAGAATAGAAATACCTCTAGATGTGCCGAGTCTGGCGGTTTTGTGCTCTGGCAGATGAATCCTGACATGTGGTATGTAGAGCTTGCCGTAGGGGGAAGCAAGGTTCATGCAGGCTGCAACGGGAAGCTTGTTTGGAGGCACACACCGTGGCTTGGTGCTCACACAGCAAAGGGACCAGTGAGACCACTGCGTCGTGCACTTCAGGTTAGGCTTTTGAGTTTCAGTTTTCCTGCTGCTTTCTCTCCGTGTTTGCTCCTTTCCTCTGTGTATTTCTTATCCAGTAGGTGTTTGTTTAATTAGGGCCTTGACCCCAGGACCACTGCCAGCATGTTTGCGGCTGCCAAATGCATTGGGGAGAAGAAAATCAATGGCGAGGATTGCTTCATCCTTAAGCTTTGTGCTGATCCTCAAACATTAAAAGCTCGGAGTGAGGGTCCTGCAGAGATCATCAGGCATGTCTTATTTGGCTACTTCAGCCAGAAGACTGGACTTCTTGTTCACATTGAAGACTCTCATCTGACCCGCATCCAATCTAATGGGGGTGAAGCAGTTTACTGGGAAACCACAATAAATTCATTCCTTGATGATTATAGACCTGTGGAAGGGATTATGATTGCTCACTCAGGTCATTCTGTAGTAACACTTTTCAGGTTTGGGGAGATGGCGATGAGCCACTCCAAAACAAGAATGGAAGAAGCCTGGACAATCGAAGAGGTTGCGTTCAATGTTCCTGGCCTTTCAGTAGATTGTTTCATTCCCCCGGCTGATTTGAAAACTGGTTCTGTCAATGAAGCTTGTGAGCTTGCTCATGATGAAAAAGGAAAGAACTCTGTAGCAGTACACAGGGTCAAGGTTTCTGCGCTGGAGAAATCCCATAATGGAAGCACTGATAATAGTACGGCATGGAAGATGGAAGTCTAACTGTGGCTGAGGACTAGGTCAATGCAAATTGTTAATAGCAGTTACTAGTGTTTGACTACTGATAATCACAGAAGTTATAGTTGGGATTCAGCTTGTTTTTCTTGTGGAAGTCTACCTGTGCCTCTATTTAATCTGTAAATAGAGCAAAAACAAAATTCACTTGTTTCAACCAGACCCGAGTGAATTTTTATACTCTGCAGGATCCATTTACAGAGTTGGAGCTTGTTTATCCACCTAGGAATAGGAAAAATAAATAGGGGTTAATTTTTAGTTTGGCTTCCATACACAATGGAAAGGTGGTGATGAAGAAGCATTGGTTTAGCAGAGACAAAGAAACTTGGAAGTTCACAACTTTGTGTAGTGTTGGTGGTGGTGGTATTAAAGAACCTTCCGCCGACTACAAGGGGTTTGAGTTTGACACTAACAGATCAGTTAACTCTGGTGTTGAAGAATATGCTAATTCCGTTTCTTTCTATATGTGTAGGAATTGTTTCTGGGTTTGGATTGGTAAAAGGGGTGTATTTTTGGGTAGTGGGAAAAGTACTGTGTCTTACCTCTGTACCGAACTCTTCTGATATGTTTACAGCTGTAGTTTTGCTCCTTTATTCAGTGCTTCTGAAAATGAAATGTAATCGCCAATGAATGCCCATGATACATTTTGTATAAAGCTTTCCATTAATTGAGGAATTGATATTTGAATGCCCAACGCAAGAAAATTAAGCGAGGCTATTGATTTTATAACTCTTTATGCTATCTAGTGTTTAGAGGTTTTTTTAAATTATATTACTATATATGTCTATCTCAACAACCGATTAATCTGATTTGAAGATTTATGATTAGGATTTTTTGTCCCAATAATTTTTTCAAATAAATTAAGATTTGAATTTCAATTTTTTTATTTTATAATCTAATTAGTCTATTATTAAACCAATTATCCTTAGCTAGTAAGCGTGGCTCTTGGAGCAATGTGTTGGCGTGTAGAAAACAACATGGCAACATAACGATGAATGTTATCTTTTCTTCTTTTTTCAATGAGGTTGCTGCTTTTAATGTTACAGACGTGACAACGGATAGCCTCGAAGTTTTATGCATTTCGAGTTCCAAACCCGCCGCGGCCCCGGGACTAGTGGTGGATGCATACATCGTCTTTTATTCTTTTCCTTTCTTCCTCGTTCAGATTTATTTAATTATTTGTTTCTTTTTTACGTTGTCATTGGCTTATTGCTTTTGCAGGTTAGTGTCTCTCTTCTTTATCCATTTGAATAGTGAGAAAATTTTTACTTCCGTTGTTTTGCTGAATGTACTAACCTCGACTTGCATCAATTATACAAGAACCACTAAAAGAAAATGATGAGAGTTGCTAATAAATATTAATTTGATTAATAAAGAATTGATTTATAATACACAAAAACATAAATTTAATTCTCATTCTTGATATAAAGATTTTAAATCTAGAGACATGCTCTAGTGAGCTCTCGACACCTAATTCATCTAAACTTTTTAATATAAATAAAAAAAAAAGAAATATAAGAGCTGTATGAATTAGTGGTAAAGTATAATTGCATTAGATGCTTTGAGAAGAGAAGGTGCCAACATTAATCAAATCCCACCTAACCCTTGATATTAATCTTAATTACAACTATCTCATACTTAAATATCAGCTTGTACACATCTTGATCACTTTGAGCTAATTCCACTCACCATTTTTGGTGCTGCAATTACTAATCCAAATCAAAGAATGAGCATAGTGATGGGGACTCCTCAGCCAAGTTATGTAGAAGTGGTCCATAGAGCAAACCCATCTGAATCCATCCCTTAACTGAGAAAACGCAATTTCCAAACCAGTAATTTTTTTAACATTGAAAACGACTACTCCTATGTGTACTGTCCCCATAATTGGATTTCTGATGGAGACTCTTACATATGGCCATGTATATAAATATATATATTTACACACTTAGCATGGGAATGAAAGAAATTGGTTAGCTAAAAGTAAGAGAATTGAAGGTTGGAGTTGGGTTTAGTAAGGGTGTGTGCATGTAAAGCCATTATTTGGCCAAAAGAAAATTAGAAAAGCCAATGATAATATAAACATATTTATTTGAGCTTTTATTTAGAGAATTAGAGAATTCATTATTAAGAGTTGATAAGTATTACTAGAATTGAATGTCTGATTCAAAATCCGTTGAGTTTGGAAGTGTCTTTCTTTTTCATATGCGGTCATGCTCGTGCTAGTGATTCATAGGGCGAAGAGGAAGAAGAGGTGAGGCACATGGGAGTAGCAGAGAAGGCAGTAAAAGGTGAGAACTTGGAGGTATGTTGGGGGGGGGGGTGTTAGGTGTACTGTTCTGAGATTCCTCAATCTTAGGCTTCGGACAATAATATGTATATTTCATATGTAGCATATGCTGAAGAATTTCAATTATTGCAAGTAAAAACAGTACTAAAATAATGATGAAATTCATAGGTTATAATGCATTTGTTTAGACTAAACTTGGTTTGACTTTCTTGATCGCATCTCTTTAAAGCTATTCATATTTATAGATTCCAAAGTTGACCTACCAGTATGAAGCTTCCTCCCAAAAGCATATCACACAATTCCTGCTTAGTCTTCAATTATTTACTCAGTGAAGCCAAGCGTAAGTCTGAATACTTGAACACTAACCAAATCTATCTTGTAATTAAATGCTCAAGAAAACCAAATGCTCACAAGATATTTCAAGAGTAGAATTGGACATTGATTCATTTAAGAAAATAGCAATAAAGAAAGCATTGGAGTGGGAAGCATGGAACTGTAGAATAGCCAAAGTGAGAGGGAATTAGAGTTGACTAAATGAACCCCGTCAGTGAGACGAGAAGTCACAGCGAAGTCCTGCAGAACCACACCACCGGTTCCTTATTTTATTACATTAATTAATAAATAAATATATAAAAATGGACAATGGGAACTCCAAAGCGACGCATCATCAGTGCAGGCTTAGAGGATACAAATACAATAATCAACTCTTGAACTTCGTCTTTAACAACCTGAACTCCGTCTCAAGACGTAAAAAAGAACAGTAGAGAAGAATATGAAAGTGTCGGCAGAGGAAGGTAGAAGATAATGTGGGAGCAGGACAGAACACAGGGAATTGAGACACATTAATGAGGAGAGATCTGATGCGAATCTTTCTGAGAAGGTACTCGCGGATGCATATGCAATTAAATAAAAACTGAGCAACATGGCCAAAACTATAATAATTACCATACCTTTCTACTCAACTCAGTAGCCAGTGTCCCACTCTTTCTTCATCTTTCGCTCTCAATCTCACCATTTCTTCCATGTGCTTTCTATCTACCTCCTCCTTGCTCCGTCTTGCAGGGGAAAAAAATTGGCAACTAAACTTTCATCTCTGCAGAATATTGTGTACTCGTTCAGTTTAGCTATATATATCACAAACCCCAGGATTTGTTTTGGCAGGATTAATGCAGTGAAAGGTGAGAAAATAAAACATTTCAGTTCATTAGCCTGCAAATTTTTTAGCTGTTATGTTTTGATTCTTGCAAAAATACAAACATTAGTTAAAGATGCAATACTATGTACAAATATTAGCAGATTCTCCCCTGTGCTTTTATTGGTAAGCATATATATTTTGTTATTTAAGATAATCTTGATTGTTGAGTATTAATCTTATGTTTGGATATGAAAAAAAAAATAGAAAAAACAGAATATTAAAAGGGAAAACTAAAAAAGATAGTAATTTTTTTTATCATTTTAAAAAAAAAATTCTTCTTAATATTCTCTCCCCCTATTTTTTACTAAATTTTCTCTTCATCCAAGCATATTCTAAATGTTAGCATCTCTCTCCTAGCAAAAATTCAAATATTTTTTTATACAAAAAAATTTAGGTAAGTTTGATATCGATCCCCTACTAATATTAGAGTATAACTCTAAGACTCAGAGAACATTTATAGAAAATTTACGAGATCGCCTACTAAAGGAATCTTCACAATAACAGCGAGAATAGAATTCATATTTTTATAGAATATGAGCCCAATTTTTAATATGTATGTTACCTCTCATTAGTATTATTCAAATTTTTTTTAGTTACCCACCCAATTCATCAGAACTTTACCTCGATTACATTCGGATCCAATCCATGTTGCTCACTTGGCTATGGTGAGTGAGTCTCCTAACGAAATTTTTTTGCATATGCCAAGGCTCGAACTTGAGATCTCGTTTAAGTGATACCAAAATATTTACTACTCAAACTAATTCCCGTTGTGTATAATTTAAATTTTAGTTCAACAAGGAGTAACTTCTTTCACGTCCAAGACTTGAAGGGCATATTAACTTCGGCCTTCTATGGTTAAATACAGAAAAGTAGTGGGCCTATGACAAGTACAGCCCATTCACTTTCCTCCTTGTCAGCAACTCAAAAGGCCGATGGCGTTTTCAGTAAACTGAATGGGCTATATTATCCAATTGTTCAGTTGCAGATACTTGTTGGGCCTCATGAACCCTTTATAAACTAGGAATGGGTTGAGTCAGCAGGCCTATCCTTCCAACCTACCTTTGGCGGGCTTAGACTGGCAAATTGCCAGCCCATATTGAGTTCCAACCCGCAACTCATGGGTTGGCCTGCATTTTCGTCTCTATGTATGCAGGTGATATCAAACTGAGATAAATTTACTGACAAGTTTACCAAAAAAAAGAAAAATTTACTGACAAATTTCTTGCCATATGACAACTATTAAATACCAAAAATTCTATGGTGTAATCCTCCAACCTAACAAGCCATAACTGAAATTCGCCTTCAAACAGAAATTTATGCCCCTGCATCTGGAAACAATGGTTGATGTTCTTCTATACGTCATTTATAAATCACACATAAGCTCTTGGAAATATATGTGTCTGTGCGCGTGTAAAGAGCTCCACAATATTACTGAAGGACTAAGGTCCCATCAGAGTTTGCCAAATATGAAAACCCCCTCTGGAGTTTGATCTGTTTGAAATCTTAAACGATCAAAGATGTCAATCTAATCCCAAAAAAAAAAAAAAAAAAAGGAGAGAACTCGTACTCTCTCTATCCCACCCTACCCTCTCCGTATAGTCTCAGATTTTTTTTATTGCTGAGTATGATTTTGAATTTCCCCTTATACCCTTTAATTCAGCTGATTTAATTGGAGCTTCTAGTTGATGAGGCACTTGTAAGCATTACAAAATGAAAACGTATAAGAAAGGAGTGAAGTAGAGATATGAACTAAGAAAAATAGCATACATATGTGGAATAAAATCCTCAGAGATGCAAGAAAGATGTGCCCTCAAGATCCTCCAAAAGAATGCAGAGTCAATAATGATAATAATAATTTGCTACTAGTGGTCCAAATAGAGCTCACAGAAGCTCCACGTGACTCAGGCCTCAAAATAATAGTAACACAGAGCAATACAATGCAAATGGGAAGAACCCCCACAGGATAGAAGCCTCTTCTAGAACATCAAAGAGAAGATAAGGCCACACCCGAAGAGCAGGCTCACAATCATGTTGTGCAAGGACCACAACTTCTCCGCTCCACTCTGCAAGCAAACAACGGTTTAAATGAATGCCTGTTGTGAGTGTTTCTTTTCATAGTATACTAGCTTTGTCATTCAATGATGTTGCACTCAGAACCACAAGCACAAATAAATGTTTAAGACTTTAATTAAGGCATCATATGACATAATTATATAATTCTTCAAAAAATGAAGTAACAAAAGTGAACTTGGGATATGCTGATAGGGAAATAGGAAAAAAATATGAGTAAGTGTGTAGCAATTCCCTTTATTCATGACAAACAGCAATCATACAGACAGAATGGACCACCTATGACCAATCCTTAACACGACCATCAGTTATTAGTTTTTGTTGTTTGTGTTGTGTAATGTAACAGTTTGCAGATCTCCAAATAATCCATCTAATTTAAAAAAGAACCCGGATCCCCAGATTTGGATCTATAAAGAAACAAAGGGGGGAGAGAGAGAGAGAGAATAATGGAGCAGATTTGAGAGTTAGATCTGGGATTGCATATGCAAGTGAGCATCCTAAACAAAACCATAAAATAAGTATACAATACAATGTTGTCATCCCTTTTTCTTCGAAAGTTAAGAGCATCGACTTTTCCCTTTTAAAGAACAAGCTTCAGCTTTCGTTCTACTAAACTACAATGCAATTAGCTACCACGTTGTCATTTTCAAACCCTGCTTTACAATGAACTAGTCTGTCACTTTGCAATTTTCCCTATTCCAAGTTTTAAAAAAAAAATGAACTTTAACCTTTGAAATCTCTTCATTTCCTACTGACTCTTTTTCATTATTCATAAAACAAGCACAAAATATATGTATGATGTAATACATATAAAAAATCTAATATAGAGATCCTTAAATTGAATATTGCCTGAAAAAAGTAATCGATTCAGTCCTTCTGTTGGTCTAAATTCAAAGAATGAAAGCAGAGATGCAGCTTATCAAAATTCAGAAGCACACTGCAACAAATAAACGTTGCAGCACTGATTATCGCTGCAGACTTTGAATGACGAGTCCAACATTTTCTAACAATTCTTTTTTTTTTTAAAAATATATTTAATAAACTGTCTAAAAAGACTCACACCTTAAGGCTTAAAATCCAGTACTAGGATCCCACCTAAAACAACAAAAGATGCTCTCTCCAACGCTCTCGCACGTTCCTGCCTCTTGTTTTAATCTAACGGCACATTAGCTATAGATTCATTTCATTGGAAACTACGAAGCTAGATTTGACTAAACGGCATCGTCTTCTTTGCGGAACAGGAGCACAACACCGAGACAGTTAGTAGAGAATTTGTTAACTTACCTCATCGTCACTGCCACTGCCACTGGGGGAAATGTTGGAGAGGCTAGGACCAGGTGCCCCCGATGGCGTTAACGAAGCGCTGGGTGCCAATGCAGGAGCCGGAGCTTTGCTCTTCAGTTTCGACGGGGCCGGGGCCGGAGAGGTCGCCGGAGGGGATGAAATAGGCGTTGGGGTCATGGCAGGAGGTGAGACAGTTGGTGGTGGAGTGGCCGGAGGAGGAGTGGCCGGTGGGGGAGAAGCCGGAGGAGAAGAGGGGGGAGGAGATGCCGGCGGAGGAGATGCCGGAGAAGGGGATGCAGGTGGAGGAGAGTTTACCGGAGGAGTAGATTGCTGAACCGTGGGAGGAGCGGCTTGGGGAGGGGTGGCGGTGGGCGGAGCTGGAGTGGAAGTGGGAGGAGAAGCAGTGGGAGCGGTGGGAGTAGGAGGAGCAGGAGATTTTGTGGGAGAAGAAGAAGGAGACTGGCCTCCGACTCCGGCGACCACAATGCAGATGAAAGCAAACCAGAAAAAGGACCGGCGGTCCATAATGAGTGAAGTGTTAATCTACGCACCTGTTTCTGCTTAACCTGCGCACTTGAGAGAGAGAGAGAGAGAGGAGCGAGCTAGAGAGGGAAGGAGGAGGAGAGATTAAATAGGGGTAGAACAAGAGAGAAGGAAGGTTGGGGCTCGTGATTGTAGTTTTCACTTGCAGACAAATATGCAGCGTCCGATGCTGAACCATCTCATTTCCAAGGCTCGATCTGACTGCAACGTGGTCATGGGATTTTATTTTTATGATTGGAAGAAAACGAAGCTTTTTTGTTGCTGTGCTGGTTTTTTATTTTACTGCTTGTGTTCTGGTGAAGGATTCAATCCAAACCACACAGCTGGATTCCTGAGCCTTCCCTCTCTTTTCCTCATTAGCCAATCATGGTTTTCGATAGAGATATTCATAAATAAGATTAAACTTAATGCAATGAAAATTAAGTGTTTTTTAATCAGAAGGTAGACAGACGGCAACAGTTTGAGTTTGATATTACCAAATGAGATTGAACCATGACTTTTTATTTACAAAAAAAAAAATATTATAGTGTCAATTTTAGGGCTAAATTATACATAATCTTTGTAAATTTAAAAACCAAATACGAAAGCATGATAAATATTATTTCTAATTAAATTTTAAGTTTGGTTAGATTCCTCTCCATTAATTATTTTATTTTTTATTAATGAATTATTATATAGTATATTATTTATCATATACGTTATAGGTCTGGTACAACATCTCAACTTTTGCATTATGAACACTCATACTTATATTTTGACATAATTAGTAAGGATAAGGGGCCATATTTACACTAATTAGAACTATTAGTAGCACGTGGCTTAATTAACTCACATGGTCATTTTAGTAAAGTTCCACCCACCATACACTATCCATTGCGAACCTTTAGGGTATTGGTGAGATGGGGCTTGTTTTCTGCAGGTAGGGAGTTTCTATCCGCCTCGATATTACGCTTCATCAGTTAGTTTATGATGCTGAAGCTTAAAGTCTCTCTCTATTTTTTTCGTTTTTTGAAAGCTCACTTATGAAGATCTTGTCTTGCCAGTATATGCACACGAATCATTTGATATAGACACAGATCCACGTTGAATAGTATGTTTGTCAATATCAAAAAAAGAATAATAACAAACAAGACACACAATTTCTGAAGTTTTCTTAATTAGTTGTCAAATTTAAGAAACAAACATAATACATAAGATGCCTTTAAAACTCATTTTTCAAATATGATGTCAACTCAATTTACAACCAATCTTGTGGACTCTACAACTCAATTTGATATCTACCATATATGAAAAATTATATTTTTGATATCTGTAATTGTTACGTTGCGCTAGGTGGCTGCCGGAATGAATAAGCACATCTCATTTCATATCTTCTTTTGTAGGGTACGTACCTTTAAGTCATTCTCTCGAATTAATCAAAGGCATCCAAAGGGAGAAAATTAAGAATGGAATAGAATGGTATGGAGGTTGTATCATCTGGGGAATATATATATATATATATATATATATATATATATATATATATATTCTGAGATCTTTATACATACATGCATACATCGTTTTGGAGAGAGGAGAGGGATTAATAATGAATTAATTAAAGAGAAAGAAAGGAAAAGAGATATTAATGATTGAGGAAAGCATGTGTGATTTGGAAGCTACGATGTCGCAAGCTAAGTAAAGCAAAGAATATGTGTGGGGGGGGGGGCGGCTAGCCGGGGAGTGAATTTCAAGCTATTCCCTCTCCTCCCTTTCATTTCTTTGATCTATTTTATTTTCTTTTAATTTGTTTATAACTATATCGTATTTGCACGCATTTTAACTTAATTACTTCAATATTTTTATTCTCAACCTCTTTTTTATTTTTGTTACAACCACACAAAAATTGCCACTATATCTTCAGAATTCCAAGATGAAATACATCCGACCTTTTGGTGTTATAGAAGATAATGGAAGATTGTTTATGCAAGATTGAGAATAATTTCTTATGGTGAACATGTTTTTCTAGAGATGTCAATATAGAGTTGTCCATTTACGATAAAAATAGGTTAGAATAGGTCAATCTTTGAGTAAAGTCTATGAATCTAAAGTTTGAGTTCCCATATAGTTTTATTTTTATTTTTTTAAAAAAAAAGTTTAAGCTTAAGTCTTTGAAAAGCTTGAAGTCTTCTTAAAAGCAATGAGACCTTTAAAAATACCACATGTTTCAAACTTCGAAAGCTATAACTCAACTTTAAACCTACTAAAACCTACACAAATTTAAATATATATGATATCTTAAATTCAATCGTACTAAAAATTAAATTTTATATTTATGATTGGATGGGTGTATTAATAAAATAAATTTTAAAAAATTAATTAGGCTAGACTGATAAGCTTTCAAGACTTTAAATTAAAAAGTTTTGTATGTTTACCTTAAAATGCATCTAAATAGGCCATTGACCTCTTTATTAAATAGGTCAGACGATATTAGGGGCTTATTTAGATAGAATTTTAGAAACGGGTTTATGGAAAAAAAATAATTTTTTGGCAGCTTATAGAAAAGGATTTTTGGAGAAGAGTTTATGGAAAAAAATAGTTTTAAATAAACGAGTGTTTGGATAGTTATTTTTAAAAGTAATTTTATTATGGATAAATTATAAAAAATGATATAAATATTAAATGAGGAGAGATAAGATATAAGAGGAGAAATGAGAGATAGTGTAAGAAAATAAATGAGAGAGTGTAAGAAAAAGTATGAGAGATAGTGTAATAAAAAGTATGAGAGATGAGAGAGGGTGTAAGAAAAAATAGGGGTAATATAGTAATTGATTAGTTCATAAATTCTTTTACTATTCTATAAGCTACTTTGACCAACTTATCTGAAACCTTAGTTTTAAACCATGGTTTAGTCCAAAAACCCGTTTGCACAAATAAAGCTATTTATTTTAAAATTTTTAAAAATTTAAATTTTATCAAAACCTAATTTAAAACCTAGATTTTATGTATTTCTAAACCCACACTAGGTTCCAACTAGATCAGGCCGCTAAGTCCTTTGATAAGAACCTTGCCAATTTCCAGCATTAGCCATGCGTAATATGAATACTCAATCAATCAAAGATCATGGTGGATCGGCCCCCAAAACGCAAAGTCTTAAAGACATATTATCTTTGTTATAGTCTTGCAGACTCACGATCGATTACTTAACTGATGAGTTTGTTTTAGAACTTAGCTAGCCTTCTCATAATAAAAGAAGAAAAACTGGCACTTGTATAATTAAGTATAAGTTGATTTATTGTATAAAGGCTACCCTTTGAGCATATCATGATGATGATTCAAGTGGGGACGAGAGAGATGTGAATGAACAAAGAATAAAAAGACAAGGGAGAGTTAATGAATAATAGAGAGAAGCCATTGGCATTATTAAAGAGAGAGAATATATCAGCAAAAGCATCATTATGCCCAATCACGTGTCCTGTTGCCTTCTCATTTATTTCTTTCTCCCACAAAACCTCGCACATGCATCCAGCTACTAACATTTGTATAACGACATTGACAATACAAACTAGTATGTATAAATGTTTACCATGTCTCCAAATTATTCAAAGCTCAGGTTAGTGATTCAGAGCTCAAGCTCCATAACACCACGATGATGATTTAACCAGCTAGTGGTTTCAAGTCTCAATCGTGATTTTACGATTTATTTGATAAGTATGCAAAAAAAATTCTACCTCATCTCATGTGAATGTATTCGTTGAAAGCTAAAGTACAGGAAAGTGAGGTGTGAATAGGGGTTAAAATGCAGAGTACTGCTATAAGGTTGCTTTGGGGAGAAGGGTGAAACCTAACCATAGCAAAGCGTATGGTGTTATAAAGTTTCAACCCCTTCCCATTGTTTGTTTTGCTTGCTCCTCTAATCGTAATTCACTTTTGCTATTCATAGTAGCCTCTACATGGAAAAGTAGTATATAAATTATAAAGAGTACGAGGTAGAGAGATACTATAATTCATTTTTACGCGACTTTATAACCCGTTTGATTTAGTTTTTAATTTTTTTTATAAAAAATATATTTTAAATAATAGTTTTTAGAAGAAAAATAATTGTAAATAAATAAGTGTTTAGATAGTTATTACTATAATAATTTTTTTGATATGTAAATTATTAGAAATGACATAGTGTAAAATAATTGAGAAAAGATAGGGATAAAATAGTCATTATACAACTAAAAAAATCTTTTTCACTTAGAAGTTAGTCCCACAAATTTATTCAAAATTATATTCTTAGACCCCTAAAATTATGGTTTAGTCTAGAAATACTTTTGGATATTTGATGACTATTTATTTAATTTTTGCTCAAACTATAATTTTGGTTTAAAACACCTTTGAAACCCTGATTTTGATAGAAACTAGGGGTTTCTTTGAATAAGTATTTAGAAAAAGATTTATAGGAAAAAAAATTTTGAACAGTTTTTTAAAAAACAGCTTTTGAATAATAGTTTATAGAAAAAAAGTGATTATAAATAAGTAAGTATTTAAATAGTTATTATCAAAAAGATTTTGTAATTAAAAAATTATTAGAAATGATATGATTTTATTAAAAATAGGAAAGAAGAAAGATGGTAAAAAAGAGAGATGGGAGAGGGTGAAGAAGAAAAAAGAGATAATAGAGAGAAGATAGAAGAGATGATAGAGGAGATAGGAAAGAAAATATAATAAAAAATAAAGGTAAAATAGTAATTAGATAATCCACAAGTTATTTTACTGTTGTAGAATATAGTCTCATTAACTTATTTAAAATCTTAATTTTAAAATATAATTTAGTCTAAAAACTCTTTTAAATACATATCATTGTTTTTTTTAAAATTTTTTAAAACTTAATTTTGTCAAAAAGCTTTTAAAACTACGGTTCCGTACTTTCTAACCATACAATGTATATGAATTGGGCATGATTGTCACTTGTTAACCACCCCACTCGCTCTGCATATACGTACACACATAAAAATATCTGATAAAAAATACAAGTGGTTGAAGCACAAATTAATAGAAGAAATTGAGCTTGGGCCTAGACGACATATTAGCCCATCATCATAACAGCATGTCTTAGATATGGGCTTTTTGTAAATATTGAGCCCACCAATTAAATAAGGTTTAATGTAACATTCATGGTTTTCTTGATATTGGCGTTTTAGACTTTAGCCGCACTTAGGGGCGGAACCAGCCTTATTAAATAGTTAGGGGGCCCAGTTTTTTAAAACAAATATATATTACCAAAAAGGAGAAGGAAATTACAAGCGTGATGCTGGCCAAGGAAGAGACATCACAGAATATCCACAACAAGGATACAAAAAAGAAGAAGAAGGCTACCGAAGCACTAATCTGTATCAAATAGCATATCTGCTTAGATCTGTTTTCCAAAGAGAAGGTTCATCCAACTTTATTTTGATTGTCTATATTATTATAAAATGTTTGGATTATCGTCTTTGAAAAGAATCTGAACAATAACATGTTTTGGGGCAAACAATTTTGGATTACCAATCATGGAGTATCAGCTTCAGTATTGAAAGGAGGCTTGAATTTTTATTGGAAGTATCTCAAATGAGGAGTTTTAAAAAGTTAAGATGGTACGCGCATTGACACTGGGAACTAGAGATTGACTCAACTGTTATCAACCAACTAAACAGCATTCATGGCATGGCTTCTTGGAAATTCCAGATTTCCTTTAATGCTGATATCATATCTGACATGATCATGCACTACTCCTCATAGAGTTAAGTTTAGTCAGACCGATACCAGGATTTTTGCCTTCACTTTTACGTTTCCTACACTTATATTTGCAATTAATTCATAAATTTCTTTGATTAAGTTTTCTTTTTTAAATACTTCGTTGTTCGCCAAGTTAATGATATTCATACGACATTCGGATCCGCCAGCAAATAAATAAACTGAACTCTGTATCACTCTGATTTTTTTTTTTTAAAAAAAAGGATTTAAAATAATAGCGTGACAAATAACTGAATAATCGATTGGTACATAATCGAATAATTTGATAAACAAGAAAATAAGAATAATTAGCATTTTCTTCGAACTTATCAGCCAAGCAACACCTGACGGGCATAACATCATAAAACTTCTTTAACACTAACAGTTCTATAAACGTTGTTATTAATCAGCGGCCAAACATTCAAGCATCGAAAACTCAGATGCCCACGTAACCATTTTTGTTTTTTCGGCCATGATTTTTCTTCCGTTTCGGAGTTAAATCTAATCAAAATTACTTTCTGATTAATCAAAATATAATAAAAATATTCCACTAATAAATGTGATGAAATGTGACCACTTAAGGTCATTCAATTCAATAACTTGTATCACTTGTTATCCACAATTTCAACAAAAATGACGGATACTATTTCAAAAAAATCAACATGCCACAAATTACGGTCACAAATTTGACCAGTCATAATTTCTACAATGTGGAGAAATGGGGAAATCAAGATTCAGGCCGCAATTCCTGCAGTCTCAGTGCAATTAGTGAAAATTCTCAGGCGCTGTACGGTGCATGCACATATAACGGTTTTTTCTAATTTTTGCCAATTTTACATGTAGATTCCAAGTGTGTGAATAAAATCCTAATCATTATATGTACATGCACCCTATGCCACCCAAAAATTTCTTCTGGGACGAGAGTTATATCATCACTGACACTTTATTCTCCTTTTTTAAAAAGAACAAAATTGAGATATCTGTAACCAAAACTATACATGTGCTATCTGCAATAGCAAGATCTGTAGAAAACCTTCACTTACTATCTATGGAGTAACTTAACTTGAACCCTTCTTTTCATGAATCCCATCCACCGACAATATTCATCTTCATATTTTAATTTATATATTGAACTTTGCTCCTTAAGCAACCGGACCGAGCATGCTCCGTTCTGATTCATCTGCATTGAGGGAGAAAATATCCACAGGGGCACTGGTGCAGCCTACAGCATTTGGTTTTGATCTATCATAATAAGGGGAACCTTTCTGGTGATCAAGATATATAACGATAACAGTGATATCGTCATGGAAATGTCTTCTTATTCCCTTGTCAATTTTCTTTATATCATCATATCTCATCTCTCTCTTCTTTGCAGCTTCCTGTAGAGCAGCTCTCACCAATCTCTTGGCGATTCCCTGCAAGTACCGGGGCCACAGATTTACAATTAAAATCTATATAAGAATCCATGAAGTCCATGGTTATATGCATCTTATAACTAGGAGTGGGTACTCACTGCTCTTGGATGCTTAAAAACAATCTCAACTGCTGCTTGATCACTTAATTGTTCCCAAAACCCATCTGAAGCAAATATCAAGAACAAATCTTCCGGCTCAAGCTCCCTAATAAGGATAGATGGTTCAGCCGTCATCACAGGACGCTTCAAAGGAACTGGGTTTCCAAATTGCTGAAAAATTGGGTCTCTGTAAAAGTCAGGTCTCTTAAGATACACATCACCAATAGATCTTGACACCTGCACAACCAAAAATCAGCTTCCACAATCAGCTTATTTCTTAAGAGGTCCTGAATACATGCAAGGATATATTCAGTTTCACATTCATAACTAAAAAAACAATGAAAAGATCTATGAGTAGCCACAACCCTCCTCTTCCATAGGGAGACAAACATGAATGGAAGGGAAGTAAAAGCAGGTGATCTTGACTTAAGGTCTACCAGTGGGTTCTGAATCTCTTAATTACAGGATAGCCAACTTCTACAACACATTGTAATAGAAAGCTCGAACTACACCAAATACACAATAACTTCATAAGCATAGAAATAGGTTTAAAAGGCAAGATTGGAAGGAAAAACTATTAAACATATGTGCTAGTTTGGCTCAAGCGGTGTAATTAAGAGAGTTAACACAGAGATGCAAGTGACAAATGTCACCTTCTACTTCAAAAATTGGGAAAATTGAAAATTTTAGCCTACCAACATTTACAAGCAACCCTTGCCATGTAATGAAATTTTAAGGCCCTAAGAATTTGAACATGCAAGTAATTGAGGGAATGCAACGGAAAAATAAATACAAGTTGCAATAGGAACATATTACTCTATACACTAATAAACGGTGGAATCTCATTAAAAACTATTTCAGAATTCAGACAAACATTATCCACGGCAATTCTAGACTATAACTTAAATATTTGAACAGATAAGTTAAGAAAATCAATCTGTCTAATCTATCCATAATTCCTTATTGAATAGAAATTTAAAATTGTTAGGGCCTATGTTGGGATCAGAGGCTACAATCATTCAAAATTTCGGGAGGAAATTATCCAATGATACCTGTATAATGCCTTTAATCCTCCAAACTCCATGGTTATAAACCACAATGTGTGAATCATCAGGATGGAGGGCTTCCACCTCCCTCCTCACCTCCTCGACAGCCACATTATGATCCGTTGATAACCGCTCTGCAACCACTGGGCATTTTTTGCTCTCTGAATCTCGGCGGCCAAGAACAGCTCTAGAGTCTCCCAGGTTTGCAACATAGAGCACGTTATCAGAAATTGCACCAAGAAGACAGCATGATCCTACTGAAGCAATCTGGGGGCTTATAGGCAATGTTCGCTTCACCAAATGTAAAAACTCATCCTCGGTCGCCTTAAACGCCTTTTTTATCACATCCACGGACAATCCTCCTTGTTCAGAAGCAAACTCTGCAATCAAATTAACAAAAAAAAAAAAGAGCGAGTTAGTAACCACATGAAATCAGGAGGAGTAACTAGAATGTACCCGACAGAGTACCCTCTACAGTGGATCCTAAAACCCTTGTGATCATCAAATTCATCATTCCAACCAATTCTACTTTGTCTTCAATAAATGATCCATGAAAAAGAACCTTAAAATAAGATACACGAACGCGAAGGCAGAGAGCCTTAAAAAGCAAACAATTCAGAGCCAAAAATAGAAACAAACAAAAAACACCGATTTCAATCCCGAGAATTATGAATAGGAAAAGAGAATTACTCTGCAAATGAGGGAAGAGGCGTTTGTTGACGAATCTGGAAGCCTCAGGTCCGCCATGGCCATCATAGACGCCGATGTAGGTGGCGGAGGGAGACGTGTAGACTTGGCTCTGATCTTCGAGACTGTAATTGGCCTGAGCGACGGCGATGGAGAAGTGGCCAGACGCATGAGGCTTCAAGTCAGAGTGCCACAAAAGTCCATCGCCACCGGTGCCGCCGCCGCCGCAACCTCGCAAGCCAAAGCAACGCTCCAACGGCCTGCAGCACAAACGAAGCATAATCTATATACGTGAAGGATCAAGTAGTGTAGATTCGGAGGGTCCGAAGGGAAATCTAGATCACGATGGTGAAAGTGATTGTGATGGAGAGGGGGGGCAGTGGCGTGATTAGGTATAGAGAGAGGTGAATATGGGAAAATGGAAGAGAAGAAAGCGAGTGGGGTAAACGCAAAGGAAAGGAGGGAGGAGGCTATGCCGCGTGAGAAGGGAGAAGAGATACAACTACGAAAGTAGGAATGTTGCTTTTATACTTCAAGCGTACTCTTTCTTCTCTTTCTCTCTGCGTGCCTCTGACTCTACAACGACTTCTTGTCATCCCTAACCATTTACTCTCAAGAAAACTAACTTCACATATTCACTGTATGTAGATCCTTGCTACTCATTCTTTTTTTAGCCATGGCGAGCTGCCCCAAAAAAAAAAAAAACTTTCAAACCATTGGATATATACATCCACGTCATTATATCCTTCTGCTTAATTTTAATCTAATCTGCTTGAACAACAAAAATTGATCTAATCTTGATTTACATTGGTCTAGTTATTTATTTTCTCCTCAATCCCCGCGTTTTCTTTTTGTTTAATTAATTTACCATTATGATTATGTTATGTTATTAAGCCCGTTGACAATAATTTTTTAAAAAACGATTTGAATCATGTCACTGTCATGTATTATTTTTAATTGTCTCAACACAAACGAATTAGATAAATGATTATAAAAAATATCATATACGCACCGCATGGGATGTATGGCCAATTCAAATGACAAGTTTTTATTTCGTTTATATTGCATAGGTAGAAACAAAAAACAAGTTTTTTTCCCAACCAGTCTGTCAAGATAACACGTGATTGTGATTTGTTTGCAAGAAACTAAAATTTTAATTTTACAAAAGTTTTGAATCGAATTTAAATTTCTTTAAAAATAAAATAAATAATTATATTTATTCTAAAATATTTTTAGACTAAATTATAGTTTAAAATTATAGTTTTAAATAAGTTATTGTGAATAATTTTTAAAACAGTAAAATAGTTTATAAACTACCCTAATTATAATTTTATCCTAATTTTTTCACTCTCTCCCCTCTCCCTCTCATCTCTCTTTTAGTTTGACATTTTTTACTCTTTATTATCGCCATCTCTGCTCCACCGCCACTAAAGCTTGTTGTTAGAGTGGTTGTTAGGTCATCAATCTCTTCCGTGGTCTAGCTCTATCAATGCATGAGTTACTAGGTAGTCCAATTTTCATTTTTAGCTCCTTCCTCTATCCGTTTATCTCTATCATTTTTAGCTCTTCCGTGTTTGGCCGTTGTCAACTCATCGTCAGGGTGAGTCGTTAGGTTGTCACGTCTATATCAGAGAGAGAATATGAGAGACGTGAATAGTTAATTTTATTTTATCTTATACTCTTTTTAATAATTTATTAATTATAGAAATCATTATAGTAATAGTCATCAAAATATTTTTTTATTTATAATTATTTTTTTTCCTATAATATTTCCTCTAAATTTTTTTTTTAAAACTGTCTAAAACTATATTTTTTTATAAGCCATGTTTCAAAAATTTTCCACACGATCCCAATGAAGAACTTAGAGCGTACAAAGTAGCAAAAATATAAGAACTAGATTAATTTTTTCTCTAATATCAAGGGAAAAATAATTTTTCTAAAGTTAATTATTTGATAATGAGCTATGGAAAAAACCACACGTTTTAATTCGAAAAGTCAATCGCCGATTAAAGAGGCTATAGGGAAGTAATATTCTCAATGTTTCAGTAGATGGAAGGAATTACTGAGTGATTTCTTTGTTTGAATTTATATTTTGAGTGTCCTGGTTCAAGTAATCACGATATAAAATGCTAGGGAATGGAATATTTATTTACGTTTGATGTCATTATTTAGCAATATTTTGATTATATATATTAAAAAAATAAAAGAAATATCATGAATATATATAAAGTATATCTATAAAAGCGTCCTATAAAAATAAATATATAAATGATAATACATGGATTCCTCGGTGATGAAATGAAGTTATTATTATAGACATGGCGGTTGAAGAGGATAGAATAAATATACCTTTCAAATAATTTGAGTTAAAGAGATATTCATGGCAAAAAGATAAAAATATATAATGATAATATGGCTCCCTATATATAACACTTAGATCTCCTTCACTAACAAATTGAACTAGACATGCATGCATGTTGTATTTTTATATATATATATATATATAATCCTTCCGTATTTAATTATTTAACTATTTTATTCAGAATAAAAAATTATTTAATAAATCATTCTTTTAAAATATTTTAGTTATTTTTTTAGTTAATTATTGTAGATAAAGTATTAATAAAGATATTTTTTTAAAAATAATAAATATATAAAATATATCTAAATAAAGATCCAGGAGTAATTTGTCATTTTGGCGTGTGTTTATACTTATCATTTCTTACCTTTTTCCAAGAATATAATCACCATTATTACACACTCTCAAAGGGTAAACTTTTGTAGAGTAACAAGTGGATAGTGATAGAATACGTGAGCCAATAAAATTAAAATAAATAAAAAGGAATTAGTTATTTATAAATTGATTAATTAAAATTTAAAATTTAATATTTAAAATATGATTACTTTATCTATGAATAAAAAAATTGAAATAAATAATAAAAAGCATAACAAATTAAAACTCAATACACGTTTTAAAGCTTCGTAGAGATAATTAAATATTAAGTGATGGAGGCAACACGTTTAGTATTTCTAAAGTAAGGAGATGCTATTAATTAGTTAATGAAACAAATAAATAAAGATGAATGAGTTTTAAAGATCAGATGCATTTAGACGATACTTACAAAAAAGGATCGAGGAAGCATGCAAGTGAAATCTTTCATGATTAAATATTGAATTTAGTTTATACATAAAAATAATTAATAGTTTATTCTATATAGTATTAATATCATTTATGAAGTAAAAAGATTTTTTTTACTTTTAATTATGAGTAAATTCAATATTTTTTTAATTTTTTAATAAATAAATAAATAATTATTTTTATTAATATTTAATAATAAATATATTTAAAATAATATTTAATTAAAGTAAATAATAATATTAAAAATTATTCAAAAAAAAAGGCTAACAAACTGACCTGTCAAGTTAATGGTCTGTTTAGATTAGTTTTTAGAGAATAGATTATAGAAAGAATAGATTATGGAGAATATATTTTGGAAAGAATATATTTTAAAAATAAAGATATTTAGATGATTAATAGCAGAATCAATTTTTTATAGGCAATTTATTAAAAATGACATAAACTAATATGATAATTATATAAGGAATAAATTTTATTTTTCAATTTTTTCATTTAAGTGATTAAAAAATAATACATATAAATATGTATTTGAGTAAGGTACAAATTTACAATATTCACCTGAATTTTAATTTTTCTCTTACTTAAATAGTATTTTTTTAATTTAAATTTATGTAGATAATTTAAAAATTTATATAATAAATTAAAATATATGTATACATTTACCTACAATAGCCCAAAAACTGTAGCTTGAGCAATTGATTTTAAACTATAATTTAAATCCTCAAATTATTGTGTTTTATAAGTGATTTTTTTTAAATTATTGTTTGATAATCATATCATATAACTATAGTTTCAACTCATAATCTATTCTAAAACTTACATACCAAACACATCCTAAGAGGCAACTCACTCTAAAATATACTAATATTTTAATAACTCAAATCTATCCTTATAAAGTAAAATGAGCCCAACCTATGAACCACGTTCTATCAACCATAGTTTTGTGTCATTACTACATTGTTGAATATTTGTACACACCCAGCATTGCATCTTTGTTCAAATTTGTTATTCATTGAATTATAACCCTAAGGTGGAAACACGCCCTAAAGAAAACTCCACAAGGACAAGGCATAGAAAAGCAAATGGTACTGCTATATGCTATGGCCTACGGAGCACTCTTGATCACGTGAAGAATATGCAGACTGTTTCAACCTATTTCTAGAAAGTTCCAATGCTTAAGCAACAACTATTTCTTACTGATAATTTGACAATAATTTCTATGACATGTCCATTTTTCGTAAACATACATTGGAAATAAATGATTTTAGGTCGCATACGAATAATTCTTTATAAATCATGCATACTTTATCAGTAAAATAAAAGCCAAACCTAAATGTCCAAGATCAAGAATTAAAAATTTCTTATATTTTAAAGTTCACATGAATATTTAGAGAAAAAATATTTTTAATTTTTAATATAAAAATTAATTAAAGAATTAATATTTATTTTAAATATAAGATATATTTATAATATTTTATAAAAATTATTTTATATTAATTAATTTAATTAAATTAGTTAAATATATTTTATATTAAAATGGAGTATATTATATTTTGAGATAGAAGGGCTATTTATGTAATTAAAGAAAACTTGAGGGTCTTGGTGTAGTTTACCTCTTTCTTTTTTGACCTGGGCCACATTTAATGTTTAACATGGAGATCTATCACTATCCACGGTTCCCTGTTGAATAATGAATACTTGAATAAGTAATTTTCTTAGGCTAAAAAAAAAAACAAAAAGAAAAGGAAGACGTAATTTTTTTAATAAATAAAAAAAGAGGCATGATGGTACGGAACTTGGATGGAGATGTAACCTGCCAACCTGAACAATAGAAACTCCCTCCATTTTCGTGTTTGGGGTCACATCTTCCCCTAAAACAGAGACAAAGCAACCAAAAAGCTCCAAATCTTGATCTTCACTGTCGAAATCCTCCGTTATTCCCCACATTGCCCATGTTCTTTAAAGCCTTCTGGGCACAAGCTTTGGGTGAGAAAGTGAAGAGGGAAGAAAAAGGAACAACATAATGAAAGCCAAAGCAAAAGGCTCCAATTTGAAGTTGGGTTTACCTTCCTTGATCTTCTTTTGTTCCCTTTTCTTCTCTATCGGGCTTTTTGTGTCCACTATCCTCTCTCAGGTCTCTAAATTCCCTCTACTATACTCCATAGATTCCATGTGACTACTCGATCAATCTCACGTTGATTATGTATGTAATTTGCTTGCAGGATTTGGGGTTCGCAGGGCCGCGATCGACAGCGAGAATACTTGAAGAATCGGTGGCGAAGAAGGAACATGATCCTCTTGAACATGGTAAAACTGGGGAAGATTTTGTTGAATCCATCCCGTTTCAGGTGCTTTGTCTTCTTTTTATCGCTATCTGGCCATATCTGTCTTCCATTTATGTCTGTGGCTAATGAACGCAAACATTGTCATCACTTAAGTCTGACGATCTTATGGGATTATAGAGCTCAAGGCTATGTTCACAAAGGGAGAGAACTTGGTATTTGTTGGACATGTAGGTCTGCATATTATGTTGAAGTGGCAAAATGTATTTACTTGAGTTTTATAGAAGTTGTTTTCTGCTGCCATTGAAAACGATGGCTTATAATAGACAAATAATGTCACATCAGAAAATGGTTAGTATCTGCAGCTGAGATGGAGCCTTCAGAAGGAAAATCTCTGCCTTTTAGAAAGCTCCTGGAGCTTGTTACTGTTTATTCATTGCTGCTCAATATCACTCTCTACCTCTTTTTCTTTTTTTGCAGGTTTTAAGTTGGAGGCCACGGGCAGTATACTTTCCAAACTTCACAAGTGCTGAACTATGTAAGCTCATGATTGAAATGGCGAAGTCAAAACTTCAACCATCGAAATTAGCTCTGCGAAAAGGAGAATCTGCTGAGAGCACCAAGGGCACTAGAACAAGGTACTATCATTCTCACGTACATTATCCACTATGATTCTTCTCATGCATTTTTACTAGATCGCTATTTATTTATAGCTTGGAGTTCCTTATATAACATACACTTGTAGATTAACATAACCAATTTAAGCATAGATAGGTCTGCTTAAATGAGTCGAACTAGATTTGGTAATGTTTTTGAATTACTTATCCTGCATGGCAATAAATGGTTATATGAGTTCTGTCATAAACGGCTATTGAGTTTGAGTTTTGTCATCTATCGTTGATTGAGCTCATAGTACGGTATAAAAAAATAAAATTTGTGACATTTGGAAGTAAGAACTCTTAATAATCACAAGCATTGATTATTTGTCTGAGGTGCGCAGTTCTCTTCACATAGATTATTTAATACACAGTGATAATTGATGGTTTGCCAGTAATAATATTTTTTTAAAATGATGTATTATTAATTAGGTAGAACGATGGAAAAGGAATAAAACCTTTAAAAAATTGATTTTTGGGAGATTCATCATCTTAATTGCGAAAGGTTGATCTTTGATTGAATGGATTGTTCCATCTCACTGAAGACCTATCTCTGACAGATTAGCCATGACTATACATAATAACCCTACCATATTATATTTTGGAGCATAAAACGCAGAGGAAACAGCTAGGTTATGATTCCATCAAATGTGTTTTTCCACACAAATTTTATCATTTGAACCTACCACATGTGTGGTGCTGCTACTAATTTATACGTGGAAACAGTTCAGGCACATTCATCAGTGCATCAGAAGACAAAACTGGTACCTTAGACTTAATTGAGAGGAAAATTGCGAGGGTCACAATGCTTCCAAGGACCCATGGAGAGGTATTATTCTTTCTAAGATTTCATTAACGTTCTCTAAAGGATTAGTGCTCAAAATGAGCGAAGTGCGGGATGTTGTCAAAATCTTGCAGGCATTCAACGTATTGCGGTATGAGATTGGCCAAAAATATGATGCTCATTATGATGCGTTCAACCCAGCTGAATACGGCCCTCAACGGAGTCAAAGGGTATTACTGTTAAGGAATTCTTGTTAAATATCACTTTTGCCATCTGACTTATTTACTTTTATTTGTGGCGGTTTTCTTGGCTGAATCATTCTCCCTGCAAATCTCTCTTTTCAACAACCTTGCGTCTTGATATATGTTGTACTTGAGACCTGTTGCCTTCTTTTTTAGGTTTGATTTAACTAAAATAATATTCACCCGATAGATCTCTCAGATCATGGAAAAAGAAATTCTGAGGTCAGAATGTCAGATAATTGGGAAATACTATATAACAGTTCTTTGCAAATTTTAAAATAAGGCTGGTCATTGGGTAACTAGTCCTTCTTATTCCTAGTGGAACCTGTTGTATGATATTGTTTAGACCGCAAATTCACCGGGAACAGACAGGAATTAGAAAGAAAAAGAACCAAATGGGAACAATAGGAATAAGCAAAGCAAGTGGAGCTTCTTTAATAATATTTTGACTTTACCTTCACTGCCTAGATTGATTTGATCCATGTTAAGTTTGTTTCAATGTTATGATCAGTCCAAGTTGTTCTGATAACCTATTTCTCGTCATGGTCACATGAATTGGTCCCAAACGTAGACAGAAGCCAAACAGTGATGGCTGACAGTGATCGCTTGTGGTTTAGATCTGCTCCTTAAATAATTAGATTAAAGACCAGAAATCAGTTTAGTGTGTTATATATGCCAGCCATATCAAGAAATTCAAGAATTTCACAACCTAAAGAAGTTCGTTAACTATCTTCTATTCCAAAGGCTTTTCTTATCTGAACAGGTCTGATAAGTCTATTTCTATGGATTACTTATGTATATATTCATTCTCAATTGGGCAGGTTGCTTCCTTCTTGTTGTACCTATCGAATGTTGAAGCAGGAGGAGAAACCATGTTCCCTTTTGAGGTACGTTGAGGAATTTGATGGCACTTTGTAATCTAAATTTTGATAGAGAGGTAGTCATTGGAGAGTGTTCTAACTTGCAGGATGGTATGAATATTGGTAGACGTTATGATTATAAAGAGTGCATTGGTTTGAAAGTGAAGCCGCGTCAAGGTGATGGGCTTCTTTTTTATTCTTTGCTTCCAAATGGCATAATCGATAAGGTAATCCTTCTTCTCTCCTTATTGTTTGAGTGGTGTTTAAAGAATCTTCCCTTTTTCATGCAGTAATGATATATGCATATAATTGCTGTTCCACTTATAGTACATGGGTAGATATAATACTGGAAGAGCATGTGAGAATCAGATGAAGATTTTTTGGACAAAAAATGATGATAGACTAGATAGTGCTCTCACGATGATACATGCAAATTGCTCTTATCCTTTTAATAGAAACTACTGAGAAATAAATTAGCAAAAGAAAACAACTTATTTCGCTAATATTTTGTGTCAAAATTGCCATGGGATCGAATTCTTAATACACGACGTATCTTCATCTCAAGGACAAAATTTGTCAAGTTTTTTCCCATCATTATTTGGTTTGCTTGTAACGGTCAGTAACTGAACTTAACTGCAGACTTCTCTCCATGGAAGCTGTCCCGTGATTGAAGGGCAGAAATGGGTGGCGACAAAGTGGATTAGAGATCGAGAGCGAGACTAGTTGTTTCTGCAGAACTATGCTAATGTACTAAAAATAGGTGAAAAAATTGATTATATATATATATATATATGTAACAATGTGCAAGATAAATCTCATTTAAAACTTTGATTGAAATGCTTTGACAGGTTTGTACACACGCTGTAATCACCATTTAGCTCAGTTGTATAGGTGCAGTAGTTATTGCTTTCAAGTTTCATGTTGTTAAATTTCGGAATGTTGGTTTTAAATTAGTAATAATATGTGTGAATTTTTTTTTTCAAGGTATAACTACTGGAAAAAAAAAATTAAGTTCAGCTTGTGAACTAATGTCATGATTTATTTTGAATAAAATTATGCCCTTGACCCCTAATATGTTAAAAAAAGAAAGAAAAAAGGAATAAACTAATTCTTACAGATTGAATAACCTGGTATGAAATGTGGACAACAAAACTTTCAATTACGCGATGGAAAGCAAATGAAGTCAATGAGTTTTGTATTGCAACTATTGAGTATGTCCACTTTTTTTTTTTTTAAAGAAAATTGAATTGATTTGGACAAAAAAATGAATTGATGATCTGATTACTCTCTTTTTTTTAATTGATGGGATCAAGAGTATTTTTCAATTCCAATTATTTGTTTAAAAGATTAAAATCATGTTACTTAAGTTAGAAAAATGGTATTTTTATTTATTTACTTGTTTGTTCTTAAAAATATATTTTCAACATTTATTGTGGATTTTTTTTACTCTATTTAGATTTCATATTTCTTAACTAGTACTTTAAAGTTCAAACATTTGGATTTTTCCCAAAAAAAAAATGGGGAAGAAATTTTTAGCATGCTTGCTTAAGAAACTGGCCAACAAGTTGATGGTAAAAGGCAATTCCCCCATGTGGAGTCAAAGTGGCTCCTCTTTTTCTCTTACAACACTTTCCAAGTAACCACGTTCCTCCCCGTTTTCTCCTCTGCCCCACTCTGACTGGGCCCCACCTTACGCGCCAACTCCTCCGTCACTCACCACTTTCCCATGATTTGATTCGCTTTCCTCTTTTCCTCTCCCATTCAATTTCAAACACTATTCCCACTCTATTATAACTTTGACTTTCACTCTCTCCTTCTTCCCTTTCCTCCTCCTCCTTTACTTTCTTTCTGTTTCTCTGCATAGACTCAAGATGACTCCTTTCATTCCCCTCTCTTTCTTGTTTCTCCTTCTCCAGTGTCCCTTCCCATCCTTCTCAACCAACTCTGAAGGTATGTTCTTCTGCCGATTAAAACCCATATAGTCTTCCACTTTTAGGATCTGAATATCCCCCTTTTCTTTTGATTTCTTCCTTTCTTTTTAATATGTTTGGTTTCTGAGAAATCTGAGGAAACTACAAATACTCAGAATCAAAGTTCAGCTTTTTATAAGCTTCAACAAGTTGAGAATTTTCCCTTTCCCATTATCTGGCTTTGGATTTTTCATGTAGGAAATGCTCTGAATGCTCTGAGAAGCAGGCTATCTGACCCCCACAACGTTCTGCAGAGCTGGGACCCAACTCTGGTTAATCCTTGTACTTGGTTCCATGTTACCTGTGACTCCAGTGGTCATGTCACTCGCTTGTATGTTTCTTCCATTTCATTTCTGTTTATATATTTTGAAACTTGTCCGGATTCTAATCAGCCTGTCTATGCTTTGAATTTCAGGGATTTGGGAAATTCTAACGTCTCTGGAACTCTTGGCCCAGAACTTGGCGATCTTCACCATTTACAATACTTGTACATGCCCTTCCCTCTCTTGCTTTCTGCTATCTGTTTTTCTAGTTTATTATGAAGCCTAAGTTCTGTTTGGACCCTCTTTTTTTCTGCTTTATTCTCATAAACCATAACTCATCACAGAATAGGAGAAACACGTTTTCCAATGAAATAAACATGACCAGCGAATTATCAGAAAGCAAACAAACTTCTAAGATTCACCCAAGTCATATGAACTATTCCTGTCCCTTGATTAAGGACAGAGTAAATACTGGTTCTGAACTATACCATTCTTAAACTAAGATACTCCTCCTAAAATCAGTTAAATTAGTTAATATGCAATGTTTGTAAGACCTGTCAGATTTGGCAAAAGCAAGGGGGTTTCTGAAATTGATGATTTTTGCAGGGAGCTGTATAGGAATGACATAAGAGGGAAGATTCCTGAGGAATTTGGCAACTTGAAAAGCCTAGTTAGTCTGGATTTGTACGATAACATGTTTGAAGGAGAGATCCCAAAATCATTCAGCAAGTTGAAGTCTCTCAGATTCCTGTGAGTATATATGTCTATTTTGAATTTGATTTCCCAGAAAGAAACCTTTGAACAGAATGATGATATCTAGATTGCCATTATTTGGCTTGGTTTATTCAGCCGCCTCAACAACAACAAGCTTTCGGGGCCAATCCCTAGACAACTCACTCGTCTCACTAATCTCAAAATCTTGTAGGTTTCTGTTTCTTATACTTCATTATTGTGACTTTGTGATTTCTTTAATGGAAATATGTTGATGAACTCATTCTCTCATGTTGCTTGCAGTGATGTTTCTAATAACAACCTCTGTGGAACAATTCCAGTAGATGGCCCCTTTGCTTCTTTCCCTCCAGAAAGGCAAGTTTCTAATAAACCACAAAATACAGATTCCCCCTGCAATCTTGCTCATATTCAACAACTACTGTAGGATGATGATCGATTCAATCAAAGTCTACAAAGAATAGATTACCTAAGTGAAAGCTAGCTGTTGAGATAACGTTAGTATCCCATCCCATACAACTAAGTATTCATCAATTGGCCCCCATGTAAAGCTATTAGGAATCGCCAACAACCTGATACAAATTGATAGATATCTTATTGGAATAGGAAACCCTTACCTCAAGCTAGCTATTAAGATATGAAAATCAACTCACTTGGATACCTCATTGAGCACATACTACTTAACATGAGATTTGTTATCTAGACAATGTTATCATAATCACTGATGTATCCTTGCTCTTGTAGCTTTGCAAGCAATGGTAAACTGAAGGGACCAGAGCTTAAAGGGTTGGTTTCTTACAATTTTGGATGCTGAAGAAAGCTACTGTTTGGGGGAAGACTATATGAAGAAAACAATATATATGGTTGCCATGGAAAATAATATTAAAAATAAAAGGGAGGAAGCAAACTTAGATATGATTGTATTGCCAATACAGCATATAGCTCAGCTCAGACTTTGACGCTGATGAGCACTTACCTTGTTTGTTATCCTACCATGAAGCAAAAAGATATGATGAATACCTTGTTTGTTTGGAAAAATCAATATGTCAATATAAAATCCACACAATAGTATTTATAAGCAATTATTAGTATAGCTTCTCTCAGATTTTAATGGAAGTGAATGAAAACTCAGTTCTCACTGTTTATTTAAGCATGCTTTTATAAAATTTTTGTTTTAAATTTGGCCTCACCTGTTACGTGTTAAAGTGTTTTACACGTGGCATTAATGTAATGGCCGATATGAAACGTGTCGGAAGTTCGATGGCGTGGCTCAAGCAGCATTTCCTACAACTTTTTTCCTTCTTGCCAACGCATTTCCGACAACTTCTTCTTTGAAACCCGATTAAAATATTAGCATTTTGTTTATTTCAAAATTTTTTTTAAAAAAAACTTTCTAGAACATGATTATAGTTTATGTGGACAAAAATTAAAATATTGAAATAATTATATAATTTTTTATCATTATAATTTAAGAAAATGCCCCAAAAATATTCTAAAAAAGAAAAAAGAAATAAATTGAAACTCTAATATTTAAAAATAATAGGGTGCGAGGATCTATTCTAATATTTTGAAGTTATGGATGAAAGATCAAAATGCCTATCTCCTCTCCTCTGTTCTCTCACTTATCTCCTATCGTGGCATCCTGCTTCTCCAATCTTCTTCTTCTCTAGTCCTTGGTCGTCCGTCTCCAATCTCCCTCTGCTTCTCCAGTCATCTCCGAGCTAGTTCGTCTCCCTTTGCTTTTCCAGTAATCTCCGGCCACCTTCTTTCTCTCCTTCCCTTGGCCGTCCGACCTCTTATTCCATCGTCTCCCCCCCTCTCTCTCTCGTAGAACTCTCATCCTCTCGTCTCCCATCTCCTTCCTCCCTACCTACGACGTCCTTCCACTCAGAAGGGACTATCACAGATCATGGAGATAGACAACGAACCGGTGTAACGAAGAAACTGAAGAAGAAGATGTACCGAGGTGGCATTGTAGCAGAACATTCTTCATTGTTTTGCCATTCAAGTCGCGAAAAATCTTCTTTGTTCGATTTATTTGGTGCGTAAAGCTTTCCATAGTTACTCAGAACCCAACAATTTTTCGAGTTCAACTACATATATCCCCAACTCAAAAATCCATACAGGGATAAGGGCAATTTTGGCCTGAAAATTTTCACAAAGATCGTGGTTGTCGGAAATTTTTTTAAAGTAATATCGCCCGTAAATTTACAAATCATAGCCATGTAGTAAATCAATATATAGATATAGTGCATTTACATTATCTTTCATTTTTATTTAAGATATAAATTTATTTTAAATTTGTTTATTTAAAAGTGCTAAATATTTACATTTTTTTTGTTTAATGTTGTTTAAATAATTATTTATGTATAATTTTATTGTAAGTTTAATTAAATATATTAAATTTATTAGTTCATGTATATCTACTTTATGTTTTTTAATATTCACTCTTCGCGGATTATATTTCATTTTAAGAATCACATATAGTATTTTTTTTAAGAGATTATTGGAATATGATTTATTGAGAATTATATTTTAATAAGATTGAGCTTAAAATAATATATTTTTTTATTTATAACTATAATTTTAAAAAAATATAAAATAAATAATATGTGTATTGATTAATTTAATATATTTTATCAAATTAACAATTCAATTTTAGATAATGATAAAGGAATATTAAATCTAAAAAAAAAATTTAGATATCTAACTCTTAAATATATGTTTTTTAAGATAAATTCACATATTAATTAAAAATAAAAGATGATAGAGATGTTATGTTAATATATTAATTAATTAATTAAAAATTAAATTTAATTTAAAATAATAATAAAGATAATATTGTTACGTTTTCAAAAATACTATTTGTCTAAATTTAGATAAAAAGAATTTAGAGGAAGTGAGATGACAAGTGATCAAAATGGAAAAGAAGTATTGCGAAGGAAGATCATGCTCAACAAAAGAAAAGGAACTAGCGGGAAGGAAAGTAGAGAGAGTGGGGAGAGAGGGGGGGGGGGGTGGAGAAAGGGTAGAAGGGAGAGGGTGGGTATTTTGATCATTTTATAACTTTAGAATGTTTAAACTCAAACCTTTGTGTGATTTATAAATATTAGAATCCCAATTTACATTCTACTAATTTTTTAATTTTTTTTAAGAAATTTTCGCTTCTAATTTTATAAGATCGTTTTTTTAACTCTTTAGATATAATTACATTAAAATTTATAAAGTAATATACTCTCTGATTCTTCTTGTTATAAAAACATCTACTAACTAGCCGAGAGAACTACAAATAGAATTTGTTCAACCTTCAACCTACAAAGAAGCAGCAGCTTGAACAACGTCTTACAACGTCTTTCGTCATCCCCTTCGCCTTTTAGTTATTTCTAGTGGTTTTTTATCAGGTCTAAACCCGCGTTAACCCCTCCATCCCCGAAGTCCCAACCCCTAAAAACTTCTACGGCCAAAGCTCGGTGAAGGCATTCCGCAAAATGAGCAGTGCATTCTTGAGGAGCACCTCATTTTCTCGCTTCTGGTTACTGAAGCATTCAATCAAGCATGTCACTGATTTAACCCGAGCTCCGATTCTGTGTAACCAAACCCAGTACAGAGCATATTTTCGATCCCCAGATTTTACAAGGAAAGTCAGGGCTTATGCCATTTCCCCTTCTACGTTATTCTCTTCCTCTTTTGCTTCTTCTGCCGCTTCTTCTTCGTCGTCTTGCGGTTGCCTCTCCAAGGTTCGTTTTGTAGGTTGGTATTTGGGGATGGTCAAGTCGCGCCCTATTCTTACAAAAAGTGTTACTTCCGGGCTTATTTACACGGCTGCTGATTTGTCCTCCCAGGTACGAAAACCCCAAATGTCTTTCTGGATTCTTCATTCTTGTATAAGTCTTGACTTAGCAGAAGTGAAGTTTGGTGAGTGAAAGGGAGAGAATGCGTTGGTTGATATGAACCATTATCAGTTATTGAAGTTAAAAATTGTACTTTATGCATCTTAATGAAAAGGGATCATTTTGTTGGTCAAATTCTTTTTTCCAATTTCTTAGTTTTTCCTAATTAGTTGTTTGATCTTGAAATGGGTTATTCCCCCTTCCAAGCTTATGGGATTTCACCTGATGGGTCTCTTGTTTCTCACCATTTTTGTTTTAATGGAATAATTCTGGCAGCTGTTCAGAATATTCAGCTGGCGGTGGTATGATGTTTGGAATTTTAGTGCTTCATCACCATTATATACTCGCTGTTGGTGTTGGATAGACTCAAAATCTTGCACTAGTTATGACACTATACTAATTCCCACTCACTTTTATGGTTTATCTCGTGCTAGATATTTGATTCTGAAACCTTTACTTCATGTTCAATTTGTTGTCTTTGTCATATTTAGTTGCTAATCAAATCTAATTTCTTCAGACTCTTTCACTATCATCTTCAGAACCGTTTGATTTTGTGAGGACATTACGCATGGCAGGATATGGGACCATCATTTTAGGACCCTCACTGCATTTCTGGTTCAATTTTGTGTCAAACCTTTTCCCAGGGAGGGATATTTTCTCGACATTGAAGAAGATGGCCATGGGCCAGTCAATTTATGGACCTATCATGACTGTCGTTTTCTTCTCCTTGAATGCTGTCTTGCAAGGTATACCCTATTATTCTCTTGGTCTTTGATGCATTGAACAGGGGGCAATTGTGGTTTGTACTGTACTAAACCTATATATATATGTATATGTATATATATATATATATATAATCTATAAAAAAACTGCAATATTCTTAAGCTATCAATAGTGTGACTCACCTGAAACTCTATGTAAGGGACATGACCATATTGCTTGGTACCAACATGACCACATTTTAGTTTTAATATATATATATATCATGTTTACTCGTGTCTCGGAGTCATTGTTTATTGCATTTTATTTCTGTCTTGTGTTTTTGCTTTTGATTCTTTAACTTGAAGAATGCTCAAACTCTTCTGACTTTTTGAAGGAAATCAACTTCTCTAAGAATACGTCATTATATTTGCTGTTTGAATATTTTAGCTGTGTTATCACTTTTTGCCAGGTGAAAACAACACAGAGGTTGTTGCACGCTTAAAGCGCGATGTACTGCCTACGATGTTAAACGGAATTATGTACTGGCCTGTTTGTGATTTTATAACATTTAGATTCATTCCTGTCCATTTACAGGTATGTATGAGGTTTACTCCTTCATATATTTACTTTCTACTCTTGCAACCTGTTTCCTGAAATTCGGTATTCATATCTTTTGGCAGCCACTAGTCAGCAATTCATTTTCATATGTGTGGACCATTTATATGACGTATATGGCAAACCTAGATAAAGCAGAGGCTGCAAGTTGATCAACTTAGTTGGAGGAGTCCTCGTTTCATGGTCCAAATATTGGATTAACTAGAGTTTATATGATGCTTACAGTATACAAGCCAAGACGATCTCTTACCGGCCAAGTTGTAGTTAGTATTGTGCAGGTAGGATGCTATAAGATTCATGATGTGGATCAAACGCTACTCGTTTCAATCAAATTTCCTTTTAATGATTTTTTCCCACTAAATTGTAATATTGCAGTGTCCATTTTTCTTAGGGGACTAGGGGACTGGAAGAACTAGTAGACTCTGTAAAGCATTTCCTGTTACTACGTACATTGTTTTGGCTTACTTTTTCAGTTTAGATGTTTGGGTTTGATTTCTTATTCTTGTAGAGTTTAGCTCCTTCGATGTCATAATTCACATTATACTGCATACTTTGACAACTATGTGAATCCTTGGAAATGTGATAGTTTAATCCAACGGCTGTTGCTTGTTGGGGTTGAATATCATTTGAAGCCGATTTTGTGTACACGAGAGAAAGTATAAGGAGAAATGATGCAGAATGTTCCTGAACATACTCTAATTCTTTGACTTCACAGGTGGTAGGTTCTTTGACCGCTTAGTTTGATGTGATTATTTTCTGATTGGATTAAAGAGGAAAGAGAACTAAAGGAAACAAACAAATTAAGGTGTTTACCATGAAATTCACGATTATTCTAGAATGCAGCAGATAATCACAGGACAACGCCAATTTTAAAGGCATGTTTGGATTAGGAGAAAAGAGGAGAAAGGGACAAAAAGGTTTTACTACTCCGATAGGTCCTTGAAATCAGCCTTATCCATTTGCTGCAGTTAACGGAGTACTTGCCTCAGCTATAAAACGGGCAGAAAATTGCAGAAATTAGGACTAAAGAGAAACTTGTATTATATAAAACAAGAGTCCATTCAAGGCTGGTCTATAACAATTGGTTGAAAACTGAAAATAGAGTAACAACAAATGGCTATCATCAACAATCAATGTTTAAAACAATGACGCTCTCAATCCAATCAAGAGGCTCACATACTAGTGTATAAACATGCCCCACTACCTCCCGACCCTCATTCTCTATATCTTTACTGTAATCTGACCAACTTATGCCTAGAATCCCAGATGCTACTTATTCTGTTCTGGCAATGACTTCAGGAGATGGAAATCAATATTCATGTCAGCTGAAGTAAGAAATTATCGACGCACAAAACTTCAACCAACAAATTAATTCCTCATCTGCCAACTCCTGCCATTTGATTCCAGTTGAATACTAATCCACTGAAAAACAGAAGCCTCATTCTTCAGAAGCACTTAAACAAATCTTCTCAAGCTGTATGGACCAATCCGGTCCAAGAATTTGTGGATTCAATTCCATTGCAGGACGAAAATCTACCAGAGATGTACAAGCAGAATTTGTTACTGTTTGTATACATCTTCCAGGTACCAACCGACCATTTCGTTGTCTTAAGCGCTCGCTACCCTGTCTGGACCCAGCTAAACTGAAAGAGGACTCAATCAGCCTCTTCAAATATGTATCCAGGGAATTATTCAATAGATTTACACAATCCACAGTCACAGATAAACCCTCCTTTTCCAACTTCTGCTCCAATCGCCGCTTCAGAGAACTTGTAGCAGGTAGATCCCCACTGCCTTGACAGGTCTCCAAATATTTTCGACATGTCGATGCATTAGACAGAAGTTTTCTTCCACAACCAAAGTTCATGGATATACCGAGAGGTGCTGTAACAGGGCTCCTACTTTGGATACCGGGGCTTCCGGTCATCTGTTCAACCTCCTCCCCATCTTCAACAGAAACAGGTGGTCTACTGCCGAGGGAATGCAATTCGGTTGCACTCTGCCGCTCCTGTGCCTTGGATATCAATTCTAAAGACGTTACACTTTGAGGTTTGCCCAACGGTCTCAAAGGACTTTGCCAGTCCTTTAACTTGCCGTCTCGGCCTACTGAAGAAGACCTAGTTCTCTGGAGGGAAGGTGAAAAGGGATCCCCATTTGAAACTATTGCACTAAGAGAACTGCCCGTTTTCGAAGAAGCTCTTGAAGGTGGGACTTTAGCCAGACGAGCATTCTTGAGCAAAGCCCTCAGAAGTTGGTTGTGAAGAGGCAAATTTTCCCTCCCTATTGTCTTGATACAGCACCTATTAAACTCAGACTTGCTGATCTTTAAACTGACAAATCTTTTGAGCTGTTCAATATATTTCACAGTTCTCTGATGTCCAATCTTTCGAACAATCAAAGCTTTCAGCTCCAAAGTGTCAATTCGAGTGAAGCTTCGACTGGGCACCGTCATTTTACCCAAATTTCTTGCAAGAAACAAATCAACATTCAAATCATTGTCCGCACTACTTCAACAAAACTAAGAAGATCGAAAACGGAAGTTTCTTTAAACCCTAATTCCCAGATAATGTCTTCATCTGCAATTGACGAAAATATCAATCAGTGCATCCGATGTTTTATGAACTTCTAAATTCTAAACTGAATTGAAATTAAACCCATGAATGCTGCAAGGCCAAAACCTAAAATTTGCATAATATCGGATTACAAGAAAGCTTCAAATTTACATAACCAATCATTAATTGGAATGAAAATTAAGACGAAGATGTGAGATTAATAACAGAATATCAGTTCACTTAGTTTAACGTCGAGCGCCTATGGGTGCAGGGAAAATCAAAGTGGTCAAATTGGAGTGACTAACCGCAAATAACAAATACGAGAACAACCAATACGAGAACAACCAATAAAGGATTTAGAAGAAAGATGGAAAATTTATGAAACAAAGTTGAATGTAAGATTCGTACGAAAATGACGAGAGCCGGAATTAGGATAGGCTCTGAAGATCTAGCTTGACGGTTTTGCCTCCGATTGCGGTATCGGCGAATTTTGCAGTTCACGGTTCAACCCGATGGGAAAGACAAGAGACTAAAGACGAAAGAGCTACGGCTTTTCCAACTTTTTGGGCAAATTTCAGAAATCTCAAAAAATATTAAAAAGCGGGGCTTCGGACAGCAATAGCGTGTTGGCAAAAAAAAGCAAAAAAAGGGACGCAATGGCGCAATTGCAATTGGTATTAAAGGCCCGTTTGTTTTTAAATGGCGCGAACTTGTTATTTGGAGGGTCAATCTTGTTTTTTTTTTTAAAGACAAAAAATTTGCCAAATTATGGAGAAAATGAAAATAGTATAACGAATTTATAAAGGAAATAATATTTTGACGAAAACACAGCCTTTTTCTTACCAAGAACCAAAGGTAGATAAAATACATAGGTCGGCCACATACGTTGTAGGGACCAAGACAATTGAAAGGTGCTCCATTCATGACTCCTCCATACTTTTTTTAAAGAAAAACAATAATAGTTTGAGATGTCAAAATCGAATTCTAATCAAAACTAATAAGAAAACTAATCACTTTCCTCTGTGGGTTCCTTAACTTCTTTATCCAAATTTGTTAAATTTTTAACTTCGTTTCAAATAAATCACATTCCTTGAGGTTATTGTTTATTCCTCAAGATCAAGCCCCCTTCTTCACCACCTAGAGGCATGCCCTACATCATCACAAACCAATAATAGTAGAGCCATCAAGAGGCTCAGTGCTCCCTACACGGATTAATAAACAATCTCTCAGACTGGATAGCATATTTCACGGAGGACAATACTAAGATAAAATTCTTTTATTATTTGCTATCAGACTCAATCATGCATCATGCATACAAAACACCATATTTTCATCTAAGCTGTAAAACTATGCATCTCATCTGTCATGTTTGTGCTAGTTATTAGACAATATGATAAACACCTAAAAACCTAGCTGCATCCTGGTTGCCAATACATATCCAACTTACAATATTTGCATTTATACGAAACTATTACCAGTAGTTGTAAAGCATCTACAAAGATGACTTTCAAAAACACTTTGAGATGAAATGGCCCCTAAAAAAGTTAAGCAAATATCCTTTGGTTTACTTTTACCCTGTCAATCTCAACTCCCAGATAATGAATTTTCAGCTTGATTATCTGCACTGGGAGGATGATTAATTGTGCGCACTGGGGGAGCCTCCTTAAATTTCAATATATAAGCTATTTCGTGAACAGCGCGCAGTTGTGGAATCACTTGAGCATCTAAGTAAGCATCACAGGAGAAGCACCACACAGACAGATCACTGTGGCAAAGAGCATCAAGGACACGGCTTCAGGATGCAAACAGATTGGCTGAGAACTATGCATTTCAAAGTAACATTTTACATCAAAGCAGGCCAATTACCTGAAGCTGAGTGCCACACTGTGCCCTCTCTGCTGATAATGCTGAAGCATATGCTTGTTCACAAAACGGCTACAGAGCACATCCTTACAGGACAAACACAGCCAGTTCTCACTGGGGTGTTGGCAACTGAAAGTTTAATGCATTCACATGGTAGAAAACATCAACCTTTTTTATGAAAAACTAGGCTTCTTATCATAAATTGTTCATATGCTTGATTCCTAGGGGTCGGTTTATGTTCGATACAAGCATATTGTAATATATAATTAGGTGAAATCTACTATGCTGAAGCCAGTGGCTTCTTCCAGATGTATATCTCACACGCACTCTTCGACCGCCAAACCTTCAATCAACATGTACGTCTCTCACATCTCCAAACCATCCATAATCCCTCATCTCCCTTTAAATTAGCTCTCCACTAACTTTCTCTTGATTCCTCCTATATTCTCCGTTATGTCCATCACTTTGAATAGACCGCCTTGTATTTAGAGAGGCAGACACTAAAATACACTAATATGATCAGTAAATTCCGTTCACTTGCATATACACGCTATCTGACACTTGAATTACGTACAGACACAATTTTTGACTATGGGTTTTCATGTTCTTAGAGCTAATCAAGAACTAGACTTTTATTGACAGTTCCACGGAGAAAATCATACCAAGCGTAAACGTTCAGTTTCAAGAACATCCATTTCGCAGAAAGTGTAAGTCGTGAAGTGATTGAAAAATCCGTTAAGCTCCTTTCATTGTTTGGTAGTAAATCACAGGAGCTGGATTTTGATCATATAAGAAATTGATGACATTTGAGAAGTATGAACTAGCAAAAGGTACCTATTGCAGGGAGTTTCAGGAGTTGGGATGTGGGTGAGATCGGCCCCCAACGAACCAAGGTGATCGCACGAAGTTCGAGCTTCGACCCAACCCGATTCAGCGCCATATACTAAGTCATATTCTTCATCTTCAAGAATACCTTCCTGAACATCGCACAAAGATGATAACAGTACACACAAACTGCACTGAGATTTTTATGAGCAAAATTTTTCACTCGATTAGTCTGACGGTTACATGACATACTGATTCTTCCAATCCGGTTACTGAAAATTAAGTTAGAATGATACTTTAATATGAAAGAATTACCGGGCTTCTGTCAGGTACCAAAAAGGAAAAATAGATGGAGGAGAAGTTAATACCAGCCGAGAAGAAGACGAAGCACCTGCTTTTGCCATGAACTCCAAAACCCGAATAGATTGATACCCTCGGAAGAGCGCCGAGTTCCCAAAGTTCCTCTCCGGCTATATTATATGTATTTCACGGGAAACGAAGAATCTGAGGGCTTAACTAGTAATCTGGACCGTCCAAGGGGTTCAAATTGGCGTACAAAATGCGACCAACAAAAAAAGGACGGTTCAATTCAATTTATTGAGTTTTAAGAATTTTAATGTCTCAAAAATAAAACTTAACAACATGATATAAAATAAAATTATTTTATTAATATTTTATTTTAAATTACATTAAAATTGCAATAAAATCCAAAAGGGAAAAAAAAAATCTAAACGGGATGGCGAGATCATGCTTTGTACCAATCCCATAAAAGAAGTTGCGTTATGGAGGATTTGCGATATAAATTATTTGTTGAACTTCGGTTTTAAAAAATTAGAATGAGATATTTAGTTTTAGTTGAACAGTTTGAATTAATTTCCTAGAAAAAAGAAAAGAAAACTTGAATTAGTTCCCATCATTATTTTAAAAATTAATTAATGATGATCCAAATCTATAATATTAAAATATACATTTTATATTGGTACAATTTTCTTAAGCATATTGAAGATAATTATGATTATGATCAGTAATTATAAAAATTCATATTTTTTTCTATATTTTGAGGAATGACATTTTATTTTTTTAATAAAAATAAATTTTAAATTCTTTTTCAACTCTTGAATTTTTATTCACTGTTTCTTTTTTTTTTAAATAAAATCCGATTTCGGCCATACCATTCCTCCTATCGGAAGGAGTTTGGGCCAGCCCACAGGGTGACTGAATATGAAATAGTAATATGCAAGGTACTCAGTACTCACATATACGACACCGTTTTGGTGTGACTAAAAGAGAACGCAAATTAGGGTTTTGAGTCTCTAGGATTATCCTCTTGACCTCCCTTCTGAAGCTTGTCTGGCAGCTAAGATGGGGCATTCTAATGTGTGGAATTCTCACCCTAAGAACTACGGCCCTGGTTCTCGCTCCTGGTAAGCAAAGAACCTATATGCTTCGGTTCATATCACTATGGATTTGATCGACCTTTTTCTCTTAACCTTTATTTCGGGATGTTTTTAAAGTACTTTGAGTGCCAAGTTATCTTTTAATCTTCAATGCAAATGTTGAATATCTGCTTTGTATTTGTGATGATGAGTATATCAGCAATTGAATTTATTCTCTTTTTAATCTGTTTGTCTTATAACAATGCTAAACGGATTACTTTGTTGATCCGATCTCTTGGGGCCTCAGCTTATTAAATTTGTGTACTTTGATTTTACTTTAATAGGGTAATATTGCATTCGTGGTTATAGAGATTATTTGTGTGCTCATCAGACTGGGAAGATTGTTTTTAACTGCTAGGATGCTAGTTGATTAACTGTTTTACAACTTAATAAATTGCTAATGGTAGTATAATGATCTTGAGCTGTGAATCTCTTGTGTATGGAGATTCTTTACCCTTGTTTGGTGCGTAGGAGAGGAATTATATTCGTCTCCTCCCGTTCAAATCCCTTCCTTTTGTTGAAGCAAACACTATGTTTGGGAATAAATAAGTTGGTATTTAAATCTTCCTTCCTCTGGTTGGGGGAATTTTGCCACCTGTTGTGGTCCTCTTTCTTGTGCACACTGGCAAGTACGTAAGATGTTGCTTCAAGAGCTGCACATTTAGTTAGAACCAAAGTTACACCTCATTAGTAATGAAAACTGCTCCATGAAGCTCAAGTGATGGTTTGCATTGCTCATGATGGCTTGGTTTCTAGTTTTAGGCACCTTTTTTTTTGTGTGTTACGGAGGCAAGCAAAGCTGGAAGTATTGGCCACTTTTGAATAGTTTTGTGGATTATGATGTTAATTTGATTGTTTGTTTTGCAGCCGGGTGTGTGGAAACCCACATGGATTGATTAGGAAATACGGGCTCATGTGCTGCAGGCAGTGTTTTCGCAGCAATGCCAAAGAAATTGGCTTTATTAAGGTAAATATCTTATCTATCTCTGTCATTGTTTGTGATTGCTGGTTATTGTGTCATGTACTGTCTGTTTCACAATGAGTTCATTCCTTTTGTTTGTCTTTTCAATTGCAGTATCGTTAGAAGGCTATTTACACACCCTTCGATCGGGTACTCTTGGAGAGGGATGGAGGAGTTTTAGACTTCTACTTTTCTTTTGTTTTTGTTTTTGCTTTTGCTTGGAACTATCGGATTCTGAAAATTCCTCCATAAATTGCCATATTCTTATAAAAGACCACTTTCGCGAATCATTTACAGCAGAGTTATCATGATACCAAGCGATAAGGCTGTTGTCGAAAGCACATTATTTTGCTACATACTAAGTATGGAAAAGCATACATAAGTATCTTATGTCTTATGAGTGCAATAAATTATAGAATGAGGGATTATAATACTCATGTTTGGCTTTAAATCACGTGACATTCTAATCACACACCTAGCCAATGAACAGTAATTTCCCCTTTAAATTATTCATAATCCAACGACTAAGGAGAAGTTTAATCAATGTATATGGTTTGGCTTTACACAATGCAAGCTCATAGCCTTATACCTAATCATCGTTGATGATTGAATTATTGGAGGCTCATGCTGCAAAGTTCTCTGCATGCTTCTAACAATAACAACAGAAAGAGAAAGAACATGACACCAGTTTTAAAATGAAATCGCAGCATAAAAATAATATATCAATATCGATATAGCTGCAATAAAGTTTGTGTAAACATTTCATTTTGGTAAGGCGTGAAGTATAGTGATAATCATAATTTTTTTTTTTTGGTAAAGAAATTTTTGGAAAGGGGTTGGGCTCACCCACGATCCAAGGGCAGGGCGAAGTCTCCCTTCCTCTTAGGCGATACTAATGTCGGGCAGGGCGAGCCGTCTATTACCCTCAGGCGTAAACCTAAGCACCCAAGAGTTAGGATGCCTCCCCAAGCGCCACGATTGGAACTACAACAAAGTGGTATTCCCCAGGGTTCGAACACACTCCAAATGGTAGTATGTCTTATCCCTTCGCCAGTTGAACCCACGGACGATGGGTTCATAATTTTTTTTTTAATTAGTCATAAGTATCCTCATATCATAGGCAATTATATTTGAAACATTACCACTCAATAAATGTGAAACTTCTCTAATAAGAAACTAAACTTTAATTTTTCACATTGTAAATGACTAAAACTCTATTGGTGATGATGACAAGTTGTGATTTTTGAAGCGATTAACGTTAGATTCAAAATTACTTTTGTGTGAGTTGTTATATATATATATATATATATATATATGAATTAAATGAATGTAATGGAATCTTCATCCTCCAAAATCTAAATGGATGATTACAGTGCACAGCACACTAACAAATGAATGTTTGATAAGAATAATATTTAGTTATACAAGTAACTTGTCTTTCTCAAGCTCATTTTTTTTCCCTTTCAAGAATCATTATATTCCCTATTTACTATATATTTAATTGCGACCTTCTTCTCACGTAAAGTATATATATGCTTAGCTTCTGCTTATAAACCAAACTTCATCCATGTCTTCTAAATTAATCCCTCTTGGAATATTGTTTCTTGAACCTTATCCCATAATCTATTATCTATGCCATTTTAGTAATACGGCAAATCCCATAAAGAAGATAATGGTACATCAGTACTAACAAAGAAATGAAAAGGATGTTGATATAATTTTTGATTCCTAATTGATGGAGAAGTTCTTCAAGTGCTCAAAACTTAAGCTGGAGAAATGGAAAAAGAGGAATCTTTGAAATCTTTGGCTTGAAGGATTATTAACTCCATGAAATTAAATCATAAAATAATAATAATAATAATAAGCGTGCACATTAGCCGCCAAATGATCTGTTAAAGAAAATAATTATCATCTCATTATATTATCACTTTTCATTTTTTTAAAAAAATATTAAAGATGCTGGAAAGGGAATGGGGCAAAGGATTATTATATTGGATCGTTCTATTCCATAATCACTTTCTAAGCAAACAAATAGATACCCCATAGACGAGCATACTTTGAGTGGGTGAACCACTTTTAAAATCAGTTATTATTATTATTATCATTGTCATTATCATTATTGTTGTTATTATTATTATTATTATTGTTCACACTTGAGTGTCCTTTAAGTCACATGCCCTCCAACAAATTATTATATATTTCCCTTTCTCATCACTTACCCCATCCCTTTTCTTTAATCAGCCATTACTTAACCCAACAATTATAAACCACCCTCAATAAAAAAAAAAACTATTTTTGTTTTATGATCCCTAATACTCCCTCCTTTGTTCCTTTTGGAACAGATGAGAGTGTGATTTTATTATCAATTATAAGAAAGGAAAGAATTTATTTTATAATATTAATTGGATCTTATTATTAGCTATTATAATTTTGAGGTTCATAATTATCTCTTCTATAATAGATATTTTCTATAGAAATTGAATTCAAAATTAAAAAGAATTTAATAAAATTTTATATTGTTAAACCAATTCAATATTATCAGTGAAACAATTGGTTTTTATTTAAAGCATTTATTGCAAATGTTGACTCATTAAAGAATAAATAAATATTATCTCGTGGATAAATGTACCACTCCAGTCAATTTCCTTAAGGGTATTATGGGAAAACAATATACCCATCTATATATTTATAGATTTTAACTAAATTAACTTATTTTTTTAACATTTATGAGAGAGAGAGAGAGAGAGAAGGCAGATGGAGATGACGTAAGAAATTTCACTTACAAGGTCCCTCAAATCAAATCACCTTTGCTCTGCAACATGTGCGGCGGCCATGAACATGTCGGTAAATAATAGGGGATGATTGAATTAAGAATTAAATGAAAAACTTTATAGAGAGCTAATTTCTTGTTACGTTGTCATTGTTTGGTTTTAGAATAATTATTAGTTTCCAAGTGGTTAAGTAAAGTGGGATTATGCAATTATCATTTAAGGAATGCTTTTACAAAACTTATGGAATGATGCAAATTAGTGTGTCATAATAATGAATATGAGCTTATCATAATTTATATTTATGGCAAGTTCAAAATACGTATGCCCCCATCCATTTCTACGTACAATAAACCTTAAAGCTCCACTTGTCAACAATGTTTTGTTGCCAAAATATTCTTTGTTCACAAACACTTCGGAACTTGAAGCGATGCCTTCCTTTTATTAATCCTTTTTTTTTTTGGTTAAATGCCAAACCTTACAAGTGGCATATGTACAAATAAAAAAAAAAAGCATTGTTCTGCCCTTAGTGTATTTGATAAAATACAAAACTTTAATTTTTAAAAAAAATAAATTCAAATATTTTTTTAAACTAAATTATAATTTAAAACTGAAGTTTTATATAAGCTATTGAGATTAGTTTATAAAATAATAAAAAAAATTATGAATTAGCCAATTACTATTTTACCTATATTTTTTCATATAACATCTCTCATCTCTTATTCATTTTCTACACCATCTCTCTTTTATACTATATCTCATCTCTTCTCTCTTCTCTCCAATTTTTTCTATATTTAATAAAATAATATTATTTCTATTATTTTTTTAATTATAAAAATTATTTTAATAATAACTATCTAAACACTGATTTGTTTAAAAATATTTTTTTCTATATCTTTTTTAAAAGTTACTTAATTTTTTTTATAATCCCTTTTTAATTATCTATCTAAACGGGCCTATAACTGTTAACAAGAAACGTCCTTCAAGAACTTTCCTCCAACTCCAATGCAGAAAAGTTTCTAGATATAGTGTATTTTTAGATATAATTTTTAAAAATTATTTATAGAAAAAAAATAATTTTTAAATAGTTTTTAAAAAGAGATTTTAGAGAATAGTTTATAAAAAAAAGTGATTCTAAATAAATGAATATTTAGATAATTATTACTAAAAGGACTTTTGTAATTATAAAATTACTAAAAAGTGTATCATTTTATTAAAAATATGATAGAGTATAAAGGAGATAGAGGGTAAAGAAGATAAGAGAGAGAGGAAAGAAGGTAGAGAAGAGAGAAAAAAGATAAGAGATGGTGGGAAAAAAAAGAAAGAGGATAAAGGGTAGAAAAGAAAGAGGAGAGAGGATAAACGTAGAGCTGGGAAAATGACCCCAACCTTTAGTTAAAACGGGGCGGGCTCGGGTTGACAAAATTCCAGACCGTTTTTTTTAAAAAAATTATTAATATTATTATTTATTTTATCCAAATATTACTTTGAATGTTTTTATTATTGAATACTAGTAAATATAATTATTTATTTATTAATATATGTTGATATATTATAATTGATTAATATTATGTTAATATTTATTTAGATTTATAGTTATAAAATTTTATAATTTTTTATAAAAAATAAAAATTGTTAAGAGTATAATATTAATTATTTTTTAATTATATTAATATAATATTAAAAAAATTATTAGTATTATAAAAGTTTAAAAATAATTTTTTTAAAATATTAAAAAAATTAAAAAAAAAAAAACAAAGAGAAGGGCCGTGAGCTAGCCCGCCCCTAAAAAGGGGCGGGCTCAGGCTGGCATGGCGGACCGTACAACCTGCCCTGTTTGAGCTCGCCCATTTTTGACGGGTTAGCCCGTTTTATCACCTCTAGATAAATGGTATAAAATAAAGGGGAGATAGGGTGTAAGAAAAAAGTATAGGTAAAATAGTAATTGGATAGTATATAAACTCTTTTATTATTCTAAAAGTTAGTCTTAATAACTTATCTAAAATTTTGATTTTAAACTATAATTTGGTTTAAAAGCTCTTTTAGATAAATATGATTATTTATTTTAAAATATATCTAATTAAAAATCATTTTAAAACTTAATTTTTTTATATTTCCAAATAGGCCCATACCAATCGTCAATCACACTTATAATTAATCTAGTAATAAGATTAGCTCAAAAAATATTCACTAAAATTGTATCTAGAGCGTATTCTCTTAATTATTGAGTCTGTGATAGCAATGAATAATTAAATTTTGACTAAAATATACATTTTTAAAAAAAAAATTAGATAAATTATACATAAACTCTATAATATTTAAAAATTTAAATTAAGAATCTTGATATTTTACATTTTAATTATCAAAATCTTACCATTTAAATTAACGATTTTTACAATATCATAATTTTTATTTTTTATTATATATTACATCATTTATAAAATAATATTTAATACTTCTTGTCTAATTTTAAGTTTTTATTAAATACTTATAACATATAAAATATTTTAATAATACTTGACACTTAATATATAATCTAAAGTAATTTTAAATACTTGAAAAATATAAAATACTTTAAAAAGTATTTAAAATTTTTATTTGACTATTTATTATTTAAATAAAAAATATAAACTACTTAACATTATATCTAAATTGTCAAGGTGCTATTTTTTTTAAACAATATAGTATATAATAAAAAATATAAAAATTATGATATAGTAAAAAATATTAACTTTAATACTAGGAGTTTAATAATTAAAATATAAAATATTATAATTTTTAAAAGTTATAGAAATTATATGAAATTTTTATGTATTTTGCTTTAAAAATTTTCACTTGTTATACACTGATCACACCTATTAATTAACCAGAATAACTATATATAAAACAAAACCGTTTGAGTAGCAAAAAGTGAGGGAAAGGGATTCAAGAATGGGTGGAATTTTATTTAGATCCAATTTGATATATGTAGTTGCTTTAGTGAAAAAAAAAATATACCAGTCAAAAAGATCGAAAAGTCACTAAAAGATGCGTGTCAAAGTTAGCACAAAACTCATGACGCTGTGTTTGACTAACAGGGAGAGAGGAGAGAAATTTTAATAGAAAAAAAGAGATTAAAAATAAAATGAAAAATTTTATTATTATTTTATTTGGATTAATATTAAGGGAGAAGGGGAGAAGAATTTTTATATTAACTTATTTAGTTAAATAAGGAAGATAAGGAAAAATATTTTTATATAAATAAATTTACCCTTATATCATTTTATAAAATATAATATATATATATATAATATTATGATATTAAAAAAATTATATATATATTAATATTATAAAATAAAAATATTAATTATTCTCTCTAAATTCTCTTAATTTTAGAAGGGAGGTAAAGTTTGAAAAAGTTTTCTCTCCTCTCTTTATATACCTAAATAAGAGAAGGGGAGTCAAATCCCTCATCTCACATCCTTTTTTTCTAAATCATTCATATCAAACAAATCAGATAATAATTTAAAGGCTAATATTAAATTGAGATGGATTTAATTATAATTAAAATAATATTATTTTATTAAGGTATATATAAATATTCATATATAATCTTTAAGTTTGAATATCGTGCTTGGATAGTACGATCTCATCTTAAATCCAATGGTAGAGAACTATGAGTCCAAGTGAGCGGGAAGTCAGAATCATATGAAGCAGAATATGCAGGGAAGCATGGAACACACACAAGGCAATATGGTATCAACCAATGATTAAGGGAGGGACCAATTAATAATGAGATAATTAAGAAGCTTTCAAAGGGTGCAATATGAATGAGGGGGACAGATAGATAGAGATAAGGCACCTTAATAATATAGTCACACTAATAATAATAATAATTAATAAAATAAAAATATATATAATAAATTAGTCAGAATAAAATTATAATAAATTAAGTAAATAAAAAAAAATATTCTTTTTTCTCTTCTCGAAGTAACCTCTCTCTACTAATTATAAATTTAATTTTTTTAGGATAAAATTAAATAACTTTTTGAATGTCAGCGTCGTACATACAACATTACACATTGTTTTTATGTTTTATATTTTAATGATGTTGATATATATATATATATATATATATATTGTTTTAGATTTGCTTTTCTTTTATGTTTTTCGGACTTCAAAATTATGTTTTCGGGTGTTTGCAGACATAATAGGAATGAAGAAAATTATATGTATAGTGGTTTAAATTAATCAACCAGTGAATATATAAATATTATAAAAGTTTATGTTAGACCGACCATACTATATTTTATATATTTTTTTACTGTATTAAAAAACTATGTTATCTTGAGAAAAAAAAGAAAATAGGAATATATAAATATCATGTTCATGCTATTATAACTCTATTTTGTGATATTACAGGTAGTTTATGAATGAATATTTTATTTATTTATGAATTAATATTTTTTTATTTAAGCTTTACTTTTTAATATTGTGTATAAATATTTTTTATATATTTAATTAACTTATATTATTTTAATTATGATAGGTCTCATAACTAATCCAATTGTGATTATCTATTTTATAGGATTGATAATTATATAGCGTTATTTTATTTTTAAATTTAACTATATGTAATAATTTTTTTATATTCTTTTTAGATTAATGAGATGTTATCACTTATAACATTTGATATATATAATTTAAAGAAACATATATTGTTCAAATATAGTTGTACATAAATTATATATACCTTGAAGTAATATATTGCATAACCACGAATTATATATATATATATATATATATATATATATATTGAAATTGATGAATTTATAGTGTATTGGAATTTAAACTTTTGTAAGAGACTTTTCTTGGGGTCATATTCTGAGAATGACTTCAATATTGGTTTACTTTCTTTTTGGAGCAAGACTTTCGTATTACTACATCGTTGCTTTATTGGCGTTTTCATTCTAAATGTCACGTTACTTAAAATTTCTCTAATTTTCCGGAGATATTTTTTTTAGTATCTATTTAATTTATTAAAATTTTATACTAATTATATTTAAATTTAATTTATATTATATATTTAATTATAGTAGATGAGTCTTTTAATATAAATTTTTTATATATATTAAAATTAAAATTTAAAATTTTATTTAAATAATATTAAATTATTCGACACCCATTTATTTTCCGAGATATTTTGAGTGCATTTGACATTCGATGGTTACTTTTTTTTTTTTTTTAAATATTAATAAATTTGCAGCTGACAACTACATTACCGGCGTGTTAACAATAACCCATTAAATTACATTTTCTTGAGTCCGCGAAAGGGGCAAAAGAACAGCATTATGTAGCGATTTAGTACCATAAACTGTTATTAATAAAACGTAACGTTCCTCCACAGATTCACATCAACCAAAACCCAAAAGCTTTCTCCTCTCACGAACACTCCTCCTTCACTCCCTCAAATCTCGTTTACCTGCTCTCGCTTTCTCAGCCCTCTCTCCTATTTCAATCCACAACCAGCGAGCAAGATAACCCATCAGTGTTTCTTCTTCCACTGTTCCTTTGAGCTGTTGAATCTCGCGTTGCGCGCACCCATTTCTTTATTTGTTTGATTTCCTACTTTTTTCTGTGATTTCTTGATCTCTTCCCGCGGAATCGGCCATGGAAAGAGCTGGGGTTTGGGAATGAAACCCTTGATTTTAGAGGCAATGTGAGAACAAGATTGTCAAGTTCTATATGATGGTGGCTGCTATTTCTGAAGCAGCTTCGACTGACCCACCGAATCGCAAGATTTCTTCGAGGCAACAGGAAGAATCACAAACCCGCCAAAATCCATTGAGACCTCCACTCCTACCTTCAGCGAAAGACAATGGCACCTTACCTCGAAGGCCCAAGGGCAGGCAGGTCTCTTCTAGGTACATGTCTCCCTCTCCGTCTACTTCCACTTCTACTTCGACTTCGTCGTCTTCTTCATCAAGGAGATTTCCGTCACCGCTCCTTTCACGCTCCACCAATTCCACTCCTGCATCCACTCCAGTGGCCTCTACGCTGCCCAAACGGTCCCAATCAGTGGACCGTCGGCGGCCCGGCGCAACGCCTAGGTCTATGACTCCTGTTCTCGATTCTAGGCAAGGCAATGCTGGTGATGTATCAGCAGCTGCGAAGCTTTTGGTCACTTCTACACGGAGTTTATCGGTTTCGTTTCAAGGGGAGGCATTTTCGCTTCCGATTAGCAAGACGAAGGCCGCGACGCCGACTTCGAGTAATGCCAGAAAGGCTACGCCAGAGCGGCGGAGGTCAACTCCTGTTAGAGGTAAGGGTGATGGAGGAGGAGATCAGGGGGAGAACTCGAGACCCATGGAGCAACATCGATGGCCGGCTAGGACTCGTCAGACAAATTCAAGTTCTAATCAATTGTCAACGAGTGTGGATTGTGCTGGTGATAAGAAGAAGCTTCTTGGAAATGGATATGGAAAAGTGGTTCGGGCATTGCAACAATCAATGATGGACGATGGTAGAAGGGCGTCTTTAGGTGGGGGTTTGAGTTTGGATTTGGGCAAAGTTGAACTATTCAAGGCTGCACAGCAATCCCCAGATGTGAATTCAGTGAACGAGTCTTCCTTGCCTTCTGATCTCAACACATCTGATACGGACAGTGTTTCCTCTGGTAGCACTTCAGGAGCTCAAGATGGCGGCGGTGGGGCTTCTAAGGGGCAAGGTGGACCTCGGGGCATTGTGGTATCTGCGAGGTTTTGGCAGGAAACTAATAGCCGCCTACGCCGCTTGCAGGATCCGGGTTCACCCTTATCAACAAGCCCTGGCTCGAGAAATGGAGTACCAGCAAAGTTGACTAAGTTAAAAAGGTACAATGGTGATGGTCCATTATCATGCCCAAGAACTATGGCTTCCCCAATTAGGGGAACGGCTCGTCCTGCATCCCCAAGTAAGCTTTGGGCATCTGCTTCATCATCACCTTCTAGGGGGATGCCTAGTCCATCTCGGGTGAGAAGTGCAGTTGCGTCCTCTATCAATAGCAATTCTAGTAGTGCACCTTCAATTCTTAGTTTCTCTGTTGATCTTCGGAGAGGGAAGATAGGGGAGGATCGAATATTTGATGCACATACATTGAGGCTTTTATATAATCGGTACCTGCAGTGGAGGTTTATTAATGCCAGGGCAGATGCTACCTTAAAGATGCAGAAACTGAACGCAGAGGTATATGGTTAGGGTTGATTAGTCTTAAAAATTACACTTCAACTTATATAATAGTTTTTATTTATTGCAATTGACATGAATATCCCAGATGGGTCTTATCTTTTTCTTGTTTTTTTTTGTATCATATTGAATGCTTCTGGAATGATTCAGAATTTTAGATTTATATGTTCATTAGTTTATATCATTTTACAATATTTCCTTTAAAAAGCATTTTTAAACAATAAGTAACAAACCTGACTTTGTCTCACAAATCTTGCTGGAAAGAAGAATGACTGATTAGAAAATGCAGCTCGTAAAGGGTATTAATGTTTTTAAAGTGAATGGAGGATAGCTATACCACTTAAAAAGGGCTTGTGAAACCTCAACTTCATGGAAGGATTCTCCGTTACAGAATGAAGATGAACTACCAGTGCACTGTTTATTCCAATTTGCAATTAATGGTAGATTCGAGAGGGAAAGGTTTAGACTGTACATAAGGATTATAAAAGGAGTTCTCCTAAATTTTACGCTTCAATGTGAAATGTTCAGTTGGCAATACATTCAAAGTTAGTCATTTCATGGTTTCTGTAATGATTTAAGGAGCTTATTCACTACCTTGTGCATTCTTGTGACAAGTACTTCATTGGTTGTAAGTAGGAACCTGAAGAGGAAGCTCTGTATTGAAAAGTTGGTCTAGTGTGTTTGCTCAACATTCTTGGACATGTTGGGGCAAGGCCATGTGTAGATCGAAAAGGTCTTGGTCTTAGCTGATGGTGTAGTAAGACGTTAAGGAATACAAGCATGCAACACTTAGTGAAGTTGAAGGGATTGCCAACATAAGAAGTAGTTTCACCGGCTTTGAGTTTAGGATCGGAGTTGGGCGAGGGATAAGAGACAATGGTAATTAAGAAAGGAATTCTGGATCCGAAAGAAATCCATAGCCCATTCACCTCCAACCAATGTTCGATGACTCTTGATGGTCCTTATAGTTGTAATCCTATATGTTATTTTGATTCTTTTGTGCCTTTTCAATTTATCCAGTATATATTCACGATGAAGAATTGGCAAACACCTATCAACTTTCAAGTGATTAAAGAGTATGACTGGTCTTTGTTACTCTTCCAACATATTTGCTTGGTCTTAATAGAATGGTGGGTAGAAAAAGTCTGTGCTTACCTGCTGGTACTGGGTGGGTAGTAAAACTTGACTATCATTATGTTGACCTTGGACTGACCAAGTTGACTCTAGTTGAGCTTTTTCAGTCTCATGATATGCACCAGTGTTTAATATTTGGCAATACCCAATCAATTTCTTTTATGCGTTTTGTCTTTAGATTATGTTAACACAATGCTTTGAAGTCTTCATCGTATGAGTTGGTCACACTTTAGTCAAAACTTGTTTTGTCTGCACTTGGGTTTGTAATGGCAATGTCTGTTATGTTTTCTGTACTAAACAATATAGCTGAGCGATTTGTCAATAACAATAGTACTACACACTGTATGCTAAATGTTTTTGTTTGTGCCAGAAACATCTGTGGAATGCATGGGTAACAATCTCCGAACTTCGGCATTCAGTCATACTTAAAAGAATCAAGTTGCTATTGTTGAGGCAAAAGTTGAAGATAACTGCCATCCTAAAGGGACAGGTAAGATTCAGAGCTTTCATCTTCAAACCAATATTTCTTCAGTAACGCATGTAGTTTTTTACAAGTAGCAAGCGGGATAAGATTCAACTGGATACTTCTGCATCTTTGTTTCTGGTGGAAAAATGCTGCCTAAAAGTTTGATACCGATAAGGAATGAAAACTGATTTCAGGTGGAGAGTAGGGTTGTAGTGTTTAGATTCATTTACATAGTTATTTCCTGGGTTATTTACTCACCTTAAAAGACAATTGCCATAATCTTGACGGGAAGTCAGAAGTTTTGAGTAAATTTTTAGTTTCTTCCTCCCTATCTCTGTTGTTACTTCTCAAAGTTTGTTGTGCTTCTTCGTATAGATGCCTTATTTGGAAGAGTGGGCACTTCTAGATAAAGATCACTTCAGTTCTTTGCTTGGAGCAACTGAAGCTTTAAGGGCCAGTACCCTCCGTCTTCCTGTTGAAAAAGCGATAGTATGTGCTACTTTAGATATGCAACACCCTTTAAAATAGGCTGTCAAACTTTACCTAACTTCTTTCCTTTAAAACAATTTAGGCTGATGTACCAAATCTGAAGGATGCTATGGGTTCAGCAGTTGATGTGATGCAGTCAATGGCATCCTCAATATACTGCCTTTTGTCAAAGGTGAATTTCTTTCTTTTTCTTCTGAATGGGCTTTTCCAAGGAGGGATGTTTGTTCTTTTAATCATCGTCTATGCTGGGTATTTAAAGTCAATATAAAAGCGAAAATATGTGTATATAATTCTTTTTTATCTATATGGTACCCCAACACATTGGCCCTCTCAGCGGTAAAATCATAAATTGTTTCTAGCAGATGGAAGAAACTAACTCCTTGGTGGCGGAACTTGTAAAGGTGACCACAAAGGAAAAATTTTTACTTGAAAAATGCAAGGATTTCTTGTCCTCATTAGCAGCCATGCAGGTAATCACGAATCAATCAATCATGTATAGGTGAAACATTCGTATACTAAGAATCTAAGTAGTCTCATGTATCTAAATAATTCTGACAGGTTAAGGATTGTAGCTTAAGAACACATGTATTACAACTTTGTTGTGTGCCAACTACCAGCTGCCTGACAACACGTGTGTAGAACTGATCTTATTTGACTGCTCACTCTCAATGCTAACATTACCCTCAGCCTTTTTATTTTTCCATGGGGCGGAGATGATGATGACGACACAGAAGGTAATAACAAGGGAAAGGAGTCGATCACTGGTTTTGGCTTTTATTTTACATTTTGATCCCTGCTGTGGTTTCTACGTCTTGTGTGTACTTTTTATCTTTGTGTCCGAATGTTACAGAAAAAAGGGTGTCTTTTCTCTCACTAGTTAGTTGTATACAGTTTACTCTGTCATTCGAGGAAAATGTAATGTCTATCAGTCTCTGTGTATATATAAATATATGTAATCAACTCATAATTGTTTAGTAGGTATTCTGTGCCCAACATATTCATTTGAATGATGGTACCTGCTCTGCAGCCTGTGTTTTATTATTGTTACCATTAATTCATTATTATTATTATTATCAAGATAAGATTATAACACTCAGGCATAATTTTTTCCTTATATCAAAGCAAGTTTGTGCTTACAGTGAAATTTGTGGTTGCTGGATAAACAGATAATTGAATATGATGGGATTGATTTATAATTAAGTAAAAAACTGAAATATGATCATAGTGATCCATAATTTAGCATAACTTGTCCAGTCTCTTAAGAACATCCTACTCTGATGATGGAAGAGGGAAAAAGTTATTTGTTACAAAAGCTTCTCCATCACCGAGAGTGAAATGAAGTGAGAAGGTGAGAGTAACAGAATGAGAGGAGCAACTCACTGTCTTGAAAAAACAGAAAGTGTGATTTTGTCATAATTACAAAAGATGTGGGATTGCATTTTCAGCTATGGTTTACATTGCAGTTTCCTGTTGAGATTCGGTCAGAACCATTAAAATCCCTAGAACAGTACATGTTTGAACGTACAGCATCTGAAGTCATGAGGTGAAGTTTTTTAACATTTGAATATATGTCGTTTTATTTTATTTTATTTTTTTTTGTTACAAATATATGTCGTTTTATGAAGTCACGGATTTGAGTTTGTGTTTATATATAGTAATGGGCATGTTGGTATGCATATTAATTTCGGCACGGTGCTGAGGTGTCACGGACGATGTGTTGCTTTATTTAGTAGTAATGGGCCTACTTAGTGGATACCTAATATGGGTCTAAATCAATGACCTGTTTGTCATGGACCACTGACAAGTTTAAGCATCGTCTCCCCCAGTGCATCATCATTATAGGAACATAAAATATTATAAAAACCGATATAATTAATTGTATTTCTTTGTGCATCTTATTCTAGAAGAAGCAACAATATTGCTTTTCACATCATGTAACTAACGTTCATGCACCAATTTTTTTAATTTAGAAGGTCAAACTCTACCTGTATAAAATTGTAAGCGAGACTGTGATATCTTATTCATAAGAGAGTTTTTATGTCTCTAATCTATAATGCCATTGGTCATGTACCATTCTTTTAGCTTTAATGGTTTGGATTACTAATTAGGTTGAACATGCGACCTCTTCTTTTTGAGAAAGTTTTTGTCACTAGACCAAAATGCCATTGGATATGTACTATTCTTTTAACCTGTACTTACTTCATAGCATTAGATATTCTGTTTTGAATAAGAGGAGCTGGTACTAAAAACCTAAGATTACAGGTGTGATTAAATTCAAAACCTTCCATCAATTAGAGGAAAGATTACATGTCACTAAGCCACAATGTCATTGGTAGAAAAGGAGCATTCAAGTTGAGTTTGAAGCCAAAACAAGCGCTAAAATGAAGGAAGAATGATGGTAGTTGCAGGATGAGTAGGCTTAATGCTTGTCATTGGGAGTGAAGGTTGAAGATGACGATGACGATGGCTCTTGGAGGGAGTAAAGGGTCAGGGGACATTGTTGTGTGTTGTGTCCCATGTTGTGCCTCCAGTTCCCACGTACCCATAAAGAGATGCTGATGTCATGCCTCAATTCCTCCATTACAGCATCTCTCTCTGTCCTTGTCTCTTTCCCACTTTACAATTCACAATATTCTCTCTCCACATTTTCACATCATATTATCAATAACAGCCATTCCACATCAAGAGACTTGTCAGATATTCTAACAGTAAAAAGACGTGTCAAAATGTTACTCACCATCTTAACGGGGAACAAGCTAAGTACCAAAACACCTTGAACCAACTATCATTTAAGTTATCACTTACTAGATGAATGCTCTCTTTTCACAGATATCAAATAGGCAAATACTTATTTTCTCATCTAACATTTATTCATAACTTTGCGGTTCCTAATAGATAATTTGAAACACTTGCAATAAACGACCATAATATTAAGGAAAACCTGGTCGCTGGAGAAATACTCAACAATAAACAATGCAAGTTCAACCTTGGACCCCAAATTCAAGGTCACGTCAACCATCATAAAAATTTTAGCCATTCTATTGATCAACGATACTTTGGTCCTTTTTTCCCCTTGAAATTATCGTTTTTAGCTCATATTATTATCTTTAATTACCTAATTAGCATTATAAGGCTAGTAAATAACTCTTCTTAGGTAACTTCGACCATCCCCTCAAACCTGACAGCTATTGTTAAACGGAATCGAGTTTGTTTACATTTTAACAAAAATGACAGTAAGTAGTAGTTGTTGCACGATGTTTGAATTAATATGAAAGTCGTTATGGTTGCATTCTCTCTTTATATTTATTTTGATGATATTACATTCACGATGACAGCAAAATTTGATTCCGGATTAACTTGAAGTAACCAAAGTTAGAAATTAAAAGAGAAAAATATTTATACATTAGTATTGATCTTCTCAGTTCTGCTCTAGAAGAAAAGCCTCAGCAGCTTCCTTTCAGTAGTGCCACCGTGCCCAGCACTACTCCCTAACGTCGACGTTTCAGATCCCTCCGATGGCGTCGCCGCTCTCCCATCATCATTTCCGCTGCCAACCACTACCTCTCTCTCCGGCGAACCTGTTAATCTCCGCAAGCAGTACTGATGATTAACTTGATCACGTGCTTGGATATTATTCTCCAGCACCAACTCGTAACGAGGAACCTTTCTCTTTAGGTTCCTTGATCCCGATCCCACCACCACCATATCGTATCGCTGCCTAGAAAAATCTAGAACGGGTCCATAGCCGTCGTCCCCCGCCGCAGCTCCTCCGGAGACGTCGGGGAGTGGAGTCAAGGCGCCGCCGCAGAGCACCCTCTGGACTCCTGATTGGCAAAGGTGCCAATTCCCCGTCCAGAGCAGGCCCACTGCACCGTTCACCGGATTTATGGTGCGTCCCACTGCTTCGTACAAAAGCGATCGAAACAAAGCTGCCATATCCACAAAAACACAGCTTAGAAAACTGAAGCTTTTCTTCTTCATGCCATGCCATACACCTCCCCAAATATAGCTAGTTTTGTACATAATGGTGCTGTGTATGTATAGAGAGTAGAGAGAGGGGGGGGGGGAAGAGGAAGGTGACATACCGGATCTCTGATGGGAGGGTACGGCGAAGACAAAGGACATGAGGGCGGCGCGGCCGAAGAATTTAGCGACGAAGACGGTGGCATGGGCTTGGGCTTGTGGGCTTTCTATGCCCAGAAGGCAATCTCGGAGCATGCAGTCATCGCTACAACCTTTTCTGAGCACACGACAACCGTTGCAGCTCATCCTTCTCTCTCTATATATATATTTTTCTTCTTCCTCCTCCTCCTCCTGCTCCTATTCTTGACCTTCAACTCTTATGCCCTCAAAATCCAAAGTGGGAAACTAATGATGAACTTGAGGAAGGCAGAAAGTTGAAGGGAGACTGAGGGAAGTATGCTATATATAAGTGATAGCGATGAGGGGTGCGTGTAATGAATTGCGATGGGAACGGGATATGATATATAGAGGGAAACCTTCATCATCATTCATATAATATATATATATATATATATATATATATATAAGCCAACCCACGAAATGATTACGAATTGTTAATTATATAAGAACTGCGGTTAAGTTATGTCATTGTGTGGTCAAGTTTATTAGTAATTAGTTCGTACTATGTACTAAGGGTTGGTCTCTTGCAAAGGAACTGCTGGTGGCGACAACAGCGGCTCAGGTTCTCCGCAAATGTTGGAATTCCTCCACCGTTGGATTATCCGTCCTTACCATTTTCCAACATCCCATTCCCAATCCTACAAACACTATTTATTGTCTATTTCCACTGTTCATATCTTATTAGGATTTTACTTAGTAGAGTGGAATGACTAATCTCTCATTATGTAATTTGATGAGCTAATATTTTAATTCTTGTTAAAATAAGTGCCTATAGTACCCCATCGATAATACTTTAAATAAAATTATTTTTAATAAAAAGATATCTATATAGATATAGAAATTGTCAACCAAAAGTCTTACATATGCATTTGGAATTTTCTCTACGAGTCCGAGTTTGTGAGAAAATGTGAGGTTCTAAAGAAAGTAATATTTTTTTTGTTAAGTATATATACCTTTCTATTAAAGATAATTCTATTTAAAATATTATCATATATTAAATATGAGTATCTCTCCTATCAGATATTTAAATTTTTAATTCGTTACATAGTGAAAGACTAGCAGATTCCATTAAATCTAATCCTGTTGGTAAGAAGGCAATGTTTTAAATATGGAAAAGAAAATATAAAGATGGAGGAAGGCAGGGAGGGTTGGCTGGTTGATGGATGAGGATGAGGATGAGGAAAATGGGATGAAGGCAAATGCATAGATAAAAGTTACAGCGAGAAGAAGAATACAAGTAGCATGTCTGTCCAAAACTACTGGACCACATTTCCATTCATTTATTATTTAATTCAATTAATTCCAGAGAGGGGGGTTAAAATAAGTGCTTAGCCTATATATATTCCAAAAAAAAAAAAAAAGTGTTTGTGGAGAATGGGATTCCATTTAGGTTAAACTTTTGGAGGCCAGATTTTTGGCTTCATTCATCCCTCCCAATGTGGTTAAAGTCCAACCTTCCCCTATTTGTCATTATTTTATTCTTATTTTCTCCTGTAAAAATTGTTTAAATTAAGTCAATACTCACTTCCCACTTAGCCTCTTGCTGACCACACATTATTACTTCTTTATTTTTTTACGCAACCATTATATCTGAATCATCCAAAGTTACAATATTTTTAAAATATGACAGAATATATTATATATATATATTTGGATCCATTTGTATCTTGTTTTAATAAATATTTTCACAAATTATTAATCATAAAGATAAAAAAAATCCTTCCTTACGTAGATTACTAGTCTAAGAAATTATCGGCGTAACACCCTTTTTCCAAATTATAAACTTGTTATGTCCCTTCAATGCATCAGGAAGACAAATAAGATTTGGAACTCAGAATCGGGCATCTTATTATTATTATTATTTAATTACATGCATATTTAAATATACATATATGTTAGGAAAAAGTTTCGGTGAGTTAAGTTCACAAACTCATCAAGGTCTAAGTACACTTCAAGGCTAATTAATTAATAATTATAGGATATTTATAAATTATTTACTAATAAAATTATATTCTTTTATCTTCATTATTTATTCCTATCAACGTGATGTGAAACTTGTATATATACTTTTTAAATTGAAACTTTGATATTATTCTTCATGTTTGTGCTGTCCAACAATCTGCATTTGTTTCGATGAAAACATTGCGTGGGAGGGTAATACAATGGCAGTAATAACCCATTTATGTTTTATTAAACCCTCTTATATGTATTTTTTTTTAAAAAAAATCCTAACATAGTAACAATTGGTTGCATTGCTGATTATTATTATTTTTTTAAATTTTCATTTTAAAATTTAAACACAGCTGATGCGTACGTAAAGACAAGCTATCATGGCCTTGATTTTATTAATCTGAGATTAATTAGCCACCCCAGCTCTTCTGACGTTCGTTTTAAAGCATGTTGATGTGGATTTTCAGTGAGCCATTTTGTTTATTTTTAGATGAGCTACCTATTAAATCTGGTGTTAGCCGAGCAAATTTAAATTCAAAAAATTAAGAATTTGCTATAAATTCTTTAGTAATTAAAAAATAATGAAAATGAACAATGTCTATTGGACACTCTTGTCTTAACAATGAGTGATCTTATAGCAAAAATTACTCACTTTTAAAGAAATGCCTGAAAATGAAATGAAGTTTCTCTTTTGATTGCCTTGGCATGATGTTGGGAGAAATTCCAAAAATAATTAAGTTCAAGAACCCGTTTAGGTTTTCTTTCCCATACAAGCAATTAAGCACAGTTACAGAAACATGTCAAGTGTCAACGCTAGGTTCCCGGAAGGACCCTCCTAGTTCAAGGACCCTTCTGGCTAGTTGTTGATTGAATAGGGTATTTGGTCATGAGTAAGTAGTGACAAGTTGAAGTAGATCATGTGAATCCTTAATCCTGCATGGTGGGTTCTAATTTCTAAATACCTATCCCTGGTTGTTATTAAATTTTTAATATATATTTTAAATACATACAGGCAAAAGATATAAGGAGAGAAAGATTATAAGTCCTATTCTTATTTGTTATTTCTATCTCTGCCTTCCCTCACATCATCTGGACTTGACTGGAAACAGAAGTTTGAGTTGCAGCTAGTTTGAATAGAATGAATACCAATCATTACACGATTTCCATCCTCAACAACTCTGCTACATCCCAAACTATATATACCTTAGTTTTTTATACTCAATCCACAGACAATACACCAATGTTGGAAGAATAAAGGCATCAAAATGAATTGAATTCACTTTCAGGAAACTGAGTGCCTCCTGACTCTGGAAGGTGTTGATTTGGCTTCCTCTGGGATAGCAGAACCGTTGTTGATCTCAGCGGAGGCTGAGCCACTATTATTTTCTCCCACACCCATTTTTGACTTGATCAACCCTTTCATCTTCCTCATGACGACAACCTTGTCTGTCTTAGGTTTATTATTATTATTATTATTATCTCCATCTTTGTCTCTGTTGCTTAAACTCAATGATGCAATTTCCTTCCTTAACGCCTTCAACTCCTCGGCAGTGGCAAAAGCAGCATCTAAGTCATCTTTGTCTCTGTTCAGATACTTGATGGTCCCTTTCAGCAAGTTAGGAATGCTTGTGCCTGAAGTTGCAGAAGTCCTTACATGCTCATAATAGAGAACCTGCACGACTACACGCATCGGTAGTCTTTCGTTTTGCACTGCATGCGTGCAGGCATCGACCGATAGCTTCTTGCAATCCATCAGCTTGCATATCTTATTTCTCTCATCTTTGCTCATTCCTGGGTGCTCCTGTTTCCAAATGCATTAAAATTGAAGGGATGCCTCAGTTATGTCCTCACAATTTTCTATATGATGTTAAGAATTAGGATAGGTTGCAGTTTCTGGTTTGGCCTTTGTTACCACTTAATCTTACTGTGTGTAACATTTTTTGTCCAAATTTTAACTACAATAAATAGTTTTATTGCTGAAAAGCAAGCACTTGTTGAACAGTTTCAAGATACAAGAGAATTGGACTTTTAACAAAGCTTTTTTTCATCAGTTTAATATTTATGTCATAAATTCATTGGTTGAGTGATTAATCAGACATTTTATTGGATTTGATGTGCTAAAAAAACATAACAGCATATGAAGGAATAGATTCTGTGACACGATGTAATATTCAAATCCGAGTAAAAATGAAGAGAAAAAAATCTCTTCAGGAACAATTACCTTAAGATGCATGTCAATGGCCCTGTAAAGTCTATCATGAGTACGACGAGGTATGCCAGATACCAATTCAGCAAGATCAACAAACTTTGACGAAGGTAAATTGGGATCTTATGAAATTTCAGCAAGGTATCCATCAACAAGTTTTGCAACCATCAACTTTGAAGCAGCTGATAAAATATCCGGCCTAGTTATCTCCTCGTGCCCACTGCTCCGAGCCAGTTCGATCTCAACATTGTGATCCTGCATCAAAAATTCCTTCACAATTCTCTGTACCATGTTAACATCATACGTGGTAGCCTCCCCATCAGGTGCTTGTACCAAAATATCACTAACAGAAGCCTCCTCCAATTGCCTCCCAATTCTCCTTACCAATTCTTCTTTAGTCCTATCTCCTAAATCTACAAAAATGGCAGCCTTCAATAACTTGAGCAAGAACCTACAAGAAACACTTCCTTTCTCAGCAGGCAATAGAAACACGATCGTTTCGGCTATTAACCGATGGTTTGACACATCCCAATGGCGGATCATAGTCATACCCTTGCTGATGAAATTAGGTAGCAATCTTCTGTTGGCATAAGCTTTCAAAGCTTCTCCAATTACTTCACCAGATAGAATTCTCTTGTTTATTATATTGATCATTACAGACTTGTATAAATCAACTTCAAGCTTACATAAATCTTCAACCCACCAATCCATTGGCACGTGACGAGTTTTACCTTTTTCAGTCTGGTCTGGATCATCAATTCCATTTTCCTGAGGGAGTTTCATGCTGTTATAGGAATAGGACCAATCAACTTTGGATACATCAAGACACACTTTACTTGCTATAGATTCAATGCAATAGCTCACAATCTTTTTTAAGTCCTCATTCAAAGGTAACAACATAGGATCTGAAGAAGTCTGAAGAACAATGATGGAATCCTTCCAACTACGAAAGATGCTAGAACTAAGGAAAACATCAATCTTGTAAAGGAGATTCCCTTTCTCAATAGTCTCATGCATTCCAAGGTATTCTGCTGCGCATCGAGCCGCGATTACATTGTAAGCATTTAGTGTAACAGTCATGCCATAGCAAAACTTGGCACATATCTCAAAGGCGGCAGCGCCTCCAGGAGTTTCAGAAATATGAACTTCTTCATCTCCAGTGTCTAAATTATTGGTGGTGACCAACTTCTGCAAGTGAGCACTCTTTGACAGAAGAGGGAACTGCATAGAAGGGTTTCAGTATATTATTAGTAAACATGATGAAATATGGATCCAACCAAACTGATATGTGTGAAATACTGATTGGCACACCAAATTTTGAAGAAACCAAACTGCTATCTGAAAACTCATTCTGAATGAAGCTTAATCGATTGTTCATCCCAGGCTTTGAGAATTGCTCTAACAGAAGTCAAAGAAAGCACTTAAGATATTGTTGCCCCCAAAATGCGACGTGACAGGTGCAGAAAGAGAGATTTTTATCTTCCAAAATCAAAACTGAATGAGACGGAGCTGGGTGCAGGAGTTAATTATGCCATTAGGAAGGTTTTAGATACCATATAACATCTGTCTATAAGGATGGTTGCCCTAAATTGATTGTAGAAAATACATATAGGCTTAAATTTATCTTGGCTACCCTTATCAAATACATGAAAAAATGAAGATAAAAGAAAAATTATTTATTTACAAGGATGAACTTGACATAAAATCAGAGTTTAGAGCTTATGTGGTGAGTAATGGTGATCGAAATCCATTTAATTCGTGATAAAAATGCATGTAAGATTTTTCATTTGAACAGGTAATAGGAAAAAAAGAACTAATATTGTGTTTTGCAATGGATTTTGGGGGCTACAGGACAAGATACCACTTAAAAATTGCCCAGACTCTCTCATTTTGGAGACCTGAAGAATGTAATATACCTTGTGTAAATAAAACTTCATATCGCCTACAGTAACAATGATATCTGAGGCCAAATCACTTGCCACAAACCTGCACAAGAAATGCATTCTGTTCAGAACTCTATTTTTGGTGTACATATCAGACCAAGAAGAGGGCAGAATCTTAGTTATTCGGCTTGTCAAAAAGCAAGTAATTGAGTAGTTAAAGCATCGTACTTTTTCTTCTATACTCTAAAATGTCTAATTCAACGCCAAAACAGAACAGCTTAAACACTTTTCTTAGCAGCTGCTAAAATAAAAGGGAGAAAAACAAAGCCTTATTAGTTCTTATTGAACAGACCATTATCAGCTAATAAGCTGATATAGTGGGCAAGCATTAAACGAAGGGCATGGATAGATATATAGCTGTTAGGCACAAACCCATGATTGATTTTATTTATTGCATTTAATAATCCGTAACTCAAAACACTTATCTCTCTCTTTCATTTACGCCAAGCAATGCAATCACCAAAACAAGTTAATGGCTACGGTCCATACCAAATGAAAGGGAAGAAGAAGAAGATGCCCAAGAAAATAAAACACCATGAAAGAGAACGTCAACATACATAACCACAATAACGTATATGAAAGGAATATAACTCACCTAACGTTGTTTCCATCAGTCTGAAAGGAATCTGGCTTGGAACCAAGTTTCATAAACTTCATCTTAAGATCTCTTTAACAACTCAAACAAAACTTACACACTAATCAATTGCTAATTGCTAATTGCTAAATCCAGTAAGTCATGGCCACCCGGAAATGGAAAAGACTACCCCAGCATTGGTGGTGGGACCAACTCACTAAATATATTTATTTTTAATCTCAATTATGAGAGAAAAGAAGGATTTGTATAGTAGAGAGTAATGATATATAGTTACTACCGAATCTTGACAGCGAACAAAGCAGAAGCTGAATCTTTAAGAGAGATAGAGAAAGATGGGACTGTCCATTTTTTTATTCAAAGGTTCTCTTAAATGGAAAGAAGAGATTGTTTCCATGGTCGGCGGCAAAGCCCACCGAGTCCGGCCACACCAACTCAGCTAAGGAGACAACCAACAGAGTAGCAAAACTAAATATTTCTCAAAACACAGACAACAGCAGGCAAAAATCTGACTCCACCTCACTTCCCCATATTATTTTATCTTTCACTTTCTAATTACCCTGTTTCTTTGCCTACTATCCCCTTTACAACAATAATAATAAATTTTATCCTAAGAATCGGTTATATAAATTGTACCATACTATTATACTCTATCAATCATTAAATCTTTAAATAAATTATTAATAAAAGCTCAGTAATTTCCTTAAGAGTTTGTTTTAGTCTTCTTTTACCTATTTAAAGTCAATAAAATTCATACCACCAAGATCTATAGTAGTTTTTTTTTTTGTCATGTAAAAGTTTAAGTGAGTTGGTCCTGTTACGAATTAGATGTAGCTCCAGTAGTTTTAAACCTTCAAGTTCCAACCTCAACATTATACAAATATTTATAGTTTTTCCTTCACTTTCACCGTTGAAGTTTGAAAAGCAGCAACTGATGTCGGCACATCGGTATCAGTTGAAAAAACCACCAAAACGGTAGACAACGAGCATCTTTTGCAGATCATGAAATAAGTGAAGAAGATCGTGAATGTGGAGTTATTGAAGTAATGGAAATCTATACAAAGCAAGTACTTGCAACTATATCATTAAAAAATCTGAGCTGGAATCTGAGAAAATATTTTCTTGTGGAAGAAATAAAATCTGAGGAATCTACCAGAACCAGGAATATATCACGGAAATCCAGTAAAATAATGAAGCAAGATCAGGACTTTATGCTGTCTAGAGTGAATGGAACTCTCAGCCCACGTGAAAAAATATGCCTTAAATCAGCAAACAAATAACATGACGAGTTCCAATATTCACTCTCCTTGTAATTCCCAACAAAACCCAAGACCGGTTCTTCAGATTGATAGACAGAGAGCTATGTCACTGCATGCATTATTCCACATAAAGGGAAATAAAATACTCGTCGTCTTGTCAAAACTAGAGGTGAAGAAAACAAAGTCAAAAGAAAATATTTTTCAAACAGAAAATACCATCCAAAAGCTTAAACCATTGAAAAGTAAATTGAAAGATGAAAGCTTAGTTTGGCTCGACGAAAGAAGGGAGGGGAAGGTAGCGATTTTAATCATCACTTTGATTGGTTGGTTGGAAAAGAGAGGGAGAAATTTTAATAATTTCTTGATTTAATAGTAGAAGGTAGGAGAATTAAAAATAATTATTTTAACCCTATAAAATTTAAATAGATTATTTGCTATTGTTGTATTGTCATGATTCTAATTATTAATAAAAATAATTAAGTAAAAAATTTAGCATTGTTACTATAGTTTTATATCTCAAAAAATAATTTAAATATATATAATATAATTATATCAACATAACTTTAAAAACAAAAAAAAATTAAAACCCAACTAGATACAATAAAATAAGCTATCAGAGAAAAGAATCACTTGTTTAAAATCTATATTCTAGTAAGAAGGCACTGAAGAGAATGACATAAAAGGTATAAGGTTATAAAATAAATAAAATAAAAGAGAAATTATATAATTTTATTGATATTAATAGAGTAAAAAAAATGTCTTCTCTAATCTCTCTTCCAAAAAAAACTCAAAAAAAAAAAAAGTAAAACCCTATCCTATTTAAAAATATTTTATTTGTCCCTACTGTACCACACTCTTCAAATTCTGAAGTGTTCTCATGTTCTTCAAATTCTGATCTTCATTGTTTGTGCATTTGGCTGGAGGCTTGCTGCATTTGTATGATTGTGCAATTCGAGCATTTTGAGTTAAGCCAAGCAAGATTCTGATCTTTGAGTGAGTGAATACTTGCATATTAACTGAGAAAACCTCACTTTCTTTCAGCATTTCCCTAAAAGAATTTATTTTTGAATTTTGAGTTAAGCCAAGCATGATTCTTATTCTTTAACCTCATTTTCTGCTGCATTGTGCTTGACTGAGTTGTGTATAATTGTTGAATTTTGAGCCTTTTGAGCTTTCACTAACTGAATATTGATAAGCTCATTGAACTTGCTGATTAAATTCCACAAGATTCATGAAATTCTTGTCATATTCTTGCCACACTTATTGCTGCATTTAATCTGTTGAGAAGCAGAATTTGGAAAATTGTGCTGCACAAAACCATAAATCTCATGCACTGAATTTCTGAGCTTTGAAACCAAAGAAACAGAATTCATGCCAACGATTTGTGTGCATATTTCTGGGCTTAACTTGTTTTGATCACTTTGCTGCACTTTGTTAATCTAAGCTGAAAAAAGTTTTTTTTTTGGGTTAAATAATTTGCTGAAATGTTTGTCCCTTACTTCAACACTGTGCAGCAATGAATTCTGTAAATTTTTTATTGCAGGTTGCTTGAATCTCTGAATTGGGTGTACTTCACCGGAATATTGGTTAATCTTGCACCTAAACTAAATCATGCTTGCTGATTGAGTGAAAAAAAGGGGTATACTTGCAGTTCTTGCATCCTAACTTCATTCTCTGCCGCATTAAATTGCTGAAAAACTACAATCTTAAAGTGCACAAAATTTTCTGCGAGCTTACTTGATGCATTTTACACCATTGGTTTACCTGTTTTAACCAAAACAACAGAATTTGGGCTTCATTATTTTACAAAACGATAGTTAAAAAATAAATTATATCAAGTTGCTATTGACAGGAATATATTACTCTCTCTTGACTTTAATATTTTATATTATTTTTTAAACTAATTTATTTAATATATTATATTTTTTATAATTAAAAAATTATTTAATATTTTTAATTTATTTTAATAAATTAATTAGATATTATATTAAGGATGTGAAGGAATATTTTTCTAAGTTTCCATTCAAATCTGATAAAGCAGATAGTTAAGAATATGGGCTTTGGGTACTTTCCAAAACAACAGAATATGGGATTCATTATAGCCCATAATATCCTGTTTTGGAAATAAAAAATGTTCCACTGATTGAATAAAATACGTATTGGGCGAAATAAAAATGATTGGAGAGAGAGGGAGTATTATTTTATTGTGATTTTAGTAGTAATATTTAGAGAAGTATTCTAACTCCTATGTATTTAAGTTTATGCCTGAGGATAATAGATGGCTCGTCCTACCCGATATTAGTATCGTCTAGGAGGAAGGAAGATTTCATCCAACTCTTAAATCGTAAGTAAGTCTAATTATTTTTTAAAAAATTTTGTACAAAAAAAATAATGATAGAAGGGACTAATATGAATGTTCAAATAAAATTAAGGAATCCAAATACAAACACTGATTTAATCTAATGTAGAAATAAAATAAGTGTATTCTTATAATAAATAAGTGCAAAATTCCTGATTTTATATAATTAACAAAGAACAGTTCACACTTGGAAAGGTCGTATTTTGAAGTAGGAGTTGAACCTCTCAGGTCAAGAAACGTCAAATCACAAATGCAAATATTAAAAACAAAACAAAGTGAAACAAGTTTTGTTTTGGGCCAGTAATCGTCCAAACCGTGTTAACTACTAATAATAAATTAATAATCAGCGTTAATCAAACTTTAACTTGCATAATAGTCTAGTCTTCACTCTTCAACACGTCCCCACGTGAGGCTGCTTAAGCACCTAATTCGTTGATTAATAATATAGTGGGTACCTTCTCTCATAAATAATAATAATAAAAAATCATTCAACAACTTGATTAATTATTTATTCATTACAGCAAGAGGAAAATATCAATTAGGTCAGAATCAAACACAAATGCAGACTTTCTCCCACAGTTCTAGCTAAGGTAGAAGGAACAAATGAATCAAATGCACTCAGAAAAGGAAGTAAATTAAACTCAGTTAATTAATGAATAATGAATTACAAGTGCAAAACGGAATTTAATGTATATTAATTCCAAATTTTCAATATTCAATTAATCTTATAGTGGCATAATCCTAAGCTCCCCTATAGGTACTGAAAATAATAGTATTTGTGTAAGGAATTACGGATATGATAAATTGATTAGAACCCAATTAACGAAAAGTTTGTGGCTCTATGGGACAATAAAAACATGCTTAATTATAATTAGTGAACTTCCTTTTTGGTTCAGATTGACCTAATAGTGATTTGGACGACCATATGCCTAACACTCTCCAAAAACACAACCAAACAAACAGATCAATCGGTATCCTTCTTGATTAGATTATCTAGGAATACCCCACTATTTATAAACTATAGTAGGGCTGCTAACTGACTTATTATAATTAATAATTTCCTTAACTATTATTTTCGGGGGACATGATAAACATGTGCATTAAACTTATTAATTATTCAGAAAGTCAATAAGGAGACAGTGATGTCAGTTATATTAATTGCTTGAAAATATAAAAAATATTTTGAAGCTAAGCTAGATTATTAATTCATATAATATATTAATATAGAGTTGATTTAATAATATAATATTATTTTAAAAAAAATAATTGGGTTGGGTTTGAAGAGTAAAAAGACTCAGTTACAGTATGTAGTTAAGTGCAAGTTTTCTTGGTGAAGAAGCAAATTAGGGAAAGAGTGAAAATAAAGAGGGAATTAAGGATACAAAATGCTAGTTGTATTTGTCATCTTATGCTTTTTTGAAAACGTCTCTTCTTATCTAGATTAAAGCTTCTGGATCATACCCTTCTCGAAGCAATCTTTCAAGTTTTAAAGTAGTCACAGAATATTTAATATAAGAATTATTTAATTAATTTAAATAGATTAAAATAAATAAATAAATCAGTTAATTATAAATTTATAACAAATATAATATTATCTCTTTAAAATATCTTTTATGTTACATAAATAGATGCATTTGAATTGTAGTTGCATTTAATTATCGAAAAAAATAATAAATATGAGATACAACAAAATAAATTGAGATCTTAAATTTAATATCAAAATTAACTCCATAATTAGCTTAACTTAATAAAAGGATACATAATGATTTGTTTCCGTTATTCTGGAGAGCATTAATTTTAATGAAGAATATCCATTAATTAAAATCGTGGAAATTCAGAAATTGCATGGTGCGTAGATTCGCATAAAGAAGATTCGATTCGGTTGGGTGTACTACCAGGCAGGTTGCTTAAAGAACTTGTCTTCCTATTCCTATAGCTAGCCAAGACTTGAAGCAGCAGCCTGCAACATGGGTTCAAGTTAACAAAGAAGGAAGTAATCAACAAAGTAAAGTAATTAATAGAGAAATAAAAGAACATTCAGTAATTAAGGAAAGATTAGGGTTTTAATGAGAATAATGAAGAAATTAACTTAAAGAACACGACACGTCACGCATATATATATATATATATATATATATATAGAAGTAGCCTTTGACACACACGTTCAAGTCACTACTAATGAATTGGTACGCGTAAGCCTCCTCGCTACTTTACATACCATTCAACGCTTTTATTAACTTTATCACTGCCACGTACTCAAAGTGCCTCCAATTTTATTTTTAATAATAATAATAATTATTAATAGTGAAGTAATTAATAATAGAATTAGTCCAAAACCACGTTAAGCATTCCCCACACGCCTTGCCTAATCGCATCTTCACATAGTTTTGGTCCCTACAAACTTCATCGGATCGTCTTGCTCTAATACAAACTTTGTGCCCATATTACTCCTAATTGTAAGAGCTATTTTATTTTTTTAGATAAATTAAAGAGATTAAATTAATTAATTATAATTAATATAAGAATTAGTTGATTAATTAGGATAGATTAATTACTACATTATATAAATTATACATTATTATTTTCTATATTGTTTGCTTCTACATCCCACTGAAATGAGCGAAAATTCAAATCGAACATATAAAATAATTAGTATTTTACATTTATATAATTACTTGGAATTACTTATCTTATTGGTAATAATTCACAAGAGTTTCTCTTTAATATAATCCTAACAAACCCGTCACCGTATATTTTGAATAAAATAATAAATACTAACAATTTAAAGTTATAAAGTAAAATTGAATATGTGATCTCACACTTAAACAATAATCTCATGTCATTCTACAAGTTCATTGACCCAAATACTGCCTTATTATTAGTATTGAGCATACCCTTCTCAACATTTAGAATTTAATCCACTCCCTAAAAAAGATATCCTAGTGATGCCTAATTTTTTCCATTTCTTCTCATTAGAATGAGCCCCTTTTTGTTTTGGGTTCTTATTGGATAATTATAGTGCGTAGACCCCAATTGGGTTTGTTTAGTACTTTGATTTTAGGTACCAAAGAAAACCATTAAACTGGTAATAAATAGATGAAAAAATAAAAAAAAATACTACTTATATTTTAAAATTATAAATCAATTTATTTACTACACTTTATAAGCTATTGAGTACTCTTGTAAAACAAATAACAATACTTTTTTTTTAGTAATTCTTAATTTAAAATTTTAAAATTTTAAAATTTAAATAGTATTTTTTAAAAATTTTCTCTAGATATCTAATTGGCAAAAAAAAAAAAAAAGAAAAAAGAAATGTCTAGAGCCCTATAAATATTAAGGCTAAGTACAAAAGACTTAGACTTTATGGAAATAAATTAGTGGGTAAGGATAATTCGCCAACCCAACAAGTAGTGAGAGTGTCCCTAATTAAGCCGAAAGATCATTTGAAATTTGGTATATTTTTTCTTTGCTTTACCTTTTAATTGAAATTGCTCCCATCTGTTTAGATTCCATTTTTACTTTTTTTTTTAACTACCACTGTATAATGCAATACTCCCTTCAATATAATATATAATTTATAGTATAATTAACTAAATTTTATATTAAAAATTGGGATAATAATAAGCTACTGTAATTAAAAAAATTAAATGAATGTACAATACTAGTTGAAGTATTTATGTAAATTGTATAAAATAAAAACAAGGGAAACTGACTTAGTATTGGAATTCTTCTTTTTCAAATATCTTTGGTATATTAATTGGGGTTCACGCGGCTGCGGAATTTTCGTTTTTAATTTTTCGAGAGAGAAAATTCTACAAAAAATGGTTATTCATTGGAGAAAAGACTTTGACTTGATCTAACTTCAATGGTCAATCTTCAATAACTTTATAATGCCAGCCCATCATTAATAGGTACCCCTTTCCCTGTTTTGTGAGAGAGAAATGTCAATTCGTAAATAAATAATTTCAAGCTGCATGTATTTATCATTTAATGGCGGGCTGTTATTTTTATTAGTGAGGAGATTTGATATTTTCAAAATTACTTGTGATTTTTTTTTTATTTTTGCATCACATTCAGATTTATGAATGTAGCAAAAGGATTATTTTATTGTTTAAACTGAAGATCTCAAATTCTGGTATGTCTAAAAGTGGAATTGGCTTAAATATATTTGCCTTGGAACATGAAAAACGGTTAGGAAAGATGATGATGATGATGGGTTAACTGTCCACTCTCTGCCTCTCTGGGGTAAAAATCATAAATTCATAAAGTTATCTGAACTAACTGGCAATTCATTTATTAACATAAGACTCCAGTTTTTATCTCAAAGCCCGTACATTTGGTTACCCTCGTACTTGGAAAGTACGAGAAAAATCCACAATCCAAAGTGTTCTTTTTTACTTATTGGTCCCTATGAGCGTATGAGTATAATTAACAAAATCATTATGATTTATGCTTCAATCTTCTTCATTAGAGAAAGTGAATCTTTCCTCTTAGTGAGGTTTTTATATTAATCCAGATTCTCTTGTTATTAAAAATAAATAAACATTTAAGAATGACCTGAGTGGGGGGAGGGGGAATCTGAGACAATAATTAATTGGCACGTGAATGTAAATGAAAATGAGAATGGTAAATTTATTTCATGACCAAAAATCAATGAACAAATATATGTGTCTGTACACAGAGAAGCCATAAAGTCTGATCCTAATTAATCAATCAAGAAACTGATATTACACATCAATTCATTGTTTCATTCACTGTAATTCTAACAACCGTATCAATCAATTCTGTAATCACGAAGGCTTTACATCGTCTTCTTCGCCGGTGAAAAGCACACGACTTCTCTTATTACCCGCTCCCACCGGTAACGGACTTTCCACCTCTTGCTCTACGCCGATCTTCTTCATACCGGAATCGGAGCTGGAGCCAAATCCTGCCGGGGATAAGTCCATCAGCGGTGCCGGCAGGTTTAAGTCGAATCCCCGGAGGCTTACAGTAGACGCGCCACCTCCCTCTGATGAGGAAACGCCGGCGCCGGCGCTACTGCTGTTCGCGTTGCCGCCATCGTAGTGACATCTCTTGTGTCCACCCAAGGCCTGACCGGTAGGGAAGACCTTGTGACAGATGGAACACTCGTGCATCCTTCCCGTGACGGTAGCAGAGGAAGTGGAGACGTTGTCGGCCGAGGCGACGGCAGAAGCGTTGGCGGTGGATTCGGAGGAGGACTTACGGTGGCTGGCCTTGTGGCCACCGAGCGCTTGGTAAGAGGAGAAGACTTTATTACAGACGGAACACCTATGAGACGGCTTCACAGGATTATTAGGAGGCGACGATGAAGATGAAGGACGCAGCGGAGAGGCGGCGGCCGAGGCGGAGGCGGCGTTGTTGTGGCCGCTTTGAGCGAGCATGATGAGACAGAGAGCGAGGTACTCTTCCTCAGAAGGAGGGTTGTCGGCGTCGAAACGAGGTCGTTTGGAGCGCTTGCCCTTAGCCCAGTGAAGATCAAGCTCATCATCTTCTTCTTCCTCGTGCTTGAAGGTGAAAGAAGCTGGGGCAGTAGTGGGAGAATTCAGAGCCTCTAAAGCCATTATTAGAGAGAGAGAGAGAAGGGTAAGAAGAAGGAAGTGAATAAGAATCTGGAATCAGAGGGAGATAGTGAATGAGGAAGTGGGGGTGTGTGAGCAGAGGGATTTATAGTAGGAGAAGCTGAATAAATGAAGGAAAGAAAACGATAGTAGGAGGAAGCTGTGCGTTAGAGAGAGAGAGAGAGGGAGTGAAGTGGGTCAAATAAGGGGGAGAGAGAGAGAGATGAGACTCTTTCCAAGTCAAAACAAAGGTACGTGAAGGGGGCCAGCGTCTTTTAACCCACAACGCAAACGCAGAAGGAGAACGGGGAAGGGAAGTCAAAATTGTCTGGATGTGTGGCAAAACACGGTTTTGCTTTTGGGGGTTACTTAATGGGGCAAGGAAAGGAAGAAGGAAGGTGAAGGGAAGAAGGAGGAAGTGTGTTGAGTTGTTACTTTGTGGTTAATTAATTGACGAGTTATCTTCTCTCTCAACACAACAGCTACGTCTTTTGTATGTCAACGTAACCTTGTGACTTGTTCCGCAAATATCTCCCCTTCTCTAACGTTCTTGTTCCTCACTCAACTACTCCTATTCTATCCACACAACCTTCTCCCTCATTCCCTTCCCTTTCATCCTCATATTACTCCCTATTTCCAACTTCCATCGCAATAAATCATGACTTCAATTTATTCCTGAGTACTCTAGTAGTGCACTTTAATTTCAGTATTACTCCTCTTCTCAACTACAAATTAGTTTAAATCCAATATAATATTTTGAATATGGATAATTTTTGTTTAAATATAGATATTGTCATGTTGAAAATAATTATATTTAAAATAATATTATATATTAAATATAAATATATATTTTGATAAAAATTTAAATATTAATTATGTTGTGAGAGATATATAAGAATAATTTGATTAAAATTAAAAAAATTTGGTGGAGCCGGTAGAAGAGTCTGGTTAGTGTCATAGCTTAGGGAAGACTAACGTCACGCCCAATTAGGCGGTGGCCACTTAATTCTTTTAATCACTGATTGGCACTGCCAAATTTGGCTACTTGGCCATCCAGCTAATTTCCCCAACATCATCATCCTATCTTGCCCCCCTCTTTTATCTGTTTAATATTTTTCCTAAAAAAATTATCCACAAAAATGTTCCACATGGCATCTCCCTTGCATTCCCTAATAATTGATCCACGTATTATAATTTCCCGATTTACGGTGGCAATTATATTGAGATTTCCGTCCATATATATATATTTAATTTAATTTAAAGTAAAGGTACACAGAGTGTGGGCTTAAAGGAAGGAACAATACAAGAGCCCCAAGGGAGGGACCGTGTGGTGACACGTGGCGGTCGAGACATCCAGTTCAGGTACTTCCGCATGTGGGGGCTAACCGACAAGCCGTTCATAGTTAACAATCCCCTGATTTGCTTTCTACAATGCCTGCTACTCCTTTCATCCTTATCCAGCACGAAACATTACAAACAATATATATTTAAAAATAAAAATTTAGACGCCGTCCAAATCTGTGGTGAAGCCGACATGGTGCCACCTGGAAAGTTCTAGATGCTTCACCCCTGACACGATTCATTCCTCACGAATTTTCTCTCAAGCAAGTGACCATTATTCTAGCGGGCGGCTCTTCCTTCTTGCACTATGCCTTGATGATCTCATCGTATGTATTCTTTACGCAGCTTTATATCCTTTTGGGGAAGAAAAAGGAGCAATCCATCTTTATATATTTATGTGAAGGTGGATAATCATTGGCAAGAAAACAAAAAAAAAAACGTAACGTTGTGCATAATCAACGTTATCTTTTCCACATCTCAGTGATGAACAGATACAAGTTAGCCAGTGCCGAAACTTGACCAGTCTCTTACTGAGAATATATACAACTATATATACTAATTCATTTGATTAATCCGGCATAAGATAATATTAATTCATCATTAACTAAATATGTGAGTTCCTCTCTTGTCGATATGTGTCTTCAGTTCACTCCCCCATGGCATGGAAACTTCCACATTGAATTGCCGACTTAAATTTAGGCGTAGTGTAAACAGAAAAACTAAAAAAGTGAAATTTAATGGATCGTTACCAAACTAATATTTGGAGCATTGATTAATTCTATTGGCGGGTAAACCACCATATGTAAGAGTGACGGCAGGCATCTCACTAGACAGGACTCATCAAGTCAACTTTTACAACATGGATATCTCCATGAATATGGATGTATCCGAGCAAACAGTAGAAAAGGTAAAATCTTGCCACATTTTGCGTCTAGAAATTGGCAGAGCTTCCGCAATAGTTTACAAACTAAAGTAAAAAAGAATTGGGAAAAGTACCCAGCAAAATCCGTAAAAAGAAAATAAAATTACTATGTTCAAAATAATCATCAGGAATCATGCTGGCGGATTAGGATAGACTTTGGGTTTTGGTTTGACCTCAATCTCATTTACGCTGCGCACATAGATGGCATCTGGTTCATGCCTGCAGAAGATTGCACAACAGGTAAGAGTCACTAGATGTTCTTTTTTATATTATTATTTAAAAAAAATAAGTTACAAAGTGTTCTGAGCACAATCTCCTCGGATATTTTTAATTGGGGAAAAACATGTTGAGTATCAGTACTCGGGTTAAAATAGGTATGAAAGGGTGTGAGAGGTGGGGTGGGAAAGAGAGAGATTACTGTTTAGCGCCCTCTTCAAATGTGTAACTTGATGCAACAGCCAGGAGGCGTCCATCTCTACTAAACGAAAGGGCAGCAATGCTAGTTGGATATTTCGAGTACTGAAAGAGAACAATTCAGCAATTCACTCGGATAAAAGGTAGAAATAAATATTAACAAATAAGTAAAATAACTAAAACCTGGTATAGCCTCTTCTTGTTGTTTCCATCCCATACATTTACAAAACCATCACAACCTCCTGTGGCAAATGTACCATATCTGCAGGTAGAATTAGTCATACAGCACTTTGTTAATCACAAGATATCCCATTGGGAACAACTCCATCACATTCCAATAGGATCAAATGGGCAAATGGACTCATTTTCAGCTTTGTAGCCTAGTATAGTTGAAACATGAATGAATGTAAGCCTAAAGAAACAACTAAGGCGGGTATTTTAAAGATGCTGACTCATTCCAATTAATCAACATAAAATTTGCCTCATTACTCATTAATTACTAAAATCAGTTTTTTTTCTCCCACAAATTGGCCTTTATTCAGCTGAATTTCACGGTTGATCATGGTATTATCTGTCAGCTTTCAGTTTCAATATGGCCAATAGTTCCAAGCATACTAGCAAGTATTTAATTTCCCAATTAACATCATGGTCATGCCCATCATTATTGAGATTGTATAAAGGAGCCTTCATTAATTCAAGTCTTATAGAAAGAAACTGATTCTTTGGTAAAATACCAAGGAATTTCCCCTTTTCAGCCCAGCCGCATTGTAGTAACCCTTGGTTTTTAGTCATTGGACCAACAATTACAGATATAACTTTTGCATTCTGCCTCACAACTTAAGAAGATAAACAAGACCCAGTGAATGAAGAAATCTATAATACTTACATGGGGTGGAATGCTATTGCATTTACGGGATAGACAATGTCCCTTCCAGCTTCTGATTTTCTGTGACACTTGAAGGCATATCTGCAGAAAGCTTAGAATTCATTAGCCGGAAAGACGTTTGAAGAAGATGAACGTCTGCTATTCTTGAATGAAACCAACAAATATATCATAAATACTGATAAGAGGAAAGCAAAATATCAATATCACTCTCAGAAAAAAAAATCCATGCACATATAAAGGAAAGGAAAAGGATCAACTTTTTTGCTTGGCTCGCCTCTGAGAGATCAAAAAATTCCATTGCAACTCGCCCTTCAACTGAACTAAGTGCATATCCTGCATGGAGTAATCATATGAGTACATAATGCATCATATACACACGGACACATATACATGGAATAAAAATGACAAGATATCACTATGTCATCAGCTGGATTTCATTGTTTGACACATAACGTGAAAATAAAAGGATTCCTATTTCCTTCATTCATTTGCACATGGTTGTAGCATTCCTCCGCATATTTAATTTTAGTACTAAAAAAAGGTTAAAGCACAGTGTATAAGAGAAAATACCCGTCATTTTCTGAAGGGAAATCAATAAGAATTTGGATACAACTTAAAACGATTTACCCAAAAATGCCAAAAGTTCAAGCAAAAACCTGTTCCATTTGGGTAACAGCGCACACATCTGGTTTGATATTTCAACGAAGATTCCCTCCGTTGTTCAGGCTGAGACATATTCCTCAAATCATAAATATTAACATGTCTTCCAGCTGTTGCTACAACCAGACGATGCCCAACCAAAGAAAGAGAGTACACACGCTCAGGTTGTGGGTATGTCCCAACAAGAGTGCGCTCTTGCCCACTAGCACCTCTAGGATCCCAACATTTCAGGGTTTTATCCCAACTGCCAGTGATCAATTGCCCTGTCACAACAACAAACAAGAGATATAACTTTATTGAATTTGCACGTCATAACAATGACAGGCATCAACTGTAGAACAATAATTCCAAAGAAAGGGCAGGATGATATTTTATAAGCAAACAAAACATTTATAAGGCGAGATATCAGCATAGCAACAATTGTTTGACAATCTAACATAATAAACCATTTCAACAAAAAGTGATGGTCCTCAAGGCAATATATAGACTGCATCTACATGACATCATTCATTCCAATGAATAAGACGAAACAAAAACTTTGAAGACGTCCAGATTGATTTTCCAATTGATGTTTTAGAGAGGATATAATCCAAAATTTTATAAGCAATATCTCAAGTTACTACTTACTATTCTTGCCGGTTTCTGACTAAAGGCACATTTGGTTTAGCTTGGAAGAGAAGTTTAAATTCAATATGCATGCAACCAGCATTTAAATAAGCCAAGAACAGTGTGGAAGAGTGATACAGGATCATTAGTTAATAACCAAAATTTGTTCTTGATATTGCTAACTGTCAAATCATTTCAAGAAAACCTAAAAAATAGAGAAAATTAACGAGATAAGCTAAGCAATATTAGTAAGTCCTAAGTGGATTTTGATGACTACAATAACATACCTGCTGCATAAGAGTACTCAACACAACGAACAGGTGCATCATGCCTTCCCAGAATATCCTCCTTATTAGAGCTGAAAACTAGCCTGGAGGAAATTATACAGTTAACATCAAGCCTCATTAGATGACAGTAATATTACAAGCTGGACATTCACTACTTTATTGCAATGTTCAAATGCATATGTACACAACCTGGACCATGCGCAAGAATGCCTGCAGCAACTTCAGCAAGCATCCTAGTACACAAGCTAGCAACCTAGTACACTGATGAAATTAGAGAATACCTTGCTATGAATTGGAACATCAAGATTGAGCATCTCTACCAGGAAGCAAAAGAGTGTACCGAGTAGCTAGCCAAAGAGGCACATAGGCTTGATGGTCAACCATAGCCTTCCATTCCAAATAAGTAACATTATGTCTAGAGCACATGATTTGCATTATTGACAAGTGACATGAATATTATCACTAGAGTCACGAAAGTACCCACATTAATAGTAAGCAGAAAAAAGAGGAAGCTCAACTAAGCAACGTTCGTTGTCTAAACAAACACTAATAAATTGAACTTACTTCTCAGAATCATTCTTAAGCACATTCATGGAGCTTAAACACATTGCAAAGGTCGCAACAAAATGCTAATTCATGCGAATCAAGCAACTTAACATGAGGAGTCAACCGTAAACCCAAAGAGAGGGGGGAGCCTCAGCACATTTCACACAAGATATCTCAGGAACTAAGAAGAAAATTTAAAATATCAAAAGAAACAAACTCACCGCCTCACTGTATTGTCGGCGCCGGCGCTAAATCCTGAAGAATCGTCATGGAAACAACAATCGAGCACAGGTCCACCGTGCATGAACTCTCCTCTGAGCACATTGGCACTCGCATCATACAATCTTACACTCTGATCAGATATTCACGGAAGCTCAGGCTCAGCATAGCGAACTATATTATGGATTTAGCGGAAACAGTAAAGACGACCAAGAAGCAGAAATGGAAAGCTTGAGCACACCTTATCCCATGAGGAGACAAGCAGGTGATCACTATGGTTGGAGAAGCGAAGATTTGAGATGCCGTCGGAGGGTGGGTTAGAGAGTTCTCGGCCCGGCGCCTGCGGCGGTAACACAGATGACATGCTGGGATTGATCACCAATCTTAGGGTTTTCTACAAAGAGCAAATCTCAGTCTCAGAGCAAAGAGAGAAGATAAGGGGGGAAATGGTTTGAAATTTGGAAGTGAACTATACGGGAAGAGAAAGACGCCTAGTAGTTCAAATTTTCAAGGTCTTGACTCTTGTGAATATTCAAATTCAAATCAGGAACGTCCATTATTCCCGGTGGTAGCACTATCTCGGTAAGCCCTTAAAACGGCGAGTAGTCGTTTTAACTAACGGATGACAAATATAGAGATAAAAAAAAAAAAAAAGGTACCCAAGCTTATTCGAAAGAGGGGATAGCTCAAGCTGAATCTAACAATCTGCTGATGTAATTTCCGTATTTCACCATACCCAAGATTGTGTAAAATAACTAATTTTTAAAATAAAAAATGTGATTCAAATATAAAAACAAGTAATTAGTAGATAAATTTATTCTACCAGTAGGTATTAATTAATTAGATACTCTCTCGCTATTTAATAATATACTGTAGCTATAATTAATTTTTATATATTAAAAAAATAAATTAAATTAATTATATTTAAAATACTAATATAGTTTTTAAAATACTATATTTAATTATTTATAATTAAGATATTAATTACTACTCAAAAAAATTATAATAATATTATAAATATATTTTAGAGCACTATATATACTAAAAATTAATTTAATATATTAATTGTTAATAAAAAATATTTTAGTGTATTGATAAACCTAAGAAATTTGAAGTTACATCCACACATATTATATTCATAACATTATTCATGTGACCAAAATTAAAAAAACAATTTTTTTTTTATAAAGATAGGTTTAAGTGAACTTATCATTAATTTCTTATTAAAGTTAGGTTATTATCTTAAAATTTAAAAAATACTTATAAATTATCTAGGAGATTATTTATTAAATAAATTTTTATAAAAATAAAAAAAAATTACTTTGTTGTGAGATATAAACTCATTTTGTTTTACTGTATGTGTCATAAACTATTATCATCTCAAACTGTGGCGCTGGCCGTAATATAGTTGGACATTGTTAGTGGGGCACAAATTATAACCCGGCCCTAATATGTTTTAAACACTTTTTCCGTATCCGTTTAGGAAAAATTTGGGCAAAAAAATTGAAATGAATCTCGAATCTCGAATCTTGATGGCAGGTGGAGAACGGGGTTCTTCGTAGGGAGCTTAGCAATGAACTGCAACACCAGTGAAAAAATCTATTGAACAAAATTCCTGTAGTTTTTGTTTTCGTTCCTGTGATTATGTTCTTTCGATCTCGCACTTTGCTGTAATCCCCAGAAAATTACTTTAAAATCCAGCCGAATCATTGCGAGGTTCTCTTGTTTTAATCTCATCAGATTTTGGCTGTCAATGCAATGGTGGTCTGCAAGTGTCGAAAGGTTCGCCTGTTTCTCTCTCACGCCGCAATTTTTTATTTGATGATTTTATGTGAATTCGGTTTGGCATTTATGGTTGATATATAAACCGATAAGTAGATCGGATTGATTTTGTAATTTCAGATCACGAGTGATCTATGAGCTTAGGCATTAGTTTGATTTTCATGCAAATGCGTGTTCGAAACGGAAGCATGAGCTGATTATTGGATTTGAACTTAGAAGTAATCAGTAAGGGCGCATCGTTGTTGTGAATTTGGTTTCTGGCTCTGGTGAATGAGCTCATCTTCTATCTTGTTTCTATTGTCAGACCTTTTGGCCACAGCTGGTTTTGTATTTTTTACATGCACCGGTCAACGGAATTTGCATACGAAGTATTAACTTATGGGTTGGGTTTTCTTTGGTGTATAGGCTACTAAGTTGTATTGCTACGTGCACAAAGTTCCTGTCTGCGGAGAATGTATCTGTTTCCCTGAGCACCAAATCTGTGTGGTAAGTTTGTACTGTTCAAATCGTTGTTTAATTATTGCTAAGATGGCCCGGCCGGATTCTTTTCCTCCTAATTATCTTCCCCTTTCTATTTGGTTGAACTTTGTTCACCGCATATATATTATCAAGGCTTTGTTCTTCTATTGTAAACTTAAACTTAAATTTATTCTTTTCTTAATGTTTTCTTGGAGACTAATTTAAGAAGGAAGAGGAACTATTAAGGTTATGGAAGCACAATAAGGATGTACTGAGCTTGAACTTTGTTTTTGGTGCCATTATTTTTAGGTCCGGACTTACTCTGAATGGGTTATAGATGGAGAGTACGATTGGCCCCCTAAATGTTGCCAATGTCAAGCTGTTCTAGAAGAGGGGACAGAATCTCAAACAACTCGACTGGGTTGCATGCGTATGTCATTTCGCTTTCACAGGCACAAGGGCACACATCTTTTACAGATATCCTCCTGAACACAAACTGAATTATGTAATATGGATTGAAATTTTCTATAGATGTTATACACACAAGTTGTTTGCTCTCACATATCAAGAGCTTTCCTCCGCATACTGCCCCTGCAGGATATGTGTGTCCCTCATGTTCCACTGCGGTAAGATTTAGCTTAAAATGAATTATGTTTCAGCAATAAGATTGATTTTTGGTTGGTAGTAGTGTAGTAGTGTATATACTCTTAACTGAAAGTTAGCTTGTTGATTATTTTTCCTAGTTCTGCTCATACTTATATGGCTTTGGCTTATAGTTCGAGCATAAAATATGTATACACAGGGAAATGAAAGGAAGCCTAATGATAACTTGCCAGATCAAGTAGTTCTATCTATAATATAAAGTGTCAAGTCATACAGTTCTATCAATAGAAAGAAAGTGCATGATTAAATAGAAGTGTAGTGTGTTTGAACAGTTAGCACTTTGTTAGCTACAAATTACAAATGACTTGTTACATTTGCTTGTACTGCAATTTGATTTTGTATATATTTCCACACTTTAGAGATGTCTTCTGGCACCTTTTGGCTGTTTCCTGGTTCCCCATTGCAAATTAAATTTTAGTTGTTGCGCGCAGATATGGCCTCCCAAAAGTGTGAAAGATTCTGGATCTCGTCTTCATTCAAAGTTGAAGGAAGCTATTTTGCAGGTATATGAATTAAATACCGATACTGTGTGGAGGATTCAGTTTCTGATTTTTTTTAATGGGAAATAATACTGCCCATTTCCCCGCCAAACCAGCCCTTTGATTTTAGTAATACAATTTTGAATTTACGTAGTTGTTTTTTCTTTCTGTGATAAAGTAGCTGCGTCCAAATTTCTTTATTTGTCTCTCTCTTTTTTCACCGTATAATCAAAATATATTGAATAATTCTTTGGCTGTCTTTTGTGCAGACTGGTTTGGAAAAGAATCTTTTTGGAAATCATCCAGTTTCTTTGCCAGTCACAGAGTCTCGCAGTCCTCCTCCAGCATTTGCTTCTGATCCATTGATTAATAAGGAAAATAATGAAATATCAAACTCAGTTGAAGGATATTCGTCTCCACCTGGAACAAGGCCCAAACTTTCAGTGTCAGATATTGTGGAAGTAGACAGTCCTAATTCAGCAGGAAATTTCATTAAAACATCGAGTCCTGCTCCTGTAAGAGAATTTTACTCTCAGAAATTGCATCTAAACTCAAAATGTTTGGGGTGAACTTATCCTGTTTGCATTGACCTGCCCTTTTAATGATTAGATATAAATTTTTGCTTGTGTTGTACTAATGTGAATCTTGTGCTGTATCAAGCATGCATCTTTTATCCTTATAATTTCCCCCGCATTTTTGCAAATGATACAGCCTGGTGCTACCACTAGGAAGAGTTCGCTCCATGCTGAGCGGCAAATCTCTGAAATTTCATATTATGCCGATGATGAAGATGGGGATCATAAAAAGTATACAAGAAGAGGTGATATATTCTTTACAAAAGTTCATGTTAAAAATGTTTCAATAATTGGTCAATATATTTATGCGTTCTGTTTCTAGTCTTCTTTTAATGTGATTAGAAACTAAACCTTCTGGTTAGATATGGTTTCCTCTGTTCTCATGGTTGGGTAAATCAACTTGGTTAATTCAAGTTTTCATCTTTTTAACATGTAGGTTCCTTACGCCATAAGTTTCTTAGAGCTTTGCTTCCCTTTTGGTCTAGTTCATTGCCTACTTTACCAGTTACCGCACTTCCAAGGAAAGATGCATCAAACGGAAATGAAGCCTCAGAAGGCCGTACTCGGCATCAAAAATCATCAAGGATGGACCCAAGAAAAATCCTTCTCATGATTGCAATTATGTAAATCTCTTGCTTCTTCTCCTCTAGATTTTCTTTCCTTCCAAACTGTGCCTTGGAGAAACTAGAAAGATGAAAAATAAAGGGTCTGAGATTTCTTCGAATTAAGATTTACTTCAGAATCACTTATAAAGTGAATGGTGGTAAATAATTTAGTACTAGTAAGCGAGCTGCCATTTAATTGCTGCAAGTCGCATGTATTTCAAGGTTGATGAGGACCAAAACAGCTTGAAGGCTGAATTCATGTCCAATAATTCTTACACCTACATTCCTCAACATGATTTCATGGGCCATTCTCTTCTTGCTCTAATTTCATTAGCTCTAAGAAAAGTGAGACTCGAAGTTTAATAACACTAGTAGGGTCTACTTACCAGGCTCTAGATCTCATATTGTCTCTATATTTTCTTCAAAATTGAAATTGATAACTTCTTTAACAAATTTAGGGGATCCCAATTCAAAACTCAGATACACAGCTATAGTGGTGCAATAGACCGCGGGTCTTGTAATGATGGAGTTTTAATGATTATTTGCAGGGCATGTATGGCAACTATGGGTATGTTGTATTACAGACTAGTGCAAAGAGGTCCTGGTGAAGAGCTTACTAACGATGAGTAATGGTTTAACGCTCAGAAATTCTGGAGAGATGTAAAGTTTCAGTATTGCCGGTTCCCGGTGCTATGGCCGGTTGTCTGTTTGGCTCCATTGTTCGGACCCGTTGCTGTTTCGGTAAAAATATACAAGTACATGGAACATAAGTTTCGTTTGAATGCTGATGACAGTAATGTGTGACATAAAATTCCTTCACAGGCATATTTGTTCTTTGCCCTCAGTTCGTTTAGAGTGGAATTGGAAAATGGGGTTTACATATGTTTTCTCTATTGGCTTACACTGTAATTAGCTTGAATCTATAAACTTGATCCGCTGATTTGCCCAGACCACTTCAGGTATAATTCCCACATTAATACATTTGACCGATTTGCAGAATTATTTTATATTTTATATTTGTCAAAAGGCACCTGAAAGCTCCATGGCTAGCTGCTGCTAAACTCAAAAAGGCAGAGTTAGAAGGAGAAATAATTTATATGTTAATATGACAATAGTGAGCATTTGAGTAAAGTTCAAAGTGATTTGCGCTAAACTAGGCATAACCAGTATATGTCTACCGTATACAATACATGCATATATAAATCTTTAAAAATAATACTCCACACAATAAGTCGATTGATTATTCATGTGCTGTGATGAGCTTCTTTATAATTAACGTCTTGAAAGTCGAACTGAAAAGGATAGGATAACAAAAACCCTTTCAGATCAAACCCGGTATGTCTATCCAAGTTCAATCATTTGAACTGAACCCTGTTTGACATGTGGCTTTAATTAGTACGTGGTATGGTGTTTGATTGTTGCGCTGACAAATTAAAAGTCAATCCTTATTAAAATGAGCATTTTCAACTCACTAAAGTCAACAGTACCATTAGTTAATGAAGTTGTCACCTTATTATAGATTTTAATTATCATAATAAGGTTTTCATACATAAGTGCCATAATGTACAAAGAAAATGTGAAAAACAAGAGAAAAGAACAAACATATACCTTCGGCTATCTTGGTTAGTGGGATCGAACAAAAGGGTTTCTGTGTGTTATTTCGTTGATAATGAGATTAACAATTTAATAAAGACAGTTCAATGTTGATCTAGGGATTAGCATCAGTGTTACACATGCCAGCTATATGAAATGAGAATATATATATATAACATCTTTGTTTATAAAATATATTTAATTAACTTAATTAAATTAAAAAGTTAGTTAATAAAATATATATTTTTAAAAAATTCTAATCATTTTTTTAACTATCTCTCTTTCTTTTACTTGATTATTATTAAAAAAATATCAATATAGGTAATTTGAGAAAATATTGATAAATTTATAAACTATGTATTATATTTATTACCAAGATCAATTTCACAATTAGGTGATATATTAAGGATTATAGTAAATATTATATATTATCTTTCTCTTCCTTAATATAAGAGTCAATTGATTTTTTTAGATAGATTAAGAAAACTCAATAAATTAGTTAACTATAACTAATATAGGAGCTAATCGATTAATTTGAATAGATAAAGAGTATTTAATATGAATTTATCTTTAGGGTTAGATTTAATCATGATGAACCAATTTATTTAATTTTTTTAATCTATTAAAAAAATTAATTAATTTTTATATTAAAAACAAAATGGAGTAGCATGAATAGAAGGCCTTATAAACATAATTATTTTAACTTAGTTTTTAATTGATTAAATTACAAGGTGTAGCCAGAGGAAGTTGGGTTATAAAAGTGGAGAGCACGTCTGTGATTTGGTGTGTGTCTGGATATTAGATTAGAAAATTAATTTTAGGGTAAAATCTCAATTTAATTTTTTTTTACATAAACGGCTATTTTTATCTAGAATTGATTTTGGCTAAAACTATAATTTTGAATAAGTTACTGAAAATAGCTTTTAGAACAGTAAAAGAGCTTATGGACTATCCAATTACTATCTTACCCCTATTTTTTTATATCATCTCTCCTCTCTCTCCTCTTCATCTCTCCTATCTATTTTCTCATCTCTCTCTTTTATCATATCTCCTCTTTCCTCTCTCTTCTCTACCCTCTTTCCTCTCTCCTATTTTTTCTCTACCCTCTCTCATATCTCTTATTTCTTCTCTACCTTCTCTCCCCTCTCATACTTTAATTAAATCATACCATTTTTAATAATTTATCAATATAAAAAGTAATTATACTACTAATCATCCAAACATCTCTATTTCTAAAATCTATTCTTCCTAAAATCTATATTTTTAATTTCTGTGCTATTAAAATATCACAATTGACTCTCTCCTCTTTTTAATTAATACATATATCATTTGTCTGCGTCAATCAATCTCTAGTTTATTCGTTAACTTCTTTTCTTTTTCATAATTTAAATCAACAGTATGTAGTCCAACAAAAATCATCAACTAAACATCATTTTCTTTGAGATTACAGCCTACTTAACATATAATGTGCGTGTTCGTATGACTGTATGCATCCTGCAGGATTTCAACGGAAAAAAAATATAAATTTAAGAAAGGATGGGCAATATTTATCATAATTTGATCCTACCTTAAAATAAATTTATATTTAGAGTAATAAAAGCATTTTTTTATTTTTCTGATATCCGGTGATAACATATTAAATTTGAGCATGGTAAATAATTCCAACATTTTAAAAATAACAGATTCTGAAAAATTAGAAAATGGTAGGAAATTAAAAAAAAAAAAACTAACGGCAGCTCCTTCTTCTTGATATTCTACATTTTTTTTTTGTTTTTTGCCAACACTTTCTTGATATTCTATACAATATAACTTTAGCAGTCGTGCGTGCATATATGCTGTGTGTCTCTTAAAGTAAAATAAGCAATGAATTGAATAGTTTCCATTTATGAGTGTAAACCCCAGAAAGAATGGGCATATATATATATATATATAATTTATGAACAATAAAAATCAGATTTTGAATGAATGGGTTTCTTAATTAGAAGAAGTATATATTTAAGGCATTCCAAAAACGCAAAGATTTGATTCCGTCTTCAAAAGCTGTTGTTTGATTGTCATAGAAAATGGCAAAAAGGATAAACAATTAATACGAAATCAATCATACCCGTAACCACTTTCTTCTGTTCTTCCGTTGTTCTTAGTATTCTGTTATTTTGCTGGATATATTATTTAACTTGAGGTCTGTCTCCAGTGGGGTTGGTGTAAGTTCTCTAAGTTAACATGAAGTAAGCTTCTTTCTTATATATATATATATATATATATATATATATATATGGCTATATAACTAGGTTAGAATCATTGTCAGGTTCAATTGAGAGTAACTCTCCCATTTTTACATCCATATATGTTCAAGTGGCCAAAACCTTTCTACCAGTATCAACCTCTTGAAGGTGGAGTAGGCTTATTTTAACTTGGAGAAGCCAGTTTTAAACGAGGAGACAAGTACACGTGCAACGCTTAGTTTGAACTTTGAACCGCATGCAAAATTGCAATTACACGGCTCCTTCCTTACTGTAGTTTAGCAATAATAGCATATTAACAGAAAGGAATGGAAAAATATATTGAAACTGATGATATGAACTGGGAAGAATCCAACTAATTTGTGAAGCAAGTATAATATAATATACTGTATGTGGTTATTAACAACTGTTGAAATCTGGTTTCAGTTTACCATATTTGTGGAGGGGACAAGAATCCAGACATTTGACAGCTATATCTAATCCAAAGATTGCAACTTAAAAAGTAGGCCCAAGCATAACACAAGCGCAATTATCTATTATAATGCACAAGAAGTACATGTCTCTCTTTCAAAAACTAGTGCAAATTCATTTCATGAAGGAGAATTAGGACTGTCAGATCCTAATTATTTATTGGCAATTCCAAGTCCACATATATTGTTTTATATATATGAATTAACAACGCCCCTTCTTTGGGTATAAAAAAAGATTACTCATCTTACTCCTCCTTCGAAGCATTCAATAATGGATCCGAGTGAGATAATCTCTGAAGAATAGATATCCCTTAGTGGGTTTGAAGCTGAGTTTCTCAAAAACTGTTCGTTCCTAGAGGATCTCTATGGAAATTCCAACTTGGGATTTCAATCTTCTGCATTTTGGCCTACAGGCTTCACTGCTGACAGCTTCTATTTTCCTTCAAATAATGTTGATGATCCTGTTTATAACTTTGCTTCCTTATCCATGTGTTGTCCACTACAAGTTTCTGAACCAGCACAAGAGGATGATGATAAAACCAGCAACCTGGGGGAGATCTCTGCAAAGAGATCAAGCCGCTCAGTTGAGGTATGCTACTACTTTTTTTTTCATATCGCTCTACATTTTTTTTAACCTTAATACAATAGTAAGGTTGTTTCTATGTGATTTAGAGATCACCAGTTCAAATTCTAAAAATAGCCTCTTTCCTTGCAAATAAGGCTATATATATATATATATACCTTCACCCTATGCATTTTCTTTAGCATTTAGACTATTGAAAAACAAAATGGTGGATTTAATCCTCTCCATTTATGAGATTCTCATCATGATTTGTAGATACAGGAGAACAACAGGAATGTTAAACCAAAGTGTTCATCAGATGATGATGACTCCATTGCTTCTCAGAAAGAAGACACAAGCCCTAAAAACAATACAGATCTTAAGTCAAATCGGAAATCAAGATCTGAAAGAGGTGCTGCCTCTGATCCTCAGAGCCTCTTCGCAAGAGTAAGCCTCCTGCAATTCATTACTTATCTGAGCTTATCATGTAGTTGACATACTTAATTATGTTCATTTGCATTATGCAGAGAAGAAGAGGGAGAATAAATGAAAGGTTGAGAATCCTACAAAACCTGGTCCCTAATGGAACTAAGGTACATTATGTAAATTATTTATGTATAATCTCTTTATCATTTTATAAATTGGATTTAGATTAGTATTAAACAATTGGTTAAGATGCTTAAGTTCTGAAGCTGGATGAAATTGGAAAATATGCAGGTGGATATAAGCACTATGCTTGAGGAAGCTGTCCAGTATGTGAAATTTTTACAGCTACAAATTAAGGTAACAATCCTAGTTACTTCATCATTTGAAAAGTTATTTTTTTTCCCAGAAAGATGATTCTCAATTTAATCCTTTTCTCCCTAATTTTTTGATCTTAAATTAACAGCTTCTTAGCTCTGATGACCTGTGGATGTACGCTCCAATTGCCTACAATGGATTGAATATTGGATTAGATCTCAATATCACCCCAACCAAACGACTCTAATGAAAGACAACAAGAACATGATGCATCGTTTTCTTTTTTCCTTAGGACATCATTTTATGATGGTTTTTTTTTTTTTTGCATACATTCGTAATTTTTTTACCAAATAACTAGGATGGGTTCTGTGTATTGTATAGAATCTGAAAAATAAGTCATTATTTATCCTTTATGAATAATTAGGCTTGTTATAATTTTTAGATTACAATAGACTAGACATCAATTGAACTACTCATGTATAATAATATATTAGCCATCTTTATGCGCTAAGAAAATGCATGTGAATTAAAAATGGAGATGATGTTCCCATTGGAAAAGAGGTTTGGAAACAGAGCCATGAAGATTTGAAATGAGCTATATATAACATGGGTCAGTGACAATATAGTCAATCAGGCTTTGCTAGCACAATAACAGATAAACAAGTAAAGAGTAACTAATGGATTCTAAAATTAAGGAGAAACTCCTTAATTATGGATTTGTGAAAAGATGTAAAAAATATACATAAAAATTGCAATACAAAATGTAACATGAATTGGCTGACTACATGGCACAAAATATAATAGTCTAAGCAAATCTTAATTAGTCTAGTAATAATATTATTAATTTTAAATCTTAAAAATCCATACTCATGAATATAAGATGTTTACAGTAATTTTATCTATTTATGGTACATAACATAGAGTTGATCTAACTAGAGTTCAAGTCCTAGGAAAACACTTGTATAAGAAGAAATAGCCACGGACCAGAAAACTAAAATAATCGTTTCCTCAAATACCTAATAATAGGATCTAAAAAAATATAAAAAATTTTATTTATGTCACAAATAGGGTTTGGATCAAAGTCTTTTGTAGCAGCAGAATATAATAGACATTGCCCTCATGTGATATATATGGATCTGCAAATTACCACTACAGGAGGAGTCACTACACAAATTAATATACATAATCTAAACATCAACTTTAAGCCTGTGCTAAAATCCTACATCTATAATGAAAAAAAACACAAAGAAATCTCGCAGTACAACTTTCTCATTCGTAATCCCTTATTGAGCATATGATACAGTCAACAAATTCAATCCTTAGAAAGAGCAGAAGAAAATATGCATTCATGTACGTATGTTGCTGCGTGTCATGAGAAGAGATCTCAAGAGAGAAAGATCACTTGTTTCATTCATTCTCATGCTCTTTCATCATTTACATGACTCTGAACTTCTCCTTGGCTGTCCAATGGCATATACTGTGCCATGATAGCTCTGATTTCAGAATCCATGTATGACTGCAAAATCCACCGTTATACCATCAGATTTGCACACAAACTTATGATTAAGTTATAAAGGGAGGAAATGCCACCTTCTACAGAAGCCAAAAACAAATTATAAACTATAACATCAGTGTCTTCCCATGATTCTAATTGTGTCTCATTTAACATTTATGCAGGTTGTTCAATTACTTTACCAATTTCTGGTATTTCACACTCAAATTTTGATGTGCGAATGCTATAACAATGATTAATTTCTTTGTTAAAATGTAATCGTATAATTAACATTCTGTGGGAGTGGGACCAACATCAAATTTCAGAATTTCCCCCCCAAGTTCCAGACTCTGTTCTCCAAGAACAGCCCACTATGCAGTAGAATTTTATCAAAAAATAAAATATTTAATATCACTGAACTATGGAAATGCAAAAGCTTACCCTTATTCTATATTTGTAAATCATATATGCTCCACCAGCAGCCATAGCCAAGCCAATTAAAATGACCCAAAAGGCAGCCCAAGTAGATCTCCCCTGACTAGCTGTTTTACCTGCAGATTGTCCAGAGCAGAGAATGTAAAAATAAAGCATATTCAAATGAACGCGTAAATATGTTAAGTTTGATGGACTCACTTATGCAGGTATCATGGTCCCTGATGTACAGAAGATCCCCACTACAAGTGCATTCATAGCTTCCCCAGGTATTCTTGCAGCTACATTCAGGGCACTGACAAGCTTTCTTCTCTTTGCATTCATCGATGTCTGTGAGGAAGGAAGAGAGAGCGTTCAACTTCAAACATTCAACTTTATAGTTATCTACAAATAACTCCCTAGGTCCTCAATTCACATTTCTCATTAATCAATAGTCGACACAACCAAGATTAAAACCCAAAAAATAGACTGTCTACAATCACTTCACTTGTGGTACAAAAAGATATAGTTGAAAAAGTTGCCAAGTATCAAATTATACTTAATTAAAGCACACTTTTATATAGGAGCCCGCATTGCATACTGTCCAGGCACAATGCTGCAATATGGTTCATATTAACTGACTTACATTATGCTCGTGTCAATTGATTGGGTTCAACATGTTTCACAACAAATTCTAACCAAAACAATGCAAATTTAAAAGAGGGGAGACTATAAACAATGGAGTGAACAATGGAGAGATTTAAACCCAGGTGTTCAGTGTCAAGTATAAATGACTGTAACACAAATCCCATAAGTGCTCCTTCCTGTATACGTAGAAGACACTTGAGGATATCCCGTTGCACTTCACGAATAATACTAAAACTAGATCTGGGAATCTATTCATAGCATGCTGAATTTTCCTACATGTTCTGAATACCTAAATTTACTGCAAGAATTTGAGCTAAAATATATATCAGCATCCTCACCTTCACAATTTTTGACACCATCACCTTTAAAACCTGCAGGACATTGGCATTTAACTCCTCCATTATCCTGTTGCAAAGCAACGATAGCATATATAATTAGTCAGTTTCCATCACGGGTCCACAAAAATAAGAATTTGATCATCATGAATTTCATGAAGACAATAGAATCTAAGTAGATTTTGGTCCAGAAACTTAAAAGGTACTAACCACACAAGCAGAAAATGCATGTCCATTCCGGGCTTCATGCCAACAACCTCCATTGTTTATCTTGCATCTCCCAGGTCCACTGGCTGTAAACACAGAAGAAACTAGCTTAGTAGAAGTATGAATTAGATTGTGGGTGACCACCCAGACCATTTGAGTTTAATCTTTATCTCAACATTTATTTTCTTGACTTTCAGATTTAGATTAAATCCTGGTGAAGTATATAAAAACAGAAATGTAGAGTTTGTAGTAATCTAACCTTCACAAATAGTATAACCATCTCCTTTGAATTGCACACCATCAACCAAAGGGCATTCACACACTCGCCCACGGAATGTATCCTGTTAAAATAAATATAAGTATATATAATTATGTTCTAGAAATTTGAATTGCGCTAGGCATATAGTAACTTTTTTTTTATCACAGATATGAATATTTAAATACCTTGCATGCAGTAATATTGGCTCCCTTATCTTGCCAACACCCACCATTGTTATCCAAGCACTCATTTGTCTCCAAATCTGCCAAGAATAGTATGCCACTCAGTGTTAGAGAATAATAAGAAGTCACCTATCTGAACTGAAAGTAATGAAAAAGATGAGGGATACATAAGCCTGTGGTAAATCCTAGCCAAGTACTTTAAGTTATTTTGGCATTAGACTGGCTCAAGTACAATTGCATACAAAATTCAATACTTGGAAAGAAATAGGTTCAATACTAGAAAGGGACAAAAACATGTACCATTGCTCAAACAAACAGCTGGTTCAGTAGTTTCCTCGAAACCAGAGCAAATAGCCTTTAGAACTGCAACTTTCTCCAATTTGCCTGGGACAAAAAACATAAAGTTTAGATGAGAAACTAGGCTTTCACCCATCACACAGGATACAGGACATACCTCGATACTGTCGGTTATTGACCACAAGAGTTGGCAATATTGTCACATCACCTCGTGATCCCTTCCCAATCTACAAAAAGTAGTTCTCATTAAGCAGCTAAGAATTACTGAGCTGATACATGTAATTAAATGAAACAACAATATAAGGAGCAATACTTGAGCATCTTGCTCCTCTTTCAAAACAGGATTGTCAGAATCAGCATCTGGATTCCCCATGCAACTTTCAATTTTTTTAATGTCAAGACCTGCATACATTAATTAGAAATATTTAACAAGTCATTATCGACAACAGAACCCCAGAAAAAAATTGTAATCAATGATGATCCACGTACCAAGTGATCTAATGACAGCATCAGCACATTCCTTATTGTATTTTTTCTCCTTCATGGGACATCTAATTTGGAAATCGGTCACATAGTCCCACCACACCCAAGGCTTTTTGGCTTCCTTTGCCACTTTGAAAACACATAGCTGCCTCAAATTTTCAACAACCACATCTTTACCATCATAACCTGTGCTGAAGTCTTGCTCAGGATCAGGAGCACAATATCTTCCATGATTTATGCACTGGGATTTGCACTGTTTGCTTAAAGTGAACGCCTTTGGACAATACCAAGTTATGTAATGGGGTGTAAACTGTGTGTAACCGCCTTTCTCTAATATCTGTGCTGCGCCCTTGAAATCCTTCACAAACTCCATCAGCATATCACATTTAACTCCACACTCATCATTGCTGTTAGTCCACAGTTCATACTCTACACGTTCATCTGGGTGGGGGACTGCCTCTCTCCAATCAAGATTTACATTGACCATATCCCCACCACTTATGGCATTCTTTAATTTTTCACCAAAACTTTTTTCAACTAGTGCAGATGGTATTGTTATATTCTCTATGTATTTTGCAGATGCTGCATCTTCTTCAGGTGTGTCCATGGTTATTAAGGGTTCCTCAAGGTCATCTGCAACAATAACTGCAGAAGCACCAGCCTTCTGGGCATTCCAGACCTTCAAAGCAAAGAAGCAATCTGAAAGAACAAATAAAAAGCACTAAGAACACATGTATAGCATTAAGACTTGGTCACCCTCATATGTATAGCATGCTACCCCAATTCCTAATGAATCAAGCATATTGCTTGAACCAATGAATTATTGTATCTAAAAAGTCAAGAAAAAGATATTAATGAATGGAAATTAATTAAGTTAAGCAGGAGATCCAACCGCTAAGCAGAACCGGAATCGAACTTGAAACAAATCCATTTACGAATTTCAATTGAAGAAGTGTACAAGGAAGTCAATGACAAGATATGAAAAAAAGAATTATTAAAAGAGCCTAATTTGTAAGAACTAAGACGCATGCTGTTGATCTGAAATCGTAATCATGAGGTGGAGTTTACTCCTGAATCCAAAATATGTCAGTTCAGTAGCAAGTCTAAAACCAAACCCCTAACTTTGTAATTATTAAATCTTACCTAAAGACATTTCTTGGATTATCAAATCATTCAGAATAAACTGAAATACAAATAATGGTTTCTTAAATTATGTTAAATTGGACAAAAATAAACATAGGATTAAACGAATCGATACAAGGTAACTAGAGTACAATCCTTTAGGAGCAAAACTGATCAACATAGAAAATTGTAGACACTTGAAAGAGAGAGATATAAAGCACACATATATTATGATACTAATAGAAACTGACAAAAGAGGCCTATTCTCCATGAACCAAAGAATGCAATTAACTAAAACTAACAAATGCAACCAACTTCAGATTAGTCAAAAGCGAAATAATCGATGGACTGAGAAGTAAAGGAATCTCACTGCTCGCTTTTAGCAGTTAGTGAACTATAAAACGTAAACATCCGAACCCCAAACTTGGATAAAAATAACAGATTGGTCAAACTACAAGAATCTTACTTCCACGATCGAGTAAAAGGATGGTCGGAAGAGCTCCAGGCTTTGATTTGAAGGAATCCCCGAACTCTGTACACCCCTTATGGTTCTCCTTCGGGTACACGACGTTCCCAGCCATACTACCTCCATATTGAGGAACCCCAAAGTTTCCAATTGCACTATCATGCGTGCCTTTAATCTTCTCCGGTGACGTCACCGTCAAGCTGTTCTTCTCCACAACGAATCTCGCCACTGATGCGGGAACGAAGGAAACCAGCAGAACCCCTAGGAGAAAACAAAGCGATGACCTCCGAAGCTTCATTTTTGGCACTCTAACGAGAAAAATATATGGGGATTTCCAGAACTTCCAAAAAGTTAGCTTAGAAGATCAATTGAAAGAACCCCAGATGTAATAGTAATGCCTTTATTCTTAGCTTCACTACAAATTTGTGGGAATTGTCGGAAATTCACGGAAATAAAAACAAGTTTGGAACTTGCTCGTTATTGTTCAGGGGTTGTGTGAGAGAGAAGTCTGAGGAGGAAGGGGAGACTTGTTAGAGGTGAAAAAGCAACCAATCTATAAGGACCGTTCCACTAGTCCAAGGACTAAACGGCGCCCCCTATACTTAACAAGGAAGCATGGACTCTTGCTTTCTTTTTTCGTTAGTCAACATAGTAGCTATTTTTTTAATAACCAAAATCTAGATTTATATAATAATGATAATAACACCTACAACAAATATATCTCCACCTTTCTTTCTTTCTTTTTTTTCTCAATCTTGTACATATAAAAATAAAATGAAGAATAATACGGATGAATTGTGCTAATCAAATATTGATATAAAGATATAATCAATATTATACAGCTTAAGAAATAAGAAAAAGCCTCCTCTAGTTAAAAACCAATAAATTAAAATATATGTTCAATTATTTATATGTGCTAAATTTTATTTTAATTCCTTAAATTTAAAATATTTAATCATTTAAATTTAATATTATTAATTTTATTGACAAAAAATATTGATTTAGAAAATTTAAAATTGAATTGTGTAATTAAATGGTGATAAAACATATTTACATGTTAATTTTTTAATATAATATTTTAATTTTAATTTTATAGTTAGTGTTTAATTATAATTTTTTTTAAAATTTGATGAGTCAGTATTTTCTGTTAATGAAATTAACAATATTAAATTTAAATGACTAAAAAATATATTTTTTAAATTTAATAGATTAAAATAAAATTTAATATAAATATAAATAATTAAATATATATTTTATCCAAACCAGTGTGGGATGTTGATAGAATTAAAATAAATATTTTTATGGTATATAGTTATGAAAAGTAATTATGTCTTCGTTTTTATATTGATGAACATATAATGAATATATACTAATATAATAACATGAGTAATTGTACAATCTAGACGAAAAGTTAAGTTATTGATATAAAGAAAATAAAGTTGTTATGGGATGTTTCTGTATTTTTTTTTTTATCCAATAATGTCGAATTTTAGGTAGAAAAGAGAATAGAATCCACATTTATAGAGTAGTGGTTGTTGAGATGGTGGCCAAACATAAAATACTGTTATTTAATTAAAATCAATATATGTTGATTTCCTTCTGCAGCAGCCCTTGGAACATGTAACCGAATTGATCACTTGAGAATGTATGCTAAACCAAAATGCTATTTGTGTTTTTTTTCTAAATTTTCTTATATCTAATATTTAATATAATCATTAATATAAAATTTAATTAATTTTTTAGTTAAATTAAAATAAATAAATAAAATAATTAATTATAATAAAATATAAAACTTCAAGAATTCATATTATATATTTATTAATTTATTTAGATTATTTTACTAACTCTTATATTAAAAATATTATATTAGTATCAACTAATCCAAAATCAAGTTTTCCTGCTAAATCCCCGATAACAATACCAAAAAAATCAGATTAAAATAAAAGAAATATTTTCCAATTCATGTGTGAAAAAAAAAACTCAATTACTAAAATCTCTCTAATATTTTATACTGCTGACTAATTTATACTCAACTAGTATTGGGTTATAAGTATTTTTTTTTATAAACACTCAATTATTAAATTCCTAATTATCAGAATATTGACACATGGCTCCTTTTTTTTAACAATCTGTCATTATTTTCATTAAAAATCATTGTTTTTTTTAACAAATCACATGATTCCCTCATGTGTCCTCGATGGGTGCCGCAGGCAAATTACTGATTTGGTCGGCAACTTCTTCATTAGTAGCTATAACCATTCATAATGACTTGTGAGCCCTGAGCTCGTGCTTCCCTTCTTGCTTCAATCCATGGGCTCAGGACAAATGACGCCCAAACGTTTTTCGTAGGAACAAACATTGATCCAATGACTTTTTTTTTAATTTATATCATGGCATTATTTGCTGACTGGTAATTTGAGCAGTTATTGGCCGGCCCATTCCAATGAGGCCCAAAGGTAATTGTTTTTTTTGTTATAGTGGATTTAGCCCATGTCTCTCATTAAGAATAGTCACAGTGCTCAGAGAACGGTTATAGAGAACTTATGAGACTGTCTACCAATGGAATCTTCACGATGACAGTAGAATAAAACTCATATCCTTATAAAATATAAAAATATTTTTTATTATATGTATAAACTCTCTTCTAAATATAATTGTTTTGAATTTACATCATGACTTGTTTGTCAGACTGGCAATTTGAGTAGTTATGACAGGCCCATTATATGAGAAGTTTGATTCTGGCCATATGTCTGGCCGAACCAGGCATTACCACATTTAGTTCGGGTTTTTCTTTTTTCTTTTGCATTGGTTCATTGGTTTTCATAATATGACTTTAGAGTACAATTGTTTAAATCAATATTAATCTAATATATTGTATCAAAAAAATATTATCTAATACAAGAAAATATAATTATAGTTCTTTATTTTACATCTTAGCCATTTTATTGGTCTAATTTAATTAAAGTGAAATATATGAACATATTATGAAGAACGTATGGGCTGGTAAGTAATTACTAGATATATACGAGTGGAATGGTGAGTTCACGTTCTATGATCTATATATCTTGTATTGCATATCTTAGAAGGCACCCAAGCACGAGTGATCTTTATTCCCTTTTTCTCTATCAATGAACCACAAAACTTACCTCAGAAGAAATCATAATACAATTTGCAGGCAAAGTTGGCAACATTCTAACTTGATTAGCTTATCATATTGAGCTACGTCACATGAAGACATTACTAACACTTGGCACCACCTACGTTAACAGAGACATGTTGGACCATGTAGTGGTGCTGCCACTGGCTAGCTACAAAGATCAGTTAAAGAACCTTTTGTTTCGCCTAAGCATCTTCTAATCATTACATATATGATTATCACCTAAACACTCAAAGACACACACACACAGAGCATCTTTTAAATGAAGCAGAAGTTGTTACTATATATGTGTGTGTGTCCTAGGCAACACTTGAATCTCAACACAGAATCATGAAAACGCAACTACTGCTTTCTCTTTCATTCCTTCTAAGTCTAATCCTTCCCATAGATAGCCAAAAACATGCATGCAACAAGGCCTCTTCTCAAACCACAACCTTCCCTTTCTGCAACACTTCGCTGCCTTACAACACCCGGGCCGCCGACCTCGTCTCTCGTCTCACCCTTCAAGAAAAGGCCCAGCAGCTTGTAAACGCTGCCACCGGCATTCCCCGGTTAGGTGTGCCGCCTTATGAGTGGTGGTCGGAGGCCCTCCATGGTGTCTCCAACGTAGGTCCAGGCACCAAGTTCAACAAAACTGTCCCAGGCGCCACAAGCTTTCCGGCCGTAATACTATCGGCGGCGAGCTTTAATGAGAGCTTGTGGCTGGAGATGGGTCGGGTGGTGTCTACGGAGGCTCGAAGCATGTACAATGTGGGGCTCGCAGGGTTGACGTTTTGGAGTCCGAATGTGAACTTGTTTCGGGATCCCCGGTGGGGCCGTGGCCAGGAGACTCCCGGCGAGGACCCCTTGGTGGTCAGCAGGTATGCCGTCAGGTATGTTCGTGGCCTGCAACAAGTCGGTGACGACAAGGACGAGGAGAGAGGCGGGAGGCTTAAGGTTTCAAGCTGTTGTAAGCATTATACAGCTTATGACCTTGATAACTGGAAAGGCGTTGATCGCTTTCACTTTGATGCCGAGGTAAAACAAAGCTATTTGATATATAACAATTAATTCTTTTGGAAGTTTTGAAACTCAATTTTTTAATTTTTACTCGGACTTGTTCATGAGTTTTTGTAGGTGACGAAGCAAGATTTGGAGGATACATATCAGCCTCCGTTTAAAAGCTGTGTGGAAGAGGGACACGTCAGCAGCGTGATGTGCTCTTATAACAGAGTCAACGGAATTCCTACCTGTGCTGACCCTGACCTCCTCCAAGGGGTCGTTCGAGGCGAATGGGACCTAGACGGGTTTGTATAATGAAAGATAAATAAATTAAAAACTAATTATTAAACAATTAAGTTAATTGATCTCTCTTTTGTCCTTCCATGTAGATATATTGTTTCAGACTGTGATTCAGTGCAAGTTTTTTACGAGACAATTAAATACACGCCCACACCAGAAGATGCAGTCGCTCTTGCACTGAAAGCAGGTACACACTTTGGCTGCACCCTGCACTAATTTTTCTCCTCTTTTATTTTATGCCCGTTGGAGATGTTAAACTCATATTAGTTGGTTAAGATCTTGTCTTAGTTAAGTTAAAATCACAATTAGTTGAGGAAGCTTCTATTGTTAGTGTTTGAAAGTACGAAGGATGGTTGAATTCTCACCAAAGGTCCTCACCTCAAGACTCTCCGAGAGTTTAGACCTAGAAGAGTTTATTAGTTTTATTTGTAAACGTTGATTCTTGATTAATAAGATTCTTTTTTGTTTAGTTAACATAATGCCAAACAAATAAGGGAGAATTATTATGAGATTGTAAAGAAAATATTTAATAACCAAAAAATTACAAATAACATAAATTTATTATCGATTCCTACACAAAAAAATTTTATTATTAGTTTCTCAGTTGTTATTATTAGAACTTTTATATAATTAAGTCTCTTATTTAAGATCTTATTGTAGATGCCCCAACAAATAATATAGCCTTTGAGTAACCTATCATTTTAATACCAAAATAATTAATTGTTTGCAGGTTTAAACATGAATTGTGGGAACTATCTAGGAAGATACACAGCAAATGCAGTGAAATTAAAGAAGGTAGATGAATCCACGGTGGACAAAGCCCTAGTGTACAACTACATAGTCCTAATGAGACTGGGTTTCTTTGATGACCCCAAGTCACTTCCATTTGCAAACCTAGGTCCCTCTGATGTATGCACTCAAAGCAATCAAATACTAGCCCTAGAAGCTGCAAAACAAGGCATAGTTTTACTTGAAAACAAAGGCTCTCTTCCTTTATCCCAAGCCAACACCAAAAAATTAGCCCTAATTGGACCCAATGCCAATGCCACATCAGTCATGATCAGCAACTACGCGGGCATACCGTGTAGGTACACTAGCCCTCTACAAGGACTAAAGAAATACTCGTCAGCCCTAAGTTATGCGGCAGGTTGTAGGGATGTGAAATGTGGTGACCAGAGCCTGATTGCAGGAGCTGTGAAAGTAGGAGCTAGTGCGGATGTGGTTGTATTGGTCGTGGGGTTGGATCAATCTATTGAAGCAGAAGGGCTTGATAGAGTGAACCTGACATTGCCAGGGTTTCAAGAGAAGCTTGTGGAAGATGTGGCTGTTGCTACCAATGGGATAGTGATATTGGTCATTATGGCTGCTGGTCCAATTGACATTTCTTTCACTCAAAGCATCAGTAACATTGGAGGCATCCTTTGGGTAGGCTATCCTGGTCAAGATGGAGGAGATGCAATTGCCCAAGTCATATTTGGAGACTACAATCCAGGTATGTGTGTATATGGTTAAACATCACCCAACACTTTAATTTAAAGTAATTTATACTGTATCTAACACTAGTAGCAGCCAATATTTTAAAATAATTTTATCAAAGTACCTTTTTAATAGCAATAAGAACCCTAAATTTAAGATATTAGGTGTTTCTAAAAAATATTTAGGATATTAGATATATAAAATATTAATTTAGAATACTGAGTATTGTTGAAAAAAATATTTTAGAATATTGAATATACTAAAAATTAATTTAAGATAATAATAGTTACTAAAAAAATACTTTTAATTGTTGGATGGTAATTAACCCTGTATTGGACCAAGGACATCCGTTTCTCTTTCAAACCCTCATTACTATTTACTAATACTAAAAACTTTTCAGGTGGGAGGTCCCCATTTACGTGGTACCCACAATCATACGTGGATCAGGTGCCAATGACAGACATGAACATGAGAGCCAATAAAACGAGGAACTATCCAGGAAGAACCTACAGATTCTACACTGGAAAATCACTCTATCCATTTGGCCATGGCTTGAGCTACTCCTCTTTCTCCACTTTCATAGCCTCTGCTCCTTCAACCATTTTCGTTCAGAGCAACTCTTCCACATCAACATCACTTGCCTTCAACGATCAGTCTCTCTATGAGGGCCAAGCACTGGACGTATCAACTCTAAATTGCTTGGATTTAACTTTCTTGCTTGTGATTGGTGTGAAGAACAATGGGCCCAAGTATGATGGGTCCCATGTGGTGCTTGTCTTCTGGGACCTGGCAGGATCGGAGCAAATTATCGGCGGAGCTCCGGCGAGTCAGTTGGTGGCATTTGAGAGAGCGGAAGTGAAAGTTGGGAAGATAGAGTTTGTGACTGTGAAGATAAATGTGTGTCAAGAGCTGAGTGTGGTGGATGGTGAAGGGAAGAGGAAGGTGGTAATTGGAAAGCATACTGTTTTGGTGGGATCTTCAAGTGAAGCTCAGTTGAAACACCAGATTGATGTTAAGGTTTCAGGAAGTGGAAATGGAGAAGGATTTATATCTAAGTGATCAGTCTCCATCAGCTGGTAGCAATATATAAACCTTAAATTATGGAATTGGGATTAGTATAGAATAAAGTTGAGTCTGGAGAGTTGTTGGATTTGGGGCAGTCCTTCTGATACTCATACTATGAAAGTTGGATCTAAATTAATAGATAATGATATTAAATGATTAATTAATACTTGCTTCATGTTACATTCTGAAACAAAAGGTGAAAAATTTGACAACAACGCTAAATGCTTTTATATTATTAACAAGCGTGTCTTTTATAGATGGCATGCATGGTGAGTTCATCGCATATATATACATCAACTTATAGGAGATTCGTTTACGTCATATGTAACTGAATTCTATATATAGCAAGTATAGAAATTAGAAATACATTAAAATTTTGAAGCGGTTGGAAAACTAATATTAATTCATTCATTATTAAAAACACAACTCATTTAAAGTATTTTAATCTTTTAATGACATATACAAACAAAATACGAAATCCAAAAAAATATCATCATGATATATTCATAAAATAATTTGACTTAAAATAGTGAAATAGATGTGGATTTGAAGCGTATATTTTGTTCTTAGGAAGATGAAGCTACTTTTTTTATCATAAAAGTCAATAGCGCTAAAATATTTGGATATATCATTATCTTTAATATGTGATTTATTTAACTAATTTAATTAGATAAAAATTTAGTTAAATTAGTTAATGTGATATATTTTTGCTATAATTTTTTAATTATCTTTATTAACTCTATCTTTTTTCTGACTTAATTATCATCGAGAAAGTGTCAATTGAGATAATTTAAAAAATTGATAAATATATGAAATAAATAAATCTTATATTTATTATCAAGATTAAACCTCAATTAAATTCTATATTAAGGATAAGAGGAATATTATTATTCATTTATTTAGTTTATATTGTTGTAATGACTAATAATGAGGGAGATATGGTATATATACATGTTCAATTTTTGTAGAGACGATTGTGAAGATTTATATTATCCTGCAATGACATGGTATATATAACTTATAATATTATATTAATTATTGTGCCAAAATACTCTTTAAAACAATTATATAATACCACAATAGGTATTATATATATTAGGTTGAGGAAAAATGAATATATAATACCACATAGGTTGACTTTGTGGTCATCGCCGTTGCGCGTGACATACCGTTAGGCGTTAGGGTGGACTAAAAGAAACAGAGAAAGTCAAATTAATTTGGATATACATTACCCTACAAAAATGGGTCAACTCTGCTCTTGCTCTTGGCTTTGTATACGAATTGTAGAAATTTCTGTTTCGACATTAACTTCACAGTTCAAACAGATCAATTAAAGCTGATGTGGTTGAGTATTTCCACAGCCGCCTCTTCACAATTATTTTTTAATTATATTTATTCAATTCAGAGGTCAATCCATTTACCATATAATGTATATAAAACAAGATAATCCTTATTATATTATTTAAACGCGTGATGAACACATTCTTTTCATATGTATATCAGATTTGTGATGACCTGTCCTCCATTTCCACCAATTTCTGTGTGCTCCTTCTCTCACTATATATATAGAGAGAGACACTCACACGGTCATATGCCATACAGAATCAGGCAAGTTTTGTTAAATTTGATTAACATGGAAGGTTTAATTCCATATCTGATTGATGTCATCAAGAAGCAGCAGAACAAGTCTCCCCCCAGAACCTATCGCCGGAGCTTCTCTCACTCCGACAGCTCCAATGGCCGCAGCTACCATTTGCTTCTCGGATCATCTGATTCCTTCGGCGGGTCGTCTCACCGGAGGACCCGCTCGGACCTCCTACCGTCCGTGGACGCAGCTGAGTTCTCGGAGCACCGGCATGGTAAGGATGGGTTCCAGGTCAGCCCCCGAGACCCTCCTCCTAATTTCCTCTCTGCTTCATCTCCCGCTGCAAAATCTGAAGCTTCTTCGTCCCATGCGTCACATGTTTCTCGTAATCCCAACAACATCCGGAATCGGAAGTACTGAGGATTTCGTCGTATGATGTCCATGGAAACACTCTTATATATACATGGGTGGATTTGATTTGTTTGTTTAGTATGGCTATTCAATCTTCAATATCATGATCGATTGGGTAACCATGCATTTCATTAATTCATTTATTTGCAATGAGAACGTGTATATTTTGATAACTTCTCTTTCTCTCTCTTCTCTTCTTGTAACAAACAAAACAAAGCTGATTTAAATAAGAATATATATAGCTTTAAGTGCGCTTTCATTAATTCATGTTATTAATTATAGCCACTACCTTATTGTTATTATATACAGGTATATTTGTTTATTTTATTCAAATTAATTATATTGTTTACCTTCAATATAATGAATTTAAAAGAAGGAATCTTCTTGGGAAAAGAAATTATCTAGGCACTTATGGTCTTGAAGGACGTAGTTATATTCGTATTGAGCATCAAAATGCATGAAATATAGAACTTATCTAGGCACTTATCTAGAAATTATATTCCTATTGAGCATCAAAATGCATGAAATATAGGAATTCTTCCTGAAAAAATAGGATATTGATCAAACATTGCCAAAGATGAATTGTAAAATTCAAAGATGGCATGCACCGCCATGAAAAAGTTCAAGTAAAGAAAGTTGTGTCTGTTATTGCATATTCAGTCAAAAGTTTTCTTCTAATCCAATGCTCAATCGGGAAGCTCCCTCTCTCTATATATATATGTGTTGGGTTGAATTTTCAAATATTATGTACTCATAAAATCATAATATCATTTAAAAGAAGATCACCATTTCTTAGAATAATAAGTGACAAGCAATTATTTACAACGCTGGGGGAAATTTCATATAATAATAAAATTATATATATATGATGCTATTGTTTTAATTTATACCAAGTTAATTTCAGAGGCGTATTTATCTTTTTAAGCATTATATAGAATAAATGTTTCGTTTGAATGCCCAGATTTTTCCCTCATCCAGAAATTCATAGTGAGCATCTTTATATAAAAGACTCATCCTACACGGAAAAGGGAGAGAAATCGCGCGAGAAGACATACATTCCAATATTCGTCAATGAAGGGTGTGTTTGATTTAAATTATGTCTAATAGATTAGGAATTGAGAATATATTTTATATAAAAAAGTAATTTTAAAAAAAATTATTTAAATAGTTATTATTTGAATGATTTTTTTATAATTAAATTATTAAAAAATATATTATGTAAATAAAAAATGATAAAAATTCAAAATAATTAAAATAATTATTTTTTATTTTTAATATCTAAAAATTGTTTTAAAAATTATTAGATATTACTTATACAAAATCATAGTTTATAATAACTAAAATTATAATTTTATTTAAAAATATTTATATCACTAAAATTAATATTATATACTTTTAGATTAAAATTATAGTTTGAATAATTTTTTTTTTGTTAAGCCCACACTAAATTAACAATGAGAATGTATGTGTATAAAGTATAAACCATCTGCATATTCATTTATGTATATATGTATGTATGTATGTATGTATGTATGTATGTATATATCTATGTATGTATGAGTGTTCTTAATTTTTATCCAAATAATATAATAATTAAGGTGTGTCTTCGTTTAAAATCTATATAATTAAAATATAATAAATCAAAATATTTTAATTTTAATTGACCTATAAATTATCTAAAAACAATTCATATTTTATTTATATTAAAAAAATAAACTTTATAATTTAATTTAAACGAGTTTTTATTTATTTAAAATTAAAATATTTATTTTTTAAAAAATAAAATTAATTATAAATTTATTTAGATAAATTATCAGTTAAGATATTATATTTTGATTAGATAAAATTTAGATGACATAATATATATCAATATGTAAGTATTTCTCACTATTCATTTGAGATTATTGAAATTGGAATCATTATTTGGGATTTTCAAAATTTGAAGGTATTTAAATGAAATTTTCTCTTTATTTTATAACATATCATCTACAGGTCAAAAAAAATCAGTGGGATTCGGGTTTCAGCGGGAACGATTTACATTGATTCGGGTTTTACCGGCCGCCATAACCACAAATTTGCCGAAAGCGTCGACCATAATCGGGTTTGGGCACTCCCGCTCTTGAAACGCCGAAGGAGGCGAAGGATGCCTATGCGATCGGTGTTCGACGCCGGCGATGTCAGAAGGGAGTTCGAAAACGCAGGGCTTGACCCTAAGTTTATTCCAATTATATGGAAGCGTGTGATTCAGAATCAGAAGCAAAACGTTGAGTGCGAGGAATTCGACTGGGAGAAGCAAGTTCCGTCGTTGCCCTCGGCAGCATACCCTTTGCTTCGTTCCAGGTTCAAAAAGCCCCTCTCTTCCTCCGTTCACTCCGTGTTCCACTCTGCTGATAACCTTACCACCAAGCTCCTCATCAAGCTCCATGTACTACTCGATCCTCTCCCTTTCCCCGGTCTCAATGGGCCGTTCTTCCTTTATTTATTGCATACAGCATTATGATTCCTCTGATCACTGGCAATCGGGGCTAAGTGGATTTCCATTACGGGTTCGTTTGGTTTTTATGCATCTTGCTCTGGGTGAATCAGGGGGTGTTCTCCATGGGGGAAAAAGGGTTACTTTAGGTACTCTGGATTGAACGGTAGTAGGTTGTTGAACTATAGTTTCTGGTGAGAGACAATGTGGGCATTTCTTGTGAGGTGTAATTAATTAAGTTTACTTATAAAGATGTTAATGGGGACTTGGAAACTGGTTCACTGCAGCCTGGTGTCTGTTATGTGAAAACTTTTAGTTTTCGGGGCATTAGAAACCCAACTGTTTGATGATTCAGCAATTACGCATATGAAAAAAATTGAATTAATGTTTTGTATACGCACTAAATAACATGTAAGCTTTTGTTTTCCGTATTGTTACGTCTTCAATTCATAAATAAGTTTTCAATTTCTTGGAAGATTAATTAAAATATCCGCATATCCTTCCCCGCCTAAGTCTTCGTGTTAAGTTTTCCTGCTTCTGTTTTGATACCGGCATGCGAATTATAAATTGGATGCTAACGGAGCTTTTGAGCTTGTAATTCTTTTCTTAATTCACCATTTTCTATTTATTCTGCTTATTGTTTCCTTGAATTACCGTGTTCTTTGAAGTGTCGAAGCATGTTGGTTAATTATCCTTGCTAATAGTAATTTAGCATTGGTTCTCTATTTCAGTTATAATTAAACCGTGATTGGTATTTCTCTTGTTAGAATGGAGCTTTTGTGGAGACTGTGATAATGAGGTATGATACGCGTTTGGGGAAATATGGTGGCAAACCTCGTCCTGGTGGTCTAAGATCAACTTTGTGTATATCATCACAGGTTTCCTTCCCCCATCTCTCCCTCCCCCCATTGAATTGAGTGTTGATATGAACCTGTTTCTTGCTGATTGAAGCCTATTCCTTTTTTATTTGTGGTTGGTGCAATAAAAGCCCATGTCTCCTGTTTTCTACAGGTAGGTTGCAAAATGGGTTGCAAATTCTGTGCAACTGGAAGTATGGGATTCAAAAGTAATTTATCATCTGGAGAGATTGCGGAACAATTGGTTCACGCTTCTTGTTTGTCAGAAATCCGTAATGTTGTCTTCATGGTAATTCATTTTTCCCAACTATTGCTGATTTGATGAGGTTCTACTTTCGTATTTGTAACTGAAGCAAAATATTTAATTTTAATGTTCTTCCTCGTCTTCTGTCTTCCCTGCTCTATGAAAATATGATGTTCCTGTAATGACAAAATTGGGTTCTGTTTTTTTTGGAACTTGTAAGCCTGTAACAGATGTTCTAGGAATTATGAATAAACTAACAAGCGTGTTGGAAGTTAGATTATGACCATCATGTTTACTTGTTATTTGCCTGCTCTATTTACCCAAATCGCAAGCTTACCTTCTTCTGTAGCATTATCATAAATGCCTAATGCATACAAGCGTCACCGCATTAGCAGTTAATGTCCAGTTTGCAGTCTAATAATATATTTTGTTACAGGGAATGGGAGAGCCTCTGAATAACTATTCTTCCTTGGTAGAATCTATTCGTGTCATGACTGGATTGCCATTTCAATTGTCACCAAAAAGGATAACTATCTCAACGGTATATATATACATGCTCTGAAGACTTCCATTGTTTCTCCTTTCTTTCCTTTCCCGGGCCCTGGATTTGTCATTGACAGAAATGAGATTCACAAAAATTTTAGTTTTGCATCCATTATAGAGTTGCTATATTTCTTGGACTTTGGGATGAATTGAACTCTGCTAGGTTTATTGCCTAACAATCACCACTTAGCTAATGCTTTTTCTTCAAATCTAATTGACCAGCGAATTACAATTTTGTTGGGCCACTGTTCTTGCCATGACTTTTAGGCTGCATTTTAAGGAATATCATATTTTTTGTATGAAGTAAATACTAAATAGCTTATCTTGCATGGTTCTAACAAAAACTGTTACCAAAAATGTTACATTGAAGAAAACAGCTTTTCCATTGAGTTCTCTACCTAAGGATGTTATGAATGTATTTTAGCTTGAGTTGCATCGTTATTTATATCCAAGTCTCTTGTGCTGCATCTTCCTTTGTTTTTGGTGTTTCTATAGTAGTGTAAGCCTTTTTTCTCATTCCACAACCCAAGGCGCTATTGAATTCTGTTTCATTAATACTTTTTAAATCGATATACAAATGATTTCATTGACCAGAAACTCTTGAATGCTAGAAATATCTAACTGTAACATTTCCTGTTCTTTCCATCTGTAATAGGTAGGCATCATTCATGCTATTAACAAACTTCATAATGACCTGCCTGGTTTAAATTTGGCAATCTCACTCCATGCACCGGTCCAAGACATCCGCTGCCAGATAATGCCTGCAGCCCGTGCTTTCCCATTGGAAAAACTTATGAATGCATTGCGAGAATATCAAAGGAACAGGTGAGTGTATGCTTTCATATTTAGACTATTTGTTGCCTCACATTCTCTTGGGTTGTATATGTTTTTATTCATTAGTGCAAAATATGAAGGTATTTCACTTAATTTAAGGTATTTCATTCTTAATTACAGTCAGCAAAAAATCTTAATTGAGTACATAATGCTTGATGGGGTGAACGATGAAGAGCAACATGCCCACCAACTGGGGAAACTGGTGGAGACATTTCAAGTGGTAAAAACTCAGACTGTACTTCGAACTATATGAGGAACATCTGAATTTTGATTGTTTCGTTAATGCCATTTAAAAATTTGAAGAGTATTTGTTGTACATGTTTTATTGCTACCTAGTTTAATATCTCCAAACACTACTTGCTAAAACCTTTTTTTTTCCTGATACAAGCTTTTATTCCTGGATACGTGGTGCATTAGTTTTGGACATCTTTCCTTATGACCTTGATCCTTTTGAGGCAGGTGGTGAACTTAATTCCTTTCAATCCTATCGGTACCCTAAGTCAGTTCAGAACTAGCGATGAGCAGAAAGTATCAAGGTTTCAGAAAATCCTTAGGGGCGACTATGGTATTCGAACAACAATTCGGAAGGAGATGGGTCAGGACATAAGTGGTGCTTGTGGGCAGCTGGTGGTTAACCAACCTGACAAGAAGTCTCTTGGAAATGCATGCGCCCTAACTGACATAGAAGATCTTGTTATTTGATGACAATTTGGTCCTTCAATTGGTAGGTATGCAGGTTTAATCCCAAAAAATTAGTGAGTGAACAAGGTTGTTCTTGAAAATAAAGTTTGTTACAAGTTAACCGACTTGTTTTTTTTTGGAGCACTCACTAATTTTCTCAGGGATTAACACTAAATTCGCCTCATGATGATATGATATGAAAGAAATTAGAGGTTAGTTAGGGTAGTTATCGGAGAATGATTCTGTGACAAAATTTTTGGTTTATTCTTAATATAGCTTTGTTTTTGTTGATGGCTGGATTTTGAATTGATCAAAGACGATCTTTGGTTCTTGAAATTTTGTTGTAATGCAATACGCCACTTCAATTCACAAATGGGCAAAAATATGAAAATGGCTTCCGCACAACTTAATTTTTGTTCATCTGTAATGGAACCTTTTTTAATACCTACAATTGTGTAGTTAGTGTTGTTGTTTTACGACAAATTCTTGGGGAATTTGAAATTTCAAAGAAGATAATTAATAACCTTAAAGCATAATAAAAAATAACATTATGTTTATATTGCTCATTTGCTATTGAAATTTTGAGGATTAAATTCTCGGGGACTTCAGTCATTCTTTAACATTTACATGACAAATTCCTAACAAGCTGTTAGAACGCCCGAGTTTCATCTAAAGACCTAATGTTGTTGCACTACTTTGACACGTGATAGATGTAACGGTAAAAGTGAGAAATGGTGCTCCGTTCTAATCTCAGAGTGGCACACAATCCAAAGGGATGGATTCGTTTCGCATTCTTGAAGCTTTTACCCATCCCACCGTTAGTCTCACCAAGCAGTGTAAGTGTGTAGGCTACAACACGGCTACACTAATTCGGCTTATGCAACGCTAAAATATTACGGCGAACGCATAGACTTCAAGATGGAAAGAGATATAACCTAGAAAATATATTAAGAAGCAAGTTATATGTTGAAGATGTATGCTGCAATAGGTACGTACGAGTTTTTGTGGTTCATCAATCTATGACAATACATGCCCTGCAAATGCAGATCCCAACACACTAACACGCACGCAAATGTAAATCTACAGAAAAGAAGACCCGAACCAAGTACATGAAAGTAACTCATCCATGGAATCTGCCCTGAACATGCCAAAAGTTGAAATGCTGATAACTGAAGCATGGATAAAATCACAAGAACGTTGGCTGCAATCTGATCCTATGAAGCCAAGAGTGCTTCCAGCTTTGCAATTTGGTCATCCTCATTTTTTGGAACAGGGTCTTTGTCAATCTCTTGATACAAATCATGCTTCCACTTCTCAAGTCGGGGCTTGCTAGGATGATAACCTTGTCTTCCACTGAATCTATCTCTTCCCCTATAATTGCTGGCACTGCCACCGCCCCTGTACCTTCTACTCATTGAGAAGTCATCCCTCCTAGCTTCAACCTTGTTTGGTGCACTTTCTATTGCATATTGCTTCTCAGTCCTATCTAAGTGGCGCAGGTTGTTGCTTCTGTCATCCCTCTTTTCATTCCTTTCCGGAAAGTGATGTGTTTGGCTTGACTTTACAGCCTCAAATGCAAGTCTTTTCTCAGTCGTTGGAAGAGGGTCATCTTTCCTTTCAGAAGGGCCAACTTTTCTTTGTAAAGTATTATCATCTCGTTTAGCTCCTGATTTTTCATTTCTCTGATCTCTACTTCGTCCATGAGCTTTCTCTGCCCTCTCATTATGGTGATCCCTTGAGTCCTTCCACAATCCATGCTCTTCCATGGAAAAGTATACGGTATTAATTTTCATAGACAACTAAGAAGGTAAGTTGTATCACAAAATTGGTGGAAAGAACAGAAAATATGGAATTAAGATGAAACTAGACCTCAACTTCTGTAAATCAAAAGGGATCTACTGTAATTTAGCTCCCAGAACCTCAATTTGTTTTCTAACCACATTTTATACCACATAACTAAAGCATATTAAACTGAAAAACCAGAGGGAAGAGAAATCAGAAACAAGGTTGGAGTCAAAGTGGAGACATCATTTTCATCCAAAATAAAATGTAATCTATTCCAATAAGCATGCTAGTGGGCACTCAAATTCTAGCATGAAGTATTGGAATTATAAAATTGCATAGCTAAATCTTACTGCAGGCAGGAAGAAATAATACGATTGTATAAATAGAGCCAATTTTACAACGATAGATACATTTAACTCATGGCATGACTAAAAGGGTAACAATAAAAATAGATACAACTCACCGCCAGTAGCTCTTCGACCAACCTGCCTGGCACTACCTCGCTCATCATGCTGTTTATGAATACACACAGGCAAGCGGAAGATGGTTATATATGAAGTCCTTGAAGGCAAGGAACTGAACAAGAATGCTGCTACTTGGCCCCAGAAAAATAGTTCATGCACTGAATAATAATCAAGCGATTAAAAAAATACATACACATGCACATATATACAACCATTAATTATTAGTCACAAAATAGACAGTCTGATTGTATGCAATCCAAGGACATATAACATCTATACAGTATACAATAAAGTTAACTACTTTTTGGGAAAAAATAAAAGGTGTTGCATGATAGCTTCACTAGTGATCATAGTCTCAGATGTTTCCCTCGTCTTCAAGAATATGAAAGACCATGGATCTTAAATCTACTATCTTAATCACTAATATGAAGCAATATGCATAATCTAAGGCTACGTTTGGCTGCCTTGAAAGAAATGGAAAAGGATTATGTTTCAAGAAGTTCAAAGCATGCAATTTCTATTATGTCTCTATTATCATGACTCAACAATAACTATTTTTTTTATTATATCTTATTCAGGGATATAAAAGACATGTCATCTAAAAGTCACTTTTTTCTTCCATTCCATTATGTATACGAAATGGGCCTACAATGACCGCGGCCAAACACAAGTTCATATTTCATAGGTCTACAAGAACTCCTGATGCAACCAATTGTCCAATTCTAAGAAACATGTAAAGAAGCAGAAAGTTACAAAAACATCTAGCAAAGAGAAGAGAGTTTCAGGGGATAGAAATAGTCAAAAACAATTCTTCTGCATAAAACTCTTACAACACCTGGAAATAAGAGCGAGATCTTGGTAAATCAGTAGGATCAGATAAATGTTTGGAGCCTTCATAATGCTCATTTGATTTCTTGTCTGAATCCTTTTTCTCAGCCTCACTTTCTTTCTTAGAATCATGAGTTGAAGAGGCCTCATGGGGAAGCTCATCATGCAGCCGGCGCTGGTGTTTGTTATCCTTGCCATTGTTGTGATCTACATTGTCTAAATCAGCACTACTGGTTGCTCTGCTTCTTTCTCTTTCTTGTAATCCATCCCTTCTAAACCTCTTCGGACTAGAAGCAGCTCCAACCAAATAAGTTACATGACATTAGGATCAACAATTAAGCATAGCAATCTACCAAATAATGTATTCACACAAAAATGCAAATCATGTTAAGAGTAAAAATGATCCAAATGCATTTTAGAATAAACAAGTCATCACAAAATTGAAAACGTCTTTTTTTCTCGGCTTAAGCTAGCGGTATAGGGTGCCACAAGGAACCACGTCTCGTAGCTAGCCGATGAAAAGAAATTTGCTTTTAGATATTCACCATCGTCACGGATAGAATCAATTCGATGGCAATCAAGGCGTCTCATCTAGAAAAGAGTAAAACAATGTAACATTAAATCGATTCAACATTGGAACTGCACACGAATGGTTAGCTAGCAGGAACAAATTCCCGAACTCGAATTCCAAGTTTTAGTCAATGGTTCAATGAACAGATTGATGTATCGCAAGTCCTAAAAATCATCTGAGAACAACCATGGTATGGGGAAAACTTAATAAACGAAAAAGAGGTGTCATATTCTTCCAAATTTCACATATTATTTCAGGAGGAAAAAAAAATTGGCGGGGAGAAGGCGCGAAATCGACCAAGCTCAAATGAAAGTGTTAAACAGAAAAGGCGAGAAACAAGCACCTTGGTTCTCGATCAAATCTAGAACTGCGTAGGGCGTAATCGCGACCCTCTCGACGAGACATTGGCTTCCGCTACATCCACAGCCAAACCAGAAAAAGGCTGAGAAGCTTCTGGGTTTTTACCTCCTCTCATTTTAAACCGGTTTGGTACATTACTAATTTATGAAAAATTTAGCACTGACATGCGTATTAAAAAAATAATTATTTTCTTTAGAACAATCATGATAATATATGTATACACCTAATTGTAGTTGAGATTCTTCAATTTGTAACGATATCAAATTTTTATTTTCAACTGATCTTTTGCCAAAGATTTAATTATAATTAAATTGATAATTTAAGACAGGCTATTATTCTTCCGTTATTTATTTTATTTTACCTTTAAATAATATGTTAATTGTTAAATTCGAGTTCTATATATGTTGATACAAAACTATACAAAAATTAACAAAATATATATAACTTATTTTAAAAAATGTCCTTCCCTCACCATTAACAAAATATCTATATTTGCGCATGTTCCTATATCTTATAGGAAGTGGAACAGAAGCTTCTAAAATATTTGACTAATTTCATATAGTCTGGTTGACTACTCATATCTATATATTATCTCATCATTGACATATTTAAGACGTGTTTCCATGAAAACTATATTGTTCACTTCATCTACATTGATGAAAGTATATCTCTGAAATATGTCTCATTTCTTGAATCTGGAGCACCATTTAATCATAAGGTCTTCAATATTTGCATCCATACGAGTCCCTATTCCTCCCCAGATTAACCTGTGCCCTACGTCCCCAATTGATGATCCACTCACTTCATGCACCGCTTTGAATCCGATTCTGCTGTAGAACCTCACCAGCTGAAATACAAATCATGTTTCAACATCAAACCGAACACTCTATGATCACTCAAACAGATGGAAAGATTACAAAATTCTCAAACATCTCCATCAATTATTCAAGAGATAAGAACCAAGTAAGAAGAAAACCTTGGAATGGTAAAGATCGGAATCGTTAATGGCGAGCAACTCAGCTTTTTTGCAGCCGCAGTCATAGCCATATCTAATGGCCAAAGCTCCGATGAACAAGCCTATTCCGAAGATGGATTTCTCCATTCCAATCGTTTCTCTTCGGAGCTTCATGGAGTCCAAGTGAAGAATTCTGCCTCCGACCCATACCCTAATTATCCCCTCCGCCCTTCCCACCTCGTTCTGCGTCTCCAAGCTCTTGGCCGTGATTCTAAAAAACGGCCCCACCGTTCGGAGCTGAAGGTCCAGCTTCTGGGCACTGGAAGCTTCGAGAATGTCGGACATGGAGGGCAGAGTAGAATTGTCCCTGTGCTTGACATTTGAAGACGGCGAGTGCGAGAGAGGAGTGCTTGCGGCGATTCTGGGTGGCGATTGAGGGTTTTGGAAATGGAATTGGGAAGCACGAATTAAGGAGGATACGGACATTTTTATGACGAAACTCCTGAATGACTCAACAAGTCTGGTTAGATTGGAGGAACGAGGTTTGGATTTGTTTATATTTCCTCGCTCTTGGATAGAGGCCAGCCACATCACCACGATTTGATTATATGTATAGATTTTAAATATATTAACATATTTATAATTTCACAACAGCAAACCAACCTTGTGGCTGGCCCCAAAAAAACTAACCTTGTGGAAAAATCATAATTGAAAAAAATAAAAAGGCAAGATAAGAATAAAACTTACATGAATAATGAAATTCGCAGCATTTTTTTTTTAATTTTATCACCTTATTTTAATTATTAGAAGAAAAAAATGGTGTCGCAAACATGTTTGAATCAACTACTTGTACAGTTTCGAGGAAGTTTGATCTTTTTTCTCCTCTTTTATCCATCCAGCAAGTTTGAAGGATGGACTACTAAAAACAGAGTTCCCAAAAAGAAATTAAAAAAAATATATGGAGCATATATGAAGGGAACGAACGAGGCTTTTATTTCTTATCAGGTATGCTGATTATAAATAGATTATTATACAAATTTTTACAAGGAAGACTAACACAAATGATCCAGAATATATATAGAGTTATGCTGTACAGAATATATATATATATATATATATATATATATGAAGAATAATGCTGTATAACTTACAGGCCTTTACCGTTTTTAACAAAAAAATAATCAATCGGCATATATCTACCTTCTTTCCGAGACAACTTTTGTTTCTTGGTTTTACTCTGCGTTGTAATATTTTTTCCCTTCCCAAGCTGACTGAAAGAACATAATTACCAGTATTAACTTGAACGTTCAGGGAACAAATGAAACGGGGCACATAATGTTCATCTCAACTGCTTACTTGCCGTTATAGAAGCTTATAAAATGTTTTAAGATTTAACGGGGGCGAAATAGTGTATACCTTTGACTCAGCATAGTGGTCCTCGGTGGAATGCTAGATTCTTCCATTTGTAGCTTTTCAGCAAGATGAAAATCAGAGTGCTCTTGTCTTTCCTCCACAAAACTTGGAGGCAGTTCTATTCCACAGATTGAACATTTGTAGTCATTGAACCACAATGATGTCTCGTCCTGACAAGAATTATGTTGCTCATCCTCCGAAAGATTAGACATGCAAGTTGCATTGTCAAGGCTGCTATTTCCAGACCGGTCTCCAACAGAACAAAGATCTGATCCCGGCACTTTCGAAACTTCATTGTAGTCAGAACTTGAAGCATCACAGACCGATGTTTCCACCTAAACCAAAAAGCAGAGTATGAGTAGCAGTTGAGCACAAAGACCGGTATCCTCTGCAAGTAGTCAAATTGTTTTTCCTCATGGTGCAATTGTGGTTATCCACTTACAGGGTCATTATCCGTAACATCTGGAAGCAACAAGCTACTACTCTTATTGGAATCCCTGGAAGCAATGAAATTAGTTATGGTCTTCTGTGTAGGATCAGATGGAGAACCAAACTTGTCTTCATTGAAATGAGATACTCGCAGGCCTGACAGAAAAAAGCCTTGGTCAAGCTCAAAACACACCTGAATTCTCTCATGGTATAAACTGCAAGAATCCCTCTTCTCTAGGTCCATGCCACCATCTTAACATAGAAACAACCGGCAAAACCCACCTATCAATCTTAAGGAAATGGGAAGTTCAGCTTTTAGCAGCTTTACGGCGTGTTTCAGGATATCATCCCTTGAACTGATGTACTTTTGTAAAGTCACAGCCCTAGTCCGAACCTGTAGATTGTGCACTTATTTTTAGCACTGAATCATTAAGCGCACTACGACAGTGACATGTATCACAAAAGGTAAAAATACTTGGGCACATATAATATATTATGTTGCAAATAAATAAACAATCGATAATTCAGTTTACAAAAGTGGGTTTGTCAATGGACCACAGCACCTACAACACCTACTTTAATGAGCGCTTATTGGCTCATTGTGTAGTCAGCTAGTCACGTGGTGCATCATATTCATATATACCTAAGTATTTCTCCATAAAAAGGCTTCAAAACCTCATATTATGAAAAAGAAAACATGTGAAAAATATCCTCAGGGTTAAGAACCCGGCTCTTCAAAAGTAACCAAGGGTTTCACCAGTGGAATTGCAAAAACAAGCAAAAATAATGCTCCTAATCAGTCTCAGGAATATAAGTTAGTTAAAATAAAATCAAAACGTCAGGAGTACCTCAAATGATGCAGTTTTCAGCTTAAGACTTAACGTTCTCCCACAAAGGCCCTCTTTTTGCATGTCCACAGACAGCATCTCAGCGAGTTCCTCTGCAAGCACGAAGTCTCATGACTCACATGTTGAAACGATACAATTATTGAAATTACTATCTAATTCAGACATTATGAGAGTTTAAATTACTATCTAATTCAAACATTTTCAAATCATTGACATAAGCACGGCCCCCGCCCCCAAAAAACAAAACGAAAATCATTGAAATTAGTGATTCTCAGAATCTCAGCTAAAAAAGTAAGAACAAAATGAGTTTAAAATTAAGCAGTACAGAAAATTTTTGTGAAGATATTATAAACAGAAATGAACAAGACTAATACCTAATTTTTTAAATAACTGTGCTTCATTCTCGGTGGCTGAAAATGTTCTTTCATTACTAATGCTCTTCCGCAACCTTGCTTGGGGTGTACTTGTTGCCCCTAGTCCTAAACCCACAGATAGAAAAAAATCTGCAGACAATTGTCAGACGGTCACACATTAACGAAGGGTTCACTGAATCAAAAGCAGAATTTGAAATGAAACATTTGGTGAAAACAAATAAATCGTTGTTGCCAAAATAAAGGGAAAATTTAAAAAACATGTCAAAGAGTTATAGAAACCAGAAGATTAAATAATGGATATAACAGGCTACACCTTATAATGAAACAAGGAATAAAATGTTCTAATTCATGTTTATAACTTTTATCTAGGGACAGCCTAAAAGAATCTTATAGAAAACTCAGTTGAACTGCCACATAACTATAGGAAGCAATGTAGAAGAGAACTAGAATCAAGAACACTAAATAATTCTATTCAAAGTCAACAGTAATAGGTTGGGGTCTCAACATGGTTAATATGACTTTATATAGGCAACTCAAACAACTTTAATTCCACTACGTCAAACCACCTAAAGTTCAGTGTGACAATTAAAGAATTGCTAACTCTGTACAGAAGTAAACACCAATTTCACTAAAGATGACATATCTAAATACCCTGACAACTAAACCTGAAATTCCCAAAATTATATTAAATATCAAACTCCAAATCTCAACTTGCAAGTATATCATACATTAATATCCCCCCACACTGTATCAAAAGTGTCCAGCAGACTAGTGAACATAGATAATAAGGGTGTGCTTCCCTAGCTGTAACAAGCCCACAAGGTTCAGTATGATAATTATGAAAACAGCAATGAGTTGACCATACTGTTAACCTGAAGATGACTGAGAGAAAAGCGCACAGAGGTAGCCACCCTTCTGCAGCATCTGCTCACATGTGTTAATTCCCAAAACACCCCTTAACATATTTTCAGTAACTTTACCAATGCCCCCAATCTGTTCAAAGTATTAAGCATTGTGATTGTTAATAAAGAAAATACATCTTTGCCGGAATATCATATGTATATAAAACTACAGTGCCACAACTAGGTACAGACCTAATCATTTTGTCTCAGTCAACTAGAGTCATTGGCAAAATCAACAATAAACATACCTTACGGATAGGGAGGGAGGATGTAAATGTTACAACAGCCCTGCGGTCATTTGGTAAAACAAACTGGCCATTTGGCTTGTTTATATCTGAGCAAACCTAGACAATAAGACAAATGAAAGATTCCAATTTCAAGTAGGTTTTGCGTGATCAAATGATCACTATATGTCATTTACTTGCTAATTTCTACAGAACAAGGAGATCCAAAAAAATTATTAGTGATGCATCTAGTTCTAAAAAATTAAACATATAATAAGCCTTCATGTTAGGAGTAATATCATTAATTTGGAGCAATATAACGGTTTAATCCCTAAAACATTACTCTCCTCTCAATGTGAAAAAGAGACAGCAGAACCTTAGCAAGTAAGCGGTTTGGTGCCACTCCAGCACTACAAGTGAGACCAGTTTCTTCATGAACACAGGCTCTGAGTTCTTTGGCAATCTAGAAAAAAAAGGAGGGTTATTACATTTTAAAGGCCAGTTATTGCAATAAATAAATCAGAGGTACCAACTTCTTCACTTGTGACACTCCTTCCTTTGCAAACTTCAGTTATATCAAGATATGCTTCATCCAGACTGGCAGACATGAAATTAGGATCATACCTCTGGAATACTAACAATAACAAATAAATATTATTAAGCAACCGTCAACAATCTCTTTAATGAAAAAGCAGCACAACAAAAAAGATCCTGACAACAAAAAAATTACCTTTTCTGGTCAAATCACTGTAATAAGTATACTTTTTGAAATCCGTTGGAACAAAAATTAGCTCTGGACACAATTTACGTGCAATAAATCCAGGCATTGCAGCACGAACGCCAAATTTCCGTGCCTATGTAGGATAACATATTTAGACAAATAAAGCTAAAGAAGGTCGATGCTTCATATATCAGATAATCTCAGAATTGGGAAACAATATATGTGCTGACAAATGAAACCTCATAGTTGGCCGTGGATATCATAGACATGCTCCCAACAGCCATTGGTTTGCCCTTTAATGTAGGGTTACTTAAAGTCTCAACTGCTGCATAGAAAGCATCCATGTCTATATGTAACCAAATCCTTGACAGGTCACGTGTAGCTTCTAGCTCAAGGATTCTCTTCTCTGCCACCTGCCCATGGATAAAGTATTATATTAAACCAGGGCAACAGTTTCAACGATCTGTCTAACTTGAAGTAGAACAGTACTTGATATTAACAGCTAACAAGTTAAGCTTGTGTATGGAGCATAATAAAATCCACAGGGTACAACCACCAAAGAGATTAGTTGCATGAAAACTGGACGAAAAGAATAGGCATTCACTCCTCTCACTACTGAAATCATAGTAACATGAAACGAGTTAATTGGCAAACAACTACACATATATACAACGCCTAGAAGCAAATTAATGATACCTTGTGATAGTTAGATATGTCATCTTCTGTAAGCTTTGCGCACTGAGCCTGCAGATTCTCTATTTTCTGCCTAATAAAAGCCTCCTTGCGCTCTTCATTCTCAAAATACTTTGAACCTTTGCTCATTTCATAAACTATCCTTTGTACTTTCTCCTTGTCAACTCCTTCCATTCCTTAACATCCACAGGCACTACTTATAAGAGAAGGTACAATTAAAACGGGAATAGCAACAGACAACATTTAATATTCTGTGACAAATATGAACTCAACTCAATTTTGATTGCAACATACACCATGCGAAGTATAAGTTACTAGAAAACAGAAGTACACGAATCAAATTAGTTACTCACGAATCATACATAGGATCAAAATATTATAATCGAATTTAAGTTAGTTATTATAATTTAACTACAAAATTATTTTTCCACGATGAAAACTAATGTGGCATTTTGAGCAAGGCTGGAATGGCCTCACAAAAGCCTCCCTTTCATGTTTCTGTGGAGCAAGAAAAAAGAAACGAAATGTTCTTTTCTTGCTCCTTGCTTTCCTTGTGCCCCTTGAAATGATTATGCATCCGTAAGCGGGTTCGCAGAAGGCTCTCGTATACCAAAAATCCAATCGTACTTTAATTTTCGCTTCCCATTTATAGAATATGCTTGGTAAACTTAAACGAGTGAAGATCATAAGTGAGTAGAATTTCTAAAATCAAACACCAAAAAAAAACAAAAAGAAAAGAAAGGAAGGCCGCATGAACCTGCTTTGGCATTAGTGTAAACGGTGTGGTAGGATTGCCACGGTCGAGAAGTGTCTCCGGACGTCTCGCTTCCTTCCATCGACCGCCGTTTATGAATGCTTACTTGCTCAAGGCGAAGAAAAAGCCTGCGAGTGAGAGAATCGGGAATGAGCGTCGAGCGCCAAAGTCAGAGAAAGAATGTAGTTTTTAGCTTTTTTTTTTTTTTTTTTTTTTTTGCCTTTAATAAGCGAAAGAGCAAGATAGCTATTCTTTTTTTTAATAAAAAATTTAGATAAATTAAATATTAATTCTCTACTTAAATTAGAATATAATCTTAAAATTTAAAAAATATTTATAAAAAATTTATAAGATTATCTACTAAAAAAACTCTCATAATATAGTAAAAATTAAACTTATATCATTATGAAATATAAATATATTATTTATTATATATATTAATTTTTATTGACAATAGCTATTGGATTTGCTTGGGTAACTTGATAGTTATAATGTCTTGGTCTTGAAAGTAGATTAAGGGCTTGTTTGAAAAAATTTTAAATTAAGATTTTGAAAAGGCTTCTGATTCAAATTTTGATTTGGATAAATTTTAAAACAAACAGTCATATTTATCTAAAAGAGTTTATAGAGCAAATCATAATTTAAAATTAAGGTTCAGATAAACTACTGAGACTAAATTTTAAAATAGTAAAAGGGTTCATAAATTACTTATTTACTATTTTACCCATATTTTTTATATTATCTCTCATCTTCTCTCTTTTCCTCTACCATCATCTTATTTTTCCTCTTCTTCCTTTTCCCCTTCCTCCTCCTCCTCCTCCTCCTCATCTTCTCTGTCTTTCTCTTCTTCCTCTTTCTTTTCTTCCTCCTCCTCTTCTCCTCCTTCTTGTTGTCTTCGCCAGAACCGTAGACTTCATGACTCCTCTATCTTCTTGCTCCTACATCCGACGAGAGAGGTGAGAGAGAGGGATGAGAGAGATAATAATTTTTTATCCCATACATTTTTAGTAATTTACTAATAACAAAAATCTTTCTAGTAATAACTATTTAAACACTCATTTATCTAGAATCATATTTTTTTCTGTAAGTTATTTTCTAAAAGCTGCCTAAAAATTCTTTTTTTCATAAACCCTTTTTTAAAAGTCTATCCAAACACACACTAAATTTATAAGGGCCCATTTTATAGGGGAATAGAATGGGAGAAAAAAATCATACTACGCCCAATGAGAGTTAGCATAAATAGTAATAAATGAGTTATTGTTCTATAAGAATGCGAGTTTAATTTCTATTGACATTGTGACGGCTCGTTTGGTAGGCGAATTTATAAGTCTTACTATAAGCGCTTTTTGAATCTTAAGATTGTGTCTTGGCTTTAGTGAGGGACCAGTATAAAACCCACTTAAACTTTTTTATAACAAAAGAAATCATAATACCGCCAATAAGAGTTGACATAAATGATAAGAAACATTTGTATCTTATAAGAATACGAATTCTATTACCACTGAAGTTATGAGAGCTCTTTTGATAAATGATCTCGTAAGTCTTTTATAAATCATCTCTAAACTTTAAAGTTATGTCCTAACTTTAGTAGATGAATGGTACCTAACCTACATAAACTTTTGTTTTACAAAAAGAAATATCATAATACATATCGTCTATGGATTCAGCTAACAAAGAGGTGGGATATGCGGCCATTTAGACCGTGCAATTCTTATAGAGTACCACTTTATTATAATTCTAGTTAATATACTTAGGAAGATATTCTAACTCTTAGATACATAGATTTATATTTGAGGATAATCAACAGTTCGCTCTTACCAATATTAATATCTCTTAAGATAAAAGAAAATTTCGTCCAACTCTCTTTTTAAAAAATTTTATAAAAAAAAAAACAATCATAATGCAATCTTGCCTTACGAAACCAATCATTGACTTTGTTGACAACGCTGGACAATGGCGCTGGGAAATATTCCAAGACAAGCTTCCCATGTCCATAAACCAGATGATTGCCTGAAAGCTTTGGGATGCCCGGAATAAGAGACATTTTTGCTGGGGATTCATTCAGGCCGCTTGAGATACTTGCTGCTACAGAAGCCATGGTTTCCCACCCTACCAGGGCCATGAACTTCACCAATTTTAGTCCTTTAATTGTTCCACTATGATTCAGCACCTTGTACCCCTTTTATTCTTTGAATAAAATTTCCCTTTCCACTAAGAAAAAGGAATTAAAAAGAATAAGTTATATTATATACGTGTGTGTATGATTATTTGTACCCCTTTTCACTGCAGACACAATATCTCCTAGTAATAAATTAGGAGCTGGCAAATTCTTTTTTGTAATTGTAAATATATAATTTCAATATATTTTGTCTCATATTTATAATATTTTTTTACTATATTGAGAAGATTTTTTATTAAGGAAATAATTTCTAATATAAATGATAAAAAATGGTACTATAAAGAAAATAATATATATTTTATATAAATAACTAATTTAATTAATATTTATAATCTCTATAAATTAATTATTTAGTCTTTCTATAGGCTAATTCCAATTTTATTGGGTGTCTTACCAGATGAATTTGGTTCATCAAGAAGGGCGGTGGTAATGAAAGTTCTAAAAAACAAATTTGTGGCTGTAAATAAATGTTACTACAATTAGATAGATTAGATGTCAGATGCAATTTGAATATCAATTTTTGGTAGCAATGCCAATATTTACCGTATGGATCATTTACATTATTATTTTTAGATACTTATCTCTTATACGATTATATATTTTACTTATTAAATACACTTAGATGATTAATGTTTGAGTTCCAAATGGAAAGGTAAAAGGGATTGGCCTCGGAGATAGGTCATGTTAATCTTTTACACGTAGAGGGTACTTAGGGGGGTGGGGGGAGCCCTCTAACCTATCTTATTACGGCCATGCTTCAATACTTTACTTATTATAGAAACCCAAATATTTCTATTTTGGAGGGAAAGGACAGGAATATCCATGTAGCCAAATTCTATCTCTATTTCTTTTTGCTATCACTATCCCTATTTAATGAGATAGGAATTATCATTATTATTACTAGTTATTATAATTATTGTTATTATTGTACAAGAGAATACTAATATATATTAAAAAAATCTCAAAAAATGCCACTTAAATTTTAAAATTATAAATCAGTTTGTTTATTATATTTTATAAACTATTGAGTACTCTTATAAACTAATTAATAATATATTTTTGTAGTAATTATTTATTTAAGATTTTAAAATTTAAATATATATTTTTGGATTTTCTATATCGAAACAAATTTTAAACTCTTTGCAGAGTAGTTTCCAAAGAAAGTGTTGATTGATTTTTTTATTTTTTTATATTTAATTTATTTTTTATTTATATATTTTTTTATCTTTATTTATATAATGGGGAATTTTAAAATTAAAGTGGAAGAAAACACTTGCATAATTTCTATTGATTCCACTATAGGATATTTCACTTACTCTTAAGTGAGTGTTTGAGTAATCCTAAAATTATAGTTTTAAAATAGTTTTTAACTCAAATTATAATTTGAAAAAAATTTAAAAAAATTAATCATATTTATCTAAAATGATTTGTGGACTAAACTATAGTTTTAGATAAATTTATAGGAATAGTTTATCAGTTGTCTAATTATCATTTTATCTATAATTTTCTGACACACTCTTTTTTATCTTCTCTCTTATTATTTATTTTCTCTTCTCTGCTTTCGTATCTTCTTTTTTCTTCTCTATCTTTATCTCTACCTCCATACCTTCTCTGTCATTGTTATCACCTCTATTTATGGTTGTTGTCGTTGGGAGATGTGGATAAGAGGGATATCTAGAACTCATAGAGGCTAGGAGATATGGATATGAGGAAGATATGGAACTGGGGAGATAAGGAGAAAGTGAAAATCGCTATTGTTGTTTTCTACTAACTTCTGTCACCAGTAGGGGTCAAAAGATTGTGGAAGTCACAGCGCTACTTGAATGATGATGATGAACAATAATCTAATTATATTTTTTCACATCTTACCCTTTCTAATAATTTATTAATCATAAAAATCATTTATACTAATAATCATTTAAACATCAATTTATTTAAAATTACTTATTTTTAGAAGTAATTCTTTAAAAGAGTTTATCTATAATTATTTTTAAATCAATTTTTTTTATTTTTTTTTAAAAAAATTAATCTAAATGGACCCTAAATTTAATGCACAACCTCCATTGATTTGGCAAGAAATATACTCCCTCGTAATTTTAAAAATATTTTCAAAATGTAGGGATTTTGTTTATATTACTTTATTTTTGTTGTTTTCATAATTGTGGATTGATGATAAAGATTATTTTATCGAAAGTGACCACTACAATTAATCTAGCGATATCCACACACGTGCCATTATTGCGCTTCTTCTGAGCCAAAATCCCGCGAGATATGATATGCAGCAAGTGGATATTCATTTTTCTTAGACATTTGGTTGGAGATTTAAGTGGAGAGCCGAAGAGGAGAAAGAATAGAGGTGTTTAGTTCATGTGGTTAGAGGAAGAATTTTTTACCCGTATTTATTCTCTTAGCTGCCACTCTCATCCTTCTAAAATTAGAATATTTTAAAGGGTAAAAAAATTTGTTTCATTTTAAGACAAAATTATTTATAGAAAATTTTTAAAATTTTAGTACTATCTTCCATTGCTTTAGAAGAAGACGATGACGCTGCACACCTCTGCCTCCTCAACTCCCCAATTCTCTTCACACACAGTAATTGTCACTCTTAAAAGAAAAATAAGTAAATAAAATAAATATCTAATTTAAAATTGACATATCCATTTTCTAGTCTAAGTTATAAGTTAAAAAGAGTGACGAGAGAGATGGATGGTAGGGCTGAATAATTGGTAGAGTTGGTTGGCCAATAGTCAGTTCGTGCCCCACCTATTTATTTTTTTATGGATACGAGCTAATCCATACCCGTGCCTCAACCTATTTAAACCCATACTAAACGGGTTGGCTGAACCCGTTTAGGTTCTAATGGGCATGGGCATGGGCAACCCGTTTATAAAAAATAAAAATATTTTTTTTATTTAAACCCATTTAAAATTTTAATAACAATGAAAATAAAACAACAATATTACACACATGATATGATTGTTCATCCTAAAATTAAAAAATAAAATATCATAATAATAGCTACAAATTTATAACCACACAGTCTACAATGCTTACATAATATAATCATTTATAATCTTAATTATTCAATTAGATTATGATTATACATAATCTACATTATATTTACTTATGATGGTTATAGATATAATTACCTATACCTCTATAAAATAAATTTAAAAAAATATATTAGTATGTAATAAAAATAAATATAATATAATACTTAATAAAAAAAATATATGGGTGGGCTGCGGGCTGCCCAATAGTTAGCTTATAGCCCGCCCATATAATTTATTGTTTGAGTCTATTTAAGCCTATTTATTATGAGCTTATTTTAGGTAGGCTTAAATAATACTGGATTATGGATAAATCTATGAATTTTGGGCTAATTGTTTACCTCTAGTGGATGGAAAGGACGGAGAATTAGAGGAGAGAGTTGGAGGATATAACAAGAACAAAAAAAAAAAAAGAGATTAGGAAGGAGAATATGTGTATGGTTTTGATTATGGGATTTCATAATGTAACTCATTTTTTGGGCTCTTTTATCCATAATAATATGTTTTTTAAAATTATCATTGAGTAATAATTATAGATTTCATTTAAAAGATTGCATTAAAAACATTTTTTATTTTATAGATTTAAGTTACTGCGTCACATGGCTCTGAGCTGAGTATTTGGTTTAGTTTATTTTTAATAATTCTATATGATACAAAATAATTATATATAAAAAATTACTTCATAAAATGTAAAAATAATTTAAAAAAAAATAATAAAAATGGTGGATTTTTTCTTCAATAAACTCTTGCTCCTTCATAGTTAAACAAATGATTATCAATTTTCTAATTTTTTTAATCTTATTATATATATAAATAAGATAAAAATTTACTGGAATTCATAAATTAAAAAATAATAATTTTAATATAAATATTATTAATAAATAATAAATAAATTTAAATAAAAATATAATAATATATTTATTAATTTTAATTAATTTTTTCTCTTTTCCTCTTTTCCTCTTCGAACTAAAGAAATCTTGTCTCTTTTTTTCTGACCTTCACCCCGATAACCTTTCTTTTATTTTCTTACTTTTCTTTAAATTAATTTAACCTGCTCTCTCATGTGTTAAACCAAACATAGCCTTAATCTTTAGATCCAATCGTCGTCCTCGTGCCCACTTGCGATTTCTCACGAAATCATTCGCTTGCATTTGCAGTCCGTACCCTCATGATTCACAAGCAACGGCGTCGCTTTCGAGCTGTCCCATTACCAACAACCACACTTTCTCCTGACTCCCTCGTTGCATAATTAACCCATGTTTTTCGCTGTTCTTCAAAATTCGCCTTCACCCTCTCTTCTAACTCCCTCGCCACCTTTCTTTTTCTTTCCAATATTCTCTCCAGTCCTATGCATTTACAAAATTTCCTCTTTTTCCTCTCCCTTTTTATATAAATTTCCCAGCATTTTCATTTCGCTGTTTGGTATTTCTGTGGATTCTTTCGACGGCCTTATTCAAAGTTAAGACATGATGGGGATTGCGACTGAGGGAAGACTACACCTGAGAATTTGTTCCCCGGGACTGGCGTTCGGCTTCGAAGCGTCACCGCCACCGAACCTAGGGTTTTTAGGCTGGAAAAATGCTGTTTCTTTTCTCATGTTGAGATCGAGGGACTTGTTGCAAATGAAGGCCGTAGAGGGGTCGAAGAGCGCGAGTGTTAATGGAATGAGTTTCGACGGTGATGACAAGAACCCGGCGGATTTGAACGAAATCATGATCAATGGGATTGCCGGTAAAAAGGGTAATTTTTCAATTTCACTTTGATTTTTTTATTGTGGATTTTGTATTTTTGCTATTCTACACATATATATTGAAGAATTGACTTGTGGAGGAGGACACCTGCGGGGTGGCTTAAAGAGTTTAAAGATTTTTTATTCTTTCATTCGTTTCTTGTTCAGCCAATGCATGAATTGGCAAGACTTTAGCTCAAAAAACAGTTTTCTTGGTAATTACATTGCTACTTAAACCATGGCGTGCGGGTTTGAGGGAAAAGTCAAAAGGAATCAATTGAGGAACTGACTTTTGTATACTTTTGTTTTGACTTGACAAAGTCATGCCCTAAGGATTCTGGCACGTGCTGACCAAAGAGAATATGCAGTAGTGTTTTTTACTCTTTTAAGTTCACTGTTTGTACCTTTCTAATCTCTTTTCCAAAATCAGGGAGACATTTCGAACAACTATCTACTCTTGGAAACTCAACAAATATTCTCTGGCACAAATGCGCAGTTGAAAAGGTTGATAGACAGAAGTTACTTTATCAAAAGGGATGTGTAATATGGATCACAGGTCTCAGTGGTTCTGGTCAGTAGGCTGTTGATTCTGTTATTTTTAATTTTTCTTGTTTCTATTTCACTTTCGTTTGAAATAATTCCAAGTTAGCCTCATTCTGTCTGACAAAGGTGACCAAAGTTATTGTATTTGTCCCAAAATTTCACTAAACAAGTACTAACATATTCTTCTTTGTAATCCAGTGTCCAAGCTATGTTCTTTCTTGGCTCTGACCTTTATTTGTTTCAAAATTGACAGGGAAGAGCACTGTGGCTTGTGCTCTAAATCAAATTTTGCATCAGAGGGGGAATTTATCTTACGTTCTTGATGGGGATAATCTTAGGCATGGCTTGAATAAGGACCTTAGTTTTAAAGCGGAAGATCGTGCAGAGAATATAAGAAGAGTGGGTGAGTCACATCTACTTACCTACTTAATGATTAGTTTCTCATGGTGATGCCACAGAATCACTTCATATTTATAACAATTGGAAAGTTGCCTGATTGTTGAGTTTGTGACTCCACATATGAATTGTGAATGTACAAGTGTGCATGTGTGTGTTTGTTTCAATGAATTATGGGTTTAAAGAAAGATTTCTTGTTCCATCAAGGTGAGGTGGCAAAGCAGTTTGCAGATGCTGGAGTCATTTGCATCGCGAGCTTGATTTCTCCCTTCAGAAGAGATCGGGATGCCTGCCGAGCACTTTTGCCAGATGGAGACTTTATTGAGGTCATTACTGGACTTGTAATTAATTCTGATATGCTTTATGAATTGAAAGAAAATTGGTCTGTGATTTGTTACGTTACTTGCATAACATAGATATGACAGGTCTTCATGGATATGCCATTACAAATATGCGAAGAAAGAGATCCCAAGGGCCTTTATAAGCTTGCACGTGCTGGAAAGATCAAAGGTAATCTGACAATGCCAGTCTAGTATTTCCTTGATGTGATTGAATATGGCTTGCACAATTTTCTGGAATTTTTTTGTGTAGAGGCATTTGCTTTCGCTGCTTTCGTGTTTAGCATTCTCGCATTAATATACAAAAATATTCAGGCTTTACAGGGATTGATGATCCTTATGAGGTCCCATTGAATTCTGAGGTATGTATGCTGTTTCAACTACACAAAATCGTTAATAGACTTATGGGACATGCATGTATACACGTAAACAATATATTCATTAAAAAAAAGTTCCCATGATCATATCAACACATAAAAACCTATTTTGGAACTAAATCCTACTCAAAGCACTTCTCAAGAGGTTCACCGTGCTTCTTAGGAAATGAGAAGGTCAAGAAGGCTATTGTTTGCAGATAATCTTTTAACAAGGATATAACAGACATTAGAGTGAGAGAGAAGAAAAGTGAACCTCTTTGGTACTCTTACAGCTTAACAAATCACTGTGGTATCTCTAGTGAATCTCTTTCCTGAGAAGTTTTAGTACTATTTCCGGTTCTAATTGTAAGATCTACTTAATTAATTTGGGTAGATTAAGGAAGTTAGGTAAATTAGTTAATTTTAATGATTGTGTGTTGGTTTCCTTAAAATACCCTTTTTAATCATGTACATTTGAACCATATACTCCTTTAATATATACAATAATATAGGGATACATTGGGGGGAAACTATAATTTAGAGAGATAAAATAGATTGGAGTTTTATATTAGAATCAAATTGACTCCTTATCTCATTCTTATATTTAGGATCGGATGGAGTATATTTTTTCTTGGTTGGGGATAATTTAGCTCAAATTGGGATGTCAATTCCAAAGACAACTCTAATATAATTGAATCAAAGCTTAGGTAGTACCTAGTAGAGTTTAATATTTTCTCCTTGAAGATTCCTTGTCAGTATGAAAAATATCCTTGTTCAAACGATATTCTTTGTGTTTTATTCATCAGATAGTGCTGAAACATGGAGATCCGTGTTCTTCCCCTACTGAGATGGCTGAAAAAGTGGTCTTTTATTTGGAAGAGAAAGGCTACCTTCAAGCCTAATCATGGCGGCTTCTTCTTTCTCTGCTGCCAAAATTTCGAAACTGTGCTTTGCTTTACAGCTTGCTATAGTTTTCTACGTCTTCTGCCTCATTGATGAAGTGATAAATTTATTAGAAAATTACATTAATTTCTCCTAAGGTTTGGTTAAATTACACCTGGTACCTCTTGTTTCAAAGATTTTGGTCAATCCTCAGAAGTGTTGATATATTCTTGCAAAAATTGCCCCTTCATTTTTTTTACCAATAAGAGTGATTCTAATGAAGAGGTATCAAATGTAGTTTAGTTAAATCTCATGAGAGAAGTTATTGTAATTTATTTTAAAAGGAGCCTTCTGGCTGCGTAGTTTGTAGCTGATATTATGAGATTTGGCATGCTGGGATGCTTTTCCCGCCAAATCCTTTATGTGAATATTTCTGAACTGTGTCCATTATAAAGTAAAATGTCTCTATTCATAGAGTTTGATAATGTATTATGAATTTGTGTAATGTATAGTGAATATATTATTTGTTTAACATTTGCATAAGTGATGTATTTAGTACGTTTATATAATAAAATCATTTTATTTATTTATTACCAAAAAATGCTTATAAGGGGCATGAAATTAACAATGTTAAAACTAACGAGACTCTTTTTACAGAATGCAAGAAAAAAGTTTGAATGTAAGAAAAAGTTTTATCCCATCTATTTTAAACATAAGATATTGTGTAAAATGTTATTTTTTAATATAAAAGATGTTTTACACAATAAGACGTTGTATTTTATGGAATAAGATATATAAGACGCGTTATTAGAAAAATAAATGACATATTTTATGCAATTTAAAAGGTAATTAATTAGTAATTTTTTTACTCAAAATATCTTTAGAAATATAGTAAAGTTAATTACTTTTAATCTTATAAATAATTAACTTTTGGTAGTAAAGTTAATTGCATGCATTGATTATTTTTATTTCTATTCTTTTTTACTATTTAAATTTGAATTTTGAACGACGTTAAGTTTTATCTCAATAAATAGAATGGGCCTCAAATGTGATTATATATATATTAATAAACTACCAGCGGATTCATGAGAAAAGTTTTATGAACTGCTATTATCAGTATTCAATAGTAAATCTAATGATCAGAAGTAGATCTATGCTCATGGAATCTGTTTCAGACTGAATAACCACAAAAATGAAGATCATTTCTCAGAATATGAAATCATGAATTTAACGGCTAGAACCTAAAACACATAGATGCCTCAAGATTCCATCTTACCTGTTCGTAGAAAATGAGGTTATTTGGTCTTCCTATATGTTGGAGGATGTAACAGGAGGAACAGAATATTTTTGTCATCTGGTTCGTCTTCTGATTCTGAGTGCTAAAAAGCAAGACAGAACATGTCATAACAGTGACAACCATGTTCTTCATGTCTTGCAAGATTCTAGAGAAGAGCATTTCTTGAAGCTCCTAAATCGTTGAAACCCAGAACCAAACTCCATCTTTAACCACTTCAAACGAATCCATAATATATCCAAAGCCTGGAAAACTCATTCACCTTGAAATTAAGAGCTTGCTTGCTGAGTTACAGAGCCAATGAGTTGAAGAAGAAGAAGAATCAAAGCGCCAAAAAATGGAATATCAAGTTTGGCGTGGGAGCCAAACTAATAGCAGCATGGGTGAATATTCCCAGAAACAATATTTTTTTTTCTTTCAAATTGACAAGTGGCGAGCCACTGTCTATAAGAATTAAGAAGGAATAACATATATCCCACATAATTATTGATCCAAATTTAATTCTCTATGATTTTGTTCTCAATCAACATCTACATCAACTATATTTAATTAGTTGGCCATGTGCATTACAAGCGCTGTTTGGCTGAGGAATTAGTTGTGAATGGTGCATGGAATTTAATAAAATGTGAGGAGAAATTGATAGAATAATAATAAAAAGACCAATAGTATTGTAGCCTAATTATACAAAAACTCATCTATAAATAAAAACTATATCATAATCTAGTAATAGGATATAGCTTTTTATAACTTTTAGATTTGATATTAATATACGAAGCTTTTAATTATTGAATTGTTTTGAAATTTGTATGGAAATAGTATTTTATTATTGTGGCCATTAATTAGCAAAACAATCCATTTTATTAAAAGAAGAACAAAAGCCAAAAAAAAAACAGTCTTTGGTAGGTGGATTCCTTAGTTGTCAATATGAAGGTGAGGTGGGTCCTATGACTATATTTTGGTAGCTATCATGTTCTTCAATAACTCACTCTATATATACTAATGGGGGTTAGTCTGAATGGTAAGCAATTCGATATCACTTAAGCGAGTTTCAAGTTCAAGTCTAGGCGTATGTAATAAATCCTCATTGGAAGACTCACCCACCATAGTCAGTGCATGACGCGGGTCAAATCTGGATATAGCAGGGGCAAAACTCGGCTGAACCGAGTGAGCAACTAAAAAAAACTCACTCTATATATATTATCAAAACCTGATTTTTTTAACAACTTAGTTTGTTATATATGCTTTAAAAAATGTGCACTCCTCAAGCTTTTTCATTTTTTCTAAAAGTAATCATGTTACTGGAGTGTTTGATTTTGCCTGCCTTCCATCTTAATCAATGCAGGATTCACATCATGGATTTCAAGTAAATTCCAAAACCTTAATACATATTTTTTTCCCTTTAAGAGCATTTTCCTGAAAAGTTGGATTCTTCACGTGGTGTTTTGTAGGTGGAATTCACATGGTGTAACAGTCAAACACTTAAGATCATACTTTATAGTCGAATATAGTAATTCTTAAATTAAAAAATTTAGAAATTTGATTTCATCACATATTGAAGTATGCTGAAAGCAGTGGATTCTCTCTCTTGCGGTGTGATAGGGTGCCTGAAGTGAACTTAGTGATTTGGGACAATAACAATAACAAATTTTATCTCACTAGGCTACATGGATTGTACAGCCCATCATAGTAACGAATTGCTTCAGCAATTAGTGATTTTGCTTTGCTCTTAAGTTTTCATAAAGCAAATGCTTTGCTGAGACATAAAAAGCCTATTAATATTATGCTATTCCCAGGAAGCTTCCTATTCAGTACTACCCTTAGATCCAATCTCATTTCTTAAGATTAGGAGAGAAAGTAGAGTAGCATTGTTGAGTTAAAAGCACTAATTAATATGAACCATAAATGGGAATACAGATGAGAAATCAGTACATTCATGCCTACCCTTCCTGTTTATGTTAGATAACAAGTCCAAATTCCAATTTCTTGGTCCCAATTAAACTTACAAGGTAGTTAGGCGGATTGTTTATCAAAGTTCCAAATGCCCTATCTAAAAATCTAGTTATCAACAATTTTTGAGCCATATAGCTTTTATATATATATATATATATATATATTTAGAGAGGTAGACACAAGTTTGAGAGAGGTCAAACTCGCAACTTCTCATTTAGAGAGGCAGACACAAGTTTGAGAGAGGTCAAACTCACAACTTCTCATTTATAGTAAAATTTTCATACCACTAGGTTACAAAGTTATTGGTGATCCTTTTAGATATTAACATATGTAAGTTGACCCAAACACCAGCCTAATTTATTGGTAACCGGGCGATTTGCAGTATCAAAATTATATAGAGAAGGTTCTTAGAGAAATAAGGCACAATATTGGGCAAGTAACTTTTAAACTGGACATGTACATTAACCATGAAGAAAAAACATGCCTATTTAGCCACGGTGAACTAAAACCAAAATCTTTTTTAAATAAATCTACAAGCAAGAGGCTATTGATCTTCGTGAAAAAGAGCAATTCTACTGAGAAGTTTTTTTCTTGGTCCATAAGTGAAAAAATACAGAAGTGAGAAATGTTATCCTGTTTGGAATCCCAGGTTTCCTACCTATCCAACAACAGTTTGCTGGACACACTGCAATCTGCAAACACATCACTTCAAGGTAACTTCTTGTTCTGGATAGGATTTGAATTGCTTGGAGGAAACTTCCTTAAACTTGTCTCCACAGATCTCCAGGAATCTTCATGGCGTGTTTCTAAAGAAAGCAACTTTCTTGGACTTTCAGCCTCACAGCTTGCTGGAACTTCAGAAAACCCAATGTTATGTATGAGAATCAGTATAAAGAAAGCCATTATTTGAGTGGCATTCATGGCAGATTGGCTAAAACTGAAAATGGAACTGATAGTTAAGGCTCTGTGACAGGATCAAGTACCAGAATTCTATGCCTACAGTTATAGTTAGAAACTGGTAGTGTGAAAGATTCAGATTTAGGAAAAGGGAATGAAAAATCTGTACCTGCCATAGATGTATTATTCCATGGGGCACATTTATTTGTTGCTTTGTCATGTGATACTTAGATTTGATTCTTATACTTTTCTCTTTAATCTGTTGATATAACATGCCATATGTTTCATATGACAGTCACATGATAGAAGATCGGCTTCTTCATTTTCTCAAGTTTGTGATTAAATTAATTTGATCGTACTTGTTGGTTTCTGATAAGTGTGGCAGAAACAGCTAAACTTGGCTGGGTAAGATTGTTATCCACAATCTTGAAGTTAGTTTTCCCAAGCAGCAATCACTCTGTTCATATCCTGTAATTCAAGCGAATAGTAAAACATGGCTCAAAACCACATCGCCGATTGTTTTGGGAAGTTGGAGAAGACAAGTTTCTTAAAATAGTAGAACTTGCCCCACTAAACATGTGACCTCTCTGACGAGGTTTTTGATATTTCTATGGCGATGGGAATTGAATATTGCTTCTATTGAGAAAAAACATGGTCTGTGTCGACCGGAATATAAATGATTTTGGTGCTCCTTCGAGGAATCTTCCAAGTTCCAACCCTTTTCATACTTTCTATGAGTTAGACAAACAATGGACAGGTTTGCTTCTGCTTGATGGACCAGGATCTGAAATTTCTTTCAACAAAGAATTTGACAAAAGAAAAAATTAGGGAAAGATGTATAATTTTCAATTTGTTACTGTAAATCTTACTTTATACAGGTAGGTCATATTTCTATTTGTTTGTATTCTTTTTCGTCTTATTATATGGAAAATGAGGATGAGCCTGGAGATTGGAGATCATGTGTTTAAATTCTTAAAACAACTTCTCAAACAGTAAGTAGATGAGGGAAAACTTGTCAGCTCGCCATGATCCGTGAGCTATGTAGCCCACCACAAAATGAGTTAACATTTTGCCAATCAGCCCATTAGCCCACCACCTTTTTTTTTTTTAATTTTTTAATATTTTTAAAAAATTATTTTTAAACTTTTAAAATACAAATAAAAAATTTATAATATCTTATTAGTATAATAAAAAAATTGTTAATATTATACTCTTAAAAATTATTATTTTTTTATAAAAAATCTCAAATCTTACAACTATAAATCTAAATAAACATTAACATAATATTAATCAATTATAATATACTAACACATATCAATAAATAAGTAACTATATTTACTAGTCTTTTATAATAAGAGTATTCAAAATAATATTTAAATAAAATAAATAATAATATTAATATTTTTTTAAAAAAAAAGAGTAGGTGCCACAAAACATGCTGGTTAAAGGTTACCCTATTTTGTGGTAAAACATGCTGGACCCTGCTTAGCCAATTTTATCACATCTAATTATAAGGGGTAAGACATATGATCATTTGGAGCGTATTCAATCCTGAGGTCACTTTGTTGTGATTACAGTCACGGTATTTGGGGAGGCATTCTAACTCTTTGGTGCCTAAGTTTATGTCTGAGGGTAATAGACGGCTCGCCCTGCCTGAGATTGGTATCGCCTAGGAGAAAATAAGATTTCACTCTGCTCTTAGATCGTGGGTGAGCCTAACCCTTTTCTAAAAATTTTTTGTACAAAAAAAAACAAAAAATTGCAAAGATAAATTTGTGTTCATATATCTCTCTTTAGATTTATCACCTCTAATTGCAAGGATAAATTTGTGTACATATAAAGCCTGGTGGGAGACTAGGATAAATTTATTACATGTTAAATAATGTTCAGAGTGTAACGCTTGCAAAATAGGCAATGACTTCTATTCGTAGAAGATTTTCGAAAGAATTACACGTTATACAACCATCAATTCACAAAATAACCACATCTCATTTTATATCATCTTTATCAGGAAACATCGGAGTACCCTCCTTCCAGATAAGACTACTATAACCAAAATTCCTTGCAAAACAAGAAACCAGTTGCTCCTGAATGATCTCTTCAGCAGAAGAACAAGACCAGTCTCTCTTCTCAAAGAAGTGTGACCTCTTTATCTGTAATAACACAGGGAACTATGTGCACAAAGTAGTTCAGATCAGGATCAATATTAAATGCCAGCCCATGAGAAGTGATTCCATTTGAAATCCTTACACCAATTGCACCTACCTTCCTTTTTTGCCCAACACATACCCCCGTCTCACCAGCTTGTCCAGGACAAGCTTTCACACCATACAGAGCGGCCAGTTCGATCTTAGTTAACTCGAGTTTCTCCACGTAACTTCGAGCGCCGAGTCCCATCTTGTGAAGCGATATAATAGGATATAGAATGGCTTGGTGTGGACCATGGAATGTAATGTCTCCTCCCCTTTTCATGTAATGAAGCTCGGCCCCTACTCGTTCGAGTTCGGACTGTGGAATCAATAAGTTGTGATCGGTTCGTGATTTGCCAACGGTATATATAGGTGGATGTTGCAAGGACAGAAGAGTGTCACATATCCCATGAGATTTACGATCCAAGAACAGCTTTTCCTGCAGCTTTAATGCATCCAAATAGTTGACAATTCCCAATTTCCAGACCTCAAGACATAGCAAAACTCTCATCCCCCTGTTGATCATGACATAATGAAATCTCTAGTTTTATATTTTCTTTCATGCAGAAAGACTGATAAAAAGAGAATTTTGCTTTAGAATATCAATTCATGATTCAAAGTAGGATAGCTTGAAATTTCCTACAGCAGCCAAAGATCTCATTAAATAACTATGAGAGCTCAGCTATCAATTCAATTAACTACGCAGCAGGTCAGAGATCCTTTTCTGTGGAACTTGTGAAGCTATTCAATTTGTCAGTCAAATGAGCTTAGTTTTCATTCAACAATCATAACCTCACCTTCGTCTATTCAATTTAGAGTAAAAATAACGATCACAACCTCTAAGCTAGAACTTCACAGAAAAAGCATCTTGAGATTCTAGCAAGGACTGGAGGGAACCACTTTGATACTAACGAGTAAATATAATAAAGAGGAAGAATGCCATGTGAATGAAAACCAATTAAAAGCTACAATTATAATGCACTAGCCATGGACTTCAATTATAAGTCTCTCCTTTAATTAATTTATCAAGTACTTGGAGTGTTTATTAGACAATAGCATACAATGAGCACTAGCCTCCAAGTCCTGCTCAAAGCCATATTCATGCTTAGAATGAATCCTAATTTACAGTGGCTATGGTTGATTAAAGGAATGAAAGAAAAAGGAGAACGAATGCTGAATTTCTAGCGGAAGAAGCAGCCAGAATCAAAGCAAGGGGAGCTGATGTCGGGCGGCAAAACAGTAGGTGGATGCAGAGGATGAAGAAATTCCGAGAAAGAGAAGCGACCAGGGGCGAAGCTAAAGAATGCAAGAGAAAGTTATAAATTTGGAGAAAGCAGCACTAACCAAAAGAAAGAAACGGAATCTGAAAGGATTCTGGCTACCTAAGCAAGAAGGATTCAGTCCAGATTTTGTTTCCTCGCTGTGTTAAAGGTTTCATTTTCACAGCTCAATTTGCAATAACCAAACAAAAAAGAAAAAAATCAAAAGTCATAAATAGTGAAAGTCACACTTACCAGTGAAAGAGTGGAAGCTTGTGGAGCCGCCACTAGAAGGTAAAAGATTGCTGAAGTTCGGCGGCTGAGAATTCGAGCGTTGAAAAAAGAAGGCAGAAGAAATCTGAGAAAAATGAAAAATCTGAGCTCAGATACAAATTGTGTATTCTACATGCGAGGCACACACTTTAGAGAATTATAATCTATAAGCTGAACTTGACGGGTTGCTTTATCGGGCTAGCCTCCACACGATAGATGCGATTTTGAAGAAATAATTAAAAAAAAATGCAATTTTATTCTGAGCACCTAAAATTGTTTATTTATCATTTACAACTTGTAAAAAGAAGAGAATGAGGTGGGATTGCTTGAAAATAGACCTAAAGATTAGCTAAATGATCAACTTACGATCAGCAATGTATTAATCCGGAAATCACTGCGCGCCTTCCACTAATTTTCTATTTCGGTGTTTCTCCTCTTATATTAATCTGCCGCAGTCGATCCCATTATTCCACCATTTAGAAGGAAAAAAGGGAAGGGAAGGGAAGAGAAAGAGAAAGAGAAGAGAAAGAAATCGTTTAAGAATTTCTCTGTCTCTTGTCTCTTTCTGTGTTGAACAAGGATCGACGCTTCTGAGTCAGGACTCAGGAAAAGTAAGAAGCCATGGCCAGTTTCGTAGGAACCACACAGAAATGCACCGTCTGTGACAAAACCGCCTACCCCGTCGATCGGTTGACCACCGACAGCCGTGTTTACCATAAGGCTTGCTTCCGATGCCACCATTGCCGGAATACCCTCAAGGTAGTATAGTACGTAAAAATAACAATTTCTCTATCTTATGAAAATTAAATTATTCTTTAACAACGGTGTGTGTTTGAGAATGCAGCTGAGCAACTATTGTTCATTTGAGGGCGTGCTATATTGCAGACCCCATTATGATCAACTCTACAAGAGAACTGGTAGCCTTGACAAGAGCTTTGAAGGTCATTTCTTTTTATATTATCTTAATTAAATTATATTACTTTATAGATAATAAATAGGAAAAATCACTCATACGTCTGAACCAATAAAATTAAAGGAAAATCACCGTGAGATTAAGAGTGAGGAACAAAAAATCCAACAAGTAAAATACACATGCTGTGTCATTTTTTATATAGGAAGTTGTCGTTTTTTTTATAACTCATAATAATTAATGATTTTTCCTAAAATTAAATGCTAAAGATCTTAAACAATTCAATATTTTTACAAGTTTGATTTATAAATATACAAGTTTAACTTAGTGTGTTTGGGATTGCCATTAAAAATTACTTTTGTTTTATACAAAATAAAATTCTTCTTACACACATTCACCTGGTATTATTGTGAAGATCACCTAAAATAGGTTAAACCAAACACTATTTATAAATATGAATTTTTGGGAATTTTTTTTATTTAATTTTCTTGTCTTGAATCAATAGGTAATTTTTCCTAATAAATCTTCCCTCTTGAAAACATTTATATATCTACTAATTGCAGGAACACCCAAGATTCAAAAACCTGAAAAACAATCGGAGAATGAGGTTAGTGGATAGTTCTTCCTAATAAATAAGTATTCCTTCCTTCATTTGTATTGCATTAATTCATTAATTTTTCCCAGTTAATTGTTTTAACTAACTTACTAATGACATGTAACAGAATGCAAAGGTTCTCTCAAATGTGTTCCTCGGCACCAAAGACAAATGCGCAGGTTGCCAAAAGACAGTTTATCCTACCGAGAGGGTATATTTTTAACTAAACATCTTCCCCAATTCATATATATATAAATAAATAAATAAATACATATATATATATATATATATATATATATGAGAGTGACATGCATGCATGCATGCACGCAACGAATTCATTTTTTGAAGCTAATTCAAACTTCTTGATTTCAGATAACAGTGAATGGGACTCCATATCACAAAGGTTGCTTCAAGTGCAGCCATGGCGGCTGTACCATAACCTCAGCTAACTTCGTCTCTCACGAGGGAAAGCTATACTGCAAGCACCACCACGTTCAACTTTTCAAAGAAAAAGGCAATTACAGCCAGCTCGACGGCGACCGCGCCAGCAATCCTTCTTTGAAAGTCGGTTCTTAAAACCTAATCGGAATATTATTATAGTCTATACCATGGACCTGTGTTTTGTCAACGTTGTAATCGTCTCGTTCTTGTTCGATTCAGTACTTTTTCCCTTTTTTTTCTTTATTTAATTACCACCTCTTGCCTTCCCCTCTTCACTGTTTCCGTTGTCAATGAGCTTCTATGATAGCTCACAAACATGCTACTGCTTTTGAGGGTTTTAGGATTTAGAGAGTTTTATGATCGTCTCTCTTTCGCCATTTTCTTACTCTCTACTTGTATTTCATCTGTACTTTAAAAAAACACAAGAAAAAAGCAATAATAATAATAAACTACATACTATAATAAAGAACAGAATCATGCAACATATACGCAGGTTGTCATAAATAAGTTTCTCAAGACAGAAAAAACTAGTATAAATTATTAATTTATGAAACTAGGTCAAGATTTCCAGCCTTAATCTGAAGGTGACCCTGTATATTAATTTTATCACACAGACCTATATATATATATACCTATATATATATATATATATGAATAATCAACCCTAAATGGGAGCTTTAGAAGTGTGCTCTGATAACTGACAAGTGAAGCTCTTCACCTGCTATACAAAACAGTAACAAATGTCCAAGTTCATGATCTAATCTCGAAAGAGTTGTATTTTGATGATGATTTGTTAATTGTGTTCTAACATTGATATACTTAGAAAAAGTTTGGTGGTTATTGAACAGGAAAACGAGGGTAATGTAGAAGGAGAGGCACAACTTTTTGATGGAGAACAAGGTTGTAACGATGACTGTACCTCGTTATGTGAAACAGAAAGCTCCCTGGTTTCAATGGATTCTTCTCCAACATGGCAAGAATATGCTTCATGTTCATCTTCTCGCGAGTTTGTTTCTCAATCTGATTTGGATCAGCAGCTTGCAGGGGATGTTACTCCGATGAGTGTTTCTCTTTCAGAGAGAGAAGAGAAGAATCGAGATCCACAGAAAGTGCTGGAAAAGCTGAACTTTCAGCTGTTAGATAAAAATGGAAGGGCGATGCCAATACAAGTGAAATATAGGACTTCTGTTGAGAAGAAGAAGAAGAAAGGTAGAAAAGAGTCAAATTCCTCACTCAACTGTTGAAAAGGGAAGGAATGGCAAGTCATGAGAATCCTGATTCCTTGGCTCAAAATTAATGTATAGGATTTAGGAAATCCTTTAATATGTAGCAAGTTAAACGGCGATCATCATCAGTGGGGTGGTTTAAGTTCCTTTGGAGAATGATTGAGAGAGAATGATGTGTTCAACAAAATGGATTGACTTTGAGTTAAGCTAAGGCATAAAAGAGTGACCACACACACACACACATATACATGGGAGCGGTATACCAAAAAAACTATATATATACGGGAACTATATTCCCTTTACATATATATATATATATATATATATATATATATATATATAGGGTGTTTAGGGCATGCCCTTGTGGATTTAAAAGGGAATTGTAAAGTTCTTCTGAACTGAATTATATACTTTTTTTTTCAGGAGATTGTGATGAAGAAAAATAAAGCAAAGAAAAGATTACGTTTTTTACTTCCAGAGAATTGATTCATGAAATAAGGAAAAAAAAAAAAAGAACAATTTATTCCATTCGTAACAAGAGCCACAAAGGTGCATTCTTCAACGAAGAACACAAACAGAAATCAGACGAGGAGAACAGAGAAATTGAATCAGAAGGAAAAGACCCATGGCAAACATGTTCTGAAAATACCAGAGGATTTATCCAAATCAGCCGATCTGTACATTGAATGTACAATGAAAAACGCAAATAATAAATAAATTTGTACAAGCATGAAACAATAACACAACTTTCAATTTTCTCCCTTCGGAAACAAATTCCCCAAACCTCTTATCCTCCTGCCTATTAATTCTACATCATCCACCCTTTCTCAGAGCAGTTCCTTTAAAAGGGCATCCATCAATGCTGTTGAAAGGAATGCCAGAAACTACAATCACACAAAGCAGTGTTCATACAGCTTCTATTTCAGGAACCACATGGGAATGCATTGCAGTGTCCTTCAACATTTGAGCTGAAAATATCACAAGTTCCATCATCTCAAACCCAGCAGCTGATACAGTATCTACCTTCTCATCACTGCAGTCCTGGTTTATGTCCCTGGAGTCACCGCCTGCACTATCTCCGCTGACACTGACATCCTCCCCCCCGGCTGACCAACTGATCGGTAGGGAGCTTCCTAGAGCGGTCTTTAAAAGTTTTGCCTCGTTGATCACGCTGTAAAGGACTTCATAAACACCAGATTTTGTACCTTCTGAAGTTAGCAAATCTTTGGCCTGGAAACCATATAAAAGCAACCTATATTAAGGTATCAGCTTTCCAAGTTTAAAAAATAAAGATAAATTTCTATGTTAGTAGACAAGTTCAACACTGAGTTTAGTTCTTGCTACATGAATAACAAGGAAACATTAAGCATTCACAAAAGGAAAGGTTTCCTCAATGAGATCAACACTATTACTCTCGAAATAAGCACGTAGGCCATCTTGAGGCGGCATTCCCCAGCTACCAAATGAAAAAAAAAACATGTTGCTTTTACTAGTGTGATGTGATACCTTTAAAAGAGAGAGACGAAGTCTGTGAAATGAAGAAGTCAGATGATCCATGCTTTCTAAGCTTTCCTTAAGAGTAGCAACTTCGATCTTCATTCTAAGGGATGAAAACAAAAGATAAATGAGAAAGCAAAACTATGCAAGTAAATCGAAGGATGAGAAGAAGAGTCATTTGCCTAGGTGGTGCGGCTTCTTCAAATGAGTCAAATTGATACGACATATGCATAGATTTCCCACCCAATAGCATCTAATGATGCAATAAAGGAAAACATTAAAGAATAATAATTAGAACATGCCTTGCAAGGTCCATGCTGTTAGATCTCCGATGGAAAAATTTCCCTTCACTATTAGGATCACTGTCAACTTCATTTCTGCTCGCATCTAGTGGATTGATCCATCGATTCAAATATGTTTTCTTCAGTAAGTTTCTTAATTTTCCATCTTGTTGATGAATAACTAACCTTCTTTCTCCACTATCAACCAACAATTTTTCTTCTTTAGTTTGGGGACCAAATTTTCTGCACGTTATTAGTTCAAATCATTAAAACAAAGTAACACCATGGATGGAGAAACATTTCAGCTGACGGCTAGCAATAGAAACAAATAACAAGAGTTTAAAAAGAGTCTTCAACTGAAAAGAAATCATACTCCCTAAGTAAGTGATTCTCCTGCTTTAATTGTGCCAATTCCATGAGAGCTTTCACCTTTTCATTGGTAACCTGGTAAAAAAATATAGCTCAAGAAAGGAAAAACGTATATTTGCTGCTCATAAATAACCGAACTCTCTGGATCCATGTGCAGGTGGTTTTTCAGAAATGGATTGCACTAAACCACAAATTAGAGACAGCATTATTATTAGTTTTATATTTCTTGGATATGGTAAACATATATTTAATAAGGAAATGAATAGAAAATGATAGATGAAGTAAATGACAGAAAAAGAAAATGAGGCAGCATTTGAAATATAGCAAACATGCAATTAACTTTCTGTTCAAAGCAAAAAAATTGCCCAGCTGCACTATAACCTAATTTCTAAATTCTACCAACGCATGCTACAAGCATGTCATTGCTTAGGTGTTTGAAGCAAGAACGCCTTAGAAATTTACCTGCAGCAAGTTCCTCTGCAGTTCTTCAACTTTCCTTTGAAGAGCTGAATCCACATTTCTCTCTAGTAAGTGTCTCTCCTCCTGCTGTGATAAAAGTAGTAATGCAGCCACCTGAAAAATATTGTATGGTTACGCATAAATTGTGAAATGACTACAAATATGAAACACATGTTCTGCAATTGGTAAAGAAACTATGAGCAAAGGAGTAAACTAATGGCAAGACCAGACCAAAAAGATTTAAAAAAAGAAGAAGCATATTGACGATGAGAAGACCTTTTCTTGCAGTGCCTGGGCTAGAGCTTCAGAGGCATCAACTTTTCCACCACGTTCCACGTTCGGCACATGAGGTTCATTACTCTGTAAGATGATGAAAGAATTATGCGAATTGTACAGATTGCATATTACAAGGGTCAACAAAATGTTGAAACTAAGCAAGATCCGAAGTTAAACGAGCTATACACATATTGATCACGGCTAAAAAAGCATCAGAAAACTTATAACAAGCAAGAGTGTTGTTATTGTTATCCATCTGGATAAGTCCTCAAAATTCTGTAAGCTTTAAGTCCTCAGCATAAATATCTTCTTATTTATATTATATTTCCAGCAATTAATTACTTCTTAGTACAATAGATGAAGTGCCACGTTCAGCATCCTCACGCAGTAAACAAGCCACAGAAAAGATTTGAACAGCAAAAGGAAAAGGGTTCAGCATTTGCATGCAGTTTCAAACCTCAGATTCTGAGACAGGTATAGCTTGAGGGCTAATATGCACATCTCGACATTCATGATCTTCGGGTTCTGCCTCACTTTGAGGGGCCAAATTTGGTTTGGCACTCTGATCAAACTTCATGACTCTTTCATCAATCAGACTAATTATGGATTTGATGCTGGATTCCCCATCATTAAGCAAATGTTTTATGTGATCCCTATACTCAGAATAATAACATTTCAAGTCTGATATGCTATTATTTATCATTATGTTGAAAGAGATCTGCACATGAATAACCAGGATTCAGAATAGGCAAGTACATTAAATTTGAAAAAAATCTTTAAATTCTAAAAGCACTCACTTGTTTCTTCTCCAGAACATTGATTTTCTTCTTCAAATGATTTTCAATTTCCAAGCCCTAAAACACCCCAAAAGGAGAAAATATTTTTTAAAAAATTACTGAAAAAAGGTTAACAAGGAAAACATGGCACAATGAACCAGATACTTACCACCCTTAGTTTATTTTGAAGACCATCCACGGAGTTCCTCACTCTTTCCAGCTCGTCTTCCAATGTACTCTGTCTGAGAAAAAAGTTATTCACAATTGTCTAGAAGATAAATAATAATTATTAACTTTAGACTTTATAATTGGTTAAACTTTTCACTTATATGCACCAAAAAAAAAGGATGGAAAATTAAAAATGTACGCTACTGGAATCTTTTGCCAACAGGAGGCCTCACAAGGAAGGAGGTACAAAATACTTAAAAAACCTAAACATTAGAAGGAAATGAAGAATGGAACATGAGATCAACAGGTTAGTAAATCAAGTACGAGGCACGACAGCTTTTGCTAGGGCTGCCTTCATGAGAATGTCTGCACAGCCTTATATACAATGGAAGGTGGTCCCCTACGGTTGGTTATAATCTCTATGAGCTCAATGATGGATACTGATACAACCTGATTCCGCCACAGACAATAGCAACACTAATACGGCAAATCTGAATGGAACTGATATGATATTAATGAGAGACAAAGGGGATTTCAGTCATGAAATTACACCAGCAATCCTGATCACCCCGAAATCAAAATACAGATTGGGCACAGCACAAGGAGGTTAAGCCTTTCCTCCTTAGTTCACTCGGGTTCCTGAGAGACCAGTCTCTCCTAGTCCCGCCCTTACAAAACAAATCTTCCTCTCCCTTTTACACATGAGACCTGCTACTATATACTATCAAAAGCGCATGGCACACCTCCCTAAAAATAAAGTCAAAAGTAGGACAGCAAAAGGAAATAACTACGCATACAGTCTATAGCCACCTAGTCTTATGTTTCTTTCTCAAATTCAGCATCACAATCTGGGTCAACCTCCTGAACCGCAAAAGGAGTCTTGCCCTTTCCGTGTTTCTTCCTTGTATATGTCTTTTCAGCAAAAGCAAATGTATCATTACCCACCCCTAAAAGATTCACCTTGTCCTCAAGGGGAAAAGAAGGGAATTGTGATGCAATGGTAGACATTTCTTCCCATGAGTTTTCAAATTCTGGCGTATCCTTCCATTTGACCAGAACCTCCAATTGCCCATTTAAAAGCTTGCGGACCTTACGGATGTCTTCAGGTTGTACTTGGAGTTCCAAGTCATGGGATAATGCAGCCGGTATGGTAGGAGCCACTACAGTAGAATGAACAGATTTTTTTAGGTTGGAAACATGAAATACTGAATGAATCCTAGCTGTAGGGGGTAATTCCAGACGGTATGCCACCGGGCCCACTTTCTCGATCACTTTAAAAGGACCATAGAAGCGAGGGCAAAGTTTCTCATTGACTCGACGAGCCAAAGTGCGTAATCTGTATGGTCTGATTTTCACATATGCTTGATCTCCTACTTCAAATTGGAGGTCCCGTCGGTGTTTGTCAGCCTGGGATTTCATTTTCTGCTGTGCCCTGGCCAAGTTTCCCCTCAAAGTAGCAATGATCTCATTGCGGTCATTAATTTGTTGGTTGATTTCTTCAATGGCAGAGGGTTCATCTTGTAACGTAAGGAAAGAGGGAGGATCTCTCCCATACATTGCTTTAAAAGGAGTCATATTGGCGGCACTGTGGAAAGAGGTGTTGTACCAATACTCAGCCCAAGAAAGCCATTGTGCCCATTGGGTGGGCTTCTCACTAGTAAAACAGCGAAGATATGTCTCCAATCCCCTGTTCAGCACCTCTGTTTGTCCGTCGGTTTCTGGATGATAAGCGGAGCTAAGGCATAACTTGGTCCCGGCCTGATGGAAAAGCTCCTTCCAAAATTGACTAACAAAGACTCGGTCTCTATCTGAAACTATGGTTTTAGGGAAACCATGTAGCTTAATGATCTCCTGCACAAATATGTTAGCAATGTCCTTCGCTGTAAAAGGATGGGACAGGGCCAAGAAGTGAGCATATTTGGTGAATCTGTCGACTACCACCAAAATGGTGTCATATTTCCTGGATTTTGGAAGACCTGTAATGAAATCCATGCTGATATCCTCCCATACCTGATGAGGAATAGGGAGTGGTTGCAGTAGGCCGGCAGGTGAGAGAGCTTGGTATTTATTTCTCTGACACACCTCGCACTGAGCCACATATCCTTGGACCGTACGCTTCATCCCTTCCCAATATACTACTTGAGCCAAGCGTTTATAAGTGCGAAAGTATCCAGCGTGGCCTCCCATGGGAGAATTATGGTATTCTTCCATTAACAATGGAATTCGGGATGAAGTTTTTGGTAAAACCATTCTGCCCTTATAATGTAAAATTCCCTTTTTGAGGCTGTATCCTTCAACACTATTAGGTTGAGCGATCAGTTGTTGTATTATGTGACAAAGCTTAGCATCAGACTGCACCTCATTTTCCCAATCCTCTATCTTATCATGCTGCCACAGTGAGAATCCCTGCAGTTCGAGAGATTCCTCCTGTCTTGAAAGAGCATCAGCTGCCCGATTTTCCTTCCCAGGTTTGTAGTAAATCTCAAATTTGAATCCCATCAATTTTGAGACCCATTTTTGCTGATTTTCTTCCACTATACGTTGTTCTAGTAGATATTTCAGCGCCTTTTGATCTGTTCTGATGATGAATTTCTGCCCCCACAGGTAGTGTCTCCACTTCTTGACTGCCATTACTATTGCCATGAGTTCCCTTTCATACACTGAACTCTGTTGAGCCCGGTTAGACAATTTCTGGCTGAAATATGCTACGGGCCTGCCTTTCTGCATTAATACAGCACCCACTCCAGTTCCTGAAGCATCAGTCTCTATCTCAAAAGGGAGGGAAAAGTCTGGTACCGCCAACACAGGGAGGGTAGTCATTGCTGTTTTTAGTGTGTCGAAGGCCTCCTTTGCTTCATCAGTCCATCTGAAGGCATCTTTCTTTAATAAGTCAGTAAGGGGACTGGCTAACTTCCCATAATTCTTCACAAAACGCCGGTAATAACCAGTAAGCCCTAGGAAACCCCTTAAGGATTTCACATTCTTGGGCTTAGGCCACTTTAACATGCTGTCTATCTTCGTTGGATCTGCTTGAACTCCATCTTTGGAAATGATGTGGCCCAAATACTCAAGTCTTGGTTGAGCAAAGCTGCACTTTTTCAAGTTAATCACCAAGTGGTTCTCATTCAAGAGGGTTAGTACAGCATGTAAATGTTCCAAATGTGATTCTAAATCACTGCTGTATACCAGTATATCATCAAAGAACACTAATACAAACTTACGCAAGTGCTGCCGGAATACCTCGTTCATTAGTGATTGAAAGGTTGATGGTGCATTAGTTAGCCCGAAAGGCATAACTTTGAACTCATAGTGGCCCTCATGTGTTCTGAACGCAGTCTTATGCTCATCTCCGGTTTGAATTCTGATTTGGTGGTATCCTGATTTAAGGTCCAGTTTGGAAAACACAGTAGCACCCTGCAGCTCATCCAGGAGCTCGTCTATTGCCGGAATTGGGAATTTATCTGGAACTGTGATCTTGTTCAAAGCTCGGTAATCCACACAAAACCTCCAGCTCCCATCTTTTTTTTTAACTAACAAGACTGGGCTCGAGTAGGGACTAGTGCTAGGCTGGATAATTCCACTTTGCAGCATATCCTTCACCATGCTCTCAATCTCATTTTTCTGCAAATGAGGGTAGCGGTAAGGTCTTATGTTTGGTGGTTGCTCCCCTGGTTTTATAGGAATGGCATGGTCTTGTGGTCTGGAGGGTGGTAGCCCCGTGAGGGCTTGACTCACTCCAGGAAATTTTGCTAGCACCGCCTGGATTTCTGGTGTCATAGTCACTTCCTCTTCCTCATTTTGATTCCCCTTCCCGCCTTCCATTCCATAGTATTTCACCAAATAGCCCTCCCCTTGCTTCTGTATTGACCGGACCAGTGACTTGAATGTTACTTGAGCTCTAGTCAAGGACGGATCCCCTTGTAAACAAATCTGATTGGGCTTTTTACCAATTTTCATAGTTAACTGGCTCCAATTCATTTTTACTTCTCCTAATGATTTCAACCATTCCATACCCAAAACTGCATCAACTCCGTTTAAAGGAAAAGGGTAGAAAGTTTGATTGATATTCAAACCCTGTACCTGGAATTGAAGTCCTTTACACCTTTGTTTGCTTCTGATAGTATACCCATCTCCCACAGTGACCCTGTATTCCGCAATCTCATCAACTGGCAACTTTAGGTTCCTCTGTAACTCCTCGGATATGAAGTTATGAGAAGCCCCGCTGTCCAAGAGCAGCACCACGTCTCTGCCCTGGATTTTCCCTCGGATTTTCATTGTATGATTGTCCCCAAAGCCAGCCATGGAATTCAATGATAGTTCCATATGAGTAGTGTCAGCCATGTCTTCTGGAGCTCCTTCTTCCTCTCCACCGATGAGCTCATCACTTCCCTTGTCCACTCCGTCTTCCTTCTCTAAGATCATCACCTGCAGGCTCCGGTTTTTGCACACATGGCTGGGGCTGTACTTATCTCCACACTTGAAACATAATCCGAGTTCCCTTCTGCGATTAAGCTCTGCTTCTGGCAGCTTGTGGGCCCTCCATCCTTGTTTGACTGTGGTACTGCCCGATGAGTTACTGGCTGTCTTTACTTCTGCTGTCTTCACCTCTGTTTTTCTAAACGGGCTTGTGTGAGCACTAACCGTGTATTGGCTTCTTGTGGGCTCAGATGTGTGTACGGCCCTTGTGGGTTGGGTGTAGGTCCAGTCCACTTTGGGTCCATTTGTAACCCGTTGAGTCCTGGTATTTCTTCCCTCCTGTACCTTTTCAAGTGTTTGGTTCCTCTCCTCTACGCGCACGGCAGTCCTGATCAATTCTCGCAGGGACAACGTGTTGACCAGCCTCAGCTCGGCCCTAACTTCTGGCTTCAGCGCGTTTTTGAAGACTCCCATCAAGCACTCCTCTGGGACATCCTTGAGAGCAGCCGAGAGTCTCTCAAATTCCTCAACCAACTCCAGGACTGAGTTTTCTTGCTTCAGTGCCAGCAACATTTCGTATTCATCCCCTCGTTGCGATGGATGAAAACGATATAGGAGTTCCTGTTTGAACTCCGCCCAGCTTCGTAATGGGGTCCGGCTTTCGACCCAGTGGTACCAGTTGAGAGCTTTCCCTTCTAGGCAGATCATCGCGGCTCCAAGTTTCTCTGTTTCAGCAATGGAGTTTAGGCTGAAATAACGTTCCACACGTGAAAACCAACCTAACGGATCTTCTCCTTCGAACACCGGTAATTCCAGCTTCCTGAATCTCCCTCTGTCCCCTGTCTGATTCTCAGGTGTTTCCGATGTTCCCTCTCCATTTTGAGCTCCTGTTTCATCGTCTCGTGCTTCTTCCATATTCTTCTGTTTCTCGACTAGCTGAAATAGGGCTTCCTGCATTTTTGTCATCATTTCCTTAACCCCTTCCATCTCCGTCGTTAACCTTGCATTTACTTCCTTCATTCCCTGGTTCAATCCTCCCACTGCTTCCTTCAGCTCCTGCACTTCCTCGGCGACGCGTCGGTCCATGTTCTTCCCACAGAGTGTAGGATCGTTGGCTCTGATACCAATTTGATACAACCTGATTCCGCCACAGACAATAGCAACACTAATACGGCAAATCTGAATGGAACTGATATGATATTAATGAGAGACAAAGGGGATTTCAGTCATGAAATTACACCAGCAATCCTGATCACCCCGAAATCAAAATACAGATTGGGCACAGCACAAGGAGGTTAAGCCTTTCCTCCTTAGTTCACTCGGGTTCCTGAGAGACCAGTCTCTCCTAGTCCCGCCCTTACAAAACAAATCTTCCTCTCCCTTTTACACATGAGACCTGCTACTATATACTATCAAAAGCGCATGGCACACCTCCCTAAAAATAAAGTCAAAAGTAGGACAGCAAAAGGAAATAACTACGCATACAGTCTATAGCCACCTAGTCTTATGTTTCTTTCTCAAATTCAGCATCACAATCTGGGTCAACCTCCTGAACCGCAAAAGGAGTCTTGCCCTTTCCGTGTTTCTTCCTTGTATATGTCTTTTCAGCAAAAGCAAATGTATCAGATACTAATGGTTGATGATAGGGAAATAAATGGGGACAATGAAATAATCTTCATGGAGTAAGGGTTCTTTTCAATGGTAAAAGCTTAGCAAACACAATGGATTAATGAAGTTCTATCAATAAAAAGGAAATGAAAGGTTATAATGTAATGTATGAAATGGTACAAGCCAAGAAAGCCTTGCTTTGCATAAAGTGCTCGGAATGCATGCATGATATAAGGAGGATTTAAAGCAACAAGCTGGTCTTTGTCATATCCAAAGAGGGGTTAAGCCATGAAGGTATGCTTATGTAACAAACTTGGATCGTTAGCTAAATGGCCGCAAAAGAGACTGCAGGGAATAGACGGTAAGTTACAGTGCTGTTAAAAGCATCATGGCCTTAAGACATAAGAAAACATCTTAATCATTAAGGATCTTACTGCAGCAGCTCAAAAACCATTTGTACCTAACTTGCTCAAAGTGATTGTGAAGGTAGACTTCCACACTAAGGTCTCTTCTCTCAAATCCTGACCAACTACTCCAACGATACTTTTACAAGGAATAAAAAAATGATGACTCTCTCATAGCAGTCAGTCTTATTAGAGTTAAGCATTGCACTGGTGGGGGGTTGGTGCCCGCCGCCAAAATCACTTTGGAAGTACTTTTACAACCAAGTTAACATTGGCAAGCTTCTTCTCATGACAATGGTTTACTGGTCATGAGGAAGGGCATGAGCCTGGCTGGGGTCAGGCCACATCCTTGATATCTTATTTAGCTGGCTCTCCCAAGAGATCTGCTCTGGGAGGCCAACTTACCAGAAGATTATTGGGCATTCTAGTAAGATGACCGCCAAAAAGTTATGGTTGCTCTAGAAAGTTGCTCACTGGAGGGGTCTCACAAGTCACAAGGCATTCTCGAGAGCAGGCTGATCAAGAATGCTCCTCCATCTCCTCTTGGTTACATTAACAGACCCCAATCTTCATGTTGAACAATTCATCTGCTCCCCTTCAGGGTGAAGGTTCTCAATATGCTTTGGATTATGAAGACTTGAAAACTTAATGTAGGAACAGTTTCCACACTTAATTACCGGCATAAAGGGCATAAGGTCGTATAATTTGGGAATAAAATATCATGGCTCTGAAATCTTACAATGTATTTGGAGGTAGAAGTATCGTTAAAACTCCACACTTCATCTGGGTCATGCAAAAGAAATGCACATTTATCATCCCAACTTGTATCCTCAAATTCTTCCAAAGACTGTTGCCTTATCTCAAAGAATTTCTTAATAACCTGTACACTCGTCAGAAATATCAGCTATTAGAAGAAAATAAATTAAAGGTACTGCAGAACAGTCAACTCAGGAGAGCAAAAGGCATAAATGGACCTAATTGAATATACTCATATTATACATGCATACGAAGTGCCATTAGTAATATGAGAAAATCATATCATTTAAACGTAATCTGTAGAGAAACACAGCTTTTGGGTAACCAGGCTTATGTATCCTAAGATACCATAGGCAATGAAGGGAAAAATAGAGGAAGTTCAGAGAGAGAGAAAGAGAAGTAATGACAGATGATTACCATTTTGAAAGTTTCATTCTGCTCTGCCAGCTTTGCCATATCAATTTGCAAATCATCATTAAGTTTCTCTAGTCTAAGACCATCTGAGGTGAGCTCTTCTACCCTGGGTGACATATGTTGCAAGTAAACTTTTGAGTAATGACCACCAAATGCTTTTGCTAAGCAAATCTTGTAATACGTATTAAAAAAAGAATAAAAAAATAAAAGGATGGAGCAGAACAGCAATGTAATAATCAGATGATATTGATATAAATAATGAAATTTTGTTTAAATATTTCCTTTTGGGTCTCCTGATTTTTCCTCATTACTTCTTTGCTACACAATTTACACGATCAGGCAACCAGAGCATCATCATCAGATTAAAAGAAATAAAAACATAATATTTTTTCTGGCACTAAAGGAGCCCAAATTTTTCCTTCATTTTTTCTTGAATGATCATTTGCTAAAGTTAACAAGAATTCAAGTATTAGAAGAACTGTAAATACCTCTTCTGGATGGGATTAATTAGCTGTGACATTGACTCCTCCTTTTCCTTGGCCTTTTCAGCCTGTTAGCAGCCACTTAGACTCAGAACATTAGGTATTACAACATATAAGGCACCAAAAGAACGGAAAACTATTTTTCTATTGAAAAATGGTAACTATTGTAACCTCCATTATTGCATGATCCCTTTCAGCAAAAGCAGCAGCTACGCAACCATGGAAAAATTTAACCTGCTTCTCAGCTTCCACATTCTAGACAAAGATATTTTCCAGTATGTCAGCAAGTCACAAAAACTTCGTGTGCTTTGCACTATTACTAGCGATCTTGTGAGATGTTGTATGAGAATATTCCTGATGTGTGTGACGTCTAGAGTTGTATTTTATTTTACTGTAGTACGTAGTTATGAATTTCTATACATGAGTGTGCTGTGTTGCAATGAATTGCCTCAAACGCCAGAATATTTTTCTCAAACTCTGACCTTCGCATTTAGTGCATGTCATTTCTATCCTTAATTCATTTTTAAATATATCATATTGAATAAAAAACTAAATAGTAAATAACATTTATAGAGTATTGTGAAGAGGGTAGAAAGAAAGAGACCTTTGCAACCTCAGCATTGTGTAGATCTGCTAGTTGACTCTGAACACAGCAAAGTAACCATGTAAACCAAATCAAAAGAATCGTTTAAGCAATGGATAAAATAAATTCAATACTCACTTTGATTCTGTAAGCCTCTGAAAGCTCCTCTTGTAGATTTAAATTATCTCTTGTGCAAGCAGCCAATTTCTTTTTCAAGTTCTCAATCTCTTGCTCCAATCCAGCTGTCCTAATTAGATATGAAATTTAACAAAATTGATGTTTATTATTATTATTTCAATTACACCAACCCTCCCGCTAATCCCACCCACAGGCATTTCACCAACCAAATCATCCCATTCATCAATAGGGGAACATTATTGGAACAAAATGTGAATAATTTTCCTGGAGAACAAAATAAAAGCATATACCTTTGAAAATGCATTCGAGAAACCACAGCAAGATAGCCAGGTCCAGCTTGCTGCATGCATAATTGTTCAATATCTTTGCGTAATTCATCACGCTCTACAATATTGTATAGTAGGTACGTTAAATTTGTACAATATATTATTATCACACAAAATAAATAAGCAATTAAAGTACACGCATGTAGTATCAACAAGGACGTGTATGTTATAATATATTCGTATGTAGAATGAGTTTCAGATTAATCATTTACAGCTGACTGATTATCAATGGCGGGGGAACATGATATCACGACATTTTGCTGGGTAAAAATATCAGATCACGACCAGTTAAACAACGTAACGATGCTATATTTAAACATACCAAAAAAACAGGTATACTCTCTGTTAAGTCTTTATAGTTCCAATACCCGTTAAGGCTGGAATCTATTCAACAAATCAAAATTTTTGCCACCACCAAGCTTCCAACTGCAACTATGCTTGTAAAAAATGAAGAGCCAACTTATCATAAAACCTATTTGATTTTATTTTAAAATCGATTCAGATGTTGCTAGTCCAGATCAATTTAGACATGATCTTAAGCATCAAAAGATGCTGATGTATTGAATAATTTTCCAATCAATAACAATAGAGACTTGATATACTACAACTACACATATTAGCACTTGCTCTTAACTTGGATTTAACAAAATAAAAAACGAACACACTACATACTTTTTGAACAGTGAATAGTCAAATAAGTCAACATTGATCACGGTGTCATCATAAAACCTACAATACACTGTAAAAGCATCAAATTAATTCACAGAAGTTAAAAAATTGTGCATACCATGTTCCAGTTGTTGGATTTGAGCCAACAAGGATTCGCTGTTCATATTCTCAGCCATTCTGTTAAAGAAAACATCTTATCATCAAACCAAATAGATTATGGACTCCATTGTAGTCAAAACACGTGTCCGAGTTTTACAATCATATAACATAAAAAAGTACAAAAGGAAAAGATTCACATGACCAAATGAAAAGGACCAAGTATTGCAGCCGTAAATTTTGTTTTTTGTTTTTAACATTGCGGTGGACAAGTCAACACGATAAGGAATTTGCTGAGCAAGAATAAGACACGTTTACATTGTCTCCCATATGATAACCTCTTATACCAGCCTATAAAAATTAGATCGAGGGAAAAGTGAAAACTTCCCACCTAGTTTCACAAGCACTATCATGTTATATCATTATACATACATAGACATAGACATATGCATATATATACATACATATATAGACACAAACGCACCTATGTATGTATGATTCTTAGAAAGGAACATATAGCAATCGCTATTTTCCTCGACTAAATTCTGCTGTAAAATTATGCTACGAGGGTGAAAAGGTAGTCTTATGGAACAGTCAAATTCAAATAGGCACTTACTATTGTGTTTCACTTGATTATTGCTTTAATTTCCTTCTGTGTTGTATTCCAAGCTTGTTACTTTCCACCATGTTCAAGTTGAATTGTGTGTTGATTTTTGAATGAGCATCATCAATTGGCCAAACAAAAAGTTATATATACAAATTCTACCATCCAGCGTGCAAGTAAAAAAATTATCTTCACACCCTGCATTTTCTATGTTAAACATAATTCTTAGATCCATTTTTCCCCCAAACTAAAAGGAAAAGCAAATTATCCGAGGAAAGGAAAGAAGAAAGATAAAGGACCATAAATTAAGTCGAAACCATGATACAGAATCATGAACCGCAACAAGTATTTCCAATATAATAATATATAGATAAGTAGAAGGAAGAAGGTTACCAGAAGGTTAAAGTCGAAATCGCGGCTGGTTTCTACTCAGAAATGCTTTCACAAATCGAAAAGAGACGAAAAGTTCACAAAACAATTCGACGCATGACCATGTTACGGCTGAGAAGGAAGCAAATTCCGGCAACACGGTTTGCTGTCTGGAAAAGTTTGCTGACGACAAGATTCAGGCTGGAAGAAACCGGAAAGGGGAAAATGACAGAAAGATAGCTTCAATGCGGGGTTTCCATATTGGTACTTCTTTATTTTGATTATCAATTATGAATTGACCTGATATGAGTCGGATTCGGATCAATTGAGGATTTATAGATATTTTTTTTTTTTGCAAACTGATTTACTAGATTTATTAGTAATTTGATTTATATTCATCAATATACAGTCTACCATTCATGAAAAATTATCATACTTACAGATTATGGGTATTCAGTTCTTCTGACTCCCTGCCGTATAAGAAGAAACCATGTACCATGATTTAAGTTGAATTGTGAATATGTTACAATTATCAAAATGGGAACATCGTAATTCAATCGTTTTGTCAACTTCCATGTAATAAATGCAATGATTGAATGAAGCTGGATATTATTACTTAAAATGTATGGTAAACATATTTATATTACATATATTTTTATCAAATATTGAAAAACTTGAAACAAAATAATACACAACATAAATATATACGGTAAACAGTAATGTTCATAAATTATTAACAATAATACCTACATTTTGTATGAGAATGTCAGGACTTCTAGTCATCAACTGCCTTCTTAAGCTTTTCTTTTTTTGTGAACACTTTATGGAGAAAATAATGAATTAAAAAGACTTCTGCATCAGAAAATATGTCTGTGATTATAAATAATATTATTATAATTAACAATTATAATTTAGAGTTTCAATTGAGTTTTTAGTATAAATTTCATTATAGTTATAAATAATTACAAAGATAAAGGAAAAATACTTTTTATATTTTAATTATATCAACATGTTAAATTATTGTCACCGCGCAGGGCAAACACCAACCAGGCTGAATTTAATTTTTTATTATTATTTAATTTATCAAAGTTTTATTTTAATTATATATAGATTCGATCCGTCTCGTATATGTGATTTTAATAAATGAGTTTCTTAATAAATTTTTTTTATATATATTAAAATTTAAATATTAGATTTTATATAAGCGATATTAAATTTTTTGTTATTTAGATTAATCCTTGATTTTAAGTATTATATGTTGTGGTCCTCAACCACTCGAGAATCAAAAAGCGAAGCCCAAAGACCCCTTCCTTACCGGATCCCTAGGCCCAGGGAATAGCTTTCAACTCCACCTTGGCGGGGGATGGGCTAGACCCGTACAGTTGTACAACGCATAGGCGACACGTAAGGACACCAATAGCAAGCAATTTTAATGGACCCTAGAGTTAGTTTAAATAATAAATAATTTAACATTATTTAAATAAAATATTAAATTTAAATTTTAGTATATGTAAAAATTCTCTATTAAGAGACTCACCTATCATAACTAAGTACACAATGCGGGTCTGATATAAATATAGTCAGGATAAAATTTCGGTAAACTGAATGTGTAACTAAAAACAAAATATCAAGCCGATGGATAATAGATGACTCACATTATTCGATAATTGTATTATCTAAAAAAATAAAACTTCATATCCTTAAATTATAAATAAATTTAACTCTATTCTAAAATTTTTTATACATACTAAGTGGATAATAATTTTTTATAATAAGTAAATAATGATATATACGATTATTAAAAATATATTTAATTTTAAAAAATATTATTTTATTACAATACACCCTATTATTATTATAATAAACAACTCACAATATTTAATATTTAAAAAAATAATATTTTCTTTTTTTAAAAAAAACTTTACTCTCCTGTTAAATAGCTAAACTCAACTTTTTTTTCTAAAAGTTTTGTCCACAAAAATTACTCGATATTAACTAAAAGGCCGACGAAGGTATGCTCTTTAAACGGCATCTATTTTGAACTTTGTACTTGCTCATTGCTCGCTGAGAGACTAACTCCCCCGATGTGGGACCATGTTCTAGTTTTATACTTCGAAAGCTTTCCTTCACAGCGCAAGTGTATAGAACCTGGAAATGCTGAACAGCAAGCGGAGAACCACTCCGTTTAACTAAAACTTATCGGTTATCGATTGCCCATGAACTTGAAGTCATGTGGCTTAATTATTTTAGACTTTAAGGTAGAAAGAGAGTTGGGTTTATTCTTTGCGTTAAATCTTTGACAGATATCATGGGTTCGTGTAAGTCCACTTTCAATTCACAAATGAACTTAAAACAATAGGAACGACAATTGAAAACCTCAGCGTTGAAGTTTGTGCAGAGATTTGCTGGAGTCTAGAGCTCCCTCACAATAAGAACGTCTTGCCTGATTTGTTTGCATTACTTGTCTGGTTTGGATATGACTTAGGTTTCTGTTAGTTTTTTGTTTTTCTCTGTTGACTGACCCCCATTTTGCTATTGATAAAATTAATTAATTAATGTATAATTATCCTCCAAGAAAAAAAAAACCTCTGCAATTGCATGGGCTATTACTGGTTTATTTTAATCGCATGGCTTTATCTCAAACTAATTTATTCATTTTTTAATTGTTTATATTGAGAAACGAATCACGAGATTCATGATAAGTTCCAAAAATAGTTCTTTTTCAGAGCCACACTAATAAAAAAGTTGTGAAATATTAGAGTCTTTCCGGATAATAAAATCATACAAAAACATAGAAAGTGATGCATTTTACATTGTTAATGCTGTTGAAGTATTACGTAGAATTGATTATGCATTCCTGCATGCACATGCTAAATCTATGATACATTTAGATTGTGTTTTAGAGAATAATTTATATAAAAAATATAATTTTAAATAAAATCTTTTAGATAATAACTTGTAAAAAAAGTTATTTTAAATAAAATAAATATTTAAATAATTTTTATTAAAATAATTTTTATAATTAGTAAATTATTAAGAATAGTATAAAATAAAAAATTATAAATAAATAAATATTGGTTACTGTTTATGATAACGATGCCAAACAAACTCTGGCAAGGTTGGATTGATAGGCTCAATCCAACGATCAAGGCGACTGCGGACTGTAGAAGTTGTTGTGATCTTTGATCTCGTGAGCTCTTCTTTCTAGATCCATTCAAAATCATCATTCGAAGTTGTACAGATCTCGCGAACTCCAACAAGTTGGATCTCATGAAGATGCCCCCTCCTTAGTCTCTCTCTCTCTTATGGATCTAGGCATTTTATTTTTCTGAAGCCTAGTTGATGGGTCGCATAAATGGCCGAAACCAAATTTTGGTAGGGAAGGCTTGTTGAATGAAGCACAACGATGCAGAAAGTGCAGTGATAGAGAAGGAATAGCACGGGGACAAGCAATAGATATAGAGAAGAAGAATGACGACGGCGATAGAAAAAAGGAGCGATGACGATGGTAGCAGAAGAGGACGCTGACGGAGACATTGAAAGTAAAAAAAGAGGGGAGAGATTATAAAAAAATATTAATAAAATAATATTTTGATATCTATAATTTTTTTTATTTAGAAGTTATTTTTATTAATTTATTTAAAATTATAATTTAAGCTATAAATATTTAGAGATTATTTGGTTAGGGGGTTTTGAAGGGGAGAGGAGAAGAGAAAAGCTATAAATGTGTTTAGTTAAAAAAAATAGAGGAGAAAGAAGAATTTTATATTCTTATATGTTCTCTTTTTTCCCTTCTCTCCTCTTTAAAAGTATGAATTTTTAGAAAAGAGGTAATTTTATTATTTAATTTTGACTAAATTATCTTTTATATATTTTTAATATTATAATTTTATCTTTAATTTTTTTTTCTCACATATAATTTTTATTTTAATTGTTAAAGTTTAATAAATATAATAAATAATTTATATATTATATTAAAATATATAATAATTATAAAATTAATTAAAAACAAAATTAAAATTTTATCGTATTTTTTATTTTTTTTAATTTTATTATATATATAAATAACATAAAAAAATTAATATTCATAAATTAAAAAAATAATTTTAATATAAATATTATAAATAAAGAATAAATAAATTTAAATAAAGAGATAAGGGTATATTTGACAACTTTTAATTAACTCCTCTCCCCTCCCCTCCCCTCTCTTTCTGAATCAAATAAAAAATATCATTAATTAATCTCTCATACACTTTTTTAAATTAACTTAACATACTTTTTTAAAGTGAACCAAACAATACCTTATAAATATTTATGGTTATTTATTTATAAATTTTTTAGAACTATAATTTGAACTAAATATCCTTTTAAAATGAAAGTTTTGTTCAAATCCAAACACCTGCCTAGTTGGTTAAAAATTATGCTGAAACATTTACTTATATTCGAATTGGAAGAAAATTAAGGAGAAAAAAATACTTAAAAAAAACTCTTAAAAATATTAAAAATTTCTACCATCTGGGGTGGGGTGATGGAGAAATATTCTCTAACTTTTTTTCTCTGTTTAAACATACCCTTAAAATAAACGATCCCTTTCGTATAACACATGTGTTTTGCCATCCAGTATAACACCATTACATACACTTAAAAAGTTCTCTCATGTTAGTAAAGAATTAAATATATTATCAATGATCTTATAATCTAATAGTATAATTTTTTTTATAAATATAAAATAATTAGTTTAATTTTACTTATAATTTATAATATTAATTCATTAGTGCTCGCTATTTTAATTTAAAAAAAATAGTAGTAATATACAATCTACTCCGTCAATACAATATATAAAAAACATAAATTTTACATTTTATTAACAATACGTGTTATTTTAAAAATATTTTTTTTGTATAAATTTTTTTAGAAAAGGGTTAAGTTTATCTACGATTTAAAGGTAGGGCGAAGTCTTTTTTTCCTAGATAATACTAATATCGAGTAAGGTAAACTGTTTAATACCTTCAGGTATACATTTAGACACCCAGGAGTTAGGATATTTTCTCAAGTATCGTAACTAGAATCACAATAAAATAATATTTTCTAAATATCAAATATATTTTAAATAGTTATATGTCTAATCTTTTGTCAGTTGAATTATATTAAATTCTAAGTAAATACAAAGCTATCCTTATTTTGTTGTGGAACAATAGCTAAAGTAATTAATCCAGAAGGGTTCGAAACTAACCGAGACCTTTTTTTTTTTGGTATAAATTTTTTTAAAAAGAGGTTGGGCTCACTCACAATCTAAAGGTAGGGCGAAGTCTCCCTTTCTCTTAAACGATACTAATGTCAAGCAGGATGAGTTGTCTAATACCCTTAGACATAAACATAAATACTTAACAGTTACGATATCTCCCAAAATACCATGACTAGAATCATAATAAAATAATATTTCTAAAAATTCGAACACACAAGAAAGTAGTATGTCTAACCTGAGACCTAAAGAAAGACCAAGCCTGCAAGGCAGTGGGCCTTCAAATAGCAATGCTAATAGGTCATATATTCATAATAATTAATAAAATTAAACAATATTAGAGAACAAAAAACAAAATATTTGTGAGCACGCTTGATCGAATCAATCATTTGCACAGAGTAATTCGCGAATTCTTAGAAGCACACGTCCAGCATACAGCAGCAACATAGAGCAGCACAACTGCACCAAATTTGCAAATATAATAATGATCAAACAGAAGTGGAATAAAGAAAGTACAATTTTGAAATAATTTCGTAATATTTAGTATTATCATTTAATATTTAATTTAATAGTAATTCTTTTTAATATTTAATACCCTACATACAAAAATATCATCATAAATGGCTTTAAGAAACTAACATTGTTCCTGGGAATACTTAAAATTATTTTAAAACTTTAAGAGTCTGCATGTATGTAAAATTAAACTAAAAATAAAGAGGAGAGTGATTTTAAAAGAAAATGACGAAATCCCTGATCTACCGAAAAGACAGGCAGAATCAGAAGTAACGCGGCAAAATGCAGCCAAGAAAGCGCGAACATCGCGCCTAACAAGGTGAGCACCTCCTGCGCACGACAATCACCGGCGGTGACCGGATAGCACTGAATCACGAAGAACACAAAGATCAGCAGAGAAGAAAAAGAAGAAGGGCTTACCATCCTGCCAAGCAATCATCGGAAGAATTATCTTTTCTCGGCGGTGGCGGTTGTTGGGCATATTGAGGCCCATAGCACGGCGGTGGATATCCTTGGGCACCAGGATACGGCGGGGGAGGATATCCTTGCGGTGGATATCCCTGAGGCGGATATCCCTGCGGTGGATAATTCTGCGGTGAATACCCCGGCGGTGGATATCCCTGCGGTGGATACCCCGGCGGAGGATAACCGTCCTTTGGAGCCGTCTCCGGCGGTGGATATCCTGCAGATTCAGACAATTCAAAATCACAATGAGATTAGAAATTCCTATAATGTTGGCATCATCGTCAAGAATATCACGAGCCTTGACGATGATCAAATGGTATGGAGAGAAAAGTGCTGGATGAGAAGGACCTTGCGGTGGTGGAACTCCGACTGGTTGCTGCGGGTGTTGATTATGGTCAGTCATTGAGGCTTGTTGATAAGAGGAAGATGAAGGAAATTAGGTGAATATAGCTGTCTATTCTCTGGTTTTATAAATCCGAAGAGAGAAACCGATCCAAAATTTGTAAGATTAATTCGATTGGAGAAAGATGAAGGTTCGTGATTTGATTCCTCACAAGAATGGATGACAGTTGCAATTTTCTCGCTGGGTTTGCAAACGATGCCTTCCTTTCGTAATTGACTTCTTTACGATTTAGAGCGACAGACTCAATGAAATTCTCTTTTGTAAAACAATTTTACTCACGTAATTAATGTAAGTTTTTAGTTAAAATGTATAAATAGTACTATCACTCGAAAATTCGTAGGCTAAAATAAGAAAATGATTTTTTTTTAAAAAAAAAGCTCATTTATTGTTTTCAAAGCGGTGATGGGAAGTTTTTTTAAAAAATATTAGCATTAACAATACAATAATTAGATTAAATAATAAGGATGGGCTCTCATGCTACCAAAATGAGACCCACGCATCGATTAGCTCCCATGCGTGATTCGTCTGACTGGCCTGGCTAAAACGTTTCTCTACTTCACAATTCTCACCCTTCAAATTGGGTCCTTGTCAACGTGATATCCACTTAATCGTAATAATTAACAAACGTTAATTTATGATGTTATAAAAAAACTACGTTCAATTATGCTTGAACGCATGAGCAGTAAATGGGACGGACTGTAAATTCGTTGGTAATATATATATTTATATATATATTTTTTAAAGGAATTGGGTTTATCCATAATTTAAAAATAGAGTAAAATATCACTTCTCCCTATATAATACTAATGTTAGACAGGATAATTCATCTATTACCCTAAAAAATAAATATAAATATCTAAAAATTAAGATATCTCTTTAAATATTATAACTAAAATTATAATAAAATAATATTTTTTAATAATCAAATATACTTTAAATAGTCATACTATAATATATATTTGTTGGTAATATATATATTTTAATACAAATCGACCGTGAAATGATGTGACCATGGAAATGCCCAATTAACGTTTTTAAGCAGAATATTAAGACAAAAAGAAAAATGATAAATTTTTTTAAAAAAATAATAAATATTAAAATAAGATTTTATATTAATAATACTTGATCTATTGTTAGTAATAATCATACTTTAAAATTTATCATTTTTATAATATTTTCTATCATTTTTCTTATAAAAATGCATGAATTTTGGGTCTTTTTTTAAATTTAGATACAAATAATTTTTTCCCATCTCAACAAGTATATTTATTTATATTTAAATTTGGGTTATTCTCTTTACAAAGATAAAGCCTCATATTATCTCAACCTACAATTTATTTTTTATTTTCTGTATTTAACTATATTAACTCAAAATAATTTTTTATAAAATTATAAAGATAAAATATTATGATTTAGAAATATTGAGACTAAAACTTAGATTAGATGAAAACGGTGAGCACGAGTAATAATATTATCCTATAATCTATGATCATCGCTGGAGCAATTTACTATACTAGACGGGAACTTCAATCTACTTCTTTGAAATTTGAATATCAATTGGGTCCTGGTAACACCCTGTTCCTCTAAAATGAGACTCTCTTATGATTATTAATCAATTGACCAATCCCATAGAATGAGCATATGGCCTGTCAGATGGTCAGGCATTATTTTGACCAGTTTTCCAATTTTTAAAAGCAGTGTTTTCCTCAACAAAAAAAAAGAATTCCTATAGTTTCAACAAACATATGATTTCGTATTTCATATGATTTAATAAATAATTGGGGAACACAATTTTCGGTTGGGTTACTCGCAAAAGAGGATTCGACACACGGACAGAGAAAATCTGGATATCGCCGACTTTTCACGAAGATCACAAGGTGAGATCCATCGCTCTTGTAAAGTATAGTTATCTGTTTCCGCCTTGAAGACCCAATTGAAATAAAAATGAACTAAATAAAAGGGGAGAATTACACATAAGGACCGATATCAATTGGTAATTAGACGATGGAACAAAGAGGGTGAGCGGGGTAATCTAGTATTTTACCATTTAATACCGTTCCTTTCTCGCCCTTCCATGTAATTTTCCTATAATAAAAATAACTAAGACTAGGAAAGTGAAAATAAATTAACTATTAACTAAATGTCTAGACTAATAGCTGCAACTATTTAAATATAAGATTTTAAATTAAAATATATAAATATAAAAAAATACTTTAAAAAAATCATCCACAATTAGATTACATAATGCTTAAACAAGATACAGTAAGATAAGCATATAGTAAAAAAGAGTTTGTCTAGTTAGTAGTTTATACTCCAATTTATGGTTTTTTTTTAGGCTAGAGTGCCGTGAGCGGTGTGACTAACTCAAATCAATTTGTTTTTTCTTAGAAAATAAAATGACTAAATAATAGCCCATGAAATAGCGACCGAGAAATCAGCACCTCACCTCTCATTAGCATTAATACACTTCACTCTAACCTCCCACTTTCTCTTCTTCTCTTCCCCTCTGTCTTGTCTCTGCTTCACAGCCAGCTCCTCACTCCTCATTTCTGTTCTCAAACCACCTACCCTCTCTCTCTCTCTCTCTCTCTCTCTCTCTGTAACTCACCCGCAGAAGCATAATTGCATCCAAACTAACAGACAAAACCAGAACACTTCCCAGTTCACACCCACACAAATCTTCCATACATCTTTTGAACAATGTCAATCCCAGGCCCTTGATTCCCAGCATGACCCAACCATCATTACTGTTGAGAGTAGGGACCCGGCTTTCGAACTCCTTCACCATCCACCTTCACAATGTCTTGCTTGCCGGCCGATGCTTTTGCAGCCGGTAACTTGCTCTGCAGTGAGGATGCCGATGAAGTGATCTCCGGCGAAAACCACCCGTCGTCGTCATACTTGCCGTCGTATTCACCGCCTTCCGACGACGCAACCATCGGCGGACTCATCGACGTCGAGGCACATCACATGCCCGACCCAGATTACCTACGGCGGTGCCGTTATCGTTTAATCGACGTAACCGCTCGCCAAGACTCCATCAACTGGATCTTGAAGGTGCGTATCAACGCGCCTAACGTGCCAGTTACATATTGTTTTGTTTTTCTGCCAGAACATACATAACGTATTTGAGCAATAGTATGTTGCATTTTTTATTCGATTTGTCTCTCGATCTGTGGGAAATGCAGGTTCACGCACATTACGAGTTTCAACCGGTAACGGCGTTCCTCTCTGTCAACTACTTCGATCGTTTTCTCTCATGCTCTCCACTTCCGGTACCTCCCACGCGTCTCTTCTATCTAAGAAAATCGAGGTTCTTCTGGAAAATATCAGATTTCCCTCGAAAATGTTTGACTTGATTTCTTGTTATTCGCAGCAAAATAGTCAATGGGAGTATCATCTGATATCATTGGCATGCTTGTCCTTGGCGGCGAAAATGGAGGAACCTGAAGTGCCTCTGTTACCGGACCTTCAATTAGTGGATCCCAGATTTGTATTCGAACCCAAGACGATTCAAAGAATGGAGCTCTTTGTCATGACCAAGCTATGCTGGAGATTACGCTCCATAACACCCTTCGATTATCTCCATTACTTCATCTCTAAGCTCCCTTGCTCCTCCGATCCGCAACCCGAATTCATAACCCGGTTCTTAACCCATGCTTCCCATATCATCCTCAGCACCACCCTTGGTACCATACACCTGACTCAACTTAACGGATTTCTCGTTCGGTTCCTTTTATTTATAATTTACCTAACTTATTGTTCCGATCTCTGCGAATAACATTTCAGTGATCGATTTCCTGGGTTTTACGCCGTCGACCATAGCGGCGGCCGCCGTTCTCTGTTCAGCTGGCCAGGGCAAATCGCCACCGTTCTTTCATGATGGAGTAAACAAAGTACCGCATATTCTTTAGTCGTGAACATAAATTATTCATAATCTTGCTTTACCCTTTTACATATTACTCTTGTGCTACAATGAATCTCACATCTTTAATAATTCGAAAAGGTAAATGTTAGAGGAGAACGAGGAGCGTAATTGCTAAACGTGTATGTGACCTTGAAAACGACTTGTTTTAATGACTCAGCGGCATTGTGTTTGAGGCTGTTTTGGGTATAACGTAGATTAAGGATTTAGATTAGGAAAAAATATTAGACAAAAAAAATGGTTTAAAAGATTGAATATTTGGTGGGTTCCCCGAAAAGAAAAAATCGAAGAAAGTAAGAAGCATGGAAAGGAGTGTGTGTGTGGGTGACAAAATTTGGTGTCTTTATTTATTGAAAGAAGCTTTCTTCTTCGGGTACAGGAAATGGTGAGAAGCTGTCGACAACTAATGGAGGATTACGTGGTGGACACGTGTCCCTTTGCTGGCTATAAATGCCCTGGAGAAGAGCCGGAGCCGCCTTCTAGTCCAGTAGGCGTGCTCGACGCGGCTAGTTCATGTGTCAGTTGCGAGACTCGCTCCTCTGAGAACCCAGCGTCAACCAGCGAAGCCGAGCCGCCCAACAAGCGGACGCGATCCCCTGAGCCTAATGGGGTATAGAACTACAACTGCTCTACAGTATCCTCATATCATCACCTTACAATCCGCCTCTCTCCATTTTCTTCTTCTTTTTAATATCTTTCATTAGTTATCTTACAGAATGTTGTCTCTTTCTTTTTCAACCATTTTATAATTGCTCTCCCAAATTGGCCAAAAAATTGAAGTGTTAGGCTGTAAGCATGATGAATCCCTTATCGGAATACTTCTCATCTTTAATATAAAATTTAATTTATAAATTAATTTTAATAATAAATATAAAATATATTTTATTTTTTATTAATTTTTTAAAATTTTATATATTAACATTCTCTTAATCAAATAAAATAGGGGGAAAGACTAAAAAAAATAATTAAGATATTTTATAGAAAATATTTTATAATAATTAATTTTTTTAATCTAATTAAATATATTTTATTTTAAAGATAGTATAATTAGCTCTTTAATAATATTTTATATATTAATAAAAAAAATGAGAGATATTAAAGGGAGGGGACAAACCGAATGGACCAGTGGGGGGGAGGCACGTGTCCGACAGGGAGTGCTGTAAGTGGCTAAAGTAAAAAATATATCGGCAAATAAAAAGCTGGCACTTTGTCTTTCGTGGGTGGATCTATTGACAAGCTGGCACTTTGGTGGGCTAGAGGAAGTTCGGAGCGAAAGGATAAAAGTGTAAAATGGGAAGGGAGCAACGAGGTACACGTGGTTCCTCTTACAAGAACAGAGATTGGGTGGAGGAAGGTGACGTGGGGGTGATCAGAGAATGCCACGTCAGGGATACGAAAGAGGTGGGAAAGGCGTTTTGGAGGGAAAGAATGGGAGCCGTTCAGGTGTAAGAATGAGGAAGAGGAGGCAAAGATATGATGATTTGACGAACGAGGAGAGTAAGGTCAAATCAAAGAAGGAGCATGTGCGGAAGAAACAAACCAACAAGGAGAAGAACATTAATAATTTACTTATTCCGCCTCTATATAAGTGTGGTACTCCATATATGATACACTTCCATGGTATAAAACAAATAAATATAGATATAATTGATTTTATAATAAAAATTAAAACAAAATTAAATAATAATATATTAAATTAAATTGAATATTATAACAACATCCAACAAAATATAAGGAAACAAGTTTCTGTCATGTATTTAATTATTATCTATAGAAGTAGAATTTTTAAGACAGTTATATATTCTTAAAACATGTATTCATTTTAAAAAAAAATTGTACTTGTATTTAATTCCATTTAATTATTGAATATGTTTTCCAGTTTGCTGCAATTTATATTTTTATTCAATATTTGACCCCCATGTAATCCCTGTAACATTAGTTGAAATACAGCTCACAGATTGACTTTTCTATATCAAAAACAATTTTCAAAATTAAATATTTTAATTAAAAGTCTACGTTAACATTTGCAAAAGACACCTTTATTACTGTTTGTGCTATGTATAACAAACAAAAGTAATAATATATGATTAAATAAGGATTACATATCACTTAATATTCTAATTTTATTTTTCATTGTGTCTAGTATCTTAATATTATTTATAATATAATTTTATCTATAATTTTTTTAATTCTATATAATTTTATCTATAATATTTTAAATTTTGTGCAATTATTGATATTTGAGAAATAAGATTAAGTGTAAATTACACTAAATTAACAAAATTATGAGTAAAATTGTATTACAAATAAGATTATAATATTATATATATATATATATATATATAATAAAATTAAGATATTGGATATTATATAACTTATTAAATAAATAAATAATATAATAAAAGAAAGAACAATAATATTGGGACAGAAATGAGGCTGAAAACGGAGTGGGGTCTGCAGTAAACACTGCAACAGGCTTTTGGGTGGTGAATGGAGTAACCAGGAGAAACAGTCGAAGCATGAGACAAATCAGCATTAACTACTCTCATTTTTATTTATTTATTTATTTATTTACAAAACCTCAGCTAAAGCCACAAGCAAGAAGTCCATAACTGCTCTTGCTTCTCTCCCTACTTCCATTGCTTGCTTCCATAGAATGAACCTGATAGCGAAGACATTAGGGTATTCTGATGAGGGGATTTCCTCGAACACATGGTGGGCAAATATGGTTGAGTCCTTGATGAGCTAGTTCTTGAGCCACAGGGATCCCTAAGGACGATTGGATCCCTAAAGCCACCACAAAAGCTTTATTCATAGATAAGTTTAGAAACCAACGGTCTTACGCATTAAATGGGCCCCACACCCCAATTTTATGCACAATGGGCTTCATGTCTGATGCTAAATGAACTTACAAAGCCGCCATGTGTAGCTGTAATGTTTCACATAGTCCTCCCCAACCACCGCCACAGGCAGAAGTAGGGTTTTTGATGGTGAGACTCAGGAAGAATACCTCGTCGTTTTCAAAGTGACAGAGCTTCCGCTAACCTCTCCACAGCTCTTCTTGCTTCTCCCACGTATGCTTCCGCCACTTATCCTCTGCGATAAATATATATATATATATATATATATGTTCCATATACATAATATATACTTTCTGCATTAAGTACTGCTCTCTTCATTTACTTAATCTCTTGTTCAAATGATTACGCTTTCGGGGTAGCTTACGTTCTTGTCTGTCTCCATGTTCATGGCTAATAACATACGCTTCTTTTTGTGTTTATAAACTTTTAACAAAAGAGCTAATTAAGGTCTTTCATAATCTTTATCCAATTATATAATTATATAAACGTCGATTAGGTTGTGTGTATTAATTACAGAGTTTTTATTTTGTTTTTCCTGATCTTTATTCAATCATATCATCATACAATCGTGTGGAAAAAAGGAACTCTTCTTTATAATAAAATAATCATGAAAAAAGATACGTGATATTCAAAAGGAAAAAAAGATGTTCTCTACAAAAATGATTTACTTGCCTTTGGTGTAATTATTAAAGAGATTAGCAGATGAGGCAATAGAGAGAAGCCCATCAAGTCGCAGTCTTTGGTGGATTGGACTCATGTTTTAGTGCTGATCATCATCCAAAATCCTTCTGCAAATTTCTCGGTTCTGTAGACGAAAACAGAGAAAAGAGAACTCTAGTTTTTTTATTGGTGAAATTGGTTTGAACTCAAATTACGTGTTAACACATCATAATATACACAGTCGGAGAACGATGGGATGCTTAATTTGATGAAGGAACAAAATTAAATGCAAGTTGTTACTTGGCCAATTAATATAACCATGCCACCTAATTAATGAAATCAAATGCATGTTAGACACATGACATGTTTTATTTAAATTTGATGTATACTGCTAAATATTATTAAAATAATTAAATTGACCCAAAAAGATTCAGAACATTTATTGGACTTCTATTCTGCACTTGTTGCTTGATCCAACGCGCTATATATATGTTACGGATTTTCATGCTTTATAATGTAATCAAGTTTCAAAGCATGCATATGAACCTGAATCTGCATGGTTAATACCTCCTTTGCACCCTCGACTGCGACTGCGACTAAATGTTCTCTCCAGTCTCTTGATTATTCTTCCACTCTATACTACTTTTAGTTGTCGGGCCTTTAATGCCACTTTGAAGATTTTGATCAGACCAATTGACATAGATGCCACCTTAATAACTGTAGACACTGCGCATGAAGTGACTGCCATGTGGGATGTCACATTAGCCACGATGTAAGATCTGGATGCCTTGTTGGATGCCACATGGGATGCCACTGATACTGATACAAAGGATGGGGATGGAAAAGGGATATAAATGAAGGGTGAGGGACCAAAATGAGGAAGGAGGGTGTGATGGTGTCCGAGTTCAGAGGTAGAATCATGTTCAATCGCCTTCCTTCCTTCCTCAGATCGTGGCTTCATGCACCTCCTTTTCTCTACATCCCCACCTTTCCCTTTCAATTCCCATAACCCTCTCTTTCTCCCCCGAAACTACTCAACATCTTATTATCCTATTGTTTGAGTTTAATCTTAATGTGACTGTAGGTATGTATATGTTTTCTCCAATTATATCCTGATAATCAAAACTAATCGGATATATATGGTTTATGTGATGAACAATCCTAAAAGATTAGCCTATTAGAAAGATGAGCTCCTTAAATTTATAAAGTATATTTCACTTGTGTGGCTCCCAGATGTAGGACTCAACAATGTCATGCATGCGTACGTGAAGTTAATTTATGTTAAGGAAGGATGCATGTATGGATTAGCGTTAAGATTGAGGAAACGGCTTGTAGGGTAATCAAGAGAAAAGGAAGCAAGTGGCGTGGTGAAAGGGACGGTGGAGGTGACCAAGTCATGATGAAGAGAGGAGATAATGGAAGTAGCTGAGAATAGGAATGGGCGATAGGGATAATAGGAACACCAATTTGAAGCTCATTATAAAATCCAATGAGTGGTCCAAGTGCTCATCTGAGCTGGAAATTTCGACTCCTAAACGACACATTCCGCCATTTGAGACAAATGATGTTATACATCATTCATTATTTGTCTCTCTCCCCATATTTCTATCTTCTTCTCTTTCCCACACTGCCTCTACACTCAATCATGCAAATAACACAGTCACAGTAAAAGAAAAAGGTGAAAGGTACAATATTTGTATTTGGGGCCTTCAATATATTGCAATGAGCTCCAAAAACTCTTTTGGGTATTCCTCCATTTAAGTAACTTCACATCAAATTATGCCTTATTTTCTCTTTAAAGATGCCAACCTATCTACAATTCCAACCTTCCCATGCACACCTGCATATGCTTTTAATATAAGCATTCATTCAACTCCGAAGATATGGCCTCATCATGGTGAATAAAAATGGCAAAGGACACCTTTGGATGAGGTTGGGGATGTCTTTCTTGTCTTTTTGTCTCCCTTCCGAATTCCTTATATTTCTCCCTCCACCCTTCTTCCCATTCCTTTCTTAAAATTTTTAATAATGGAAGATAGAGTCCCCCCCCTTCCCAAAACCCCCCCTGTAATTTCTCTTCTTTAGGTGAATACATGCACTCGGTAAAATCTTCATCAAGCCAAACAAGTAATTTTTAGTTATAATTTCTGTAATTCATTGCATTTTAATATTCTTTTAAGCGTATGAATGAAAAGTCATGGACATGACATTACATGTGACTAAATTGATTGAGTAAAGGTGCTCACCTGATAACTTGGATCCCAGTACACCTGTACGGCTACACTCCCCCCACCCTTTCCTTTCAACTTTCTTTCTTCTAGCTAGGGCACCTTTTATTTTCAGTTAGATAAAATTCATTTATATATTTTATATCATATAGCATTATATTAAATTATATTTTATAATTAAATTACAATGTTCATAAATTATTTACCATACATAAATTATTATTATTATTATTACTATTCGCAATATTCTAATTAATTTTGTGATGCTTCTTAATTAACTTGTGACTATAAGCTTCATCTCTGTTGGGAAAATTTAAGGATAATTATTACTTTATAATCTCACATAAATAATTTAATAGTTAACACATTTTACAAACGTGGCCTATGGGTCTAGCTACTAAACTCAATTTGAATTAAAGGTTAATTCAATATATTTTTCAGAAATCGAAAGATTTAGTTCAAAAAGAATAAGATTCACTGATTAATTTTAAAATAATTATGTATTATCTTAAACCATATGTATTTATTTATTTTCATAAAAAGAAGGACAAAAACATTAATTAAATCAAAATGTGGCAACAAAAATCCGAAATGGGCATGTGGCCGAGGGGGCTCCACTTGAAGGATATAGAGAAATAATGTATAGTTTCTCCAATTAGACAAAAAATAAGGGAGATAATAAGAAAGAAGAAGAACATATTAGGTAGGAGTATTAAAATAAAAGAAGGAATAACAGTATTAATAGAGGAAATTAGGATTTAAGAATTGAAAATTATAGTAATAAGAAGGGGTTCTAGATACAAGTGCGTGTGCACGTGCAAACATGTGTTTGAATATGTGGAAGCCCGCACATGAATGTTACCCACACGTGCCCACATGACTCTGAATCTGAAAATCCTTAGTTAGAGAGTAAAAATCTTGAAGAGCAGAGAACCCCCCCCCCCTCCACACCTTTCTCTCTGAATGTGATTGCATGTGGATTCATAAAACCCTAGACATTTGCACTGAGCCCCAAAACTGTTTTTTACGTTCCCCATTGATCAATGTACTTCTGTGCCTCTCTGTTTTAGACCCCTCTGGTAAGAATATTTTTGAATTCTACTTGATGCTTTTCAAAAGAATTGAAATCTCACTCTCTCTCTCTCTCTTTCACAGGGATGAGAGAATAACATATAAAACAAGTGGTACGTTTGGCTCTGCAATCTGCATTATGTGAGAGGGTACAAATTATGGAAGAAGTGGTTTTTTTTTTTGTTTTTTTTTCTTGTTTCAGTCATTGTTTAACCAGCATGCATGATGGGCACAGGAAAGGAAAGGAAACACGGTGCACACATAGTGTTTGACGTAATGTCTAAGAAAGCATAATGCACTTTCCTCATTTGTACAATGAATCAGATTACATGTACCGAGCAAAACCCACTTTGCAGGACCACTTTTGCTCCAATAACCTCATCTACACTGACCCTCTCTACTACTCAGATCTTACTAGTCTTCCCCAAAAATGGGACAATTGTGGGTTGTGGAGAGATAAAGTGAGCGAGAGACAGAGAGGCACATTATTGCTAAGGGATATGTGTCCATACAGTGTGGAAGGCGCGAAGTGGACGTGTACCCAGTTTTGTTAAGATGGCACGAAGAGCCTCGCTGTCTAGCATGTGAACGAGTTGTGGCTTCCCCCCTCCCTCCTGCATGCACACTATAACCCACCCAACTGGCAGTTTTGATTCATTAACTTGTGAAAAGTGTTCAGTAATTCTCGTCTTTACGTTCTCCATTCCCTAAAAATGTTTGGTAAAAGTGTCGAAGTTTGACAGGTGGAGTGTTGTGAGGCTGTAAAAAATATACACACACGTCACTTCTGCTTTACTCAGTAGTGTTAGAGTAACTTATTGTCATTATTCAAAAGTTAAGAAAAGCCTAACAGAGGGGAGAGTCAGGACAAAACTAGTCTAGGATTTGAGTCTATTTCTCACTTCGTTTTCTCCTCCCACCTATCCACTCTTTGCAATTTCTATCCAACTTATTATTATACACCAAATCTAGCTACCAGCTAGAGACAACTGCACACAAACCAATTGGGTGTTGAGAGAGCTTGATAAAGAGTTGTATTCTTTTCATCTTTTTCTTTTATCACTCTTCCTGCATAAAGGAGTCTCTTTTGTGAGAAATCCATTTCAGTTCTTCTCCTCATAATCAAAGATGAATGCAATGGCTTCAGAATGCAGTAGTGGGTGTGAGTCTGGCTGGACTCTATACCTTGAACATTCTCTCCTCAGCCAAAATGTTTCACATAAGGATACTCCATTTATAGGTGGGAATGATGGATTTTATGAAGAAAAGGACAAAAGAGCCAGGGAAGAACAGGATAGTAAAGAAGAAGAGGAGGACTTGTCTATGGTTTCTGACGCTTCTTCTGGGCCTCCTCATTTCCTGGATGATGAAGCTTACTTCAATGAATACAATGGGTGCTTTCATTCTGAATCTGAGGCAGCAGCAAAAATGGCTAAGACTGCTAAAAAGAAGCAGAAAGTTAAAGAAAATGTACCCTGTGGAGATCAAAACCTTCCATCTTTCCTTGATGATACAGCAAGCTCTCCTGTTTTTGATTTCGCCACGGTATGTTAGAGCTAGCATTAAATTATTTGAATCTTGTATTACTATAAGAAGAAAAAAATATAGCCTGTAAGATGTTTTTTCTCATACAACTGTTGACATTTTTTTCAGAACAATGGTGCTCAAGCTTCGACAGAGAGCGTGCTAGATTATTCACAGGGTTTCTCTGCAACTTATTTTGAGGTACTTGTTGTACGTCGTTTAATTCTTTCCATTTTATTTGAGTGTTTTTAATTTGTTAGAAGGCATATCTTGAATCCTTTGTGTTCTTGCAGGAGCGATCCTCAATTCAAGATCACTATGCTTCTTACAACCATCTCTATCAGAAAATGAACTTCAGAACAGCTAACAAGTAATCGTTTCTTACTTGGTTCTGCCTCTGCAATATCTGTGTCGTCGTTCAGTTACGTTATCCGCTTAGCTGTTGCTTTAGAGGAAGATGGAGCTAGCGATGAAGATTGGAATTCAAATCAGTTCTTCACCTTCAGTTATTATAGTTGATGCAGTGGAGACTTTAATGACGATCTTTGAAAAGGGAGGATCAGAGTGCTAAGCGAAAAAGGAATTTGATTTGATCTCCAAAATGGATTCTGTTCATTCCTTTCTATCTTTTAGCTGTCAATACAGTTGGAAACAACTGAAAGGGGGGGGGGGGGATGAAGAAATAACTTTTTTTTTCCTTGCAAAATTTAATTCTCCTTGTGGATGAACAGCGGATACATACATGTGAGCTAAGTTAGGCAGATTCTGTATGATCATGATCATCAATTCATATCAGCATTTCACCACTTGCAATTCTTGCCAAGTCAGTATCAAAAAGTCAATCTTGCAATACAAAAATCGACAATATTGTTTCAATGTAATGTTGTACAAGATTTGCTCATAGAAAATTTCATATGATTTTCTTCTGGGGGTAAAGTATGAAAAACTGTGATCCTCCTTATTAGGTAGGTAATTCAGAGAAAGCTATAGTTTCTGACTTCATTAGGTGAGATTCCCTACATCATATCTGCATTTGGATTTTAATTTTCATAGGCTTGAGATGAATCTTGAAAAAGCCTTAATCATTAATGAGTACAAGAACTTCATCAATGTTTGGAAGAGTCCAGACAAGGCTTAGGTTGTTCAGAAAGTTCTAATCTTTCTTCTAATTAGTATTAATGCTTAATCTGCACTCAGAAATGGACAAGATGGTAAATGAAGTCATGGCAGGGTGATGATCAAATTCTGGATATTCACAAAGATGAGGTGGATGAAAATTCCAATCTTCATTTCATAGTTATCCTTGGACTGAGAATTTAATTTCTTAGTTAATATGACAAAGAAAGGATCTTATTAAAAAAGAGTTTTCATTAAAATTTTGAGAAAAACTAATTGATAGGAGATTATTTCTTAAAAAAAAAAAAGAGGTTTTATTCATTTTTAAATATGCTCCTGTTCAATTTTTTAAAAAAATTAAGAGATACTGCCAGAGATCTTGTGCTAAAGGAACATGCCTCATTTTTGTTTGGATGTTCACTTTATCTTTGTCTGGATCCTCATTATAAAATATTATGTTTGATTATTTTTATTTTAAAAAATCAATAATATAAATCACAGAAATTTGAAGAGGCCACCCTATTAACAAGTTAATTATGATCTATGAAAACTTTTCTCATAATTCTTTGATAGTTATTACTTCTTTTTTTTTTTAAGATTTCAATATAAACTAATGATGAACTATATATGTGGCAGTATATATTTTAATAATATGTGTAGATTATTTAAAACATAAATATTTAAATAAATGGTTGTGTACGTCTTGTTATCTCCAAGTTTGTCTGTTGGGAAGCTGTCACAAGACTTGATGTCGTTCAGAAATAAATTAAGAGTATTTGCTTCTTTGAATTGTTTATAATTAAATTATTCCCATTATTTTTATTTTTTTTTCAGGATCAATTCCCTTTCAGTTTACCTTAACATTAAAAAATGGGGCATGTGATGCCACAAACTTTGAGAAAGGAGGCACAGCAAAATATGGGCCATTTAGAATTTAGGATGTCAAATTTCAAATCTCTTTCTTTCTCAAGTATCATTTTATCAGATTCGAATCGATTTTGTGTATTAAAAAATCAAGTTGTTTGATTATCTTGAAAATGACATGTTAAAATTCATCAGTCTCAAAAAAAAAAAGTGCGACTATGGTCATTATGTAAATTCTTACATTAATTCTAATAATCTTTTAATTTATATTTCTTTAATTAATTAATTAATTAATCCCCTAACTAATAATTTTAGTTTAATAGATATTTATGAAGGTAAAACGAGGGTAAGAAAAAGACAAAAGAAACGCACAAATTGTAGAAAGAAAAAATTAATTAAAAAAATAAATAGAGGGGGGGGGGGGTGTAGTTAATGCATAGCTGCATTCAATCCATATAACGAGGTAACATCATTTTCGCTCCACCCCCCCTGCCAACGACCCCTCCCAACCGTCTATTCTCCTTTACTCTTTTACCTATTTTTAATTGAAAATTAAAATTCATATAAAAGGTTAATACTAAAACAGAAATGCCTGATTGCTTTAATTTAAAATAATGGTTTAAAATATACTTTTGAGTCTAATTATAATTTAGACTAAATATTAAATAAACAGTCATCAAATATTTATAAGAGTTTCTAAAATAAATTATATTGAGATTTAAAACTATAATTTTAGATAAATTTATAGAATTAATTTCTAGGTGAAAAAGAGAATGAGATGATTATTTATCCCTATATTTTTTATCTATCATTTTATTATATATATTTTTTAATAATTTATCTATCAAAAAAATTATTCTGATAATAACTATCTAAACACGTATTTCTTTAAAATCATTTTTCTTCTAAAAACTATTCTATATATTCTCTATAAATTCTTTCCTTAAAACTTACCGTGCCTATTTGAAAAAGGCCAAATTTAAGTTTAAAATTTAGGCTTGACTCAAAACTTAAATTTGAAGAAATTTTAAAATAAATAGTCATATTTGTTCAAATAGGTTTTTGGATTAAACTATGGTTTAAAATCAAGGTTTCAGATAAGCTGGTCAGAGTAGCTTATAGAACAGTAAATCAACTTATGAACTAACCAATTACTATATTACCCATACTTTTTCTTACACCCTCTCTCTTCTCATTCTTTATCTCTCCTCATTTAATACTCATACTATTTTTCGTAATTTATCAATAATAAAAGTACTTCTGGAAATAACTATCCAAACACTCATTTATTCAAAACCACTTTTTTTTTCATAAACTCTTCTTCAAAAGCCATTTTCTATAAGCTGTCTAAAAACTTTTTTTTATAAGTCATTTTCTAAACTCTTATCCAAACGGGCCTATAGTGTGTTTGGCAGCGGGGTTTAAAAATTACTTTTGGGCAAAATCTTAGTTTAATTTTTTTTAAATAAATAGTCATTTTTGTCCAGAAGTGATTTTGGCTAAAATTATAGTTTGAAACCATGGTTTTGAATAAACTATTGAAACTAGTTTTTGGAACAATAAAAGAGTTTATAGACTATCAATTACTATCTTACCTCTACTGTTTTTTACACTTCTCCTCTCTCATCTCCACTTTATTTCCTCTTTTTTCTCTACATTCTCTCCTTTCTCCTATTTCTTCTCTATCATCTCCCATCTCTCTTATTTTTAATCAAATCATACCCTTTTTGGTAATTTATTAATATGAAAAAGTGATTCTACTACTAATCATCTAAATATCTCTATTTTTAAAATCTATTCTTCTCAAAATTTATTTTTTCTAAAATATATTCCCCAAAATCTATTCTCTAAACACTAATATAGGCACTTAATCAAATGGGCCCATAGTTGAACGTGTGCATCTTGCTTTGAAAATATTGTAGCTCAAAGGAGCAATTAGTATAATGAAGTACATAATCTTTTAAACTAGTTGTACTTCTGTAAGTGGACATAACTTGATCTTGGTGAGTCCCTATAACTTACTATATCTTACTATGTTTAAACTTCTTTTCAAGGTAGAAAGTGTAATGCTGTTTAAATTTAACACATACCTAAGGTTAACTATCAATACAGGTTGATATAGATTTTTTTCGGAGATAACATTGAGCCAAAAGAATAAAATCTTCATTAAAGGTCAAAATCTTCATTAAGAATACAAGTGAGCAGCTTGTTCTAATAATTTAACACTCTTAATAAATGAAACAGTTTCAACTCTCAACCTACGACTTTAGGGGTACAATATAACTTTACAGATTTAGAAAGAGACAGATAGAGATCATTAAGACGACATACGTACGAAAAGAAGCAAACTTCTATTCATTTGTATCGCTTTCTGAAACAATGCATGTATGCAAGTCGGCAGGTTTGATGAAAACTAGGGCTTGGGATTGACCTGAAATAGTACTATGTTGTTGTTGTTGTTGTGTGGTGGAGTCTTTAAAGTTGAAAGAGTAAATATTCCTAAAGTTACGCTAATTCCTAAAGTTACGCTAAGTTAAGGAAGGGGTCACATGATGGGAAGATTTGGTGGATATGCACAGATCGAGCAGAATACAGCGATGTTGCCAACTAAAGTGTTGAAGACCCACAAACATCCATCCATCCATCATGGGATTTGACTTTCAAACCTCAGTTTTTGATCTTACTGTACTTACATTAATGCTGAAGCTACATGCAACTCATGTTGGAGCAAGTAATTACAGACTCATCAAAGTGTGATAAAATCTACATTACTAAATGAGTGAAAAATGATGTACAATTCTGAGAGCAATGAACGAAAAGGGGGCGTTTCATTTGTTAGATTGAAGCCAATCAAGAATAGCTTTATCTGTATCAGAAAGCTTGTCTTGTTGCTTTGCCTTCAATGTTCCCTCCATCAGTTCAAAATAATCCTTGTAGTTTCGCTTGTAATAACTCTCCAGCCTCTGCAACACCACACACAACTCCTTCACATCACTCCGCATACAGAAACAGAATCTCAATTATATATAATCAACAGCCACTAAACAGTATTATATACCTCTTTGTCATTTTTCTCTCTGTTTTCCTCTGATTTCTTGAGGTATTCTGGAGAGAGAGAGAGAGAGAATTCATGAGTGAGTGAGAATGAAAGAGGAAGAGAAAACGAGGGAGTGAGGGAGGTGTACTTTGGAGAAGGAGAGTTCTGGAGTCAGGGAGGGAGGCGGCGGCGACCAGGGAGGATAAGAGGAGGCCTCTTCTGCTTGCAGCGACGGTGGAATTGGGCGGTGATTTAGGATCCTTCCGGTGAGGAACAGCCTGCAAGTTGGAAGAAGCGAACTTGTTCACTGTTACTGTTAGTGCCATCAGTATGCTTTGCCCTATTGAACTCATCTCATCCTCTCCCTTTGCTGGACAGCCACCAGTTATCGCTAATGGATAACGAGGATGCCATCAGACCTTTTATACCTTTGAATAAAAATATAACATACAATACAACTTTACTAAATAATTCTCTCATTTTATTATTAAAAGCTTGATATATAGAATGTTGGTTTCAAACTTGGCATAACATAAATTCAAGGTTTCGGTCTTCCATGATAAGTTTAAAAAAAAAAGAAATACTGCAAGCGAACATTTTCTAAATAAAAAAAAAATCACATTATTGATGGCTTCATGAAGAACACTTTTGCTTTTCCATTGGAAAATCGATTTTACAATTTTTGTCTGTGTAAAAAAAAAAATAATGGTTTGAATCCAAAAGTAATCAAATACTAATTTTAAGGCCATACTTGATTATGTACAAAACTATAATTTCTCTCATTTAAAACTATAATTTCTGAAAAATTAATACTAGCAATTTTTACATATACTTTTAAAATATTCTTATAAGAAATAACTTTTTATCTCTCTCATCTTTTATCTTTTTAGCCTCTCTTTTCTCTCTTTTAAAATTATACTTTATATAATTATTATTTTATTTCATATCTTTTTTAATAATTTACCTATAAAAAAAACCATCAAAATACTTAATCTTTCAAAAAACAAAATCTATTTTTTAAAATCATTTTATAATCAATTTTCTTCTTTAACCCACACACACCCAAAGTCACTCTCAATCATGTACTTTTTAGGAGTAAACCTCCTGGACAATATGGATGAAACATCATGTTGATTATTACAGCCTGTTTGACTTCATGAAAACCGATTGAGACAGTCTTGATATACTATTTTTACAAAATACGACCACGGTATCTAAAAATGTCACTCCAGCAGGCGTTTGTGTTTACACCAGGCAATGGCAAACACGTACAAGAATACTGTGCCAGCGGTGCTGCCACCAACGGTCCAGAGGAACTCATGCATGCTAGCGTCGAAAAGATCAATATGAATGTTCATCCCAAAAATACCAGCCACCACCACGAAAGCACTCACTACTAGGGTTGCCGTTGTTAGCATCACTCCCATCTGCAACAGATGGTTCTGCTTGTCATCCAGCATAATGTTGATGTAGTCCTCTGTGTCATCGACGTACTCCCTCAGCTTCAAAACAGATGACAAATGGACAAAAAACAGGTTATTCCAATTTCCAGGTACCTGAGCATTGGTGTGGATCTATTACTTTGGTACTCACAACATGACATGACAAAATCTAGACTAAAATCAAATATCTAAGCATTGATGCACGAGTGTGTAAACTCCAAGAGGTATAATGGAAATAAGTCTAAAAGATGCTTAGTTTGTTTTAAGAGTTTAGAAGGTATCTAACAATTGACAACTAGTTAAAAATCCTTTTGGCTTCTCAATGAACTGCAGGTATATAACAAGTGGTACGAGCATCACTACTGTGAATTCTTTTATTCAACAATATTCTGTGAAGTCTTCAACCCTTTCTGCTCGGTTGCTTAGCAGGAAATATATTAAACTATAGAAGTTAAACTTGTCAAGTCCAGCAGTTATCACTTGGAAAGCAGCAAGTCCTCCCAACAATTCTTGGGAAGGAAACATTATTATCTGTTTAAATCTCCTACGTATAAATTTGGCACATGCCAGGGCTTCCAGAGCATCGTTCAAACATGTCATCAGCCTAATCAATCAGAGAATTAAAATGTTTCATCTTGTTTAACAGCAAATATTCCTTTTGCAGCAAAACTTCTTGTAACCTTCCAGAGGGGCAAAAAATAGCCACATGAGGCTATAAAAAAGAAAGAGACCAACTAGAAAAATTCAATAAAATTTGCATACCGTGGATAGTTTGTTCAGTGAGCCATCAATTTGCACGAAGTATGCTTCCAAGAGCATCTCAAGCTCCTCTACATCAAGTTGCTTGGTTACAGTACTGTACGTAGCGCTGGTACGTGTTCCACGGCTGTCCCTGCCAAGTGCATTTTGATGGTCTTCATAGCGAGCAAAACCACCACCAGCTTCCAATGATATTTCAGCAGGTATCCTAGTACAAGGCAATTAAATGATTATAGAGAAGACATTCAACATTGTAATTATTCAAGGTGATTAAAATGCTGGAAAAATTACATGCCTGCCATCCATATCAGTTTGAAGTTCTTGATCTTCCAAGTCATCTTTATCATCCATGGATGAGGCTGAAGAATCCTCAAGCTGCTGTTGAACTAACTTGTCTGTCAGATACATCTCAGCCATATCTTCATCATCATCTAGCAAGTGTTCTAACTCATCCCGTACCTAGAGATAAGTAGAATGCAATACCAATCAAAAGTATCCCGCATGACAGAACAAAATCAAATCGCAGATGAAGGAAGTGGCCAAAGTTTGAAAACTATTCACCTTTTGAACTCGACCAGTAATTGCAACCAAGCGGCTTTTAATTTGACGAACACGTTCCAAGTTGAGAGTACTAATCTTTGAAGTCAACTTATCTAAGGCAGGATGAGCCTCTTGCTCCAATGTCTTCGCCTGCTCAAAGAGATGACAGAAAAATAAATATATAGGAAGTGAGAAGATAAGGGGGGAAAAGGATCAAATGAACAAACATACGTACTTCATTTTCTAACACTCCACAAGCAGCCTCAAGGCATGCCTCCAGTGCTACAAACTCAAATGGAAGAATCTTCATCCCGTCTCTATTCTGGAATTGTTTCTCTTCTCCTTTACTTTCCCCATCTTGAACTCGAGGACTAACAGCCCTAGATTGCGGCTCTTCCAAATCGTACAATTTTGTCCAGTTTGGATCATCGCCATTTCCCTCCTGTACTATTGAGAATGGTGATGACGATGATAATACTATTACGAGATGAAATAAAAGAAATTGTATGAAGTACATAAACAAGAAATAAAGTACACGCAAGTCTATAGCAGCCTCATCTTACAGTGTTCTATAGAACTTGCTCTATAAAGAACTTTAGAGGTGATTTCCATGTCTAATCTAATTCTTATTATATTGAACAAACAATCCCAAACTACTTGTATCAAGATATGCTAACATTGCAAATGCTGATATAATCTCAATTCCTTGTTGATAACGTCTATCTAGTAATTACAGCCATAGTTTGTGCAGTTCCATAGAGACAGAAGACAATGAGATGAACTAGGAAAAAGGGGGCTACATTAGATGAAATCAAGAAATCTTGGAACATTTCAGGGATAGATAAAATATAAAAAGCAACAATCCTCGATAATCTATAAGAATAAAGCGAAGATGTGTGCAAAACCTGAGCCTTAGTGGCTTGATGGTGATGTAGAATTCTTCTCTGGAACTCCTCAACAAAGGGGGTGACGGACGGGTCCCTCGAATTCAGCAACAGAACTTCATGAGCAGTGATTATCGCTTTTATGTGCTCCAAATTTATGACGATCGCTCTCTCACGCCCCAGGATAGTGGACGGATAGGACAGAAGCGGATCCAATATCCGAAGGTCTCGGGCGGGCAGGCCCGTCCGGCGCATGATGGTGTGCTTGCCGGCTTCCACCACTTGCGACTGGCCAGTGGCGTCAATTAGAAGCCATGCTCTAACGCCAGTGCCTTTCTTGCGATGGTTGACTGCAACGGAGATGCCAGCGGCGGTAGCGGAGGGGTGGGTTCCGTCTGGGCCCTCCTCGCGAGGATTTGACATCATTTGTCAGCAGCTGGTGCGGTAAACAGAGATTAGGGTTTACGGAAGCAGTGGGTTTGAGAAGAGATCAAAGGAAACCTGTATTGCATTTGATTGCTCCAGAGCAAGCGAAGTGAGTGGCTGACCAATCCTGCCTCTCTCCGGTCTGAAGAGTCGTCGTTCTGGGCTAACAGAGCCTTACCTTTTTCCGCAGAAACCAGAATCGTTTCCCCTGTGAATTGTGAGTAGGGATGGAAACTGGTCATTTATCCTGTCTTGGCTCAATTATTTAAAAAATATATAGACCAAAGTTTATTTAAAAGTTTTTTTTTAAGAGATCAGATTTAAATTTTATTAAAAAATATATTTAATATAAAAATATAATAAATATATATTAAATTTATTATCTATCAAATATAATATAAAAATTATATTATTAAATTAATCTGTATTATTATAAATTTTATTTTAACAAGTATATTAGAGAGATTTATTACAATAACCTATTATAAAGGTTTTATAGATAATTTATCAGTATAATTAAAAAATTAAATATTTTAAATAACTTTTAGATTAGATTAAATATTTATATAGGTTAAATTTAAATAAAAAATTATTTATAATATGTTATAGGTTATACTTAAATTAAATTATTATTTAATAAATTTAATTTGTTAACGCTAACATTTAATCTGGCGCATTTCCATGTACTTGAGTATATCTATCACCGATTTTTTTTTTCTTGCGAAAATTAAAAAAGGCAAATTACACAGGAAGTTTGAGCGTGGGGCGGGTAAGCTTAATTAGGTTTAAAAGTTGGGTTAAGTCACAATTTTATCTTAAAAGTTTTGACATAGATCCTGTGCTATTCGGAATTTTTTTTTTATTATAACCCTGAAAATATTAAAAAAATGAACAACGTTAATGGTAATTTTGACAAAATGTTAGTTATTAATGACAAAATGTTAGCTTTTTATTATCCCAAAGTTTTGACAAAATATTAGCTGTTAATATTAATTTTTGACGTTCAATATTAATTTTATGACAATTTTATTTTTGTTTTAACACTTTTAAGATGATATTAATGTAAGAAAAATTTTGATACTCACGATTCCTATGAAAAATACTATTCTATTGGGTCTTGTTTATAAGGAAATTTTCCTATGGAGGGAGTAGTGAAAAAAGTTGGTATTTTTGTCACCCAATTGTAACCAATTTTGCGTTGATTTTTGCCACCGGATAACTTGTTATTGAGCTGCTAACTTATTAAGGTGACCAAAGAAAAGGTCTCAGGTCTCAAATTCTGCCATGAAGCAATTGTGCATGCAATTTACGTATAATGACATAATCTCACTCTCTGCATTCACTCGTATCTTACCCTCAACTTTTTTGAATTCACATACCAGCCCCTTCATAATTGCATGAACCTGAGTTTGGTAAAATGCAGATATATGGCAAAGATTGTTTTCCCTTCTTTCTTTCTTTCTTCTTCAGCTAAATTGAAGATGGTAATGTACCAGAATGTCAAAAAGCCTTTTAACTCGAATAGAGATTTGGTGTTCTCACTTCAACAGATTTCATTTTCGAAACTTCACTTACTTAAACGCTTAAGAGCTTCCGGAGAGATTCTTGCATATGAGCCACAACGAAGAAGGCAAGCAAATACAACTGTGAAATCTATTGTGCAAAAATTAATTGAGAGCTAATTGCTAACGCAATGTTGATGAATCCACTTGAGCCATATGTATATGTTCCTCAAATTATTACTAATAACAAATTGGAAACTAGAAAGATTGTTCCATTTAAGAGCTTTCTCATTCATTGGAATGAGAAGACGAGGATTGACCCTCACAGAAAGAAATAAGAAAGATACCTCCCAATCATGCTATAGCATTCCTTTGGCTTGTACTCTGGAGCTGTATGACCTGCTCCCTGCATAATCCCATTCACGCCACATTTCACTCATTCACAAACAAAACTTCTTGAAAAAAAAAAAAATAGTTACCAGGACCCGATTTCAAGTATTAGTATTATCTGTTTATAAATTTTTTATAGTATTAATACTTTCTTTGTCTTCCTCAAATAGGATTTTTTTTACTAAATTTGATCTAACTGATAAAAATATGGCTTATGTCCTATAAGAGTGTGAGTTCAAATTCTGCTACTGATATAAGAATTTTAGTAATAGAAAATCTATATATTTTTAAATATTACGACACTTCTCTAACCTTGGTGGTTTTTGGGACTCAATTTCATTTCACTCACTTATTCATAAACAAAACTTGTTCAAAATGATAATGAGTCTCCTACCTTAACTGTTGCATATGTTATACTGAACCTGTCTTTCTTGTAAATCTCTGTATATCTACAAAAAAACCAAGTCCAACCTTAATCTTTAGGGAACTATTGAACCAACTCATAAGAGCTTGATAGTCCGTTTTGACAGCTCTAATAATAATAACAATTATATGATTGAAACAAATGTTACTCACCCTGCAACCTGTCCATCAACATACCAAGGCCTCCCCTCATCATCAGCAGCAATAGTCATGTTCAAACTTGCAATCCATTCCTCTGTTCCCACATGTGGGATTATCAGATCATGATCTCCACTGTCCCCATAACCAAATCAAAATCCATATGTTAACCGAAAACCAAACAACAAAAAGTACAAAAAAAAATCGAAAAACCCAATACCCAAGTCTTTTACTAAGTACGATTTGATGAGAAATAGATATATGTAACCTAATCTCTACAAGTGTAAAGGCTATTTTTAGGATTTAAATCCATAATTTATAGGTGACATGGAAGCAACATTATTGTTACTCCGAGAATCAGCCTCTAAACAACCAAAAACCTAACACATACAAAATTTATGATTTACCTGTAAACTAGAACTCGGAGAAGCTTTGCACTGAAGAAGTTCTTGTAATAATGAAGGCTACTTTCTATGTCATAAGCGTAAGCTATGCTCTTGTTGCATCTTTCCCAATGCTTTATAGTCCCCTGTGCATTGCCGCATCCCACAAATATTCATCAATCAAATGCTTTTAACAAACACACACACACACACACACACGCAGAGAGACTTACATTTCTAACGTTTAGAGCTTCCTGCACTGCTACATCATTTGCCCACAGGTAAGCAAACAAATAGTTATAGTTCTGCAGTGTGGTCAAAGAAATGATGCATTAATCATACCATGAAAATGATGAAAGAAAGAGAAGAGAAAGAAAGAGTTTATATATATATATATATATATATATATATTACTCTGCAAAATCTGGTGGAAGTAATGGGATTGGCCTCTAAGAAGAGTGAATCAGTGAGATTAAGTCCAAGAGAGCCTAAATAGGTTCTTTGGTCTTGGAGAGAAGGCAGCACACTTATTTTCCAGTATCATTGCGGCATTCAAGTCTACCAAACACTGCGTTAATTTGTTATTAAATGTTTCAGAATTTTATTTACTCTCAAAAATAAAAGAAAAAAATTATTATATCCAAGAAATTTCAAGGTGTAATTAGACTCACCCGATGGATCATTTCAAGATCCTCAACACAAGCAGCATTACTTTTGTTTGGGTGCACAAATTCTTCATGGCAATGAAATTCAGCTTGCTTTAATTTAAATAACAAGGCAAGCAAATTATTAATTAAACCATTTATTAGAGACTATATATCATTAACAAAATAATGAACTCATATTAATTTTAAAGAAAAATTATATTACCTCATAGAGATCATCTGATAGAAGTGAAACTCTGTGAGCATACTTAGCTCTTGAATTTATATCGTAGTACATATAAGTGAATGGGTTTCCTATAACCAAAGTCTGTGTCCTCATTTATAATTAAATCAAACACCTTTTAGCATATATATTAACTATATGTTTAATTGAAAAAAATAAAAAAATTAAAATAAATAATATTTACTTGGATGTTTAATTCGGGATACTTTTTAGCTGCATTACTTGTAGTAGCAACAAGAAGAGTACTAAGGAAAAAAATATTCATATAACAAGTTTTAAAAAATTAAAAATAATATATCAACTCGGTCCACTCGTCTAGAACTCTTAATTGGATCAATTTAGAGTTTAATTCATCAGTGTATTAGTCTAGTCAGACAATTGGAGTTAGATTTTAATAAATATTTATTAGAGATAACGTACATACCCTCTAAAATTTTTTGTACAAGAGCTGGAGCAATGATGCCAGAATAAGATTCTCCACCAATTACAAGTTGATTTTCCAGATACTCGGGATGTATTACGAGCCACTGCATATGTTAATTCATTTATTCACCATAATCCAAAATTAGAAGAATCATTTTATGAATAAATAAAAGAAAATTCATTTATAAATTTATTTATTTACCTTCCTGAGAAACTCATAAATGTTTGAGACAGTTTTAGTGTCACTAGTGTTGTATCCTGAGGAAACTGTTGAGTAAGAAAAGCCAGTGCCAACAGGTGCATCCAGGAAAATTACATTGGCAACCTATAAATTATATAGAACATCAAATTTTTAATATAGAATTATTATGATTATTATTATTAAGGAAAATCAATATGAAGTACCTTAGTCCAAGAGTAAATATTCAGCTCTAGAACTGGTTTGTCTTGGATGCTTGAATTCTTGTAATTGAAACGAATTGGACCTATTACAAACAGAGTGGGACATATAAAAATGGACATTCTGATAATATATAGAACTCATGCAAGTTATAGTAACATTTGCTATGGATATTCTAAAGTCCAGTTGTGATACGTTGATAACTACAAGTAATGGCCAAATATACATTAGTTTTAGTAAGAAAAATGAGATATGAATGTAGAAAACACATTTTTAAAAGAGATATTTTTTTTGATTTTATTCATATTTCACCATAACTAAATAAAACTTTAAATTTTATTAATTTTTTTAAAATTTAATAATTTTTTAATTTTATCCCTATTTAACATATACTATAGTCTGTGAAAATAAAGTATATATAATTGTAAATGAAGATAAATTTATATATTTCATAACTTGTAAATAGGATTATAACTTGGATTAGTCAGAGTCAAATGGAACTCTATATCGACTGTGTAAAGCGCTTTCAAAAAAGTTATCCTTCGTTTGAAGCCTAACTCGGATTCGGGGGAGTCAAATATGACTGTGTACGGTTAGGTAAGAGAGTAAACACACCATTCTCGTAGAAGATGGAAGGGAGCGCAGAGCAGCCAGGCCCAGTTGGAAGCCAAAGCACAAGAGGGTTCTCATGTGGATTCCTCTCTGATTTAAAGAAGTAATAGAACAGCTGCATCTCATCCAGTTCCCCTACACCAATGTACCTTAAACGCCCAGAAACCTCAAAATTACCTATGTATCTCACAATGCATACATATACATATCTCGAACAGACCTAAACTGAACAGATTAAACATATAGACTAACCCAGTTTCAAGATAGAAAGGAAGTTTGCCTTTAAAACCAGGCAAGGTCTTGACGATGGTTTTAGAAGAAAGAGAGTTAGAGAGAAGCAAAAGAAGGAGCAAACACCAAAACAATCTGCACTGATGAGTAGCCATATCTATTAGAACAATGTAGTCTCACTGGCGAGTTGCTTCTGATATATTATTACATATGCAGAAGAAGAATCAACGATACTGATGAATTATAGTGAAGCCGCAGCCTGATATGGTTTGTGAAATAATAAGCAACGTTTTACTGAGTGGTACATTCATTGGTCTCAGAGTGGCAGAGGCATCAACCATTCATGAGAGAACTGAAAGTCAAACGAATTCGAGATGGGTATATGAACATCAGAAGAAGAAGAAGGTGTCAACATATTGAACAGGGCAGTGAAACTGAAATGCTGGTGCACCTAATATTCCAACCTCATGTTAAATTTAGAAAGAACTTTCTTCTCATTCTTCATTATAATTGAGTTACACTTTTTGAAATTTTGTGGGTCTACTCAATTTCTGAAGGTAGCATGATAGGAAGAAAGAGGCACTAATATGTTACAAGCATACAAATTAAAATCGGTTTCATATTGTTTACTACTACTACAAATAATATTGTCCTAAGTGTTTAAATATATAAATAGATTACTTATGTTAGTATAAGAAAACAAATTCCTTAATTTTTTTTACTGGTTTATTGAAAAATTTTCCTGTTATAAAAATAATTACTTGTCAAAATTTTACTAAAAATTGATAATGAAAACGTAAAAAAGATGTAGTATCTCTTTTCCAACGCGTGATGGACGAAAGTGGAAGAGAATGTTTGGCAGCTAACTCCACGAGGTTGGAAAATGAGTTGCACATTTACTAAAATTGTGTGTTTAAACAGTTAAAACTCATCTCTTCATGATTAATATAGATTGGTTCAATTGTAGTATTTTTGTGACTTGAAACGATTAAAATACTCTTTTCAAAATTAGGAAAAAATATGTTGGACCCTCCCAACCTTTATAGTAATTTTGAAGAATGTCATTTTTTATCTTGATATTTTTAAGATAATGAGTATACTTTTAACCGACAATTAAAATTAATTTGAAAAAATTTGGAAAAAAGTCCTCTATTTGCTGGGTATTGAGACTAATGATTTGTTTCTGGTATTTAAAATTCATGCAAAAATAACTATGAGCTCAAGATTCAAAAGAAGATAATTATAATAACATAGAAATAAGTTTAATTTATTAGGCTATACTGAAAATTACCGGTTATTGTTAGGTAAATTGGGGAACATCCTCTTATTGGCTATGAAGATGAATAAAACACTTTTTATTCTTTTTTTTATACAGAAACATTTTTTTATTCTATTTTATTTCATGCCAACAAACTTTTTTCTCATACAAATTTTTAAAAATAGGTTGAGTTTACCTATGATGTAAAGATAGGGTAAAATCTAAATTTTTCTTAGGTAATACTAATATTAGGCAGTACAAGTTATCAATTATTCTTAAATATAAACTTAAGTATCAATAATTAAAATATTTCTCTAAATACCTAACATCAGGTGATAAACTTTTATACTCGGCTTCACACATCAAGTCCTCAAGGCCCATTATTTGTTTTTTGGTTAAGAAAATGGGCCCATGGCCCAGTGTTACCTAATAGCACCATCTGATCCAATCAGCCCTATACAAATCTAGTCCAATTAATAAGGTATTAATCCATAAGTTATAAGATAATGAGTTTAAATCTCAATGCCCACATAAGGATTTTGTTGGGAGGCACTACTGCTAGTATTTTTATCCATAAGGTTGGGTTTAACAAAATAAAACAATCCCTCACAACGTAGTTAAACAAAGTTTAAATTCCCTTTAAGAAATATATCCATATTTAATACTCAATAATATTTTAAATATAATTGTAAATATTGACTTTTCATGAAAATAAGGTGGCAATGAAAATATAATTCTCAAGTTTATTCGACAGACTAAGGTAGCAATCCATGAAAACAATTACATCATTTGAATGATTAGAGGGGGTAACTAGAAAGCCAACTAAAAACATGGCCAAGCATTGCATAGAATTGTATTCTGGTACCATATGTCCCGCTTCCTGCACAATTAATTAAACTCTCTGATGTATCAATTATAAGTGTAGGTGAGTCATTAATTAACTTTTTTTAAGATATTGTCCCCATCACAACTTATGAGAAAGAGACTTGAAGTATTTCTCAATCAATGCTTTTTAGAAATAGAAGAAATTGAAAAGAAAAATCATTTCTAAAATCATTTTTTCTCAAGAGTTACTTATAATAGATTAGAAGGATTAAAATTAAAATTTATATAAATTTAAAAGTTTAACTAGTATATTATCCCTTATTTAAAATAAAAAGAAATGGTTATAAGACCCAACAACTCCATATATATATATCCAATAATCCAAGCGTTTAACATGTTTACATTTGCACTTGTTAAAATATTGTTAAAATAACTAATAAAGATTGGTATAGTGAATTAGAAGTTAGTTTATAACCTTTAATATCATGATCTAACTCATTTAAACTTTAATTTATATGAAGAAAAAAAGAACTTATTCAAATATTGCTACATTTAGATTAGAGATGGGCTTCTTTGATAGGATTGAAAACATTTAAACCCGACCCATCTTGTTAGGAGTGGCTGATCTAGAAATAAATTGTTGTCCTTCTAACTAGCATATATGAATTTAGCTACAGAAGATAGGAGTAAAATATATGACTATTTATAGTATATTTAATTTATGGAGAGTATAACTTTGTTATAATTTTAGTCGTGGCACTTGAAGAGATATTCTAAATATTTAAGTTTACGTCTGAGGGTAATTGACAGTCATCATATCCGATATTAGTATTGCTTAATATGATTAGAAATTTCCATATATCTTTAGATTGTGGGTAAATCTAACACTTTCTAAAAAAAATTTATACAAAAAAAAAATTATTATCCCTTTACATTAATTAATTTGAAATTTCATTTCTCCATGGACAGAAAAGGTCAAAAAAGGGGCCAGGGTAGTTTAGGGGATTTCATAATTATACTCCCAGTACAACAAATTACTTCACAGTTTCACATAAATGGATATAATACAGCATTCCTCTCATATTTACTATAAGACACCTCTAATTACCATCATTTTGAAATTAGGAATAGAGGATTAAGTCATTAAATTTGTTTAAAAATTTTTAAAAAAAAATTAAATCACATCTTGAGAAACAAAAAAGAATGTATCAAAATCTTACAAAAATATAATTAATACCGATTTATAATAAGCAGACATATCACTCGTTGTTTCTAAAAGGTGCCCCCATAAGAAATGCAGGAATATTTGAGATTGATTTAAATTAATATAAGAATAGTTTGAGATTAATTTTTGTTTTTTAAAGAAAAAAAACACACAATATATATACCTTGGTCCTTCAAAGCACCGAATTGCAGTCTGACCACAACTGATATCATATTTAACCTTAATTAGGGAATTAATTCATTAATTCAAACGCAAATTAAACGAAGAAAAGCAGTCCTGATCCAAAAAGATGGTGCAAAAACTCGCTAATTCCCTCAATCTTACTCCATATTAACCACAGTACAAATTAAACCATTGCTTTAGTCGATATAACCAATAGTTATATATCTATATATTAATTAATGTCACTCTCATTTGTGAACAATTAGAACAAAGTAATGTATATTTTCGAATATTTATTAATTAATTTGTGCATCAACTTAATTATCACGCACGTATATAACGTCCTGTGTGTTAACCTGTTCTTTTCCCGTCCGGCCTCAACTTGCCGTCCATGCTAAACTACAAAGCTTTTATAACATGCACAAGTCCAAATAAACATTCATTATTCTCAGTGTAATATATATATATATATATATATATATATATATATATATATAGAAGAACGATGTTTCTAGTTAACTTGGTGACATCAACGTATCTTGCTAGGAATTGATGAAGATGAGAAGGACAGGAATAAAGAAGCAAAGTTTGTTAGTGAAGTTGATGTTAAGTCCCATGAGGATTTTGAAGAGTGCAAGGCAACTTTACATGAAGGGCGTGCAAGATTGCGCCGGAGAGCTTGGTTATGCCGGTGTAGCGAGCTATTCGATTTTTCCGGTCTCACAGTATCATCCTGATCGGAGCTTCCTCGATGATATTAAGCCGTTAAGGGCCCGTTTTGGTGGTGGCGATACTATTGGTGAACGCCAAATTCTCAGAAAAGTTCACATAACAGATATGAAGAATGATGATGATGATGACGACGACGAAACAAGGCTGCTTGTTCAGAGGCAATTAAAGCGTCCAAGTGGGAAACAACATGGGATGATTAGAAACATGGGACGAATTGACGAGGATAAACCTTGTAATTTTGAAGAAGATCAAATCGATATGAAGACCACTACACGTACGGTTTTGTATCCAAGAAAATCCTACTTTCATTGAAACATGGTAGCAACACACACCTACGTTTCTCCTCCTCTCTTTATTTGACAGTTGAGATCTGCAAGTTGGAAATGCTCGTGATGTTCTAAGAGTAGTTTGTCTTTGAGCATTTCTCTGCAATCTTGACAACATTAACCAATTTGTTATATATCCCTCATCCATGATTTTGTTGCATTTTTGCCAATGTAATGTGTACCTCCTATTCTTTTTTGAGATAAACATGTATATCATCCTATTAAAAATAATCATATTTTAAATATTATCCTACATTAAATATAACCAAAACTTACACCATGGATTATATATTACCTCCCTTTTTGATGAGCAAGAATCTTGTAGAGGTCCTGAATGCTTAAAATAATATAATAATTAACAAAAGATTAATGAAAACGAATCCTAAGCTATATGTCCCTTCAAACTTGATAAGCGAACCTATGGGCATGTTTGTTTCTGTTTTAGAAAGCAGTTTCTTTATTTTTTAAAACAAAAAATAAAACAATTTATCCTCTCTCTCTATAGTGGTCTCCATCTAGTGATACACAAATGAGTGATAGATCTACAAATGTGGTATTTGTCATCTAAAAATCACCGTCAATGAAAGTCATAGAGGTATTTTTGCGTCTTCTTCTTATCATTGGCTTCTTCAGATTTCACGACTGGAGGAGGTGCTGGTGGGAGTAGCGTCACTGAGCTGTGGAGCAGCGTCTGCGAGAGTAGAAAAGGATAATGATAAATAGTAAATAATAAATAATAATTAATAATAAATTAATTAAAATAATTATTTATCTTATAATTATTATTTTATCTCGTACTATTTTTAGTAATTTACTACTCACAAAGTTATTTTAGTAATACACATCTAAATATTCATTTATTCATAATTATTTTTTTCATAATTTCTTTTCTAGAAGAGTTTATTCATAATCATTTTAAAATAATTTTTTCTTATAAATTATTCTCAAAAAATCAGTCCAAACATGTCTTTAATTAAGTTTGGGAGGTTATCTGCACAAATTTTTAAAAATAATTCAAGCTTTTTTGGTCAATTTTTAAAAATCACAAAAATATTTGTAATTTTATACATTTATTCTTTTATTATAGATAATTATGTTTAAAACTGAAACACTACATATAGATATATCTTCCACTAGAGATTAATTATTTGAAAATTTATGCATAAACTAGAGTTTAAGAGAACTTTGTAGGATATCTGTATTTTTTTTAAACATAAAAGTTTAGATAAGTTTGACAGCAATCCTCTACCAAGGTCAGAGTATAACCCTAAAATTTAGAGAGTATTTAAAAGGGATTTACGAGATCACATATCAAAAGAGCTCTTACAATGGCATCTATAATTGAATTCGCGCCATTATGAGATACGAGCTCGTTCCTTACTATCTGTGTTAACTTTAATTGAAAATATTAAAAAAATATTTTTAATATTATTTTTTGTGAAAATTTTTAATATTTATTTTTTTATACAAAAAAATTTAAGTGAGTTTGGCACAGGCCCTTACTAAGGTTAGGGTATAGTCTTAGGGTTTAGAGAGCACTTACAAGAGATTTATAAGATCGACTACTAAAGAAACTCTCATGACGGCAGTAGAAATTAAATTTGCTTCCTTGTAAGATATAAATACACTCCTTAACATCTGTACCAACTCTCATCAGTATTTTTTTAATATTATTTTTTTTATAGTGAATTTTTTGGATTTTTTGATTTTTTTTATTTTTTTTTTATTTTTGGATTTTTTGGATTACACAGAATTAGACCAAACAGTGAAGCCCTTCTTAGATTTTGGTTTGTTTGAATAGATTGGACCGGCCCAACCATATAACACGAGATCAATAACATGTTATCTCTAAGCTTTGGTGTAATTCAAGCGAGACCTAATATTTTCTCTCTTTAATTTAAAATGCACTTAACCTAGTAATAAAGTACATTATGATGCTTAAGTCCTATATTTATCAAATCAAATTCCCCGTAACAACCTTGAATTGACGTTGTAAAGAGTAAAGACTACTGTGGGTGGCTATCTTATTTTTAATTTCTATGATGAAAAAGCAATCACTAGCCAGCAATAAACAAATGTTGGGAAAGTTGGAAAGAAATGAACACAGAGGCCAACATGATGATCCCAAGCATGCCTTTAATAGAACCCTTAAACAGCTCTGCTCAATCATTATGATTCTTCTTCATATCTCATGTGAGCGTGTGTGTATTTAGATGGACAGCCTAAAAATGGATTAGATTACTAAATTGAAAAGGAATTTGTTGACGTTAGCTTGCTGTACATTTTACAGACTCAACCACGCTTCAGACCTCTTTGTTTGTCCCAAATAATAATTGCATGCCAAGGATATTGCAATTAATCAAGCGATAAAGGAGTTGGAATCCTTTTATCTGTTCTCAAATGATTCTCTTTTGCCCACCTTTGAAGGCTAATATCTCCCCCACACCTCTTTACTACATGATCTATTTTATTAACTACATATAATCCAGAGGAAAAGAATAACTCATTCTAGAAAAAAAGAGAGAAAATAAAACTTTATATGCAATAATAATCAGACATGTTGGAGCCACACTAATCAATCACGAGGTTGGTTTTTGTTTCCTGAGTCAACCATTGTATCTGCTTTACATCAATGTCTTTTTCCTCACCACCCCAATAACCCTTTTGCTTTCATCTCTTTCTTACGCTCTTCTGTTCTTTCATTCATTATACCTATAGACATGTATGTTCTATTAACAATCTCATCCTCAAAATCGGACAACCTTTTCTCTTTCTTACCCTTCTTGCTCTTCTGATGGATACTTCCAAGCCCGAATCTGCAAAACAGCTAAAAGAATATCTTCAGCATCAACAAGAGCCATTTTCATTGCAAACCTACCTCTCAGAAAGAAGTTACATGTTCAAGAACTCTACCTCTGGTACTAGGAATATTCATTGCCTCCATTCACAGAAGAATCTGAAGAGATCAGTCAAATGTGATGATTTGTGCAACGTAAGAAGAAGATTTTTACAAGCTAAAGTCATCCTAATATCACTACTTCGAAAGTTCTTCATTCTCTCAGGTGATTGTTACCATGAGTTCTCATACTGGGGTGGTGGACAGTATGAGTGATCAATATGTTCATAGGACAACCTCAGACACTCAGAAAAAAGCCAAAATATTGGTTTTACGCGAAGAAAAGATCAGCAGATTCTGATAATTTTACTTACCATGATGTTGAAGACAATTTTTTGTCTTATGAGCATCATGGCTCAGCCCTTATGAGCATGTTTCAGACATTTACGCTTCCTGAATTCAGAAGAGTAGACGTAACAAAGATCCTATTTACAGCTAATCATCACATGATTCACTCTTTTTAAACATCATATGTCATTCCAAAATTTGACAAGTCCATTCATTAACTGTCCTATATCCAATTTGTGCCAGGAAGCTGTTGGAGATCCCATGTTTTCAACTTATCTAAGGAAGAAATTTGTGAAGTTGGATGTTGGCAAAACGGGACATGCAAGAAGTAACAAACCAATACAGGTGGTCAGGACAAGAATTTGCCAAAGAAAGAAAAGGATCCTGCAGACAAGGAAGCAGCTACAATTCCATGGAAGTGAAGGTAAAAAACTTGAAATCAAAGCAGTTTCAGTGTTTGAAGAGATTGAAAATATAATGCATGAGCATTTTTGCCTGATGAAGAAACAGTATGAAGAAGTCAAAAAAAATTACAAACTTGTTGCATGCAGAATTCTTCTTGACATCAGAAGAGTGGAGAAATTCCAACACACAATATTGGGACATACAAATGGAGATAGGAGATGCTATCATGGAGGACATTGTTAGAGAAACTATTGTTTCATTCTTGGGTTAAGCATTGATCAGTTCATGAAATGAATATTTCTCTTAATGCTTGGTTTTCACAACCTGGCCAGTTAAAGCTCCAGCCAACATTGAATTGTTGATGAACATGAAGAAACACCCATGCAATTCGACATATTATCACAGCAACCAATCGTCACTGCAGTTTCTGTTCACCAAAATAAAAGAAATAGTCTTTTGATCATCAACCATCGGTTCAACAAAGGAATCGAATAATGTAAACAAAACTAGGATCAAGGCTCGAACAATGCAGTGAATCGGCTTATTGCAGCCACTACTACATGCAACAAGAGATTTCTTAGTCCTCCGTTTTTTTTCATTACAATACCATGGAAAAGTTTCAAATGAAAGAAGTTGAAGGATTTCCTTTTAATGTGAAAGTAGTGCGATCGAAGATGTGTGAATCAAATTATGAAAGTTCAGATTGTTAATAGATAATATAGTATTTAAAAGCATTACTTACCCCGGAGCTGGAGTAGCTCAGTTGGCTAGAGCGTGTGGCTGTTAACCACAAGGTCGAAGGTTCAAGCCCTTCCTCTAGCGATTGTATTTATCATTTTTCTTTTCAGCCAAAACGGTGCCCCTTTGTATCTCTTATCATCGTCCACACCTTTCCAGTTCGGTTATCTGTGGGTACGCCTTCATCTTCAGTCACAAGTTCTGTCTTTGTCGCCATCCTTAAAACTGACATGAATCAAATAAACGAGGCACTTATGTTTTTCCAGTTTTCCTAAAAAGGCTCAAAATCAAGAAATACTGCCAGGTGGAACATGTTGAGGCACCTAAATGGATTTTGGCTCGAGTAAGTGGGGCCAATGGTCATCGATATTTTGTCACTAACCTTATCGCCGAACTTCTCCATCTTTCTGGATTTTCCATCCGTGCTCTATTTCTATTCTCTCTACTTTTTTCTATGGAATCATCATCATTCGGTGTGATCCACCATACTTCACTCAATTCACATTTCCTCTTTCAATATCCGCCATGGCAACTCTTTTTGCAGTTTCCTATTCTTCCTTATCCTCATTGACTCATAGAATTGGGAGCAAAAGGAGGACGAATAACCCATCGAGCTACGTTATTTTCCGAGTGAACTCTTTGAACTCCAGAAAGAATTCACTCACGCCTCTCAAAGCTTGCCTCAAAGATGAGCATGATAGCAATACCTCTCCTCCTCCTCCTCCTCCTCCTCCTCCTCCTCCTCCTCCTACTACTACTTCTACGGTGGTTCCTGAGCATGGAAGGCATGAGTATGATTCCGGAGTTAGCGAGCAGCTGGGAAAAGAAAATGAAGTGGAAAACGAGCAAGATTCTACTGAGGAAAAGGAGAAGCAGCAAGAAGTGGATTGGAAGAATGACGAGGATTTCAAGAAGTTTATGGGTAATCTTTCTATTGAAGCGGCCATAAAGCTGGAGAAGAAGAGGGCTGATAGGAAGCTGAAGGAGCTTGACAGAGATAGCAGTGGTAATCCAATTTCGGGTCTTTTTAATAGGTTGGTACGCGCGAGTGTGAGTAGGGAAAGGGAAAGATTAGAAAAGGCAGAGGAAGCTTTCAAGGCACTTGATCTTAACAAGGTAATGGTTTCTTCTGTTGATAGGGAAGTATACTTTAATCTTTGAGTTGTTATGTTGGGAGCTTTAGAATTATCAATTTGTTAGCATCTTCTACTATTTCTTTTGAGCAGTATAGCTATAACCATATTTGATCATGTTAAAGAAGAAGCATGTTTGAGACATCTTATTTTACATGACAGTTGAAGAGCTGCTTTGGGTTTGATACTTTTTTTGCAACTGATGTTCGGAGGTTTGGAGATGGGGGCATATTTATTGGGAATTTGAGGAGACCCATTGATGAGGTAATTCCCAAGTTGGAAAAAAAGCTATCTGAGGCAGCAGGTCGAGATGTGGTATTATGGTTCATTGAAGAGAAATCAAATGACATTACAAAACAGGTACTCCACAATGAACCGAAAGTAAAAAAAAAAAAAAAACTTTTTAAGTTTCTTAATCTTTTTTTACCAAATAGTTTTTTTTAAAGTTTTTTTTTTTCTTTTGGTAACAAATGCCATAACTAAAAATTCATTTGCATTCAGGCTTGTGTGGTCCAACCCAAATCAGAGATGGACCTTCAGTTTGAGACAACTAAGTTGAGCACCCCTTTTGGTTATCTTAGTGCAATAGCATTATGTGTTACCACCTTTGGAACAATTGCTCTGATGAGTGGCTTCTTCCTTAAACCTGATGCGACATTTGATGACTATTTAGCTGATGTCGTGCCTCTATTTGGTGGATTCGTAACTATTCTGGGAGTATCTGAGGTAAGATGTTTGTGAAGTTTTGCGTCTAACCTTGACAGTTTGTCTCATACTACGATCTGATTCCAACTTGCCATGCTCAACCCCAAGAAGTAAACATCCAATAAGTTAATAACTTTTGTACCTTGGAAGTAGTAAAATTGACAGTTTATCTAATACTAGTAAACTCATTATGACTTCTTGGGGCTTAGAGGATTTGATTCTCTATGCACTTTCTTTTATTAGTGAATCCTTATTTAAACTTCTATAGCAGAAAATAAAAATCATGCATCCCATAAGATTCCATTTATTTGTTTCAGAAATATCTATGTACACCTTTTGCGCTACTGTATTACGTAGATTTGTTTGTTGTCTTTGGCATGCTATTTATACTTTGGTTGTATTCTCCTCATCATGTAGATAGCCACCAGGGTAACGGCAGCTCGGTATGGTGTTAAACTTAGCCCTTCTTTCTTGGTGCCATCTAATTGGACAGGGTGCTTAGGAGTGATGAACAACTACGAGTCCCTCTTGCCAAACAGGAAAGCCCTTTTTGATATTCCCGTAGCCCGTACAGCTAGTGCATATCTGACTTCATTAGTGCTTGCCGTTGCTGCTTTTATTGCTGATGGAAGCTTCAATGGTGGTGATAATGCTATGTGAGTACTGTATATAGTACTTTATCGAAAGTATTACTGTTTTGTGATGTTTTTTCTTCATTCAAGAAGGGAAAATGAAGCATACCTGTTTCTTGTTAGGATCATGGATCATGTTTTTGAGTTGATAATTACAAAATTGTGTTGGAACCTCAACTTCTATGAATTATACCAATGTCAAGATTTTTGTCGTCTTTGCTATATAAATCGTGCGTTACCACGCTTCTAGGGCCAACATGCTCAACGGAGGCTGATTCGCATGATTATAACTCTCTACTTATTTGTGCAGGTACATAAGGCCTCAATTTTTCTATAACAACCCTCTTCTTTCTTTCATCCAATTTGTCATTGGACCTTACACCGATGATCTTGGAAATGTGCTGCCCTATGCTGTGGAAGGCGTTGGAGTTCCTGTTGACCCACTTGCTTTTGCTGGGCTACTTGGTAAGTTTCTTCTGACTTCCTCTTGTTGAAAGGAATGATCCAATATGCGATCCCTTACAACCACGAATCCGATCGTGTTTTTAATGTCAGAAAGCTCATATGCTTGACTGTCAAATGTTGACAATTTCTTGATATCTTGAAATATGTCTTAAATTAACTGAAGCCGATTTGAAGATCATTAATTTTCTTCCAAGGGAAACTGGCAACTATTCCTTAACATGCTACCTAAAAATGCCTAAATGGTTAACAGACCGACTTAAGTTATTTGGCCTTGTGAGAGTTTAGCCCTTTATACTGGCATGAAATTTCTGCTGAGGGACTAATGCAGACTCGTCTTCATTTACTTATTCTCTGATTTCTTAGACATTTTTTTATTGAGAATTAAGGTTTATAGTCAGAATTCTGTTTCGGGTTGCTATGGATGTTACTGTCCCTATTGCTGATGACATTATCAAATGAGAAAATCCAAATCAGGACACTTGTTAATGCTCCTAACATTCTATATGCTTGGTGAAGAAATTAGTTAGTTGGACAATGCCCTCCTAACATAAGATATATAATTCCATGCTTGTCCAGGGATGGTGGTTACTTCTCTGAACTTACTGCCATGTGGGAGACTAGAAGGAGGCCGCATAGCGCAAGCCATGCTTGGTAGAAGCACGGCGGCGGTGTTATCATTCGCCACTTCATTATTGCTCGGTATCGGCGGCCTGAGCGGTAGTGTGCTGTGTTTGGCTTGGGGGTTATTTGCAACGTTCCTAAGGGGTGGAGAAGAAATACCTGCAAAAGATGAGATATCTCCTTTGGGGGAAAGCAGGTTTGCTTGGGGTATTGTACTTGGCCTCATCTGTTTCCTTACACTTTTCCCCAATGGTGGAGGCACTTTCAACAGTTCATTCCTCAGTGGTCCCTTTTTCAGGGGCGACATGTAAATGGCCCTCTGTAATTCTGTAATTGTATTTAATTTCTCAGTAGATGTAAGTAATTATTATGTATTTATATCATTAAGTACAATGGTAGTTTTACTCCTACCTCCCCTCTTTTCAACCAGCAATGGGATGGAGAGCGAGGCTTACCTGTAATGTATAGAGCGTGTGCTTTTTTCCACTTCCAGCTCATTAGTATGACGCAGCAGTGCAATTGCTCTAATATTTTAAATATAAGAGCTATTTACTTTATCAATCAATTTTACTTTTCAGATTAATTATTTTTTAAATTAAATTAAGATAATTAAATTAGTTAATATAATATATTTTTTTATAATATTATAATCTTTTTGAAGAAGTATTAATAATGAGAATTTGAGAAAAAAGTGATTAACATAAAAAATGTGTCAAATTTAAATTACTTTAATTAATTAAAATGATTTCGTTAGTAAAATTTTCCAGTTAAAATGAGTGTAAAAGTCATATGATTGTATTATTTAATTATAACTATTCAACAAATTATTTCAAAAAACTATTAAAATTATTTGAAAGGAAAAATTTTAGGGTATATTTAGATTAGTTTTTGAAGAATAGATTTTAAAAAAAAATAAATTTTAAAGAATAGATTTTGAGAATAATAGATTTTAAAAATAAAAATATTTAGATAATTAGTAGTATAATTATTTTTTATATTGTTAAATTATTAAAAAGGATATAATTTGATTAAAAGTAAGAGAGATGAGAGAAGATAGAGAAGAGAGATGAGAGAGTGTAGAGAAGAGAGAGGAGATAGGAGATAGGGTGGAGATGAGAGATAAGAGGGGAGATATGGTAAAGAAAAGAGATGAGAGAAGAGGGGGGGTAAAGAAGAGAGATTAGAGAGGTGAGAGGGTATAAAAAAAATAGGGATAATATAGTAATTGGATAGTCTATAAATTTGTTTACTGTTCTAAAAATTAGTTTTAATAACTTATTTAAAATTATGATTTTAATCTATAATTTTAATTAAAATTATTTTTAGATAAATATCACTATTTACTTAAAATTTTCTTAAATTAAAATTTGGTCAAAAAGGGATTTTTGAAACCTTACAGGCACTTAATTAAATTCCTAATTTTAAATTTTTGTATGCATTACCCATATTTATGGGTTTGCCTATGGAATTTTGTCCTATCGCATAACGCACCGACCTGCAGCAGAAGGTGGGGCGACGAAATCGATCGTGGTCCTTCGTAGACAAGTTTCATTTCAATTCGCTTGTAATCCTTTGGAAGCTCAAAGCCTCAAACCATGAAGCTCAGAGTCAGATCTCTCGAATCCAAAGAAACCCTAAAAATCGAGGTTCCGGATTCATGTTCCTTGCAGCAACTCAAAGAAACTTTATCTCGAGCCATCTCATCCCATTCCTCTTCTGTTCATCTCTCGCTAAATCGTCAGGACGAAATCAATGCTTCCACCCCGGATGAATCGTTGCACTCCATTGGCATTGCCAGCGGTGACCTCGTTTTCTACACTCTCAATTCCAATGCCTTCACTACTGAAACCCCAATAGTGCACAAACCTGGACCATCGCAGAACGAACACACCGATCATATCATGCAAGAAACCCCAAATCAACATTCATCGGAAGGACAGGTGGAGGTTGGAGAGACGGATGTGATGATCGCTGATATTGCTGAGTCAGAACAGCCCGGGATTTCGGAGAGCAGGGAAATCAGTGATGGGTCTGTTGAGGCGATGGGGAAGAGCGATTCTGAACCTTCTTTCGTGAAAAGGGTGCTCAGGGAGACGTTGAGTAATGAATTTAATGATTTAAAGCTCTTGGTCGTAGCGGTTCATGCCATCATTCTGGAATCTGGCTTTGTTTTGTTAGATAAGGTTTCAGGCATGGCGGTTGGCTGCTCGAATATTCTGGACCATTGGCCGTCGGCGACTTCGACCTTATCTGTAAGATATTCTTTGCCAGAAATCCTATCTAATGATTCTGGTTCGATCGAAACTGTAGTATTGAAGTTTCAGAATTTGGGCCATTTCGTAAATGTGTATGGGTCCTTGTCGGTTGGGGGCTCTGGGTTGCATAGAGTAACCATTGATGAGCGTAATTTTGCTCCCGCTTTAGAGTTGATGATATCAAAGTCTGATTCGAATGATAAAACAATCTCGGGGGTCTATAACCACGCGAATGAGGTTTTCCAGTTATGGAAGATGGTGAAAGATGGGCTTGCATTGCCGCTATTAATTGATCTCTGTGAAAAGGCTGGATTGGGTTCTCCGCCATGTTTTATGCGCCTCCCTACAGAACTTAAACTCAAGGTTTTGGAGTTTCTTCGTGGTGTTGATATTGCCAAAACAGCGTGCACATGTTCAGAAATGAGATATTTGTCCTCAAACAATGACTTATGGAAGCAGAAGTTTGAGGAGTTGGTTGGACAAAAGAAACTAGAACTAGGAACTAATTCATACAAGCGCTGGTATGCTCAGGAGTGGGTAACAATGCAGCATTCAAAGCGTAATCTTGATAGAGCAATCATCATCCGAAATGATAGTCCAACGTACTCTCGAATCCGACGAAACCCAAATCCATTTGGGTTACCTTCAAGGGTGGGCGGAGACTATGATCGGATTCCTGGAATTGGTGCACCTTCTCCTTTTGGACAACCTGGTTTACCATTTCCTACATTTCAACCACGCCGGAGATTCTATCCAATGTGTGATCTTAACGAGCGGATTGACTAGTCTCCTGGCTTAATAAGTGTCTCTCTTCATCATGGATCACTAGTTGAGTGCTGGGTCCAGGTCCTTAGTAATGGTTTAGATATTGCTACTATCTTTGATGTGCATGACATAAATTCCTGGTTGTAAGTATAGTTTTTAAGACTTTTTTGCTTGCATATACTACTTGGCTGTATGGGGTCTAAACTTGTTTGAACAACTATCATGTGGTTATATCTCTTAACATGGATGACTTGTGTAACTAGTATTATTGCCAACGTAATCGAAAAAGCCTTGCTTTTTAGTGTAAGTTGTGGAAGGCATTTTGGATGTTATATTGCATATATCATAGTTCGTAAAAAATATAAAATTTAATAAATGATCTTGTAAAACCAAGAATTTACTTGAATGTTGGCTATTTAATTTAAGTGGGATGAAAATTCTCTAAAAAAGTTAGCAAATATATGATATGATGTGAAATTGAGTTGTAAATTCGACGTGATTATGCATGATAATCGAGTCACATCATGGAAGATGAATTGTAAACTATACTAGGGGCACGTGTTTCTTAAGTTACGTGCTTTTCTTTGAGAACGGCAAATTGTTTCTGCCATAATAATGGGCTTCCAAATTACGTTTTTAATTAAAATGTGCATAATTTTCCATAATAATAAGGATAAAGCGCTATTTTTTTGGGGTATAGCGTACTATTTATGTCCTTAATGTATTGATTCAATTAATTTTAATATCTTCAGTGAAGCGTTTGCATTCAAATTATATTCCTTTTCAACAATAATAATCATATTGGTTTTCTTATTAGAATCTCCAGCTAAAACCTTATGCCTCATGGGTCTAGTATTTTACAGGAGGGGAATAAAAACTAGAGACATTTACAAAGACCTAATCGAAAATAAGATCTACCCTACAACATGACGAAGCGTCAGCTTCACCTTAAATCCTAATCCATTTCTTTTATGCTGCCAGAAGATAAATGACTATACAAGGTAAGTAACATCATATGCTACAACTTATACTTTCGGAGAAGGAAGGATTTCACTATGTACACCAATATGTACAATATATTCTCTGCTCCTCTACATCACCAGAAAGGGCACCACCTGTCACATTTTAACAGAAATAGTTAGTTGAACAAAAACCATAATCAGATACACACAATCTGACTCTGACACATGGAAGAATAGAACACCATTCTAAATTGTGTTTCCTGTCCAAGTTACTCAAGTTAGATACAGAAAAGAACAGTTCATGACACCTTAGAAAACATACGGCACTTTGATTTAACATCTTTGTAAGCATGACACTATACGTTGACAACACAAGGAACGTGACGAGTTTGGGATCATACCCGACATAATTTTGGCACAAATTTTCACGTGAGGTTGCTTGGTTAATTAACTTTTGGACTTGCAATTTCACTGATAAGCCATGATCAACTTCGCGAGTGTCTCCAGAGATTAAGCTGCTGTGATCTACGGCATGTTGACTAGAGCCGGACGTTACCGAAGAACAAGTTGAAAAGTCCCGTCCTGTGAGCTTATGACTCATGCGAGCCATAACAACTACCGCTCGCTCATTCAGGACCTCATTAGCATCACCAAGCTGGTTAACAGCCTATATGTACAAGTAAAACCAATTGGTATTAGCATCATAATAACTATAGAAAAGGAACCAAAAAAAGAAAAAAAAGAAATAAAAATACCTGAAGAAGTTCCTTCTCACGGGCACCTCGCTGAGGATGAGGAAGCTGGCTTGTGGCAGATTCTTCGGCATTCCCAACAGCAGGTGCATGATTGGTGGTCAGCATCGACATTTGTGGAACTTCATTGAAGTTGAAAAGACGCCAATTGATGAGAGGATCGTGTACAAAGGCCTAAGTGCAGGAAGAACAATTAATCAACTTATTTATCCAATCAATAATTTGAGACCATAAGACGAGATGATTTAATATAACGAAATATTACCCTAGTGTACTTAAAAAAATCTTTGGTTAGAAAAGACGAATAAAGAAATGGCAATACTAAAGTCTGCGTTTTTTCACCCTTTGTTATCCAATACGCATTTTTATGTTAAACACATGCACATTTGGCCCCATTCCAAAAAATAACACAATGAACATTATCCTATGCTATAAGAACCCTGCACTATCATTTTCCATTAAAAAGAACCCCGAACACCTAGATATGATGTTAAACTATGGCTATACATACCATTCAAATTCTTCATGGAGAAGCAAAAAATTAGAGGAGAATGAGAGAAAAGATTTACCTCCATCATAGCCATAACACTATCTTTATTAGATCGCAGAACTTGCATTACATTTTCACAAGTTGAGCGGAAGTTTCCCTCAATGCCACTAACTTCCATAGCTTTTACAAGCATCCTTGTCAAGCGAAAAGGAACCTGATCCGGAAATTGTAAGATACGAAACAAGAACATATCAATAATTTGAATAATCCCAGAAAATAAGGAATAACAGACTCTTGAGCACCTTCTCAGGGAACTTCTCACGGTTCATTGATGCTTCAAAGCAGTCTCCAAAGTCTATGTGGAGAATCTTCCCACTGCAGAACAAAAGAACAATTAGATGCTCCAGAATTTTAAATTAACTAATTTTATCAATCTAGCTAACAGTATCATTCAGTTTTTGTCAGTTACCTGAACCGGTGTAACATAAGGTTGCTTGGATGACGATCACCTAAGCCAAGGAGGTAACCAACCTGACAGAACCAACTATTAGTGTACATCATGAATCTAAATCTTCATCGCTCTAGGAGGGATAAACAAGTCGGTTTCTTAAAGTTGTTATCTTCAATAATAGGAAACCCATACATATACATAAGATCTTTTTAACGTTTAAAGAAAGTGTAGAAAATCAGAGTATGACGTTCTCTCATTAAGTCATTCAAAATGGAACAAGTGCAAACGCATTCACATGAGGGACTGAAGGCAACAAACCTGCCAATCAGAACCCACATAAAGCGCTAGCAATAAAATTTAAATAAGTACTCTATCCTAGGCAAAATACATAGAAGAAGGAAACGAACATTTGGCAGAAGAGATAAATAAGGACCATAATGACTGAGATACAGAATATGAAAAATATATCCTTCAATGGAAACTGAGCCAATTTGATGCTACTAAAAGGAAACAAGTTGAGAACACACTCACCCACCCACCCACCCCCCAAAAAAAAATATATTTTTTTTTAAAAAAAAAGCAATGGTTGGGGTCTTTGAGGGTTTAGATCCTGTAGCATGCAAACTAAATGTTCACCTCTTCAGACCACATAATGAATGTTCAGTCAAACCCACGCAGGATCTCATAAATGCTTTCAAACATATAATTTAAAACTTGATGGAAACTAAACAGTAATTACATAATGTGGCAATAAATATTAAGTCAATCAACTCATTGTATAAAATATGATTAAGCACGCACCATACTCATGACAGCCAAGCTCCTAGTGTAATTTGTCCTTCTCTCAAGCCATACCTCAGATGTTCGACTTTTCAACCAAAGTACCTAGAAAATGGAAGATTGTGACCCTCGAAATAATTGCATGCTGTAGAAGACCATATACCACGTAGTGTTTGAAAATATTACATACCCTTGCCAAGTCATTTCCTTCAGTATTCTGCAAAGCATACTCAAACACCTCAACTTTAGCTACAAGAGGCAAATGATCATAATCGGGTGCAAAACTGAGCATATATTTGTGTTCCTGATTCAAGGTTATCTGTACGGCAGGGGGAAAATGTTGGAAGTGATTAAAACTATGGAACATCATTATATATAAAGTTATGACAATCTCACTACAATCAAACCCAGATCACACAAAAGCGAAGAGAATTAACAGAAAGCTAGAGATTACAAGGAAAAATGGACAAATAAAAGCAGCTATTCTATCTAACCTTCCTAGCATCCCTGTACTCCCGAATTAGATGATGCAAGGTGTCACAATTAGGGACCCATCCGATCAACCCACTGTTTGGAGATAAAGGAATAACAGAATATCGTTGAATGGACAGATCTTTCTCAGACGTCTTCCTAGAATTCTGGAGCAGAGTGTTCACCAGACCAAAAAGCTGGCAAAAAATGGCAAGTGTATTATCAACTTGTCAAGACGAATGGCCCCAAAGAAAAACTTCCCAGATGCCAAATTATAAAAGCAGCACGCAGGAAAACAATCATGAGGTTACCTGCATGACACGTTCATCCTGGCGTAAATCCTCATGTCCCTTCAATAAGAAAGCATAGTCTTCACCATCACTCCCGTGAATGGTCAATTTCCTGGGCCGTTGCTTAGATGTTATAACCACGAGTTGACGTGCAAATGATGCAATTGTTACCACTGGTGCATCTGAAATATGGTTATGGATGATCAATACACTAAATCCACGTTCGCAAGCATATTTTTGGAAAACCATAAAGCAATTTACCAGCTACATATGTCCCAGGAACAGCAAGCTCCAAATTGCGGCATTCTAGCAATTCTGGAGAGACGGACTATGGATAGGCACAAAGTATTAGCCCCATGGCAATGAAAAAGTAAATAAATATATATATATATATACATATGTATAAAAAAATAAATATATAAGTAACCATCACTCTTACCTCCAAGTCTAAGGTTGTAAGACTTTGGAGCTGCTTATCTATCTTTCTAAACACATGATAATAGATATCCCATGCCTGATCAAGATATAATTTAAAAAATCAATTTAAACCAGGAAAATAATAGCAACAAGCTCTAAAATTTCTTTCACAGATGAAATCTGCATGCATAAATGTATGCTCTTACATTATTTCACACAACATTTCTTTCCTTCATTCAATCCATAACAAATAGCACTACCACATAATATCTAAAACAGCCGAGACTGGGGAGGAAGCTATTTTGATTTATTCTTTACCATTGTCATCCAATTTGGAAAAGGTCTAGAATCTCATTCTTATTCAGAAGTGAAGAGTTGTAATTCACACCAAGAACCAATTTATCCCAAAAGCATAAACTATAACCAGGCTAGTGAGGATGATATATACCCTCTATCACTTATAACATATATTGAAGGGTCCAAACGACCCAGGATCCTCTGCATAACAAGTAACTAAATAAAATCTACACATGCAAATTTCAAACCTGGGTTAGCTCAGCATCTTTCCCAGTTCTCTTATATTTCATACAGCACTCATAAGCCTCTAACAGCTCCTGTCGATAGGCCTGAAATAACAAGAAATATTGACAGTCATATTCAATATTTGAATTTGAAGCGATTGGACTTCAACTTCGAAAAACTCAGAAAGGAAAAGGTTTTATGCACATGAAAACTACATAACCAAGGTAATACAAAATACGCACACGAAGATGTATAAGACAATTACAGCTAATGTTTCCAAGACAAATCTAAATGTGACAACCCTCTTAATCCTGGATACGAAATAAGTCAAGATTCTGGCACAACCTCAATAAATATTCTCTCTTTTATTGTGACATTGTTTCTCATAGCTCCTTCTTCCAGCATCTCATGCAATGGCTCCAACACCTTTAACATCCCTTCTATGTTATGTTCACCAAAATATAAACGACTGGCTTCTTCCAGTGCCTCGTGCCACGTTTCATGCCAAAGTATTGCAACCCTAATCAGTTCTTTTGAAACAAGTTGAGCCTGCAGGAAAAAAAAAAGCTTATAAATAAATAGTAAATAACTATGACACAAACAAAACTGTGGATGAATCATTATCATACCTGATCCACAAGAACACCACTGCGCTGTCGAACCTTATCAACAACTTCCTGAGCTGCAGCTCTGCGTAAGTTGCTTATTGACTTACATGCTACAAGGAGTGGATACATGAGAGCCTACGGATAAAAAAGAATGCCAATATCGCATAAGCTAATAACAAAAATATAATCAATGCGAACATTAGAAACATTAAAATAGTCATTCAAATGTTAGGTGACAAAAAATCCTTACGTCAAGTAAAGAAAGTTGGCAGTACAGAAAACTGACACAATCAGAGGTCATTTCAACCAATTATAGTCCCATCTTTCAAATTCAAATTCAAAAGGCTTCTCAACTCACTGCTTTTTTCATTTGAATCATTAATCATTGTTTACAAAGTACAACCGCATCCAGTAAAACTTTACTGAAAATTCCTTCATCTAGAAGTAGTTTGCAAGTCTGTGGGACAAAATCTTCTTAGCTACCTAAGGAAAACTGTAATTATTCGCAAATTGCTCAAATCAGATGCCTTAAACTACTGATGGAATTATGCATCTTCCCAGTTGCCCCAAAAGGATAGTGACAGGCGCAGTGCCATGTCACATTTAGTTTATAATTCTTATCCTCCTAGTTGCCCCAAAAGGATAGAGCAACCCAATTGCCCCTAGAGATGTGCACCAAAGCACCCATTTTGAAGAAATATCTAATAGGAAAATTAAAATTCATCTTGATATCTTATTTCACACAAATTCAAAATCCCAGCATCTAGAATGCTACGTCTAAATGAACGTTGACAAGCAGTAACAAGTTCAAATTCAACATGAGTCCCAAACCTGTGGATGACTTTGCCCAATTCGCACCAAAAGTGACTGTATCAATTCTCTTACAGCATGATTATTAGAGTGTATCCTGGCAATTATCTGAGGAAGAACTACTAGCCATGTGTTGATGTTAACAAGGGAGAATCCTTTCTTTAGGGCCATTTGAACTTCTATTGTAGCACCATGGTTGAACCATAACGTTAGAAGCCGCAGTATATCCTGAATCAAATACAAAAAGCATGAAAATTGGGGTTCTGGTATATTAAAAAGCCACCAAAGCAGATTGGAAAGCACAAGCTAACCTATAGCATTACACAAAGCAATAATCAGTTGTAAAGATGTAGATTATGTAAGATAGGTTAATGGCACATTTAAATGAATCCAATATTGATGTCCACCTAATCTTACTAATCTTTCCCCAATGCCAAAAGATGGGACAAGCAGAGTTCTTCTGTTTGATTAGAAGATAGTTGTTATAAGCTAAAAAGGAAGGAGGAATTCCAAATTTAAAATATTAAAATTATAACCAATAAGAATCAAAAAAGGAAACCAAAATAACAACCAAAGGCAAAAATATCAATACAAAAAATTTATCAATCTCCCAAGATATCAGCATGGTTTCATGTTGCAACAGATAATGTGGCATACCTGTAAACTATCATCAACACCTTTAGCATTTGCACCACATGAGATTGAATGAAAATATCCAGTGACAGCTGCTACAACAAATTGTGCTGCTACATCAGGAAAACCTCTGATAGTGTAATGGGACATCACTGCTGTATTGAACAATGCCCATTTATGCCAAGCTTTTGCCCATTTATTTGCATATCGAGTAGCCTTTGTAAATGCAGCAAGTATATCTACAGATGCGAAAGCACAATCAGAAAAGCCGTTGATATCCCTTTAATCTCAAAGTTGAAATTGAAACATCCAAGAACCTTGTATGGACTCATCATCCAACCCAGGCGAAAGTGACCACTGCCAAGATCCAAGTATCAGATATACACGAGCAAGGAGAGGAACACTTGGATTGGCAGAATTTGCAAAGCCTGATGGTGTAACTGGTTGAATGCTGGATGTACTAGAAAGCTCCATAGCCAAGTTCTGTACCAAACAATTTGCAGCAGGCCACACGTTAGTGGTAACTAAGGTACATGCAATTATTATGCAAAGGGAGATATATTATACCTGCAACCTAACAAAAGCCTCCCTACGCTTCAGATCCTCTCCAAGTGAATACTGGTATTTTAAGTACGCCAGCATTACTTGTGGAGGGCCATGGTATCGCACATTTTCAGGAGAAGTTTCAGGATCATACTAATAAAAGGAAAAGGAAAGGAAAAAATGGTGAAGTGAAGATGAATGATAATTAACACAACAACCTTCTTAGAGAAACACCACAAACCTGTAAAAGTTTAACTAAAGTAGATCTAGCCTGGCTAATGCGCCCACTTTTTCTGCAAAGCGAAGCAAACTTGAGCCAAGTTTCAATGTCTTCTGAAGGAGGCAGCACAAGTGCTCTAACAACCAGAAGTGCCTGCCAAACCTATACATTCAATGAAAGGAAATAATTAGACAAGTGACAGTATTTGCTGTAACTTCCTCTTAAGAGGCAATTTAAAGAGTTTCACATTGTTCCTAAAACAAAACCAGAAACAGGTCACCACATTCACAAAATAATAAGAGTAGCACAGCCACACAATTACTACAAAGAGTACACAACTGGATACAAGAAGATGATAAACAAAAAGGGTTAAGTAATATATTTTTGAGAGGCTATCTCCCTCTGTATTATTTCCAAAATGTTCCACTGCCCACAAAAATGGCAGGTTCCCTTTGGAAATAATCTTCCAATCACTTCTTCAGTCATTAAGCAAGAAATTCCACTCCTGGACATAGGAGAATGTAATCTTTTGAAATAATATTTATTTCAAACACAATGGTAGCAACTTATAGGAGAATATAGGTTGCAGAAGGCTCCGCCAATCAACCTCAAAATGAGATAAACATTAACATAATTGAAAATAGACACTCAAAGTTTAAGGGTAAGAAATCATTTGACTTAAGCCTATTAACTATCAAAGAAACACAATCGTATGCATCTAGTCAAAACTGATAAGTCTAAGAAGATCGTGATCACAATCATATGCAGTGGTTATGTGCAGGCCTTCAACTGAACTAGTGCACAAAATATTTCCATGCTTATTTTTGTATATATGCACTTTTCATAGGGAAAACATGTATACCTCTACATTGCGTTTTGCTCCTTGTATACGCTGAGTCCACATATTACGAATAAGAGCTTGTCGCCCTTCAGAAACAAGATCTCCAATTGGAAGGGTATAGTAATCAATTACCTGGCAAGAGTATATTTTCCCACATTAAATTTAACAACTTTAGAATACAGCAAAGCACCACAAGTTAAATTTCTGACTATGCAAGAACAAACCTCTTCTAGTTCTGATAGCTTCTGAACACGAACCATATTGCTGTAAGCACGTTCATAGCTCTCCAAGACCTTAAAATGAATAGAAGATGAGAATATATAATATATTATGCAATAGAATGGAGTTCATAAAAATTAAACTCTACAAGTAATACCAGAAGAACATCGCACTGACTAAGCATATGCAGGCGTTGTCAGCCAGTGATGCATCAAACAGTGTTGTTAGAATTGGTCAATTAGCACAGCTTACAGGCATACAAGGAAAAATGATCCAAATAATAATTCTAACCAGTTTACAATGCAGCAACAACATACAAATTATATATTGATTTAATTTTTTAAAAGAGAGAGAGAGAAATCACAGAAGAGTTGAGGTCCCATTGTTTTTGCCTATCAAATGCATTGATTATCGTGAAGGAATTACAGCAATGCAGAGGATATACATGAAAAACAAACACTTGCAGTATAGTGACAACTCCAGCATAAGCAAGACTGAGTAAATCTACATTCATGATGAACTGAACCCAATCTTTTTGACTTTTTCACTTTAAAATCTAGCACCACTTGTCATATTAATCTGAGTACAGATTTAGAACAATATAGGTGAAGTGAAGATACAACAGTTGATTTTTATCAGAAAAAAAGAAGATACAAAAATTGAAAAATTTCAGAGAATATTTGTGAATAATATTCTGCTGATTTTAAGGAGATATTATTAGATATGATATGATTATAATTAATTAGTTGAGATATGATAGGAGATGATTCTGTAAATATTTCTCATTTATTACTGTAAATCAGCCCCATGATTCTAGCCTCCGTGACTGTATATATGAAGCATATGATCAGCAATATACATGTAACTTTTCCTAGAAACTCTCACTGCCTTGCATCGATCTTCAATATTGACAGAGACTTCTTGCTTTATTTATAAACAAGTAGCAGCAAGATGTAAAGGAAGCAAGCTACAGAAAATCAATCAACATCAACAAAGAAGAAACAACAGCAACATAAATGAAAAAATAAAGCCTCACAAAAAAAGGAATTAAATAAGTAAACAAAAGCATTTGACTTCAACACATTAACTGACAGTATACTACTATGACTTTGCCCATCCGACTGACAGCAAATATGCCGTATGAGTTTTTCCCAGGAATCACGGGATTCCAAGAATAGTAGAAAAACTTCCCACGCCCTTTTAAAACTTCTGTTGTCCAGATAGTCTGGAAATTCGAGTACACTATCAGAGGAATAAAACAAGAAAGAAAGGTTTAAGAATCACACTCACCAAAGCAGCAAGCTCTGTTGCCAAACATTTTCTAGCTCTTTCAACATATTCACGTGCTTCATCATACTGCCAATATATTGAGATCAGCAAGAGTAAAACTTCAGCAAAGGAAAATCAATAGTAGATGTTTCTAGAAGCAAGTACCTTCCCTCTACGAACTAAAAGAACTGCTCTGAAAAAAGTACCATTACTGCTTCCATCACCACTGGAAGTAGTATTCCCTAACCCTCTAAGTTTTGTTTCATCACCATCATCTAATCGAGACACATATTCAGCCATTTGGTCCCATTCTCCCATGTTCCAAGCAGCATTTGCAGCCTAACACAAACCATGTAAGAAACTAATGCACTTGTAGAAAAATTAGAAAATCATATGGTTTATATAAAACAAACCATTGGTGCCATTTCAAGACGAGCAGCTGGCTCAGCTGGGGTCCAATATTCTTTACATAGGTTATTCAGCTCCTCCCAGCGAGCCAATGCAGCAAGACATCTCATTCGGCCTGCAAATGAAGTTCCAAGCTCACAGATCATCAAAGTAGTGTGTCAAGGCAAACTAACAAGGCAGTCCTTTTACATAAAAACACAAATAAATTTGAACATAGTGTGGTCCTATGCTTAAAAAAGTAGCAGTAGAACATGAAAAGGGGAGGAACATTCTATTTAAAAATAAACATAAGGTCGACTTCATCCACTTGTGCATGGAACACAATTATCTGCTTCACCTTCTATTAGGCTCTCTTGTTTATATTTTAGAGTGGTGGAAATTGATTTCTGCTACTACTATTAGAATTATTAGCAATGTTAATTGTTAACATTATTATGTATACATAAATACATATATCAAGGAGGTTTTAATAGTTTTAGTTTCAATTCGTCAATTATTTTACCCAATTATGATATCTTATCCTCCGTCATGCAACTCATTTACATTGTCCAAAAGATATATTTTTCCTTCTGCAATGGAAAAAAGGAAAACATTGTATACCATTGATAAGAAACAATTTCCACTCATTTCCTCCTAATGACGTATTTGTATTAAAAGATGCTTCCACACATGCTCAGAAGCTATAAAATCCCGGTTAATGATCCAGATAAAAACCTTCCTCTAACTCCATCTTCACATCCCAACCAGGTGCTGACTATAGTAAGAATTTAATTACAATATTCTAAAAATTCTTTACTTCAAATTTCTAATCCTAAAAACTATTCTAGATATGGTTGGGACGTGAAAAATAGGATTTAAAATTCTTTAATCAATTATGACTTGAACAACAATCACGTGCGTGCCCCTTTTTGTATTCTGTTCTATTTCTAATTCAATAAATAGTCAAATACATTAATATAAACAAGATCTGAAGCATTATCAGCCCCATAGATTACCAGCTAAAGTACAATAAGGAATTGGGTCAACTTTAAAGCACATTCAAGTAACGCCAAAAATGAAAGAAAGGTAGAGATATCACTACAGACCTAACGTAGCATCCAAGACAAGATGTGGACTTGTTGCTTGAGAGGCCTTTGCAGTATAAGCCTTGAGGGCATCATCCCATCTCTGTAGTTTCTCATACCTAAAAGATAACTTATAAGCCCATAAAATTTCCAAGACTTTCTGGCGATATACTAAACTTTTGTATGCAAAAGAAGCAAACATCTATTAAATATGAACATTGAACTGATAAACATTACCATGACTCCTTTAGCTGAAAATCTAGGTGCTGTTGAGCATGGGTCAATATCCCAACTGCAGCCTACAAAATAAGGTGTTTGGATGCAAATATAACTTACCATATCCATCAGAGATAGCAAAGTCGACCTAAAGAACAGCAGCCTATAACAAAATTTATTGGAACAAACTTCTCTTCACACAAACCTCATGTTGGTGTAATTGGTTGTTTATATGAATAAGAGCTTCAACTACAGCGACTGGGTTTGCATCCATCTTCTTAGAACGTGCTTCTTCAAATTCCATTTCTTTGTAGTGCAAGGCTTTTGCAAATGCTCGACACTGAACAAGACATAGAAAAGTGAGTGTATGAAACAGAGACGAAATGGAAAGGGAAAACAATGTTAAAGAATGTTTTAAGCAGCATGTGTTGAAAGCACACAACTAATATGGACCTTTTCAGCAAGAGCACCAAGAAGGCGAATGTCTATTGGAAGAGGTTTTTCATCATGCTCCATGAACTCTGCCTGCAGTCCAATAATAAGTAGATGAAAAAGAGGGTAAATTTCAAAAGCATAAAAGATCACATTTTTGTCTTTTTCCCATGAATCTTAAAGTTGGCTGGACTAAAAGATAAATGACATGAAACCCTTGTTTTCGAAAAATAGAAACAAGCTTCCCCGACAATTTTTGTTCACAAATTTATCACATTTGGTTCAATAATTAAATGAATTCTTAAGAAAATAATACAATTTATTTTCAAAATCAGTCATTTATTAAAAGATAAAAAGGAACAAAAAGGGCTTCAACTCTCAATTCCCAATCAGTAAGTCTGCTAACTATTTAATTCCAGCTGCTAGCCACCTCCTACATGAACTAATTACTTCATGACTAAGCGCAAGACTGTGTTTAAAAGATGACAGTTATTTGATAGAGACGTCTGTTTAAACAAGATCTTTTAACCAAAAGATTGGCATACTTAAATGGCATCGAAGTTTGCTAGTCATTTTCAAAGCATAAAGTCTTCTGTAATGTAATTTGGGCCAAGCAATATAGACAAATCCACTTTTACTCTAAAATATACTGCACGAGCCCACAGAAGCATTTTCTTTTAGTAGTTTTAGAATTCGCATTTCAAAGAACCCCAATGATAAACTCTTTGTTTAAGATTACAAAATAAGTAAACTCCCTAATAAACTTGAAAGACAGGAAATTATCAAAAATAAATGAGAGAAATAAAATAATATAGAATCGACCTCTAGGATTCCATAAATAATTAGAGAGAATAATTTCTGTGACAATTTAATTTGAATTACAAGTCAGACGCAGTATGATTGATCACATCTAAAAACCCCAGTGCCAGATCATTTAAAGAACATTTCCTTGGATTTAACTCTCACCCTTGGCATTATTGAAGATGTGTTGAATCTACGCATGAAAACAATAAGGACTCATGAGACGTGTTAACATGATCAAAGTAAAGATGGGCAAGCATACCAAGTTAAGAAGAGTTGCCAAAATCTCGGGAGGAATGTTTGGAGATGAAAAGGCCATTTCTAGATTTCTGACTAACTGTTTTTGGCTACTCTCATTCAGCTGTGCCCAACAGCTGACAAATCCAGCTGCAAACAGCTCTCGCCCAACAAAAGGCTGCCAAAAGCACATCAGAAGTGAAATTAATGAGGAAAAAACTTCTGTCAATCAGCTATATCAATAGTCAATGAAACCTGCAATTGTGCGAGCCTAGCACAGGTTCGTAGTGCTGGTGAAGGAGATTCCTTTAGCAGTTGAATGCTAAAATGCCTCATCCATTCTGCCCAATCTTCTTTAGTACTTCGCTGAGAAGCCTCCCCTGCTGTCCGTAATCGACCATGATTGACCTGTGTGGAAGTGACATAAGCCCCTAATACAAAAAATATGCCGCAGGGAAGAAAACTTCAGAGTATCAAACCATACAGGATTGTATTCCTATAAATTATATTTCCAGTTCTAAACTCATTTTCCACAAAATGCCCATTCCCTGATTCCCCTAAAGTATGCGTAATGTCTTCTTATGTTTCCTTCACTTTCTAGTTACCTTCGGAATAAGCGTTTTGGTATTCCTAGAGAAAATTGGGATTAGTTTCACCAACTTTACTTCAAAAGATCCAGTAATGAGAAAGATAAAATTTCGCGGCAGCATGCTTATTTAACAGACACCATATATTATGTAGTGAAATTGTGTAAGAAACATAGTCATAGCATTGAAGATATATATGTAAAACAAAAGCCATTGAGCATGCTCAGTCACTATTCAAGTTTCCCAAGAATTGGACAAAAGGTTGGAACTATACAACACATCACAAGAGAAAGATACCTGATGACCTCTTAGTTTCTGGATATCAGATCCATCTTCATAAGGATCGTTCTCCACATCATCCAAAGGGTCACTGATGACCTCAACAGGATGTCGCCGATTCAATCTTTGTATAGCTGTGCTCCCAAGGATTAATGGTTCCCGTCTTTGAAGATGCCCTTCAATTTCCTCAAATTCCTTGTGCTGAAGCAACATAAACTTTCTTTAAACTTTCCAATGCAAAATAGATGTTAATCACACACTAAAATAAAATTTAAAAAAAAACAAGGGAAAAGTCAAGACCCGTAAGCGATATTTTAGTAGAAGCTTGTGTATGGATGGAACAAAAAGTGTGAAATCCTCGCCAAGGGCATGAGCCAGACAACAAAGTGCATCAATGGCATCCTTTCGGAGCTCATCATTTTTCCTGTAAATGAGAAGTAGCATTACTAGAGTCACAAGACCAAATGACAGAGAAGAATGCCATAGACTATATGAACAAAATGAGGAAAATTATTTTGATATGAAATTAAATAATAGAATCTGACGACTCACCCATCCAAAACTAGCTTCAAGTGATGCACAAGAGAAGATATGTGACCAGTGACCTGATAATGGAAGAGAAAAATATTGACAACGGGCCAGAAAAATCATGACCAAAAACCCAAAAAACAAAAACAGAGAGAGCATTTTATCTTGCATAAAAAAATTAAATTTGCACACTTAGAGTGAATGGTATGATAACTTGCCTGCACACAGGGAATTAATCTTGTCAATGTTTTTATTGCAGCACGTCTGATGCCTACCGAAGCGTCCACTTTAAATAAGCGCACAAGTGCAGGAAGGAGAAGATGCATATGTTCATCCAAAGTACCTACATAACAAAGAATATATGGTTAGCCATTTATTCACATAATATATATAAGTAACTAGTTCATGTTTAAACAGTCAAATTAACCAGGTCTTACACCCATGAAAACCTTGGCACCAAGCTAACAAAGTTTTACTCAATATTCTGTTTTTTGCCCTAAAATAATACTGAATCTTATTTGTAAAATAATGTAACAGAGAAGTACAAAGACAGGACAAAAAAAAAGTAAATAAAAATTAGTTCAACAGAGATGTCCAATCCATCTGTAAATTCATAAAAGAAAACAGTGAATAGATCAAACACTTAAATCAAAATGGTATGAAAGAGCTCCAAATAACCACTTATGTCAAAAGCTTAAGATGTAGGTCAATGACAATGAAGAGTTCTATTATTATCTCCAAAACTTCTCGACACGCAAGATCCTTTTGGGCTTGAAGCATGAACAAAGCCTGACCCCACCATACCTGTCCTGAAATATTAATTTTCGAGGCAAGAAACAAACTTGCAACAATTTGTCATGAGACTCATGACCATTTTACTACAAAAGTTTGAGCCATGAGAAAAAGTTCAAGAAATAGCTTTATTAGTATCCCAAACAAAAAATCAGTTATTCAAAACTTATCCCACTCCAGCCATAAGCTCCACAAACCCACAGAAAAAGCACACTGCCAAAATCATAAGCTCTTTCTTCCACCAATAATGGTCAAAAGAAAAGTAAAAAGATGCATATACATAATATACTACATAAAATAGAACTAACCACCAAACACTTCAAGGGTGTGCAGAATGTCAAGAACATAAGTGTAGTCATTGCATCGTTCTGCATCACTAAGGACCTGAATACAGCCTGGAAGAATAACTGGAAGATAAGTTCTGAATTCGTCATTAAGAGCCAAGCAAAGCTGTTCAACTAGGTGGAGAACCTGAAATAATAACATAAATAAATATAATGCTGATCAGAAATGCAAAGATCCTTACAAAGTCCACCAATCTGAAAAGTTGCCAAACTTACTGGATAGCCAAGGGAAGGACGCGCTGGTGCTGGATGAATGAATGATGACCACAATTCTGATATCAGAGAAAGCAACTCTTGCAAATATTTACGTATATGCTGCACAATAACATCACATTACATGAACATTATAGTCGAACAGCAGATCATATAACAATTTATTGATGCTAAAATGTACCTGGCGTACAATAGACACCAAAGTTCCAAGCTTCCATGTAATGAAGTCTTTCAGACTATCTTCACATGTACGGACAGTATGAAACAGATCAGGTAAAACCTAGAAGAACGAAAAAATTAAGACAATCTGTAACAAACGACTGAGAAGATTTTTTATGTCCACAGCCAAATGTACCACTACCTCTTATGTCAAAAAAGAAATCAAATGCCATGGATATATATGCTACCAAGTGAAATAACTAGTTTTGTATAAAAGGGTGAAAGGATAACATCAAAGGAAATAAATGTACTCAAGTGGAAGATAAGGAAACTTCCCAAAATATATAAAAGCCAAAATGGCTCAAAATTATTCAATCTCTCTGTATATCAGAAATCGAAATTCCCTTAAAACATCTACGAAATGTGCCCAAACGTGTCCCCCAAAATACAAGCAAGACACAAAAAACAGTAAGCTTAGATAGAATGAGGTAGAAAGGATGTAACATCAATTACAAAGTGCAAGATCAAGACAAACCTTTGGCAAGTATGGTACGCAGCCGAGTCCCATTGACTATCCTTACAAAGAAAAAATACAATTAAATTGGCACCAAGAACAACAATAAATAAGGAAGAATTACAGTAATTATCTAAACATATAATCTAATAAAAGAAAGAGCACTCATAATTATGCCACATATTCACTCTGCTAAAACAATTGCACCAAGACAAGGCATCAACAATGAGCTCTTTTAAACAAAACCTCTACAAATGACAACAGTTTCATTTTCATGGAGGATAAAAAAATTGTGTTCTGTCTGTTTCCCCTTTGGTTCTACACCTAGTCTCCTGAGAAGAAAAAGGATAAAACCTGTATGCATACCTTGAATATGAACATGAGGGACCCCACCACCTTTAAGTGGTAGCTGACAAGTGATGGATCCCTCAATATACGCATAAGGGAATTAATTGCAACCTGAAATAATAAAAGGATATTTTTAAATTTACAATAAAAAAATGGGGACAAAAAACTCCTGAGGGATTTGCATGAGCTACCGTGGAATAATAGTCTTCTGAAGACGCAAAAGAAGGCCACAGGTCCATGGGAAATTCATCCACAGATTGCATATGTTGACCAGAATCACTGGCAGGACGTGCAACTTCTCCGTGAGGTCCTGGCAACCTAAGTTGATTTCGTTTATGCTCATGAGGATCTAGAGCACCCATAATCCCAAGTACCTGGAGAACCCAAGGATATTTTAGTCATGTTTCAGTGGCTGAAGCATAAGGAATTATATACTTAGTTCTAACTTCTAAAGTTACCTTCAATACTTCTCGCCTGGTGGACCAAACTAATTCGCCATTCAGTAATTTTAAGAGTAAACCAAGTAACTGAGGATACTCGTTATATGGAGTTATGACATAACTGTCCGTGACACAAATTAGAAATCCATCAATATAGCAGAAAATGAGAAAATGAATTCTAATTCCAATTCATATACAAACAACATACAGATAGACAAGCAAACTGGCAACAATTTTCTACTTATGATCTCCTCACATAGTCAGTCTGAACGTTCTAACCAGGCAAAGTGTAGAATTATAGGATCTGAATAGTCCGATGATCATTACTTTGGCTTATGCCTCATATATATACACAGTTCTTGGGAATCAAATAAGATACACCAAGATAAAATCAAATCTCTAATAACTACACCTACATCAAATCTGATATGTTTCTAATAATAACAATAATATCTCTAACAATAATATCCTAATATTAATGATTTGGATATTAGGATATTCCCACACTCCCCCTCAAGTTGGATCATAGATATTGACCATGTCCAACTTGCCTAGAAGCCGTTCAAATATTTCTTCTGGTAGTCCCTTGGTGAGAATATCTGCAGTTTGTAGCCTTGTAGGTATGTAGGTGAGGCACATAATCCCATCCTCTACTTTCTCACGAATGAAGTGTCTGTCGATTTCCACATGTTTGGTTCTGCTATGCTGGATAGGGTTCAAGGCCATATTTATAGCAGCCTTGTTGTCACAAAATAACTTTAATGGAGCATCTATCTTCAAATGAGCCTCTTTTGCAACTCTTGCTAACCATAGACCTTCCATGATTCCTTGAGCAAGTGCTCGTAATTCTGATTCTGCACTACTTTTAGCCACTACTTTCTGTTTCTGATTCAGCCAAGTGACAAGATTTCCCCATACAAATGTGCAATAGCCAGAGGTTGATCGACTGTCTTCTTGTGATCCTGCCCAATCAGCATCGGTGTAGATTTCTACCGATCTATTTGTGCTCTTTCTAAAGAATAGCCCACGGCCAGGAGTACCTTTTAAGTATTGTAGTATCTTGTAAGCTGAGTCCATATGTTTCTTCCATGGATCATGCATATGTTGACTGGCAACGCTCACTGCAAAGGCGATATCAGGACGTGTGTGTGAGAGATAAATGAGTTTCCCAACTAACCTTTGATATCTTCCTTTGTCTGTTCTCATTTCATCCCTTTCTCGTTTCTTCTGCTTGTTCTCATCCTTGTCAGTTTCCACTACAGTTTGCTTTTTCTTTTGTTTTACTGTGCTGATAGGGACTTTACTAGGTTTACACCCAAGCATTCCTGTTTCCTTGAGTAGATCAAGGATATACTTTCTCTGAGAAACATAAATACCACCCTTAGATCTTGCTACTTCCATACCGAGAAAGTATTTCAACTTACCAAGATCTTTGACCTCAAATTCATGATTCAGAGCTACCTTGATTCGATCAATCTCCTTAGTATCATTTCCTGTGACAATAATATCATCTACATAGACAATAATAATAGTGATGAGGTCATTACGACGGGATACAAACATCGTGTGATCAGATAAACTTTGCTGATACCCTTCAACCTTGAGAACACTAGAAAATCTGTCAAACCAGGCACGTGGTGATTGTTTCAGCCCATAGATGGATTTTCTCAGCCTACATACCTGGTTATGTCTTCCTGCTTCAAAACCTGGTGGGAGTGTCATGTACACTTCCTCTTTTAAATCTCCATTGAGGAAGGCATTCTTAATATCAAGTTGTTCTAGGGGCCAATCTAGATTTGCTGCTACTGAGAAGAGAACCCGTATGGTATTGAGTTTCGCAACAGGTGCAAAGGTTTCGTTGTAGTCAATACCATGCGTTTGCGTAAACCCCCGAGCAACTAGTCTTGCCTTCAACTTGTTTAACGTACTATCAGCATTGTATTTGGGAGTGAACACCCACTTGCAGCTTACGGGTTTTATCCCTGAAGGCATCTGCACTATCTCCCAAGTCCCATTTTTCTCTAAGGCTTGCATTTCTTCCATCACTGCCTGTTTCCACTCTGGGACAGCCAAGGCCTCATGTACATTGTTAGGAATCTTGATGCTGTCAAGGTTAGTTACAAAAGCATGGTAACTTGGAGTAAGAGCAGCATAAGAAACAAACTTTTCGATAGGATGCTTCGTACATGTACGTGGTAGTTTTCTCAATGCAATAGGAAGCTCCAGATTAGCCTCACCATGTTCAGGATCTACCAACGGTTCAGGAACTGGTTCTTCCTCAGAGATATGATGGTCATGACCTCTATGATGTCGGCGTGAGTACATTTTTCCCCATCTTTGTTGTTCAGATCCTTCTGGAGGTTGTAAAGGTCCATGTGGTGTGAGGGAAATGGGTCCATGTGGTGTGAGGGAAATGGGTACAATGGGTTCCACAAGTTGAGATTCATTCCAACTCTCCCCCGGAATCGAAGACTTGGGATAATATGACTGGTGCTCAACAAAGGTGACATCACGGGTAACAAACAGGTGTTTGGATACAGGATCAAAACATTTGTACCCTTTCTGGGAGGAGGAGTAGCCCAAGAAGACACATTTAGTGGCACGAGGATGGAACTTTGAGGGAGGATGATGAATATGAACAAGAACAGTGCATCCAAAGACACGTAGCGGAAGAGAAGACTGTAAGTGAGAGACATCGTGGGTTTTTTGTAATTCGGCAATGGGAGAGGTGAAGGAAAGAATACGACTAGGAAGACGATTAATGAGCTGAATAGCGGTCTGGATGGCATCCCCCCAATAAAACAAAGGAACATGACACTGAAATAAGAGAGCCCTAGCAACCTCAAGAATATGTTTATTTTTTCGTTCCGCAACCCCATTTTGCTGAGGACTATAGGGACAACTGCTGTGATGAACAATTCCTTTAGCAGACAGGAAAGCGTGAAGGGAGTTATTGAAGTATTCAGTGCCATTATCGGTGTAAAGGACTTTGACAGAGGTATGGAATTGATTTTGGACAAGACCATAGAATTCGATGAAGACATTAGGGACCTCAGATTTATCTTTTAAAAGATAGACCCAACACATGCGAGTATGATCATCAATAAACGTGACAAAATATTTGGTCCGAGTGCGATTAGGAATCTTAGAGGGGCCCCATACATCACTATGAATAATGGAGAAGGCAGAGGATGGTTTGTATGGAACAGGAGGAAAGGGAACACGATGATGTTTAGCAAAAGCACAAGTATCACAAACAAAAGAACTTTTATTGATAGATAACTGGGGAAACAACTTTTGTAAATAATGAACACTAGGATGACCTAGTCTTTTATGCCATAATAGAAAAAACTCCTCATCAGAGGTGGGGTTGGGCGTAGAGGTGGAGGTGGTGATTTTGGACCATAATGCACTCACAGTAGATGTGTCGAGGCAGTAGAGACCATCATACTCCTTAGCAGAACCAATCATCTTCCCCGATGTGAGATCCTGAAAATCACAATGAGTAGAATAAAAATGAGCTGAGCAGTTTGCTTGTTTCGTCAATTTGCTAATAGAAAACAGGTTACAAGCTAAATGAGGAACATGAAGCACTGATTCAAGATGTAAAGAATCTGAGATAGTTACAGAACCGATGCCTGCTATAGGTGAAGGAGTGCCAGTAGCAGTAGTGATTTTCTTATTTCCTGCTAAGGGATGGTAGGTGACAAACATGTTTTCATTTGATGTCATGTGATCAGAGGCCCCTATATCCACAATCCACTGTGATGGAGGAAGAGAGGTACGTAAAGCAATGGGAATTATACCTTTAAAAGCCATGGATGCAGATCCGTGAGGGTGTTGTTCAGCTTGAAGGCTTCTGAACACACGTGTAATCTGATTTAATTGCTCCTGACTGAAGGATGTGGATGCCCCATCAAAAACTGCACTAGATGACATGGCGGTACTGTAGCAACTCGGTGTACTGTAGCACTCAGGACTGTAGCAACTCGATGCACTGTAGCACTCGGTACTGTAGCAACTCGGGGTACTATAGCAACGCGGTCACTATAGCACTCGGGTACTGTAGCAAATGTTACAAATCATTTGCCCGACGCAAGACCTGATCTGGAAGAGAACAATACCACAACACCGCTGGAAGCACGATGCTGCTGGGAACACGCCGCCACTGGAGCACGACAGAAACTGGAATCACGACGCTGCAGAAGCGACTGGGCTGCTGTCGCTGGTGACACTGCTGTTGCTGGTGTCGCTGCTGGATGGATGCGACTGGGCAGCAAACGGTTCTGGAAAGCTCCGTCGGATGTCGCTGGGTGTCGCTTGTTGGCAGAAGGAACTCTCGTACGTCGCTGACTGGAAGCTGCCGAACTACGGTGGCAGTTTTACTGCCGCTGGCTCGCCGTGACAGAACAGCAGTAATGACAGTAGGTGAGACTAGAACCAGCAGCGACGGCGCTGGCTGGATATTGGTCGGACTAACCTGGCTCTGATACCATGTAGAATTATAGGATCTGAATAGTCCGATGATCATTGCTTTGGCTTATGCCTCATATATATACACAGTTCTTGGGAATCAAATAAGATACACCAAGATAAAATCAAATCTCTAATAACTACACCTAAATCAAATCTGATATGTTTCTAATAATAACAATAATATCTCTAACAATAATATCCTAATATTAATGATTTGGATATTAGGATATTCCCACACAAAGGGTAGGAACTCTTTAGCATGTGTATTTTTTGCAATAATTTGGAATATTTGGCACAGATGGAATGCTGATTTTTTAAAAGGTTTCCTTGACATATGCACCTTAAGAAAGGATTTGTTTTGGAATTAACTTAAATGATGTGCTACAAGACGTGTAAGCTTCATGAGCCTCTTTCTCACAATATTTGTTTTATGTGCCTTCAGAGTTCAGCGACAAATAGTCATTTTATTTTGCACCATGAAGGTCGATAGTAACCTTCCAATTGACTATGGGATATTTTTCATAAGCCATTGGTTTGTCCGGCCTCTTGACTCTTAAAATAGATAATTTGGAAGAGTACTGTTTTCAAAGCCTTGTGCTGTTAAAAGCTGGACCAAAGTAGACAATTCTTAACCAGAGATCTTTTCTATAACTATGGCATAGAATAGTGAGGTCCATTGGGCTGCAGATTTTTATTTCAAGACAAATGGACACTAGAGTGCTCTTTTAAATTCTTTTAAGCCTGGGGGCTGTATAACATTTTGTTAAATCATGTTATATATCCCAAAAAGATTCATCGAAATGAAAAAATAAACAACTAACTTTTTTGTGATACAAATAAAAAATAAGTACATACCCAGTGCTCTGCACAACTTGACCGAGTGTAATAACAGCCACTTCACGTTTTGAGACAGCTGATCCGTCCAATAATGCTTCAACAATCAGAGGCATAAGTTCAGGAATGTATTGCCTCATCTCAAAACCACCCTAATCGGAATCACAACCCAAAATATGTAGGTACGTTTTTTGGGGCAAAAAATTGAGAGCAAGCATATCATAAATAGAGAAAAGTTCTCACCACTCTGGCAAGATCCCCCACTGTTACAAGAACTCCACTTATAATTCCATTATTGGCACTGGCATCAATAAGTCTGGCTACAAGTGCCTGATATAATCAGAAATTTACTAAGAAAGTAGAAAAATAAACAAAACAAGAATTTATCTCAAACATCACAACTAGTTAAACCTTATGAATTGGAGCAATGTATGGAAGTATTAGCCTTTCACAATTCCTTATCAAACAACCCAGTAACTTTGCACTTTCTTCCTTGCATTTGCTATCTGCACTGCTGACAGAAACGATAATTCAAGGACATTGAATAAAAAAAACCTTGTCCCACAAAAGCAACTCATAACCAAGATTTAGTCATCAACCAATAGAACAAAACCTACAAAATCACCTCTGATCTAAGTATGTTAACAACTGTATAAGATGGCGGCGAAGTGCTGGAAGAACATATGCAGGATTTTTCTCCGATAGCCTTCCAGCAACTGAAATGGCATACTCCCGAACATCAAAATCCTGCAGAATCAGACTCAATTGTTAACAGGATGTAACAAGATGGAGCTTCAAGAACAAATTGCAGAAAACTAAAGTTCTACACAAGTGCAAAGAACCACTTATTTTTCTTTCTCTGAATTGTAAACTATACTAAAAGATCTCCATTAACTGAATAGTCAGATGAGCTTATATTCTCCTAATACCAGATGCACTTTCCACCTTAAAACTTCCAATACCTAGTTCAATGCAGCATGAATCACCAAAAGGCCAAGTTAATGCTTATGAAACTTAAAGTAAGGCAGGTTAGTCTCATATTTCAAAAACTCAAGGGATGTGAACATGGATTATAAAAACATCTAGGAAGGGTGAACATAATTTACTCTAAACAAATAAAGGAAAAGACACATAAATATTAACCAAAAAAAAAAAAAAAAAAGCACATGCCCTCCCTAAACCCAAAAAAGAAACTTTGAAGCTGTGCACCACCCTCCTCTAAATTCATGAGGCATTCAGTTGGTTACAACAGAGGAAAACAATCACTAAGATAGCTACGTGCCAGAAAGAAAATGTTATATCCAACATAATCACCAAGATAAGACACAACCCTTTAACCAAAAACATACAAACCAAAAAAAAAAACAAGATGGTAATCACCCACCCAGTGGAGCTTAATGAAAAATTGAGGACCAAGATAACAGAACTAAAATCAAAATGCAAAAGCATCAAACACCTTTCAAAATATTGTGTTCTGTTCAATAGGCAAAACACTACAGGAAGCAGATACTTTGAGCACAAGCCCAAACATCACCCTTTTAAATTCCCAGGAAAGGAGGGACAGGTGTTCTTTGTGTACCTAAAAGTCTAGAAGCCATACCTCATCATTTAAAGCAGCAAATACTGCACTCAAATTATCAGCCTGTGCCAAGTACTCATCAAAACCTCTATCTCCATGTAGAGAAGTAAAGATAGAGTGGCGGACAGTAACATCAGCATCTGCTACAGCTGAAATGAGAAGCTTCTCCACAAGCTGCATATTGCCAATTTCAATCAGCAACAAGCATATCACCAAATGTAAATTAATCGCCAAAGAATAAGCTCCAAATAGATAACAAAAGCACAGAAAGAGTGACATTTGTTATACAAAGATAAGTCAACTGAAAATGAAAAACAAAATATAAGAAATAAATTATCCATATAAAACAAAAAGTATTTGTAAACAACAAACCTCCTCAATAAGGCGGCGTCGCTTCCCCCCCGATCTATTTGACCTACTAGAACCAAAATGGGTACATGCTATACCAGAAAAGGAATTTGCAACTAATTTACAGCAACATAATGCAGCATCTTTTCGAGTGGCTCTATCCTCATCATCCAAGTAGATAACGACTGATTCTCTGGCAAACTCTAGTAGGTCATGGCCCTAGCTTATAGCATAAAATAAGTTTAAACCCTCAGGCAGTATTCTAACAACTTGAATACAAAAGGGTGGTGAAAAAAGGCATCACTGGTAAAATGGAAAATATCAGTCAGATACATTACAAACAACAAAACACACAGAACCTTGAAGTTGAAACGGGCGAGAGTCTGCAAAGCAAGTTGTACTAAGGCCGCACCACTAAGCTCTGAAACTTGCTGAGGTACATTCACCATTGTTCCTCTACCCATGCTTGCAGCAGGCCTCCCCAGAGGATAGTGGGACTTAGAAAGAACCATAGATATGCTGTCCAGCAACCGGTCTTGAATGATTGGCAGCAATGATGAAATGCTGAAATAATAACAAATTAGACAATATTGCAATAATTTATCAAATTAACATCTAAAAATTCATTTAAAAAAATAATCCAAACCAACCATGTACCTGGTACTTATTTGCTCCAAGGATTCCACAAGTACTGTTGAAAGACCAGCGGAAAACATGATATCCAGAAGACTACGTACATGAGGTTCCATAGCAGGTCCCATTGCTTTTGCAATACTTCCAACACAAGCCAGGGCCTCAAGTGAAGGTTTAGTCCTACGCGGGGCAATCTACATTCATAAATGTGTCAACCTTCAAATCATGACATTGTAACATGAAGGGATCTGAAAATAAACTAATCAACTAACCATCAAAACCACATGGGATATGCAGAAGGAACTAAGATAACTAATGACTGAAGACAGACACCAGTCGACAACTACAGCAACATACCGCCTCACGTAAGTGAGTAGTTATTGTCGGCAAATAATGGATTAGTTCCCCATCCAATGCTCCAGCCATCTCCCCAAGAGCAATGAACCCACTATCACGATCTTGAGGTATTTTCAAGACAGCAAGTATATGATTCATGCATATCTGCAAGAGATTGGCACTCAATAAAATAAACGTTAGAAATTACTATAAAAGCCCCATTCTCAAACGTCTTCCTCCCACCGTTGAAAAGCAAGTGTTAGGGAAAGGTAACATACTGTTAAGTAGTTAGTAACAAAACGATCACGCAAAAAATGTGCAATTCGAGGCAGCAGTGAAGTTATGCTTAGACGAACAAGCCGGTCCCGATGTTCTAGGTATCTGAGAACAATTTCAGCAACTTCTCTGTATCTTGACATCATGAACTCACCAGTATTCCTGCCAAAATAATAATTCACGCACTAGCTTGAACTCACTAAATTATAATACAATCGTAAATACCAGCTTGAAAAATGGGCAAAACTTCTGCATAGTAATGCAGATGTTGGAAACTCTACCGACCTTAAAAGCTCTCCAACTGCAAGCAATGAACCATGAATGCTGTGCACCGGGGCATTTTTACCCAATCCATCTTGAGTTGCTTCAAACATTCGATAATACCTGCCAATAATGAAAAATGAGGATTACCAGAAGGTATGCTTTTAAAAAATATATATACATATATCTATGGTAGCCAAAACCCTCCAAGAAGTCCTGCTATAATGATAGACATTAGCTTAACAGAGCCACAGTCTATTGTACTGCTCTGTTAATCCAATTAGCAGGCATATACTTAGATAGTCTTACAACCCATCCAACTCCAAAGGCTTCTATCAACACAAAACCTCCAAAGGCCCAAATGCCAGTGCAACTATTGTTTCATTTTGTTCTAAAATATCATATTGATGACCCATTAGGTAAAAGAAGGAGAACGAATCCCTATCCCACATACAATAATCGAGATATAAAATATCTGTTATACCCACATTATCATTACTCGACAATAATTACTCTTTTTTATCACTTTTTTATCCGAGGGCACAATAGATATTTTCTCATTCACAAAATTACTTTTTTCATTACATTCTATGTATCAAATGGGCCATAAGAGAGTTTAGTCAACTTCACATTCGAATTTACAGCACTAATGTACCATGTTAGCAAACATTATGATCAAACAAGGGACGTCTACTATAACCAAAGGTAAAATCAACACTACGACCAGATAGAGATGAGTACGTATGTACACCTATGAAATATGAACTGACCATTGAACACGCCATCGTGTCTCACGCTTTTCAATTACACGCAGGCAGGCACGCAATGCCTCCACAGCTCGTTCACGAACTGGCAACGCTGGATCCCTCAAAGCAACCCAGATAGCGTCAACAAATTCAGGTACATGAACATTAAAGACAGTTGAAGCATTTTCTGCCATTTCCTGCAGCAGCCAAAATACAGTCAATATATTTGGGGAAAATGGGAGATTTGAAAGATATGGGAGACCACCGAAATAATAGCAACTAAAGAGAATTTGCTCGCAAAAAAGTTCAGAGTTTTTTTAAAAATAAATGAATCTCCAACAAAACCAAAAACTTAAAGAGTCTCCAGAAGGTCCAACCAAAGGAAATAAAAAAAGAAAATCGATCTGCTCAGACTCTATTAGACAACCAAATTCACCTGGCACAACTGAACAAAGAAATGACACTTACTTTCAAGATCAAAACAGCAGCGAAACGACGATACTCCACTCTATTACCTTTGAGCCAATCCAGAGCAATTTTAACCTGATGATAAGACAGTTTAGAACATGCTGCTCCAAGAAAAGAAAGCATTTTATTCTCTCAGTATGCACAAACCTGGCGTTCCACTTCATCCGCAGTCATTGCTCCCCCTGCCCTGGCTAGGTGGCCCAGGACCCTACTAGCGTGAACCAAAATTTCAGGATCGCGCTTCCCTTCAAACACATTCCGCATGTAACTGGAAAATCTTGAGACTTTAGAGGCATTCTCTCCAAGTGCCACATCAATCAACTCATCAATAGCCCTTAGAGCCCCCAAATTTTCAGCTACATCACTGCTTTCTAAAAGACCAGAAATTCGATCATACAACTGATCCATGAAACGAGAAAAAGCTTCACCACTAAGGTCACGAGCTTCTTCCTCCAGATGTTTCTTGAGAGCAAGTGAAGCACCCTCCTGCGCATTTATGAGCAAAACCAAAAGGAAAAAAAAAAATCAGTTCTTTTGTCCTTCCAGCACCATAGTTCAGCTCTCAGTCCAAAAGGGTACTTCTGTAAACACATACTATCAGCATAATCTCGCATAGCCCAAGTGATGCTGAAGGGTGAATTAGAAGTTTGCAACAGTTACCTTGGGATTGCCGCGAGTGCAGAGGTCAGCCAGGATCCGATTGAGTGCATCGAAACTGCCACCGCCCGGTGCAATGGAGGCAGGACCGCAGTAGCGGTGGGCCTGCGACGTCGTTGCCATTAGGGTGGTCAGCCCTAAATTACAAACCTGCGGTGTCTATATGAAGAAATCTTGAAAAGAGAGAAATTGAGCATTCAGCTTGTGTAATGATGACGAAGACGATGATGAGCTAAGACTATGAGCAAGGCTGGAAGGTCCACACTGTTTTCCTGTGTCCAATTCTGCACTGAGACGCATGTGAGCAAGACGAGGTTCCTTCCCGAGGTCTTGAGGACTTTTTCCCACTTTTCTTTAAGAAACTAAAAAAATTATGATTATCAATAATCAACAATTAAGCGAGCAAAAAATAACATATAACAGAAACCAAGTAGTTCGTTAGATAAAGTAGTGCTCCAATTTGTTCCATTCCAATAATTTATAATATTAAATAATTTCATAGAAAAATAAACAAAACCCATTATATATTAGATATAATATCATGTAAAATTAAAATTAATATTAATATTTTTCACAGTAACTTAAAAACTTTATAAAAATTATATCTAAGTTGTCTAGCACCGTACGATACCAGCTAATATTTATTTTTAATTAAATGATAATATTAAGTCCAAAACTTTCATAATTTTTTACAAATTAAATCTATAAATTCCTGCCTAAATTGACAATTGAAAGAAACTCGTTTAAGAAAATTGAGCTTTTAAATTTGGATTAACGCTTTTAAACCTTATTTAGAATTTGTCTTAAAGTGCTTTATGCTAAGAACAATGCTTATTGGTTACTCTTTAGCATTTTTTTTTTAAGTTGTCTAGCACTATTATGATAATACCAGCTAAGATTCACGTCATGCTGCATTGATCGGGGGTCTTCTTGCTTTACTCACTTCTAAGTTCTAATATTAAGTCCAAAACTGCCATAACTTTTTGCAAATCAAATTCATAAATTCCTACCTAAATTGGCAATTGAATAAAACTTATTTCAAAATGTGAGTTTTTAAATTTAGATTAACGTCTCTAAAATTTGTTTTAAAGTGCATTGTATTAAGAATAATGCTCTCAGTTGCTCTTTAACGTTTCTTATAAGCTATCTAACTCTGTTATGGTGACACCAGCTAGCTAAGATCCATCACACGCAACACCAATCGCGATATCTTCGTGTGCTTTACTTGCTTTTAATTTATTAAGTCGAAAACTTCCATGAGTTTTTGCAAGTCTATGAATTCATGCCTAAATTGCCAATTGGATGAAACTCGTTCGTTTCAAAAGCTATGTTTTTCAACTTGGAGTTGGAGAGTACTAATAGCTCCTCAAATAACATAATAAAAATAATATATATATATATATATATAATGAGAGTGCCAGCATATTTATAAATCGTTAACAACACGATTCTTTTTAGACTATATGAGAACGTTTATTAGATTCTATGTAACTTCATTTGTTTTTTAAAATATTCTTTGCATATTTCAATGTAGGTTTTTTTTTTGCCAAGTACCTTGTAGGGTTTAAATGTTTAAAAATTACATTTTCTAAGAGAATTTTGGGCTATTATCTCTTCTTTTTATTTTAACAATTTAAAACCTCCCTTCCCCTATAGGAAGGGGACCCCCACACACCCCCCATTGTTGTCACTTCAAGGCATAGAACACACTGCCTCCTCCATAAAAGGAAGTACAGGAGTGTAAGCCTCACATATACACATACAATATACAATGTAAAATGTGTTTCATGTAAATACACAGTTACAGAACACACCATCCACCAAAAGCACGTGTTATGGCTCTGGCAAAGGGTAGATTGGTATCTGATCATTCTCAGTTCACTCAATATATCTCCGGCTTTGAATCCCACCATATATGATTCCATTGGCAATATAAACAAGCTAAGTACATATATTAACCAGAGACCAAATATAGTGTAAAGAGCACAAATCTGAAAAAAAAAAACACTCATTAAAAAGTGGGTTGTTGGGGCCGAGAACCAATTAATGACCTTATGAGGCCATTATCTCTAGGAAACATTCCCAATGTGAGACTTATGGAGAGCCAACGTCACGGCGCCTTCACTATGACATTTCACTTAGTGTATGTTTAGATAAGATTTTGTAAATGGGCTTATGAAAAAAAATAATTTTTGGGTAACTTATAGAAAAGGGTTTTTAGAGAAGAGTTTATGAAAAAAGTGATTTTGAATAAATAGTATTTGGATAGTTATTTTTAGAAGTATTTTTATTATTAGTAAATTACAAAAAATGGTATGAGTATTAAATGAAGAGACATAAGATATAAGAGGAGAGATGGTGTAAGAAAAAGTAAGAGAGATGATATAAGAAAAAGTAAGGGTAATATAGTAATTGGTTAGTTTATAAGCTTTTTTATTATTCTATAAGTTACTCTTACCAACTTATCTAAAACCTTGATTTTAAACCTTAGTTTAATCTAAAAACCCATTTGAACAAATATGACTACTTCTTTAAAATTTCTCCAAACCTAAGTTTTGCCCAAAAAGGCTTTTAAAACCATGGTTTTATGAAAAAACAAATAGGCCCTTAGTCTCTAGTCAATCAACCCCCACATGTAGCCCTGATCTTTAGTTGATCAACTCTTAATGAGAGCATCAAACTATTCACGTGATCTTTAATATCTAATTAGAGAGTTGATATTAGTCTTAAATCTAAGATTTATTTCTTATATTTATTAACTTTCTTCCAAAACTATCCCTATTGATACTCCTTCAACAAGAATTAAGTAAGAGGAAGGGAAGGGGTTAAGGATAATGCTTAGAGTATTTTAGAGAAAATATGATATATTAACTAATTTAGCTAACTTCTTTAATCTAATTAAATTAGTTAAATATGTCATATATTAAAGATTTGAAGAGCATATAGGAATATAATGCCTGGAAACCTAGGATCCATCTATAGGAATATTGTAGAGACCTTACAACTATATTTTCTTGTGTCATAAGATGTTCATTGACATCAGTTAAGTGTGTGTTTGGATAAGATTTTGAAAATGGGCTTATGAAAAAAAAGAGTTTGTGGGTAACTTATAGAAAAGAGCTTATGAAAAAAAATGATTTTAAATAAATAGTGTTTGGATGGTTATTTCTAGAAGTACTTTTATTATTGGTAAATTACGAAAAATGGTATGAGTATTAAATGAGGAGAAATAGGATATAAGAGGAGATATGAGAGAGGGTATAAGAAAAGAAAAGAGAGTGTAAAAAAAGTAGGAGAGAAGGTGTAAGAAAAAATATGGGTAATATAATAATTGATTAGTTCATAAACTCTTTTACTGTTCCATAAGCTACTCTGACCAGCTTATCTGAAACCTTGATTTTAAACTATAGTTTAGTCCAAAAGTCCGTTTGAATAAATATGACTGTTTGTTTTAAAATTTTCTCAAACTTAAATTTTACCCAAAAGAGTTTTTAAAACTACGGTTTAAAAAGTTACCAAATAGGCCCTAATTATACTCAAACTTGTTTTAGTTTTAATATATGTTTTGGTATTTTTTGAGCATTATACATAAATATTGGCAGAGTTAGCATCAAACTTCAATAGATATAGGAAGAAAAGGTTCACATCAAATTTTATAAATACGAGAATCAAATCCTTAAAACTGCATTATGCAAAGGTCATATAACTAGTTTTCCTGTGCATGTGTGCATGTAAAGATTTGACATAGAATATTTGTAACTAACAGTGACATATAAAGGGGACTAAAACGAGAAACAGTATATGCTTTGTTAAGTTTCTGATGGAGCTTAATTCTGAACTTGATCAATAATATGAATACAATTTGAAGATAAACTATAAGGAAACAGAGGACTGTTAAGGTTATATATATATATAACAGGGGAAAAGCATGCCCTTAACATGGATATATACTATGGTAATTAACAGGAAATAATTAATTAAGCCTGATACGAAGTAATTGTTTAGGAGATTCTCTCTAGGTACAGGAGAATCCAATCGAAAAAAAAGAAAGAAAATTTTGTAGGCCCCACAAGAAGAACCCTCGAACATTTTTCTCCCACTATAGATATTCCAGGATCCATGTATTTCATTTTTTGAAAGGCAAGTATATATTGTATAAGATTTTTATGACTACCAAAAATATATATTCACCGTGCGGAAAATAGAAGGAAACTAACTAGGGGATGAATTAATTAATATGAATAGATCATAGCATAAAATACAAATATATGATGAATGCACGGGTTGATGAATATATATAGTCATGTTTAAATGTAAAGCAATATTTGCCATAAGCTTTTGATATGATATATATATATATATATGTAGATGCATGATATGATATTATTTCATATATAATATCTAATGAATAAAATATCTAAATAGTGCAATGAAAGAAAAAAAATTTGTGCATAGTTCAGGCATACATATCATTGAAATATAAGTTCTATCTTTACCGGCTCACCATAATATCATTAAATACATATGTATATACACATTTTGTCTGAAATTTCTAGATCAATTTTCTCTGTAAACAGCTGATGAATAGGTTATCGTCATCATCATATTAGCTGCCTCTGAGACGATACTTGATTTCCCATTAAAGTTCCTACCATATAAGCCATGCACCGAGAGATTCTGAGAAATCTCTCAACCCAGAAATAACTTTAATACAACCAAAAGGTGCAATGATTGGCACTAGACACGACCAAACCAAAACACTTGTGAATATCAACGCAGCAAATGGCTATAAATTGACCCTTCTCTGCCATTATTCGTGTGGCCTCAATTCAGTATTCACTTTTTTCTTTTGGTCCTTTTAGGATTATTCAGCTATGTCGACTTCAAGGAGGAGCAAGGGTCGCCAGAAGATTGAGATGAAGAAGATGACGAACGAGAGCAACTTGCAGGTAACCTTCTCGAAGCGTCGAACGGGGCTTTTCAAGAAAGCTAGTGAGATTTGTACTCTTTGTGGTGCTGAGGTTGCTCTCATCGTCTTCTCCCCCGGCGACAAGGTCTTCTCCTTCGGCCACCCCAGCGTCGACACCGTGGTGGATCGCTATCTCACGCGAGCCCCACCGCCACAGACCTCCGGCACCATGCAGCTCATTGAGGTTCACCGCAGCGCCAACGTTCGGGACCTCATCGGCCAGTTCACTCAAATCTCTGCCCAGCTCGACATCGAGAAGAAACGCACCGATGAATTGAATCACATGCGAAAGGCCACTCAAGTATATAGAGCCTTTACCACAGAATTCAATCATTTTAAATTCAAAACTTGATCATTCAATTTAAATATTAATGTGTTGTCATTGATAGGGTCAGTGCTGGTGGGCAACTCCGATAGATGAGATGTCAAGGTCACAGCTTGAGGAGTTCAAGGCGGCGTTGGAGGAGCTAAAGAGGAGTGTGACGAGGCAGGCTGATAGGATGGTGCTGATTCAGAGTGCAAGTAACTCATCAAATCAATTTTTGGTCGGAGGTTCGTCTTCGAATGTGGTGGCTCTGCCACAGCCTCATCGGGTGTTTCAGTCGCCGCCGCCGATGGCGGTGGGTCCAAATCCTGCTGGGTTTGATGACAATATTGTGCCATCCCACCATGGATTTGGAGGAGCACCACCACCAGGGTTTTACTGATCTGCTCATCAATTATTAAGTCCTCAGAATGATTATGATGCCCTATTTAGGATCGAACTGCTAGTTTAATTTCTTTTATTCTAGTTTCCTTTGGGTTTTGATCTTCTAAATTCTTGAGAAACTCTAGTGTGAAATTCAAATAGAACTGAAAAAATACACAATAAGTAAGATCTCGTGTTTTATTTCTTGAAATGATCTTGGGGATATATATGGACCTTACGAGTTGTGCATCGATCCCTTTGGATTTTCGCACTGAATTTTTCTCAAGGATTGGGGATTGAAATCTGTTTTATTATATTATTATGTCTTTGTGATGTTATAGTGATATAGGATGTGTGTTGATCTGTTAATTCTTCCTTGTGACTTCATTCGCTATATGCTGTGAGGAAGAATTGAATCATCGTGTAATTTCATGTCGTTGTAATAAAAGGCATCTGATTTATATTTCATGTGTGTTGTATGCATTATAATTTCTTCAAGGTTCAAGCACTTGTGATAATGTATTAAATTATTTCGTTGAATCGAATTTGCGCCCACTCAAGGGTATGTTTGGGAGGTTAGGATGGGATAAAACAAAACGATCATTAATGGAATGGAGTGGGATGCAATACAATAGAATGCTCCGTTGCTTCATTGTTTGAGAATTTTATTGGGAGAAGGAATGATTTCATTTCACCATTTTCGATGATTATTATAAAATTAATAGAATGAAATGAATTATAGTTATATTATTTTCTTAGGAAAATCGTCACAATGTTCAACGTCAAGTTCTCCAGCATGAGAAAAACTCCATATATGAGAGAGAAGAGGGTGCAAAAAAATTTATAAAATTAATGAGAATAATATAGAAAAAAATATTAGATAAAACAGATGAAGAAAAAATAAATTCTTACATTTAAGATTAAACCACATCCACTTAAATTCTAAACAGAAGGAGTACTGAAGACCAAATACAGGGACACAAATACCCCCATATCTAAAAGAAGACTAGCTAAACATCGAACAAAGAGAATCCACACCCAACAAATATCCATTATTCCACTAATTTTTAAGTATCACAATTATATTATTATTCTATTGTTACTCCTTCTGTGTCCCATGGTTGCTAGCTTATTTATATTGCAAAAATTACTATAAGATTATAATTAAATGATTTATTTATCTAAAAGTCTAATAATAAATGAGAAATATATATTATATAATGATAAGTTCTAGTACAATAAATATCAATAAGTTTATATTGTTTACTTGTTATTGGGATTTTTGGTAATTAATCAAGTTCCTTTCTTGGGACCCATAGTAAATCCCCAATTTATATTTTGTATGTTGCTGTTATTTGTTTTTTCCATTTCTTTGACCATTTAGTTTGACCTACTTTATTTGCCATAATGTGGCTTTTGCCTTTTGAACAGATAGATTATTGTGTGCAGGTCCCCATTGTTCTCTGTTATGTAATTTACGTATATAAATAGAATGGGAAACCTTGGTTCATTTGTCCAAAACCTTCCTCCTCGTGTTTAAACTGGGCGAGGGTGATGACAACTAGACCAAAAGAGCACAATCCCTTCTCAACACTCAACGCAACATCAACATGCAGTTTCAAATTCAATCCCCTCTATGAAAAATAGAGAAGAGAAACACATAACTTAAGAACAAATTAATGATATATATATATATATATATATTCTCTATTATAGCTTCTTGACAGTATACTTTACCATATCAGAAACATTGAAGGCCTTTTTGAAGAGAATGACCTGGAGCTTCATCAGATATTGCTTTCAAGCAAACGTGAAACCCATACATCATCTTCCTCACCTTGCATCTTCTATTCTTCTGGTTCAACATACACCACTGAACATGATACTGGTTTTGTCTATCACAAAGGAGATATTTGTCTATTGAATGCTATATATGAAAGGTTTATCGCAATCTAACAAAAAATTATCTAGTTGATAAGGGGTTGGCTTATAATCTATAAGGTCATGAATTCAAATCATTTTGTCAATATGAGGACCTTGTTAGTGAACGATATATAAGTATCTCTTTAAACGCTATTTCAGTATGTAAGTATGTCTTAACCCTAATAACTTCTTAAAACTTAATACACCTAAATTTTTATGTATACAAGAAAAAAAAAAGTTCCTCACACCAAGACCAGAGTGGTCTTGAAATGAGCAAACATTAGTTTAGATGTTCTTGCCATGGTTGGCGGAAAAAAGAAAAGAAAGATGTTCTTACCATGAAATAATGAAGTGTGGTAGGTATGCTTACGGAGAAGGTTTGAGAGATCAACCTAGCTGGAGACAAATTCTTCCCAATGGTAACAGACATTTATCGTGCTTGCTCAAACTCCCTTGTGAGAACGTGAAGAGGAAGAGATAACGGTTTTAAATTAAAAACAATGAATGACTAGCCAGGATTGAGTGTAAGAATGAGCAGCCAATTCACTCTTTCAAAACGACGTCATTGAGATTGATGAAATGTCTGTGCCCATTTTAAACGGTTAGGATGAGGGAGAACAGCAGGAAAGGCACGCCACACACCTCGCTCCCATCCTAAAAGAACAGCTATCATAATATTAATATGTAATGCATATAGTTGTCAACAATTGATATGTTCCAACTAAAGAATATCCTCTTAATGTGCGTGTAATGTGACGGTTTATGATACATTATTGTTTACCCATAATGTTCATTATCGCCTTAATGAAAATAAATGGCCAAGTTAAGGCTGCAAGACCCATCACACACAAATCCTTTTGTAGTTATATGTTTCATCTCTCTTCCAAGGTTCCAACAGATTTTGACAGTGTGTCCAATTAACATGTGATGATAAGTAACTGAAGACAACAAACGTGACTCAATTGACTTTACAATTTTAATCTCAAGAAGTCAATTATATATAGTACCATAACATCCGATAATTAATAATAAATTAATTATAATGATTTGCAAAAGTCAATCTTTTTATAATGCCAACCAGCGTCTATGTAGGTGTAGGAGGTTTCACATATAATAGACATTAAGATAAAAGATTTTCTAACTCCTTCACTGGGCTATATGATAAATAACAATAATAAAACATTAAGATGGGACAATTAATTTGATTAATAAGGTGCCATAAACCGAACACATGTATAAATACCCATGTTGCCATTCCAAATAATCTCGCTTATCAAATCCTAAACCCATTAGCTAGAACTAAGAAGCATTTCTTATAATCGTCATCTCTTTTTCTTTCGAACATGGCGATGAACAAAAAGAGTAGTTCAGGTCGTCAAAAGATTCCGATCGTGAAAATACCAAAGAGAAGTAATTTACAAGTTACATTCTCAAAGCGTCGTTCAGGATTGTTCAAGAAAGCCAGTGAGCTCTGCACGCTTTGTGGGGTTGAAATCGCCATGATCGTATTCTCTCCAGCCAACAAAGCTTTCTCTTTTGGCCACCCAGGAGTTGAATCCATAATCGACCGTTACATAGCTGCTCGAAAATCTTCGCATCATGCAGAATCATCATCATCGTCATCAGCAACAATCACTAGTGTTCATCGGAATTCTAACGTTTGTAATCTGAATATGCAGTTAACACAGCTTCTTAATCAGTTGGAGATGGAGAAGAAGCAAGGAGAAGAACTCGATCGTACGAGGAAAGCGAGGCAGAGAGAGTTCTGGTGGGAGAGTCCAATCGATGAGATTGATTCAGTTGATCAGTTACAGCAATTGAGGAGTGCAATGGAGGAATTCACGAAGGATGTTTTAAGGCAAAAGAGTTTTATCGCGTCTTGTTCTTCATCTCAGATTATTGTTGGTGGGGAAGATTATCAATATGGATCGTTGTTCGGACGTTACGATGATGTCTTTGAGAACAAAGTAATACTAGGTGGTGGTGGTGCTGAGAATATTAATAATGTTGCTGCTACTAATTCGTCCAGTTTTATTCCTATTGATGGCTTTAACAATCTTATTTACCAAAACCACGACATGATGGGGATCTTTAAGTTTACTTCTCAGTTCTGATCTTCTTGGTTTTTTTCTGGGGGGAAATTGATGATCAACTAGTACCTCATTGGCTTTCAAGTTTCAATACCTCTTTTTGTGCTTTTATTTTCCGGTGATATGTAATGATCATGGAAGAATATTGTGGGTGTGGGTGTGGGTGTGGGTGTGTCATGTAATTGCAAATAATTCTTCCTATGATCAATTTTCTCTCTCTCTCTCTCTATATATATATATTGTAGAATAGGCAAAATGCAATGAGAATTGACCAAAACAATATTATCTCTAACAAAATTTGTGAAACAATATATGGTGTCTCTGTGTGTAAAAACCCTGTTCTATGTATCCTTAGCAAACATTTGTATAAATATTATATGATCCTTATTAGTTCTGCGAAGTTTTTAAGGGCTGGGGTTTACAGTTTCTTTTGTTAAAAAACAAACAAAAATTAATTTCTAAAAATAATCCTATTAAAATTCAACTAATTAGACCAACAAATATATATAAGTCCCAGCGGAATGACTCATATGGTCACTCTTTAACTACCAGATATAATTGATTTAATAAGCTTGTGAAAATATTAAAAATATCTTTAAGAGGGCCATTTTTATTTATATTTGACAATACTCAGACCTAATTTGTAGTATTGGATATCAACTAATTGAAATCCAGCCAAATAAATGCATCAATTAAGAAGGATATATAGGATAATAGATACCCTATTTCTCCTATTTACAAAATCTTTTTCTATTATATATACTACTATAGTTGTCTTTTTCCATTGATCTCTCTGATGAAGTAAATTTCAATAATATATTATTCTCTTTATTCTGAATGGTTAGGGACACCAAATTAAAATTACCTAAAACTAGTGAAAGGCTGTACATCACTCTCATTTTATTATATACTACCAGAATTTACTCTGGCCTCTTTATAGATTTTTTTTTTAAAAAAATAAGACAAAATGATCATTAAAATATTACAATTTTACATGTGTCCACAAGAAACAGAACTACCTTGATGCAACAAGTAAAAACAAGATAAATAGGAGAAGGGGATTTTACATAAATCGACTGAAAGAAAATTATTCAAGAGACCATGAATATCTTTTAAGTATGTTATTGATATGATTCTTAGTTGTAAAATTGAGGCGAATGAAAAGCTTATCAACACACCGGATCAAACCTCTTCATGTGTAGGACTCTGTTTCATTTATAGTATACTGAGTGTTTTTACTGTTTACCTGAGTCCGTAGGTATTTATATATATTTTTAATTTAATTTCTGTATTTTTTATTTTAATTAAATTCTTTCGTTTTACTCTGTTAATACCATCACCTTTACAATTAAATCCTTCTTCTGCCTTTTAGGATATTTGCTAATGGACAAAATTTATGTCCAGTACGTGCGGTTTATTAGATCCAGTGAATCAATAATATACTGCCACCTGGATATTAGTACATATAAACACTTAACCAAAGGTTCTCCCGTTAAACCACAGTTATCCCCACCGAATTTTTTCAACTCCATTGAGACTTATTCTCTCTCTCTTCCTTGTTGCATTTACAATATCGACTCTGTGAAGTAAATGGATAGAAAAATATTAACTCATCGATAAAATAATAAGAAGAGATGTTTTTACATGATACCAAGTGCCAACACCCTATATTTATAAGTTATCTATCACATTCTTCTGTGCGTCACTTAATAACTTATATAACAAACAATTAATATCCTTTTGTTATACACTATTTGTTGAACAGAGTCTTCTTGTAAATCACCAGTCTGGAAGCAATGGGCTCATCTATGGATGATTCTCTCCCACTTCTACCGTAATGCTCTCTTTCCTCATCTCTCTAGGATGATCTCCACCGTCCTCAAGTGCCTCCGCGATCTAGACTCGGTTGCCCGATCGGCCACCGTCGAAGCTTTCACTACTATGTCGTTGCGGATCACCAAACTGCCATTCACGGGGAATTTTTTAAACCGTTGATGGAGGCTCTAATGCAGAAGTAGGATGTGAACTTGCAGACTGGCGCGACGCTGTGCCAGCCGGCGGCGAACTCATGTGGAGGTGTTGCAAAAGATAGGACTTTGCCCACGTTGCAAGTGGGGAATAGGGCAATCCGTTCAAATGGTGGACTTAAGTCTGCGAGGGCGTCCACTCTAAAAGGAAGGCAAGTAAGCGAACAATGCAGGGGAAGAGGGGTGATGGCGGTCCGATGGCGAGGAAGATTTACACCACCGTGGATGAACTCAATAATTTCTCTTGGCCGGTGGGTAATGCCATTACTGGTGAAAGCATAGGAGGAGGAAAGGAGACTTTTCAGGACCTTGGGGTTACGATAAGGGTGGTTTAACGCAGACGGAGAAGAAAAAATCCGGTGGGGGTAACGGTGGTTTAACGGGAGGAACTTTGATTAAGTGCTTACCTGTACTAATAACCAGGTGGCAGTATATTATTGATTCACTGGACAAAATGAACATCAGTAGTGGTCTAGTGGACATAAGTTTTATCCTTTAATTTACTAAAATACATGGACTTAAAGCATTAACAGAGTAATATTAAATGATTTAATTAAATTAGAAAAGAGTACACGTGTCAAATTAAATATACAGCTTGTTTGTCAGTCGAGGATATATACAGACAACAACCTAACGCGATATGCTGACCGCATACGATGTCATCTTCAATTAATTGTTAATCTAGATTTAATTATTTTGTCCAAAATATGAGTGATATATATATATATATTCAACAGGAAGGAAATACCCGATTCAAAACGAAACTAAGTGAAATTGATGAGCCGATTTCATATTTGGAAAATTAAAATCGTAATTTAAAATTCATTTAATCGTTACAGGGATTTTCTCACTAAACTCTGAAATTAATTGATTTTTCTTCTTATTATTCTGTATTATATATGATCTACCCTCATCAATTTGCTAATTATGTATTAGCTCCTTCATAGAGAGTATAATTTAGACTAGGACAGCAGCAGTCAACAAAAATAATCCCTAAAATTTTACTAAGCATTTTTTACCATTTCTTTTTGTTTAATAAGACTATATTATATCATCATTTTAAAATGGTCATTTCTTCTAATTCTATTATTAATCAGTATAAACATAAATTGCATACATATCCATTCCAAGAGAAATCAATAATAATATAAATAAATACCCATTTACCACCAAAAGAAAATAAATACTCATTTACCAAAAACATAATAGAAATTAAATACTCGATACGGGTACAACAAAAACCAAAGAAATACCGACACTACTGCACATAGGTTCTTGAGTTGAATAAGCTATCTGATATAATCAATCGTATGGAGCTAAAATTTAAATTATACCAATTAAAGAAAAACTCAATTAAATTAAAGTTGAAGGTAGTTTTTTCTTTCTTTCAAGGTTTATTGCCATGTATTTTTTAAAATAAAAAATTACATAATTTCATCGATTGATTCTAGAGTTCTTCTGATTAGAAGATTTTTTGCCAACACTATTAGAAGAACTAAACTTAAATTATCAAATCAATATGCCACGTGCACTTTTTTAATTTTTAATTACATCCAAGCAATTAAGGTTAGCTTCGGCAAAAATAATTAGATCACTGACCAAAAAAAAATATTAGAAATAAAAGCATTTTCTTTTTTTCTTTTTGCAAAAAATAGAGGTACCTTCTTGGATAAGCCTAATTTAATTAGAGGTAACAGATTTCCCTGCCTAACTTTGCGAGAGGGCTAAAATCATTAACATCTCTATCTACACTATTATGTTAGTACGTTATATATGATTAAATATTTGTCAAAAGATTAAATATTAATTTAATCTATTTTAATTTTTAATCGAATTAAATTACAATAAAATTTCCTTGATCTTTGCAATAGATGAGGGTTCTATTGAAAAAAAGCTAAATCAGCATAAATGTTCACTACCTTAAGATAATTAATTAGCCACAAAACTACAATTTCAAAAGAAACAAGTAAATTAAAGGCTCATTTAACATCAACCAAAATAAAAGCCCTCTTGAAAGGAGAAAGGAACGGAATTGAAATCCATCATCATAATTACCAAGATTTTATTACTAATTACAATTATAATTTAATATTTAATGATTAAGTCAAACTATATTGAAATATTAAGTATAATAATAATACAATATTCTATTCTTGTCTATATGATTCAAAATCATGCAGGGATACAAATCGTAGGGTTCTGGGTTGACTCAAACTCGGATCTTTTCTATTATAAATACGTGATAACACAAACTTATATAATACCTCGATCACTCGCTTTCTTCTTCAACAAATCGCCATTTTTTGCCCTCACGCCCTACTTCATCAGCCATGGATCTCATGAAACAAACCAAGAAAACCACTACCACAGGTCGCAAGAAGATCGAGATCAAGGAGATAGACAAAGATTCCAACAAACATGTCACCTTCTCAAAACGACGCACAGGGCTGTTCAAGAAGGCCAGCGAGCTCTGCGTCTTGTGCAATGCTCAGATCGCTATCATCGTGTTCTCGCCGGCCGACAAAGCCTTTTGCTTTGGCCAACCCAGCGTCGAAGCCGTCCTCCGTCGCTACAGCAGCGAAGGGAAAGAAGATAATCACGACGAACAAGCTATTAGGGCGCCGGCGAGCGAGTTCATCAGTTCGGTGTCTTACGAAGAACTTCACACACAACACGAGGAAGCAGTGAAGGCATTGGAGATGGAGAAGCAACAATTGGAGGAAATAAAAAATGTGGCTAAGGTATGGCATAGAGGAAACTGGTGGGACGAACCGATTGATGGGATGGATTTGGATCAGTTAGAGCAATATGTGTTGGCCATGCATGAGTTAAGAAGAAAGGTTGCTGAGAAGGCTGATGAGTTAATGAGGGTTTCGATAATGCCGCCGTCGGCGACGTCGTTTTATGGAGAAAGTTCGTTTGGTGGTGTTCTTAACGGAGGTGGCAGCGGCTATGGTGGTTTTTCTAACCAGTTCGGGGACGGTGCTCTTGTTGCTTATCCTGAAAAGTTTGAATTTTGACGTGAAAAGTGCAATAGGATCAGAGAGGTGATATGAGATCGTCTTGTTCTCTTTGCTAATCAAGCATGACTTTTTTTTCTTTTCTTTTTCTTTTGTAAGCCGTAATGAAATAAGAATGAGTTGTTATAGTTATTATTGTTAATTAGTTCATTACTTGAATATCATTTATGTATAGTACTCCTACTCTCCTAGTCTTTTGGAGTCTCTGGAGTTTATAGTGTTAATTTATCACATAAAACGAAGACAAATAATCTCACATTTTATATATGCTATTACAATTACAAACATGACAAAATTAGCCAGTTTAAAGTGAAGAATATTCCAAAACCTCCACAGAAGTTATTTTAAGAAAACCAGTCCCAAAAAAAAAATTATCACTATTATTGTTTATTAAATTATTTTTTGCATGATTATAATATTGTTTATTAAATATTAGTAATAGTAATTATAAGAACATTGAATACGATGAGGACGGGGGATTAATCACATATATATACACACAAACTATTTAATCTTAATATATATGATGGTGGTTAATTATTAAATGCTTATCTTAAATTTGATCAATTTATTAATATCGATGTATATAATAAAATCAATAAAAAGTGGTTCAAAGTTCAAATGAAAAACGGACAAATTGTAGTTTACCTTGACCAATACTAAGAAAAAATGTAAATTATGAAATATGCCAAGTCTTCCTTTTCTAATAAAATTCTGATATTAACGTATATAAAGTTGCATATATTAATTTAATTTTATTTGCAATTATTAAACTCCACATATACCAGCTCCCGCAAAATGGCAAAAAAATTAGCAGTCCACTCATTCAACGTTTAAACATTTTATTAAGACAAGACACTAACGCGTTTTTGAGACATGTTTCATTTTAATTGGTTCTGTAAGAGAAATCGGTGATGTCACTGTTCATCACGTCAACTTTAATATAAACAAGAAGGCGGATTAACACAAACGTGTCACGTACGCGTCTAGTTTAACTTACAAATACATATATAAACAATTTTGAGTGATTCGTGAGATAATAGATACAACTTTTTATTATTATTATTATTATCATTATATAGAGTATGAACAACGTGATTTTTGATATGTTATTTATATATGATATATTGATATTTATTGCACAAGATTTATAAAATATATTATTAGAAGTAAATATTAAAGATAATCTAATACATATAATATACCGATGTTTTTGCTTAAAAGGATTTGAATTTATTCCAAGGACTCAACATTTTAGGGCATATATGAATAAAAATAAAATGATTAGGATACCCATATGTAAAACAAAAGGTATATTAAAAGTCAGAATAAAGAGCTTATTGTCTTTTAATTTAAGTAAAAAAATAATAAAATATATGATTGTTTAAAATATATTTAATTTTAAAAAATATTATTTTATTATAGTTCTAACCACGATGTTTAGGAAAATATCCTAATTTTTAAGTGTCTAAATTTAAGTTTGAGGGTAATAAATAGTCCATCTTATTTAATATTGATATTATCTAAAAAAAATTTTATTTTATTTTTAAATTATAAATAAATCTAATTTTTTTTTAAAAAAAGTCAGAACGAAGAGTTATACAAGGATTCAGAAAAAGCCAATGGCCGCTAATATTGAAGATAAGAACGAAAGCGAGGTATGTTAGTATAGAAAATATGAATTTTAAAATAATATTTTTTTTGTATGAATATTAAAATAATATCTTTCATAAAAAAGTAAAACTCAAAAATATAATTAAATCAAACTAAACCCCGGAGATCTGTTGATTCAATCCATTAGGAAAAAAAACAAAGCCAAATACAGGCCATCCAACCAACTTCCTTCCTACCTATCAAACAAGAGATAATAATAATCCCTTACAATTTTTATTCCCCATGTATCCCAACTCAAACATAGCTACGTGTATTTCTCTATTAAAAACATTCTATGTGCCTAGGTTTTTATGGATTTTTTTGGAGAAAATAAGAAAAAAAATACTTGAATTTAAAAATTCTATATCATAAATTATTTATTTTATAAAAATAGTCAATAGTTTATAAAGCATAATAAATAGACTAAGTTAACATTTTAAAATTTAAATAATATATTTTTTAAAAATTTCTATTTTTTTATTACACCTTTTTAGACAACATATTCCCTCGTAAGATCAGACTTTTTGTTATTGACTCACACAAAAATTGATCACTCAACCATTTTTGTTTTATACATAACATCAGTTATTATAAGTTTTATGATATTAAACTGATATATTAACAAAATATATCAATATCATTATATATAAAATCTACAACAAACTCCTTGTCCCGTGTAATTCTTTTATTATTTCAATGGGAAATTGTGCAACTTTTATTTTAATCTCTTAATTTCTTTTATATATTTCTAAGAGAAATTTTCCAAAAAAAAAAATAATTTATAGTATCACACTATCATGAATGAAATGATAAAAAGGATATTTAGTTATCCTAATTTATAATTTCTTTATCTTTTCATTATTATCGTAACTACAAAGAGAAAAAAAAGTATTGAAAATATAAAGCTGATAACAAAAGGAAAAAATCCAACTTGTTCCAGGTTGTCCAATTCAGTTATCATCCCCACTCATACACAGCAATGCACTTCAGTCTTCACTCTCGATAACTGCGTTTGTATCGATTCTTCCCTCATCCCTCACACCCGAAAACCTATATGGATCCGTGTCCTTTTGTTCGGATCCTCATCGGAAACTTCGCCATCACTTCTCCGGCGACCTCGAGGCCTTCTTTCCCCGGCGAAGTACCCCCCTCAAGTTCCCCGTATTTTTGCCTGATTCAACTCAGGGAATTCGATTCTCATCAACATCATCACTTCACCACCGTTCCCGTAGTGTCGCCAAACACCGATACGTACCCTCCCTCAGTTGCTGCTATCTTCGATTTGAGCAAGGTTCAGATGGAGAAACTTAAGGCGACCAAGAATCCAGTTATTAAGATTTCTGTTTATGAGTCTCGGCAAAGTCCGTTGTGTGCATTTGATACAGACAAATTATTGGGCAAAATTTCCGTGCCGTTGGATCTGAACATGGCTGAGTTTCGAGCGTGTATGTTTCAGAACGGCTGGGTTGCGCTGGGTGGGAAAAACAGAGCATCGTCGTCGGGGCAGTTATTGCATGTTACAGTTCGCACCGAACCTGATCCGAGATTCGTGTTCAGGTTCGACGGTGAACCAGAGTGCAGCCCTCAGGTGTTTCAAATCCAAGGTAGTGTGAAGCAGCCCGTATTCACTTGCAAATTCAGTTTCAGAGATCGCAGCGTGAGTTCAAGGTGAGTGAAATACTAGTTTTTTGGTTCGATAATTGTGAATTGTTAATGTTCAAGCTGATCGAGGAAAGGATGAGAGAAGCCGAGAACCTTTCGATTCTGTTATGATTTTGTTCTTTCCTTTTCTTGGATGCCAATCAATCAATATCGCATCTCTTCCAGGTCATCTATGTCAGAGCCAAGCAATTCAAAAAGCTGGTTGCCGTCACTAACTTCTCAGAAAGACCATTCAACGGAACGAAAAGGATGGTCCATCACCGTGCACGATTTGTCCGGTTCACCCGTAGCGGCAGCGTCAATGATAACTCCATTTGTCCCCTCGCCGGGGTCTCACCTGGTCAGCCGGTCCAATCCCGGCGCGTGGCTGATTCTCCGACCCGGAGGCAACGGCACGTGGAAGCCATGGGGCCGCCTGGAAGCGTGGCGCGAAAACAACAGCCCCAATGCTGTCGGTTACCGGTTCGAAATCCTTCCGGCCGTTGCAGCTCCGGTCATGCTCGCATCCTCCACCATCAGCTCGGGACATGGCGGGAAATTCATCATTGACGTTACCTCCGGCGTCACTCCGATGAACAGCCCGAACGGCAGCTCGGACTTGGGTTCTGGATCGAGGTCCGGGTCTGGATCAGGGTCGGAATTCGGGCTTGAACCGGAACTCTTATATAGGGGGTTCGTAATGTCGGCGACTGTGGCCGGTGAGGGAAAATGTAGCAAGCCGGAGGTGGAGGTTGGCGTGCCACTAGTGGGTTGCACGGAGGATGCTGCGGCGTTCGTGGCTTTAGCCGCAGCCATGGACTTGTGCATGGACGCTTGCAAGTTGTTCTCACAGAAGCTCCGGAAGGAGTTGAGGCAGTAACTTCAGCTTCATGTGTCTGTCACTCTGTCGTTTGATGGGCTAACATTTTGACAATGAATATGTCGTTTCAACGTCACAGTGTCGTTTAATCTGAAGCGCTTTAATTTGGTATGAGTAGGGAGTAGTGACTAATTCTTTTTCATATAAAATACAATGTACAGTGTGAAATGACTTGGCAAGATCAAGTTTTTAATAATTTTTGTATTTGGAGATTGCAGTTTCCTTTTTGCGCTGACAGATCAAGTTTTGTTATCATGTAAATCATAATGGGTTTGTACAGTATTTAAATTCAAGTGTTCTGTTTTTCAATTTGATGTGAGATGATGTTTGAATGATCCTACGATTTGCTCATGCGAAGTCGCTCTGTAATCACATTCCAACTGATATTGGCTTGCACTCGGTATGCCCAAAAAAAAAAAATTAAATTGAAATAAAATATTTTGTAAATGTCAGTGAGGGAGCACCAAGAATAAAATCAATACTATCTTATGAAGCTACTGCTATTTCGAATTTAAAATATATTAATAACTTAACTGGATAATTCGATTGATTTAACATTAGGAACATTAATGATCAAGAATACAATGTTTCACACTAGTCTAGGATAGTGAATAATCCAGCTGGCAGCGTAATACACCAAAAACAGAAGCAAAGGTTTTATCAATTCAATGATAAGATTTTGGGTGGGTTTAAATTGATACTACTATTTATTATTTTCTTTTGTTACAGCATTAATTTGAAAAGAAAGTTAATGACGAGAAATGTCTCCCAACCTGCAACTTTTAGCCGTTTTAAAACAGCTATGCATGTTCCAGCATAGCTACATTTGTACCCATGGTGGAAAGTTGAAATTGATTATACAGATCCAAACATTCATACTAAAACCCACTAAACTACATTTGTACCTTTGGTAACTTCTCGTAGCACATCTTGGGTCAAGCCAAAGGTTCTATAAACTACAAGAGTTTGACATACAGAAAACAAAGGTCAGAAGGAGGAAAAAAAAACTGGGGAAAGCTCTCATCAACCCAGCGGCCATCTTTTAAAAAAAATGTCATTCTGCCGCAGTTTCATCAAGAATATTTCCATCATTTCTAATATCTGGCAATGCATGTTCATCAAGAATATTTGTCTCATCATCTCTCATCTCTGGCAAAGTATCCAGGTCGGTCCGAACTTCTGTCACATCCTTGTGGATCTGAGAATCAGAAGCATCAATGGCATCTTGTTCAACCAAATCTGAAGCTCCACCATTCACAGAGGAAGAGTCTGAGGTTCTATTAGTTGAATCCAATTGGGCATCATCCCTGGACTCCTCATCCTTCACGGCAGCATTGTTCTCAGCATCTGAACTATTCCGAGTTACATTTGTTAAAGCTATTTCAGGGTGAACATTTGACTTCTCATCCACAGAGGCATCAATATTTTCCTTTGTACCAGAATTTATAGAGTTGTTCTGAGTTTCATTTGATGCAACATGATTTATTGTCTTATCTGATTCACCAGCTCCAGAATTAGAAGATTCTCCTGCATTTTCAGTTTTCATGGAGACCGTGGAATTAGTAATTGGCAGGTTATCTTCCCGGTCTCTCTGACTTTGCTCCAATTCCTCTGTTTTCCCATTTTTGACACCATCATTGGCTGTCATATCCACTGTTGTATTTTGAGAATTTTCAGATTCAGATAATGTTACCGTTTTATTCTGTTCAAAAGAACCTGGTGTTCTGATACCGTCTCCAGTTGAGTTGTTCATAGCCTCGGTGATCAAGACAGAGTGGTTACTGCTTACTTCTAGACGACCATCAGAGTTTGCTGTGGCAGTGGTATTTACATTTGAGTTATCGACTGAGTTGGACAAAACAGTGTTTCCACTTTCTTTACCAGTGGCATTTGACACATCCCCGCCCTCCAATTCATCAGCTGTAATCTTACCTGAATCATTTTGATTTGTACCACTTTCCTCTGTATAATTAGGCTTATTCTGCTGGTTCACAATACTCATTTCTGAGTTTTCATTGGAGTTTTCTGCACTTAAAATCACAGATTCAGTGCTAGTAGTCTGGGCATCATGAGCTACAGCACTGGAAGCATCATCTGCCATGTAATGTTCCTCCCTTGCCTCATGTGTGCTTTTGTTTTCAACTGAAGTGTCCTTTTCCTCATCCTCACCATTTTCATTCTCCTTCACATCAATCTCTTCTTTCTCTCTCTCTCTATCCTCATCCATTAACAAGTCATCATGGTCAATATCCACTTCTGGTTTTTCTTGATCATTTTCTTCTATCTCCTCATCCCCTCCTCCTCCTCTTCCATCATCCTCTGATTCTTCACCCTTGTTTTCTTCTTCCTCTTGTTCTTCTGCCCCATGTTTGCTTTCTTCTTCTTCATCTCGCTCTTCATGCTTGCCTAGATTTTCTCCTGTTTCATGCCTGATGCCTTCTTCTTCTTGTTCATCGTGTTCATGCGCATTTCCTTCATCATCTAAATTATTTTCATCTTCCTCTTTTTCCTCATGCTGTTCATCTTTAAGAGGTTGGAGATCTTTCCTACCAAGCTTTGGAATCTGATCAGCATTCTGCATTCTGACTGACTCCTTTGCATCATTTTCATCAAATTCCTTCTTCTTATCATGAGAGTGCTTAATCTGGTAGATCAACCAGAAACAAACACCAAGCAACAGAATAATTTGCAGAACATGCTTTAACTTGATGCCTTTGGACCTGTGGTTTCTACTTGGTGTGCGTTTTATCATGATTGTTTTCTTCTCCAAAGAACAAGGGCAGGCTACCTGTTTTGAATTGCAGATGCATTATTAAGAAACTGAGGATGACATGATCACTGATGTAAGAATAGTACTAATACTTACACAGAACATAAAGAATACGCACAAAACACAACTTATATTTCCCAGTTCTTGCATCAACAAACACCTAAAAAAACTATAAATACCAAAGCTCTTTTGATTCTCATCCATTTCTTATCCAATGTCTTAGTAAAATTCCTGTAATTGGCCCTCTTTGCCGCAAGATAGAAACAAAAGCAACAGGAAACTGTTGAATTTAAAGAGGACAATGTTATGTGCCTTGTTTAGCATTTATCCAAGAAAACGAGAACACACGCAAATGTGAGATAAAGAACAAACGAATAACAATTCCTTCAGTGTGCAGCATCTGCAATGAAATTCTCCACAGATGCGGGTCACAGAAACATTTATAGCAAGAAATTTCTTTTTAAGAAAATTATGATACAAAGAGATAGAAAATAGTTATGTACCAAATCAAATGAAACAATAAACTAAAAAGGTTGCATCCTCAACTTCCATGGCTACTGATACTACCGGTTCATCCTACAACGCCCGTAACAGTCTTACCCTATGCACTTTACTTCTTCCCAATTAAAAGCAAAAATAAAATCAAGTGAAAAAAAATAAAGAGTAAAAGAAGGAAACAATGTTATGATTCTTCCGCTATACCATGTGCTATTAATACCAAAATCTACGAGTTCCGTCCATAATAGAAGGGGAAACCCGGTAACTATGGGGTTTCAAGAAAAAAAAACCCAACAAAATATGGAAAAGAAATGAAAGAAACAGTGAAGAGGCAAGAATCAAACCCTAGAAAAACCCCAGGAAGCAAGATTATAATTCGACACACAAACTTCAGTCCAAGACTCACAAATAATACAAAATACAAAGATAATGATTCCACAGCAGATCATCGGGGAAGAAGAACCAAAGCCCGTAATTTTCACAGAAAGATCCCATCTTCCATATAGAGTAAGTTTTAAATACGAGACCCATTTTCCAGGAAGAAGCAAACAGAAAAGGGGTCTAGTATAGAAAATTACCTCAGCGAAAGAGGAAAAAACCAAGCATCGAAAACAACATCAGGCAAAGGCATGTTAGAGAAATTCCAGAAATGAGTGAATCAAAACATTGTACGAAAAAGAAGGCAGGGGAGGAATTACCGGAATAAGGAGGCAAGGCGAAGAAGGAAGGAAGCAATCACAAGTGAGAAATGCAGAGATAGTAAGAAAAGGATGAAGCAAAAGTAGTGAAAACTAAGGAGGATTGGATTTATTAGGTGGAGAAGTGCCGTCTTTGAAGTGAGGGAGCAAAAAACAGAAGGAGTGTACAAGGAGAAACGCGATCCATAACAAGGAAAATGAATTGACTTCTGCTGGATTCGGCAATTTCAACCTCATCCCCCATAAAAGTTAAAACACAAATAGAGATTTTTAGAGATTTATTACTCCCTCCAAAATCCTAAATGTAGGATTAGATAAGTAATTCAAAGAAATTAAAAAATTAATTATTTATTAAAATATGAATTAGTTTTCTAAAATAATTTACTTTAAAACTATCTCTTTATATAAACTCTCTCATGTCTGCCATAGATAATTTGAAAACAAAAAATAAGGAGAAATTATTTTACAGTACTTATGCTTTCTATTAACTTTTAATTTAATACATATAATTTTTTTGTTTATTAAATTATTTAATTTAATTTTTTAAGTATCATTAGCTTCTATAATTTTATTTTATTAATATTATTATATTGTCTAGAAATTAATAGTATTAACAAAATAAAATTTAATAAAAAATATATAACTACTAAATTAAAAATTAATAAAGAATATAGTACAAAATTAAAAAGTATGGCAACTAGAAATTTTATTATAACTAGGTGAGGTAGATAGAACCGTAGTTGAAAGTTAGATCTAACAAATTCAGCTTCCTCCCACATATTATTTTGAGTAATTAATATTATATTTCGTTCAATTTTGTATTTGTGTGAGCTTTATTTTATAGAGAGAGAGAGAGAAGAAAAAAATCTCAGTTTCTGTGAAATAAACATTTGCATTAAATTGGATTCTATTTCCCGTGTCTTGATGGGGCCAAGGCTTGTCCCTTTTATCTCAACTTTTTGATCAAAATTGATATGCAAATTGCATTCTAGTCCCTTCTTTGAAAAACAAAAAAGCCCATTAATTAATTTAATGTAGTAGTTGGCACTTTGCCTCCTTTTCGTCATCAATGCTCAACTTTTGGCGATATTTTATGTGGCTCATTCTTTCTGTGGACACGAACAAATCTACACCGAACCATTAAATCTGCTAGTAACGCTCACTTTAATATTCTCATCATCATCTTATTTAGAATGCACTTAATAACATTTAATTAATATGTCTATGATAATTAATAGCAATAAATATTTAATTAACATGACAGTTTATTATCAATGCAATAAATTGTACTATATGAATAATTAACCACCATCGTTTTTTGTATCCTTTTCTCTCTGAACTCCACAAAAAAAAAGGACTCTAAAATTTTTTTGCACATGACAAATAATAAGGTTTAGTGAAATTCCAATCACTATAAGTATTTATTTACTTTCTATACTCATTAACATAATATTTATATAAGTAAAAGAGGCTCGAGCTATTTAGGTAGTTTAAGTTTAAATTTGATAGTGTACATGTGAATATAAAAAATATTTTTAAAAAAGTTATTTTTAATTAGGCTTGGCAATCTTTAAATTTGACTTAGATAGCCTTATTAAAAAAAATTGAGTCTAACAATATTTAAATTTGATTGAGTCAAATATTCCTATTAAAAAAAACTTTTCGGGCCCATTAATAAATGTTGGTATTTTTAACTAGCTTTGTACACATCTGGCACTCAAGATTCCTTAGCCTGTACATAAATAATATTTTCCTCGCGGGCCAAGAAAGGCAATGCTAAATTGAAGTGGAGATAAATTTATATGCCTAACTTATTTCCGTGCCTAAAGAAAAGGTGGTAAAGAATAGATCTTCTGAAGCCATCAGAAACATGGAAGCTTTATACACCAAGTTTTTCCAACCTCAAAACAAATGAAATCTGTAGCCAGCTTTTCACTTTTCTGACCTTTCTGCTTAGACCAGGAGGCAAAAAGCTCTAGTTGAGAAAGCCAAATAAGTGTGTGTCCTAAGAAAACACGATATTCTTGGTTCACTAGTTACACTTAAGCAGGTTAATGCTTTATTAGCCACCCATTTGTTATATACATGTGACATATACTTGGTTCTAATCATAGCTCCATTGAGATTCTTACAGCTAAACACCTTTGCTTGCTTCCAAAGATATTCTTTATAAACCCAAAATGAAAGGAAAAAGTTTCATGCAACATGCGATGCCTATATATATAGCCTCTTCATTTTTCAGTTACAATTTGCAAACCATCTGTATTTCTTTTGCGAGAGAGAAAGCCATGACCCACAATAATATTATGCTGAGATTCATCCTCCTCAATATTATTGGGCTACTTTGCTTGGGCTTGTTTCAAGTCTCAGTTGCATCTGTTGTTTCAACAGGGAACTTCAATAAGGACTTCTTTGTCATATGGTCTCCTTCTCATGTCTACAATTCTGCGAATGGACGATCCAGAAGCTTGAAGCTAGATCAACAATCTGGTATTTATACTCTCTCTCTCTCTCTCGATATATGTATGTGTGTGCGTGCATGGTTCAGTAGGAGTACGTATTTTCTTAGTTAAATTGTCTATGTTGCTTTTGAGTTTGATCCTTTTCATTTCAGGGGCTGGTATTGCTTCAAACCAGATGTTTTTGTTCGGGCAAGTGGACATGCGAATTAAGCTAGTTCCTGGTTATTCTGCTGGCACAGTGTTAGCCTATTACGTGAGCAATTCTTCATCAATTTCCATTTCTCTCAGTCTACAAACTTTTCTCTTTTCAATCTTTCAGGAATATAGTTATAGAGGAAACTAACTAGTTTGGCATTGTTATATATGCAGTTGACCTCAGATCAACCAAACCGCGATGAGATAGATTTTGAGTTTCTGGGTAACGTGACTGGGCAGCCATATATAGTTCAAACCAATATATATGCAGATGGGTTTGATAACAGAGAAGAGAGGATTTATCTGTGGTTCGATCCTACCAAAGACTTTCACACCTATTCTGTTATGTGGAATCTGCACCAGATTGTGTAAGAATGAAAATCTCTCTTCTTTTGCTTTCATGTTGAGCTTATTTTTCTGTTAGAGATTATCATAAATCTTATAATAGTAAGATTGTCAAATGAAATTTTATCGCACTGCTATGCTATAAGACTAACATTGCTATATAGCTGTAAATGTTAAGCTTTAAAGGACAATATAAACATAAAATAAGGGTAATTAAAGTGAAGATGTTGAGATGGATATGTGTTCATTCAATAAAAACTAATAAACATATTCGCCGAAGAGTTGAGTAGCTATCTATTTAAAAGAAAATGATAGAAAATTATTTGAGATATTTTGAACTTATACAAAGAAAGTTATTAGATGCGCTGGTGAGGAAGGTAAAACCAAACAATATGGAGTCTTTTGATCAAAAGGGATATAAGAAGAGCGAAGAAAATTCTCAATGTATCAAAAGGTTTAGTTAATGATAAAGCACAACAATTACAAGCAATCCATATATTCTGACTCTAATAAGTGGGACGAGACTTCTTCTTCCCCTTCTTGTTGGTTTTTGAATTGCACTGAACAAATTTCATGATCAATCCTTGAGGGATTAATGTTAATGAGATGAAAAGTATGTTAATATGAATTGACATTGAACTTGATTATGCAGGTTCATGGTGGATAAGATTCCGATAAGAGTGTACAGGAACCACGCAGATAAGGGAGTGCCATATCCAAGATGGCAGCCAATGAGTGTGAAAGTGACACTGTGGAATGGAGATAGCTGGGCAACACGAGGTGGCCATGACAAAATTGACTGGAAAAAGGGTCCCTTTATAACTTCCTTAACAGATTACAAGTTAGACGCTTGTGTTTGGAAGGGTAACCCCAGGTTTTGTAGGTCAGCTAGCCCTACAAATTGGTGGAACCAGAACAGATTCAGCAGACTTAGTTCCTCTCAGAGAAGGTGGCTCAGATGGGTTAGGAAGTACCACATGATATATGACTATTGCCAGGATTATCACAGGTTCCACAATCATCTTCCCACTGAATGTTCCCTTCCCAAGTATTGATCGATAACTTCATTTCACAACAGGAGAAGAACTTCACATTACCAGAAATATTTAAGATCAGCTTGAGTATATATATATGTGTGTGTGTGTGTAGCCTTTAATTTGTAATGAAGCATTCTTGTAACCCAGATGTCTGGGCCAGCTTAAATGTTTCTTATGGTTTGTACGTCGAGAGGATTTTCCTTTTTCCTGGCTGGATTAGCAAGAATATGATGCAAGAACCCTTGGTTTTTTTTTTGGTACTTATGCATGATTTACAACTCATAATTCAACATATAATTTTATGAAATTTATTTATTATTGTTTATATTATACAAGTGAGGCTGCTTGATTTAACAACATTTTAATTTTGAGGGATGACTCTATTGGTATATTTGGTTGGAGGAAAGTGGGGTGAGGAAATGAAAGTAGAAGTAAGACGATAGAAGTAAAAGTTAAAATTTTTAGATTATTTTATCTAAGTTATAAAATTTTTAGATAATTTTAACCCTTATCAAGTTATACAAAAATATTTTAGAACATTTTATCTAAAGTTATAATATATATATATATATATATCAATTTTATATTCATTTCTATCATACCAAACAAACTTTTAAAGCTAATTTATAGTTTAATTCCACTTTCATTTTCACTTATTTTAAAAACTCTTCCATTCTCCCAAACATATTCTATACATATTCTATTTGTTTAAGAGTTTAGGTGCCTTTTTTGTGTCCTAAGACCCTATATGTATGAAATTTAAACAAAATAATTTAAAGAAATTAGCGGGGCTAGATTTTGGGTGTGTTTGGATTAGCTTTTGGAGAATAGATTTTGGGAAAAATAGATTCTGAAGAATAGATTATGGGAAGAATAGATTATGGGAAGAATAGATTTTGGGAAGAATAGATTCTGGAAAATAGATTTTGAGAATAATAGATTCTGGGAAGAATAGATTTTAAAAATAGAGATGTTTGGATGATTAGTAGTAGAATCACTTTTTATATTAATAAATTACCAAAAAATGTATGATTTGATAAAGTATGAGAGAGGAGAGAGGGTAGAGAATTAAATAGGAGAGATGAGAGAGAAGAAATAGGAGAGAGGAGAAAGAAGAGAGAGAAAAGAGGAGATAGTGTGAAGAAGAGAGATGAGAGATGAGAGAGAGTATAAGAAAAAAGTAGGGGTAAAATAGTAATTGGATAGTCTATAAACTCTTTTACAGTTCTAAAATCTATTTTCAGTAGCTTATTCAAAACAATAGTTTCAAATCGAGGTTTTGCTCAAAATCAATTCTGGACAAAAATGGCTGTTTGGCTCAGATTTTTCCAAACCGAGGTTTTGGCCAAAATTAATTCTGGACAAAAATTGATGTTTGTTTCAGATTTTTTTAAACCGAGATTATGGCCAGAATTGATTCCTAAAAGCTACATCCACTTTGTTTAAGCACCTGAATTTGTGAACTCGGTAGTATTTTTTTATAAGACCGTCCATCTGGATATGATCTCCCTACGTAACCATTTCAAAAGAAGGGTATGCTGTCCATCCATCCCCCTCTTTTTTTTACCCTTCGGTCGGTGTTTTCTGGTAAATAACCTTTTTTAGTTATTTATAAAAAGAGAGATACTATGGTATTTTTCAGCTATAAAACGGCATAGTTTTGTATTTTTTTCCAAAAAAAAAAACACATGAAAAATAAAAATTGCATAAGCTGAAAAAAAAGGAGCTGAGGTTAATTGTTTTTTTATAAAGAACTGAGGCAGCAAGAGATAAGCACGTTTCCCATCTTTTGAGACGGGCACAAAATCCAATTACCCATTCACGTTAGATAATTACGTCAAACAACTGGTCTCATTAATTACATTAAACAAAAGTAGTGCTCCATCTAATTTTTATTTATTATAGAATATTTTTAATTAATTTTTACTTATAAAAAATAATTAAAATAATTTTAAAATTTAAATAATTTCTAAGCAAGTATCTTATAAAGAGGATAAAAATATTTATTAATTAGTACCTTATAATAATGACTAGATTGAGTAAATTATAATATAGTGATAAATGATAAGGGTGTTTATAAAGTCCACGGTCCAATATATCCACCTGAACCCGCGAAAAAAAAGTCCTATCCAACCCGATAAATATAGGGCAGGGCAGGGCATCGGGTTACAAAATACAGCCCATACTTTTTTCAGGTTGAACACTGGGCAGAGGGGTTACCCTGCTTATGAGCACTAATTCTTTTATTTTTTTTTTACTTTTCTCCCTAGATGCTATAATTGGAAAGGAGGATATGATAACTACTGGTGACTAAAGGGTCATTTTAAAAATATAAGTAGTTAAGTAAGTAAGTTGCGTCTTTTAATATTTATAACTATATTGATTTTTTTCTTTTTCTTTAACTTTACTAATCAGGATATGATTACATTATAAATTATAATTATTTATTTTATTTTTTTAAGATGCTTTATCGTTGTCAACATTTGGAAAGTTATAATTACAAATTACTTAGACTTCAAAGCTTTTTTTTTATATGTAATGAATTTCAATACTTTAATTATTATCTTTTTGTTACCTTATTTTTAGTAAATTATAGATATTATTTAATTCTTGAAGATATATAAATATTGTATTATTTTATAAGTTTATAATTATAGATTATTTTTCACAACATGAGTATAACATCACAACTTGGGCATACCCAACTTGCCTATGTCCAACCCAAAATAGTTAGGACTTTTATCATGTAGGACAGGGTATCAGGCTATAAAATATATCCTATACTTTTTTTAGGCAGGGAGTTACTCTATCTAACTCTATCCATAAATACCCCTAATAAATAAATGACATTGGTTAGCAAACCAATCATAAACGACATTAAAGTCATTGGATGACAAGAATGAAACTAACACAAGTTCTGTTATGGCTTTAAAATTTTAATAGATAAAATTATTTTAGCAAAGGAATATGTATATGTTTGTGTAAAAATTTCAATATGAGCATATTAATTGAGTGGTTTAGCATTATGGATTCAACTTTAGGGCTCCCAGTTCGAGCTCCAATGCCTGCAGAAGGAGAAGGTTTTATTTTTTCCTGGCGTATGAAATTTCAATATTACCCCTCTATCCTTTTTCACTGCGCCGTACCCACCATTCCTTCCATTTTCTCTGATCTATCGGCGACTTAGAAGGAGCACAGCAGGAGCGCAGGGAAGAAGCGTCACGCCATCTTTACTGTGTGATCAGAGTTTCCTTTCACCAGTGTCGTTGCTGTGCTATCAACGACAGCCATCGCACATTTTTCCTCTTTTGGGCTATATAATTCTCCCTTCTTTCGCATTCTCCGTCGGTGGTAACGAGAGATAGTGAGAGCAGGGAAAGTTTACAGAAAGCTTCGCATCACTAAGTCGTCGCTTTGTGATTCACGCTGTCCCCTGTTGTCTGAGGGGTTGCTGTCATCTTTGGATTTCTCTATTTCTAGTGGTGGCACCGTGCCTCATCTCTGTTGGCGAGGACGGGGAGCAAAGAAGCAGAGAGGCAAAGCAGAGAGGCGAAGCAGGGGGATTAGACGTGGTTGCCGAGGGTGAAAAGAGTGAATGGAGAGTTGAGTCTTCTTTGGAATCAGTATGGTGAACTCCGGTAAGTGCCCGACGCTGTCTCTGTATTTGTCACTAGGATTTTGGAAATTCTGGGGTGTGGGTCATTGTGGTGATTCTTCATGGTTGAATCGTGAGCTTGCCGAGCACATTGGCGATGTGTTTTCTGTTAGTGCTGTGAAGGCTTTAGTGTGCAAGTCTTTCTGTTGAATGTATGTGTACGTGTGGTATTGATCTGTTTTGGGAGTAAAGGTTGTTAATTGGAATGGGTTGAACAAATGACCCTTATGGTGGCACTCCTAGAGATAATGAGAATGCATCAAAGCACTAATTGATAAATGGTTAAACTGTTGCTATAATCCTGATGTAAATTCTTCTTTTTCTGGTTGGGCTTTGCTGCTGTCAATGTTTCTAAGTGATTGTCACTGTTGCTGTTTCAATGTAAATATGTACGTTTAGTGCTGGTTCTAGAAATAGTACTTATAGATATATATATATATATATATATAGGCCATGTATGCTGTGTTGTGTGTGTGGTTGCCTTGTTTTGGGTTTAGTTAACTTGGATAACTTTTGGTTGTTGTATGAGGATTGAGGAAAAATTAAAGGGATGATTGAATGATAGTGCTGTAGAATGAGAAGGAGATAGATAGCATTCAGTCTTGTGTGGTTGTTTGAGATATGTTTGTTGTTATTTTTGATATAGAAAATAAAGAGGAAAGGCATGGCTGGCATAGGGGTGTAGATGCATAATGTTTAGCGCTGTCAAATTTTATGGAAATGGTTAAGGAAAACCAAAGCATGGAATTTTGGATGGAAATAGTTAAAGAATTGGTTAGGCAACATATCCTTGAATAATTAATTTGTGTTGGGAATTGTAAATCATTAAAGTATATTATGGGGTTCAGGTAATGTTTATTTAGATGTTGGTTAAACTTAAATTTTGATGCATTGAAGGAATTTTGATATAAATCAAGTGATAGAAGGGTGAAGTCATAGTCAAGGCCAAGTAAAGTCTGTAGGATCATGTGGAGTTCGAATGATAAGAATAAAGGAAGATGGGAATTGCTGTTGTGTGTGTAAATAAATTGGGAAGCTAATGAGTATGTAAATAACTTACAGTAATGGTAATAAATTAGAAGTACTTGGTATAGAAGAGGTGGATTATATTTCTTAATGGGATAGGGAGTTTGAGAAGTATGATGAGTTTATTTATCTTTTGGATGTCCGTTAAGTGTGTTAGAAGAAGAGTTGAGGACAAAACATAATTGGGTAAAGATTAGTCAAATTTAATGTAAAATTTGGAATTTTTCATGGTTGAGGGCTATGGTTTTCATATTTTAAGCATTATAAAGGAAATAGAAATGGTGAAAGTTATAAAGTTGTATAAGGGTTGTGTTTAAGGTTTAGGATGAAAATGCTTGTCGTCATGGTTGGTTGTTGATTAAGAATGATTATTTTTTGGAAACTTTGAATCAAATGTTAATAGATGTTATTTTGGGATACCAGGTAATTGAGAAGTGATTTTAATCGAAAGTGATTGGTTGAAACGGGTAAAGGTTAAGAGCGTGATAGGTGAGTGAATAACGTTCCCTAAAAATTTATATTTTTCAAATGCATTGTTATTTCAAATGATGAATTTCAAATATGGATTTCGGATAGCAAGTTTTACGAAAGCATGGTTTAAATCGTTAGAAATAATTTTCTTTCGATTGATTCACAAAAGATTACAATTATGCATGAAAATGGATAAAGAGGCTTTAGAAAAAGATTTGACAGTGAACTGATATTATTCATGAAATATTCCTATGTGAATTGCATATGTTTTTACAGTAACTTGATTTTGAATGTTCATGCTGGGGTTTTTGAAATTCTAAGTGGCTTTATCAATGATTATGGTATTTGAAACGATTGAGATAATTACATGTACAAAGGACCCCATGCATGATGGAAATGTTTTAGGACGGAATACAGAACGCTGGTTGCTAACAGCAGTACTGTTAGTCCTTGGTGCACTTTGGTTACCCGAGCTCGATAGATTATACCGTGGGTTTCGTACTCGCGAAGGGTAGTGGTTGAGCTACCAGATTTCACCGTGGGTTTCGTACTCACGAAGGGTAGTGGTTGAGCTACCAGATTTCACCGTGGGTTTCGTACTCGCGAAGGGTAGTGGTTGAGCTACCAGATTTTACCGTGAGTTTTGTACTCGCGAAGGGTAGTGGCTAAGCTATCAGATTTCACCGTGGGTTTCATACTCACGAAGGTTAGTGGCCTTGAGCCACCGACAGTTAGCGGCTTCGAGCTGCCAGATTGGTTAGTTACCCTCGTGGACTGTGTGTCCACGTCTGTTTTCATTCTGTTGAAGTCCTACGGAAGAATTATGGTTTTGAAAGGATTATTTTTAAATGATTGGTTTGAAATGGTTATTTCAGATTGATTTGAAATGGTTCTTTCATATTGTTGTTTCCCCTGAATTAAAAAAGGTTTATGGAAAAGTTTGCATTGAAATACGATATGTTAATCGAAACATGTTTATGCATTGTTATTTCGCATTATTTTGAATCATGATTTTCTTGGGACGTTATTCACGAGTAGATCATTTGGCCTCAAATAGTGCAGGTGACCCTAATCCTCCCGCTGAGCAGTGAAGAGCCTTGTCGCAGATCCGAAGCGTTGTTTTTGAACAAGATTGATTTTAATCTTTATAAAGTACTTGTATTATTTTGATAAAAAGGTAAATGCTCCACATAGACCTTAGAAAAGTTGTGTTTATTTTGAAAAATGTTATAGAAACTTTAAACGTTATATTCGAGATTTTAGGCTTTCGGAATATGAAATTATTTATATTCTGTACCGGTCACAGTCCAAATTTTGGGACGTGACAAGTTCCCCCATCACGATTATAAATATACTATATATACCATCTCTGAAATGTAAACCCACCGACTCAAAGTAACTCGTATAACTTGGAGTATACGTAGCTCTCTCTCTCTCTCTCTCTGCAATATTTTCCCCTGTTGTAACAACTGCTCTCAATTAATTGCATTAAACACAAATTTTAATATAGTCATAAATGGCATTAATTAGTTGAAAAAAAGTAATAAATGGCATTAATGTCATTGGATGACAGCAATAATGACATTCATCATGAAATTAACACAAATTCCCCCATCACCAATTCACCATTCATTATACAATATATATAGTACTATACTATCTCTGAAACTAAACCCGCCATTATATCTTTCTCTCTTTGCAATATTTTTCCTTGAAACATGGCTCAACCATCTCCCTCTGATAAAGAGTTCACTGTGATAAGGCGTGAACCAGAATTGGTAGCCCCGGCGAGGCCCACCCCGCGTGAGTTGAAGCCACTCTCGGATATAGACGACCAAGATGGTCTCCGATTTCAGATTCAGGCAATATTCTTTTATGCTCACAAGCCATCCATGGAAGGCAAGGACCCTGCTCATTTCATCAAGAAGGCACTATCTCAAACTCTGGTCTTTTACTACCCATTCGCAGTCGGATCAGGGAAGGTCCTGGCTGTAAACTTATTGTAGATTGTAATGAAGAAGGCGTCATCTTCATTGAAGCTGATGCAGATGCCACCCTTGAACAATTTGGTCACCCTCTTCAACCTCCATTCCCATGTTTTGAAGAGATCCTTTATGTTCCTGGCTCAGACGGAATCATCAATTGTCCCCTCTTGCTTATCCAGGTCTATAAGCTCGCATAGTAATTATCCACTTTTTGCAACATTTCATCCAACTACCGCCGGTGAAAAATATCATTTTTACATGGTGTAGAAAATGTGGCCCATTATAATTTTATAAATAAAGTCTGTTACTTTTGACTTTCTTCACCGTTACTAAAGCAACCGGCGGTGTAGAAAGTCCAATACTTTTTATACCGGTATATCTACACCGGTTACTGGTGTTAAAAGATGCTTTTTGCACTAGTGAACTTATACTCAAGTACCATCTTTCAAACCTCTATCTTTTTCTTACTCCATGTATGCTTGTGAAGCTTCTTGTTTTTGTTTTTGATAGGTTACACGCCTCAAGTGCGGTGGTTTCATATTAGCTTCTCGCCTAAACCACAGCATGAGTGATGCTCCTGGGTTTATTCAATTCGTAAAGGCGTTGGCAGAGATTGGCCAGGGTGCTCGTGAGCCTTCCATAACCCCAATTTGGTGCAGAGAGCTGCTAAGTGCAAGGGATCCACCTCGTATTACACGCATTCATCTTGAGTATGAGGAAGCAGAAGTAGTGCTTGATGATACAAAAACAAGAGAAGACATGTCCCATCACCGTTTCTTCTTTGGACCCAGCAAGATAGATGCCATCAGTCAACTGTTTCCCCATAATCAACACACTACGTTTGAGGTACTCACAGCATTCCTGTGGCGTTGTCGGACCATAGCACTGCAACTTGATCCAGACGAGGAAGTTCGTTTTATATGTGTATGTAATGCTCGTGGTAAGTCCAAGTCTTCAATTGTGCCATGTGGTTATTACGGCAATGCTGTTATGTACCCCACCGTAGTTACCTCTGTGAAGAAGCTCTGTGAAAACTCGTTTGGGTATGCCCTAGAGCTGGTGAAGAAAGCAAAAGCTGAGGCAACAGCAGAGTATATTCAGTCTGTAGCAGATCTTATGGTGATTAGAGGCCGACCAAGCTTCACTCTAACAAGGTCATGGCTTGTGTCGGATTTGATACAGGTCGGGTTTAGAGATGCAGACTTCGGTTGGGGCAAGGCAGTGTATGGTGGACCTCCAAAGGCAGGTTTTGGCCCTTTTCCAGAAATAACCTTTTTCATTGCTTGTAACCACGCACAAGGAGAGGAAGGTATTGCAGTAGCAATTTACTTGCCGCCCAAATCTATGAAGATGTTCATTCAAGAATTAGATAACGTGCTTAACTAGCACAGCAGCAGCAGCAGCAACAACAATGATAATAGGGAAAAGCAGTATTAAGTGCCTTAGTCATAGTTATAGTGATTCTGATGTTATTTTTCTTATAATTTTTATACCCTAATCTTATTTAAAGTGCTGGATATAAGGATACATTAGGAAAACAATATTAAGATATTAGGTGCACAAAAAATAAGATTATATTACTAGATGCTACTTTACTTATAATAATAATAGTCAATATTCTAAAATTATAAGGTCTTATGTGGCCAGTATCAATTAGTCAAAATAGAATAAATAGTATGTACCGTCTATTCTATGTAGCAACTTAGTATAATAAGAATTGTTATTATTGTATTATGTTTGCTTTTAAATTTTTATGTTGGTGCTACTTTGGGTTATAAATCCTACTCAATATTAATATTTCATGTTCAGTGTATACTATTTTAACTTCAGTTTTTCTATAATATAACGTTCTCAAATATATTTACTATACGAAAATATTATCTCGAAACCCTAGTAGCTAGTCTATAAATATTAACTATATGGCTACAAATATTCGTTTTCCATTGTTCATCACTCTTCATTTACAATTGAACTGAATATACAAGGACAAATAAAGAATGACCCTGAATAATGTTCAGGATCTCATATACATAAAACTACATATCTCCCTTTTCTTCCAAACCTCAACATTCTCTTATCCATTGCATTAGAGTCTAAGACAGGAATTCCACAATCGTTCTAACGAAGAAATGGCTTAGAGATTGATGCTTCATTCGATAATGCTTGAACAGATTGGTTTACGAGTTCATTTGATCTTGTTGGCCCTGAAGTGTATTCTCCAGACCTGCTGTATGAAAAATTTCTACTATTAATGTAAGAAGCAGGTTGCGAAGGCAATGGAAAGGTGGCAGAATAGCTGTTAAGCATGACTTCAACTGAAGCCATGGTTGGTCTGTCAGCTACATCATCTTGAACACAGAGCAATGCTATGTGGATGCATCTCATTATTTCATCTCTTGAACCTCCGGTAATCGCGGGGTCCACAATACTTGTGGTTGTTCCTTCCCTCCAGTTTCTCCATGCCTTTAATTCAAAGATATCGCATTAGAAGAAAAATCTCAGCTTTTTGCTTCCACAATTTTATTGGGATTGATAACACAAAAATTTCTAGACATATACTTTCAAAGAGAATGAAGATAAATAATGCAAAGCTACTTACAAAACTGACTAGATTCTCTGCATTCTCCCCTTGGAAAATCTCACTATTTTTACGACCAGTTACAATCTCTAGAACTAGCACACCAAAACTGAAAACATCCGTCTTCACCGAGAATTGTCCATACATTAGATATTCAGGTGCCATATATCCACTGCACATATTTAGGTGTCATACAATAATTAGTATGGAAAAGATCAATTAGATATAAATGTCAAAAACTTTGCTCTAATTATCTTGAAACTGATGTTTTTAATAACTTGACAGTTAACAAATATTGGCATACTTACAATGTCCCTACAATTCTACTTGTATTGTCTTGAGTTTGATCCCTTCCAACTAATCTTGCCATGCCAAAATCTGATATTTTTGCATTCATCTCTGCATCTAAAAGAATGTTACTTGCTTTGAGATCACGATGAACAATCCGCAAGCGAGAATCTTCATGAAGGTAAAGAAGTCCTCTAGCAATGCCTCCTATGATTTTGCATCGCTTTTCCCAAGATAACTGCCCACGCTTGATTGGATCTGCATACCAAGCAAACATATAATCTTTGAGGTGTTTGGAATATGTATGAACTCATGCACTCAACAGAAATGGTGTAATAGACAGAGTCCAATCAAGAAAAAGTGTCCAACTTACCAAATAAGAAGTAATCAAGACTTTTATGGGGAATAAACTCGTAGACTAGTAGTCTTTCTTGCCTTTCTAAACAAAATCCAAGTAGTCTAACTAGATTTCGATGCTGAAGCTTGGCTACTAACAACACTTCATTTTTAAATTCTGTATCTCCTTGTGAAGAATTCCCAGACAACCTTTTCACGGCAATTTCTTGTCCATCAAGAAGCATACCCTGAAAATAGTGATAGGTTGATGTTTGTGATTCATGACCAACTATCATGGAGTGCCCCATTTTGACAAAAGCAAGATGTGACATATTTTCAACGGAACATTGTTATCGTTACCTTGTAAACAGGTCCAAATCCGCCTTGTCCAAGCTTATTTTCTTCAGAAAAGTTATTTGTGGCAGCTATGATGGTGTCATACTTCAATTGCAATGTCTCAGATGACTTGATTTCACCGTCAGCTTCAAAGTCATCATCTGAAAATGATTTTAAAGTGAGTTACTCGATTTTCACAACATAACATAGGAGGCTTAATTCAATAAATTAAATCTCAAGAGACTATCTTGACTTACTTTTGATATGTTTCCGCCGTTTCCTCATTCTTAAACAGATGCAGACAAGAACGAGCAAGACACCAAGGGAAGCAATTGGCACAACTATGGCAATTATAGTTCGTGATGTGTTGCTCTTTCCTGCAAAAAATATGATAATTAAGACTTTCAGAGAATTGAGGATAATAAGATAAAGATACCAATCTGAAGACAGCACACAGAGTAAAGGCCACCATTAACAAGAAACTATATATCCTGCAACCGAGCTTTCAGCAGATTGCTTATCCTTTCTCCCATCAGATAAAAAACCCCATCAAGAAAAAGATAGTAAAACTTATATAAGATAGATGCTTGATGTCTCAAAAATTCTAAAGCATAAAATGACAGGTACCTTCTGATGGCGGTGTTGAATCATTGGTATCGTTGAAGAAGCGGTTTTTTTCATATCTAAAACTACAGCTTGGTCTTAAAATTCTACCACCAGCCTTGCCACCAGAACATTGTGGGAGTCCTGAGATTGCCTCAACCAAGCAGTCATTGCACTGATCTGAAGATAAATCAGGTGTACACTGCACAGAACCATATAGAGTCTGAAAGTTTGGACCTGCAACATTTGCTGCAGCAAACTTACGAAGAGAGTTCCCAGCTGAAGCCCTGCTCCTTAAACCATCCAACAAATTCCTCAGCGCTTCATTGAACTGATTCACAGCTGTTGCATTCTCATTGTTCCACAAGCAGAAGGAAGGCGAATTTTCCGGGGCGTTAAATATCGAACGGTTTGAATAGCGTAACATGCACTTGTCATAGAATCCAATTGCCTCCATCTGATTTGGACAGAGCCGGGAAAGGAGGGTTCTAGAATCATTGAGGCAACTGCGGCATAAATCTGGGGCAACATCTCCTCTGCACAACCCTATTGCATTAACCTTGTCAGAGTTTTGGCCATAAGAGAAGTTGTAGAAGCCATAGTCAATTTCTGTGTTGGAAACAATATCGGACAAAAGGGTATTGAGATTGGTCTGGTAGGCACTATTAGCAGTGTAGTTGCCATTACCATCGTTACAGCTATGAACTCGGAACTCGGGCTGGGCAGTGATTTGAGATATGAGCATGGGAAGGAGACAGAGAAAGGAAAGCATTCTAAGAGAAACCACAGCCATTTCTCTTGTTGTGATCTGGAGGAATGGCTTGTAAGTATTAAAAATATGGAAGATTCAAGAGCAAGAGTCGAGCTACTAATGCTTAGGCCTGACGGGTGGCAGATTGAATAGTATGTAGTCAGCTTTTGTTAGATGCCTTGTTTGAAACATTCAAAACCGTGGCTTTGGAATAAACACAAACAGTTCATTTACAAACTGGAGAAGAATATTTAATGGTTTTGGGGGTTTTCCTCTTTAAGTTTTCATTAATAAAACCACATTTAATTTCAAAAAATCCTGCTGAGTGATTACCTGGGAAGGTTGACCAATCCAACTCGGGATCACCTTTGACCGGCACACCGATTTTTGACATTTAAGTTTGAAGCATAGAGACTAATGCAGTTCCCGAAAGGTCGTTTATTTGGTCAAATCCGACATATGCAAATCGTTATCGGCAAAGGTGGACTTTTTCTCAGCAAATTTGGTAGGAAAAAATGCCTATTCATTGTTATTTTTGTAAGTGAAATAAAAGCTAAGGCAGTATCGAATATATTAAACAAAACGACGGCGAGTAGTAGACGACGAAGTTTGGACCAGTCAAATAAACACGCAATAAAAGTCAAGGCTTTATCTTAATGCTAAAACAACATAATAAATTTGGCCCAAAAAAAAAACATTATAAATTGAGTATAATCAAGCCGATGACATTTTCACAAACGTTTTTGAACTTTCTTTATTAGTAGTGAACGTTTGGGTATAAATTTGACGGGCTTTAAAATTTTCTAGAAGCCAATTACTTTACTTACACAAGTCGGCTTTTGAATTACTCATATCCACCGTAAATTTAACTAATAAAGGAATAAAATATATAATTATTTAAAATATATTTAATTTTTAAAAAAATATTATTTTATTATAATTTTAATTATGATATTTAAAGAAATATCTTAATTTTTAGGCACCTAGATTTACGTCTAAGGGTAATAGACAGTTCGTCTTACTTGACATTGGTATCGTTTAAAAAAAATAGACTTTACCTTATTTTTAGATTATAGGTAAATTTAACTCCTTTTAAAAAAAAAATTCACAGAAAAAAAATCTGCTTTTGAATTAGTATCTAACAACGAAATTGAATCTTTTGCGCGTTAAAACCATTGAACTTTATGTACACATGTATTTTTATTTTATCTGGAAACTGCAAGTAATTAATATTCCATTTTATTATAAAAATTTAAGGATTCAAAATTAATATTTTCAAACTTCAAGGGAGAATTAGACCGAATGACCTATAATAAATAATATTTATTAAGAATTACTGTAAACATTATAATTATTTAGGAAAATTAAATATTAAAATAAAAAAATTAAAATTATTAAAATATCCATTACTAAAACTCTCTATAGCATTCTATTTTATCAATAAATTAAACAAAATTTGTCTCAATGTTTTACAACTTATGTACATATCAATTGAAAAAAAAAAACAGTAACAAAACATTGTTCGATTTTACCAAAATTATAATTTTATTTGATATTTTATAACCTATCATATATGTTAAAGAAATATTATACATATCTAAAACCATTCATTCGAAAGAAGTTTGTAGAAATTATTTTTATTTTAGAATAAATTTGTGAGTTTTAAAAACAAAAAATCCATATAATGTTAATATAGTTTATTAAAATCTAAATAATCTATTATATTTTTTATGCGAAAGTGATAATTGTAAATAAAAAATTTAATATAATCAATAAAATCTATAATGTATTTAGTAATATACTAAATATATGAGTATGTAGATGTTAGTGGAAAATAAAAGTTAGAAAAAAACAATCCTGTCATGGATGTAGATGATTTCTACGGGGTTTGATTTGGGCAGAGAATAAATTTCATATTAGTTTTAAAATATTATGTGGGAGAGATTTCATGTTAAAAATAAAATATGAAAAAAAATATAAAGAGTTTGATAAAAAGGTAATCTAGTAATTGTAAATTTTTAATTTTATATTTAATTTTTTTAAATAATTACAATTTTTATGATCCTTCCCAATAAATATCATATTTATTATAGGCCTTTTATTCTAATTATTCCAAACTTGAATTTTTTTTTTTGGTTTTATATATGATTGGTGTAGATATAACTGATATTATCTCTAATATTTTCATAAATTACTAAAATTATAAATTTTTAATTTTAGTTAAACACAAGAAATATTTAATACTATCGATCTATTCACTATTCAATCAATATGGCAAAGAATCACTGCTTCATGCCTGAATCAACTAACTAATAATATTTGAATAATTCACAAAAATGCCAATGAACTCAATAACCAAGACCCTGTTCAGTACAAAAACTTGCTCTGATTAATTTTCTCTATGCATTCAACACTGATAAATAAACAAATCATAATGTTTATAACAGTCATCACCGAGGGAAAGAAGTCGTTATAGACAAATCGTTTAGCGAGTATAAGGATCTGGAGCCTGAACTGGATTCCCCTGCCATTCCATTGTTCATAAAAAATGCAGGTTGCCGAGGTAGAGGCAATTCAGCTGAAGCACTACCAAAATATGAAACAACGTTTGCCATTGTGGGTCTATCGCTTGTATTTTCTTGGACGCATAATAAACCAATCTGAATGCACTTCATGACTTCGCTATGCGGGCAAGCGTCTTTTAGATTTGGGTCTAGAAGTTCTAGTGGTGTTTGATCCCTCCATTGTCTCCAAGCCTGCAACATTTTTTTGTTGAATCACATATTTCAGTCTGTTTCCTTCGGTTTCTTTAATTTCTCAATATATAATGAAAATGATGACACTTGCATCAACGAACAGAAATATTAGGAATCAAATCAGTACTTACATGACTAATAAGGTCGTCAACATTATCTGAGTCAAGTGATCGTGCATTTCTTTTTGCACTAATTACCTCCAAAGTTATTACCCCAAAACTAAAAACATCAGACTTTTCAGAAAATTGCCCATGCATCGCATACTCTGGAGACATATAGCCACTAGTAAAAAGAATTTTATTAGTAAAAGTAAAATCAAAATCATGAATAGTCTAACTCAAACATGCTATATACTATTTGAGTCATGAATAGTCTAACGCATGCCTCAAACTTTATACAACACAAGAAACTCACAATAGTTTTTCTTTTTTATTTTTTAAATTATGGTTGAGAGGATCTTGGTTTTGGTCAAACAAGGGGAATCACTTCTATAACGATTCTGTTCCTAAAATATCCTTTATTTCTGACATATTTATATCACATGTAATAAGATAAAAAAGAAGTTGAGGAGATAAGAAAGGCTTCCGAAGCACTTACTATGTTCCAACTATTCTTCTTGTTTTTCCTTGGTCATGATCTATAGCAACTATTCTTGCCATACCAAAGTCTGAGATTTTTGGATTCATATTATCATCCAACAATACATTACTAGGTTTAAGGTCACGGTGTATAACTTTGAGCTTTGAGTGCTCATGTAAGTAAAGAATTCCTCGTGCAATTCCTTCCATGATTCTATAACGTTGAGCCCAATTCAGGAGCCCTCTTCTTTGGGAATCTGTCAGCCATAAATCATTCAAGTAATAAGAAGACAGGTAAGTTGAATCAGACTAAAATAAAAAGGCTTCCTTTGACAAATGAATGAAAAGAAGTTCCATACCAAATAAAAAGTAATCAAGGCTTTTGTTGGGAACATATTCATAAACAAGCAATTTTTCTTCTTCTTCCAAGCAAAATCCTAATAAAGCCACTAGATTCCTGTGTTGAAGCTTGGCTATGAGCAAAATCTCATTCTTGAATTCTATTGAGCCTTGTCCTGAACTTTCAGAAAGCTTTTTAACAGCTATTTCTTGTCCGTCTTGTAGAACACCCTGAAATTATGGCTCTTCTCAGTGAAGTATACTATAAGAAAACAGGTATACATATGTTTTTTCCCAACATTGCTTTACCTTGTAAACTTCTCCAAATCCACCTTGGCCTATCCTCTTCTGGTGTGAAAACTTGTCTGTCGCTGCTTCAAGTGTAGCCAAACTAAATTGCAATGACTCCAATGCCCCAGTTTCGTTTCCAACTGGACCAACATAAAATTCAAAGTAACAATGTTTAGTTATTCATTCTTTTTATTAATCTGAAGAGCATGAGATTTTGTTTTTTTATTACTCACAATGTTCTCTTAGAATGGTTCTACTTCTATAACGCATCCTTGATCTTCTCAGCAGGAAATAGCAACCTAAACATAAGAGAATAATAAAAACAAGAGGAAGGATAACAATCAAGGCAATTGTTCCTGATCCATATTTCTTCTTTCCTGCATAAATAATAGCCAAGAAAAAAAGTATTCAAGCTTTTGTACTTTAAGAACTAAAAAAGAAGACAGTAGTAATAACAAATGCATAAAAATTTACTTTCAAGGTGAAAATTATCTATATTCCTTGATGTATTCAAATTAATTAATTAATTTATTTAATTTACAGAGAGCTACAAGTCACCAGACAAATTTAACTAGAAATCCTTGTTCTTACCAAATACAGAAATCAAATAGTCTTACTTGTTTGCACATAAGTTTGTTAAAATTCAAAGAACAAATTCTGAATAATTTCGACCAAAAAAGATTATGAAGTAAATTACCAGAAGTAGTTGAATTGTAAAATTGGTACAACTCGTATCTCACATTACAGGGTGCAAGCAGGACTCTCGCGCCCTGTCTTCCCCCACAGCATGACGGAAGAACTCCGACGGCCTTCTGCAAACACGTCACACATTGTGCGGAGCTCAATTCCAACGAGCATTGCGCAAGCCCATACACGGTCATCGAGCTCGTAATCCTCACGTCTCCTGTCGCGAATTTCTTCGCCGTCTCCGAATTCGCAGCTTGTGTTCCCAAATCATTCAACAGTCCAAACAACGACTGGTTGAATTGGTTAATGTCATTGTTAGATACGCTTTTCCCGTCCGTCAAATTCATTCCAGGAACGACGCTTCCAAATGGGAAGTATGAGTTGGTGAAACGCAGCGTGCAGACGTCGTACCAGAGGACAGCCACTTTTTGGCTAGGGCATCGGGAAATAATGTCACTGGCGGCTGCAACAACACAGTCGTGACAAGTGGTGGTGGTGATATCGCCGCGGCAGAGGTAGTAGCCGTTGACGAGGTCGGGGGTGCCTGCGCCCATGGCGGTGCTGTAGGAACCAGAGGCGTCTCGGGAGGCGTTGGAGGAGATAGAAGATAGGAGTACATTAAGATTACGTTGATATGTGGAGTTGGGCTGATACGTGGTCGCGTTGTCGCAGAAATGGCCATTGTAAACGGGAGTTGTGAGAGCAGGGGTTGCCAAGAATGTGGCGAAAAGAAACGCCGAAAGGGAAAGAAGAGAGTTTGGGAAGAGAAGCATAGTGGGAATATAATAATGGAGAATGTACTTTTGTCGAAAAATGAAGATTGAAGAGGACAAAAAGTGGCCATGGACAGAGATTATGAATGGGAACGAAGGATCAAGTTTTGACAAGTCTGAACTCTGAAGACAGAAGCCGCCGTCGAATTGGCGCGTTTGACGACTGACGAGTGGAGTCTCCCTTGGCGCGCCAATCTGACATTTATTCGTAGCACGGCAGGTTAGATGCGAATTATGAAGACATTTTGGGATAATTAACCTGCGTTTACCAGATTTTTAATTAGTATTCTATTTTTTAATCTGATCGTTATAATTTCAACGGTTTTTTTATCAAATTGTTATAATTTCACATATTTTTCATTAGCTGCTGTAATTTTTTTTCACTTTTTTATCCATCATCACTAAGATTACATAGATTAAAAAGTTAAATAAAACTATAAGGCGTAATAAAAAGAAAAAAAATAAAATCTTGATAAAAAATGCAGGAATTTAATTAAAAATAGAGAAATTATTATAAGGTTCTAAAAATATATTTAATTATCTTAAAATTAAATAACAGCCAACAAGTTTTAGTAAAAAAATACAACAAATTTATAATGCTTATTTGTATTAAAATGTTCTTTTTTATGATATTATAGTAATTTTTTTAAAAATTATATTAAATTAAAAAAAAAAGTTGAAACTGTTAGGACTTGGAGATCAATCATCTCTAGATTTTTGAATCAAAATTGTGATTATTATGAGGGATAAATTAAAACTACGTATATGTTTTATTATATGGCTTAAAAAGCGGTTAGCTCTAGTGGAAGAATAACGAAACCTGGGACTGTGTTACCAGTCTTGCACAAGTTTTTATTGTGGGGAGATTTTTGCTTCATCTAAGAGACTGGATAGGAATAAATGAACTATAACATTCATGTGTTTGGATAGAGATTGGGTGTTGCTGTGGAATAGAAGGTTTTCTAGAAGGGATGGGGAGAAAATTACGGGTGTCAATGTCTGAATATTTGGTGGGGGTTCTTTCTTGTGGGATTCGTATTTCCTACCATTTGTCATGGACTTTGATGATTGAATATTAGTTTATAAACTTCTCCCTCCACCAACTATTATGAGTTCTAACTGATAAAAAAATAAAATATATAATTATTTAAATTATAGTTAATTTTTAAAAAATATTATTTTATTATAGTTTCAGTCACGATGTTTAAAAAGATATCTTAACTCTTAGGTGTTTAGATTTATACTAGAATAATAGACGACTCATGATACTTGACATAATATAGTCTAAAAAGAAGAGAGACTTCACCCTACTTTTAGATTATAAATAAGCATAACCTATTTTTAAAAATTTTTATATAACAAAAATAAAATAATTTGATAAGAATATGTTTATTATAGGTAATTAAAAGGAATAATTTAGTTTGAGTGATAAACAGCTCGATATCGTTTAAACGAAATTTCAAATTTAAGCCTTAACATATGCAAAAAATTTCCATTGAAATACTCACCTATCATAGCAAAGTATACGACACAGGTCAGATCCAGATATAATTGAGATAAAATTCTAATAAATTAGATGAACAAAAAAAGAAGAAGAATAATTTGAAATTTACGGCTTTGTAGCCTAGTGACGAAGTTCCCATATAATTAAATTTGTAACTTTGAGTGGGATTGATTCTGTTTGGTGGGATCCTGTAAATTTTGCATAACATGGTTGATTCTATACCCATGAAGTCAGCCGTTAACTGTGTAATTTGCTCAGCTAATAACCTTCTCTATACATCCAATAATGATATACAAATCATGTTTATAGTAATCGACCTAGTATTACCGAGGGAAAGAATTACTAATAGACAAATCATTGACAGAGTATAAAGATCTGGAGCCTGAACTGGATTCCCCTGCTACTACATTGTTCATCAAAAATGCTGGTTGCCGAGGTAGAGGCAATTCGGCTGAAGGACTAGTAAAGTATGAAACAACGTTTGCCATTGTAGGTCTCTCATTTGGATTTTCTTGCACACATAATAAACCAATCTGAATGCACTTCATCACTTCGCTTTGTGGGCAAGCTTCTTTTACATCTGGGTCCAGTATTTCCAATGGTGTTTGATCCCTCCATTGCCTCCAAGCCTGCAACATTTTTTGTTGAATCGCATATTTCAGCCTTTGTTTCCTTCTGTTTCTTTATCATCTCAATATCCAATGAAAATTTCAACGCAGAGAAACATAATACCCGAGAATAGTAGAAATTGGTACTTACATGACTAATAAGGTCATCAACATTATGCGAGTCATGTGATCGGGAATTTCTTTTTGCACTAATTACCTCCAAAGTTATGACCCCATAACTGAATACGTCAGACTTTTCAGAAAATTGTCCATGCATAGCATATTCTGGAGACATGTATCCGCTACAAAAAAAATAACATTATTAAGGAAAGTAAAATTAAGGGTGTCCCATATTCATCAATGATCAGGCTTTACTAAGCATAATTTTTTAATATGGTTAAGAATGTCTTAGGGTTTTGCTCAAACTAGGGAGCTTGAAGTTAAATTGACAGAAAGAGAAGATATTCCCTCTTCCAACAGCCTTTTACATCTAAGATATTTTTGTCACAATAAGATTAAAAGCATGGGGAGATAGTCAAGTTTTAGAATCACTTACTAGGTTCCAACTATTCTTCTTGTCTTTCCTCGATCATCATCTATAGCAATTATTCTTGCTAAACCGAAGTCTGAGATTTTTGGATTCATATTATCATCCAACAACACGTTACTAGGTTTAAGATCACGGTGTATAACTTTAAGTCTTGAGTACTCATGCAAATAAAGAATTCCTCGTGCAATTCCATCCAAGATTCTGTAACGCTGAGCCCAATTCAGTAGTTTTTTCCGTTGAGAATCTGTCCGCCACGAGGCATTCAGGTAATAAGAAAGCAAGTGCATAATACTCCTTCAATAACTTGAATCAGATTAGTAAAATGCTTCATTGAACAAGTAAACAAAAAGAAGTTCCATACCAAATAAAAAGTAATCAAGGCTTTTGTTGGGCACATATTCATAGATAAGCATCTTCTCTTCTGCTTCCAAGCAAAATCCTAGCAAAGCCACTAGATTCCTGTGTTGAAGCTTGGCTATGAGTAAAATCTCATTGGTGAATTCTATTGAACCTTGTCCTGAACTTTTAGAAAGTTTTTTAACTGCTATTTCTCGTCCGTCTTGAAGAACACCCTAAAGGTATGGCTCTTCTTAGTAAAGTTTAGTATAAGAAAACAAGTATAGATATATTATTACTACATTTATTTACCTTGTAAACTTCTCCAAATCCACCCTTGCCTATCTTATTCCGGTGTGAAAACTTGTTTGTAGCTGCTTCAACTGTAGCCAAACTAAATTGCAATGACTCCAAAGCCTCACTTTCATTTCCAACTGGGCCAACATAAAATTCGTACATAACAATGTTAAGTTATCCATTCTTATTAATTTGAAGAGTGTAAGATTTTTTTAAATTACTCACAATGTTCTCTTAGAATAGTCCCACGACTCTTCCTTGATCTTCTCAGCAGGAAATAGCAGCCTAAACATAAGAGGATTACAAAAAATACAACAAGGATAACAATCATTGCAATTGTTCCTGATCCATATCTCTTCTTTCCTGCATAAATAATTGCCCAGAAAAAACAAGAAAACTCAATTAATTTGAACAAACAGCTCACTTGTTCTGAAAAGACATGAATAATAAAATCAATGACACATAATACATGAAATTCACCAGACATATCTAGCTAGAAATCCTTGTTCTTACCAAACACATAAATTCTAAAGATAGAAATTAATTCTAAAGAAGGTATATTACCAGGTGACGAAGTGGTTGAATTGTAAAATTGGAACAACTCGTATCTCACATTACAGGGCGAAAGCAGAACTCTGGCGCCTTGCTTTCCCTCACAGCATACCGGAAGAATTCCGATGGCGTTCTGCAAACACGTTTCACATTGTTCGGAGGTCATTTCCTTCGAGCATTGTGCAAGCCCATACACAGTCATCGAGCTCGTAACCCTCACATCCCCTGTTGCGAACTTCTTATCCGTGTCCGAATTCGCAGCTCGCGTGTCCAGATCATCCAACAATCTGAACAACGACTGGTTGAATCGGTTAATGTCGGTGCTAGATACGCTCTTCTCATCCGTCATATTCATGCCGGGAGAGGCGCTCCCAAACCGGAAGAACATGTTGGTGAAACGCAGCGTGCAGACGTCGTACCAGATGACGGCCTCAGTTTGGTTAGGGCAACGGGAAACAGCGTCTTTGGCGGCGGCGGTGACGCAGTCCTGACAAGTAGACAAGGTGATGTCGCCGCGGCAGAGGAAGAAGCCGTTGACGGCGTAGGGGGTGCCAAAGCCCATGACGGTGTTGTAGGAGCCAGAGGAGTCAAGGGAGGCGTTGGATGTGAGAGAAGAGAGTAGAGCATTGATATTACGTTGAAATGTGGAGTTGGGTGGGTACGTGGTGGTGGTGTTGCAGTAATGGCCATTGAAAACGGGAGCTGCGAGAGCTTGCGTTGAGAAGAAGGATGTGAAAAGAAACGCAGAAAGGGGAAGAAGAGAGATTTTGAAGAGAAACATAGTGGGAAAATAATAACAACAACAGAATCAGTAGTTTACTCGGCGATGGTTGAAAAATAGCCATGAAAATGGATTATGAATGAGAGCACAAAGATCAAAGTTTGACAATTCTGAATTGGAAAGACACCAGAGTGACGGGCGAAGTGGGTGCCTTTGACAAATGCCGAGTGGGAGTGGGAGTCTCCCTTGGCGGGCTTGATCCCACTCAGTTTCATCCCTCGTCAATATAATATATTTTTATAATTTTACTTTTCTGTTAAAATTAGACACGTGAATCGTAACAAAAAAAGAAATTAGACACGTGAATATGTATATACTACGACTTATTTTATGTATGAAAAGATAATTATTTTTTATTTTTAACATAAAAAATAATTAATAAATTAAATAAATTAAATAATTATAACTAAATATAATTTTTTTAAAATAATTTTATATTATATATTCTTTAATTAATTAATTTTTATATTAATTTTTATAATTTATTAATTTATTTGACTTTTTAATTTATTTGTTTTTTTAAAAAGCTAACGAATAGTTATATTAACAGCCAAGGAATTATTATATTAACAGACAAGGAAATATATTTGTGAAAAAGAGTTTTATCTTAAAAGCACTTTTCAAAGTATCTTTGTGGAGGTTTTCTAAAAAAGACAATTAGTGTTTATGGCCTTCTCTATCGTCAATTCATGGCGGGTCGTCTACATCGTCAATCCCTGTGCCATGGTTCTCTCATTGGTGTCAACGTTATAGTTCCTCTTTTTGTTGACTGTTATGTGTGTATTTATTTGACTACAGAGTGTAGAATAAAAAAAAATATTAATATAAAATTTATAACATAATGGATTTTTTTTGTAAATTTTTTTTTAAAAAAGAATTAGCTTCACCCATGATTTAAATGTAAAACAAAATCTCACTTCTTCTTTAATAATACTAATATAGAATAAAGTGAACTATCAATTATCCTTGAATATAAACTTAAGTACTCAAAAACTATGATATCTTCTTAAATGCTGTGAATAGAATGATAATAAAATAATATTTTTTAAAAATTAAATATATTATAAATAATTATATATCTTATTATTTTATTAATTAAATTTATAGATAATAGATACATAGTGGATTTAAATAATCCATATTGTCATTTTAACTAAGTCTTATGCATTTGGGCCACAGTCTATGGGCCTTACTTTATGACTAATATTTCATTGGTCAACAATCTCAATATTTTGTCTGGTTTTTTGTAACAAAAAAAATATTTTGTCTGTTTTCTTATCTTTCACGCGTGGAAGATGTTACATTGCTAATATGCAGCAATGATGCGCACTTAAGAATGACTAATACAACATATCATAAGTTTAATTAATGAGAGGGTAATATATATATATATATATATATATATATATATTTATTTAAAATATATTTAATTCTTAAATAATATTATTTTATTATAATTTTAGTCGCCATACTAAAAGATATATTTTAATTCCTAAGTATTTAGAGTTATGTATGAGGATAATTGATCGTTCATTTTATCCAATATTAGAATCGTTTAAGAGAAAGGAAAATTTTACCTTATCTTTTAATCATGAGTAAATTTAATCTCTTTCTAAAAATTATTATAATAAAAAAAATTGTATGATTAATGCAAAATTCTCAATTCAAACAAAATTAATGTAAGATTCTAATATGACATTTATGCGGGCTATTTGGGTGGAAGAGGAAAATGAAATAGATAAAATATTTCCTGTAATCCTATTTGCAAGTTTTAAATTTGTGAATATATGTAATTCTTTTTATAAACTTTATTTTAGAGTTATCTAAATATTTATTATATTTTTAAAATTTTATTTTTATTTAATTGTATGTCTCACTCATTTTCTCTCACTTACCCTCTTTATAAATAAGGGCATAGTTAAAAATAAAATTATATTTTTGTATCCATTTGTTATTTTTAATTAATATCTTAGTCAATATAAATCATAAATCGGTTATTTGAAATTTATAAATAGAATTAGAGGTAGTATTATATATATATATAAATATGATGAAGTCCCACATGGCACATCAAATTACGAATAGAGTTGTAAACGCAAATTTAGATGCGTTTGTAATGCAAAACTCAAATAATCTATACAAATAACAGATTTTTTTGGGATGAAATATCTCCCAACCTCCATTACCATTTTCGTGTACCGTCAGATTTGGAATTCAATTTCTCCAGACTCCATCAGTACTGATTCTGATTTCCATCTTAGCCTTCCTACCTCTAACCTCTATCCCATCACAGAATCTCATTTCCTTCCAATTTCCAATATACCCATGACATTAATTCCATGTAATCATGAATTCAACCTCAATAATAAAAATTAAAAAAAAATCATTCCATATGAACAGAACATCAAACATTAAAATAATCACATTCAAAAGCTTATATACCTGTGCTATATCAAAAAAAAGTCAATCGCTTATTTTTAAGATTGAGAGTAAAATGCTGCCAACTCTCGTCTAATAGCTTTAGCACACAAGTTGACATTTAATTAGTACATAATATGATAATGAACTCAAATAAAAAAAAAACTCAAAGGCGTTGAGTACAAGCAAGAACGACTCTCGTTTTGCCCTGTAAGCATAATTATGATAATACGTGCACTTAAATGGTTCCTTAAAATAAACTAATTAATTACTATTGCTCAGGTCATGCACACATTAGCAACGCATTATAGAATATCTGAATGACAACAAACAAAAGGTACATATATATATATATATATTAATATATACAAGGTAAATCCTATACCAAATCATAATCTCTATTTTTTTTTATTTTCCAAATTAAAGAGATATTGATTGATTTGCCGCGATTATTTGATATAGAAAGTTTCGAACTCATAAAACTATCGAGGGAAAAAAGTACTCTTGGACATGTCATTGATGGAAGAAGGTGAGGAATTAATGGAGGATTGGTGACCTGAACTGCAATCTCCATCTTCCATGTTGGTTGATTTCCCAACACTGTATCTGAAGAGAGCAGGTTCTCTTGGAAACGGCAAATCGACTAATTGGGAATTAAGGTATGAAATAACTGTGGCCATTGTAGGCCTATCATCTGGGTCTTCTTGCACACACAATAACCCAATTTGAATGCACTTTATGACTTCGGTGTGACAATATGATTCTTTTAGGTTTGATTCCATAATTTCCAGTGGGGTATGATTCCTCCATTGTCTCCATGCCTACAACAAAGTCTCAAATAACATAAAATTTACATTTGATCGTTCATTTTGTTCCTTTTATAGTTTGGTTAGCAGCTCCTAGAGTTTAACCCTCACCTGACTTAAAAGATCTTCAAAAATCTTTGACTTTGGGGACCGAGCATTTCTTTTTGCACTAATTATTTCTAGAATTATAACTCCAAAACTATATACATCTGATTTTTCTGAAAATTGTCCGTGCATCGCATATTCAGGAGACATATAACCACTATATAAAAAAAATAACAAATGAGTATTAAAACTTATATAGAAGAAAATAATTATGTTTATGGAGTAAGAAAGAAGGAAGATGAAGGTTAAGTATACTTACTATGTTCCAACGATTCTGTTAGTGCTTCCTTGATTTTGATCTATTGAAACTATTCTTGCTAAGCCGAAGTCAGATATTCTTGGAAACATATTATCATCTAATAACACGTTACTAGGCTTGAGATCACGGTGTATAACTTTCAGCCGAGAATGCTCATGTAAATATAAAATTCCTCTTGCAATACCTCCTATGATCATATAACGTTCAGACCAATTCAATATCCTTCGACTTGGATTAGAATCTAAAAATTTAGCAAGAGTCACTATCAGAGGTTAGAAAGTGGATGAGTGCTATACTAATTAGATTCAAATGAAGGCAAAAACGAAGTTCGTCACTACCAAATAAAAAGTAATCAAGACTCTTGTTAGGCACATATTCATAAATCAGCATCTTCTCCTCTTCTTGCAAGCAAAATCCAAATAAGGCAACCAGATTTCTATGCTGAAGCTTGGCAATAAGTGAAATTTCATTCTTAAATTCCACCACACCCTGCTTAGATTTACTTGAGAGTTTCTTAACAGCTATTTCTCGTTTATCTGGAAGCACACCCTGAAAATATACATGTCAATAATTAGAACTTAACACATATAGACATATGTGCCCCCCATAAGAAAAAGAAAAAGCATATAGATTAAAAAAATAAAAGATACACATTTCCTTTTATTAGTGTTAAATACATTGGATCACCTTGTAGACTTCCCCAAATCCACCTCTGCCTATTTTGTTAAGCTGTGAAAAATTGTTTGTCGCCGCTTCAATGGTAGCAAAAGAGAATTGCAAAGACTCTAGAGGGGTAATTTCTTCTCCATCTATTATATATATAAGTATATGTCAAGTCAAAGTACAGCAATCTTTAAAACAAAGGAGAATGGTTTAAATAATTAATAAATTAATGAAAGCATTAATGAATTACTTACGACTTTCATTAAATGCTACATTCTTATGCTTCTTCGTTGTTTTCAGCAGGAAAAAACCTCCAAGACAGAAGATCATAACAACAACTGAAACTGGCACAACAATTACAACAATTGTTCGCCTTTCGGTTTTCTCCTTTCCTGCATAAATAATTGCTTAAAAAAATCAGTTTCCATCTAAAGCATCAGCAAGATGATCGAAACCAACCAGCAACATTAATCGATTGCTAGTAAACTCATGGTTGAATTCTATATCAAAGTTATGAACAAATACATCTGATTACCTGAAGGAGTAGATAATGTTACTGCAGGCCCAGACGATACAGCCGTTACATTGTAAAAGGGATACAGTTCGTATCTGATGTTGCACGAAGCAAGAAGAACCCTCGCGCCTTGTTTTCCTTCACAGCAATTGGCAAAACTTCCAATGGCGTTTCGCAGACATGTCTCACACTGATCACTGGTCAAGTCATCGGTGCACTGCTCTAAAGCATACACCGTGGTCACTGGCGAGGTCGATAATATCGCTTGGCCGACTGCAAACTTCTTCACCGTCGGTGGTTTCGCAGCCTTCGATGTCAAATCATTCAATAAGTTGAATAACGAGACGTTGAACTGTTCCAAGTCCCTGCCGGAGAAGCTCTTGCCGTCGTGGAGGTTTACCCCGGGGATGACGCTGTCGTACCGGAAATACTTGCCGGTGTAACGCAGCATGCATTGGTCGTACCAGATTATGGCCTCGGTTCGGTTAGGGCAACGGGTAGTTATGTCTTTGGCAGCGGCGGTGACGCAGTCTTCGCAGGCGATGGGGGAGATGATGTCCCCACGGCAGAGGAAGAGGCCGTTGACTGCGTCGGTGGTTCCGAAGCCCATGATGGTCATATAGTAGCCGCCGAACTGGGTAGCGTTGGAGGTGAGGGAGGAGAGGAGGACGTTTATATTTCGTTTGAATGTGGTGTTGGTGGGGAAGATGGTGGCGTTTGAGCAGTAATGAGCTCTGTAATGAAAAGAAGCTTTGCTTGTGATGGAGAAGATGGTTAGGAACACCAAGAGAGGATAAGTGAGTGCGTAGAATTTGGAAGTTGCCATTTTTGTTGGCGTTAAGTTCTGATGTGCTGTTGCAGAACGAAACGGAACGATGACATTGCATTGTGTTATTTGATGGAAGCAACTGTGAGATAATGATAATTAAAACTTTGAAGGAATATAAAAATGATGGTATCGACAGCTATCCTATAGACTTGAATATATATAAACAAAAACAAAAATAAAAATAGATTAAAAATCTTTTTATATAAAAATTTTATTAATTAGAAGAACTCATTTTCAGATACAATAAAGATTAGTACTTTAAAAAAAATTAAATACAGAGAGTATCAATAACTCAGATCCTTTTGATTAATTAATAAAAATTTTGAATAGGAGCTTCTCACCGAATGTTCCTTAAAAAAAAAAAAATATGGATCATTATATGCTTTAATATTATCTTTAATCGTCCAGCAGTCAAACATAAAATTAAGTTTCAATATTTAAGGAAGGAAAGGAGGCCAAGGGTGATCCATGGATCATAGCTTAAATAATTTGAATGAAATAAATTGAGTGTTTCAAAATGGGACAGATGAATTTCTTTATCTCAAAGTCAATGGAAGTTGGGGGAATATTAATCAATATAATTTGTTAGTTTGAGCTTCCTAGCTTGTTATAATTCGTTGAACGAGGACTCGACTCATTCCTTTTTAATCCTGTTATACACCAACCCATATACATCAAGCATCAAGCAATCTGTTGAATTTTGGGTTACAAGCAGTTTAATTAATGCCGATTTGTTTTAAATATAGTTTTTTTATGTGAATTGAATATATGAAACTAACCATTACGTGTAATCAACGGACTTTTTTAAAATCTGGAACATAGAGTCTGATCAAATCCTTCCCTGCGGGGAATATAGTGCTGCGATCAATTAATTAATTAATTAATTTTTGGGAGGATCTAAGTATTGTGGTTGCTTGGCCAGCAGCGAACACCAGAAATATTGGTAACAGTGAGGATTCTCACGAATGAGTAAGAAGCGTATTAGTTAATTAATTACGACAGAACAATAACTAATATATTAATCCTGTTATTTTGGCATGAACTAGTGTATATTAAATATAGCTTCATTGTAATCTTCTAAATAATTAATATAACAACTAATTGACATTTTCACATATACTAAAAAAATTAAATAAATTAATTAATTATAATTAATATAAAAATTAATTGAATAATTTGAGTGGATTAAATAGTATGTAATATAGATTTATTTTAAGAAGTTATATTTAGCTATAATAAAATAATTTCTTTAATCTATAAAAAAGTTAATAAATTTTTATATTAAACATAAGGAAGGAATGTATGGGACAAGCTTCATGCTACTCTATGTAACAAATAGGGTGGTATATAGATGGCATGTTGTCTGAAATTTTTGGTCATAATTAAACAAATTAGCCTGCATTTTATGAATAAACTAGCTTCTTTGGGGTCCTAAAGGAAAATGATTGTTTAACTTTTCTATCTTTTTTTTATAAATTTTTTTAAAAAGTAGATGAGCTCACCTATGATATAAAAATAAAATAAAATTTTTTATTTCTTTTAGACAATATTAATATTAGATAAAGTAAACTATAAATTTTTTTATATTTATTTATTTAAATTATTTCTATTAATCCTCCATCAATATTAATTAAGTATGAAAGGAATAAGAAAATTAAAAAAGATAATTATAATATTTTAAAAAAATATTATATTAATTAATTTAATTAATTTTTTAATTTAATTAAATTAATTAAATAATACATAACTAAATTAAGCACAGGAGGAGTATATAAGTAATATTTTCTCTATGCAAGTAAAATCTTAAAATGGAGGTCATTTTTGTCAGATTAATGCAACGGTATTTCAGTTCTTTGCACTATTACAAAAGGACAACAGCATTGTTTTCTACGTATCAAACTAGCATATTCTAAGAGCCCTAAGAACCTGTATTATATTCTAAATTTCTAATATTATACCTGAACGAAAGGGTTCTGAGCTTCAAAGCCATCTAAATGGAGATTACCCAATTGGCTAAGCTTCTGCACTCAGCTCCATGAGAATGATAACTTGAAGTGATCTCCTGGAGAATAAGGTTGTTAGCCCCATTCTGAAGTTTGTAAGGATTTAGAGCTATATGAAGTCATGAACTCAACCCGATTCATGAGTTGAACACCCACTTGTTGGAAGAAAAACACTTTATCGAGGGTAAACTTCAGTAATGGAAGCATCATTTGCAGACCACAGAATCGAACATGTTGATTGGTCAGAATCAACACCATTGTTTTGTCTGTTCGGTGTTCTTCTGCGCATATAGTATGCAGGCTTTCGAGGTAATGACAATGTAACGGAGCAACTGTCTAGCATAAGTACTATATTTGCCATCGAAGGTCTATCAGAGGGATTCTCCTGAATGCATAGTAAAGCAATATGAGTGCATCTTATGACTTCATTTCTTGAATAAGAACCTCTCAGTGTTGGATCCAACAACTCCAATGGTGTTTTCTGTGTCCAGTTATCCCAGGCCTGTGGTTACACAAGAAGTCAGTGTTCAAACTTGGAATCTGTCAATTCTATATATATTCTGAGTTTTTACTTACGTAGTTTAAGAGGTCATTGGCTTGATGTGATTGGTACAAATCGGTGTTCTTCTTGCCAGTAATAATCTCTAAAACTAAGACACCAAAGCTAAACACATCTGATTTTACAGAAAATTGCCCATGCATTGCATACTCTGGAGACATATAACCACTACAAAAAGAAACAATATGATATAAATCCAATGAACTTGGAATAATAATAAGAAACTCCAATTACTAGAAACAATAAAAATTATGCAAAACTTACTAAGTTCCAACTATTCTTTTTGTATTTACTTGAGTCTGATTACCTTGGAAGATTTTTGCCATGCCAAAATCTGAAATTTTCGGATTCATATTAACATCTAGTAGAATATTACTAGCTTTAAGATCACGATGAATTATTCTAAGTTGAGAATCTTCATGAAGATATAGCATTCCTCGAGCAATGCCTGCTATGATCTTGTAGCGTTTTGACCAATCTAGTATTCTTTTCCTTGTTGGATCTAGAAGTTTGTGAAAAGTGAATTTTTCAGGTTAGTAATTGCAGGATTATGATAAACATAATAACACCGATGAATTATTGACATAAAGGACTAGATTTATAGAGATCCCAAGCATCGGAAGAGTTGTGAAAAGGTTCTAACCAAACAGAAACTTGTCGAGACTTCTGTTTGGGATATATTCATAGACAAGTATCTTCTCTTGCCCCTCTAAGCAAAATCCCAACAGCCTCACTAAATTCCTATGTTGAAGCTTGGCCACAAGAACAGCTTCATTTGTAAACTCCAAAGCACCCTGCAACGAGGTTACCGACAACCTCTTCACAGCTATCTCCTGTCCACTTGGAAGAATGCCCTGAAAACATGATCAAGATTACACCAATTTTGCCTAGTTTTTAGCAGACAAATATGACAGCAATTTGCAATTAATAAGCCATGTACCTTATAAACTCCCCCATATCCACCTTCGCCAATCTTGTTCTCATCTGAGAACTTTTTCGTGGCAGCTTCTATTGCAACCAGTTCAAATTGCAGAGACTCTATCTCTGAAAGATCAGTCCCAGCTTAAAAAAAGAAAGGAAGGACCTGTCAGCCATCAGATTACTGAAACCATAACAATCACTGTGAGATGGGGAAGGAGATATTACTTTTATCCGCTGCGAATGTGTTGTACTTCTTGCTTGCCCTCTTACGGAGGAAACAACAAACCACAACGAGAAGTGCCAAAGCAACAACAATCGGGACGACAATCGCAACAATCATTGAGATATTTCTACTTTCTGCCCAAAACATGGTAACTGTAACGCCCAATATCGACATGATTATGAACAAGATTATATAAGTTCATTACCTGAAGGAGGAGGAAGTAGCGGTTCAGAGGATACGTGGTTTATATTGTAAAACGGATAAAATTCATATCTTATATTACATGATGGAACCAGAACCGTTGCCCCCTTGCTTCCACGACAGCAATCTGGTAGAAACCCGATGGCACTTTTGAAACACGAATTACAATCGGACGAGTCAGGAATGCACTGTGCGAGGCTGTACACAGTTTCCCACGACGCGAAGTTCACCTCCGCCGTAGCGAATTTCTTCCCTGTCTGGGTAGTAGCTTTTCCTGTCACATCATTCAACATGTTCGACAGCACGGCGTCGAACCGATCCAGTTCGGAGCTAGCTATGGTGCTTTCGTTTGGCAAATTCGTAGCAGGAACCATGGGGTTCAAGTCCCCGTTCGAGTAACGAAGCATACACACATCGTACCAGATTATGGACTCTGTTTCGTTCGGACAGCGGTTTGTTATCCCCTTGGATGCGGCGGCGATGCAAGATTGGCACACGGCGGGGGTGACATCGCCGCGACAGAGGAAAAGTCCAGTGATGGCGGAAGGGGTTGACGGGGACACGGTGGTACGGTAATAACCGTCGGGGAGGGAGGCGTTGGAGGTGAGGGAAGAGAGAAGGACATTCAAATTGGCTCGGAATGTACCGTTGGGTTCGAAAGAGATTCCACCACAATCATGACTTGTGTAAACTGGAGCAGCTTGGCTTGTGAAGCTCAGAAATCCCAAGAGAGAGAGGAGGATGAAGATGGACATGGTAGTGAACAGATACTTGGATTGGACATCAAAGTTACCAACGGACAGAGTTGATTAAGGTTTTTTCTTGGTTTGTGCACCAAAAAGAGGAAGATAACAAGGTTGGTTGGGGAAACTACATGGCTAGCCCTAGTCAAGTCAACGCAGTGGGCCTGTGGGAAAGAAATGAAGTTGTATGGACTTGTCCAACGTTTGTATTCGAGGTATTGTTAGACATTTGATACCTCTCCCGTTGAATATTCAAACATTGGCGAGGAACTATCCTCTTATGCGGCCAACTCCCATTGATCGTTAAAGTTTTGTTATGTACATGTAAAAAAGAGCAATCCATGATATAGATTGAGGGTCTTTGGAAGAATGAATTCTCTTTCTTTCGAAGCATCTTAAGAACGAACCGCCGCCTCATCCTGGTGAAGACTGATCAACATAAAAAGTAAAGCTCCGAGATGATGAAGATAATGAAATTATGGAGGACTCTACTTGTTCGCAGGAAACCCATGTATCAGCCACCCAGTCCCCTGAATATGTCCCTGAGACGCCTCTGTTGAATGTCGCTCCTACTGTGGTTCAAACCACCTCCATGAATGTTGATAGCTCGCCTGAAGACAACAGCAAGATAAGCTCACTTGTCCTTAAGCTTCCTCGGGCCCTAAGGTTAGTCAAGCTAAAACCAAGGTCTACTTCTCTGGTAATGTTTCTGCTGCCACTAAAAGAGACATCAAGCAGATTGGGATATCAGCAAACCAATTCTCTGGGGAAATATTTAGGTGTTCCCCTTCTAACTGGAAGAGTCTCATCATCCACCTATAGATATATTCTTGATCGTCTCCAGGTCAAACTTGCTGGATGGAAGAGCAAATCCTTATCCTTGCTGGGAGGATTACTTTAGCAAAATCTGTCTTATCTTCTATTCCTTTCTATATAATGCAAAGCTCTTTGCTTCCGGTTAGCAGCTGTCATGAGATTGAAAAGACCATTCGGAAATTTATTTGGGGCTACTTGGATGATCATCGTGGCATAAGTCTCATTAAATGGTCCGAACCCTGTCAGCCCTTGAAAAATGGTGGCGGTGGGCTCTTAAACCTGGAATCGCAGAGCAGAGCTTTCATTTTCAAGTTAATCTACAAGCTTGTTTCTCAACCCCACTTTCTTTGGGTGCTAGTCTTACGAGGCAAATATGGCTTCAAGGATAGAGTGGGTGACATATCTCGGCCCTGCCGCTCATATTTCTGGAGGAATTTACCCAAACTCTGGCGAGAAGCCACCCTTCATATTAAATGGCAGCCGGGTGATGGTTGCAAGATCAGATTTTGGTCTGATTACTGAATTGCTGATTATGGACCCATAAAGTTGACTTCTTATGCTTGCATCTCAGAAGCGGATCTATCTAAAACAATTTCATGTTTTATAGACGGCAAGGGTTGCTGGAAATTTCAACTTTTTCAACATCTCCTTCCTCCCGATATTTTGCAAGCTATATCAGATACAACACTTGACAATGAACGAATTGAACCATCTTGTATCTGGCACTTAACTAGTTCAGGTCAATTTTCAACGAGATCTGCTTATAAGGCAATTGAGTCTCTCAAGTGGGATGATGCTGAAAGAATTTGGTCACAGGTTTGGAAACTTCCTATGGCACAAAGGGTTCTAACTTTCATGTGGTTACTCCTTAAGAAGAAACTGCTAACCAATGCAGAACGATATCGACGTGGCATGACCCAGCAGAAGACATGTAGCTTATGTCAGGGAGGAGATGAAGATGTTAATCAAGTCTTTCGATTATGCCCGTGGCTAATTCTGTTTGGCGGATAATCCTCCCAAGAGATCTCCGTACAGACTTTTTTGGTATGGACCTTGTATGCTGGCCCAAGAGGAATTCATTTTGTTGTTTTTATTTCAAGTAAAAAGAACAGAGACAATATAACAAAAAAAAAGAAAAGAACAGAGACATGATTTTTCATTTTTTTGTAGACTGAAAGTAAAAGCATTCCTTCCCTCCGCCACATGTGCTTCACGCAGCTGACACGGATTGCTTGTGCTGAGTACCCTCACTTTGCAAACAATATCTCTATGCCCAATTAGGTGATGACCATAATTAATCAAGAAGGGTATTAAATTTATGCATCTATATGCATTAGTTAAACAAATTTTTTAACATTCCATAGTACAAGTAGAGAAATCAAGTTCATATTTTTCACATCTTAGTGTCAAGATTTTTAATCTTCCGTGGGAATATAACACTCATTTTTCTCAATGTTTAATAAATCTTCTAGCTTTTAACATGGAAGATGTTGGAGGAAAAGGTAATTAAATAATTTCATATAATTGTTAAGGACCCTTAGGCATTTATTGAAATTTTGAATATTTTCATGAAAAACTAAAATTAACCTAATATATCTGTCTCCAAGTGTCGTTTTCTCTTCTATTTTCTCTGAACTTCAACAAAAAGACGAACAAACACTCTTCTGCATTATGTCTGAATTTTGGAGCATGCCTAATTAAGTAAATGAAGCAGCATTGGTATTCTAAAAGCTCTCTAAACTTCAAATAATATACATATAACTCGGAGGTTATGAACTCTTCGAGAGAAAGCCCTTTGAGTAAATTATATCTGGTGCAGCACTTTGCTCAGCTTCTAGGCTCTACTTCGTCAGAAAGATATCTTGAACTTGAAGTGATTTCCAGCAGAATTAGCCAGTTAGCTTCATCCTAGAAGAAGAAAGTAACTGAGATTGTGTGCTAAAAAGTCTTCGTGCATCTTGCATTACTTGTTCTGAAGCTGCAAAAAGCCTCAAGTTGTTAAGGACCTGGAACTATATACATAAAAACATAAATTCATTAGTTAAATGCACACTTGATGGAACGATATTAACCTGTTATCGGGGGTAAACTTCAGTAATAGATGCTTCATTTGTAGACCATAGGATTGAAGAGGTAGATTGATCAGAATCAACAACATTCTTTTGCCTGTTCGGTGTTCTGCGCATGAAAGCTGCCGGCTGCCGAGGTAACGACAGAGTAACAGAATAACTGTTGAGCATGAGTGCTATAGTTGCCATCGAAGGTCTATCAGAAGGATTCTCCTGAACGCATAATAAAGCAATATGAATGCATCTTATGACTTCATTTCTTGAATAAGAACCTCTCAGTGTTGGATCCAACAATTCCAATGGCGTTTTCTGTGTCCAGTTATCCCAGGCCTGCGATTACATAAGGAGCCAAAGCTCAAATTTGGAATCTGAATTGATACTCACCGAAATCTATATTTCACCGCTCAAATTGGTGAGTTTTCACTTACACAGCTTAAGAGGTCATCTGCTTGATGTGACTGATAAACATCGGTGTTCTTCTTGCCGGTTACAATCTCCAAAACTAAGATACCAAAGCTAAACACATCTGATTTCACAGAAAATTGCCCGCGCATTGCATACTCTGGGGACATATAACCACTGTAAAGAAAGATCATTAATCTATAGGCTGAGAAAAAAATAATGAATAGCTATTGCCAAAGACGATGTAATGGTCAAAAACTTACTAGGTTCCAACTATTCTTCCCGTGTTTACTTGAGTTTGTTCTCCATGAAAGATTTTTGCCATGCCAAAATCTGAGATTTTTGGGTTCATATTGACATCTAATAAAACATTGCTTGCTTTGAGATCACGATGTATTATTCTTAGTTGAGAATCTTCATGAAGATAAAGAATTCCTCGAGCAATTCCCATTATGATCTTGTAACGCCTTGACCAATCAAGCATTGTTTTCTTCTCAAGATCTACAAATTCATGAAAGTGAAATTATCAAGTAAAAAAAAAATAGGATTAGTTGGTAGAAAAATGTAACATCATGTGAAAAATTAAGAATCGCTAAAAGGTTCAAAGTTCAAACCAAATAGGAAGTGATCAAGGCTTTTGTTTGGGATGTATTCATAAACAAGTATCTTCTCTTGCCCTTCCAAGCAAAATCCCAATAGCCTCACTAAATTCCTGTGTTGAAGCTTGGCCACAAGAGCAGCTTCATTCTTAAATTCCAAAGCACCCTGCAACGAGGTTACCGACAACCTCTTCACGGCAATCTCCTGTCCGTTTGGGAGGATACCCTGTAAACATGCTGGGAATTAGATCAATTTTCCTCAATTTAAACGACAAATACAACAAAAAGTACCATTAGAAAGTTGATTACCTGATAAACTGCACCAAATCCACCTTGGCCAATCTTGTTCTCATCTGAGAACCTTTTTGTGGCAGCTTCTATTGTCGCCAATTCAAATTGCAGAGACTCTACGTCAGTAAGATCATTCCCAACTACATTTCAAATATATGGAAACAAAAATGTGAGCCACCAAATTACTATCTTATCCAATCTTGAAAACATAAGAATTGAAATGCAACACAATGACAACAATTATTAAGATATGAAGGAGATATTACTGTCATCCTGTCTGAACGAATTATACTTCTTTTTCTTGCTAGCCCTCTTACGCAGGAAACAACAAGCCGCAACAAAAAGTACTACAGAAACAACAATCGGCACGGTAATTGCAACAATTATGGCGATGTTGCTTTTTCCTGCAATCAAACCAACAATTATTTAACTTTGACTGACAAGCGCATGAACAAAGTTTAGCCCTCTTCTTGCATAGCTATATCAGTGAACAACAAAATTCCCAGGTTATTTCCAGAGGCTAGTCAATGAATATGCATTTCACTTGTTTTTCTCGTAGCATTTGAATTCAGTAAATTACCTGATCGAGGATGAACTGGTTGTGCAGAGGATGTCAGGGTTGTGTTGTAAAATGGATAAAGTTCATATCTTATGTTACATGCTGGAAGCAGAGACCTTGCCCCCTTCTTGTTGCTACAACAATTTGGCAGTCCTCCAATGGCGCTTTGGAGACACATGTTGCAATCAAAAGGAGACAGATCAGGGTAACACTGTACAAGGCCGTACAACGTTTGTGACGATGTTAGGTTCACTTGTCGTGTAGCAAATTTCTTCCCCGTCTGTGAATTTTGAGCTTCTGCAGCCAAATTTTGCAACATGTTCGACAACAATTGATTGAACTGATCCTGTTCGGCGCTAGCTATACTGCTGTTATCCGACAAGTCCGTGGAAGGGACGATGTTGTTGAAGGTGTTGTTGGAGTAGCGAAGCATACAAACATCGTACCAGACGATAGACTCCGTTTGGTTTGGACACTGGCGTCTTATCTCTTTGGCGGCGTCGGCGACGCACTCTTGGCAGAGGGTGGGGGTGGCATCACCGCGGCAGAGAAAAAGGCCGTTGACGACGGCGGGAGTTCCCTGAGCCAAGGTGGTACGGTAGAAACCGTCGTGGAGGGAGGCGTTGGAGGTAAGAACAGACAGAAGAACGTTCAAATTGGCTTCAAATGTGCTATTGGGTTTGTAAGTGGCTGAGTCTGTGCAGGCCTTAGAGCTGAAAGTAGGTGATGCTTCGCTTGTGAAACTCAGAAATGGAAACAGAGCGAGAAGGATGAAGGATGTTGCAGAGAATTTGGAGAAGGACATGTTGCTCAGTAATAGTTCTCTTCAGCTCCAACTCTGCTGCAAGGGCCGTATATGGCATTAGGGGACAACTCTATCGATCGCGTTAGCTATTGATTTGAATCTTCCAGGTTTAGCGTTGAACTCTCGTGGTGGGATGGTGGGGAACGCCATCTCTGATACAAGTCAAGAAAGCTTCCTTTTTCACGGTTCTCAAGGTGGGATGAGGAGATTATTAATAATTAATAATTAATTATAAGAAAACTTTTATGCCATTCATATATATATATATATATATACGACATCTACCGTACATGTTTGCAATATCAGATATTTTTTCTGGCAAAAAATGGGGAATCAAGTTGGGAAAAATAAAGAGGTCATTAACAATAGTTACTAATTTAACTAGTTAAATTGTTATTTATTAAAAAAATTTAAAAAAATTATTTTGTAGATATCTATATTTTTATTTAATTTTTAATTTAATATATATAATTTTAATTAAATTATATAATTTTATTTTATTAGTACTCCTAATTCTATAACTTTAATATATTAGAACTATTAGGTAATCATGCAACCAAAGCAAAGGTAAATAATTTAATTATAAAATAAAAATATAGAGGTACTAAATTAAAAATTGATTAAAAGAGTTAGCACTTGAAAAATAATTTTTCTAAACTTTTATTTATATTTTATTGAAAACATATAAAAAAGCATTACTAGTACATCACGGAGTAAGATTCCCTTTTTTTTTAATATAAAACTTAATTTCTTATGTAAAAATTGTGTATAAATTAAATTTTATATTAAGAATAGAAGAAATATTAAAAATAAATCTACTTTTGAACATTCTGACTAAAAAATATTTTATTAATTAAAATTTAAAATATCAAATTTTACCAAATAAATGAAATATATTTTAAATTAAAATATTTATTTAATTTTGTCGTCAAATCTCATTTTGTCCGCTTAACTCTCATTATTAGTATCTATAATTTCTTAAAACATATTAATTGGGAGTCGGGGTTGATAAGTTGACACCATATAATAGTTACAAGTGAGGATAAGTATGAGTGGCACCATGGCCGCCCGAGTCTGGAAGGTAGGAACTAGGAAGGCATACAAAAATTCAAAGAAGAATAGTAAAAGGGGGGGCCATTCGTACGTGGTACGTCACGCATGATGGAGAAATAACTAAAGAAAAAAAAACAAAATTAATCAAATGAATATGATGTACTGTGAATGTAGGATGTAGATCGCCCTTGTGACTTGGGAATGCATCTTGCAAGTCATCAACCAAAATACATAATCAATGTTCATGTTCAACAGATCTGGAAATAAATGCCCAACACACCAACCCACTGAATTAAATATGTACTCATAAACAATTACTAACTTCAAGCTAAAATTCAAACTTGTGCACCGCGACCACACGCAACTTCTCTTCTCTCTTCGGTGCACTGTTGCACGTGGCAGTTCATAGACTGTTCCAAGGCTGTCCCATCCTCCCAAATTAAAGCCTAATAAGAAACACAGATCAAGTCTTGAGTTGAATTCTAATCAAATATCTTAAATTATTACATTCTATCACGGGTGAAAAAGCCCAGAAGCCAAAATATCAGAGCTTGAGCCGAGTGAATGTAATAATTTCTATCTGATCTTACCGTTTTCCTACACAACAATAGCACATGTCTTCCCTGTTTTCCCGCCAAAGAACAGAAACCGAAGGCAAAAAGTGTTATCGCAGCGACAACTGGGATGACGAATCCAAGAATCACTGAAACATGGCTCCTTCCTGAAAAGTCACTGAAGGACTCAATATAATTTTTAACCTAAAAGTATAGCTTTTTGCCTGGGACGAGAATTTTGACATATCTGGGCTTTAACTTCAAGTACCTGAAGGAGGAGATTGCATGGCGGGAGGATTAGATGATGGGCTGGTATTGAAAAATGGGAAGAGTTCGTATCTGATGTTGCAGGCCGGAAGCAACACCGTCGCTCCCCGTTTTCCGTCGCAGCAATTCGGAACAGAAGCGATGGCGCTTCTCAAACACATATTACAGTCGAACGCCGTCAGGTCCGGCGTGCACTGTACTAATCCGAACAATTTCTCTCTTCTTGTGAAGTTCACTTCGGCCGTCTCAAACTTCTCCTCCTGAGAATTCACAGCGATATCCGCCAGAGAATTTAGCATACCGGCGAGCAACTCATTGAACCTCTCCTTATCCCCCGGATTTACGTTCTTCGCATTCGACAGGTCAGTGGAAGGTACGATGTTGTTGAGAGATTGGTTGGAGTATCGAAGCATGCAGACGTCGTACCAGATGATGGCCTCTTTCTGAACAGGGCAACGGCGTTTTATCTCTGAGGATGCGGCGGAGACGCAATCACTGCAGGCGGAGGCAAGGGTGTCGCCGCGGCAGAGGAAGAGGCCGTTGATGACGTCGGCAGTGCCGTCGGCTAGTTGTGTTCGGAAGAAATGGCGGCCTCGGGTGGCATTGGATGAGAGAGAGGAGAGGAGGAGGTTGAGGCTAATTTGGAATGCGGAGTTTGGTTGGTATTTGATGGAATCTGTGCAGGCATGAGAACTGTGAATTGAAGCAGCTTCACTGAGAAAGAAGAAGAGTAAGGTAAAGAGGAAGACTAAAACAGAGGACATGGAATTGGGCATCTTGAGGATTCCCCCTTGGAGAAAGGCCTGAACTTGGCGTTAGCGGTCCTGTTCTGATAATTGAAAATTATTAATTATTGCGTGTTTGTTAAAGATCTTGTCGATCTTGTTTGAGAATCTTGTTCCCTGCACCAGTACCCACCAGAACTAAGGAAATACCATCTGGGAGTAGTATCTTATCTTCAATGTCGGAGCTCCAATGTAAGACCATACCCGTATCTTGCATTTTTTATTTTCTGCGATCGGTCAATTCCCATCCTCGGACGACTTTATCTTCCACACCCAACACGCGGTTTTTGTCCCATCTCTCCCGCCATTCAAGTTTCCAAGTCATACTTTTGTTTTCTCTTTCGTTGAATAGAGACACAAGTTCATCCGCCCAAAATTTTTTATATTTATCTATCTTTTTAATAAAACATTTACAATTTATTTTTAAATAACTTTATTAAGTTAAAAATAAAAAAATTAAAAAAACTCTAACAAAGAATAAATATCAAAATAGAACACTAACAATATATCAAATATTACTAATATAATATTCTATTTTAACATTTATCATCATTATTTTTTTATATTATTCTTCCTAAAAACAATTTTTAAAAATTCTAAAAGATTTTAATAGGGAGTAAAAAAGTAGTTCACTTGTGTGCTAAAGTTCAGAATGACTCAATGGGACTTGCCTTTCTCTGAGGAAATCCGTGCTTGAGTGGGTTTACCCTATTTTATTATTAGCCATCGTTTACCAAGAATAAATTTGAAAAGTGGCAAACAAATTTCATTGACTTGCGTCCACCCTCTCCATCAGCAACCATCTCTTCCTCTGCCACGGCAAAATATCTTCCTCTTCCTCACGAAACATCCTCCCCTACTCGCCATTCAGATACACACAATAACAACTGCGCGGACTAAAAAGCTGACGCCTCATCTCCAACCCCGCTAGCACATCCTTCACCCTTACCATGACTACTTTCCTGGTCATGGTTTCCCTCCAAACTTTCTTACTCTTCTTCTTTATTACCTTCTTGTGTTCTGCTACTACTGAAGCTGAGCCTACTTATCTTTACCACAACTGCTCTTCCAACAAAACCTTCGCTGCCAATAGTGCCTTCCAATCGGACCGGACCAGACTCCTCTCTTCCTTAGCTTCCGCCAACACCACCGACACCGACTTCTACAACTCCACCGTTTCCGGTGCCGGTGACACAGTCTACGGCCTCTTCATGTGCCGGGGTGACGTCAGCCTCACGGCGTGCCACCAATGCGTCGTTAACGCAACCCAACGACTAGCTACCGAGTGCAGAGTGTCGAAGGAGGCAATAATCTGGTATGACGAGTGCTTGCTTCGCTATTCTAACCATTCCTTCTTCTCGACCGTCGACACAAGGCCTAGAGTCGGCCTCTTGAACACCGGAAACGTCTCAAACCCGGCAAGCTTCATGAGAACATTGTACGATATTATGAACAAGACCGCAGATGAGGCGGCTAAACCTGCTGTGGGGAAAAAGAAGTATAAGACCGGAACTGCGAATTTTTCAGCTTTACAAACTGTGTATACTCTTGCTCAGTGCACGCCGGACCTTTCGCCATCAGATTGCAGAAGGTGCCTGAGCGGTGTGATTGGGGACCTGGATTGGTGTTGTGATGGGAAGCAAGGGGGAAGGGTTCTGTACCCTAGTTGTAATGTTCGCTATGAATTGTACCCTTTCTATCTATCAGAAGCTCCGGCACCAACTCCGACACCGGCAATTGTTCCTGCCACAAATACTACTGGTTCCCAAGGTAAAGCTCTCACCTACTAACCTATATGCTTCAGGTATTTTGTACAATCTTTTTAGTTTCTCTTCTGTTTGATGATTTGGGCATTAAGTTCAGAAAATTTAGAGTTTAAAATTGTGGATAAACAGCTAAGAAGAACAGAGAGTGAAAGAAAGTTGGTACCTCTTCTGACCAAAAACAAAAGTTGTTATATATGTTGTTGTCAGGAATTTACCTTAATTACATATGGTTCCTCTTTTGTGCTTTCGGGATGATGCAGGAAAAAGTGGGATCTCATCGGGGACGATTGTTGCGATTGTGGTTCCAATTTCTGTTGCTGTACTGATATTTATAGTCGGCATTTGCTGCTTGAGTAAGAGAATGAGGAAGAAGCATTACTCTGTTCCTGAAGGAAAATGTAAGGATCTCCAGAGTAAATTGGAAATCTCAGACATGTTGTCTTGTTTGGTCCATATTTTCTTGCTCTTCTGTTTTTCACTTTATCTCATCATATACATTCACCATTTGGTTGTGTAGCTGCAAGTGACATCAGCAACGCGGATTCACTGCAATATGATTTCAGTACAATTGAAGCAGCCACTAACAAGTTCTCTGAAGATAACAAGCTTGGTGAAGGCGGATTTGGAGCGGTTTACAAGGTAGTATCAAGTTTGTGTGCTTTCTTGGTTTTTAACATGAAGGAAATCAGGCCACTCCTTACTTTTTTGTGTTCGAAATTCAGGGGACGCTTGCAAATGGACATGAAATTGCTGTGAAGAGACTCTCACGAGGCTCTGGACAAGGTGTACAGGAATTTAAGAATGAAGTGGAGGTGGTTGCCAAGTTACAACACAGAAATTTAGTGAGGCTTCTGGGATTCTGTGTGCAAGGAGAAGAGAAGATACTTGTTTATGAATATGTTCCCAACAAAAGTCTTGATTACATTCTTTTTGGTAGGTCCATTTATATCAATTCTGCCTAACTTTTTGCTCATGTTTGAGACTAAAGTGGAGGAAGATTTGCTTCACTTTTTCTATTTTTTAGTCAGTTCACTTTCCTTTTATATGATAATTTTTAATTTTGTTTCAATGTGTAGACCCTGAAAAGCAAAGACAGTTAGATTGGACAAAACGTTACAAGATTATCAAAGGAGTTGCTCGAGGCATTCAATATCTTCATGAAGATTCAAGGCCTAGAATTATACATCGTGATCTCAAAGCTAGTAATGTATTGTTGGATAGTGATATGAATCCAAAAATCTCAGATTTTGGAATGGCAAGAATTTTTATGGTCGACCAGACTCAAGGAAATACCAGTCGAATTGTTGGAACATAGTAAGAACAAAATTACATACCCTGCAATCTTATTCAGATTTCTATGTAATTTTCCTTGCACTAACAGTTTTCTTTTGATGATTCAATATTTCAGTGGTTATATGTCTCCTGAATATGCTATGCACGGCGAGTTTTCTGTTAAGTCTGATGTGTACAGCTTCGGTGTGCTTCTAATAGAGATTATAAGTGGGAAGAAGAATAGTTCATTCTATCAAATGGAGGGTGCTGAGGACCTGCTGAGTTATGTGAGTATATCAAACGCTACTCTCTCTAGTATGATTCAAACAAATCATTTGCTTTCTGTGAAAAGGAAAAATATTGTAATCCCAGCATTACAGATAATTGACAACTTGTTAATATAGGCCTGGAAACTTATGAAAGATGGAGAACCCTTGGAACTATTGGACACCACAATAAGAGAATCTTACACTCCAAGTGAAGTAATGAGATGCATCCACATTGGTCTGCTGTGTGTTCAAGAAGATCCAGCAGATAGACCTTCAATGGCATCCATAGTTCTGATGCTTGATAGTTTCTCTGTGACTCTGCCAACCCCTTCGCAGCCTGCATTTTTTGTGCAAAGTGGAACTGATCCAATCATGCCAAAGGGCTTTCTTTTTGGTCAATCTACGACCAAGTCAGCACCAATGTCAGTCAATGACATGTCTGTTAGTGAAGTATTGCCTCGGTAAGCTTGCAGAGTTTGAGGTTTTAATGCAGACGTTGTTCCTCTGTCTAAGTCGTTGGTCCAAGTAGTTAGAACAGCCATTGCTTTTTATGACCGAAGTTTGAAAGTTGCTTCCTTTTCAGTGTGAATTCCAGGTCATTCAGGCAACGTTGTACTCATAGCAATAAGGACTAGTTTGCTTCCTTCTGTTATATTTTTGAGTTGAATCCATCGGTAATTATTGGTCTTTGATAGTGTCAATTTTGCAATGTAGCAAACTTGGGAAGTAAAGTAACATGCCATCCATCGTATTTTGATGAATAGCTTTTATTTATCACTTACTAATTAACATTACTAATAACAGTTGAAATAAATAGTAAAAGATAAATTTATATCTGATAAAGATATTATTGTAAATGTGTATTTAATAAATAATTTTATAAATCATATGTAAGTATTTTTTGAATTTTAGGATTTTGGGGTTATGTTTTAAATTTAGGAAGAGATTACTGTTAAATTTATTTAAATTTTCTTATAAAAGAATAATATTAATAACACTGAAACATGGGGAGTTGGTTGTTGGACATATTGCAACAGTATATGAAAAGAAAGTGACGTGACATGGTCGATAACGACGTATTAATGTTGTTTTTCATCAAAGGGGATATCATTTTTCAATGTTATATTAAACAATTATTTTTAAATTTAAAATGTAAAGAAAGTGTTGTCAGTTTTCCAAATTTTAACTAAACATTTGATATTTTGATGTGCAAACACATCAACTTGTTAAAACAACTATTATAATTCCCATCCTCGGACTCGGTCGACGAGAGAGTGAGACCGCCTTCCTTCCCCGTATTTTCCACGGCAAATACGCGCTGTTCTTTTTACCTCTTGGTGAATAGGTTCCTTTCATGAAAGAGACATAGCTTAATCTAACCAAATTTATACTGCTTCTATTTATATGATTTATCTATTTAATTTTAATATAATTTTGTTTAGAAAACTTAATAATATATATATAAGAGTTAGTTAACTCTTATGAATAAATTAAATAAATTTAATAAATTAATTAATTATGACTAATATAATATTTAGTTGACTAATTTTAGTAGACTGATGAGTATATAATATAAATTTATCTAAATATTAAATTTAATTATAATTAATTAATTTATTTAATCTATAAAAAATAAACTACCTCTTATAATTAGGAATAGAGAGAGTATAACTTATTTTTTAAAAAAATATCATTTTTTTTACTTTTAACTTGATAATAAATTTAATTTTATGGAAAACAATTCTTAAAAATTACAAAGTTTTTGGACATCTAATAATTTTAACTAATTTTTTGAATAGAAAGGGGGGGGGGGGGGGAAGGTCAATGTGCTTCTAATCCCCAATTGATTAGCAATCATTTCCCAGCGAGAAATTGAAAAGTCTTGAGCAAACAAATTTCGTTGACTTGCGTCCACCTTCTCTATCCATCATCGATCATCTCTCTTGCTCAGGACTGCAACATCTTCTTCCTCCTCACGAAAGATTCTCCCCTCATCGCCAATCCGTAACACATCCTTCACCCTTATCATGAATTCCATGACTTTGGCTCCCTACAAAATTATCATTCTCTTGTTTATCAGCTGTAATTTTCTCCATGAATTGTACCCTTTCTATCAATCGGAAGCTGCAAGGGTTCCTCCTACAAATACTACTGCTTCCCAACGTAAGTAGACTAAACAAGAAAATAACTGAATAATTTGTAATATCTAGTACGAAAACAAACTTGACTGCGGAGTATTAATTAATGAAGCAAAGTTGGTTACATAATTATTGTCATGAATTTACCTTATCAAGTGTATTTGCTTTCTCTGTTTTTGGGATGATGAAGGACAAGGTGGAATCTCATCGGGGACGATTGTTGCAATTGTGGTTCCAATTTCTGTGGTTGTCCTCATATTAATAGTCGGCACTTCCTTGAGTAAAAGAACAAGGAAAAAGTATGATTCTGCTCTCCAAGGAAAATGTAAGAATCCCCATAGTAAATAGGACCTTTTGCTTTGTTTGGCTCATATTTTTGCTGCCTCTTCTGCTTTCACTTAATCTCATCGTACAAATGCACCATTTGGTTGTGCAGCTGCAATTGACATCAGCAATTTGGATTCGCTGCAATACGATTTCCGCACAATTAAAGCAGCCACCAACAACTTCTCCGAAGATAACAAGATCGGTCGTGGCGGATTTGGAAAGGTTTACAAGGTATCAAGTTTGTGTGCATTATTGGTTTTTAACATGAAGCAAATTAGGCAACTGCTTACTTGCATGTATGTTGACTTTATGTTTGAAATTCAGGGAACGCTTGCAAATGGACAAGAAATTGCCGTGAAGAGACTCTCCCCAGAATCTCGTCAAGGTGTGCAAGAATTTAAGAACGAAGTAGAGGTGCTAGCGAAGCTACAACATAGAAATTTAGTGAGACTTTTGGGTTATAGCATGCAACGAGCAGAGAGGGTGCTTGTTTATGAATATGTGTCCAATAGAAGTATTGATTACATTCTTTTTGGTAAGTCCATCTATATCAATTCTGTGCACTTCACACTTAGGCTTCATTTTATTTTTCCAATTTTTGCTCATTTTGTTTGAGACTGAAATGGAGGAAGCTTTGCTTCACTATTTCTTTTCTTCTTTTTTTAATGTGTAGACCATGAAAAGAAAACACGACTAGATTGGACAATGCGATACAAGATCATTAAAGGAATTGCTCAAGGCATTCAATATCTTCATGAAGATGCAAGGATTAAAATTGTACACCGTGATATTAAACTTAGCAATATATTATTGGATAGCTATTTGAATCCAAAAATTACAGATTTTGGTATAGCAATAATTTTTCGAGTCGACGAAACTCAACAAAATATCGATAGTATTACTGGAACACCGTAAGAACAAAACTATATATCCTTGCTAAATCTGTTTCACTCAGACTAGTTTTGAATCTTAACAATATTATTCAAATAACCTGGCATCTTTTCTTCAACAAAAAAGAATTGCCAAAAGCCTAGATTTGTGTAACTTTCCCTCCACTAAGAGTTCTCTTTTGATTGTTCAATGTTTCAGTAGTTATATCTCTCCGGAACACGCTATGTATGGACACCTTTCTGTTAAGTCTGATGTATTTAGCTTTGGCATCCTTCTAATGGAGATTATAAGTGGGAGGAAGCATAGTTCTTTTAGTCAAATAAGGGATAGTCCTGAGGACCTAGTGACCTATGTGAGTGTATCAAACACTACTCTCTCTGGTTTGATTCAAACAAATCGTTTGCTTTCTATGAAAATGATAAATATTGTGACCCCAATATAACAAATAGTTGACAACTTTTTTGATACAGGCATGGAATCTTTGGAAGCATGGAGACCCCTTGGAACTGTTGGACCCCACAATAACAGAATCTTGCACTCCAAATGAAGTAATGAGATGCATCCAAATAGGTCTTCTGTGTGTTCAAGAAGATCCAGCAGATAGACCTTCGATGTCATCCATACTTGTGATGCTTGAAATTTACCCTATGACTCTGCCAACCCCTTCGCAGCCTGCATTTTTCGTCGACAGGAGAACTGATCCAACAGCAATGTCAGTCAATGAGATGTCTGTTAGTGAAGTAATGCCTCGGTAAGCTTGAAAGTTGGAGATCTTAGCGCCCATGTGCCTCTTTCTTAGTGGTTGGTCTATTCAGGCAACCTTGTATTTTGGCACCATTGTTTCCTTTTCAGTGCGAAATACAGGTAATTCAGGCAACGTTGTATTTATAGCGATGAGGCCTGTAGATAACTTCTTTTGTTTCTTCTGTAATATTTTTAGTTGAATCCGCCAATGACAGTTGGTTATTAACAAAACCTCATTTTTAGGTACGTCTAAACCACCACCCGTGATAAATATAAAAAGTTAAATATAGGTTTACTTTAATCCTAAGACTCTAATTTTATTTGTTTCTTAAAATTATAATTTCTTTATCAAAATATCCCTATATAATTGTAAATATTAAAGATAGTTTAGATACTGATAATTAAATAAGATATTTTAGAGAAACTAACACATAATTATTACAAATCATTAATTCAATTTTTTTTAATTTATCTAAATTAATTAAATAGATTTTATATTAAACTGATATAGTAATATATCCGCGTGATGGTCTCAACCAATTTGGCACCGTAGTTTGAAAAGTTGTTTTGGACAAAACCTTGGTTTGAAAAAATTTTAAACAAACAATCATATTTGTTCAGAAGTGATTTTAGCTAAATTAAATTATAGTTTTGAATAAGTTACTGAAACTAATTTTTAGAATAGTAAAAGAGTTTATGAACTATCAAATTACTATTTTATCCCTATTTTTTTTACACCATCTCTCATCTTTCCTCTCTCCTCTCTACTCTATCTTCTCTCTTCTCTACACTCTATCATCTCTCCTCTTTCTTCACTACCCTCTCTCTTATCTCATATTTTTAATCAAATTATACCCTTTTTGGTAATTGAACAATATAAAAAATAATTCTACTACTAATCATCTAAATATCTCTATTTTTAAAATCTATTCTTTAAAATCTATTATTTTTATACTCTATTTTTTAAAAACTAATCTAAATATGTTCTCGGTAAAAAGATATATTGTTGTCTGATCAGTACTATACGAGAGAGCCATAACTATCACAATAATCTTTGCTGCGAGCATTGACCTTTTACTTTTGCTGCATGTATAAATATCAAATACTTCCACATCACAATGTCTACCGTCACCAGCACGTCGCTAAAGTGATATTAGTGCGTAGAAAGTAGTACATTTTGAAAGAGTTACTTCCCAATTGCTTGTCGAGCTTCTCAGTTCTCAACGATCAATCATAACTGAAGTTCTCAAAGATCAGTCTTCACCCTTACCATGCCGTCCATGATTATGGCTTCCTCCAAAATTTTCTTGCTCTTTTTTATTCGCCTCCTCTTTTCTCCTTCAACTCCAGCACTGCTTTCTTCTATTGACCACAACTGCTCTTACGACAAAACCTTCACTCCCAATAGTGCCTTCCAATCGCACCTGACCACCCTCCTCTCTTCCTCAGCTTCCGCCAACACCTACTTCTACAACGCCATCGTTGTGAGTGATCTACGGCCTCTTCATGTGCCGGGGTGACGCTAACCGGTTGACGTGCAACCAATGCGTCGTTGACGCAAGCCAACGATTGCCTTCCGAGTGCAGAGTGTCGAAGGAGGCGATTATCTGGTACGACGAGTGCATGCTTCGCTATTCCAACCGTTCCTTCTTCTCCACTGTCGACACAATGCCCAGACTCGGCCTCTTGAACACCGGAAATGTCTCGAACCAGGCAAGCTTCATGAGAACATTGTACGATACTATGAACAAGACGGCAGAGGAGGCGGCTAAACCTGCTGTGGGTGTGGAGAAAAGGAAGTATGCGATGGGAACGGCGAATATTTCGGCGTTTCAGTGTATTGTCAAGCTCAGTGCACACCGGACCTTTCGCGGCGAGATTGCAGAAGGTGCCTGAGAGGTGTGATTGGGGACCTTGGCTGGTGTTGTGATGGGAGGCAAGGAGAAAGAGTCGGGTACCCTAGCTGTAATGTTCACTATGAGTTGCCCCCTTTCTATCAGTCGGAAGCTGCAAGTCTTCCTCCTAAAAATACTACTGCTTCCCAAGGTAAACCTCTCGCCTATACGCCAATCTTTATGTTTCTCATCCCTTTGATGATTTGGGTATTAGGTTTCATAAATTGAGTGTTTTAGTGCAAACCAGAGTGTGAAATAAAAGCAGGGGAGGGTTTTGACATAGTTTGTATTTATACTTTCCTAGTACTAAATACAAAGCATTCCTCTAATATTTAGTATAAATTTAATTAGATAATTACTTTTGGTCTATAAAACCTATTTTATACATTTATTTTTTTAAATTATTTCTAATAATATTTCCCCAACAATAATTAAATAAAATAAAAAATTAAATAGATTATTAAAATATTTTAGAGAAAATATATCACATTAACTAATTTAATTAATTTTTTTAATAAACATATTTTCTAAATATAAATTACAAATTTTTGAATAGAGGTAGCGTTTTAATAAATTACACCTTGTATTTTTTGAAAATTTAATTCATTTTATTTTTATTTTTACCTTAATTACATGAATTCCTCATATCTTTCTTCCACTCGTTATCTCTCATGGCTGTTCTCATTCTCTCCCTTCCTCACTCTTTCCATAAATAAAATTTAACTGACTGTTTAATTCGGATATTGAGTAACTAAATGATTTGTAATATCTGGAACGAAAACGAACTTGACAGTGGAATATTAATGAAGCAAAGTTGGTTCCTCAATTATTTTCATGCATTTTACCTTACTAAATAATTTAGTCTCCCCGCTCTTGGGAAGATGCGGGAAAAGGTGGGATGTCATCGGGGACGATTGTTGCGATTGTGGTTCCAATTTCAGTGGCTGTCCTCATATTTATAGTTGGCATCTGTTGCTTGAGTAAACAAATAAGGAACAAGTATGACTCTGCATGTAAGGATCCCCATAGCATACCGGACCATTTGCTTTGCTAGGCTCACATTTGGTAGCTCTTCTGTGTTCATTTAATCTCATCATGCACACGCACCGTTTGGTTGTGTAGCAGCAAGTGACTTCGGCAATATGGATTATCTGCAGTTTGATTTCAGTACAATTGTAGCAGCCACGGACCAGTTCTCTGATGATAACAAGCTTGGCAAAGGTGGATATGGAGAGGTTTACAAGGTATCAAGTTCGTCTGCTTTCTTTGGTTTTAAACACGAAGGAAATAAGGCCACTCCATACGTATACGTTGACTTTATGTTTGAAATTCAGGGGACGCTTCCAAATGGACAAGAAATTGCCGTCAAGAGACTCTCCAGAGGCTCTACAAGGTGTGGAACAATTTAAGAATGAAGTACAGGTGCTAGCCAAGCTACAACATAAAAATTGAGTGAGACTTTTGGGTTTCTGCGTGCAAGGGGAAGACAAGAAGCTTGTTTATGAATACATGCCCAACAAAAGTCTAGATAACATTCTTTTTCATAAGCCCATCTATGTCAATTTTGCGTACTTCCTTCTTAATTAATATGCTCGATTTTGGTTTTCCAACCTTTTCTCATTATGCTTAGACTAAAATGGATGAGGCCTTGCATAACTTATTATTGTTGAGTCAATTTACTTTTGTTTTCTTTGACATTTCTCAAAGTGTAGACTCTGAAAGAAAAAACCACTAGATTGGACAAACCGTTGCAAGATTGTCAAAGGAATTGCTCAAGGAATTTAATATCTATATGAAGATTCAAGGCTTAAAATTATATATCATAATCTTAAAACTAGTAATATTTTATTGGACAACGATATGAATCTAAAACTAGGTTTTAGTACCTCAGTAATTTTTAATATTGATCAAATTCAAGGAAATGCCAGTTGCATTATTAGAACAAAGTAAGAACAAATTGAATTATCCTGGCAACCTTATTCAAATAGCTTGACACCAGCCCATGTTTATCAGTAATTTTCCCCACATTATCAATTCTGTTTGGATGGTTCAATGTTTTATTGGTTATATGTCTCTAAACTATAGCATGCGTGGAGAGTTTTTTGTTAAGTCTGATGTATATAGCTTCGGCATCCTTCTAATGGAGATTATAAGTGGAAAGAGGAATCATTCTTTCCGTCAAATTGAGGGTGCTGATGATGACCTGCTGAGCTATGTGAGTATATCAAACATTACTCTCTCTAGTTTGATGCAAATGAATCATTTTGCTTTCTGTGGGTAACATTTGGATACAGGCCTGGGAATTTTGGAAGGATGGAGAGCCCTTAAAATTGTTGGACCACACAATAAGAGAGTCGTATACTCCAAATGAAGTGATGAGATGCATCCACATTGGTCTTGTGTGTGTTCAAGAAGATCCAGCAGACATCCACATTGGTCTTGTGTGTGTTCAAGAAGATCCAGCAGATAGACCTTCAGTGTCATCCATACTAATTGTGATGCTTGAAAATTACTCTATGACTCTGCCAACCCCTTCGCAGCCTACAATTTTCATCAACAGCAGATCTGATCCCGCTCCAATGTAGGTCAATGAGATGCCTGTTAGTGAAGTAATGCCTCGATAAGCTTTGAAAGTTAGTTTTAATTAAGGGTATTCACGGGACGGGACCGGGATAACCCCGTCCCGGTCCCGTCTCGAGGCAGGACACAGGACGCAAAATGCGTCCCGTGTCCCGTCCCATCCCGTGGGTGTCCCGATTTTTAAAAAAAGTAAAAAAAATTCCATAATTCATTCAATAGAAAATAATGCAACAACTTCCTCTGAATACTACTATTACTCCCTGATGTAAAATTAAAATGACAAACATTCAAAGAAACAACTTAATAAAGATACCACAATATCGTATAAAATTAAAATATTCTAAGGAATTAAACAAAGTAAGAAAGAAACAAACACTCAAATACCAAAGACGTGCTACTTCTTCAATTCTTCCACTTCACTTAAAAGAGTTATTGCTTCGTCTGCAAAGAAACAAAAAGAGGTAGAGGATAATTAAGAAATAAAATAAGGGTAAACAAATAAAATCATCTATGAAATTAAAAAAATAATATGATATAACTAATACAATTTTCTGCTGCTAAAGTTTCATTGAAGTTGTCGATATCATAGTATTTTATTTTGAATGTAGATGGAGATAACCAATTTTGGGCACAGATTAACGCTTCAACCATCTTAGGGGACAATGAACTTCTAAAGTCATCAATAACACGTCCCCCTGTACTAAATGCTGATTCTGAGGACACGGTAGAGACAGACATGGCTAACACATCACGTGCAATCAATGAAATGACTTTGTATTTACTAACATTCAGTCTTTACTAATCCAAAAGATCAAACGTATGATTATGATAGTCAGCTAACTCAGCCTGCAGATACCTCTCTAACTCTGCATACTTATCTGTTTGACTCTCAAAGTCAGTATGGGCAAGAAACCTTTGAATTGCACAAGAACCCTCCCCATCATCAATATCAAAAGACTCTAGGTCCAAGACATCCATGTCACAAGAAGCTTGAGTTGGTAGTTGACTCTGACTTTGACTTCCACTTTGAGTTTGAAGCTGAGATGCATCATATGCATCTGAATAATGATCATACAAGCGATACAAGACTGCGGAGACCTTTTTGGACATGGCGTCACGATGTGTAGGATCAGAAAACATATCCTCAAAAGCAAACTTCAAAAACTTCATTTTATACCTGGGGTCAAGCTCTACTGCAATCACCAATAAAAGATTTAAGTTTTCAAACTTACCCCAATACTTGTCTTATTTGCCCTGCATACCCTTAGCCATGTGACACAACGAAGAATTTGGATTGTTTGCCCTTTTCTTCAAAAGAACAGCCACATTAATGATTTGTTGGAAGGCCAAACTTGAGGTCACATGAAGTGATCCTGAAAACTTCAAAGTGACATTGTAGAACACCTTTAAGAATGTAACAAATTCCTGAGCTTCCTTGAATGACTTAGTAGTAGGGGGCCCAATTAATTTTTTATCCTTAAAGCTTTTTTGGTACTCTGTATCCAATTCTTCCATCCTTCCAAACACGCTACTGAATTTAATAGCATTCTCCAACATTACGTAAGTTGAATTCCACCTAGTTGGACAATCCATTCTCAATAGACTCTTTGAATTAATCTTTATTTTCTCCACAAGCTCTTTGAATTTTTGAAACCTTGCAGGAGAAGATCTTACATATTTAACTGCATTCCGAATGGATTCAATGGAGTCATCCATTTCTTTCACACCATCTGACACAATCAGATTCATGATATGAGCACAACACCTCAAGTGCAAAAAGTCCCCATCACAGACAAGACTATTCCAATGTCTGAAAACTTACTTCAAAGTTGATAATGCATTGTCATTGGAAGAAGCATTATCAACTGTGATAGTAAAAACTTTATCAATGCCCCATGACAATAAACATTTCTCAATTTCTTCTGCAATTGTATCACCTTTATGGTCTTCAACTACGCAGAAATTCAAGATTCGTTTTTGCAAATGCCAATCTTCATCGATCCAATGAGCAGTGAGACACATATAGTTGGCATTCTGGTTAGAAGTCCATGTATCAGTAGTGAGGGAAACTCGAACTTTTGTTCTTCTGAAATAGCTTTTCAAGTTGTTTGCTTCTTCAAGATACACCTTTAAGTAGTCCCTAGTAACCGTTGACCTTGATGGTATTTGAAAGCGAGGTTTTACCTCACTCATCATCTGTCTAAAACCTTTACCTTCAACAGTTTGAAAGGGCATTTCATCCAATATGATATACTTTGCAACGGCTCATTTACATCGCTCTTGATTAAATAAATGATGACCAACAGTTTTAGAAGAGCCTACTGCAGAGAACATAGCTTGCCTCATCTTATTTATTCTGTTTGGATTTAGAGGGCACCTATCCAAATATTTTCGCAATCCACTTGTCCTGTGGGTGACAGGATTGTAAGCGATCTTTGCTGGACAGTACTTGCACTTGGCTTTGTGATCTCTATTGTTTTCATCCAAAGGAATCTTATCAAAATGCTCCCAAACAATTGATTTCAGTCTTTTTGTTGGTTTCTCATCTTCTGCTTCTCCCTCTGTCTCTTGTACTTCAACTACAGCTTCATGTTCAGCATCTTCAATCTGTTATAAGTTCTCTTCAGTTGTAGGTGTAGTTGCCATCCTCCTGTAAAATAGAAAAAAAATGGTAGTAGTTATTGATAAAAGTAAACCAAACTTAAGCAAAACTTATGCCATGAGGAAAATCAAAATGATGCGCACTTCCTTTGAAAATTTATTTCAGATCAGAGATAAGCAAGTATTTAGTGTCCTTGTGATTCATTCAAGTTTATACTGTTATTTTATGCAAAATTCATTTTCTCAGTTGCCCTGGACTTCTGATTTGTGGAATTAATGTCTTGCATTGGCCTATTATGTTCCTGAAAAGTAAATCATGCAGGCTTGAACCAGATAAAGATTATGGAGAAGCAGTTTGTGATATACTGCTCCATATATCTCAGTTTCCCCTGTAGATATACATTTTCTTTCTTAAAGGGTTATATCACAGTCAAAATGTTGATATACTGTTTTTTTTTGTATAGCCCAGCTGTGTCAAAATGTTGCGTGTTGGGCTTACCAGACAAAGATTATTGACAAGCAGTTTGTGCAATTATTGCGACAGAGGCTAAGACTAAGAAAAAGAGAGAGGTGGTTCGATATGGCAAAGGCTGTGAACTGAACATAATTTGGATGATCTAGGGGAACCATGCATATGAAGTCCTGAACCAAAACAGAATAAAGAGAAGACAACAATATTATAATCAAGAGAAGACATCATGTACAAACAAATAAGGGCGTAGTGAATATGTGGCAAGGTGATTGTTTGCAATAAAACCTATTATCAAATTAATTTTGCTGAGGCCCATGATTTTCCAGGAATGAAGGGATTTCATGTTGAAGACACAAGTTAAAATATTCATTCCCTCATTCAAACAAGTTCGAAAGCAAGTTAATAAAATTAGGAACAAGTTACAATGCCAATCCTTTGTCTCTACTTAGGTTATTACAGCCACACGCATGTATTCCATTCCCTCATTCAAATTAGGATTGTAATGGCGGTGTTGCCTCAGTTGTGTTATATAGAAAATCCAAACAGCCACACGCATGTATCCATAATCGCATCAAAAAATAAGGCAAATACTCACAAATGTTTAACTCAAATCAGATAAATAATCATCAAAATAGGCAAATAGCTACAGAAATTGAAGCCTAAAGGGGATTTGAAAGTGATTAACCTGCCTCAAGCTTGGAATTTGAAAGCCTAAACGGAATTTGGAAATTGGAAGTTAATCGACGACGGTGGACGAGTGGAGTCTTGGGCTACTGGAGACAGCAAGGATTGACTCGGAGAAGTGACCGACACCGTGAGGAGTAGGCGAATAGCAGCGACATCTGAAAAACACTAAAAGGATTTTCAATTTACCAGCACAGGAGACCTAACTTGCGATGGCTCCGTCTACCGCGTGCCTGGTGAAGCCGTCGAGCGCGACAATCAGTGAAATGAGTTGAGACCGTCACCGTCACTGACTCAGAAGCTGAGATTGAGTGCAAGAGACGAGACTCGAGAGGAGACGCCCAGAGCGACAAGCAAAGCTGAGACTGAGAGCAGAACAACGAAGGAAGGGAAAGTTGAGCTGACCAGATAATTTTTTTTTTAAAGTATGTATACAGTGTCGGGACGGGACGTCCCGATGGCCTGACCGAGACCCGTCCCGTCCCGAACATGCTCTTGTACCCGCCCAAATAATTCCCTTCCCGATCATACATGGAACGGGACAGACCCGTCCCATAGCCCTCAGTCCCTTGTCGGGACAACCCCGTTCGGGATATTTTGGCCACCCCTAGTTTTAATGCCCATGCGCTTTCCTTTTCAATGTGAATTGGAGATCATTCAGGCAACGCTGCATTTATAGCCATGAGGTCTGTAGATGACTTCTTATGTTCCTTCCACCAATATTAATTGGCCCTGCAAAGTGTCAATTTGCATCGTAGCAGACTCAGAAGTTGGAATGTACAGTGGCATGCCATCCAACAAATTTTGGCCTCTATTTGCTGATTAACATCACAAACACAGAAACGTCAGAAGGAAAATTTGAGTTTATCAGTTTGCTAGCAGCAGCAAAACAGCTTTTCTATGCATTCACAATGCTTTGTCCATATGAAGCATGAGAGACATGGATATAATTTAAGAGAAATATAAATATACATAAATAATCATGGTGTTCATATCTAAAAGGAAGATTGCTCCAAAAGATGTATAAAGTCAGTCACTGTTAGGCTACATCCTATCCGTAACTGTTAGGCTACAACTAAGATCCCAAATCATGGAAAAGAACAAAGATGAATGAAAAAAGTTGCTAGTGACTTTGCTCCAATCATCGCTTGAACTCTTATTCCTCTTTGCATAAAATAGAGCCTAGATCTAATATTTATTTTTTATATTTATTATTTTTTTAAAATTATTTATATTAATACTCTCTCAATAATAATCTACTAAGAGAGAAAATTAAAGATGATTAAAATATTTTAAAAAAATATATCATATTAATTAACTCAATTAACTTTTTTAGTTATATAACAGTATTACCATTCAGCCTTCGCATAGAGTAGACAGGTGAAAAAGGTGTGAATTCCAATCATCCTTATGATAGAAGCTTCAACTCTTGGAATCTTATAAGTTCGTACGTAGTTGCTTACGTTTCAGCGACGACGACTTAGTATTTGCCCTCCGCACCTTTTTGTGTTGAATCTGCTAATGATTAATATTGGCCTCACACGAAATGTCAATTTTACAATGCAGCAAACGTGGAATATGTAGTAAATGACTTCCCATATTTTCAACTCTAGCTTTTAATTTTCATTTCATACTCGTCAACGTGACAAACAAAACCATCCAGACGAAAATTGAGTCCATGTTTTGTCATTTTGCTCTATGCACTCACGAGGTTTTCTGCAACTCATGAATGATACTTAAACAACCGATACCCCGAAGCACTTAGCTAAGCCCCTAGTTTATAAGCCTCATCTTACAAGGATTTGACAGAACTCACCCAAGAAAGAAAAATTAAAATGATGACATGTGGAGAAACTTTCCACCATGATGAGCAGTGAATGCATATTATATGGATGTATAGCAGCAATAATTTATTAGCATTATTCTAGAAGGATTTGAAAAATATAATGTCGTACGTTGTGATCCATGTCGAAGGAAATTTAAAACAAAACAAATGGAAAGGGATTTTGTCAAAACTTTGAAGATAAGACGATGAAGAACTTTCAAACCATTGAACTAATAATGCTAATAACAAGTTCTGTAATCCAAACTATGATGACAGTCACTCTTGAGCCATCAAAATTGACTTCAACTGCAAACCAATTACTTTCTATATCCACTGAGAGTTTTCCTCACTTTTGGTGGGACCGCGAAGCTCCACTGATTGTACCCTTTTTTAAAGTGAAAGCTTTTGTGTTTGGTTCAATAAAATTTATTAAAACAATTGCTAAGTTGCAGAAGTGCCCAACTAGCTAGAACCGAAGAACATTGTCAAGATGCCTAGTTCCACCTCAAAGTACTTTGTGCTTGTCTCCTTCTTTAGCTTCTTTGTAATCTTTCTAACTGAAGCAGATCCAAATTATAGTTCTCATGCTTGCACAGATTCCATCACTTATAAACCAAAAACCACCTTTGAAGCCAACCTCAACCTCCTCCTCTCTTCTCTTCCTTCTAAAGCCAGCGATGGCAGCCATTTCTACCGAACAAGAACCGGATATGCCGAACCCGACGCCGTCAACGGCCTCTTCCTCTGCCGTGGCGACACCCTCACTGCTGCTTGCCTTGAATGCGTCTCCGCCGCAGCCGGAGAGATAAAACGCCGTTGCCCAGATCAAAAAGAGGCCATAATCTGGTACGACGTCTGCATGCTTCGATACTCCAACCAATCTTTCAACAAAATCGTACCTTCCACTGACCTGTCGAATACGAAGAGCGTAGCTCCGGAGGTCATGGAGAGGTTCAATGAAGTGCTGTCGGAGCTGCTAAATTCTGTGTCGGCGAAAGTCTTGAAATCTCAGACCAAGTTTGCGACGGAGCAAGTGAACTTCACAAGAACAGAGACTCTGTACGGTTTAGAACAGTGTACACCCGACCTGAGTGTGTCCGACTGTAATACTTGTTTGAGAAGCGCCATCGCCGCAGTTCCGAACTGCTGCGATGGAAAAAGAGGAGCGACGGTGTTGCTTCCCGCCTGCAACATCAGATATGAATTCTACCCATTTTTCAATCGCACTCAAGACTAGCTTGTTTCTGTTTCATTAGCTTTAATTAAAGAATAAAGTAACAGCCTTTGTAGTGTTAAGAAAAGGTTGCTCATGATCTTCCGAAATGGATCCGATGCACTTCTGAGTGCATTATGGGTTTTTTTTTTTATCCTTTTTCTTATGAGATGTGATACGTGGAAAAAATGCATATGAAATGTTAATTATAAAATAAAAAGAGCACTTTAAATACTTCTTAAAATCTGGATCTGCAGATATCAATACTGCTACTTATGTACTCGCTCGGCTTCTATATCCATTTTCTTTCCCACATTAAATTTATCTTCTTCTTCTTTTTTACTACAATACTCTTAATTAATTAATATTCAATTTTTTATGGTAAATGAAAGTTAATAATTACAATTAATGCTTTTATTCAACTCTCTCTTGAGGAATCTCATTGAATGGCATGTGCAATTATAGAAGAACAGCGTATAAAGTTGACATGTTTATTGATGTGATGTGGTTGAAAAGATCAACGTAATGATGGAGTCATCTCATTAAATGGTAAGTTGAGAACGAACTTTGACATTGGTAACTTTAGGTTGACTTGTCTTGTTTGATGTACAAGTCAAAACGTCGCATCGGATAGGATAAATAATAAAATAACAAATAATTAAGGTAAATGTTGATCTGTACCCAAATTAAGTTTAGAAGGATAATTAATACTTTAATATATTTAAAAATATAATTAATATTTTAAATTAATTTTAAAAATATGACTAATACACTAAAATATTAAAATTAATATAATTTTATATTTTTATTATAAAAATATAAATTTTTATTATAATATATTATTATTTAAAATATTATATATATTATATTATTTTTTTAAAAAATATTAAATAAACCCTAAAATTTATATTCTATATAATTTATAGATAAAGATTAAAAAATTATATATTTTATTTAGTATAATTTATTAAAATAATATTATATTTTTAAATAATAATATATTAAAATAAAAAGTTATGTTATATGTATTAAATAAAATATATAATATAGTATTAATTATTCTCTAAAATTAATTTAAAATATTAATTATATTTTTAAATATTTTATAATTTAAAATTAATTTAATATATTAAATTCAACTTTATCCAAATAATCGTTGTGTTTTTATGTTTGCATCCAAGAGTCAATACAATCTTGTAATAATTAACGCCACGCAGGAAATCCAAAACCTGTCAAGTCGTGCGTCTAAGCATCGTCCATACAATAAAGTTGTATAATATTTTATTTTATGTTTGATATAAAAATTATTTAATTTTTTTAAATAAATTAAAAAATTAACTATTTAATTATTTAATTAGGATAGAATATAATATCTTAAAATAAATTTATATTATATATTTTTTAATCTATCTAAATTAATTAATTAATTTTTATATTAATTATAATAAACTAATATTTTTAATTTCTTTAATCTTTTTTAAATCACCGGAGTAATTGTTAAGACGCCATCTTATGTTGACTTTATTGGGGGAAGCCTTCCTTAGTTCCTTTAGTTTCCAGTCTTCACCCACAATATGGCCGTTTTTCTCTCCCGACGTCCCCTATGTCTCTACTCCTTTATTTAAACTACCCTATGAATGTCGGAATTCGGTTGTTAAATATGTGTTACCTCATCTTTGAAATTCTCAAATATAAATTCAAAATGTTTGAACTTTGAATGAACCAACTATTCTTTTATTTTTAATGCCTATGATTAAAACTTTATCTTTTAAAAACTAATACTGGTTAGAAGGACATATTGTTTTTATTTTACACTCCCCATTTATTGAAATAAAAAAATTAGAATTAGTCAAATTTTACCCTCCTCCTATGCTTCCCATATTGAACCAGCTCATCTTGATTTCATGGAACAATAATTAAATTAAATTAAATTAAGGATTATAGAGTATTTGTCACATAAGTGATGCAAACTAAAACGATTTGACTAGTATTATCTGAATAATATGGCTTCTTCCAGAAGCAGCCAACGTTGACTTTCTCTCTCCTCACAATTTCATTGACCAGCCTCCAGCTTCACAATCATCAATCTACCGCACTTGCCACTAAAATGCAACACAATTATCAAAAACTCACTCAAACTAAAAGGCCCTTTGGTTGCCTTTATATAGTCGCCCTATATTAAACACTTCTTACACAGAACTACAACAACTAATGGCTTCCATGGCTGCAATGGCTTCCTACAAGATTGTCTTTCTCTTCTTCTTCATCACCTTCCTCTATTCTGCTACCTCTGAAGAAGAATCAGAACCTACTTATCTTTTCCACAACTGTTCTTCCAACAAAACCTTCACTCCAAATAGTTCCTTTCAATCCCACCTCACCACCCTCCTCTCTTCCTTAGCTTCCGCCAACACTGACTTCTACAACGCCACTGTTGCCGGTGGTGGTGACACAGCGTACGGCCTCTTCATGTGCCGCGGCGACGTCACCCTCCAGGTGTGCCACCAATGCGTGGTTGAGGCAACCAAAAGATTGACTTCCGAGTGCCAATTCTCCAAGGAGGCCGTAATCTGGTACGACGAGTGCATGCTTCGCTATTCCAACCGCTCCTTCTTCTCCACTGTTGACACGAGGCCAAGACTCGGCCTCTTGAACACCGGCAACATCGCCAACCCGGCCAGCTTCATGAGATTATTGTACACTACTGTTAACGCGACGGCAGATGTGGCGGCAAAACCTGCTTTGGGTGAAAAGAAGTATGCGACGAAAGAAGCGTTTATTTCAGGGTTTCAAACTCTGTATGTTCTAGCTCAGTGTACGCCGGACCTTTCGCCGTCAGATTGCAGAATGTGCCTGAGTGGTGTGATTGGGGACCTTGACTGGTGTTGTGATGGGAAGCAAGGAGGCAGAGTTCTATACCCTAGCTGTAATGTTCGCTATGAATTGTACCCTTTCTATCAAACGGCTTAGTGAAGTTATTCATCCATGAGCTTGAAAGTTGCAGATGTTTAATTCTTAAGTGTCTATTTGAGTTTGTAGTTTGCTTATTTTTCAACGGTCATTCATTCAGGCAAATATTTATTACTAATGGCAATATAATAAGGCCCTGGAGATGACTTTCTTAATTTGATTTGTACTACTATTTTGTATTATCAATTCACCACCTACAGGCTACAGTTATATATATTGGCCTCTTATTAGAATGTGAATTTTGCTATGCAGCTGACAATGGTAATGAACTGTCCGATATGTTTTGAATAAACTCTGTTATTTAGTTTTCATGAAGAGCAGAAGGAACAACACAGCTTTTCTATACATTCACGAGGTTTTCTGCAACACAAGAAAGTTAATAATTAAATAATAAACCAATTAATAATAAAGCATTTAATTAGCCAATAGTTTGTTAGCCTGATTCTGGAACAGTTGAAGGGGTTTAGGCGTACGTAAAGAATAAGATAATTAGATATGAGGATAAGCTTTAGACCATTACTCCATTAGTAAAGAATATATATGAAGTGATTATGAATAGTCAATATAAGGAAGTGTTATCCACATCATGCATGTTACTCCTCCTGTCCTTTTTATAAATAAAATTATATTCTCTCTTATATAGTGATCCTATAATAAAAAAAATTGTGTTTATCTAAAAATTTAATATATTCTTTTTATTTTTATTACCAATTAATTATATATCTTTCTCATATCTTTTTTCTACTCATTCTCTCTTATATATTTTGTTAATTATTCTGTCCCATACTATCATACTCATAAATAAGAATATGTTTGGAAAAAAAGTTAATTTTCTGGCATATCTATTTCTTTTAACTAATTTTAATTAATACTTTGATCCACGTGATTTTGAGTATTTGTTACTTATAAAAAGAACCGGAGATAGTAAATTGGTGGGCATCATCTCAAGCCATCATAAGTGCCAACCAATTGATCATCTCTTAATTGGAGCACTAATGTGACAAGTGTGTCTAGTGGGCATGACTCGACTATATATGGAGTTTTGAAAATAATTTATTAGCAATATTGGTTGAAGGATTTGCTATCCTCCAAAAAAAACAAAGCAAAAAAGCAAAAAAGGTCTACGGTCTTATATCGGTGCCCCCCCCACTTTGAAGATGAGACGATGAACAACTTTCAAACAATGAACTAATTAATTAAACCAAGTGCTATCATATCTAGCTCACTCAAATACAGATATCTCCTTACTTTTGGAGGAACAAGCTCACTGCTCAAATTTAGGTCATATGCAATAAAAATGTTTAGGTGTTTTTAGAGTTTCATTTGATACATTCTCCCTGATTATTTAAGAGAGGTTATAAACGATTTATTAGAGTATATATAAGTGATTTAATATTTCCAGAGAGTACGTAATAATTTCGCCTTTTTGGTGTCATTTCTTTTCTGTCATGTTTCTCAATTGTATATCAATTATGGATCACCATTTTGTGGGATCTGCCCACACTCTTGCACCCTTGGTGGAGAAGATACAATGGTTCATACGATCAATGAGGAGTTTAATATCTAACCAAAGAGGAGTTATATCTAATAGAAAAAGTTAGTCCCTCATAATATACTAAACTAAATTTGAATCCTTGCTATTATGTGTATCTACATTTAGTAACAGACAGTTACTCGAATATATTTACCTCTAATAAAATTACCTCAAATATAAGAGTATATGTGCCTAACAATTTTTCTTTTACGTTTATAGGCTAACTGAAAACAACAGTTAAGTTGTGTAAGTTTAAAACTATGAGTTTAACATTTAGTTGGGTTTTTTAAACATTTAGTTAAGGAATTGATCCCTAACGATGTGTTTAGAGAGGTTCTTATAGCCAACACTAAAATCTCTTTAATAAATCTATATTAAGAGAAAATTAATCATTGTTTAAAGCAATAGATACCTTAGATTTATTTAAAAAAAAACTATAAAGTTTATGACTGCAAGGACAAAGGGAAGTGATTTATTATGCATGTAACCATGAGCTTATTTGTAATGCTTCTTCGTAAGACAAGGGATGATGGCGCTTTTGGTGGTGGTATTGGCTCACCTTTGTTGTTGGCTTCTTGTAAGCAAGCACGTTAATATGTATGAAGTCCAATTATTAATATTCTAAATTGGTGGTGTTGGAAATATGGGAGAGAAAGTAATTAACAATTTGTGGTAAGCCCTTGGGTCGTGCGATAGCACCCAGGAACGCACCAGGGGAATAATGGGAATACTTTTGCAACCCAATTCAAAGTTCAAACTAACAAACATGGGTTAGGCATCATAACGGAGAGTGGTATTGTGTGTAGGCCAGCTACAAAAAGGCTTCAACTGTACAATGGATCCAGTAGTGATATGTCTACGCAAAAGATTCAAGTCCATCACACACATTAGCATCCTGCTACACCTTAGTGTTTTAATTTATATTAAAGATAATAGACAGCTTACTCTACTTAATATTAGTATCATTTAGAAGAAAAAGAGATTTTATATTGCCTTTAGATCATAGATGAATCCAATCAATTTCCAAAAAAATTTATACCAAAAAAAAAATTCCACCACACAGAACCTATCTTTCGTGGGTTCAACTGATAAAGGGTTGAGACATGCGACTATTTGAAACATGTTCGATTCTCAGAGAGTACTAATTTATTGTGATTTTAATCGCGACGCTTGTGGATACATCCTAGTCTTTGGTACTTATGTTTACACTGGAAGGTAATAAACAACCTGTCCTACTTAACATTAGTATCTCTTAAAAAAAATAGAGACTTCGCCCTACCCTTACCTTAGATTATGAATAAATCTAATCTCTTTCTAAAAATTTTTATACAAAAAAAATATATCTAAAGAGATAGAGTTGGAGATGAGCAAGAGAAAGAGAGAGGGAGAGAATTACGAACAGATCCTAAATAAGCGATTCTTACAATTATTCAACTAAGGGTGTGTTTGGATTAACTTTTAGAAAATAGATTTTGGGAAGAATAGATTATGAAAAATAGATTTTGAGAAGAATAGATTTTGGGGAGAATAGATTTTGAAAATATAGATGTTTGGATGATTAGTAGTATAATTACTTTTTATATTGATAAATGACCAAAAAGGGTATAATTTGATTAAAATATGAGAGAGGAGAGAGGGTAGAAGAATAAATAGGAGAGATAAGAGAATGTAGAGAAGAAATAAGAGAGAGGAGAGAGTGTAGAGAAAAGAGGAGATAGGGTGAAGAAGAGAGATGATAGATGAAAGAGGAGAGATGAGAGAGAATATAAGAAAAAATAAGGGTAAAATAGTAATTAGATAGTCTATAAGATCTTTTACTGTTCCAAAAGTTATTTTTAATAGCTTATTCAAAACCATAGTTTTAAATCATGATTTTAGCCAAAATCAATTCTATATAAAAATAGCTGTTTGTTTTAAATTTTTTCAAGCTAAAATTTTATCTAAAATTGATTTTCTAACTTAACTCCCAAACAGGCACTAAAGCCTGAATGAAGATGAGTTTGGTCATGCAGATTCTTTGTTCATTGTTACTTATAAGCCTTTATCCGGCAGTTGCTTAGCCAGAACAATCGAATTCCTAAGCAACACGAGACCAACAAATTAAAATCATCTGGACAATGAAGTCGGCGACATGTCTAAATTAAAGTAGAAGCCATCTTCGAAAGGACTCTACCTACTCGACACTACAACACCAGCAGAGTCGTAGAATCAATGAGGAGCGCAAGATCAAGAGGGCAGATTTTTATGGTCGTACAAGTTGTGTTGTACACATGATGAGTAAACAACATAATACTGCAATAAAAAGGATTGATCCATAATCGCCATCCTTCCAAAAGACATGAAATAAAGAGCCGACAGATACAAACTGTTTATTGTATTCATCATACTGCAAATAACAAAGATTCATTCATGATCGGTCCTTTCAACTCAAGCCTTAGATACTCGGCCTCATGTTCAGATGGGATGCTACCTTTTGACCCAGAGAGCGATCCGCCTGAGACAAGTATGATATCCAGATGCTTCGAACCTCATGGGTAACCTTTGGGTCCGTTAAAACTCCAACCCATCTCCTGATAAACCTCTCTTGCCTGCAAATAATTCACACAACGCCACACATAAGAATCACGTACATGTTAGATGATGATGATGATGGATATACTTCATATTGATTCTATCTGTATCAGGTATGTACCTGTCAGGCGCCCAGGTTCTGTATAGATCCCCAGGTTGCTTGAAGTTGTTCTCCTTCTCAATTATGCGCTGCATCAATCATATTAATCAAGTCATTAACGCATTCTTTACTGCCTCAAGAACAACACAGTGAACTAAATAATGGACTCGAATTCTGAAAAAAGGACTAACCCTATCACGCCTTCCCTGGCAAATAACAGGAGGAATTGGGAACTTTTCTGCATGGCGAGCAGAGTCGTACCTTGATGGGAAGTAATCGATCTACAGACCAGCATTATATATATAGTTATAATGAATCAAACAAGTAATGTATAAGTTGCCATTTCACAATAAAAGCAATTTATGTCCTAATATATCATTACCTCCTCATCCCTGTGCATGAAATTCATGGTACCGTCATAGTGATTGTTGTGATGAGCACACTTAGGAGCATTTACAGGAAGTTGCAGATAGTTTGGTCCAATTCTGTGTCTCTGTGTATCACCATAAGCAAAGATTCGAGCTTGAAGCACCTTATCATCTGAGAAGTATATCCCAGGCACCACAAGGGAAGGTGAAAATGCAAGTTGCTCATTCTCAGCAAAGAAGTTATCGATGTTCCTATTCAACACCAAGCGACCAACTGGCTGGAGGGGTACGAGGTCCTCTGGCCAAGTCTTAGTTCCATCAAGCGGGTCAAAGTCAAACCGGTCTTCATAATCAGGATCAATGGTTTGAATGAAGAGTTTCCACTCGGGATAATTTCCAGCTGCAATTGAATCATAAAGATCTTGAGTTGCATGACTGTGGTTGGCTCCTCCGACCCGAATGGCTTCTTCCTCCAAGAGACACTTGACGCCCAAGGTAGGTTTCCAGTGAAATTTGACATAATGTACTTTGCCAGCCTTGTTGATCAAAGTGTAAGTGTTAACACTAGAACCTTCCATGTGCCTGTAATCTTGTGGGACACCCACATCATCAAACAAGAACATAAATGTATGAAGGCTTTCAGGAAGATGGGAACAGAAGTCTAGGACCCTCCAGTACTCCTGGATATGAGACTTGGGATTGGGTTTGAAAGCATGGATCACATCTGGAAACTTCATTCCATCGCGGATGAAGAAGACGGGAAAGTTGTTTCCCACTAGATCGAAGTTACCCTGATGATGATGGGTTTACAAAACAAGAATTAATAGGAATCATTAATGAACTTCACTGGAAAGCGACAATTAACCAGAAAGCTTGTATACCTCTCTCGTGTAAAATTTGACGGCGAAACCTGTCACGTCCCAAAATTTGGACCGTGACCGGCACAGAATATGAATAGTTTCATATTCCGAAAGCCTAAAACTTTAAATGAAACATTTTGAAATAAAAACCATAATAAGTTGTATCTCATAATTTAACAGAATCTTTTCTAAGGGCTATGTGGAGCATTTACCTTCCTTTCAAAATAATACAAGCAGTTTCATAATGATAATTATATCAAAAGTAATTTTTGCCAAAAACGACGCTTCGGATCGACAACGAGGCTCTTCACTGCTCAGCGGAAAGGTTAGGGTCACCTGCACTATCTGAAGCCAAAAATCTACTCGTGAATAACGTCCCAAAAACATGATTTAAAGAATGCGGAAAAATCAATGCATAATCATCTTAAATATGTATTTCTCAACGCTTCGTAATCTAATGCAAACCTTTTCGTAAACATTTGTATTTCAGGGGAAATAACCATATGAAATATCTATTTCAAATAAGTCATTCAGAATAATCCTTTCAAAACCATAATCTTTCTGTAAACATTATTGTTTCAGAGATAGAATTTAAAATAACCATTTCAAAGACCATAATCTTTCTGTAGGACTTTAACAGAACGAAAACAGACGTGGACACACAGTCCACGAGGGTAACTAACCATCAGACGCGGCTGAAGCCACGAAACAGACGTGGACACACAATCCACGAGGGTAACTAACCAATCTGGCAGCTCGAAGCCGCTAACTGTCAGTGGCTCAAAGCCATTAACCTTCGTGAGTACGAAACCCACGGTGAAATCTGGTAGCTCAGTCACTACCCTTCGCGAGTACGAAACCCACGGTGAAATCTGGTAGCTCAGCCACTACCCTTCGCGAGTACGAAACCCACGGTGTAGTCTGGTAGCTTAGACACTACCCTTCGCGAGTACAAAACCCACGGTGTAATCCATCGAGCTCGGGTAACCAAGGTGCACCAAGGACTAACAGTACTGCTGTTAGCAACCAGCGTTCTGTATTCCGTCCTAAAATATTTCCATCATGCATGGGGTCCTTTTTCACATGTAATGATCTCAATCGTTTCAAATACCATAATCATTGATAAATCCACTTTGAATTTCAAAAACCCAAGCATGAACATTAAAAATGAAATTTCTGTAAAAACGTATGCAATTCACATAGAAATATTTCATGAATAACATCAGTTCACTGTCAAATCTTTTTCTAAAGCCTCTTTATCCATTTTCATGCATAATCATAATCTTTTGTAAATCAATCGAAAGAAAATCATTTCTAACGATTTAAACCATACTTTCATAAAATTTGCCTTTCGAAATCCATATGTGAAATTTATAATTTGAAATGACAATGCATTTGAAAATATAAATTTTAGGGAACGTTATTCACTCACCTGCCACGCTCCTAAACATTTACTCTTTCCAGCCGATCACTTGATTATTCTCACTTCTCAATTTCCTGATATCCCGAAATGATATATTAACGTTCTAATCAACATTGCAACAAAAATTCATCATTCTTAAACCACAACCAATCATAAAGGCAAACACTTATTCATTCCTAAACCTTAACACAACCCTTGCACAATTTTATAACTTTCACACTTTATCTCTGTGCATACGCACACATACATATATATCCATCAAAATTTCCGTTCATTTGCCACCATCATAACAGCAGTATATATATCTATACATTAAGCCAAAACAATAGCACATACACATATGCATAGCAACAGAACCCCTTCTATTTCCTTCAACTAATATGTGCTACACATGAATTAAATTCCCAAGAATACCAACTATTGCTCCAAATTCCTTCTTCATTCACTAATCCATAATCTAATGTTGTCAATTTCTCAAATCAATTATACATACATAAATCTGTCCACAAGCATAATTTCCAGGACCAACGATAAATATGCATATACATATCAATCTCCCTCAACCAGAGCCCCAGAACTGCCAACCAACATCACAGCGCACACTGAATATCTTTATAGCACCCACGAGCACAGTGTATATATATACAATCATTCACAACAGCAGTCATATAGTATAATTCAAGCCTAAACATGTTCCTACTCGGTGAACCAACCCAAAACTCATGATTCTCAGATTAATACCACGAACAGAATCAGAATATTCACTAACCATCACAGCACACGCATGCACGGCCCATATATATCCATAAGTACAAATTTCTAGAACCAGTACTAAACATACATATATTCATTAAAACAGCAGCGTTGGCAATCCCTTAGAAACGTTGATAGCAACAGAGCCAAGACTTTGTAACATAGCAGAAGAAAAAATATTTGTCCAAAGCAGAAATATCACGGCCCAAACAAGCAAAAGAATTTACATCGGGATTTCAATACTTATAGCAACAACTTAGCCATTTCAAAATTTGTGCTTTGACGCATTCTCAATATCTCTAGGAGTGCCACCATAAGGGTCATTTGTTCTAACCATTCGAATTAACAGCCTTTACTCCCAAAACAGATCAATACCGCACATATACATACCTCAACAGAAAGACTTGTACACAAAAGCCTTCACAGCACTAAACATAAAACACATTACCAATGTGCTCCGCAGGCTCACAATTCAACCATGAAGAATCACCACAAAGACCCACGCCTCAGAATTCCCAAAATTTATAATGACAGATACAGAAACAGAGTCGGGCACTTACCACTTATCACCGACAACTCGGCAATACAGTCTCCGGTGATGCATTCTGGCTTCCTAGGTTGGCCCCCTCTGATCTAACTCCTCCTAACACTGTCGACAACTACCTCTGTTCTCTCTCTACTCTGTCGCCTCACAACTACCTCGTTCACCGTCGCTCACCAACAGAGGAGATGGAGAGAGCTACGGTGATAACAGCAAAATGATATCGGCGACAGCGACTCAGACCACAGAGAATGGTGAAATCACTTAGCAACCCTGTGAGTGAAACTTCCTCACCCAAATCTTCTGCTCTCTGCCTCCCCCGACGACTCATTCTCAGTTTCCTTTATCATACAATGGCTCTGCGTTTGAAGGGACAACTCCAGCGCGACAACTCCGGCAGAGAAATGGACGAAAGCGATGACTGGCCACACGCCATCGATTGCGTGAAGCTTCCTTCTCTCTGCGCTTCTGCTGCGCCTTCTGCGTCGCCGTGACGAACAGAGAAAAAGAAAAGAATGGCATACGGTTCTGCAGAAAAGGGGAGAGGGGTATTCTTGTCATTTCACGCAAAGAGAAAAAGAAAAAAAAACTTCACTTGCTGCAGTCACTGGGTCTCGAACACAGGACCTCTGAATTCTCCCTCCGCCTTTGAACCACTCTGCTAGTGCCACCCAATTGAAATTTTATGTCACCAAAATATATACATATACCCTTGCTACATTAAATTTTTTTTTTCCTATTAAAATTTCAGAGTCATAACAAAACCTCGAGGGTCCCTAATGGTTTCAGGGCTACCACGCTCATGGATGACGGTGGAGAAACGGACTATGACAGGGGTTTGAACGCCAGGGCCTCGAAGGAAATCAGCACAAGTGAGATGAGTAATATCATGAGTGACTTCGAAGAAACCCTTGGCACTGGCTCCTCTGGCATGGACAACACGTTCTGGGGTTCGTTCCCTGGTAAAATTTGCAATCTTCTCCACCAAGTGGTAGTCCTCTAGCAGAATTGGACCTGCCAATTATAACGGGCTTCAAATTAATATCATTTCTTAGCCAAAATCACTATATATCTTTGTGGAATTTTCCTAATGATTTTTTTTAAAAAAATTAGAATTAGATATCGAAATTTTATAAAACTAAATATTTACATTTTAAAAATCATGTTTGAAAAAGTTAAAGTACACATAATTAATAGTATTTTCAAATGGAAAAAGAAAATCTCGTGAGAGTGCATAAACGACCGATGTAGTTGCCTCTAGAGATAATAGTCAATTTTCCCGTGATGAACTAGAATCTTAATCAAGATATGTGTTCGCATTTAATATAATATAGTGTCTCAAATAGGATTACTCATGAGAGAGAGACACACACCATTTTATATCTAAGTTATTTCTATCATATTCTTGCATACTAAAAAATAGATTAAATTTATATAAATTTCCATGTTTGCCCATTAAAAAAAGTATTGAAAAACATGTACTTAATTACCCTATTAGATTAGGTAAAATTGATGAAAGGTGATTAATTATCTATCCTAAGAGTTTAGCATCAAACTTTGTTTTTTCATTTTGCATAATGCATGTAGAATTAGAGTGGTATATTATAAGGATGTGCATGGGCAAAGCTAAACAAAATAGAGCAACCCCTTGTTCAATGCATTGCCCACAAAAAAAAATGGATCATATTTTACAGCCCGATACTTAATAAAAGCCCTAATAATTTTAGGTTAGGCATAGATGGGTTGGGTATACCCAAGTTGTGATGTCATACTTATGTTGTAAAAAAAAATATACAATTATGAACTTCTAAAATAATATCATATTCTTGTGTTTTCAAAAGTTAAATATCTATAATCCACTAAAAATAAAGTAATAAATATAAAAATTAAAATTTTGAGATCCATTGTATATAAAAAATAAGTATTGAAGTCTAAGTAGTTTGTAATTATAACTTTATATCAATCTCCCTAATATTGACAAAAATGAAACATCTAAAAAAAATAAAATAAACAATTATAATTTGTAATATAATCATATGATAATTGACAAAGTTAAAAAAAAAAAAATTAGTATAGTTATAAATATTAAAAGATATAACTTACCTATTTAACTACTCATATTTCTAAAATAACTTTTTAATCACCAGTAACTATCATATTCTCCCTTTTAAATATAACATACTAACATATAGAAAAAAAAGTAAATAAAATAAAAGGTATTCATGAGCAGGGCAAGGTAGCCCCTATACCCAGTGCTCAACTCAAAAAATATGAGCTATATTTTATAGTTTAATATTTAATTTTATCTTATATTTATAGAATTAGATAGGATATTTTTATTACGGGTTTCGATGACCATACCGACTAGGGGTGTTCACAATGCCTGTCGCACGGTTCGCTCGCCCGAGCCCGTAAAAAAATTGCCCGGTCCGGCCCTAAAAAAGTTGCCCAAAATATATTTGGGCAAGGCCGGGCCGGGCACCGGGCAAGGCAGCATGCCCTGCCCATTTGGCCCGGCCCTATATATATATATATATATATTTATTATTTTTTTTTAATTTTTTAACTTATTTTATTTGTAATTTTACACTTTTCACTTTAGTTGACAACTCTCTTTGTTCATTTTTAAAATATTAAACATACCTTTTATATTTATGTAGATACCAAAGTTGTTCCTCTGCTTTACTTGCTAAGTATTCGATTTTTTTAGTTGCAATAACGCTACAAATATCCGACCTCTACATATTTCAATATTTTTTTTATATATGCAATAGACTTTGAGACTTCAATTATTATCTTTTTATTACCTTATTCTTAGTGAATTATATATATTATTTAACTCTTAAAAATATAAATATAATATTATTTTATAAGTTCATGATGACATATTTTTTTCTCACAATATGAGCAGAACATCACAGCCCGGGCATGCCCAGCCCGAAATAGTTAGGACTTTTACCGGGCCAGACCGGGCATCAGGCTGCAAAATATAACCCATACTTTTTTCAGGCAGAAAGATTACCTTGCCTAACCCTACCCATGCACACCCCTGATACCGACCCGTTTTATGTACAGATTTAATATATTCACGTGTTGGAGAGAGAGCTAGAGAGGGGTGTGACCAGAGGGGTCCCAAATCCCACGCGCCACGTACAGGAGGAGTCAAACGGGACGTGTGGGCCCCACACACCTCATGTGGCTGTTCCTGAGGGACCGCACCGCTTGCTATACCATATCGCATGTTTTCAGATTTCGTAACATAGAATCATCCTCAATTATAACTTTGTCATACCAAAATTAACATTATAGTCCAGAAAGCTGAGTTCTTTCTTAAGAATCTCTTTAAACCTTAAAAAAAGAACCCCGCTCAGATGAATTCTTCATATTTTGTAAGCAGCCAGAAATTTACAGATAATATGCATATATGCATGATCACTGATTCTTGTCCTACGTACCCAAGATGGTATTAATTACTTAATCATGCAAATAAATAGGCATACATATAGATCTATACCTCTAGATCCGATGGTAAGAGCAGAATCGTTGTTATAAACAGGAGTGCCGGAGTTGGTAGTCCAGAAAGGAGTATTGAAGGTGCTTGATGGCCGGTGCTGCACATTCCATATATATTTGAGATCAGGACTTACAAGCTAAGAAATAGAACTCAAGATTTCCTTGTACGTACCTTGTAGGGATCCATGGCTATGTCGAACGAGAGTGATCACAAACAGCAGCAGAGAAAAATTAATGGGGATTTCTTTCGCAATGAGAGACTTTGCCATTCATCCCATTTATAAAAAAGTCCTCTTGCTCTGCTGTCACTGTAATTCCCATTTGCCAACCCTCTAGCCTCTACTATTTCCTCTTTACCTGCCCTTTCCAAAATAAATATCCCCCTCCTCCTGTTTCCTTTTGTCGTCTTCTTCACCTCTTTTTACCCCTTCAATTATTGAACCAAATTATTATCTTCATCCACAAAAAATCAAGAGTCGGCCAATTCAAACAAACTCTACAAATTCCGATTGGTCGTCTATTCAATCCCCACCTCATCACATGCACCACCCTCTTCTCTTATTAAAGGTCGTTTCCATCCCACGTTAAGTTTTAACCATCTTAATTAATTACTTATTTATAGTTAAGCAATATATTCCTATGCTCTTATTTAATTATATATAACACTTTCAATATATTTTATTAGAATAAAAAAATCTTAAATTATATTAACCCTACCCTAAAATTTAATAATTTTTAAATTTTATTCTCGATTAATATACATTATCACTTATGAGTATCTCTTAATGATTAAATCTACACAAGAATAAGTAAAAATGTAAAATGGAATATTTATGTGACAAATTTAATAATATAATTTATAAATATAAGAAACTTATTCTCTACTTTATAAATAAGATTATATGAGAATGTTACATATTCAAAACTTAACCTCAGTCACCAGTAAATTCAATTCTCCGACGATCAGATTTGTGGGGTCCCGCCAAAAATCAATAATTATTATCTCTTATATGATTTAGGATGTCATTATTATACAAATGGCCGACAAGCATAGGACAATGAATTGGCTCCTACTCGTATTGATCAAAAGTCACTACATGATATCTTGAATTCTTTCTCCTCTCATCTCTCTCTTCCTTATTCAATTCATCAAAAGATAGCTAACTCAACTCTAATCAATCAAGCAAGATAGGGTTTTAAATTATTTTAATGTTGTGGGTTCTGCGGATAATGAATGGATTCTCTGTATCAAGCTCAAAGAAGTTCGGACAAAATGATGAAGGATCATGCCGTTCTGTCTTCCTTAATTAAGTTGCCTGATTTTTGCATATCCGATGTTCCAGTTCTTGACCGCTAAAACTAGAAAATTACAAAATACAGTAATAGCAGAGTTATCTTATTCATGTAGAAGATATAAAAAGGATAAATATTTACTCACTCTCATAATACCATCCTACACATCTACACCAATCAAACACCAGTCAAAATATCCTACTTATTATCATTTATTATTAATAATTCATTTATTATTGAGAGTATATGTTAGTATTTCTATATGGGAAGATGACGATTTTTATGCTGAACCATCACCGTCATGCCTTGTTGCTTCCTTATAATTAGAAGGTAGTTTTGATGTATACAAATGCCATGTATATACAATATTTCCATATATATATACCTTCATTAAATTTGCACTGGGAACAAAACATATTGATGCGTCCACAATTTGCAGGTCCAGTAATTTTTAAATCTTAACAGGTTATTTCTGAAAAAAAAATTAAAAACATATATTTTAAAATATGGACTCCTTTTCAATATGACTTATAATAGGAAATGGAGAGTACGAGAATACATCAAGGTTAAATACCTTAAAAAAATCATGTTTTGCTAAATTTATTTAATCTAAATAACTTTAATCAATTTTATTAGTTTGTAAGAGGTAGATATTGGTGTATTGCTTGTATTTGAGATTAGAGAAAATATTTTATTTCGTCGGTTCAGCGGATGAAGATGAACTGATTCTCTTGATCGATGATGATGATGAACGACAACCCAGATAGGTGCGTGCAGTCGCCCTTCTTTCTTGGCCTTATCTTTATATCTACAATATCCCACTTCTTAATTGGTAAACGCCTTCTTCTTCTCTCAAATAAAAGACACTCCTAATTAATTTGCACATATTAAAAAAAATTAGTTTTCTTCGTTACATTTGTCCCTGTTAAATGATTAATTAACTCGTCATTTGAAGATCACTTTTATTTAAAAATTAAGTGGTGACACCAAATTCGTCAATAATTTGTATATTTGTTCAGAATTACCGTGAAAAGTATTGAAAAAAAATGAAGGATTGAAAAAAAATGAAGGAAGTAAAATCATTTTAAAAGCATAAGACAGCTGATTAAAACTTGTTCAGATATGAAAACGGGATGATATTTGATATTTGTGGGGAGCAATCAACGCCGTGCGTTGATGGATCCTTATCTTGTTTTATCGAAGCGTGTGCCCCCAACACTCCAAGCCTATTTCCCAATTCGCCCCTGCAGATCCCACCATTTATTTTTAAGCATGGATCCCCACTTAGCAAACTTTTTTTAATTTGGAAGATTGATAACAAGAACCTGTTTTAAAAATCTATTAACTAAAAAGATTTGAATTCAAGTACTAATATTTTATGTGTATGAACAAAATATTATATTATTCTGATAAATAATTTTTTTAAAATAGAAACTTTTGATTAATTTTTATTATTTAAAATCACAGCAAAGGAATTCTAAAACTACGGGATTAAATTGAAATTATGTTGTAATATTTGAGATTGCAGAGAGAATGTGCTCCGTTGAAATGTTGGTAATTTTCAAGTTTTGAACCCATTCAGGTAAATGAGCTTTGAAGGAATTGAATGCATTAAAATTACCACGATCCTAATAAAACCAGATATTTTGATAGAGAACAATACTTACAAGGAGGAAGCCCCACTTTAGATGAAGGGTCTCATCATTTTGGTCCCTCACAAAATAGACGAGACGGGTGGGACTGAATGGAGAAAGAGACGCTTGGGAGGAAAATGGAGAAAATTACAAATGGAACACGGCCTAAACACACGATGAGGTCGTGGGGACTGAGGGCTGGGGAGACGTGAAAATTACGAAAAGATTGAAAACACTGCTTTGTACGGCCGCCGTTAAGTCATTTTACCCTTGGATCAAATAAATATAGTACTGAATTTTATGGAAGAGAGGTCGATTCCTAAGATATAGATTTGGACCCCTATATACAGTAGAGTGGTTCTAGAAGACAGACAATAATACTCGGAAGTGACTCATAAAACATACAAATCTGTGGTTAAATTTTTCAAAGCGCTCTGACCTTTCCCACACACCTAAATGTGAAATTGGCCTAACGCACGAGAGTTTTGATAGAGAAATCATCGGAAAATGACAGTTGTAGACCATAGAGGAACATTCAATACAAAAAGAAAACTTCAATTTTGTTCAAACTTCAAAGAACTTGGGAGTCTGTCCTCAAAGAATTTTAACTTCTACTGTCACATCCCTATTTTTGGACCGTGACTGGCACAGAATATAAATACATCATATTCTGAAAGCCTAGCATTTTAAGTAAAACCTTTAAATTCTCCATAGCATTTTTCAAAATCATACAAACATTTTCTAAGGTTCATGCAGAGCATTATCCTTTCCAAAATAATAAAAGTTCTTAAGAAACAATTACATCAACAGTAGTATTTATCAAACGAAACTTCGGATCAACAGCAAGGCTCTTTACCGCTCAGCTGGAGGATTAGGGTCACCTGCATTATCTGAAGCCAAATAATCTACTCGTGAATAACGTCCCAAAAACATGATTTAAAGAATGCGGAAAATAATCAATGCATAATCATATTAAAATGTATTTCATATCACTTTGAAATCTAATTCAAACCTTTTTGTCAACATTTGTATTTCAGGAGAAAATAACCGTATGAACTAACTGTTTCAAATAACTCATTCAAAACAATCTTTTCAAAACCATGATCTTTCTGTAGGACTTCAACAGAACGAAAACAGACGTGGACACACAGTCCACGAGGGTAACTAACCATTCTGGTGGCTCGAAGCCACTAACTGTCGCGAGAACGAATCCCACGAAATAATTCTAGTGGCTATGCCACAAACTGTCGCGAGAATAAATCCCAAGAAATAATTCTGGTGGCTCAAGGCCACAAACTGTCGCGAGAACGAATCCCACGAAATAATTCTGGTGGCTATGCCACAAACTGTCGAGCTCGAATACCAAGGTGCACCAAGGACTAACAGTACTGCTGTTAGCAACCAGCGTTCTGTATTCCGTCCTAAAACGTTTCTATCATGCGTGGGGTCCTTTTCACATAAAATAATCTCAATCGTTTCAATGCCATAATCATTGGTAAAAACCACTTTGAATTTCTAAAACCCCAGCATGAACATACGAAATCAAGTTACTGTAAAAATATATGCAATTCACATAAGAATATTTCATGAATAACATCAGTTCACTGTCAAATCTTTTTTTCTAAAGCCTCTTTATCCATTTTCATGCATAATCATAATCTTTTGTAAATCGATTGAAAGAAAATCATGTCTAATGATTTAAACCATAATTTCGTAAAACTTGCTTTTCAAAATCCATATTTGAAATTTATCATTTGAAATAACAATGCATTTGAAAGTGTAAATTTGTAGGGAACGTTATTCACTCACCTGTCACGTTCCTATACCGCTACTCCTCCCACCAAACACTTGCTACAAGATTACCTCTCAACCCCCTGATATTAAAACAACATATTAACATTCTGCTTAAAGTCTTTGGCCATAAAAAGCATCCCTAACTTATCACTTCCACCACTAATCATTCAATTTGAAGATTCAATACTCCAGCCACTAATCCTTAACAATCAATTTTATGCATTTAACTCAACTGAAATATCTCAAAAATTCCTATACTGCTTCGGTTCACCCATGGATTTTTTTTTTCAACAAGCTAAAATATCAAAGGCTTAATTCATGTATCCAATTATAACCCACCAACAGAAATAACGCCTGGCAGCAAACACATATACCCTTTCTGTCTCCACATATGCCCAACAATTCCTATACCCCCTATGCACATCGGATCACACACACACCACAGCAGCATCACAGTATGCACATGGTAGCAACAACCCAGAATAACCATGGACTATTTATATTACCACATAAACCTTTCCCATAGAGCAAACAATATCAAGAAATCGCCAAAATAGCAGTCCACAGCACCAGCAAAATAGCAACGGTTGCAGAGAAAATAAGGAAAAAGGGTGAAACTTACCACCCTTACCGCATATGGAATTCACAGCAATAATACCACGGAACAGAGCAGGAAAAAAAATGACTGCGCCCAGCTTCTCAATTCCTTCTTTCCTTCCGTCAATAACAGCAAACCTCCTGATACAGGGAATGACGGTGACACCGAAGAGAATAGAGAGCTTAGTTGCTTAAGGTAGCTATCCAGGAATAGAAGGAAGAACATGAGTAGGGAATACGGTTTAAGAAGCTTACCCGCATCGCCCACAGAACCGACCACCGCAGAGGAAAACAGAATTGAAATTCCAACGACTTGCTACAGTAGCAGAGGATTGCTACAGTAGCAGAGAATGGCGACGGACGATGGCTACCCGACGACCACGATGACCAAGAGGGTGGTTTTACGGGAAGAAGCATTCACCGGCGCTAGAACCGAACTCACAAAGCTTGCGACACCCCTCCGCCTTCCACTCTCACTCTCACAGCAACCGCACCGGTGACAGAAAAGAAAGAGAGCGGGGCGGGTTGCTTCTTAAGGACAATGGCATCGACCTCCCTTGCCGTGCACTCTCATCCCGCGCCGCACGCTGAACCTCTGCCCCTCCTCACCTACGCCACGCTGCTATCCTGCCATCTCTGCTCGCAAGGAGAGAAAAAAATGGAGAAGAAAGTCTGGGATTGGGTGAAAGTGAGCAGAAGGGAAAAAGAAAATTTCACAGAATGAAATACGCTTCTGCACCAGCTAGGACTCGAACACGGGCCAGATGTTTACCTTCCGCCTGTTAAACCATTCAACCAATGCTTCCCATATGAGGCATTATTAAATGAATATACATATATCAATTAGTTAAAATTCCTGATCATAACATTCTTCCCCTCTTAAGAAATTCGGTCCTCCGAATTTGAAAATATACTCACCTTAGTTCTGAAATAATTGCGGGTATTTGATTCGCATCTCAGCCTCCAACTCCCAAGTAGCTTCTTCCTCTGATTGGTTTCGCCATAACACCTTCACCGAAGGAATCTCTTTTGACCGCAACTTCTTTACTTGTTGATCAATAATGGCTATCGGATCTTCATCATATGACAGGTCCTCGTTCACCTGAACTTCCTGATATTCGACAACATGGGAGGGATCATACAAGTACTTTCGCAACATCGATACATGAAACACCGGATGTATCCCTGATAGCTCTGGTGGTAAGGCTAAACGATAAGCTACCGCACCTACTTTATCCAAAATTTCAAAGGGGCCGATAAACCTCGGACTTAACTTACCCTTTTTACCAAATCTCATAACCCCTTTCATTGGTGACACTCTTAAAAACATTTTATCTCCGGCCATGAACTCTAATTCCCTACGACGATGATCTGCATAAGATTTCTGTCGACTTTGAGCCGCCAACAACCTTTGTTGAATCACCTTCACCTTTTCTTTAGCATCTTGAACCAAATCAGGCCCTAATATTGTTCCGTCTCCAACTTCGAACCATCCAATTGGAGATCTACACTGCCTCCCGTACAACGCCTCAAATGGAGCCATTTGAATACTTGACTGATAACTGTTATTATAGGCAAACTCTACTAACGGTAAATGTTTGTCCCAACTTCCACCAAAATCCATGACACAGGACCTCAACATATCCTCAACTATCTGGATTGTCCTCTCCGACTGTCCATCAGTTTGAGGATGAAAAGCAGTGCTAAGATTCAATCGAGTGCCCAAAGCTTTCTGAAATGATTTCCAAAATTGAGAAGTAAACTGGGGCCCTCTATCTGAAATGATAGATACTGGGACTCCGTGTAACCGCAAGATCTCCTCAATATAAATCTCAGCGTATCTAGCCGCACTGTACGTCATCTTCACTGGTAGAAAATGAGCATACTTGGTCAATCTATCAACAATTACCCAAATAGAATCAAAACCTTTAGCAGTACGGGGCAATCCCACGATAAAATCCATAGTTATGTTTTCCCACTTCCATTCAGGTATCTCCAACCATTGTAACGGTCCTGCCGGCTTCTGATGTACCGCCTTAACTTGTTGACACACTAAACAATGTGCAACAAAATTCGCCATATCATTCTTCATACCATGCCACCAAAACAACTGTTTCAAATCTTGGTACATCTTAGTTATACCAGGGTGGATAGTATAGGCAGAATGATGAGTTTCCTCAAGAATTAGCCTTCTCAACTCCTGAACTTGTGGCACACAAATTCTACCCTCGAACCTCAAAACACCTTCCTGATCAATCATAAATTCTGAATTACTTCTGTCTTTAACTGAATCCCTCAACTCGCACAACTTCGGGTCTGAATATTGAGCTTCCTTAATCTGATCACATAATGAGGAATGAGCTTGCAAATGAGCCAAAAATACTCCCTTATCAGCAATTTCAAATACGACTCCCTCTTGTTCAACTCTATGAATCTCCTGTACCAACGGTCTTCTCTCCATCTTGATATGGGCTAAACTATTCATAGACTTCCTACTTAAAGCATCAGCCACAACGTTCGCCTTCCCCGGATGGTACAGAATCGTACAATCATAATCCTTTAACAACTCCATCCACTTTCTCTGCCTGAGATTCAAATCCTTCTATTCAAAGATGTACTTAAGGCTTTTGTGATCCGTGAAAATCTCACAGGTTTCTCCGTACAGATAATGTCTCCAAATCTTTAAAGCAAACACCACCGCAGCCATCTCTAAATCATGAGTTGGATAATTCTGCTCATGCAACTTAAGCTTTCTAGAGGCATAGGCAATAACTCGCCCATCCTGCATTAACACACAGCCTAGCCCAATCCGAGAAGCATCACAATATACTGTATACCCACCGACTCCTGAATGTAAACTTAGCACTGGAGCAGAGGTCAAAGATTCTTTTAACTTTTGAAAACTTGCCTCGCATTTCTCATCCCACACGAACTTCACACTCTTTTGGGTTAGTCTCGTCATCAGAGCTGCTATTCTTGAAAAATCCTAAACAAAACGGCGATAATATCCTGCAAGTCCTAAGAAACTCTGAATCTCCGTTACCGTAGTAGGTCGTGGCCAGCTTTTAACTGCCTCAACCTTACTAGGATCAACTTGTATGCCATCCCTCGACACCACATGCCCCAAGAAAGTGACTTCTGTTAACCAGAACTCACACTTGGAAAACTTAGCAAAGAGCTTATGTTCTCTCAACCTTTGTAACACTACCCACAGATGATGCTCATGCTCCTCCGTACTCTTGGAATAAACCAGGATGTCATCAATGAACACGATTACAAACTTATCTAAAAATTCCCTGAATGTTCGATTCATCAAATCCATGAATGCCGCAGGAGCATTCGTCAAACCAAAGGACATTACTAAGAATTCATAATGACCATACCGAGTCCTGAATGCTGTTTTTGGAATATCTTCCTTCTTAATCTTCAACTGATGATACCCTGATCGCAGGTCTACTTTTGAAAAGTACTGCGCTCCTTGTAACTGATCAAACAAATCATCGATGCGCGGCAACGGGTACTTGTTCTTTACTGTCACCTTGTTAAGCTGTCGATAATCAATGCACAATCTCATCGAGCCATCCTTCTTCTTGACAAATAACACTGGTGCACCCCAAGGAGAAGTACTAGGTCGTACGAACCCCTTATCTAGCAATTCTTGTAACTGAATCTTTAATTCCCTTAACTCAGACGGCGCCATTCTATAGGGCGGAATAGAAATTGGCTGCGTACCAGGAATGACGTCAATACTAAATTCTATCTCTCGATCTGGGGGTAACCCCGGCAATTCCTCCGGAAAAACATCAGGAAATTCCTGAACAATAGGAATTTGGTCTAAGCTGACAGTAGGCCTATCAACATCTTGGATTACCGCCAAAAATCCCTGACAACCTTTTGCCAACATTTGCTGGGCTTTTAAAGCAGAGATTAAGTTTGTTGGCTTATCTACTTCGTTTCCAAACAACACAAACGAAGTTTCATCCGGAAAGTTAAACTTTACCACTTTCAGGTGACAATCCACTGTAGCATAGCATGAAGCTAACCAATCCATGCCCAGTATGACATCAAAGTCTATCATATCAAGTATCATCAAATCGACAAAACTTTCTCTACCCTCAACAGACACTTCACAAGATTTGTACACTTGTGAAACTGACAAAGATTCCCCAACAGGGGTAGCCACAGTAAAAGGACAATCAAGTCTAACTGAATTCTTATCCATCATCTTAGCAAAATATTTTGAAATATAAGAGTGTGTCAAACCAGGGTCAAACAATACATAAGCCTTTTGAGAACATATAGAGATAATACCTGTGACCACAGCATTAGAAGCCCGAGCATCTTGCCTTGTCATTACGTAAACCCTAGCTTGACCTTGGCCTGAAGGTTGTGCTCTCTTCTTTGGAGGTCGTCCTGATATACCTCTACCCATTGAGGCAGAAGTTGCTCCCACAGACGGAGCTGCAAAAGTAGTAGGGTGGGGAGAAGGTCTAGCTGATCTATAACTCGAGGTTGATTGAGCAAACGGACACTATTTCTTCATGTGACCCGGCTGTCCACAACCATAACACACCACCAAGGTCTTCAGACAAACCCCTGAATGGTGCTTTCCACACATATTACAGGTAGGCCTGGAATAACTAGTCTGGCTCCCCCCAGACTGAGGTCTAGTACCTCCAAACTTCGGTCCTGAATCTGGAATGCCCACAGAAGATCTATAAGATCTGGGCGCTGGCCGCATATCAGCTGACGAGGGTTGGCCCTGAGGGCGGTTACCCTTAAATGAAGATCCTTGGAACTTTTCGCTCCCAGACTTCTGCTTCTTAGAAACCCCTTCTTCTTCCATGTGCCTCAACTCAATTCTCAAAGCACAGTCAACCACATCAGCATAAGAAGCAAAATGATTCAGCATCGGGGCCACAGCATCATGAATATGTATCGGTAATCCCTGTATAAACCTGCCAATTCTATCCCTCTCCGACGGAACCAAGGTAGATGCATACGATGAAAGTTCTGTAAATCTTCTGTCATATTCAGCCACAGACATCCCAGAAGTACACTTCAACAGAAGAAATTCTTTAACTCTAGCATCCTTCTTGCTCTAGGGAAGAAAACATTTCAGGAAAAGATCCTTAAAATCTGCCCATGACAATAATGATACTCTATCCCCCTGAAATCCTGGTACCGTCTTACTCCACGCATTCGTAATCCCTTCAAGTCGAAACAAGGCAAACTCCACGTATTGCACATCTGGGCATCTCAAAGCCCGGCATCTCTTCTCAATTCCTTCCAGGAACTCCATGGGTTCCTCTCGAGAATCAAACCCTGAGAACTTCGGAGGATCCAACTTTATAAACTCTGATAGCCTGACTGCGATGGATTCTTCCTCTATAACCTGGGGTGTCTCTACCTGAGTCTCATGCCTAGAGGATGCAGAGATCTCAGGAGACTGTGGATGAGATGGTTCTGCCTTAGATAGAATTTCCTGAAGAGGTCTAAGGGGTCAACCTCCCCGAACCCTAGCACCCCTACGACCATGTCCTCGACCTCGAGGAGGCACATCACTTCGCTGAGCAGAGCCTTGATCCGAAGCCCTAGAGCTCCCTCTAGACTGTACTCGTCTATGCGGCATTTAACTATTCATAAAACATAGAAAATCTTTAGTTTATAAATAAATACGTTTCTGAAATCATAAGAAAACACCACTTTCAAATTTCTTTTAGAGATCTTCAGAGATGCCACAACTATAGTTATGCCCGGGTTCATAACGATAATTGAAACCCCACCAAAGTATCTCTGCTCTGCTTAACCATAGAAACACTCTGGCTCTGATACCAAACTGTCACGTCCCTATTTTTGGACCGTGACCGGCACAGAATATAAATACATCATATTCTGAAAGCCTAGCATTTTAAGTAAAACCTTTAAATTCTCCATAGCATTTTTCAAAATCATACAAACATTTTCTAAGGTTCATGCAGAGCATTATCCTTTCCAAAATAATAAAAGTTCTTAAGAAACAATTACATCAACAGTAGTATTTATCAAACGAAGCTTCGGATCAACAGCAAGGCTCTTTACCGCTCAGCTGGAGGATTAAGGTCACCTGCACTATCTGAAGCCAAATAATCTACTCATGAATAACGTCCCAAAAACATGATTTAAAGAATGCGGAAAATAATCAATGCATAATCATATTAAAATGTATTTCATATCACTTTGAAATCTAATTCAAACCTTTTTGTCAACATTTGTATTTCAGGGGAAAATAACCGTATGAACTAACTGTTTCAAATAACTCATTCAAAACAATCTTTTCAAAACCATGATCTTTCTGTAGGACTTCAACAGAACAAAAATAGACGTGGACACACAGTCCACGAGGGTAACTAACCATTCTGGTGGCTCGAAGCCACTAACTGTCGCGAGAACGAATCCCACGAAATAATTCTGGTGGCTATGCCACAAACTGTCGTGAGAATAAATCCCACGAAATAATTCTGGTGGCTCAAGGCCACAAACTGTCGTGAGAACGAATCCCACAAAATAATTCTGGTGGCTATGCCATAAACTGTCGAGCTCGAATACCAAGGTGCACCAAGGACTAACAGTACTGCTGTTAGCAACCAGCGTTCTATATTCCGTCCTAAAACGTTTCTATCATGCGTGGGGTCCTTTTCACATGAAATAATCTCAATCGTTTCAATGCCATAATCATTGGTAAAAACCACTTTGAATTTCTAAAACCCCAGCATGAACATACGAAATCAAGTTACTGTAAAAATATATGCAATTCACATAAGAATATTTCATGAATAACATCAGTTCACTGTCAAATCTTTTTTTCTAAAGCCTCTTTATCCATTTTCATGCATAATCATAATCTTTTGTAAATCGATCGAAAGAAAATCATGTCTAATGATTTAAACCATAATTTCGTAAAACTTGCTTTCCAAAATCCATATTTGAAATTTATCATTTGAAATAACAATGCATTTGAAAGTGTAAATTTGTAGGGAACGTTATTCACTCACCTGTCACGTTCCTATACCGCTACTCCTCCCACCAAACACTTGCTACAAGATTACCTCTCAACCCCCTGATATTAAAACAACATATTAACATTCTGCTTAAAGTCTTTGGCCATAAAAAGCATCCCTAACTTATCACTTCCACCACTAATCATTCAATTTGAAGATTCAATACTCCAGCCACTAATCCTTAACAATCAATTTTATGCATTTAACTCAACTAAAATATCTCAAAAATTCCTATACTGCTTCGGTTCACCCATGGATTTTTTTTTTCAACAAGCTAAAATATCAAAGGCTTAATTCATGTATCCAATTATAACCCACCAACAGAAATAACGCCTGGCAGCAAACACATATACCCTTTCTGTCTCCACATATACCCAACAATTCCTATACCCCCTATGCACATCGGATCACACACACACCACAGCAGCATCACAGTATGCACACGGTAGCAACAACCCAGAATAACCATGGACTATTTATATTACCACATAAACCTTTCCCACAGAGCAAACAATATCAGGAAATCGCCAAAACAGCAGTCCACAGCACCAGCAAAATAGCAACGGTTGCAGAGAAAACAAGGAAAAAGGGTGAAACTTACCACCCTTACCGCATATGAAATTCACAGCAACAATACCACGGAACAGAGCAGGAAAAAAAATGACTGCGCCCAGCTTCTCAATTCCTTCTTTCCTTCCGTCAATAATAGCAAACCTCCTGATACAGGGAATGACGGTGACACCAAAGAGAACAGAGAGCTTAGTTGCTTAAGGTAGCTATCCAGGAATAGAAGGAAGAACATGAGTAGGGAATACGGTTTAAGAAGCTTACCCGCATCGCCCACAGAACCGACCACCGCAGAGGAAAACAGAATTGAAATTCCAACGACTTGCTACAGTAGCAGAGGATTGCTACAGTAGCAGAGAATGGCGACGGACGATGGCTACCCGACGACCACGATGACCAAGAGGGTGGTTTTACAGGAAGAAGCATTCACCGGCGCTAGAACCGAACTCACAAAGCTTGCGACACCCCTCCGCCTTCCACTCTCACTCTCACAGCAACCGCACTGGTGACAGAAAAGAAAGAGAGCGGGGCGGGTTGCTTCTTAAGGACAATGGCATCGACCTCCCTTGCCGTGCACTCTCATCCCGCGCCGCACGCTGAACCTCTGCCCCTCCTCACCTACGCCACGCTGCTATCCTGCCATCTCTGCTCGCAAGGAGAGAAAAAAATGGAGAAGAAAGTCTGGGATTGGGTGAAAGTGAGCAGAAGGGAAAAAGAAAATTTCACGAAATGAAATACGCTTCTGCACCAGCTAGGACTCGAACACGGGCCAGATGTTTACCTTCCGCCTGTTAAACCATTCAACCAATGCTTCCCATATGAGGCATTCTTAAATGAATATACATATATCAATTAGTTAAAATTCCTGATCATAACATCTACTACTCTCAAATTTACTAATCAAAATAAAGTCCGGCCGGGACCTAAAATTTCACACTTTCGCTCAAAATAATTACGAGGTACACAGCAAGAATTTGAAACTTCCACCCCTAAATTTATTAGCTAATCAAAAACCTGATCTGTCCGTCCTATATTTTAAAGTATTATATATATATATATATATATTGCTCCATGCCTGTAACACTATTTTCCCTTTTAAAATAAGGTTAGGAAGGTGTTTTACTTTTCAATCTAAGATTTATACCATCCCAGTCTATAATATAGTCCAGGATTAGACATGTACATGGACTAGTTGGGGCATTAATTTAATATTTATATAGAAGGATAAAATTCAGAGAGAGAAAAAGATTAAATGTCCAAGATATCAGTGAACTGAATCAAGAAGAGTTGGGAGAAAATAATTTGTGGGTGGGAATGGTAATATTTGCCATGCTCCCAGATGCTTTATATATCCTACTTGATCAACTTGTTTTGTTACGTCCATCCAAAGAAAACAAAGAAAGAAAACGAAGGGTCTAAGTTTTGTCGTACATGGTTGGCCCGACTTGTGGGAAGATAAGATGAAGAAAAATTTGAAAGATCAATTCGGGTCCGTTTTTTATAAGACGGGGGCTGCCTTTGCGGATTGATGGATAGATGAAAACGCATGTAACTTGACCCTAACATACTTTAGTACGTACGACTAGTGTCATCCAGTTAACATAACGTTCAACCTTGAGCAGCCATCAAAATGGACTCCAGCTAAGCTAACTGCAAACCAATTAATTTATAACTAACTGATCATATAGAGCTTTGACGTACGTACAGGACCAGTAGGGCCCAGTGGTGCTGAAGTTCCCAGCTCACCAGTCATTTACTACAACCATATATGAATGCCATTTCGCCTACTTTCTCAATCACGCACGTGTTGAAGCTGTATGATCGTTTTCAAGGAAAAACAAGGCGCACTAAAAGTTAGTTTTCACTATTAGTACCAGCTTGAATATCTTGAAAAGCCACCGCTAGTACAAAATTGCTTCAGGTGCCCTCATTACTCATTACCGTTCTTCTAACTCCATCTGATTAACTCCTTCAATGATCAAAGTAAATAAAAATTAACGTTGATTAGATTGCCATGTGTGTGTAATGGGAAAATATCTCTTCCTAGTGAGAGCCTAGTCTTCTCTAATACGTCTAGATAGGCTTTCTTGCCTTGGGTCAATCAGTGAGTCCACTGATACAGTGAAACATGTTAAAAGTGGAAAACTTGTGTTGGTGGAACAATGCGATTGCGAATCAGAGTTTGAAGAAGATAATTATCATTTACTATATAAAACAATTCGGAAGTGAGTAGGGGCAAAGCGAATTAGACTATTCATATGGATGACTTTTAACAATAGGCTTTCTACTAATATTTCGAGGAACAAGTGGTTATATGTGTCTATTTTTTGTCCAAGTTGTAATGATGATGAAAATATTTTACATATTTTGAGAGATTGTGTATATGATAAGAGAATATGGAAGAATATAATATACTTCGGCTAAGGTATATATCCTCCTTTTTTGCTGCTTCTCTTAAAAATTGGTTTGACTTAAACCCTAAGAGAGATCTAGGTAATGTTGACTATAAATAGAACATTCTTTGGGGAGTTATGATTTGGAAACTCTAGAATTTGAGGAATGATGTGGTCTTTAATTGTGGTGAAGAAAAACCTTTGGCTCCAAAACATGTTATCTTGCAAGTTTTGCAATTTTATACACACCCTATACAAATTTGTGCAGAGCAAATTGCCCCCATAGAAATCTTAAATGGACTATCCCTCCAGAAGGATGATATAAACTAAATGTTGACGGTTCCAAGATCTGGTCGTATAGTAAGTTGTGGTGGCTTGATAAGGGACTCTATTGGTAATTGGGTTATGTGTTTTACTCGTTTTATTGGATCTTGTAGTGCATTTGATACGGAATAATAGGCGATCTTGAAAGAGCTTTCAATTGCATGGGATAATGGATATAAGAAGATCATCCTTTCAGATTCAAAACTTCTTATTAAGATGTTAGGAAATGAGAACACTAATCAAATTAGCAACCTACACTTTCTACAAATTAAGAATATGATGAGTAGGCTAGGGGAGGTGCAATTAAAATATATTCAGAGAGAGATAAATTAAATAGTAGATACATTGGCAAAGATGGGTTAATCCAAGTCTTCATTATATATTACATGCCCGTTCTAATTGAGGGATAGATTGACTTCTGAGTGTTTGTGATTAATTTTTCTATTAGTATAACTATTTTCATTAGGCCTTGTCTTCTTTATTATAAAGAAAAACAATGGGATTGTGGTCCAAGTGCAAGGCTGCCTCATTGGGTGGCTTAAGGCCTGATTTTGTGGGCTTTTGAGTATTCATGAACTCTTCGAAATAAACATGGACAAGAAAGTACAAGTCAATAAAGTACGAGTCAGTCAATGAGAATTAGTATAAATAATAAGAAATATGTTTGTATCTCACAAGGACGCGAATTTGATTCTCACTATCATCATGAGAACTCATTTAACATTCGATCTCGTAAATCCCTTATAAATGCTCTCTGAATCTTGGGGTTGTGCCCTGGCCTTAGTATGGGACTAATGCCGAACCCACCTAAACCTTTTTGTACCAAAAAAAAGAAAGTGCGAGCTCGGGATTGGGTACAACAAGATTATACAAGATGTAGATTTGTGATATGATGATTATATCAATCACACAAATTATTACCCATCATCCGTGAGTTTAGCTGGTGAAGGGGTGAGATATGTGACTATTTATAATATGTTTGATATTTGGGGAGTATCACTTTATTGTAATTCCAGTCGTAACACTTAGAGAGATATCCTAACTCTTAAGTGCCTAAGTTTATGCTTGAGAGTAATTGACGGCTCGCCCTGCCCAACATTAGAATTGCCTAGGAGAAATGGATACTTTACCCTACCCTTGGATTATGGGTGAGCCTAACACCTTTTTAAAAAATTTTATACTAAAAAAATTATTCTGAGTGAATATTCAACCCCGTGAGTATCAAGTAAAATCATCTATTATTTCCATAACACACTTGCTTCATGACAAATTTGACAACTAGCTAATTGATAGCATTACATGTTAAATGTCTATTACCCTCAAATATAAATTAAGACACTCAGGAATTAGGATGTCTCCCTAAGCACTGCGATTGAAACCACAATAAACTGGTACTCTCAGAGATTGACTCGCCCCTTCGCTAATTGAAGCCACAGACGATAGGTAGTCTGATAACTAATTGATATGAGACTCAGATATTCTTAGTGTGGATAGGACTAGGGCCCAGGGGAGGGGAAGTTCCCAGCTCACAATTCATTTAAAAAAAAATTACTGTACTCCTCTATATGAATGCCATTTTGCCTCCTTTCTCAATCATGTAGTGATGATCTGTACAATAAAAGTTAACACAAATAATAAAGTATATTTATATCCTATAAGGATACGAGTTCGATTCTTACTGTTGTTGTGAGGACTCATTTGATAGGTAATCTCGTAAGTTCTCTGTAAATGCTCTCTAAATCCTGGAACTGTGCCTTGACCTTGATAGGGAACTGGTATCAAACCCACCTAAATTTTTTTATAACAAAAAAAATGTAGTGATGATCCTCTATGATATCTGTAAAATAATAATTTCTTGTATCTTAACGCCGGGATGATTATTGCATAAGAAATATTAATATGAGATAAATACATTATTACGACTTACATAGGTCTACAGGTCATAGGAAATCGACATGACTGCTTGTATTCTTCTGATATAATTTCTATAAAACTATATTTAACTCCAGAACAAAAAAAAACATTCAAAGACAGATAATTACTGAAAAATATCATTAATATTAATAAAAGTTTATCCAATAGATTAATAAGAATATCTGGACATTTAGGTCTTGATTTCATCCCCAGTAAGGAAGAATTGGATTCAAGCCTTCTTACTGAAATCTGATTCTCTAGAGAATTTAATCCAAGTCTACCAAATATTCTTCAACAAGATTTTTTTTCCAATTCCATTTCCTTTGTCAAGATTTCAAGTACTAAATTCGGCCTTAGGACTTTGTTAATTAGTGTGTCGAATAGAATAAAAATCCTATAAAAATGAATATAAAAATATAAAAACTACTTCCATACATGGAAAATGTCACTTGTCCCTCTAAATAATTACCATTAAATGATATTAATAAGAATACGTACAGTATGAATGTATATCTCAATTTCAATTAGACTGCTTGTCTCTCGCAGTACTGCCTCCAAGAAATAGAGGCATGGTACTAACGAGGAAAGAATTCACTCATTGACACTTCAATAGTGGAGCCTGCAGATTCCTTAATTCCACTTGTGCCACTACTAGGCCCCATTCCACCGTGTAGAAAGAAAGCAGGTTCCTGTGGCAATGGCAGTTGAATGGAATCATTATTCAGATATGAAACAACCTCAACCATTGTTGGTCTTGAATCTGGATTTTCTTGCACACATAACAAACCAATCTGGATGCATTTGACCACTTCATTATATGATCCAAATTCTTTTATATTTAAATCTAATATCTCCAACAACTTTTCCTCCTTCCATTGCTTCCAAGCCTATCACAAAATCATAAAACTAGTCATCACACTTTAGAATATTGCTAAAATAATCTTTTCTCTCCAATTTATAAGTTGACATAATAGCACAAGAAATACTTATACGAAAGAAACGTATTAACATAACTTACAGAGCTCAGTAGGCCATCAGCATATTGTGATTGACTATGACCACTTGTATTTTTCTTTCCACTGATAATTTCTAAAATTATAACTCCAAAACTAAAAACATCTGATTTTTCAGAATATTGGCCGTACATTGCATATTCTGGAGACATATAACCACTGAAAAAAATATCAACAATAAAATTGTTTATTCTATACAAAATAAGAATATTAATTGAGACATTCAATGATTAGCTCAGAAATAAACTTTTCAATCTCAAATAATTAGGCACACTTATTTCTCTTATTCAACTATCAAGATATATGTAGAGCTTAAAGGAAAAAAATTTTAGAACTTACTATGTCCCAACTATTCTATTGGTGCTTCCCTCATTTGTATTGATAGCAACCATTTTAGCTAAGCCAAAATCTGAAATTTTTGGATTCATTTCATTATCTAATAAAATATTGCTTGGTTTGAGATCACGATGTATAACTTTAAGGCGAGAATATTCATGGAGATAAATAATTCCTCGAGCAACTCCTCTGATGATGATACAGCGCTCTACCCAATTTAAGACTCTGCCTTTTTGGGAACCTGTACATAAATTTGTTGTGAGTGACTATAGAGATAAAACAAAAATAGTCGAGGTATAGGAAATTAATTACTCTAACATACATAAGATAGCACGAAAAAAATAATCAATATCATGCATGGCATATATGGACTACAAATTTCAATTAAGAGTTAATGTGGGTTTAGAAGAGTCGAACCGAATACAAAGTAGTCAAGGCTTTTGTTCGGAACATATTCATAAATAAGAATTTTCTCTTGTTCTTCTATGCAAAATCCTAGCAAGGCTACCAAATTTCTGTGCTGAAGTTTGGCAATCAATAAGACCTCGTTCTTGAATTCTTCTCCACCTTGACCAGAACTTTTTGAAAGTCTCTTGACAGCTATTTCTTGACCATTCGGAAGAATACCCTAGAATCATAGACGATTAGATTAAAAATTAGGAAACATGTGCATGTGTGTGTCTGTGTAACATTTATATATATTGATGACATTTGTTACCTTGAAAACTTGTCCAAATCCACCTTGGCCTAAACAATTTTCATGCGAAAACTTATTTGTTGCAGCTTCAATAGTGGCCAAACTAAATTGCAGAGCCTCTAAATTGTTGCTTTCATTTCCAACTAGACAAACAGAAAAGATCAAAGGATACCAAAAGCAAATAAAGCATCGCTACAACAACTCTTTGGACAAGCCAAGCCAAATTATATGAATAAATAAAAATTTGTCTGAGAATAAAAATTACTCACAGTATCTATGTCTGAGAACAGCGTTGCGTCTCTTCTTTATTAGATTCTTTAAGAGATAGTAGGCCAGACAAAATAATATTCCCAAACCAGCAACAGAAGAAACCACAACTATCACAGTAGTCCTCGTTGACTGACCTTTTCCTTTTACTGCACAAACATCATATTCTTCCACGTCTCAATATAATGACATCACATACTAATTGACTCTAACCCGTAGTCGTAAGATCATATTCACATTCTGATAAGATTCATTTTTTCTCTGGTGTCATGTTATTTTCTCATGTTTTGAAATTTATTTTGCTGAGAAAATCAGCACAATCATTTTCATTATCAGATTTAACCTAATATGCATTTAAAAAAATCAGAAAATCGTATTAGTTGCTCAACAAACAAAAAAAAAGTTTAATTAAGTTGAACTGTACCTTGAGGATCTGATGAATTTGTTGGAGGAGAGAGTGAAGCCGGTGTAGGCTTCGTCGCTTCTGGCGGCAGATCATCAGAAATATAGAAAGGATGGGTCTCATAGCGAACGTTGCAGCTGGGATATAGAACTCTTCCTCCTCGTTTTCCCACACAGCACCATGAAAGGTCTCCAATCGCAGCACTCAGACATTTTCTGCAATCTTGGGATGATAGGTCCTGCGTACACTGTAGTAGAGAATACATAGTTCCGAACCCAGATATGCTTGCTTCCCTTGTCGCATATTTCTTAGAGTTGTTAGCTGCATCATCTGCAGTAAAGTTAAGTGTGTCCAACAATAACTGTAAGAAGCTGGGCAGGGAAGCGTTGCCTGTGTTCAAGATGCCGACTCTAGGCCTTGTGTCGAAGGTGGAGAAGAACGAACGGTTAGAATAGCGAAGCAAGCACTCGTCGTACCAGATTATTGCCTCCTTCGACACCCTGCACTCGGAAGGCAATCGTTGGGTTGCGTTAACGACGCATTGGTGGCACACCGTGAGGTTGAGGTCACCCCGGCACATGAAGAGGCCGTAGACTGTGTCACCAGCACTGGCAACGGTGGCGTTGTAGAAGTCGGTGTTGGCGGAAGCTAAGGAAGAGAGGAGTCTGGTCCGGTCAGATTGGAAGGCACTATTGGGAGCGAAGGTTTTGTTGGAAGAGCAGTTGTGGTAAAGATAAGTAGGCTGAGCTTCAGTAGTAGCAGAACACAAGAAGGTAATAAAGAAGAGCAAGAAAGTTTGGAGGGAAGCCATGACCATGGACGTCATGGTAAGGATGAATATTGTGTTGGTGGTGTCCGATCGATTTTTATTGTGTATTTCAATTGCAAGTTCAGTTTCAGTTCTGATGGAAGATTGAGAAGCTGGAAGCAAGTAAATGAAATTGAGGAAAGCAAGTCAAGTTTTGCTTTTATCTATTCTTTCCCACCAACCTTTGCTTGAATGTTCCATCGGTTTCTGGTAAATTTTACAATTTTCAGTTTTTAAATGAGTCAAAACTCTAAATCTGCCGGGGTGGTGTTAGAACTTTCTCTAGGGAACAACAAAGTCATTTTACGCTATTATACAAGATGCAAATAGAAGATAGACTCCACCCATCGATTAGTCAATCCAGCGTTTCCTTATTTCATCAGCTTCCAGGAAGGGCCCTAGTGAATAGTAAAAAATTTTGAATATGCAAAATAAGCCTCAAATGATATACTTCGTGTGAATAATATAAAAATTAGTTATTTTTTAGATAGATAAAAAAATAATTAATTATAATTAATATAGGAGATAGTTAACTAATTTAAATAGATTAAATATTATATAATATAAATTTATTTTAAATATTTATATTTAATTATAATTAACTCATTTATTTAATTTTTTTAATATATTAAAAAATATCAACAAATTCTTATATCAAAGTCGGTATAATATACAATTTCAAATTTTTGTTTGTTATCTTTCAACTTCATGAACAGAGTTAATGAAAAATGTTTACATATAACTGAATTTATTGAATTATAATAATTTTGACCATCCTATCACTAAAATGCATGAAAAATATTATCACAAAAAAATGCATGAAAAATACTCAAATTTAATATTTAAAATAAAAAAGTCAGATTTATTGTTATTGTAAAAGTCTAGGGTCTGTAGGCAAATCCCCACCCGCTATAGGGATATATTTTCCTATCATATATACCGTATCTGGATTTTTTATTTTATGACAAATGAATATGTGGGGCGTTAAGAAAAACATAGTATTATTTTGATTTGTTTTATTGGTATAAAGAGGTTGTTCATTTTATTATAATTATAATTGTAAGTTTAATTTCATGCAACAAAGAAGTGCAAGCAAATTTTGTAGGAAGTCATGAATATATTATTCACATGGTAACTGTAGTCAAGGATTGAAAAACAAGCAAAACGCTGATTAAAAAAACGCAAAACGCCGTGCGGAGACGGTGGAAATTAATTAAAAGCCTACGTGTTCGTTCCTTGTGGAAAATAAGTGACACGTACCAGTCAATGAGACTGGGAAGAGGAAAGAAATAGCTTTTAAATCACTGATAAAATAGTGTTTTTTTTTAAAAAAAAAATCCTATTAGTGCATTTTTCAACCGCCCAAATTTTATTTTTTAAAAAAATATTGACAAAACAGTTTTTTAAATATTTTAGTTCATTTTTATAGGAGAATTAGGACAAAGGACATAGGAAAAAAATAATATTTATTGCAGAGGACAGTAAAAATTGTAATTATTTAAAAATACTAAATTTTAAAATTTAAATTTGAAAAGACTTTATTACCCATAACTAGAACTATTGTTATAGAACTTCTATTAGGGACTCTCTCATTTCCCAATTAGCTTGCAATAAGAATTAATTTTCGTTTCTGCTTCCACAATTGTAATTCATGCATATATTTGTAATTAATTTTGATAGTCTAACCTTACGATATTGATTAATATCTTTGTTTGAGCGATTTATCTCTTCGAAATAATATCTTTCGCAATTAATATTTGTGGAGATTGATTAATTTATTTGTAATTAATATCTTTCGTTTCTGCGTATAGCTACATTAGACATCAGTAGGCTGTGGATAATTTAGTGCTAGAGCCTGCAACTTTGAATTTTGTACTGTGGATACTTTGAACCTTATGGCAAAGAAGGTTGAAGATATAAAAACAATATGGTATTACTCTTATATTTTAATGAAATATAATAAATTTTATTACATAAATAATAAATCTCCTAAAATATCTATTTATTTTAACATTTTTGAAATATAAAAAATAGTTATCAATTATATTATTTTTATAGTAAATATCTAATAAATTTATTAAATTTTATTACAAAAATAGTAATTCTCTCAAAAAAATTTATTTATTTTAATATGTTTAAAATATAAAAAAATATGGTTGTCAATTATATTATTTTATGATAAATATCTAATAAAGTATAGTAAATTTATTATAAAAATAATAAATCTGCTAATATATTTTATTTAATTTAACATATTTAAAATATATAAAAAAATAATTGTCAATTATATTATATTGGTATTATTATAAATATTTAATATACTATAATAAATTGTATTAAAAGTGGGGTGGATTGCATACGGTCAAACTTAATAATTAACTTATACCTTATTTTGTATATTGTATTCAAAGAGTTTTGGTGGCTCGGTGGTCAACATACTTTTTGAGTTCAAGGGGTGGGGGGTTCAACCGTTCACATACCCTTACCCACCTTCGCCCCAAAAATTCTAGTCACGGGCCACACGGTGGTTGCCGACAGGCATTCTAGTGGCTTGTTGTGGGTGCAGGTTTCCCACAAGGTAGTCTATATTTTTTTTATTCTTTTGAAATAAATGTCAAATTTTTATAAATACCTAAATTTTAAAATTTCTATTTAGTCATAAGTATGAATTTGGGATCTTATAATTGATATGATTATTTTGGAATTTAAAAGGTATTTTTTTTTAGAGATGTTCCTTATTTTGTTAGCTTTGAGGTATTCTTTGTAATCCAAAATATAAGAAATCTTTTAGAAAAAAAATTTAATTTAAAATATAAGAAGTTGATATAGTAATTAATGATTATTTTATACTTTTACCAATTTCAAGAAAGAGAGATGTGATAGATAATAAATATATATTTAAAAATCAAATTAATATACAAATTTTATCACTTTAAAATATATTAAATAATTTAACTAATATTTTTTAATTTGTGTGAATTAATTAATAACATCTTATATTTTTTTATTGTTTATCCAATTTACTGAAATTTTATTCTAACTATATCTAGATCTGACTCGCGTCGTATACCTGGCTATAGTAGATGAGTCTCTTAACGAAATTTTTATGCATATAGCAAAATTCGAACTCAAAACCTCGTTTAAACGATATTAAATTACTTACTACTCAAATCAACTCCTATTAATAACATCTTATATATTTGATAATATATAAGAGAGTACAGGACTAGTAGGGCCTAGTGATGGGGAAGTTCCGAGCTCACAAGTCATTTACTACAACCATATATGAATGTCTTTCGCCTATTTGAAAAGTCACCAATAGTTGAAATATGCTTAAGGTGCCCTCGCTAATAATTACCGCACGTCTAGTTCCATGTAATTAACTCCTTCGATGATCAAACTAATTAAATGTTAACGTTGATTAGATTGTAATGTGTGTGTAATGATAAAATATCTCCTCCTAGTGAGAGCGAGAGTCCATTAGTGGGCTATCTCGTTTTGTTCTTTTCTAGGCTTTACAACAGGGCAGGGTTGGGGGGGGGGTGACCTTGAGCGAGAGTTTCTTTTGTGCTTCCTTTTCCTTTCTGCCACTTCAGTTTTCTGAATATGTACTTCAAGTTTTGTCTTCCATAAACAAAATCAATCCTAATAGCTGCAAATTGTAAGGGAGATACTTTGTTAATATGCAGAATATAATATTATATATAAAAATTAATTTCATGAAGTAATGAAAAAAGATGATTTGATTTGTCATTCGTATTAGATGTGATCCAATTACTTTAAATTCAAGATTAAGAGAAAATACTTGTTTACTAATGTGTGTCGACAAGAGGCTTGATTACTTTTATTTGGTTTAACCCTTCTAACCAAACCCATCTAATCTTACCATTTACTTTAAATATTTTTTTATTCAAATACTCATATTCCTATGATATACTCATTTAACTAATTTAATTATATTAAAAAAATTATTTAATATGATATATATTTTTTAAAATATATTAGCCATCTTTCTTAATTCTATCATTCACTCTTTTATTTAATTATTATTGAGAGATAATTTAAAAAATTTAAAAAATTTAATAAATTTTATATTTAAGATTAATATTATATCTGTTCGTTTTTTTTTTTATTCTTTGTTGAGGACATATGCGTGTGTTTGGTATATAGTCTATATAGTTTGTTTTTAGTAATAAGTATTTGCTATGCACCATTAATTATTCAATTGTAGACTCAAGAAATGATTTAATTATGAATAAGTTCACAAAAGGCAAGAGTCTTATTGGAGAAATTGGTGAAGCCGAGTTGGGGCCATAATGCTATAGCGGTCCAAGTGCGAGGCTGCGCGTCATTGCGCTTTTGAGCACTGATGAGCTCTTGGCAGCAAACATGGGCATCCAAGTGTGAGCTCTGGATTGGGTACAACAAGAATATTACAAGATAGATGCTCCTCATAAGTTTAACAAGAATTTTCAAAGATCAAATAACAAACGCAACCCAAGTAGTGATATCATCCAGTCATGATAACATTCACTCTCTTCATCCGCCAAAATGGACTCACCTAACTGCAAAATCAATTAACTTATAACTAACTTCTCTGAGACTCAGATTATTATCTTAATTTTGATTACCATATATGTTGATTCTCCCAGTTCACACGTCACACCTATATATATAGATCTGTGGAATCGTTGCTAAGATCTGTGGCCATGGAAAGCCATGCATCTAGACTTTCTTGAACCCAACAACCCAATTATGATGCACTTAATCACTTCATTATATGATTCAAATTCTTTTATTTTCTCCCTTCCCCTGCTTCCAAGCCTGCATAACAATTATGCCCCGCTCTGTATTTCAATCATCATTTACCACCGCTTTATTAATTACTTACACGATAAAATAATATTTTCTCGAATCTAAAGGCTGGCATGATGATTGCGTATAAAAGCATCTATGGTACTAACGAGGAAAGAATTCACTCATGGACACTTCAACCTTGGAGCCTGATTCCTTACTTCCACTTGTACTACTACTAGGCCCCATCCCACCGTGCAGAAAGAAAGCAGGTTCCTCGGGCAATGGCAGTTGAATGGAATCATTACTCAGATATGAAACAACCTCAGCCATTGTCGGCCTTTTCTCTGGATTTTCTTGAACACACAACAGACCAATGTGGATGCACTTGATCACTTCATTATATGATCCAAATTCTTGTATATTTGAATCTAATATCTCCAGCAACTTTTCCTCATTCCATTGCTTCCAAGCCTATCACAATTAAGTAGAACCAATTATCACCCTTTTATTAAATCACAAAATATTGTTAAAATAATCTTTTCCCCAATGTCAATGTTGAGATAATTGCATAAGAAATATGAATCCATATGAGATAAACATGTTATCATAACTTACATAGCTCAATAGGCCATCAACGTATTGTGATTGACTATCACGACTTGTATTCTTCTTCCCGCTGATAATTTCTAAAACAATGACTCCAAAACTAAAAACATCTGATTTTTCAGAATATTGTCCATACATTGCATATTCTGGAGACATATAACCACTGAAAAAAATGTCAATGATAAAGAGCACGTATTCAATACATAAAAGAACATCAATTGGGACATTCAATATGATTAGATGAGATGCAAGCTTTTCAATCGCTACTTAGTTACACTTATTTTTCTTTATTCAACCATATCAAGATAGATGTAGAGTTTAAAGGGGAAAATTTTAGAACTTACTATGTTCCAACTATTCTATTTGTACTTCCCTCATTTGTGTTGATAGCAACCATCTTAGCTAAGCCAAAGTCTGAAATTTTTGGATTCATTTCATCATCTAATAAAATATTGCTTGGTTTTAGGTCACGATGTATAACTTTAAGGCGAGAATAGTCATGGAGATAGAGAATTCCTCTAGCAACTCCTCCGATGATTTTACAGCGCTCTACCCAATTTAATACTGTGCCTTTTCTCGAACCTGTAAATGGATTTGGTGTGAGTGACTGTTAACTCTAGCATACATCAGGTGTCATGAAATAACTAATTAATAACATGCATAGAAGACAATAACAACATCAAGCCTTATCCCATTAAATGGGGTCGGCTACATGGATTATATGACGCCATTGTTCTCTATTAAAAATTAAATCTTTGAATAGAATTTAGAAGAGATGAACGACAATAACATGCATGGAAGACATGAACTACAAATTTCAATTAAAAGTTAAATAGGTTTTAGAAGAGTCAAACCAAATAGAAAATAGTCAAGGCTTTTGTTCTGAACATATTCATAAATAAGAATTTTCTCCTGTTCTTCTATGCAAAATCCAAGCAAGGCTACCAAATTTCTGTGCTGGAGTTTGGCAATTAATAAAACCTCGTTCTTGAATTCTTCAGCACCTTGACCAGAACTTTTTAAAAGTCTCTTGACAGCTATTTCTTGACCATTTGAAAGAATACCCTATAAGCATAGATGATTAGTTTAAAAATTAAGAAATACATGCATGTGTGGGCATCTGTCTATGTGTAATACATTTCTATTGATGACATTTGTTACCTTGTAAACTTTTCCAAATCCACCTCGGCCTAAACAGTTTTCATCTGAAAACTTATTTGTTGCAGCTTCAATAGTGGCCAAACTAAATTGCAGAGCCTCTAAATTGTTGCTTTCATTTCCAACTAGGCAAATAGAAAAGATTAATGGATGCCAAAAGCATTTATAGCATCGATCGCTACAACTCGTTGGGCTAGCAAAATTATATGAATAAATAAAAATTTTTCTGAGAATGAAAATTACTTACAGTATTTTTGTCTGAGAACAGAGTTGCGTCTCTTCTTTATTAGACTCTTTAAGAGATAATAGGCCAGACAAGAAAATATCACAAAACCAGCAACAGAAGAAACCACAACTATCACAATAGTCCTTGTTGACGGACTATTCCCTTTTACTGCACAAACATATCATATACTTCCACGTCTCAATGTAATGACAATGTGTGGTAATTGACTATATATATATATATATATCCTGTAGCCGTAAAACCCGGGGATCATATTCACATTCTGATTATATTCATTATTCCTCTAGCTGTAATGTTATTTTCTCATGTTTTGAATTATATTTTGCTGCGAAAACCAGCATAATCTTTATTCATTAATAGATTTACCCTACTATGCATTTAAGAAAAAAAATCAGAAAAGTGCATTAGTTGCTCAACAAACAACCAAAAAAAAAATGTTTAACTAGGTTGAACTGTACCTTGAGGATCTGAATAATTTGTTGGAGGAGAGAAGTGTGGAGGCGGTGGAGCCACCATCGCTTCTGGCTGATCATCAAGGTAATAGAAAGGGTACAATTCATAGCGAACATTACAGCTAGGGTACAGAACTCTTCCCCCTTGCTTCCCATCACAACACCAGTCAAGGTCCCCAATCACACCGCTCAGGCAACTTCTGCAATCTGACGGCGAAAGGTCCGGCGTGCACTGAGCAAGAGTATACACAGTTTGAAAAGCTGAAAAGTTCGCAGTTCCGGTCTTATACTTCTTTTTCCCCACAGCAGGTTTAGCCGCCTCATCTGCGGTCTTGTTCATAGTATCGTACAATGTTCCCATGAAGCTTGCCTGGTTTGATACGTTTCCGGTGTTCAAGAGGCCGACTCTAGGCCTTGTGTCGACGGTAGAGAAGAAGGAATGGTTAGAATAGCGAAGCATGCACTGGTCGTACCAGATTATGGCCTCCTTCGAAACGCTGCACTCGAAAGGTAATCTTTGGGATGCTTTAAGGACGCATTCGTGGCAGATCGAGAGGTTGACGGCACCCTGGCACATGAAGAGGCCGTAGACGGTGTCGGCGCCACTGCCAAAGGTGTTTTTGTAGAAGTCGGTGTTGGCGGAAGTTAAGGAATTGAGGAGTGCAGCGAGGTCCAATTGGAAGGCACTAACTGCAGCGAAGGTTTTGTTGGACGAGCAATTGTGGTAAAGATAAGTAGGCTGAGCTACAGTAACAGCAGAATACAAGAAGGTAATAAAGAAGAAGAGTAAGGAAATTTTGTGGGAAGCCATGACCAAGGATGTCATGGTAAGGGCGAAGGATGAGTTAGCTGTGTTGGAGATGAGGGGAGCTGAACCTCTCCACTCCTTCTATGGTTCATTTCCCTCCACTTCTTTAAAACGGTGCCATCGAGTGAGGGAGATGGAGAGAGCAGCACAGCATCCGCGGAAGGAGTATATAGGGGAATGGGGCTCGTGAAAATTATATATGTCCTTTATTATTATTATTATTATTATTAGTTTATTCCCGAACCCCATCACAAGAAAATTGAGCCCATCAAATAAAAATTACTATCAGCATATGGGATCACGAGATATTTTTTCACTTATTATAACATGTGGCAGCACAAGATTTATTCTTTTCCTAACAGCTGGCTCTATATATTGGTGTAAAACTATTCATTGTAATTTAATCAAAAGCATTATTTGAATATACGTTTTTATTTTTGTCTTTTAGCTTTTAAAGGTCTGAAAATTTTCAATGGCTTGAAGAAGATATTGCTATGGCAGATTTGCAGTAGCAGACAAAGACAAAGACGCAAGTCAATGAAATCTGTTCGCGGCAGACTTTTCAATGTCTTGTTGGAAAATTATGGCTAATCAATTGGGTGAGGACCAGTAAGTGAGTCTAAGCGAGTAAGCACGTGTGGACTACTTTTTTTCTTCCTATGAAAATAATCAGTTAAAATGATTAAATGTTCACAATTTTTCTAATTTCTTAAAATTGGTTTTAATCAAATTCAAGCTATTATTTAAGCTAAAAGTAAACAAATGTATATTACGAAACAAATTATAAATATTTTATTAAATTTTATAAAAAAGTATTATAATAAAAATAAATATACATAAGTCCTATAAGAAGAAGCAATCTAAATTTGGTTAAATCAACTTATGTCTCCTTCGTGGAACTTATGCACACAAAAAAAAAAACACAAGTATCACTGTGAAATTGGAATGGCCGGACAGATGAGACAAAAACTGCGTGCGTTGGTTGGGTAAAATAAAGCCAAGGTTGACTGACTCTCTTATCTCTTGTTGGATGGGAAGAAAAATTAAAAGAAAATGAGAGTGAAGATGGAGGGAAGAGAAAATTATAAAGAAAATGTTATCTTGAATGAATGAGAGAAAAAATAAATATTTAAATGATTAAAATACCTTTATTATTACTTTAAAATATATGGTGTTTAAAATTAAATTAAATTAAATTAAATATAAAAATTAAGATAATCAAACAATCTTAAATTAAATCATTTGGTAAAGATGTATTTAAATTTTGTTATATTTTAAAATTAAATAATTTAAAATCAAAATGCTATTATCTGACAAAGTTGAAAAGTGGGAATCTTGCAAAACAAAAAACCTTTCCCTGCGAAGAGAAGTCCGTGGCAACAAATATGAGTGATGATTTTGTTCATGGGTACGTGCTTTCTTCTCAAACTTCGCTCTTTAATTTCAAAAATTAATGCTTCTAAGGGTAGTTCTTATCTTCAATGATAGCTGAGATGTAAATTTTCAACGTAAACTTGGGCACAATTATTCTTTTTCATTCAACCATATCAAGATAGATATAGAGCTTATAACTTACTGTATCCCAATTCTATTTATACTTCTTTTTTTTGTGTTGATAGCAACTATTTTAGTTAAATTAAAATTTGAAATTTTTAGATTCATTTCATCATCTAATAAAATACTGTTTAGTTTTATATCACAATATATAGTTTTAAGACGAGCTAGAGTATTCATAAAGATAAAGAATTCCTTCAACCCTCCAATGATTTTATAGCGCTCTGCCCAATTTAATACTTTGCCATTTTGGGAACCTGTACGTAAATTTGTTGTGAATGACTATATATAGAAACCAAACAGAGAAAATCGAAGTATACGCAATTAACTCTAACGTGCATCAGTTTGCACAAAGTAAATAATTAATAACATGTAGGGCGCATATGAACTACAAATTTCAATTGAGAGTTAAAGTGAATTTAGACGAGTCGAACCAAATAGAAAATAGTTAAGGCTTTTGTTCGGAACATATTCATAAATAAGAATTTTCTCTTGTTCTTCTATGCAAAATCAAAGCAAGCTAGGCTACCAAATTTCTGTGCTGGAGTTTGGCAATTAATAAAACCTCATTCTTAAATTCTTCTGCACCTTGACCAGAACTTTTTGAAAGTCTCTTGACAGCTATTTTTTGATCATCTGAAATAATACCCTAGATTCATAGATGATTAGATTGAATATTAAGAAACATATATGTATGTCCGCGCGTGTATATGTCTATGTATAATATTTATATCGATGACATTTGTTACCTTGTAAACTTCAATAGTGGCCAAACTAAATTTCAGAGCCTCTAAACTGTTGCTTTCATTTCCAACTAGATTAATAGAAACTATTAAAGGATACTAAAAGCAAATAAATCATCGCCACAACTCTGGACAAGCCAAATTATTTGTGAATAAATAAAGATTGGCCTGAGAATGAGAATTACAGTATTTTTGTCTGATACAGCGTTGCGCCTCTTGTTTATTAGAGTCTTGCAGAGATAGAAGGCGAGACAAAATAATATGCCCAAACCACTAACAGAAGAAACCACAACTATCACGATAGTCCTCGTTGACTGACCTTTCCCCTTTACTGCACAAACATCATATACTTCCAACGTCTCAATAATGTCATGACATCATATGGTAACTGACTGTATCCCGTAGCCGTAAGAAAATGAGAAAAGCGTTTTAGTTGCTCAACAAACAAACCAAAAATGTTTAATAAAGTTGAACTGTACCTTGAGGAGGTTTAGGCGTATTATAGAAACGATAGAACTCATAGCGAACGATGCAACTGGGATATAGAACTCTTCCTCCTCGTTTTCCCACACAGCACTATGAAAGGTCTGCAATCACTGCACTCAAGACATTTTCTGCAATCTTGGGGTGATAGGTCAGGCGTGCACTGAAGTGGAGAATACATAGTTCCGTACCCAGATACTTGCTTCCCTTGTCGCATATTTCTTAGCGTCGTTGTCCCACAATAACTGTAAGAAGCTCTGCTGGGACGCATTGTTAGGGGTCAATATGCGGAGTCTGGGCCTTGTATCGACGGGGGAGAAGTTGCGGTCTCGGAATAGCAAACCAAGCACCGGTTCTTCCAGTAGATGAAGGCTCCGAAAGGTGTCGTCTAAGTTGTGGCATCTAATATATAAATATACACAGCGCAGGAATAATTTTCTTTGGCAACTGACACATTGATTAAACAATAACTATATATAAATTATAAACTTAATAAGACTAACTGTGCGTGATACTGACTCCACCGTGTTATAAGCAATAATCTAATTAAAGATCTTGATTCTTAGTCAAAAGAATTAGGTCCGCATTGGATAAACGTTCCATAAATAAAAACCAATGATGCGGTAAATAATAATATTAAGATGATTGCGCTGGAATTGGTAACATCCCTTGACCAAGTAGTATTGTTGACTAAAAGTAAAAGAAGAACGAAATATGAGCATGGATTATGATAGAGTTGGTCAAACGGTGTTGGATTATTTTTGTTGACGTTGTTATCTCCAGGCAAGGGAAAAGAGGACGTCAATCACAAACAATTACGAGTATTATATTTTGTTTAAAAATTGTTATGATTGTGGATGTGGTCGTATTATACATGGTACATCCTAGAGGTCATCCATTTATGGGGCAAGGGTTCTCTCCATTGAGAGCCTTATCCATTACCTTCTATTTAGTCAAAACGGCATAATTTTGATCCTAAACAAATTATTTGTTAACAAAAACAATGAAATCGGTTATCTCGATGGAAATTTGTTTAGTTCTTAATTCCTGCAACTGTCCTTTTCATTTTTGTTTTGTTTTTTGTTCTTGGCCTGATGGAGCTTCCAAAATCTGGCTACATATTTGATCATTTTTTATGGCATGTGCAGAGGTGGAAAATGCATCATTTTAAGTAAAGGAGAGGCAGAGGATGGAAGAATTAAAGGAGAGAAGCCGAACGCGAGAAATTTATATATAAATTTCTAGACGACCTTGCTTTTTCGTGGTGGTCTTTGTTGATTGTAGCGTTTACAGAAGTAGCGGTGTCAAAAATGGTTGCGGAGAGAAATACGACTCTCATCGGGTCATGGAGGTTCGTATCAATTTGTGTTAGGGTCAAACCCGATCCACTTCGTTTTTGACCGAATCTTTCGAGTCAGCATAAGCATAGGGTAGTTGCATGCAAATGAATTAACAATTGAAAATTAGTTCTCAGATGAAATTAACAATTGAAAACTAGATCATATTTAAGTATCTTCATATTTTTATCACGACTCCTGAAAGTCCAGATTCCCGACTTAAAATAAAAAAAAGATTGGAAAGCTTTTCCATATATTTCCTTTGTGACGCGTTCTTTTCAGTATCACATTTCAACATTAAAGCTATAAATTTCAATATTTTATTCATAATTAAAATAGAATAATTTTTCTTTACTCTACAAAGGATTAATTGGGTATTTATGAATAGATAGTCAAGGCCACGACTTAATCCTAAACATTTTGTTTCTTTTGTTAAACAGGGTTTGGACGTGCAACTCTTATGGGCAGCGACTGCTCGACCACCGAAGCTAACGCTCCCTACCTAAACAAGCTCAGAAGTCTCTTAGACGAATTATCCAATCGATATTTCTTCTCTATTGTAGACACACAACCTGGTGGGGATATGCTTGAAGACCAAAAAGGATGGCTTCAATAGGTTATTAACAAATACATTGAATGATCTAGTGACGGCGACAGGAGCAAAGAACTTCACCACAAAAGAAGAATATAGCTTCTCAGAGTTGAAAAAGTTGTATACTCTAGCACAATGTACTCCGAACCTGAATAGCCAAGATAGCGCAAAATGTCTAGAGGATGCTCGGCAACACATCACGTCATGTTGTCTTGGGAAGAAAGGAGGACAAGTCATGAATCCTAGCCGCAACCAACTTGAGGTTTGAATTGTACAGATTTTATAATAATCACAATAATAGTGCTGTTTCGGTGCCACATGCGTATCCCCCAACTCCCAAAGTTTCAGGAATTACACGTAAAGTAATTGAGCATCTCATCATTTTTCTCACAGAGATAGTTCACTACATATAAATTTATGTTCTTAATTCGCTCTCAATTTTGTGCTTTCAAATCTTTTCCAATGCTTGTTTATGGCATGTAAATACATACGCAGCAAAAGATAACGACCACTCACGACCAATTATAATAGCGTTGTCCGTTACTGTTATGTCTCAATCATGCTTTTGTGTTTCGGCTACTATTATGGCAGAGAAAAAAGAGCATGAGTTACAAGGAGATTCTGAAGCAAAATTGTACGTATTGCTTTTTTCTTAAAAAAAGGACAGCTCAGTCAACTGTGAAAAAAACTATATTGTAGTGTACTTACATTAAAATGTACATATGTTCTTAGTTGGAAGTGAAGGAGCCACATTAGAGTCATTGCAGTTATTTCGCAACAATTGAAGCTGCAACAGATGAGTTCTCGGCTCAAAATAGAATAGGCAAAGGTGGATTTGGAGAAGTATACAAGGTAACTTAGTTATGCGATCAAATAAATGGGTCTGTTTGTGTATATCATTGCATACATGTATTTCACACCCCCTCATTATCTAACAATTTATGATTTCAGGGCATTCTTTCCGATGGTAGCAAAATAGCTGTAAAGAGATTGTCAGAAAATTCGAGTCAGGGCTTGTTAGAATTCAAGAATGAGGTTCTCCTAATTGCCAAACTTCAACACAGAAACCTGGTGGCATTATTAGGATTTTGCTTGAATGATCAAGAGAAAATACTTGTTTATGAATATGTTCCCAACAAGAGCCTCGATTACTTCTCATTTGGTTTGTCCCAATCTGTCACATCCCTATTTTTGGACCGTGACCGGCACAGAATATAAATACATCATATTCTGAAAGCCTAGCATTTTAAGTAAAACCTTTAAATTTTCCATAGCATTTTTCAAAATCATACAAACATTTTCTAAGGTTCATGCAGAGCATTATCTTTTCCAAAATAATAAGAGTTCTTAAGAAGCAATTACATCAAAAGTAGTATTTATCAAACGAAGCTTCGGATCAACAGCAAGGCTCTTTACCGCTCAGCTGGAGGATTAGGGTCACCTGCACTATCTGAAGTCAAATAATCTACTCGTGGATAACGTCTCAAAAACATGATTCAAAAGAATGCGGAAAATAAACAATGCATAATCATCTTAAAAATGTATTTTCTTAACACTTCATAATCTAATGCAAACCTTTTCATAAACATTTGTATTTCAGGGGAAATAACCGTATGAACTAACTGTAATTTGTAGTTCATGCATAATCATAATCTTTTGTAAATCTATCGAAAGAAAATCATGTCTAATGATTTAAACCATAATTTCGTAAAACTTGCTTCTCGAAATCCATATTTGAAATTCATCATTTGAAATGACAATGCATTTGAAAATATAAATTTGTAGGGAACGTTATTCACTCACCTGCCACGCTCCTAAACCGTTATTCTTTTCAGCCCAACAACTTCGGTTGCATTCACTTCTCAATTCCCTGGTATCCCGAAACCATAAATTAACATTCTATTTAAAGCTTCCACATAAATCAATCATCCTTAGACTATTATTTCAATCTATAACACACTATCAACCATACATCCACAATTCAATTTATAAGCTCCTACCATTTCCCAATCACCATATACCCTCAATGGGATTATCACGTTAAATCATTTTCAAAAGACCTTGCTCATTAACCTTTGTACTAAAAACAAGAATCCCTTAACCCAAAACTCCACTCAAATTCAGTTTACACACAACAATAAAATCTCTTATATATAGGTATATATGTTATATGAGCAATTTCCCATAAGCTCAATTATGCACAGCATCCACATCAGACTCCTTACCATGACAATAATGTATATACTTATACCTCAAACCAAATCAGTAACGCATATGCACGTGTGTACATATATATATTCCTAGAGAAAAATGATCAAAGCCTCCTTCCCAAATGTTTCCCAATTCATTTGCATGTACACGGACATGCATAGCAATAGCATCCCTTTCTTTCTTCCAGCTAATATATGCCCCACATATAAATCAGATTCCAATGATACCAACAATTGTTCCAAATTCTATTTCATTCACCAATTCCATTAATTTCCACTTTCTTAAAATCTTAATACACATACACATCTTATGCCTCTGTTCCTCTTTCTCTCCTTCGGCATAACCACACACACACACATCAATTTATATCTTTACTGCACAAGTGCAAGTCACAATACATACACACCCAACAGCAATGTTAGCAACACAATCTTCTGTCTTTTTTTTTTCCTCTTTATTTCAACAACACATATATAGATATATCTTCACAGCGAACAAGATGCTTATATGAATATATATTTACTTAGATTCAACCAAAAAAGCCGTGCTTTACATATAGGTGTATCTGTGCATACAGATATATATATACATAACTATCTCCCGTGACCAGCGCCCCGCAACCACCAACCCGCAATTCAGCCAATATCCATTATTCACTCAGCAGAGATTCTACATGCTCAAACATATACATTCCAAAACCCGATTATTGCTTCAGTTGTATTAAGACAACCAGTCTCCATTCTCTCACTCGACCAGAAACAGGGCAAAGAACAAAACCTTGTTTGCCACTCACCCCAAAGAATAAACCCCAAAACAGAAATTTCCATGGCACACTCAAAAGTTCAATAGAGTTCCAATCCCAGAGATAATGAACAGAAAATAGAATCGGATACTTACCGCTTACTGCCGATAACTCTTTAGCTCTGACCTCGGCATCACTATTCTAGCTTCTTTCTTTTCCATCATCGCGCTCAACCCCATCTCTTCCTCTTTCCTACCCTCAATCACAACACTTCATCATCGCCGGGAGGGGATTGAATACCCAAGAAGTCACAGTGCCCTGTTCAGAACGCACGATGACAACTACCGCCAAAAATACAATGACGGTGATGATAGACCTCAGCGGCGACTCAACAGCGTCGACCCTCTTCACTCTCCTCCCCCCGATTGCGACCCATACGATTTCCCTCACAGGCTCCCTTTATCTAAAGGACGCAGCTTGCCAACAGATGTGACGACTCCAACGGCAGTGACCGGCAGATATAATCGATGGAACACGGGAGAGGATGACTACACGACATCGATGGCGTGAAGTCTTCGTCCTGCTCCTGCCGATTTCCGTCTGCAGCGTCGCGACCATTCAGAAGAGAAATGGTGAAGGGTACAGCGTCTGCAGAGATAAAAGAGGGAGGGGCATTTTGGTAATTTCGCGAGTGAGAAAAAGAAAATAAAACACTTCCTCTGCATTGGCCAGGACTCGAACACGGGACATCACGGTTACTTCAGCGCCTTTCACCACTTGGCTATTGCCTAACCATTTGAAACTTTCTACACCGAATATATACATATCCCTTTGTTAAATCTATTTTATATATTATATATATATTATTATTATTATATTATTATATATATATATATATATTTTTCCAAGCCATAACATTCTTCCCCTCTTAATAAATTCGGTCCTCCGAATTCAAAAATAGGCTCACCTTAGAGCTCAAATAAATACGATTATTAAATCCGTATCTCACCTCTAATACCTAAGTAGCTTCTTCATCTGAATGATTAAGCCATAACACTTTCACTAAAGGAATCTCTTTTGATCGCAATTGCTTTGCTTGCCTATCTAATATAGCTATTGGGTACTCATCATAGGACAAGTCTTCGTTCGCCTGAACCTCTTGATATTCCACAACATAAGATGGATCATACAAGTACTTCCGTAGCATCAATACAGGAAACACTGGATGTATTCCTGATTGTAAGTCGATCTTTAAAATAATGCGCTCATTGCAACTGGTCAAGCAGATCATCAATGCATGACAACGATTACTTTTTCTTTATTGTCACCTTGTTAAGCTGTCGTTAACTAATACACAGTCGCATAGATCCATCCCTCTTGATAAATAATACTGGTGCTCCCCACGGAGAAATACCGGGTCATACAAATCCCTTTTCTAACAATTCTTGTAACTGAGTATTTAATTCCCTTAACTGAGAGGGTGCCATCCTAAAAGGCAGAATATAAATTGGTTGCATGTCCAGAATGACGTCCATACCAAATTCTATCTCTCTATCTAAGGGTAAATCTGGCAATGCCTCTGGAAAGATGACAGGAAATTCTTGAACAACAGGAATTTGGTTTAAACTGATAATAGACCTGTTAACATCTTGAACTACAGCTAAACATCCCTGACAACTCATAGCCAATATTCGTTTGGCTTTTTAAAATAGAGATCAAGTTAGTTAGTTTCTCTACTTCGTTCCCTTGCATCACAAACAAAGTTTCCCCGGAATATTAAACTTAACCACCTTCAAGTAGCAATCAACAGTAGCATAACATGAAGCTAACCAATCTATGCCCAAAATCACATCAAAGTCAATCATATCAAGTATCAACAAATCAACCAAACTTTCTCTATCCTCAATAGACATTTCGCAAGATTTATACACTTGTGAAACTGATAAAGATTCTCCAACAGGGTAGCAAGGACAATCAAATCTGACAGAATTCTTACCAACATCTTAACAAAATATCTCAAAATATAAGAATGTGTCAATCCCGGCTTAATGCATACATAAGTTTTATTTATTATTATTATTTTTTTTTTGAACATAAAGTGATAATACCTGTGACCACGTCATTTGGGGCCCGAGCATCCTGCCTAGCCATCGCATACACCCTAGCTTGTCCCTCAACTGAAAAAGGTTGTGCTCTATTCTTCGAAGGTCGTTCTGATGTACCTCTACCCGTTGAGGCAATTGTCCCAACGGACGGAGTTGCGAAAGTAGCAGGGTGAGGAGGAGGTCGAGCTGATCCATAGTTTGAAGTAGTTTGAGCAAACGGACAATCTCTTTTTAGGTGACCCGGTTGTCCACACCCATAACATGCCCCCAAGGTCTTAAGACAGACTCCAGAATGATATTTCCCACACATATCACAGAGAGATCTGGAATAGTTCAAATGACTCGCCCCGGATTGAGGTCTAACACCTCCAAAGTTAGGTCTTAGGCTAGAAACACCCATCGAAGATCCATGAGGTCTGGGCGCAGTCTGCATCGCAAAAGACGAGGGTTGGCCCTGAGAGCAGTTCCCTTTAAATGAAGTGCCTTGGAACTTCCCGCTTCCAGTCTTCTATTTTTTAGAAACCTCATCTTCTTCCATGTGCCGTAACTCAATTCTCAAAGCACAATCCACCACATCAGCATAAGAGGCAAAATGATTGAGCATCGGGGCTACCGCATCATGAATATGTATCGGCAATCCCTGTATAAACCTACCGATCCTATCCCTCTCTGATGGAATCAAGGTAGATGCATATGAAGAAAGCTCTGTAAATCTTTTGTCATATTCTGCCACAGACATTTCAGAAGTACATTTCAACAGAAGAAACTCCTTAACTCTGGCATCCTTCTTGCTCTGGGGTAGAAAACGTTTCAGGAAAAGATCCTTGAAATCCGCCCATAATAATAATGGTGCTCTATCCCCCTGAAATCCTGACACTGTCTTACTCCAAGCACTTGCAATCCCCTCAAGTCGAAACAAGGCAAACTCCACGTATTGCACATCTGGGCATCTCAAAGCCCGGCATCTCTTCTCAATTCCTTCTAGGAACTCCATGGGTTCCTCTCGAGAATCAAACCCTGAGAACTTCGGAGGATCCAACTTTATAAACTCTGATAGCCTGACCGCTATGGATTCTTCCTCTATAACCTGGGGTGTCTCTACCTGAGTCTCATGCCTAGAGGACGTAGAGATCTCAGGAGACTGTGGATGAGATGGTTCTGCCTCAGATAGAATTTCCTGAAGAGGTCTAAGGGGTCGACCTCCCCGAACCCTAGTTCCCCTACGACCTTGTCCTCGGCCTCGAGGAGGCACATCACTTCGCTGAGCAGAGCCTTGATCCGAAGCCCTAGAGCTCCCTCTAGACTGTGCTCGTCTAGGCGGCATTTAACTATTCATAAAACATAGAAAATATTCAGTTTATAAATAAATACGTTTCTGAAATCCTAGGAAAACACCACTTTTGAATTTCTTTTAGAGATCTTCAGAGATGCCACAACTATAGTTATGCCCGGGTTCATAACGATAATTGAGACCCCACCGAAGTATCTCTGCTCTGCTTAACCATAGAAAAACTTTGGCTCTGATACCAAACTGTCACGTCCCTATTTTTGGACCGTGACCGGCACAGAATATAAATACATCATATTCTGAAAGCCTAGCATTTTAAGTAAAACCTTTAAATTTTCCATAGCATTTTTCAAAATCATACAAACATTTTCTAAGGTTCATGCAGAGCATTATCCTTTCCAAAATAATAAGAGTTCTTAAGAAGCAATTACATCAAAAGTAGTATTTATCAAACGAAGCTTCGGATCAACAGCAAGGCTCTTTACCGCTCAGCTGGAGGATTAGGGTCACCTGCACTATCTGAAGTCAAATAATCTACTCGTGGATAACGTCTCAAAAACATGATTCAAAAGAATGCGGAAAATAAACAATGCATAATCATCTTAAAAATGTATTTTCTTAACACTTCATAATCTAATGCAAACCTTTTCATAAACATTTGTATTTCAGGGGAAATAACCGTATGAACTAACTGTTTCAAATAACTCATTCAAAACAATCTTTTCATAAACATTATTGTTTCAGAGATACAATTTAAAATAACCATTTCAACTTAATCATTGTAAAATAATCCTTTCAAAAACTATAATCTTTCTGTAGGACTTCAACAGAATGAAAACAGACGTGGACACACAGTCCACGAGGGTAACTAATCATTCTGGCAGCTCGAAGCTGCTAACTGTCGGTGGCTCAAAGCCACTAACCTTCGCGAGTACGAAACCCACGGTGAAATCTGGTAGCTCAACCACTACCCTTCGCGAGTACGAAACCCACGGTGAAATCTGGTAGCTCAACCACTACCCTTCGTGAGTACAAAACCCACGGTGAAATCTGGTAGCTCAACCACTACCCTTCGCGAGTACGAAACCCACGGTGAAATCTGTCGAGCTCGGGTAACCAAGGTGCACCAAGGACTAACAGTACTGCTGTTAGCAACCAGCGTTCTGTATTCCATCCTAAAACGTTTCTATCATGCGTGGGGTCCTTTTCACATGAAATAATCTCAATCGTTTCAATGCTATAATCATTGGTAAAAACCACTTTGAATTTCTAAAACCCCAGCATGAACATACGAAATCAAGTTACTGTAAAAATATATGCAATTCACATAAGAATATTTCATGAATAACATCAGTTCACTGTCAAATCTTTTTCTAAAGCCTCTTTATCCATTTTCATGCATAATCATAATCTTTTGTAAATCTATCGAAAGAAAATCATGTCTAATGATTTAAACCATAATTTCGTAAAACTTGCTTCTCGAAATCCATATTTGAAATTCATCATTTGAAATGACAATGCATTTGAAAATATAAATTTGTAGGGAACGTTATTCACTCACCTGCCACGCTCCTAAACCGTTATTCTTTTCAGCCCAACAACTTCGGTTGCATTCACTTCTCAATTCCCTGGTATCCCGAAACCATAAATTAACATTCTATTTAAAGCTTCCACATAAATCAATCATCCTTAGACTATTATTTCAATCTATAACACACTATCAACCATACATCCACAATTCAATTTATAAGCTCCTACCATTTCCCAATCACCATATACCCTCAATGGGATTATCACGTTAAATCATTTTCAAAAGACCTTGCTCATTAACCTTTGTACTAAAAACAAGAATCCCTTAACCCAAAACTCCACTCAAATTCAGTTTACACACAACAATAAAATCTCTTATATATAGGTATATATGTTATATGAGCAATTTCCCATAAGCTCAATTATGCACAGCATCCACATCAGACTCCTTACCATGACAATAATGTATATACTTATACCTCAAACCAAATCAGTAACGCATATGCACGTGTGTACATATATATATTCCTAGAGAAAAATGATCAAAGCCTCCTTCCCAAATGTTTCCCAATTCATTTGCATGTACACGGACATGCATAGCAATAGCATCCCTTTCTTTCTTCCAGCTAATATATGCCCCACATATAAATCAGATTCCAATGATACCAACAATTGTTCCAAATTCTATTTCATTCACCAATTCCATTAATTTCCACTTTCTTAAAATCTTAATACACATACACATCTTATGCCTCTGTTCCTCTTTCTCTCCTTCGGCATAACCACACACACACACATCAATTTATATCTTTACTGCACAAGTGCAAGTCACAATACATACACACCCAACAGCAATGTTAGCAACACAATCTTCTGTCTTTTTTTTTCCTCTTTATTTCAACAACACATATATAGATATATCTTCACAGCGAACAAGATGCTTATATGAATATATATTTACTTAGATTCAACCAAAAAAGCCGTGCTTTACATATAGGTGTATCTGTGCATACAGATATATATATACATAACTATCTCCCGTGACCAGCGCCCCGCAACCACCAACCCGCAATTCAGCCAATATCCATTATTCACTCAGCAGAGATTCTACATGCTCAAACATATACATTCCAAAACCCGATTATTGCTTCAGTTGTATTAAGACAACCAGTCTCCATTCTCTCACTCGACCAGAAACAGGGCAAAGAACAAAACCTTGTTTGCCACTCACCCCAAAGAATAAACCCCAAAACAGAAATTTCCATGGCACACTCAAAAGTTCAATAGAGTTCCAATCCCAGAGATAATGAACAGAAAATAGAATCGGATACTTACCGCTTACTGCCGATAACTCTTTAGCTCTGACCTCGGCATCACTATTCTAGCTTCTTTCTTTTCCATCATCGCGCTCAACCCCATCTCTTCCTCTTTCCTACCCTCAATCACAACACTTCATCATCGCCGGGAGGGGACTGAATACCCAAGAAGTCACAGTGCCCTGTTCAGAACGCACGATGACAACTACCGCCAAAAATACAATGATGGTGATGATAGACCTCAGCGGCGACTCAACAGCGTCGACCCTCTTCACTCTCCTCCCCCCGATTGCGACCCATACGATTTCCCTCACAGGCTCCCTTTATCTAAAGGACGCAGCTTGCCAACAGATGTGATGACTCCAACGGCAGTGACCGGCAGATATAATCGATGGAACACGGGAGAGGATGACTACACGACATCGATGGCGTGAAGTCTTCGTCCTGCTCCTGCCGATTTCCGTCTGCAGCGCCGCGACCATTCAGAAGAGAAATGGTGAAGGGTACAGCGTCTGCAGAGATAAAAGAGGGAGGGGCATTTTGGTAATTTCGCGAGTGAGAAAAAGAAAATAAAACACTTCCTCTGCATTGGCCAGGACTCGAACACGGGACATCACGGTTACTTCAGCGCCTTTCACCACTTGGCTATTGCCTAACCATTTGAAACTTTCTACACCGAATATATACATATCCCTTTGTTAAATCTATTTTATATATTATATATATATTATTATTATTATATTATTATATATATATATTTTTTTTCCAAGCCATAACACAATCTAACCAAATTCATCTTACCATTTTCAACTTTTTTTATTCATGTACTATATATATTCATTCTTTTATTACTATTTGAGGTGAATATATTTTTGTTGGTATAGTCTATAATTTGTTTTAGACAGAAATATATATGCAACATATACTCACAGGATAATTTAACAATGCTTAGGTTTACAGAAGTCAAGAATGTTAAATTGGTCAGAGCCTTGTAAAATTATAGGAGGAATCTCTAGAGGTCCATGAATATTCACGCCTTAAAGTAATATATCAAGATCTCAAACATAGAAATATTTTATTAGATGATGAGATAAATCAAAAAATTTCTGATTAGAATGGTTGGTATCAATGAAACTAGGGAAAACACAAATAGAATTGTTGGAACGTTGTAAATTCCTTCTCCATCTTTCTCTATATGTACGTGTGCGCATGCGGGTGCGTCAGTTTATGCGTATTTTTTGTGCTCGCCCTTGCTATTGGTGCAACATACATTGCTATATTTATGTGTGATTTTCTATATCTGCCGTAAGGCTACATGTCTCCAGAATACGTGAAGTTTGGACTCTTTTCTGAGAAATTAAATGTTTTCAGCTTTGGAGTCATTGTTTTAGAAATTATAAGTGGAAAGAATATAAATTCTCAATGTGAATCTTATGAATCTCAATATGCTGGTGGACTCTTGAGTGATGCGAGTATATAGTCAAATTTTAAATTAGTTGTAGAGCCCTATTTTAAATTAATGATTTGACATAAATGGAAGGCTTGGAAGCATTGGAGGGATGAAAAATTGATGGCGATATTGGATTCAAATCTGACAGAAACTGGGGCACAGTGAAATAATCAAATGCGTCCATATCGGCTTGTTATGTGTTCAAGGAAATCCAGAAATAAGGCCTTCTTTGAGTGAAGTTGTTCAATATCTAAGTAATGATTCAATGCAATTTCCAATTCTTAAAGAACCAGCATTCTTCATTCATAGTCCTGTGGATTATTTCCATCAATGAAATGTCCAATAATGTATTATTTCCCCGCTATATAGTTGGAGATCGAAGGCTTCAACTTTTGTTTTTCTCTACTTGGTAGTCTAATTGAAGGCTTACAATTTGATTAGTATTTCAGATTTGGATTTGTTTTTCCTTCTGCCGTCAATTAAGAGGCTCTATCAATGTATGTGCGCGATACTTCAATCTTGTGGATACCAAACAGCGCATTGCTGTTTAAGAAAAAGAAGAAACGAATGCCTGTTATTATTGCTAGTGGGGAAAAAATCCACTCAACGACACTTCATTACTAGAGCATGTTCTTAACTTCCAGAATATATATATATACATATATATATATAATTCATTGCTGGGTGAACAGAGATGTTGTAATTAAGAAATGTCAAAAGTCATAATAAATATCACGGTAATAGAAAACATAGTGTTGAATGATAATATCAAGATTACCATATATGTTGAATCTCCACATTTTGGTACAATACAACATAATAATGCATCCTCTCTTTAATTAAGGTACCAAATAGAGCCTTGGGGTGCGTTGTGCTACCGAGGAAAGAATTCAGTGATAGACATTTCATTCACAGATTCTTTGCTTTCTGTATTAAGCTCCATTTGGCCCTCCAGAAAGGACGCAGGCTCTTGTGGAAGTGGCAATTGGATTGAATTATTGCTAAGATATGAAACAACTGTAGCCATAGAAGGCCTTACTTCTGGATTTTCTTGAACACATAACAACCCAATTTGGATGCACTTGTTCACTTCGTTAAACGATTCAGATTCATCTAGATTTGAATCCAATATCTCCAACATCTTTTCTTCCTTCCAATGACTCCAAGCCTGCAACAATTTAGTAAACTTCTTCACTATTTTAATCACTATCCTTTTACTATCTTATACAATATTGCTAAAATGATCTCTCTCAAATTTAAGACAACTGCATAGAAATATTAGAGAGACAAACGCATTATCATAATTAACTTACATAGTTTAGGAGGCCATGAGATTGATCAAAACTTGTAATCTTCTTTCCACTTATCATTTCTAATACTATTATTCCAAAGCTAAAAATATCTGATTTTTCAGAATAGTGTCCAAACATTGCATATTCTGGAGACATATACCCACTGAAAAAAAATAAAAATATCAATCAGAAATCTTTTTTCCAATGGATAACAAACAACATACTTGGATTTCAAATCAAAAAGTATGAAATGGGAACTTTTGCATGTCCACTTAGACAAACTTATTTCTCTTTATTGGACCATCTCATGATAAATGTAAAGAGTTGAAAGGGGAAATTTTAGGACTTACTATGTTCCAACAATTTTTTTTGTACTTCCCTCAATTTCATTGATTCCAACCATCCTTGCCATACCAAAATCTGAAATTTTTGGATTCATTTCATCATCTAACAAAATATTACTAGGCTTAAGATCACGATGTATAATTTTAACTCGAGAATAGTCATGAAGGTAAAGAATTCCTCGAGCAACCCCTCCTATAATTTTATAACGTTCCTCCCAATTCAATACTTTGCTTTTTTCGGAACCTATACATAAAGGCATTGTTAATGACCAAAATGACAAATATAATTCAAAATAAGTAATTAACTTCAGGAATATAAATTTCAATTAAGAGTTAAAATGAGTTTGGAAGAGTACCAAATAGAAAGTAATCAAGACTTTTGTTTGGAACATATTCATAAATGAGAATTTTCTCTTGCTCTTCTATGCAAAATCCTAGCAAGGCCACCAAATTTCTGTGCTGGAGTCTGGCTATCAACAAAACCTCATTCCTAAATTCTCCTCTTCCTTGACCTGAACTTTCTGAAAGTCTTTTTACAGCTATTTCTTCACCATTTGAAAGAATGCCCTGAAATCATAGTTGGTTAAATTAAATAGGAAAAACAATATAATGAATTATAATTATAAATATTATATAATATTACATTGAGAGCATTTCTCACCTTGAAAACTTGTCCAAATCCACCCTGACCCAAACTATTTTGCTGAGAGAACTTATTTGTCGCAGCTTCAATAGTAGCCAAACTGAATTGCAGAGGCTCTAAAGTGTTGCTTTCGCTTCCAACTAGACAAATTAAGTAAACCAAAAAATTGAAGTATACTAGTAATTAAGTATCGTAACTTTTCCAATTTGCATCAGTAAAGAGGTATGTATATATAGAATGAAAATTACTTACAGTATTTTTGCATGAGAAAAGCCATACGTATCTTCTTTATTTGATTCTTCAATAAACAGTAGGCCAAACATAAAAGTACCACAGCACCAACAGGAGAAACCACGGCTATAACGATGGTCCTTAATCGGCTTCTCTTTTTTGCTGCACAAACATCACACACTTATTCCACGTCTCAATGTCACTCAATATCACTGTGTCTCTATATTACTAACTAGCGCATTAAACGAAGCCATTAGAGATTTTATTGACCTCAAAGCAAGTCAATTCTTGAGCATGTCTGAAGAGAATATCGAATATGAATTATTTGAAGTCAACTTTCCAGAAATGTATCGTGCTCTATTTTGGGGGGAATGATTATGCTCTTACCAGATCTAATAAGCATGACACTTTTAATCTCGCTAGCTAGTTCACATCAGAACAAAATTTTATAATTAAATGGAAATTGGAAAGTATATATATCTTTTTGCAAATAGTATTTATTGAAATCATTATTTTATTAGTTTCTTATTATTATGTTTTTTCTGGTCCTCAATTTTAATGATTCCTTTTACAGTAATTTTTGAACACTTTATATTAATTTAAAATTATATTTCATAGACGAAGATATTCAAGTACAAAGTCCCCAGTCCCCACCTCCCTCCCTCCAATTTTTTTTATAAAAAAAAAATAATTTTTTTCTTCCTTCCGCACGCGACTCTTTGCAAATTCGGAGGTTGATGCGAGGACTTTTGTATAGTCCAACAGCTAGAAGACAATAGGAATTATAGTCAATTTTTTAGGGGAATAAAGGTAATTATAGAAAATACACATCTTTTACAATTATCGTTTTTATGTTTACCACATTCACATTCTTCTATCTGTGTACATATTGGAAAGGGCTAATAGATCAGATTCATCGTTCCTCCGCTTTAATTTCATGCTGTTATCCTCTCATGTCTTGAAATAACTATTTTACTGCCAAAATCAGCATCTATATAATTACTCTTTTTCATCAATAGATTTACTCTAATTATTTACTTTTTAAAAGAGAAACCAGAATTTGGCCAAAAAAAACAAGAAAAGAAAAGAGAAATCAGAAAAACATATAATTAAGCTTACCATCTGTTGGAGGAGAAAGTAGAGCCGGAGGAGGAGGCGGCAGCGTTATCGGCCGAACAGGCTGAGAAGAATTAGAGATCGGATACAGTTCATAATGAGCGAGGCAACTTGGATAATAAACTCTTCCTCCGATCTTCCCATCACAACACCATGTAAAGTCCTCAATCACGCCACTCAGACAGCTTCTGCAATCCGCCGACGAAAGGTCCGGCGTGCACTGAACCAGAACATACAGAATTTGAAACTCCACCGTCGCCGCATTGGTCCCAAACTTCTTCTTCATCGGAGCAGGCTTGGCCGCCTCATATGCCGTCAGGTTCATAACAGTCCTCAATACATTCATGAATCCTGCCTGGTTGGAGACATTGTTAGGGTTCAACATGCGAAGTCTAGGCCTTGTATCGAAGGTGGAGAAGAAGTTGCGGTCGGAATAGCGAACCAAGCACTCGTTGCGCCAGTTTGAGGCCTTCTTCGAAAATCGGCATGTGTCACCTAACTGTATCGTTGAGTTACCGACGCACTGGCGGCATATGTCTAGGTTGACGCTACCCAGGCACATGAAGAGGCCGTATACGGTATCTCCACCGCGGGAGACGGTGGTGTTGTAGAAGTCGAGATTGGCGGTTTCGTTGGAAGTTAGGGCAGAAAAGAGGGTGTTGAGGTTAGAGTCAAAGGTACTATTGGCAGTGAAATTGCTGTCGGTAGAGCATTGAGGGTAAAGATCATTACGACCGACGACTTGAGAAGAAGAAGAATTGAGAAAGCCGATGAAGAAGAGTGAGAAAATTATGATCTTGAAGGTCATGGTAAGGGTGAAGGATGTGTTAGTGGTTGTTAGAGATTAGGCGAATGCTTTATCGTTTGAAGAGTTTAATTTTATGATTTTTGAGTCAATTTTAATGGCGAGTTGGGGAGCATCATCTCGCCGCTAGAAGAACAAGACATTGTAATAATGGCAGTGAAGGGCGTTAGAGAAGGCTGACGCAAAGTCAACGAAGTTATTGAAATGACCAGGTCAAGCTTTGCTTTCTTATAATTTTCCATCTTTCCAAAAGATTTTTTTTTACAATCATCTGTAGGAAAAATGAGCGTTTTAGAAAAATTGTTTATTCCATTAGCTATCAATTTCAGGCAGCACATGTGGAGAAATTTTTGGGTACTCCAGAAGACCAATAAAATAGCACCATCTCATCCGCTTTTATAGTGGGAGAATTATTCATTACAGGACTTGTAGCTATTTAATATAAAATCAGGCACAAAAATTTGTTAAATTATACTACAAGCCAAAGACCTAAGTTGATTAAATGGCTCAAATATTTTTTTTAAAAAAGAGACTAAATTCATAATATGCAAAAAAAAAATATGATTCTGCAAGTTATGTCATTTTTTCCAAATAATTGAGCTATTTAGTCCTTTTAATCAATTGATCTACCTAACTTTATTAATTAAAGCGTACATACACCGCAGTTGACCTCAAAAAATCTGTTGAGAATGCTCCCAAGCCAATTCATCTTGACCCGCAAATGGAATAATAATCGAATAATCCATCCTCCATTTTTTTTTTAATTTCGAGAAATTAAATGAAAGTGTCGTTTTCAATATATAACAAAAAAATGGGTAATCTTCGTTAACCACTCATCCTAAAGTGTCATCCAAGAAGAAGTGTCCAAAAGGTGTCATCTAAGTTGTGACGTTTAATATAATTATACATAGCGCAGTTATAATTTTATTTGGCAACTGACACATATTGATTAACCAAACTATAAATAAATTATAAACTTAACACGACTAACCGTGCTTGATACCGACTCTACCGAAATATAAGCAATAATCTAATTAAAGATATTGATTATATATTCTCAGTCAAAGAATTACGTACGCATTGGATAAACGTTAAATTTCAAAAATAAAAACCAATGAATGGTGCAGTCATTAGGGAAATGGGAATGATATTAAGATGATTACGCTGGTATTTGTACCATCCCATGACCCACTAGTATTATCGACTAAAAGATGAACAAGTATGAAAACGGACTATAATATAATAGACTTAGTCAAACAAGTGTTGAATTGTCTTTGTTAACGTTGTTATCTTAACCAAAGGGAAACCATTAATACGATTGTCGTCCTATTATATATGGTACGTCATCGTGGTCCCCAAGACTAGGAGCCTTGTTGGATGTATCGTGCCATTTAGGTCACACATAACGGGAAAAAGAATAGTAAAAAATATATCTGGAAATTTTATATATTAGTCTAGTTTATATGTTACACATTATGCAACTTAATTGGTGTCAAGGATGAAGAAGAGACTAGCGAGGAAAGAAATCACTGATAGACATTTCATTGATAGAGCTATATTCTTTACTTGCAGAAGTAATTCCCCTTCTTCGAGCATGCAAAAAGAATGCAGGTTGCTGTGGATCTGGCAATTCAACTGAATCATTGCTCAGATATGAAACCACTGTCGCCATGGAAGGTCTTGCATCTGGATGCTTTTGAACGCATAACAACCCTATTTGGATACACCTCATCACTTCATTATACGATTCCATTTCTTTTAGATTTGAATCCAACATCTCAACCAACTTCTCATTATTCCATTGATTCCATGTCTGCAACAATTATAAAAAAGACAAGTTCCTTATTTCAAGCATATTCATTAAATTACAAAGATGATTGCATAAGAAATGTTAATGAAATAAACATATTAGCATAACTTACATAGCTCAAGAGGCTATCGGCATACTGGGAGTCATCATGACAACTTGCATTCTTCTTTCCGCTGATAATTTCTAAAACTATAACTCCAAAACTAAAAGTATCTGATTTTTCAGAATATAATCCGAACATTGCATATTCTGGAGGCATATAACCACTAAAAGATAAAATAATATCAATAATGATTGACATTTAAAGTGATGAAAATAAATGTAAATGTTGAAGGGGGAAATATAACTTACTATGTTCCAACAATTCTCCTTGTATTTCCCTCATTTTCATTGATAGCAACCATTTTAGCTAAGCCAAAATCTGAAATTTTTGGATTCATTTCATTATCTAATAATATATTACTAGGTTTGAGATCACGATGTATAATTTTAAGGCGAGAATATTCATGAAGATACAGAATTCCTCTAGCAACTCCTCTTATGATTTCATAACACTCCTCCCAAGTCAATCTTCTATTTTTCTCGGAACCTATATGTACACATAAATTTTGAGTGAGTGAAGTGCCCGCATAAATAAAGATAATCTTAAACATCAATCAAAAGTTATAAAGAGTTTAGAAGAATCTAACCAAATAGAAAGTAATCCAGGCTTTTATTAGGAACATATTCGTAAATAAGAATTTTCTCCTGCTCCTCTATGCAAAATCCTAATAAGGCCACCAAATTTCTGTGCTGGAGTCTGGCTATTAATAAAACTTCATTTATAAATTCTTTTGCACCTTGGCCTGAACCTTTTGAAAGTCTCTTTACAGCAATTTCTTGACCATTTGAAAGAATACCCTAAAATGGAAGTTGGTTGAATTAAAAATGAATTGTATTTGCATACACACACGCGCACACACTCAAAATTTATATTGTTGGCATGGGTCACCTTGTAAACCTGTCCAAATCCTCCTTGGCCTAAGCAATTTTCCTGTGAGAAATTATTTGTTGCAGCTTCAATAGTAGCCAAACTGAATTGCAGACTCTCTAAAGTGTTGCCTTCATCTCCAACTAGACAAATAAACAAAAAAAAAATTGAATAAACAAATCAATGTATACTAGTTAAAAAGCATCACCACAACACTTCTTATTATCAAGCAAACACCATAAATAGAGAGTTAAAATGAAATTTTACTTACAGTATTTTTGTCTGAGAACAGCCCTGCGTCTCTTCTTTATTAAACTCATTAAGAGATAATACACCAGACAAAAAAGTATCCCCGCACCACCAACAGAAACCACAACTATCACAATGGTCCTTGCATTTCCTGTATAAGCATAAGGTACTTTTAATGTTGAAAATTTGTTAAGAAAAGTATTAAAAATTTAACCTATGAAAAATATAAAAAATACAAACAAAATTCTTGAAGCTTAGTTATTCTTCGTGATGTGGATCTTCTACAGAAAGAAAGAGAAGCGTACATAAGTTTAACTTTACCTGAAGACTTTGTTGGTGGAATAAGTGGAGGAGCAGGCGGGGGCGTGCCACTAGAATTATAGAAGACGAACAACTCATAACGAACGTTACAACTGGGATATAGAACTCTTCCTCCTATGCTCCTGTCACTACAGTTGGAAAGCTCCCCAATCGCATCACTCAGACATGTTCTGCAACCTTGGGGCGAAAGGTCCTGCGTGCACTGAACCAGACAATACATAGTTTGGAACTGTAAATTCGCTTCTTCTGTTGCAAACTTCTTTTTCCCCAAAGCAGGTCTCGCCGCCTCATCCGCCGCCTTGTTCATAGTTGCCGACAACAAATTCATGAATCCTGTTTGGTTGTTGGCGACGCTGTTGGAGTTGGCTCCGCACCCACTAGCGCTCGTGTCGACGGTGGAAAAGAAGTAGCGGTTGGAATAACGAACCATGCACTCCTCGTACCAGATCACGGCCTCCTTCGAGCTGTTGCACCGGGAACGGATATCGTCGGTTGCGTCACGGACGCACTGGTGGCACAGCGGGAGGTTGACGTCACCCCGGCACATGAAGAGGCCGTATACGGTGTTGTTGCCACCGCGGACGGTGGTGTTGTAGAAGTCGGTGTTGGCGGTGTTATTGGAAGCTAAGGAAGAGAGGAGGTTGGTGAGGTCGGATTGGAAGGAGCCATTGGCAACGAAGGTGTCGGAAGAACAACTGCTATTACTATAATTAGGTTGTGCTTGGGTAGTAGCAGAACAGAGAAAGCTAATAAAGAAAAAGAGTAAGATAATTTTGTGGGAAGGCATGTTAATGATCAAAATGATCCCTGTGAGGGCTGTGTGTGCGTGTGTTAAAGGAAGCTGGGGAGCATCATCTCATCGATCGTTGGAGGAAAAAGAGGGAGGGGCAAGCAAGGGCTTTTGAGTAATTTTCTTTTGTTTTCATTTCTTAAGTGCTCTAACATAAATAACATTGGGGCATTACAATAATTGTCCGTAATAAAAAGACGACTTAAAATGGGAAAGACGCAGTAAGAATGACTACCTCAGGGAAATTACGAACAATTGTTATAGATACTTTCCAAATATTATAAATATATTCTTAATAATTTTCCAAGAATAATAACCAATGAGTAAGGACATCCCTTCATAATATTGAAATATAAAGTTACATTAATTGGTGTTAATTTTTGAAACATAGAACAAGTCTTGTTTTGCCAACTATTTATCTACACAACTTTATTAATATTTAAGCGTACATAGTCCGCTGTTGCCCTCAAAAATATCTTTTGAGAATATTCCAAAACCAGGCCAGCTTGACCTGCAAATGAACTAATATATTATAGTATGGAATTATAGTCCATCCTCAATTCTGCTATTTTGAGAAATTAAATGAAAGTGTTGTTTTTAATATAATAACAGATAATTAAGGAACCATGTTAGTTAATGTCATCCAAGAAGAATGCTCCAAAAGCTGTCATCTACACGACTTTATTAATTCAATCGTAAAGACCCCGCCGTTGACCTCAAAAATCTTTTGAGAATGGTCCAAAGTCAATCCAACCTGACCCACAAAATACATCCTCAATATTTTTATATTGATAAATAATTAAATGGACGTGTTGCTTCCAATAATAGATGATGAGCAATAAATATCACTAATTAATAACGCATCCTAAGGTATCATCCAAGTAAGGGCTTTTGGGTCAATTAAGAAGCTTTTTTTTCATTTCTTAAGTGCTCTATAAAATAAAAAACATTTTTTAATTAGGGGAGGTAGATTAAATTAATACATCTCCCTTCTTGGTCCGTTACAATAATTGTCCCTAGCTATTATAAAGACAAAACTTATATTGAGGAAGACACACTAGGAATGACTACGATTTGTGGAAAATGAAGGACCGTAGCGTGGAAATCAAGAACAATTATTATAGATAATTTCCAAATATTAAACTCTTAACTTATTTTTAGTGAAAAGATGGGGGGGGGGTTGAAAGAATTTTGTTAGGTATATGTTAAAATTGAGGTGAGTTGAATCTTAAAGATTCATTAAACTATGTCTCCTAATTTAAAAAATGCTTATATATAAGAGATTTTATTATAGCTCTAAAAATTTAATAGATAAAAATTTATTCAATAAAGGGATATATATAATTTCTTGTAAAATTTTTACAAAGGGTTGAGGGCAGCTAAGTGGTTGAAGGCAGGGGAAGTAAACATGAGGTCATGTGTTGAAGACCTAACGATTAGAGCGGGAAAAACAGGGCGGGGCTTGCCAGCCAGTTTTTTTTAATATTATTATTTATCTTACCTAAATATTACTTTGAATACTTTTATTATTGAATACTAGTAAAGATAATTACTTATTTATTAATATGTATTAACATATTATAATTAATTATTATTATGTTAATGTTTATTTAGATTTATAGTTATAAAATTTGATATTTTTTATAAAAAATAAAATTTTTTAAGAGTATAATATTAATTATATTTTAATTATATTAATATAATATTAAATTTTTTTTATTAATATCTTAAAAATTTAAAAATAATTTTTTAAAAATATTAAAAAAAAAAGAGAAAAAGATACAAGTTATAAGTTTAAACTAGTAAAATGCCAATCTATTTTAAAGTGAGCCACATCTCACCCCTAAAATGGGCTACACTAACGATTGCAAGATCAAAAGTTTTTTTTTTTATTTTTCTGCTAGACGAAATTACAAGTATACCCCTCTTTCCCTTTTACCCTCTGGTCACTGTACGCCTTTCTCATTTCCTTTGCAGATTTTTTAGCGACAGCGGATGAAAGGAGACGGCAGGTGAGCGCCAAGGGAGGTAAGTTCACATCATCGGTGTCGTGTGACCAGACTCTACTGTGTCATCACCATCGGAGTTGACCTATCGCCTGAAATCTGCATTTTTGTTGCCTTTAAATGCTACGAGCAGAGGAAACAGGGGAGGACGCAGGAGGCATAACAGGTGCGTGTGGCGGTCGACGTTGTGGGAATTCTCAGTTGTAGGTTTCAGATAGCATTGTCACCGTCGCACTGTGCAGATTTTGCATCATTGCCAAAAATACCCTGGTTACTGTAGCAAGTCTGTTTGTTCAATATCCCGCTCCTCGTCGTCGCTATTCAAGGCGTTACTGTAGTCAGTCGTGGTAGTCGCGTCTCCTTTATTGTCACTGTGGAAATTTCAGATTTTTGAGGTCCTTCTCGGTTGCCGTTGCTGGGTGTCGTGGCTAAAGGTAAGTTTCCCGATGGCTCTCTATCCTATTTTCTGTGGTCTGATTGTGCCATGAAAGATTTCTGTTATGGGGTATATTCTTCGGGGAGTGTGGCAAACAAAGTTTTGTTCTTTGCTCTGTATATGGTCGAGAGAGAGAGAGAGTTGAGACTGATTGTCTCAATGTAAGTGAAGCAGTGATCGCGGTTGTGAATGTATATGCTGAACGTATAAAATTTATGTTGTGTGAATAATTGATATATTGGCTGAGTTACTGGTTGGTGGTTATGGGGCACTGGTTAAGGGAGATTGATGTGTATATATGTATGTATGCACATATATATATATATATATATATGTAAAGCACAGCTGTTTTGGTTGAATCTGAGTAGAAAATACATGCATATGTATGTATATATATTTCATGTATGCGTGCACTGTGAAGATATGTTTTCTATCAAGAATACAGAATGACCACGGAAGCTGTGGTTTCAATATATATATGCATATCTATCGTTGGTCCTGGAAATTTTGCTTGTGGATATATATGTATAATGGGTTTATGATCTGGCAGAAGTTTCACGGCATATATATAAACATATACTTGATGAAGGAATTTATTGTGGGGAAATGATGTGAACATTTCAATAGATTGATGTGTGTGTATCAGTGTTGCGTATGCATGTGTGTGGTCAAATGAAGGGTGAAGCTAATGAAGTTTTAAGGTAAAGGTGAAGATAGGAAATGGTGATTTCATTGGAACAAAGAAAAGATAAAATTTAGTCTTTGAGATTACTAATTGTTGGTAGGGGTGCATGTGTGAATATAGGTTATTATATCCAATAAAGGGGTGATGAATATACCTATATATGTATGTATGCCCAGAGATAAATTGAGATAGTTATAAAGCTGTGTAAGGTTGTGTTCAAGATTTAAAAATGAATAAGTGTTTACCTTTATGATTGATTTTAGATTAATAATGATTATGTTAGGGACATTTTGAATTGAATGTTAATATCTATTATTTCGAGATACCAAGTAATTGAGAAGTAATTTTAATTGAAAGTAATTGACTAAAACGGGTAAAGGTTTTAGAACGTAGCATGTGAGTGAATAACGTTCCCTTAAAATAATATTTTTATAAATTGTCATTTCATTAAAAATGTTAAATTTCAATTATAATTTATGAAATACAAGTTTTATGAATTCATGTTTTAATTGTTAAAAAGGATTCTCTTTCAACTGGTTTACGAAAGAATTATGATTATGTATGAAAATAGATGAATAAACTTTTGAAAAGAGTTTAACAAAAGTTGCATTGAACTTATATTATTCATGAAATATATTCTTATGTGAATTTCATATGTTTTCATAGTAACTTAATTTTAAATGTTCATGTTAGGGTTTTTGAAATATAAAGTGGTTTTACTAACGATTATGACATTGAAACGATTGAGATTATTATATGTGAAATAAACCCCACGCAAGATGAAAATATTTTGAAAGGACAGAATATAGAATGCTGGTTACTAACAGCAGTATCGTTAGTCCTTGGTGTACCTTGGTTACCTGAGCTCGATGGAGATACGTGAGTTTTGTACTCATGACAGTTATTCGTGGGATTTATTCTCACTTATGTTATTCGTATGTTTCATACCTTCATTTGTTCCATGGCTTCGGGCTGCATCTGATAGTTATTTACCCTCGCAGACTATGTGTTCATATCTATTTCATGGTTTCGTGCTACGCATGGTTATTTACTTTCATGTACTGTGTGTCTATGTCTATTTACATTCTGTTGAAGTCCTACGGAAAGATTATGATTTTGAAAAGATTGTTTTCAAGCGTTTTTTTAAATGGCTATTTCAAATTGTTTTCCCTAAAAGAAAACGTTTATAGAAAAGTTTGCATTGAAATACGAAATGTTATTTGAAACATATTTATGCATTGTTTACTTTCGCATTCCTTTAATCGTGTTTTGGGACATTATTCACGAGTAAATTATTTAGCTTTAGATAGTACATATGGCCCTAATCCTCCAACTGAGCAGTAAAGAGCCTCGTGGCCGATCCGAAGCATTTTTTTTGACAAAGACTGCTTTTTGATGTAAATGCATTTCTTAAGAACTTGTATTATTTTAAAAAATGGTAAAAGCTCCACATAAACTTTAAAAAAGATTATATTTATTTTGGAAAAATATTATAAAAACTTTGAACGTTTACAGTCTGTTGTAAAATTAATAGGGGATCGATTATATAACGACGGTCATATCGAGATTCCTACATATTACTTGCTTTTGATTAATGAAATGCAATTTATTATAGTTTTCATTTTAAATGTTTTATTTAAAGTCTTAAATTTTTATAATGTAAAATTATTTATATTATGTGTCGATCACAATCTAAATTTTGAGACGTGACATATTTAAATTCATAATTTTATAAATTATGAGTTAAATCTTTATTAATTAATTAGATTAATATTTGTTATCAGTAGGTGTATGTGAAAGACTATTAACAGAGAAAGTGAGAGATTATATTGAAGAGAAATCGGATGGGTAGGTTGTGGAAAATAAAGGAAGGCTGCCTAAAGATCGCGCCACATGAGGCTGAAACTGCGACAATCGTGACAAAATCATAATTACGAAATTTGCCCATGTCCACGTTCAAATGAATTATGAACTCTGAATAATATATATAAACATTCTTTCATTAATTTTCCAGAAATAATAACCGATAGCATCCCTTCATAATATTGAAATTGTCACATTAATGTGTTAATTTTCAAGATATAGAACTTTATTAATATTAGGGCGTACATAGACCGCAGTTGACCTCAAGAATCCTTTTGAGACAGCTCCAAAACCAATCCAACCTGAGTGCTCGACAAGCAAATGAACTGATATTGTCTGGAATCATTGTCCGCCCTCAATTCTTTTATTTTGAGAAATTAAATGGAAGTGTTGTTTTTAATAACAGATAATTTAACGAGCAATATTACTCCAAGAAGAAGGCTCCAGAACTTGTTATCTACACTAACTTTATTAATATATTCAACCGTAAATACACAGCGGTTAACCTCAAAAGTCTTGAGAATGGTCCAGAACCAATCGCACTTGACCCGCAAAATGAATATAATACGGAATTATAGTCCATCCTATGAGGCCGTAATAGAGGCCTAACAAGTCCTGAATTGTATTATTTTGGGGAAGTTCATCGGGACGAAAAAGGTACAATTATTATGATTGTGGTCCTATTTCTAGAGGTCACAAAGACTAATCGTGGCATTTAGGTCCCGCATCAAACCATGAAGTGGGGAAAAAGAATAGTCAATTATATATATTTTATAAAATAGAAATATAATCACGTTACCGTATATATACAGTCACACGAGGTTTGGGCCTAATCTATAGTCCAATCAAGTAATCACCTAAACATGATTAGAACGCTACTTAATTAGCGGTTTGAAAGACAATGACCCAATTAAGAGTCATAATAGATAGATTAATACTCAGCACTAATTATTTCTTTTGTTAAATATGAAGATCTAAGGAAAAATAGAGAAACAATGTAATTCTTATGCACATTCTAATCACTGCTAATGACTACAAATTGAGCTAAACATTTTGGGAGAGATCAACCATGAGCTAAAGAAATATGGGTTGAGCTAAGTTAGCTTTCTTTCTTGTTGTTTAGAATTTTCTCAACTCAACTCATTCCAAGTTGACATACTTACAAATCTAATCCAGCTCAAAAATGTTATTTTCCCATACTTTTTTTTAGATTATATAACATCAAATATTCTGATCTTATTTCTCATATGCGTTCAATATCATAATCTTATTTGTAGTACACTTTTATTTATAATCTTTTTAATTTGGTACAATTTCACCTATAATTTTTTTAATTTGATATAAATTTACACATAATCTTATTTTTAAGTACCAAGAATTACACCAAATTAAAAAAAATTATGAGTAAAATTTTGTTAAATTAAAAATATTATGGATAAAATTATAATATAAATAAGATTATAATACTAGATATATATATAAGTAATAAGATAAGAATATTTTTTTGGTAAAAAAATTTTTGAAAAGGGGTTGGGCTCACCCACGATCTAAGGGCAGGACGAAGTTTCCCCTTCTCCTAAGCGATCTAATGTCGGGCAGGGCGAGCCGTCTATTACCCTCAGACGTAAACCTAAGCACCCAGGAGTTAAGATGCCTCCCCAAACATCGCGACTGAAACCACAATAAAGTGGTACTTCCTAGGGTTTGAACACGCTCCAATAGTCATATGTCTTACCCCTTCACTAGTTGAACCTATGGATGATGATATGATAAGAATATTGAGTGTTATATAAATATACTTTCTTCAAGGTACAGTGAACAAATTCATTCTAGTGCCTTCGAAATGGACTAAAATAAGGCCCATGTCATTTGGGTCAGACTACCTCATTGCCACCAGACCGCTATCTCTCTTATTTTAGTTACAACAGGACAACCAATAGGTTAATTCGAGTAGTAAGTAGCTTGGTATTATTTAAGTGAATTCTTGAATTCGAGCCTTAGCATATGCAGAAAATCCTAGTTGAAAGATTTACCTACTATAAACAGGTGCGTAATGCGTCGAATCCCAAGACATTCACAAGTTTACTCCTCAATTTTTGATTGAATTGACATGTTTCTGCGTTTAGGGCAGTAGTTTAGAAAATGGGATTCTAATGCAAGCTCCTACTTTCCAACATATTTTACATGCTGGCGAAGTTTTGTTGGAAATAATTTCCCCGAAACTCCCAGTATTAAGCTTAAAATACTGGGTTTTGCTGATGCATCATAATGAGATGATGAAAATCCCCTTTTGGCTGAAATTATTAATGCGATTCATTGGTTTTCATTAGTTGCTGCAAGTGATGGTTATAGAGTCGAGGAAGAAGACCGTGGAGCCCACTTGGCACTATATAACAACTGAGTTATAAACTCCATAAAATTAGAATGATTAAATACTTAATTTTTTTCATATACCTCAGCTTATAATTCCAAACCTCTGTTCTCCTTAGAGGTAGAAAGATGCTTCTTTGCGTATTCATATTCTTCTGATCTTACATGAGAATCCAAATGAATCTTCACAAATCACAATTCACATGTGAAGCTAGCGAGGGTACACTTGAGTGATGGAAGATTCATTAACAGAGTATGAGACTGATGATTTGCTTTTAGAAGACTTATCTGATGATTCCAATGGAAGGCTGCAGGGCTCAACAACAGTTCTGCTTTGAACCAACATTGGAGGCCTCTCAGGTATTGCTACACTAACTGAGTAACTGTTGAGCGTCAGAACTATTGTTTGCACTGTTGGCCTTCGATCTGGATCTTCTTGTACACATGATAATGCAATCTGAATGCATCTGTTCACTTCCTCTCTATCACAAGAATCTCTCAAACTCACGTCTAACACTTCCAATGGCCTCCCATCTTTCCATTTTCTCCATGACTGGGAAACAAGTATATATAGTATCAAAGTCATAAACAAGAAACACAGAGAGAGTGAGAGAGAAGAAAGACATTGATGCTACAAACTCACAGAGTTCAAGAGATGTTCATCGTAGTTGGATTCTTGAAAGGAGGTGCTCTTTTGTCCGCTGATTATTTCCAAAATCAACACGCCAAAGCTATATACATCCACTTTTATAGATAAATGTCCATGCATTGCATATTCTGGAGGCATATAACCACTATAAACAAAAATTTAGAGTGAAAATCTTGATATGATAAATATATAAGAAAGATTTACTACCATAATGTTTTGTGTTTAAACTCACAATGTTCCAACGATTCTACTTGTATTTCCTTGAGTTTGATCAGCATAAAAAAATTTTGCCATACCGAAATCTGCAATTTTTGGATTAAAATCTTCATCTAATAATATATTACTTGCTTTAAGATCACAGTGTATGATTCTAAAACGAGAGTCTTCATGAAGATAAAGTATTCCTCGAGCAATTCCTTTTATAATCTTATACCGTTTTGGCCAACTCAGCATGCTTTTTCTTTCATCGTCTAATCAAATATCAAAAGGAATGAAGAAATTAATTTCAGTACCAAAGAGGGAAAGCAATGCAAATTAAACAAACATATTTATGAATGTCATACTGAAAAGAAAATGGTCCAAGCTCATGTTGGGGATGAACTCATATATGAGGATCTTCTCTTCTCCATCCAAGCAAAATCCCAATAGTCTAACAAGGTTTCTATGTTGAAGCTTGGGCAGTAAAACCACCTCATTCTTGAATTCTTCTACCCCTTGCGTAGAGCTTAATGAAAGCCTCTTCACTGCAATAGCTTGCCCATTAGGAAGAGATCCCTGAAAATACCATAGGTTTTTTGAGAAGCTCTGAACCCAAAACCAAAATGTCTCAAATTTTCACAGGGAAAAAGATAAAATACCTTGAAAACCTCACCAAATCCTCCTTCGCCTAATTTATTGTCATGGCAGAAGTTGTTTGTGGCCAATTTGACTGTTTCCAGATCAAACTGCAAGTACTCCTCACCGGAAATTTCAACTGCACATAAGCAAGCAGCCAGAGTAAACTTAAAGTTGAAGACTTTGGGAGTTTCAAGTTGTTGGATCAAAGATTTTATAATGGATTTAATTATCGATGCCACGAGCATATGTAAAAGGTTTAATTGCAGCTAAGGGACCAAAATGAGGAAGTACTGAAAGAATAAAAAATACAAGGCTATTTTCTGAATCATACAATCATTTTCTTCAGTTGGCACTGATATGTGCTTCTTGTTGCTTGCCCTTCTAGTTAATGACCAGCAGAGAAGGAAGAGAAGCAGCAACACAGTCACAATTGGAGCCACAATCGCAACGATTATGGCTACAGAGATCCGGGTTTTTCCTGCTTAAATTAATTGGTTGATCAGTTTCTAATATATTACCACTTAATCAAAGTCTAGATAACTAATTTGGAGAAGTCAAAATGCAAGGCACATGACTTTCCACTATACCTTTTGGCGTTGGTTCTGGTGAGGCAATCACCGACGATGGATTGTAAAATGGGTACGTTTCATATCGGACAATACAACTACTTTGTAGTACTCTGGCCCCAATCTTTCCATTGCAGCAACTGGGTAAGTTGGAAATTGCTCGTTTCAAGCATGTGTCGCAGGTAGTTTCTGATAAGTCCGGCGTGCACTGTGCAAGCGTGTAAAGCGTTTGAAAACTAGAAAATTTGGCTTCTTTGGTACCAAATTTCTTGTCGGCTCCGCCCTTCACCGCCTGCTCCGCCGCCGCGTTGATAGTCTCAGCCAACAGCGACATAAAGCTACTCTGGTTTGAGCTAGTCGCAGTATTCATCAAAACAAGCCTGGGCGTTTCTTCACTGGTGGAGATGAAAGGCTCGTCGGAGTAACGCAACATACACTCATTGAACCAGAGAACCGACTTTTTGTCGAACGGACACTTTTGGAGTATTTGTTTGGCTGCTGTGGAAGCGCAGTCATGGCAGGCATCGGTGTTGAGATCTCCGCGGCAGAGGAAGGCGCCGTAGACAGTGTCGTTGGAGTTGCCGGCGGTGGCATGGTAGAAACCGTTTTGGCGGGTGGAATTTGTGGAAAGTGAGGAAAGGAGATGGTTGAGATTGGTTTGATAGGCAGTATTGGAAGAGAAAAATGTGGTGTTTTGACAGAAATGATATTCCTCAGTTTGGGCTGATGCTCTCGGACTGGTTATTATCACTGCAAAGATCGTGTTGAAGATCATGAGAACAGAGAGAGGAGGATCAATCTTGAAGAGCTTCATTTAGCTGTTGAGGATGAACTCCGTCTCTCGCTCGCTCAAAATAAATTGCTTCTATCTCTTGGACTTGCAAACCAAACGTGTGTAGCCTCATATATGGCCTCGATGCTCACGGTTCATAAGGTCATTTTTTTAATTGAAAAAAATACACTGTTAATTAAATATCACGAGAAGGATGAACTTTTATCAATTTTGAAAATCAACAAATTATAGATAATCTCAAATAAAATTAAAGAATGCCAAAGATTATATGATAAACTTAGTTTTTTGGGCGCTGAGGCGCAGCGTCCGTCTACGACTGAAGGAAAGTACGCAGAAAATGACAAAGGAAGACTCGGAAAAGGGGGTCTTCGTTGCCTTGTCGTATGGGCTGTGGGTCGTGTCCTAAAGTATACTCTCATTCTTGGATTTTATCAAAAAATTATACCTAATTCCTTTTCTTTTTGAAAATGAGTTTTCACATTTGTAGCATATTATTCATATCATTATCAAGACGGTGAACATTATTCTTTGGATTCATTTTGTCCACCGGACACTGATTAAGGTCGATATTCACATGCTCTACTGGAACTGATTCCGATGAAAAATGGTGCTTTGAAGTTTAAACTACCCTAATATCAATGTAAGAGACATACATGACTTCTACTAAAATATATACTGTATTGTCTTACATCTGTGTTCTTCAGTAGCCGTTAAGATGGATCACTATTTCGTTCACGAGCGTAAAGGACGCTTAATCGATTTTTACTAATATTAATTGCGTTTTGACCAAAACTTCATTTGATAATTAGAAGACCGGTACGTATTTTCAGGAATGGACAAGCAACATATATGAATATGACAGTTTGACCTCGGATTATTCATATAATGCATTAATTCCACAACCACTTTCCCAAATTTGGCATTGTTATTGGGGAAAAAAAAACTCTGGATACATGAACAAAACCCTGCTTTTTTCAGAATAATCGAATAGTACATGTTTAACGTTTTCATAGTATCGATCTTTCTGGTACTACTACTATAAATTTCACTTGTCTAACTTCTAATTTTGTTTTTAAGAATTCCATCCTTTAATTGTTAGTCGTTGACTCGTTGGTGATGAAAAATGTATCTGGCAAGCCTTCGCTGAATCATTCTAAAACCATGTTTCACTCTGCAACTACTGAACTTAAAGGAGGAGGATGGAAGTCCGTGGGTTTAGTGGGGAAAGAATAAGACATACTACAATTTAAAATATATTTAATCTTTAAGAAATATTATTTTATTATAGTTCTAATAACAGAGTTTGAAGAGGCATTTTAACTCCTAAATACCTAAGTTAACACTTAAGGGTAATTAATAGCTTGCTCTGCTCAATATTGATATTACCTAATAGAAAGAGAGACTTCACATACCTTTAAATTGTGAGTGAACCCTAACTTTTCCAAAAATTTCAATATCAAAAACAAAAAATTGGCTAATATTTAGGGCCTATTTGATTCGAAGGACTCAGGGGGAAGGGGAGGGAAGAGTTAAAATTTTCCTTGTTTGGTTTGATTGGAAGGGAAGGGAAGGAATACATTTTTAATGATCATTTATTTGGTTAAACGAGGGAAATGGAGGAAATGATATAGTTAATTTATCATTATACTCTTCTTGTTACTGACAAACTTATATATGAAAATTCGAATTGTGTAATAAAAAGAATATCGAGTCAGGGTGAAAAATAGAGTTTTATGAACTTGTGTAACAATTAGATTTTTGTAAATAAACTCGAGTTTTGACATTGTGATGCTTTTATAATTAAGTCGAGTTGTTTGCGGAAAACAGAGTTATGAGATTTTCATCCAAAATTGACTTGTTCAAATTGTGTAACCACAATTATAAAACTCGAGTTTTTGAAAGAAACTTAAGTTTTATAACTCTTCTCACCTATGAAACTCAAATTACCTTTACATAACTTGAGTTTTATTATTTTAACGCTAGTAATATATTATTTTAGAAACTCTAGTTATTTAACCAAAATCAAGTTTTACCAATTAGAGGTGTTTTACAACTTAAATTTCTGTCTAAAACTCGAGTTTTGTTATCATGAAACTCGACTTTTCTTTTAAAACTTAATTTTAATCAAATGATAACTCCATGTTTCCTTAAAACATGTATGGATTAAATTGATAACAGTTACATACTAAGTAGAAGTCATCAATAATACTAAAATTCATGTTCTTTGACAATGTTCAAAAGGAATACTTGTCTTGAGATATCCAAATATTAGAAGTTGACGCATGGAGTCAACAAAAAATGTCGCTAATTAAATAGTGAATATTACATTCGTGGTCCCTGTGTCATGAATTAATCATTAAAATCGGTAGAAGACCCCTGGAAAGCCATGAAGCCAACATATATGAAAACCAGTTAATCCTACAAAGGATCTAACACGCTTGTGTTTGTCGGAATAGCAATGCGATGCACAGAAAATGTTCCCACATTTGCAGCTAAAACCAGTTAATCCAACACACTTCCGGCAAGTTGCACATATTCCTGGTAGCAGCTCTGCCAAAGAAGCCATAATTGTTGATACAAAGAATGGTGCGATCTGGTGCCTGGCATCCTGTCTCATCATGAGACTCCATTATTTTTTGACCACATGCAAGTAATGCACCTCACCATCTTTAATCTTCAAAAACGATGTACAAAGCCAAAAGAAAGTCATTCCCTCCCAATATATATATAATAAGAACTTTGCAAAAACACTTCCCGACCCTTTGCAGAAACACTTCTCGACAAGGGTTTACATGAACACAGCAAAATAAGCTTGCCCGCAATGGATAGCAGCATAAAGAGAACATAAGCATCCCCGCAAAAAATAATGCTCGATGCATTATCACCGTTGGCACGGACGAGTCGCATCTTCTGTTTGTGTGGGTGTTTTTTTTTTTCTTTTCCGGGGGGCGAGGGGCAAAACAACTGCGAAGAAACCAGTGGCTAAATATAAGCATCCAACCTCCGAAAAGATTCTTACCCAAATGCAGAAGAATCAAAGTGGGATCAAAGAAGAAAAGGAATCAAAATTCACAAATGTTCATATTGCACAAAATCGATTTAAAATATCTTAGAGAACCAGATCTTGAAATTTGTGGTTGTTCAATGAAACCTACTCTTCAGATTGAACCAAAAGCTTCACCAACGCCTCCTCGTCAGACATAGAAGAAGGAAGAAGAGAGCAAGAAAAAAATGGCAACAAATCTAGTCCGTATAGCAAGTCGACAGCGAATCTAGTCGGTGCTGGCACTAGTGCCAAAACTTCCACAGTAAATCTAGGCGATAAGTTGACAGCGACACTAGTATGGGCACAAAAAATAATCTTCAAACAAATAGGAGAGTTGCATGCACGCAGGATATAATTATCTTAAAATTTAGCATCCCTCTGACAAACTCTAATTTGGAGGGACGTAAAAACTGGGAAAGAAGGGAAATGTGTTAAAATTTTAGCTCCATTTCCCCTAAAAATTACAAAACGAATGAGAGAATGGCCTCATTTTTCTTCCCCTTCCCTCACCTTCTATCAAACCAAACTGGTCTTAAATTCCAAAAGTAGAATTTTCCAAACTAAATTATAGTTATGGAGAATGACTTCTAAAAAAGTGGGCATTCTCTTTTAGGATATATTTTTTTCTATTCCCAACCAATACTTTAAAAAAAATAACCTTTTTAATTAAAAATATAAATTATTTTTAACCATATATCACCGAATGTGGTCTCTTATTTAAAAAAAGAAAGAGTAGATGGTTAATTCATTAAATCTGTCTTAAATTATGTTTTTTTTTAATTTTGCCTATATCTTAAATGATGTTTTGATGAAAAGAGAAACAAATATAAAGAAGTACATTTAAACATTAACTACATTAATAAAATTAATAAATAAATATTAATTATTTTTTAAGTAATTTATATTATGCTGCTAAGGAGAGTATGTTAGCATAGTACGAAGCTAGAGAGCTTCTTTGTACTGATTGCGCTGAAGCAGTTAACTTGCTTTTTAGCCGTTAGGGATGAAAAATGTACTTTGACAGGCTGGCGTTGAATCAGTCTAAACCCATGTTTTGTGAAATGCAGCTGGAAATAAAGGTAGACTTGAAAATAATGTGGAGGTGTAAACACGAAAGGTGGCAACGAAATTTAAGTTCCAAAAGCACAATTTTTCAAAAGCTGAATTTTCCAAATTAAACTATGGCTGTGTTTGGAAACCCAAACTATAGTTATAAAATGATTTTTGATTCAAATTTTAATTTACAAAAATTAAAATAAATATTTATATTTGTCCAAAAATATTTTTAGATCAGACCATAATTTAAAACTATAATTTCATATGAACTAGTATGAGTAACTTTTAGAACAGTAAAAGATCTTATGAATTACTCAATTATTATTTTATTTTTATTTTTTCTTACACCCTCGCTCTTCTCTTTTATCTTTTCCATAATCTCTCATCTCTCTTCTCTATTCATTTTTCTTTACCCGCTCTCCTCTCTCTTTTTTATCCTTTTTTCTCTCTTCTATTTTTAATAAAATCATACTCTTTCTGATAATTTTTCAATTACAAAAGTCTTTTTAGTAATAACCATCCAAACACTCATTTATCGAGAATCACTTTTTTTTCTCATAAATTCTCTTTCCAAAGTCCTTTTCAAAAACTATCTAAGTTTTTTTTTCTATAAACTATTTTTTAAAATTCTATATAAATGCACACTATAGTGATGGAGGATATATTCCTATCTTTCGCGTATCTTACAGATTTATTTCTAACCTCCCTCTCGATATATTAATATATATAAGCACAATTTTCCAAACTAATTTTTCATTGCTGTTTTTTACATAGTATATATATATATATTTTTTTTTTCTACGAGGATAAATAAATAGGAACCGAGGAAGTATAAAGCACCTCACAAAGTTCTAAAAGTAATTGAATTTTTTTATCTAAAATATAAAATACCTTGAAAACCTCACCAAATCTTCCTTCGCCTAATTTATTGTCATGGCAGAAGTTGTTTGTGGCCAATTTGACTGTTTCCAGATCAAACTGCAAGTATTCCTCACCGGAAATTTCAACTGCACATAGGCAAGCAGCCAGAGTAAACTTAAAGCCTTCCATCTCTTGGACTTGCAAACCAAGCGTGTGTAGCTTCATATATGGCCTCGATGTTCACGGTTCATAGAGTCTTTTTTTTATTGCCCACTAAATTTATTAAAATTTTATCCTGACTACATTTGGATTCGATTCGTGTCGCGCACCTGATTATAGTGGGTGAGTCTTCCAATAAAGATTTTCTGTATATGCCAAAGGTCAAACTCGAGATCTTACTTAAACGATATCGAACCGTTTATCACTTGGACTAACCCCCATTGATTCATAAATACACTTTTAATTAAATATCGATGAACTTTTATCAATTTTAAAAGTCAACAAATTATAGTTAATTTTTTTAAAATCATTAATTCATTAAGTATGTCTTAATTTTTTTTTAATTTTGCCTATATATTAAATAATTTTTTGATGAAAAGAGAAACAAATACAAAGAGGTACATTTAAAGATTAACTAAATAGATAAAATTAATAAATAAATATTAATTACTCTTCAATTTATAGTATGTTAGCATAATACGAAGCCAAAGTGCTTCTTTGCACTGATTGTGCTCAAGCAGTAAACTTGCTTTTTAGCCGTTGGTGATAAAAAATGCACTTCTTCAGTCGTTTGTACTTTGAAAAATGCAGCTGCAATAAATGTAGACTTGAAAATAATGTGGAGTTGTAAACACGAAAAAGTGGCAACGAAATTTAAGTTCCAAAAGCACACGATTTCAAAAGCTGAATTTTCCAAATTAAATTGTAGTGATGGAGGACATATTCTAACTTCCGCGTTCCTTGAAGATCTGTTCCACCTTATTTCTAATCTCTCTCTCGATATATATATATATATATATATATATATATGTATATATATAAGCACAATTTTCCAAACTAATTTTTCATTGGGGTTTTTTTACGTAGTATATATATATATTTATCTAAAATACTTGGGTAGAGTATATTAAAGCCTACTACGTACCTAACAGATAATTGATGATTATATAATTTAAAATTTTAATTATCTATTTTTTTTATTCGTCATATATTAAAAACAAAAGGGAGGAGTGTTACGATTATAGTCCATTTCACATCTCTGACTCTTACTATTCATTGGTTTATTTTCAAATTAAATCCTAAATCAACCCCGTTGAAAATTCCAAAATAATGAAAACAATATATAAATATAGATGAGAAGCAAAAAGAGTTAACAGATAAGTACATATTACACCGCCGGCGTATGAAACGGCATTCACATCATAACAAAATGAGTCGCTTCATGAATTCTCCGAAACTGTTCCTTCTTCTTTGCCTTATGATCCTTTCCGACGAAGGACAAAGTGACTACCCTTGTTCGAGCACAACATATGCCCAGAACAGCACATTTCAGGCAAATCTTAATCGCTTAGTTTCTTCCCTCTCCTCCAACGCCAATCACAGTGATGGTGTTTACAACACCACCGTCCTCGGGCAAGGGAACAACTCCAACGCCACCGTCTACGGCCGCCTCCAGTGCCTACGTGATGCCACCGTCCAGAGTTGTCAAAAATGTGTTTCCGACGGAATCAATGATATGCTTCAGAAATGCCCCAATAATACAGGAGCCGTCGGTTGGTACGACCAGTGCTATTTACGTTACTCCGACGAGTATTTCTTCAACAAAATGGAAGAAGACCCCAGGATAATTGCTGTTAACACCGGCAAAGCAACAGACACGACTAGATTTATGAACCTGTTGGGTGAAACCTTGAGAGTGGTTACGGAAGAGGCGTCGAAAGGCGGAAGCAAGAAATTTGCGACGAAAACAGTAGACTATGATGCTTTCCAAACTCTACATACTATGGCGCAGTGCACATCGGATATATCTGAGATTGATTGTCTCTACTGTCTCCGTAACAGTGTTAGCAATTTGCCTAGTTGCTGCAATGGAAATGTAGGCGGAGCAACCGCCAAGCCCAGTTGCTTTTTAAGGTATGAAACGTATCCCTTCTACCAGGAAGCCCCTCCGCCACCAGCTCCTTCGCCGGAATCCACTTCCCAAGGTCCGGAATCCACTTCCAAAGGTACGTTGTTACTCCCATCTATCCAAAAGTTAATTATCATTTTTAGAGATTAAAAAATTAAATAAATCAGTTAAAAATTATAAGAGTATTATTTATTTCAAAATAAATTATATGCTTGTATTTCATTCCAATTAAATCATGACATGTGTATTTTTTTATATATTATTTATTTTATAACAAATTTTGTTATTATTACTTTATTGTCACTGACCCTTTCTATATAGAGGCCATTAACTCTTGACAATTCGGTGTAGCAAGTGGGATTGAATCTTTCCTCCCATTAGGAAAAGTTTCATGCCAATGTGCAACACGAGTATTGGCTCTAATAAAAAATTTTAAGCATAGGAAAAAATTATATGATTTTAATAAATATAGGGAAAATATATGTAACTTTGTGTTTTTTATTTTATTAAGATAAAAGCAGGATTTCAGCTGGAATAGCTATTGCCATAGCTGTTCCAACAGTGATATTCATATTGCTAGTCTTGCTCTGCTTCTTGTGCTTAAAAAGGAGAGGAAGGAAATATGCTTCAGTTCCTAAACAAACTGGTATGATAAATAATATCAGCTCTCGTGTTTAATTTGATACACATGCAGTTTTCGCTTTACATGGAAGATCCTTGGATGAATATATCATATAATCTCTGCAATTTTTTTTGTTTCTGGTTATGTAGTTGATATTTCAAGTGTAGAATCCCTACAATTTGATTTGGACACCATCAAATCAGCCACAAACGACTTCTCTCCTGACAATAAACTTGGTCAGGGAGGATTTGGTGAGGTTTACAAGGTATATAAATCCATTTCACTTATAACAATTGGGATCGTTGCTCTCAAAATCATAAAGTTACTATATGTTAACATTTAATTAATTGTAAAGTCATCATTTAGAATTACTTACTTTATATTTTCCGTTAAACTATATTAATAATATTAAAATTAAGTGACTAAAAATATATTTTATAAACCTGAGGGAATAATTTAAAATTTCATGTAAACTCAGGGTGTTCTGCCTGGAGGGCAAGAGTTAGCTGTAAAGAGATTATCAAGTAGTTCAAAACAAGGTGCAGGAGAATTTAAGAACGAAGTTGCTACCATGGCAAAACTTCAACACAGAAATCTTGTAAGGTTACTTGGATTTTGTCTGGACGAAGGAGAAAAGATACTGGTTTATGAATTTTTGCCCAACAAAAGCTTGGATAATTTTTTGTTCGGTAGGTTTGTAAAAATGATTTTTTGCATTTAGTTATGGCACGTATATTCACTAATCAAATCATATAATCTTTATTATATTGATTGCTTTGAACTCGGGTGAGGATGTGAATATATATCTCATTATTTAAATTTGCTCTTCTTACAGGACTCGAGAACCAAGGTAAGTTGAATTGGTCAAAGCGATACAAGATCATTGAAGGCATTGCGAGGGGAATGCTTTATCTTCATGAAGATTCCCGATTAAAAATTATACATCGCGATCTCAAAGCTAGTAATGTGTTGTTGGATGAAGATTTGAATCCAAAAATCTCTGATTTTGGAACGGCTAGAATTTTCGGAGTTGATCAGACACAAGTAAGCACAAGTAGAGTTGTCGGCACCTTGTAAGTTTTTTTTTTTCCTTGCCATTTATATCATAATCTAAAATAAAATGGAGAAAAGATACAACTTATATAGCTTGCCTTTGTTTTTATAGTGGGTACATGGCTCCAGAATATGCAATGCATGGTCACATTTCAATCAAATCAGATATATATAGTTTTGGTGTCCTAACTTTGGAGATAATTAGTGGCCAGAAAAATACATCATTCTATGGATCAAGTTACGCTGAAGATCTACTAAGCCATGTAAGTATACTATCACAAGTAAATAAACTCAAATGGTAGCTAGAGAGATCAAAACATATTGATTATATATGATCGGAATTGCAGGCCTGGAAGCTGTGGAGGGGAGGGACGCCATTGGAATTGATGGATCCTAGCTTAAGAGAGTCTTGTTCAAGAAATGAAGTGATTAAATGCATTCATATGAGCTTGTTGTGTATTCAAGAAAACCCAGCTCTAAGACCCACGGTACAATCTATTATGGTGATGCTAAGTAGTGAATCCGTCACAATGTCAGCTCCTCGAAAGCCAGCATTCTTTATTGGTCGCCATAGAACAGATTCAAACAATGCAGCCATTTCTGAGAATAGCACGGACCAATCGACAAGCAAGTCTATGCAATACTCTGTGGATGAAGATCCAATTTCTGACTTGTATCCTCGCTAATATAGCCTTGTTCACTTAAATACTCAAAACAGTATTGTTTATGTCCATAAGTGATAGAAGTTTGAAACTATATTGTTTCAAAATAAATTTTTTACTGGAAAAAGTTTAAATAGGTGTAGTATCAAGTATTAAGACAAGTTATTTGTATATTTTACCTTTTAAAGCGGTTGATATTTGAACAATTGCAATGATGGAGAAGAGATCATAAGAGGATATATGTAGATTATAGTTAAACTTGAATTTAATAAATGAAGAGAAACAAGAGGGATTGGGGAAAATTGCTATAAAAATCCCTTAAATTTTGTTTAAAGATCCAGATGCAGCGAATGTAATTATTCTTCAATTCTATATAATATATCTTTAATTATATAAAAAAATGAAGTTATAACTAGTTGACTTTTTGAGCAAAAGCTACTTTAAAGTTGAAGTATTCATCCGATCTTTAATATAAGATATAATTTATTTTTTAAAAAAGATTAATGAAATTAAATAAATCAGTTAATTATGATCAAATTTAATCTCTTAAAATAAATTCATATAATATACTATTTAATATATTCAAATTAGGCAACTAGCTCTGGACTTATAATCCATCCATCCCTTATTGTAAGATCTTTTTTGTCCCCTTATTGTCCCCTTTTATAAGATCTCTTTTGGGTTTGTCTTCACGTTAAATATATTTTTACATATTTTACCCTTAATTAATATACTCTCTCATTGTCTTTTTCCATATATTTGCTCTCATATCTTTTTCTCACTTTTATTTACTCACTTATAAATAAGAATATATTTGAAAAAAATTGTATATTTCTTACATATTTATTACTTTTAACTAATTGTAATAGATTTTTTTGTAAAACGTAATTCAATCGAAAGGGTCTTAGGGTAAGGGATGAAAGGAGTATTAAGCACAGGAGTTTGTAACATTTTCTTATTTCTGCCTTTTAATTTTTTACTTTTCTTTAGATTTAAACATTATGAAAATAATTTTTCAATATATGATCCAATCAAATTTCTGTTATACTAATTATTTTTTATAAAAACCTATTTAAATATAAATCACATTACACACTTCTATCCCAACATTAGTTTGCAAAAGTCATTTATGCCTACGCAATACCAAACATCACAAGTATGTATTCCACATGGACATATATTTTCAGCAAATTGAAGGGGGGATCACAGAAACTTAAGATCCGTGACAGACTGTCGGCAGAAATTTGACATTGAAGTGTTTCCAACCTTGTTAGTTAAGGAAGTTCATATACATAGACCAATAATTTTAATTTTTAGGGTTCAAAGAATTTGAATGCATACGGACCACACAACATTTGTATGATATATATATATGTGTGTGTGTGTGTGTGTGTGTGTGTATCAACTCTCCTGGAAGGAAAGGAACTGGTGCGTATTTGTATGATTTAATATCAACTTTCATATTTAGAAGATATGTTAAGAATTAATGAAGAGCAAGCTCGAAAATGAGGAGTGGAGGACATCACACCTTAATTCAAAACAGGCTCATGTTTGAGTCTTTGATAGGACTTTCCGCATCAACTCAAGTTCACTTCTATTTGGACATCCTACAAGGTACACGTAGTCATTTTCACTTAACATGGAAGTAACAAGGGAGTTTCCTTCGTTGAATAATATCCTAAGTTTACAATGAACTATTTGGCAATAAAGTTTTGCGGCAATTTATCAATTGTTTTTTTTTTTTTGTTACGTAGTTGAGATTTCAACTACAGAATCCCTACAATTTGATTTTGATACAATTAAATCAGCCACAAACGACTTCTCTCCGGACAATAAACTAGGTCAAGGAGGATTTGGTGAGGTATATATACAAGGTATATAAATCTATTTCACTGATGAAAATCAGAATCATTCTTAGAATTATAAAATTATTATTTGTTGGCAAATGGATTATATTTTAGCAGTTGGTTATTTTATATATGCAGGGCATTCTACCTAGTGGACAAGAGTTAGCAGTGAAGAGGCTATCGCACAGCTCCAAACAAGGCGTAAACAATTTAAGAATGAAGTTGTTACAATGGCAAAACTTCAACACAGAAATCTTATAAGATTACTAGGATTTTGTTTGGATGAACAAGAAAAGATACGCATATACGAATTTTTGCAGAACAAAAGCTTGGATAATTTTCTATTTGGTAAGTTCTGTAGAAGTATTTTCTGCATTTAGGATCATGTACGTTCACTCATCCAATAGAATAATTTTTTGTTAATAATTAGTTTGAATATGGGTAAGTATTTGAATATAATCATTCATCTTATTATTTACTGAATTTAGGGGCTTTTTTCACTTCATCTAATCTATGGCTTAATCATATTTAAATTTTCTTCTGGTTCTCTGTACAGAACCTAAATATAAAGGTAAACTGGATTGGTCAAAGTGTTATAAGATTATTGTAGGCAAGGGGGATCCTTTATCTTTATCAAGATTCTCAATTCAAAATTATACATCGTCATCTCAAAGTTAGCAATGTACTATTGGATAGAGATTTGAATTAGTATGGCTAGAATTTTTTAGGTTGATCAAACTCAAGCAAATACAAGTTGAGTTGTTTGGCATGTTATTGAAATCAAATTTTTCATATATCTGTGTGTGTGAGAGCACCCGCACACCAATTGTTTTCAGTCGTTAGAAGGTATAATTAGTTAGGTGATTAGTGTTAATCACTTGTATCTAGATAATTCTAGAATTTTATATAAAGGGTTCTATACTTTAGTTGATGTGTGTGAGATTGTGTAATTCTCAACATAGTGAGGGAGGGGTAACTTTAGTCTCCCCTCAAAGTCCTCAAGTGGGGTTGGGTTATCTCCCTCAAGTGAGGGTAGATTAGTGAGAAAACCCACGTGAGTTATCATAATTGTAAGAGCATATTGTTTTTGAATAATACATGAAATTCTTCATATATCTTCTCATCATTTCTCTCTAATAAAGTTTACATGGTATCAAAGCCAACATCCTGTTCCCCCTGCCGTCCATCTATTTGAAGGAGGGAAGAATTGCATCAGTCGCAGATGGTTGTGCGAAAGGTTTCTCTGGAGAAGAATCTTACGGGTCTGTCATCTCGTGCCCAAGATTGTCTTGAAATTACGGCAAATCATTGTTCTAAGTGTTCCTCAGGTGGGAATACTGCTGCTCTGTAATTTTACAACCAAGAAACTGTTGAATCACGTAGATTGTTCATTTGCACAGAGAAGGAACGTTCTTCTATGTCGTTGTTGGTAGTGCTGTTCAGAGCTCCATTTGATAAGGTGCAGCAGCTTTGTCTTCGTTGATCCTCTTGTTTCACGGACTCTACGAGAAGTTTATCTAAGATGAATGAGCAGTGGGCCGATCACTGTTCTTGCAAGGTTCTTGGCAAAATTTTGTCTATCTATCCCACTCTTGTGAATCTTTTCTATGTCTTTCCAGTTTAATCTCATTTCTTGGGGAAGGAGGATCATTCCACACCAATCCTTGCTGTTGACTTCATCCATCCGCTATACCTCCATCCATCAGATAACCAAATCACCATTTGTCATGAGCTCCCTCTCCCAGATCTCTCTCTCATTTTTCCTGTGCTCTCTATTTTTGTACAACATTGGGGTCTAGAATGTCTTCGATATGAAATAAGGGATATCTCTCCTCCTCGTGGAGTGAGAGCAGCTATGGAGATGCAAGCAGAAGCAAAAAAAAACAGGAGGGCTCAAATTCTTGAATCCAAAGGTGAAAGACAGGCCAACATAAATATTGCTGATGGAAAGAAGAGTTTAATAATCTTGGCATCAGAAGCTGCAAAGATGGATCAAGTTAATAGAGCTCAAGGTGAGACTGAAGCCATCCTTGCTAGAGCAGAGGCAACAACTAAGGGACTTGCCCTTGTGTCGCAGTCACTAAAAGAAAGTGGTGGACTAGAGGCAGTCAGTTTGAGGACTGTGGAGCAATATATTCAAGCCTTCAATAACATAGCCAAGGAGGGCACAACAATGTTGCTTCCTAGCTCCGCATCCAATCCGGCTAACATGATGGCTCAAGCTCTCACCATGTACAAAAGCATGCTAGGTGATGTTTCCAATGAGAAAAAAACTGTTGAAAGCACAGCCACTTCAATAGGACAAATTGAGGGGAATGATTACTGTGGTGGTCAGGACAAGATTCCTCTATGTTGGAGGCATTACTTTCAAATACATGAGGGCCTTATGATTGTTGTGGACAGCAATTACAAAGATAGACTTGTTGAAGCAAGATGAAGGGATACTGCTTTGAGCTTAACTTGAGTGCATAGAAGGCAAAGAGACTATTCCGAGTAGAGATTAATAATAGCATAATTCATCATGGAAGTTACTGCTTAAGTATTCATTGAACAGAGAATTTTGAAGAAATTTTCATATTGTATTTTATAAAAAAAATAGTTTGGTTTAATTCACCTTACTCCCTTGTGAGTTATGTTGGCAAGTTGAACACTTAGAGTTAAGGGGTGTCAACTTGAGCGGGGGTGTTAGAAGGTAGAATTAATTAGGTAATTAGTATTAATCACTTGTATCTAGATAATTCTAGAATTCTATATAAAGGGTTCTATCCTTTAGTTGATGTGTGTGAGATTGTGTAATTCTCACTATAGTGAGGGAGAGGTAACTTTAGTCTCCCCTCAAAGTCCCCAAGTGGGGTTAGGTTATCTCCCTCAAGTGAGGGTAGATTATTGAGAAAACCCATGTGGGTGGATTATCATAGTTGTAAGAGCATATTGTTCTTGAATAATACATGAAATTCTTCATATCTCTTCTCATCATTTCTCTCTAATAAAGTTTACACATAACATATATAATGTATACTATTTTTTGTAGTGGCTACTTGTTTCCCGAATATACAAGACATGGTCATATATCAGTAAAAACTGATATATATATATATATATATATATAGTTTTGTCATCCTAATGCTAGAGATTATTAGTGACAAGAAGAATACATCATTCTACGTGTCAAGTTATGTGGACCTGATAAACTATGTGAGTAGATTAGTGAAGTAAATTAAATAAACTCAAATGATAGCTATCTTTTTGGGGCCAAAGAAATTATAGCTATCTATCTAGAGTGATCAAATTAAAATCCTGAAGAAATTTGAATTTGCAGTCGTGGAAGCTTTGGAGGGAAGGGAAGCCATTTGACTTGTTGGATCCTAGTCTAAGGGTTTCTTATTCAAGAAATGAAGTGATTAAATGCATTCATGTAAGCTTGTTGTGTATTCAGGAAAATCCAGCTCTTAGACCTACGATATCCAATCTATTATGGTGATGCTAAGTAGTGATTCTGTCACATTGCCAAACCCTCAGGAGCCAGCCTTTTTTGTGGATAATCATACAACAGATTCAAACAATTCGGCCATTCATATTGAAAACAGTTCAAATCAATCTACAACTACAAGCAAGTCTGCGCATCGATCTGTAGATGAAGATCCAATTTCCGACATATTCCCTCGTTAGCATCCGTCCATGTTTACCTAAATACTCTACTCTGTATTGTATGTTTGCTGGCGCAAGTTTGAAACTAGTGTTTCAATATAATACTCAACTTGAAAAAAAAAAAGGTTTAAATAGGTGTGGAGTCAAGAATAATTATCACGCAAATTATTTATTTGCTTATTTTACATTTTAATTAAACGGAGGAGAATGAAAGCTTATCATATACATCTTGTACTCAGGAATCGATGAATGATTGCCATATACTATGAAACATCACTGATCATCAGAAAATGATTCACCTCGTGAATTCTATTAATTAATAAGTAAATTAAAATTAATAAAATATTATCCTATATGTAATAATAACGATTCAGACCCAAAGCTATCAATTCAATACTATAATCTATTCTATTTTGACGGTAAAAGAATGCATCAGAGTTATAAAAGGGAAATTGGAATTAAATCCAAGAGTATCATATGCTAGCGAACGAAAACTAAAAGAAAATGAAGGGAATAAAATGGTAAATATTGGACGCGTATGGAACGTATTTATGTGAAAAGATCAAACGTACTCTCTGATCGTTTACTCTTTATTTAAGAAAATATTATATTGAAATTTATAATTTTAGTTTAAATGATTTTAATACGAAAGTGAGAAGTTTTTGTTGTGTTTTATTAGATCGGGCCTGCGATATTAGATTTCAGAGTTCCCTTGACCAGTCTTTGCTGGGCTATAAAACCCATGTGGGAGCTGACAATGGCCCAAAATCTGAACTGAAGATTTTTCCAAAATAAAAACAATCTGAATTGAAGATTGTCGTTTGTCGAACCCCGCATCAACTATTGTACTATTGGAGGGAGTTAGTGACAGACCCTTTCCTGTGAGGCGGTGACGATGCTTCAAAACTCCATTTTTTTTGGGTCCAGTATGCTCCGCGTTCCGTTCCTACTTCATTTCCGGCTTCCATTTTGTTGACCGAATTGGCTATGGCAGCCACAGCTCGGAGGCTTGTCGCCTCTTCAAACCCTTATCTGAATTGTATGAAAAGAGTTCAGTTTCAAGTCACTTTGCCTATCGCTCTGCATCACTCTGTTAGTCGTCGTAATTTTTCCGTTGCTTGTCCAGAACAATCTGGGCTTTTTCAGTCAGGTAAATCTTCACTGACCCCAATCCATTTGCTTTTGGGGAAAAAAGGAAAGAAGAGAGCTGAAGTCAAAGAAGCTGCTTAGTTGTGAATTATCGTCCAATATAGCTCTATTTAGTATGCATCTTATTTAGTGTGTATTCTTTGGTTTAGCGTCCATTTTATTAATTTATTAATTCCTGTTTGCGGTTATCTTGCTTTTCAAGATTAGGGGATGGTTCTGGACCTTGTTCTGACAAGTTTCACAAATGGCATAATGGAGGGGGCACTTTGCACGAATCGGCTTCCATAGACTCATCTGCGGTCGTAGAGATTGGCGCTGTTGTTCATTCAAAGGCTGTTGTTGGAGCAAATGTTCATATAGGGTCTGGAACCATTGTTGGGACTTCTGTTACAATTGGCCATTCAACAAAAATAGGGTACGGTTTACATGTTTCCCGTTCTTTAACGACGTTTGTTAGTTTTACGCATCTTTATATGTGAAAATTTTCAAATTGTTGTTGAACTCTGAACTTTATGTGCTCTGCTTAAATATATGTGAATGCTTTTAGCTGATCATTGATAACAAACAGGACGCCTGTTCTGAGAGTAGAGGATTAGAATTGCAAAAGCTTTTACTGTAAGGAATTTACATGTGAAAGCTTGGACCGTAAACATATGTTGATATAGAAAGTAGAAACTGAATTTCAAACGCACATATTATGTTGTATTCAGTATGAACTACATCTTATTTTGTAATTTAGACTGTGATAATTCGAAACATGTAGGTGTGGGTTATTTATGATGCAAATTTGAGAAATGGTCCATCAAGGATTTCAAGAGCATGGGACTTGATATCAAGTTTGCTCTGTATTTGGAATATTTGGTGGTGATTAGTAATGAGTTGTCTACTTACTCGCTAAACTTGTGGTTATTGGGATAGACGATTAGAGAGTAATTTAACTTGTTATTGGTGTTAGTCTTCGTCATTTTAGTATTCATATCTTGTGCATGCTTTGTATTACGTGCTATTTTTTTAATTTGAATGTATATCTCATTAGATTAAATTCTGCCAAATGTCTAGAATTTTGAATTTGTGCTCAAGCGGTTTTAATTAAACTACTGTTCTTTTCCAGATATAATGTTGCTCTGAGTAATTGCCAGGTGGGCGAATTGTGTGTATTCCACAATGGAGTCTGCATTGGTCAAGATGGTAAAGCTGGACATCTACTATTGCTTGTTTTCTAGACTTTTATATACTTTAATAAAGAAAAGAATTCCTATCATTAACTCACAACATAGCCTGAAGTAAGTACAATATTAGTAAGGCCTTGAGCCTTATCTTTCGCTCCTTAATATGAATAATATTAAATAACTTATCTTTGCGCCTTTAAATAAACTAATCTGATACTAGAAATATCTTTTATGGAATTCATTCTTTTGTGACAAGCTTAATGTAATTGCTGCAGGATTTGGATTTTATGTATATGGTAACGGTAATATGATAAAGAAGCCTCAGGTTGGTAATCTCTTTGTTGTGTTCTTTCAACTTTCTGCTTTGACATATGCACCGTCCTTAGGATCATGAAAAAAGCACATAAATGCACAAATAATCTCAGGGATTCTATACGTTTCCGTGATGTGTTTTTTCGCCATGTTACATGGGCATATATAATTTTAAATTGCTTACTTTTGGTTTGGATTAATCGTAATTGCATTCCTTGCTTAAACATGCAGATGTTGAATGTAATAATAGGGGCACATGTGGAGATTGGTGCAAATACATGCATTGATCGAGGCAGGCAAGGGATTTGATTGGTTCATGCTTTTCTTTATGTTCATATATATATATATATATATGTTTATTCTAGTTTGATTTTCTTTTTGGATTTATGAGATTTAAAAGACTCAATATTTATGCTACTGACTGATTAATTATATGCAGTTGGAGAGATACAATCATTGGGGATTATACAAAGTTGGATAATTTAGTTCAGGTTAACATTTAACTTTGTATAATTAAGTATACCGTTACTGGGATTTCTTGTTCTCTGTGTCATAATTGTTTCTGCAGATTGGTCATAATGTATTTATTGGGAAGAATTGTATGATTTGTGGGCAAGTAGGGATTGCAGGTTCAGCAACGTATGTTATCATAACTCCTTTTCTTAAGATCATTGTTTTTTGAATATCATATTGATATTCATGGTCAAATTCATATTCAAAATACTTCATACTGAATCAGCCTTTGAATTTTGCAAGAGTTACTAACTTGTCTTATATGCTACCCTTCAGCATAGGTGATTACGTGACTATGGGGGGAAGAGTAGCTGTGCGAGATCATGTTTCCATTGTATCAAAGGTATATTGGTTGATCTGAAGTTTTTAATCCCCTCAATGTATATTTTGTCTATGGGAAGTTAAGGGATTGTTTGCGGCATAGCTGGTTTCCATAACAAGTCAGAAATTAGAATTGTTTCCTTGCTGTCTTACCTATTGATAAACACTGAAATCTGTTTGAATGTAAATATCTTTTGCTACGGTACTGCTTCTATTTCTCCTGATAACGCGAAGTTGGGATCGAGGAGATATCTGATCATCGATGATATGGTATTTGCAGGTTCGGCTTGCCGCGACTAGTTGTGTGACCACGGACATCCAAGAGCCTGGGGATTATGGTGGCTTCCCTGCTGTAAGGATTTTATTCTGTCCTTTTACCTGTTGTATTTTCTTTCCAAATATTGGGTCATTTTCGTCCTAGATATGATTAATTTGATTATTGGAAATTCACACCTCCTTTGTCAGATCAATTCTTAAACTACCTCCTGTGTGTTGCCTTGCAGGTTCCCATTCACAAATGGCGGAGACAAATCGTTAGCAGCTGTAGGACTACAAGGAAACGGAGTCCTTAAAGTCAGCTAAATTTATTACCGTAAGCACTATGCAGAGTAGGTTAAATTCTCAAGCATTTGTCTCAGTTGGCAACTTCGGTGCCATAATTTTTTTTATCATCTAGCAGACAAAACCGTTTAAGAATCATATTCTAAAATTGGTGAATCTCTCCCTTCTATTCAATTGATGTTGGTTTTCATTCTGTATTATCTTGTTCTTGATGTGACATTCAAAGCACTGGTTCTCCTTTGAAATGCCTGATACTTTCATGATTTATCAAGTTCCATTTCTAATCCTTGAGCTTATTAACATGACCCGTTGACACAGCGACAAATGAGTAAAAACAAAAGAAAAACTTCATAAATGAAAGGTAAAACGCCCAAATTTAATTTTGTAACCTTAGATGAATTATAATCACAATATATATTACAAAGTTTGTGTTTCCAATCCAAAAAACAAATACGATTGAGACCCAAAAAAATCCACACATACTATAACCTAGAGGATGTGCAAGCACATCATGGATTGATGCATGTGCTATTAGGAATAAATGAGAAATCTACACGCACACAAAACACAGACACTGATTGGACCTGTGATCAATGCTTTATTTTGAACCTTGTGGTTTTCTTGGAGGTACTCTTGAGGGGATACTCTTTCTTCTTACCTGACAGCTTCCCATCATGACCAATAGGTAGAGTACCGTGCAGGTTCACCCCATGAAACTTGCTCTTAATTCCCCATGTCTTGTATCGAAACCTTGTTGTCAGAACCGCCTTCAACTCAGCCGTGGTGTTAGAAATTGCATTGACCACAGGTTTCAGAGCACCACGGTTGGCATCAGTACTTCGAAACCGACTATCGGTTTTACCAGCTTGTTGATGAAAAGAACCAACGGTGGACTGAGCCACCTGATCATCCCCATAAAGGAAACTCAAAATTATGTTATCAAAATAAATGCTAGATTCCTTGTTTGGGTTTTCAATCTCAAGGTTGTAAGTGATGGGGGCGTTCTGAGCAGAGGACTGCGGTGGGATGGAGACGAAGTCGATGGAGTAGGAGGGAGGTTTGGGTCTGAGGGATAGCCATAGGATGAGAGCGAGAAGACCCAAGAGGCCTATAAATTGGAGGAGCCAAACGTAGAAGTTCTTTGGTTCGCACATTATTTAATGCTCAAAATTTGGAGATGAATGGGGTGGGAACAGTTTGAGAGCATTCCTGAGCTTTTCTTTCATGTGTATGGTTAGCCATTGATGCCTTGTTCCCAAGAAGTGGGAAAGAATACGTACCTTTGCTTGTGACCAAGGACATCATAACATTTTTTCTTCTTGGAGGCAATTTAATCTCAGACATAGTCAAATATTAAATATTGATATATTTTTAATAAAGATTTAAATATTGATTCATTATATTATGAAATGATTATACTTTTATCATAATTATATATCTTATAACATTGTTAGTGTTGCTGAAAAATGGCATCATTTGTTTGCTATTTGTCAATCTCTGTCTCTTATAGTTTATCCTCATTGTTGGGAATTATGGTAGTTCCTGCCTTAGAGGTCTGTGGACTACATTGATGCCTGTTTATTTTAGTTTGTAAGGTTTGACATTCCATAAAAAAAAATGTTACTATAGTGATGTTTTTCCTTTTTCAATCTGAGCTAATGCATTAAAAAAATATTTTTTTTTAATTCTTTTTAATTTTGTTCGGTTGACATAACAAATTATTTACCACCTTTTAATCTCGAGTATCATTATATTATATCATATCAATAAATTTAAGTTTCAATTTTTCTATAATTTTTCTCTAGATTTATCAAACTCTCCAATCTGTATCGATGTTGAAACGATATTCAGAATTATAAAACACTACAGAAATGATTGTGAATTACAATAAAAAAAATTTGAGATTTTTTATACTCATAATTGATTGCATATAATGTAAAAAGATAAATAAAAATATAAGATTAATCTGAAAAAGAAGTGAACCTTATAGTCAGTGTATATATTACATTTTCTTTGAATAATTTATTATAAGATTACAATTTATAAAAAAAATTAAAAAAAAAAAATCTCCCTCAAAAACAATAAAAATGAAGAAAATAATTCCCAGCCGGCCCCGTTCACATGAAAGGGAAGTAAACGGGACATCTCTTGTCCCTGTAAGCATTTAAGATGGAGCCGTCGGGGCCCACAGCCACGTCACAGTTGGCGTGCATCCGATGGTGCTTACTTTCCCACATCGATATTTTGAATTTGATCATGGCCGTCAAATCAAAACGGAACACCACGTTCCCTTTCCCCTTCGTATCGCCCAACATTTCCGTCCAACGCTCATCACTCATCTTTAACGTATCTCCCCTCAGAACGCCGGCAACCACCGTCGTCTTCTTCGGCTCCTGGTAGAACGGGCGAAGTAAAGGCTTCGACCCGATGTTGTGGTCCCTATAGTAAACCGACCCGTTCATGTTCTCGTAATAAATCCCGATATTCTGGTTCGAGTTTCGGGTGGTAAGGTTGAAGTATAACTGAGCATTGTTGTACTTGGATCCTGGGTTCAGACCCGACATGACAAACCCATGGATGTGAACTCTAGGACGATGCGGGCGGAGGCTGATCCAGAGAACGAAGGTGATGATGGCAATAAAGGTGAGGAAACTCAAGAAAGTGGCGCATATGAGTTTGGAGACTCTAGTCGGGAGGCTGTCACGAACACGTTGGACATGGTAGCGGGCGCTGTGACGGCGACCGAAGGGTTTCGGGTCGGGTGGGTTGCGGATCGGAATGCCGTCACGGCCTTGCATGGTGGTTTATGGATATTTTCATGGGAAGAGAGGTTTTTATGGAACGAGAATGAATGAATGTGGGTGAAGAAGAAGAAGGTGCTAGGAGTGTTTGGTGGAGAAAGAAAAGAATGATGTTTGGCATAATTCCTTGAGAGAAGTACGTATTGGGCTGTTTTCTGGGTAAGATGGCAAGCTTTTGAATTTCAGTAGTTGTAAGAGAGGCTTTCTGCTCAGCTTGTTGAATCTGATTGAGTGTATTGAATGATTTTTAATCTGAGTGCTTTTGGTTCATCACATGACTTGGCAACGTTGGTAAAGCAAGAATAATGAATTCACAACTACTAGAGCACATGACATTGATAATATTGCATGTGCAGCGGCAGCGTTTTCGTCTATTTCTTTCTTTGTTTTTAATAATCGGGATTTGAATAAAGCATTAAAGAAATTTTTCTACGGCAGGAGATTATCAATATATGATCTTTTGAAACAGTGATACTCTTGAGATTAACAATTATGCTTCGAGTATATTCATTACACCATTATCTATAATCCTCAATAGTGACTGGCCCTATTTTTATTTTTTTTTAATATAAAAAATTTTAAAAAAAATTACGTTCATCTATGATTTAAGAGTTAAACTAGGTATTTTTTTTATCCTAAACAATATTAATATCAGATTTAGCAAGTTGTCATTACCCTCAAACATAAATTTTAATACTTAGAAATTATGATGTCTTTTTAAATGTCGCGAATAGAATTATAATAAAATAATACTCTTTAATAATTAAATATATTTTAAATTATTTTTTTATCAGCAGCTGCAGAATGAGAAGGGTGATTCACCCTATTCTAATTCCGAGTGGAATCTGAAATTATTATCCAGTTCGGTTCACTTTCGATTTGGGCCTATTGGACTTTAATCTTGTTGGCCCAATCAATCAAATGGGCCCAGCATAATCTTCCGAGATAAGTACTTCACGAAATCCATCACGTCATATCGACAATGTAAATTATCTTTCGTTCCTACTTTATTATAATTATAGTTATAGTATTTATAGAGATATTTTAATTTTTGAATATTTAAATTTATATTTAATACTAATAGACAGCTCGTCTTATCTGACATTGGTATTAAACTCTTAGATTATAGGTGAGTCTAACCCCTTTCTAAAAGATTTTTTATAAAAAAAAAATATTTTTTATTAACTTTATTAGTTTAGGCCTACAGTAAAGTACAAAATATACTCCAATTTTAACACTTTAAGAAGAAAGAACATACCTCAATATATATATATATATATATAATACGTAGAGGATCTTACTTTTCACTTGAAGGTGCATGTAATTAATTTAATTATCAGTTCACAAGACAAGAATACAAATAATGAAGAGTGCCCCCATAAACGTATTGTTTGGAAGGAAGTAAAGGAGCAGCCAAATGCATAGTTTTCAGAGCCTTACGTGGAGGAGCTCATGACAAAATATACAGAGCGCCCATTTCTGCATACTTCTCTGTCACAATGGACGCATATAGCTTCGTGTGATAAGGATAACCCAAATGGTTGGCTCCAGATTCCTATTCCCCATTGATATGCTTCCTTCTATGTAACTCCCCTCTCTTCCACATAAATCTACTTTGGCTTTTTCTTGTGTTAACACTTTATATGTACAGACAATTGTCCAGTGGAATTTATGTGGCAAACGTACGTACACATACATAAAAACCATTAAATATCCATGATATCCATCCTTCTTCCTCTTTCGAAGGAAATTCCAATAAATTAAATACCGGCCCATGCATGTCTAATTAGTAATCATGAAGTGGATTTTGCTTTCAAGTTTGGGATTGATTGGAATGTATAACAATCATATATGTTTATTTTGGAGTGTTTATATATTGAAGGCGTCCCACCCAACAATGAGACGAATATTCTCTAAAGCACTCTTGTATTTGGCCTCATCTACGTGCCCAATAATTCTGGCTAACATGCATGCTCATTATGGCTCAGAGACCTTTCATCATATATAATATACTACTGAGTTTGACACCTCAACTATGTCCCAATTTTGGGTAACCTCTAAATTTAGATTTTAAAAAAATTTCTGGCTTAAATCTTATATTGATTTTTTTTAAAATAAACAATTATATTTATCTAAAAAGGTATATGGATCAAACTATAATTTTAAATAAATTAGTAAGAATAAATTTTAAAATAGTAAAAATGCTTATGGAATATATAAATACTATTTTATCCCCACTTTTTCTCACACTCTCTTCTCTTCGTCTTTGTTACCATCTTCATTGTTGTCTAATGCTAGTCTTCTAATTATCTTTGTCTTTGTCATTGTTCGATGCTCGTCTTATGCCCGTCTCCGATATTCATGTTCTGTTCATCTCTATCTTCATCTTCATTGACATACTTTTCGTTGTTGTCGTTAGAGTTAATAGCCCTTACATGAGGTTCTGGAGTCAACAACTTTTTTGTGCTGTTGCGTCGCTCAAGTCGCTGTAAAAGAGGAGAAAGAAGAGCTATAATAGTCACTAGAACTTTTGAGTGAACAATTTTTTTTATCCCATATCTTTTTTTTAGTGATTTATCAATAACAAAATTCTTTTTAATAATAACTATCCAAACAATAATTTATTTAAAACCACTTTTTTTTATAAATTCTTTTCAATAAGTCATTTTTTAAAAACTATCCAAAAATTATTTTTTTCACTACTAGAAGCATGTTCAAACGGACCCTATATATATGTTCAAGATCATGGATGCCAATATATATATATATATATATATATATATATGAACATACCTATTATATTGTTACAATTATAGGTATATACATGCAACAACGAGTTATGCCTATATTTATATATATAAATTTGAATTGAGTGTGTGGGGTGGTGGAGAATCTATTGCAAGAGCAAAAAGCAAGGCATGCTATCATTATTACATCTATCTCCACCTTTCCTTTTGCTTTGCGTATCTTTGGTGTGCTTCTCACCAAACCAATTGAAGACGTTGTCATTTTTGTTTTCTCTTACTCTTCTTGGGACCTTCTTTTACAATAATCTCTTTTCTTTCTTTTAAATTCAATGTAGGGATTAAGAAAAGTAGCACGACCCACCTCAAAACCACCCTGGATTTAGGTCGGTATCTTAGTTTGATATCACCATCTCTTTTAGGTACTTTACAAACTTGCTAGCTTTATTTTATATTGAGTTATCATCAATTTGATTAGTTTGATATCATGCTTTACATTAATATCTTAAATAAACTTCACTAGAATGAGTTATTAGAAGTATTCATCTTTAATTTTGAGTTCAATTACTCATATCTGTTCACAAATTTAGTCATTTCTCAAAATTTTAATGAGGTGATGATATTGATGCGTATATGTGTTCGTATACGCATTCAAAATGAATGTTATTTTAGTCGAATAAAATACTTCTTACTGGTTAATTTTAAATAAATAATTTCCTTAATATTTTTATTAACTGATTTTACAATTTGCTAAATATAAAAAAAAATAGTTAATTTATCTTATCATCTTCATCACATAAATATTTAATGATTATTACAATTAAAAAATACTAATATCTGTGGTATATAAGAATGTGGTCACCTTGTATGAAAATGATAAGGATATTTTTTGTAAAAAATAGTTAGAGACTAACCCTCTCAAGTTATAAAAATTATCAGAGTAAATTTTGTCTCTCTCAACAAAATATTTTTCATACATACGATGATCTGATTTGAATCCATTCCATTATATTATATTTAAAGATCCAACTATCTATTAATTATGCCGGGTTTTGTTGATATTTTGTTGGTGATGATAAGGATATTTTAATTGAAAAGAGTGTGACTGAAGTAATATTAAAATTCTTCAGTGGTAAGAATGTGGTCACGTCGTGACTCGTGATGATAACCCATTAACCAATATCTGCGGGACTGATGAAGTAATAATATTGGAGTTCGAATTTTATTGTAATGGAAGCCAGACTTTTTAATTTTTGCTGGAAAAAGTGGCCAAGTAGATTTGTGGTGGAATTTGAACCGACCAAATTACACACCAATAATAAGGCAAGACATGATCCTATTTTTATATATATTGTACCGTCCATAATGCTTGATGGGCTGAACAAATTAATGTACCCTTCTTATTATTAATTAATTAACTGTTTTTGTATATAAAATACATGGAAATCATATATAAGGCTGAGATGTGATGAAAACTTTTATGGGAAGTTGTGGATGTGAATATGTACAAGTAGAAGACAAGAGGAAGTGGATTATTTTGGGCAAATCACATCATGCACACACATGCATTTCTCCTTCCTTTATTTAATTCTACTTTCGCTCTTTTTGTTCCCATTACACTTATTAATTAATAATAATTAATTAATTAATTAATTACGGCCTGCAATTTTCAAAAAGGTATATTAATTAAACTACATACACATGCTCGCACTATATAAAACGGAGAATATTTTAGTATAGACCCTATAATCACCTAAAGTGAGCGGTGTTTCATTCACATGAACAAAGAAAAAGAAAAGAAAATGTATCCTTTTATATTAATTAAAATTACAAAAAAGAACGGGTTAGGCAGCCTTCATATATAAATATAATAACTGATGGTGAGAGCGTGTGTGTGTGTGTCTATTCTGTGTGCTGTGTCTTTTGTGTGTGACTATGTATTTAGTGTATAAGACCCTCATCAAGTTAGAATTTAGAGAATCAAATATATATACAATCTTATCCTAATAAGTAAAGAGGCTATTATAAAAAATATTATTTTTAAAATTTAAACTTATAATATATGACAATAATTTTAGTGTTATACCATGACTTACTTTTTATATGGAGTATATATCAAGTATGAGTTGAGTCTCATTATAAGTATCCCTAAGAGTGTCCAACTTTATCCTATTTTGGGTGTCCTGACCCAGTCCCAATAGTTTCAAAATGGGTCCGTCCTGTCTCGAAAAAGATTAGGATGGAAAATTATCGGGACAGGACAGAGAGAAGGGTCAGGACAGAACTAGTCTTCGCCTAAATCTCGAGATTCTACTCCTGTCCCAACCCCAATTTTTTTAATAAAAAAAATATATTACATTCTTTAATTTTTTTTTTCACTTTGTCCACTCGTTCCAGGCTATCCGTCTCTCTTCTCTTACGCTTTGCACGCTCACGATCACAGGTCTCGACAGTCACCACTCTCATACAGATATTTTTATTTACAAATATTCTTATACATATATTTTTATTCTTCCTTACTATTATTTTTCCCTTTATTTAGGTAAATTATCATTTTATATCAGGGAGAAATGTTGGTATTCAGAGAAAACTACCATGGTATTTTATATGAAATGATTTACTGAGATAATTTTATTATAATATTTTTTCAAAAAAATTGGGATAGAAAATTTCCGTCCCGTCCTGAACCGGGACAAATTTGATATAGGACGGGATACGTCCCGTGTATTATATCAGGACAAAATTTTCCTAATCCTGCCCCATCTCGTGAGTACCCTTAAGTATCTCTCCTATGAGAATTTAAACTTTAATACATCTATCAGAGATAGAATCTTTTCATTAGACTTAACTCTAAATAGCAACAAAAATTAATCCCTAGCACTAGGATCAAAAGATAAACTCCTCTCAACTAGATTTGATTTATAGACAAAAATTTAAAGTAAAAATCGAATGGTTAACTACTTATTTAAGGAATTAAAGACACTATTAGTTTTTATTAAATTCTTTTTGGAACTAAATATGAATGAAATATCAATTTAACATAAATTATAAATCTTAAAAATAGAAAGATAAGGGTATGGTGAAGTTGTGAAGGGAGAATTAAAAAGCGTGGGAGAATGAGTTGTGATGAATGGACAAGTGAGGAATATATAATGAAACAAAGTAATGTGATAGAGAGATGAAATTGCGTTACAAACATTGGATTGGCTCATTGTAAGCAAACAAACAAAACACATAGAACCATCATCACATGTTACCTTTTTTATAATAAGAAAAATTGTATTTAAGTCCCACACAAAAAATCTAATTGAAAAAAAATCTTAAGAAATCATTAAATGATTATAAAGTTTTATGGAATCTAAGATTAATTTTTTTAAATTATGAAATAACAAAATTATCCATAAGAAAAAATAACTTAAGCAATATGATTGACAATTTCATAGGGAAACAATGATAACTCAAGCAAAAAGGAAAAAAAATAACAATTTAAATAATATAAATGATAATTTTCAGAGAAAAAGGAATAATAACTAAAGTAAAATAAAATAACAATTAAAGTATTTTTTTTAAAAGTAGTTCTATCATTTCACAATTCACAATCGTAGGATTTTACAGTGGACTAATAATTTTTTAAAATTTTTCTATAATTAGATTCTTTTTGTTAAATGTAAATATAATTTTCCCTTTGTAATATCCCCTTGGACTCTACGCACTTCCTCATTATTCATTCCCAATCTATACTAGCAACTTGCACTTCCAAATTCTGCAAAAACCACACACACACACGCATATATATATATATATATATATATATATATATATATATACACGCGCGCGCGACAAATATCTCTGAAAGCTCCATTGCCTCCATGTATGTAACGTTATATATGTTTCATAATATATATATATATATATATATTGATCATATAATTGTGTCCTTTTATGGTGATTACGTCACAATAATTCATCAAATGAATGTGAGTCTTCTCATTTCTACTTGTCTCTTCCAATAATCTTTTTTTGTTTTTTTATAATTGAGTGCTCGTTTGAAGCGCCAACACCTATAATGTCGATTGGTAGAGGTAAGTTCTTGTATATTATTATTAGTGTTCTGAATATAATTGATTGATTTTCTGAACAGGTCTTGTATAAGCAGTTGTAATTGAAGATCGCAAGGGATTGCTTACTTCAGAACATACACCTTGACCAATTAATTAGGAAGGGGGATAAATATATCATTGTTGTAACACGTGCAAAATAAATAACCATATCATATTCAAAAGCCTACTTACGTGATCTAACCAGTTTTAATTAATTGCCCATCAACTATTTATTTTTATTTGTGATTTTTATAACATATATATTACTAAGCAGACAAATTATATATATAACTATGATTATAGTCAGAATTTTATTTGTAGATATTCGGTGGTCAAAGTGAGTCATCCTAGTTCGGATCCTTTGACCATGTCTGACAACCCATATATCCTCATATTTCATAATTACTATAATAATTAATTATATTTAGGATGTGATTCATTTTGTGTAATTATACGTCCCAAGTTCAAAACCCATATATCAATTATAGGTTGGCCTTCTATCTATATAAACTTTAACATGGCAACCATTGTTATGACAGCTTTATTATTAATAAATAATAATAAAAATAGTAATTATTTTTTAAAGATCCAAATAAATTTTAAAAAGGACTAACAAGTTTGATTACAAATAAAAAAAAGTTAAATGTAATTTCCCCTATTCTCTGCTTCTTATTTTTTGACATGTAAATTCAAGTACCATGATTTGATAGGATTAGAATTTGAATTTAAAAGATAAGGAATTCATTAATTTCCTATGGGAAAAAAACACATGAAATCAAAATTCATTCATTGCGTGACAGTTCTTTTTAGGGAGAGAACATATATATAGATGTGATATATGTAAAACAATATATTCATATAATGTATTTAATAAAATCTATATTAGTTGAGGTTATCATGCAAAATGATCAACAAATAATGGAAATGGATGATCCCTACCTTTGCTGTCAAATCGTTGACCAAGACTTGCTTATTTGTCACCCTTTCCCTCTCGTGATGTTATATTATTGCAGAATTATTAGGTACGACGTATTATTAATTTGCCATGTTTCCGTCAGATATCTCATTTTGGAAGAGGGAATTTCTATTATTATTTTTATAATAAACAAATATACAAGCCATCCTTATATTTTTTTACAATTATTCATTTATTCTCTTGAAAGTCTCAAATAACTTTTTCTTGGTTATCAAATAGTTAATTAATTTATTCTTTTACCAAATTTCACTACTTAATAAAAGCAAATTTGTTGATATAAAAAGTAAAATCAAATTTTAAAAATAATATAAAAATTTTAGTATGTTTTAAATTATGGTATAATAATTTTTATAAATCAATAGCTGTAGTTTTAAATTTTCATAAGATTTCCGTGGTAATTTTACATTATAAAAATAACGATAATTTTAATCCTTTTTATTTTAATATTATAATATATAATCTCTTATAAAAAAATTTATTAGTGAGAATAGTCTAAATTAAAATATTAGTACTCAATGTATATAAAAGATTTGCAGGGTATCGATACCTTGTGACTATACAAATTTATCAAGTTCTTTATCAAATTTTTAATGGGGGGATTTTGCCCAATTTTTTTTCAAAATATAATTTATAGTTAAAAAAACAATTTGTGATTAACTTTAACCAAAATCTCTACTACTATTTTATGAAAGCGGTGCGTGAAAGTAGGGGTTAAGGAAGGATAACGACGAAGGGATTAGTGGATCCCCCTTGTGTGATTTTCGTCAGTCATCTCATCAAGTGGAAAAGAGATAGTCCGGCAGAGACGTGAACTTCTGTTCAACGTCGAGTTCACAGCCAGAATTCTCCACAATTCCACCCTATCATTTCATTTTCTTAATTTTATATTCTATTTATATAAAGGCCTCACTCCTACCCCTTCTCCTCCTTCCTCCTTCCTCCTTCCTCCTTCCTCATCATTTCTTTTCGTATCTGCTTATCCTCAACAGAGTAGTTGTATGTCAGCTCAGTTCACCCTCGATTATACAATTCTCCCGGCAAGCAAACAATTCTCTCGTTGAAGCCAGCTTCTAAAACATCAGAGAAGACCCCTATACTTTTGAAGAACGACACCTTATCTTCTGTAAGTGGGTTTTCCAGAACAAGGAAGAATTTCCTGGCTTATCTTTCACGTGCCTTGATTGATCCCTTTTGGTATTTGTTTGTTCGTTTGTTCAATTTTTTTTTACATGAGTTCTGACCTTGATTTTTTTATGCTCTTCTGAAAGCGACGGAAATGGCGGAAACTCCGAAGTTGGTGAGTGTTCGTTTTCTGGGTTATCTCTTCATTTTCATCGCCATAACTGTTCCATTGAATTTCTGGATCTTTCTTCATCAACCTCAAATAATTCATAACTCTGCTTTTTCAGGACTCAGGCGCTTCGTCTTCTTCTTCATCTTCTTCACGCGTGGCCGCCGAATCAGAACAGACCAGGGCTACCCAGAAAATCTCGGTTTCAGATGATAGCTTTGTGATTGACATGAACGCCTTCCCTTCCACTATCAACAAGGATCACAATCCCAATTCCAGAATTACAGTAAGTTTTTTTCTTTTTCCTGATGGATTCTGATTCATTTAATTAATCTTCATCTCTGAAGCTGGCAATCCCATATTTTTTTTAACAAAAAAATAGTTTCTTAATTTTTCACAATAAATTAAAACTGAGCTCTGAATCAATCTGTCATCAAGTTCCATTAAAGTTTGCGGCCATCGGAATGGAATGTCTTTCTCGAGCTTTATTTCTATCTCCTCTTAATTAAAAATTAATGACAACGTTGAAATTGGAGCAGCCTTTTAATTAAACCGTCTTTCACTTTGTGTAACTCGTACTTTACCCCTCACCAACATGCCTCTTACTGTACCTTTTCAGCTATTCTATTTTTCAATATTCAAAATAATTAATTGAATTGAGCTTTTAGAATGGATGAACAATGAAGGACTCGCTTATGCTATGTAGATTTTCACAACAAATAACAAAGCCAATAGCTTAAATTCCATAATTTAATCACCCCCCCCCCCCATAGATTCAAGTTGTTTCCAGTTTAGATCTTTTTGAGCCATTATTTAATTTTTTAAAACACAATTGTCTTTATTTAAAAAAAAACAAAAAATAGTTGCAGAGGAACCTTTCCAGGAAAGGATCTCAGCGTGGGGGCGACAAGAAGATCAATGGCAGTGCTGCCCTTCATGATAGGGATAGTGTCGCTACAACAGGCTCACCTAAAGGTACCATTGTCCTTATAAAAAACAAGCAAAAACTCATTTAATGTTTTCTTCTTATTTTTTAGTACCAAATCGCATCTGGTCGATGGCCATAGAATTATAATTTCACCATACCTTAGTTTATGCCCGTGCGGGGGGAAGTAAGATAATAAATTAAATATTAGTAAACATTAATATTAATATTAAATATTTTCCAAGACCAACCTGTAATTGTGTCAGGCCATGGTGGTGTCCCCCTAGTGTCAGGTCTCATCTAGTTGTTAATGTTAATGATTCTAATCTTATTATTATAGCCATAATCCCAGATCCACTATTGTTTTAGGATACGATCTTCAAACATGGTTGGTAATCATATTCTCACCTATTTATAATTAAGAAATTTCATTAACTTGTTTGTACTTAAAAGATGATTTGTACATCAACCCCTTTTACCACTTTATTAAGTAAGATTTACTTGTTATCATAACGTGGGAGAAGCTGATTTGATGTAAAACCAACTACCTCTGTATTCAAGTAACGTGAAAATTAGTTGAAGTGCCCAACTAACACAAATCCTATCTTAGTGGAAGTGCCCAACTAACACAAATCTTATGTCATAAATATTTCTATAAATACTCTTTGGTTGTACTGTAACTTAAAGAAATTTCCGAGTTCACCATAATAAAAAGGGAAAGGATTTTGAGAAGTAAAATCCTCCTAGTTTGGTATGGGTACAGAATATAAAGGTGTATTTGTACCATAATAGTGCCCCAGAGTGGGGCCAGGAGAATTGGCAATGCCAGAGACTTGAACAAGCTTGTGAACCAACAAATTTGTTGTATTAATGTTGGGGTATGGTATCATTGATCTGCAGCTACACTGGTGGGGTCTTGCACGCCTGAAAAGCCCGGGGCGGTGGCCGTAGGGTCCACTGATCACTCCACCAATTCACAGGTCCATCATCAGATAACCATCACAAGCGGCAATATCAGCAATACCGCTGCAGCCACCGCTACAGCCATCGAGAGCAAAGGAGTATCCCGGCGAAACAGTTTCAAGCGGCCTTCTTTCCGAATCCTTGATCCTAAGAGGGTTCTTCTGTTCTTTGCCACCTTGTAAGAGATACAATACAGCTCTATTCATGGCCCCCTCTGCTGTTATGTTCCCTTCTATTCGTAATGTCTGTTATTCTGCTTAAACACAGGTCAAGCATGGGAACTATGTTGTTGATATACTTCACCCTCACAATCAGCAAGCAAAGTGATGAATATGGGGTTGATTGGCAGCAATGACAGGATCAGAAGAGAAGACAATGCATTCTGAAGTAAAGATAAGTTAGAAACCGCGGATTGACCATTTACAATACAAGTTTTACAGAATAATAGAGATTCTCAGAAGTCATAGTTAGCAGCAACCGGCTAGTACAACGAGCCAATAAAAACACATCAAAGTGCTAAGCAGGTGTTTCAGTGATAGCGAACAAGTTTTCGTTGCTTCATTCTACAACCGGATGATACATTATATGTATCTAAAAAATTTCTTGCAGAATTACAGCGAAAGGCAGAAAAGGAATCAGTTCAAAGAAGATAAAACTGCTGGAGTTTCAGAAAAGCCAGTGAAATTTCTATTACCACCTTGACCTTCAAAATCAGTTAATACCCTGCTCTTGGGAGGTCATCTCTTTCGCAAATTCAAGATATCATTACAAAGGCACATGCATTTCACTGAGATGGAATCTTCCATTTATAGGAATGGGAAACAACAGATGACGTGAAACAGATTCCATTTAGAAACATGTCGGGTTTGTTAGTATTGCACGGCTCAGTGAAGGATTAAGTGTCACTGTTTTGCTCTCCCTAGCTCCTTTAATAGCCTTACTTTTTCCTTCCTTGGATCTTTCTGTTCTATTCTTCTGTATTTTGTTCATGCATGCAATCCTAATTGTAGGTGAATCTTTTTTGAGTGTGTGACTTTCATGTGAGCAAGTAAAAGGAAAGGTGAGAATAAAATTATGATGGTGAAAGCTACAATCAAGTGTTTGCGTAGACAGAAGGCATTAACGCATGTGTGTTCCAAACCTTTTATCTTTTTGTAAGAAATAGGGCAGTCCACAATTGCCTTTCCAGGAACAAAGAATGTTCTTTTGTCTATGGAAGCTTTTAGCACAGTCATAGATTAGGCATGAAAGTTACTTCGACCAATTTCAGATGCAAAGTGTTAGGCACTAAATGCTACCAACTCTGCGTGCATTAGACACTACTGATCAAGAATTTGTAAGAGGTTATTAAAAAAACTTGGAAGGTTGCTTATGCTGATGTTTTAACAGTCGGTATATGAAGCCATTGAGGAATCTTTAATTGATCTGATATAATAGCACTTCCTTTAGCTTGAAGGTTAATAAAGGCGCATTTCCCATTATCGATTAGGTCCATGAAAATTTTCACTGATGAAGAAATGCCACCAACACTCACTAAATGTATCGATTTGCTGTTTCACAGTTCCCACTAGGTTCATCAAAGCAAACACCTTTTAGGCAGATGTTCGGTATCTGGACCTATTAAGATACTATTCAACTTTTGACGTGGCAGATTAATAAGCATCCTTTGTAAAAGCAAGCTTTTATGAATCAAAACCTTAAAATTGATGGTAACATTTTACCCTCTACTATAGGTTGATAAGAAATAATGAAGTTCTTATTATATAACTACACAATATACAATTCAAGAATTTACAACTGGCGGTTTAACATCAGGTAAATAAAATTCTCACCTCTAGTAGCGTTTTGAGATCCTTGGCATCGTGAACTTTTGCTTCCTGTCATGGTAGAGCCTCAATATAACAGCTGCAGTTTCTTCTATTGCTTTTCCCGTCACATCTGAAGTTTGAGCAACAGATTACGGTTCTATTAGCAACTAATTTAAAGAAATAAGGGGAAAATTGCTAAATTTACTATTGTATAATTATGACATTTTTACACAGAGTGAAAAGGCACAGAAAGGAAACATGCTGGCACTAGATTTCTTACCAATCACTGGCCAGACAGGGTTTTCAGCAAAGAGTCTTCCTGCAAATTCCAGTTCCTGTCTAACATAATCCATCTCTGAGTAATTGCTCCTTGATTCTGCATTGAATCCCAGAGTTCTAGCCCTTGCTTTTCTAATGTTCTGAAGAACTACAGGATTTATAGTTAAGCCAAAAACCTTGTTTACATCTACCTTAAAAAGTGTTTTTGGCATTGCCACGCCCATCACAATGGGTACATTTGCCACTTTGTAACCTTTTTGTGATAGATAAATTGATAACGGCGTCTTGCCAGTCCGTGAAACGCCAGTGAGAATAATGTCAGCCTTGGCCAAATTCTGGGGACATGCCCCATCATCTTGCTTGATGGTGAATTCAACAGCTTCAATACGGCGAAAGTATTCTTCAGAGAGTAGAAAGTTCCGGCCAGGAGCCCCACGGGGAAGGCCAGACGGTGAGGCCCCAACATGAGAAGAAATTGTTTCAATTATTGGACCTAATACGTCAGTGGATGGAACACACCATAACTTGCATGCCTGCTTAGCATATGCAGCCATTGAAGGGTCAGCTAAAGTATACACAAGCAAAGCACCTTCCTTGGCTGCCTGCCTTATGATCTCCACTAATTTCTCTGCATCATCTATCTGATAAACAACTGAGTAAAATCAGCACCACGCATCAACATATATTACATAGTTGAAAATTATGGTATTATTTTTATTTTCTCCCGCTCCCCCTGCTTTAAATAACTCATTTTAGCAGTTAGTTAGATTCTTGTCTATTTGTGCACTAAGTTAGACATATAATGCATGGTAAAATGAACCAAATAAGAAGATGTCAAATTTACTACTAGTTTTTTGGTGTCATTTTGGAGGGTAAGCTCAACCTACCACCAACCACATTACTGTTGCCTGTTGGACAACAATTGCAATTCCGTATGAGATAAGAGAGAGAGAGAGAAATCTAACTTTCATTTTATACACCAAACCCCACATCCCCCACTCCCCAAAAAAAGTCCAAAAAAAGAATTTTACTTGAGACTTGCTCATTAACTAGATGACGCACTTTCATATTCACAGAAAGTGATATTAGAAATGCACCACGTAACCCAGAAAAGGGGGGAAATTGATAGCGTTTTTAAGTGTAACTTACCCCAAACTATAGAGTACGGCCTATGAAATGTCACCACAAACCCAAAAGTGAAATTAAGTCGTGTGTTTGGAACTCAAGATTATTACAAAAATGCAATGAAGGAGAAGTGATAGGACAAATTAGTAAATTACCCCAGAAAACAAGTGGGTATTGATAGGGCATCCACGATCGACCAAGCAGTAATCAAACTGACCCAAGGCAGCGTTAACGCAGTGCTCGGCCGTCCAACCGGTTCCGTCGGAGACAATATAAATGGACTTGGTGATTCTCACCTCCACGCCCTCCACCACGTCGATATCGGACGCATCTGTATCAGGAGACAGAGTGATGGGAGGTGGAGAAGCATCGGGTTGAAGGGTCTGAATTTGGGGAGTAGGGCGGTCCAATTTGCGACCGGAGCGAAGGGCTCGAGCCCTGGACCAACGGTTCAACTGAGGGCTTCCCTTCATTCTCCGACTCGGCGACTCCGATGCTGCTTCCGGTTGGTTTTGGTTGTTGTGGCTACACCCTCTGATCTCCAGTACGACGGCTCCGATGTTTGCCCATACTTGCAAAACCGCCATCTCGACCGTTCTCCCGTTTGTGAAACAGTCAAGAGTGGCGCCACGCCACATACCCAAATATCTAATATGTGTGTAATCTGTTTTATCTAATATAAAAACATTTTCATAATATTTTAAGAAAATAATTTTAAAAAATTAATACTAACAATTTTTTTGTCCAAAATCTGTTTTGAGATTTGAGAAATTTGGTTTAATTAAAAAAAAAAAAGAACAAATTTGTTGGTATTTCTGTATCATTTTACAAATTTAATTTATCAACTCTGATATAATGAACTGATGCGAATATGACTCTTAAGTAACTAATATAACTAAGTCTTTTATGTAAAATAAACAATAAATTAAACAAATATATATATATATAGCTTTTAGACTAAAATAGACTTGGGGTTATTTTGTATTAGTTTTTGGAGAATAGATTTTACGAAGAATATATTTTGAAAATTGAGATATTTAGATAATTAGTAATATAATCACTTTTTATATTGATAAATTACTAAAAAGAGTATGATTTGATTAAAAGTATGAGAGATGAGAGAGGGTAAAGAATAAAGATGAGAGATGAGAGAATATAGAGAAGAGAAATAAAAAAGGAGATAGGATGGAGAAGAGAGATGAGAGAGTGTGTAAGAAAAAGTAGGGATAAGATAGTAATTAGATAGTCTATAAACTTTTACTGTTCTTAAAACTAGTTTTAATAGCTTATTCAAAACTATAATTTTAACAAAAATTACTTCTTAATAAATATGACTATTTGTATAAAAAAATTAAATTAAAATTTTGTCTAAAAGGATTTTTCAAACCACACTACCAAACATGCACTTGTTTATTTTAGCTTTTCTAAAATAGATTATAGAAAAAATTAATTTTATTAAAGTGATTTTAAAAAATAAATTTTATATTAAAAGTGATTTTAATAAAATAAGTGTTTGAATGGTTGTTATCAAAATAATTTTTTTAATATATAAATTATTAGAAATGATATGAGATAAAATAATAATTCTATAAAGAGAAATAAAAAATGATAAATTTATAGAATTAAAATCGACATTTCACACGCTTAATATATGAAAATTACTTGATAAATTTGTGACTTTTATTTATTTAAAATTATGATTTTAAATTATTTAAACTATAATTTTAACTAAAATAGATGTTTTTATGTAGTTCAAAATCACTTTTTTTTGTTTTTCTAAACCAAATGGGCATGTGGCTTAGTTGATTTGCCCATGCAACAGTCACCTGCTCTTTCCCTTCATATTCTCATGGCTGGCCCATCTTGTATCAGACAATTGTCCCCTTTTACCGACGGTGTAATTAATTACATAAATTCCTTCTCCTATGTTGCCATGTTCAGCAGGCCGAAAATGAGACATCCCCAAAAATCGCAGGCAGAAATCAGCTTCCATACATTTGCTCCAATATATCTACCTATATAGCTACTAATATCCAAACTAAGATATATATTTTAATTTGCACCATGCAGATTACTCGCTAGCCAGTTGTAACTTGATACTATAGTATATATGCTATTACTAATGATTAATTAAGCAGCATGCGTAGTTTGCATGAGAAATCTTGGAAGGCCAATTTTAGAACCCAAGCTTTTAACATCTTGTCGAACTTGTTGCCTATATTCCATGAAGCTGAACTTCCTGTACACTGCGGGTTCTGTGCAGCTCTCTATCACTGTGTCGTTCGATGGACAAAAGAAATAAGCTGTAGAGAGCCTCTCCACTCGCATGTTCGTCATTACTCGGTGCTCAACGCTCTTGTATACTCCATTGCTCCATGCCTGCACCACAACATATATCTATGTGTGTGTGTGTGTGTGTGTATAAGAGACATGTTATATATATATATATATGTGTGTGTGTGTGTGATTATATAAGACATGTTAAATTCACGAGTAAGTGTTTTTAACAATGAAAGAAGCTAGGTACCTGGAACAAGTCACCAATGTTGATGATAAGGGCCTCATGATTTGGTTTAACTGCGATCCACTTGCCATCTTTGACAGCTGCAAGCCTCCAACTTGATCTTGGTGCAATATGGTGAGGAAATCGCTATCGATGTGGGGCATGAGCCCATGAATTTGTGAAAACAATGGGCATGGAGGATATCGGTTCAATCGAAGATAACAATTTCTGGGCAAACAATTTTGCTGGAAGAAACTCGACTTGTGACCCATTTTCTCTTGCAGAATTTCAGCTAATCTCTGTGCAAGACTTGATACTGTGCTAGCAAAGTGTCCTATCGCTGAGCTGCACATACATACATACATACATACATACATACATACATACATACATACATACACACACACACACACACACACACACACACATACATACATACATACATACATACATACATACATACATACATACATACATACATACATACATACATACATACATACATACATACACACACACACACATACACCCAAGAAAATATATTACATTCGTGCTTCATATATACAAATAATGTTATCTAAATTAAACAAGCATTTTGCAAATGGACTGAGAGATGAAATAAAGAGGTTGACTATACATACAAGGGATCGAGTACAGACAGGGCCCTGTGAATGGGATTAGGGCCCTGTTTCATACTTTCTTGTCTTGAGACTGGCACTTGAGCTACATTATGTGAGAAGACAAGAGAGATGTGGTTCATGTGTGTGTGCTTGAGCCATTTGTAATGGCCAAAACGGAACAAAAAAAAAGGGCACTTCACGGTGGAATGTCTGAGCCCGGGTTCGAACCGGGGACCTCTAGTGTGTGAGACTAGCGTGATAACCAACTACACCACCCAGACGATTTGATGGTTCGTCGGTGGCTAACTTAAGTATTCATCATTTACAAGGTAATCAAGTCTAACAAGCCATAGGTCAAAGAGCACAAGTGACTTTTCTCCCGTCAAAGAATTCTATAAACATTGTATAACAGATGAATCTTAAAAACCACATGCCAAATTTTCCTTCTCTACAAAGAAATTAATAAAGAAGAATATGAGTATAGGGAAAATGTTACTTAGATTAGAGATGACCAGAGAGCATAGAGGAAGGAAAGCCTCCCCCACCTCCTCCATTCCCTAGTTTGATTCTTTCTATCCTCATTTCTCATGGGCTATGGGGTTTAAAGGGACCCCATAATAAGAAAATGAGGTTTTTTACTTATTTTTTCCTGTTATTGATGCATGCATCCACTAAAAAAATAGAATATCAATACCTTAAACACCTATCAAGGGAACCAATATTATAAACAACACCATATAACCGAAACTGGATTGGCATAAATCCTTAACCTTTGAAAATGAAATATGCAACTGGAGACGACTTTTAATTATGAAACCATATTGCTTTGTGTCTGTGTATATCCAGTATGAAAGGAAGAGTTAAGGATGATGCTGTTAATTACCTGAGACTGTTGGATCCAGTTGAACCGATTATATCAGTAAGAGGAATATGAAAGGCTTCAGACCAAGATAACTGTCGAATGCAGGTAGCAGAAGGAGCTCCCCTACGGTAAGTACCCGCAGAGAAGTTGAAGAACATGTCTCCCTTCACCTTCTGCTCAAAAGGCTGCTTGAACACCTTCTCCTGCTCGACCCTCATCTTCTTCAAAATCTCACTTGAAATCCCATGATTCACCACCTGAAAGCATCCCCACTCATTTGAAGCCCTAGATATCTCCGTCTTGCACTCCTCCTCATCGTCTTCCAACCGCCTGAGGTCGATCACCGGAAGCTCCCTCTCCTCCACCACCACCCCACCACCACCACAACTAACAAAACTGTCATTAAGGTTTTGGTTCTTGTCGAGGAGGACCTTGTAGACCTCGTAAAAGGGTGGGTCTGAATGCGGTTCCATGCTTGTTGCTTGAGGCTGCAAAAAGAAGGGAGAAGATCAAGGTGACGAGATTATATATATATATATATAAACGAATGTGAACAAGGGCTTTATATATAGAGACAATATGGCAGATAGGGACAAGTTTGGTTGCTTTGCTTCTTCTGCTAATTTGGTCCTTGATGAAAAAGTTTTACACTTTGGAGACTAAGGCAGTAAACATGTCTTTATGTGTTGAGACAATCGATTCGCTTCGTCTGTTATCTTTTCTCTGCACTGTGCTTATTTGTTTTTAGTTCCATACCATTGCATAACATCCACACACATTTCGAAGGACATGCATAACATCCACGTAGGGCTGTGTATGGGCAAGACTGGGCAGGGCAGCACCCTGCCCGGTGCCTTGCCCAAAAAATATATGGGCTGTATTTTACAGCCCGATACCCAGTCCTACCCGGTAAAAACCCTAACAATTTTAGGCTGGACATGCCCAAATCGTGATGTCATACTCATGTTGTGAAAAAAATCTGCAATTATGAATTTCTAAAATAATACCATATTCATGTATCTTCAAGAGTTAAATAATATCTATAATCCACTAAGAATAAGAGAACAAAGATGATAATTAAAATTTTGAGATCCATTGCATATAAAAAATAAACGTTGAAATCTAAATAGTTTGTAATTATAACTTTGTATCAATCTCCCTAATATTAATAAAGATAAAGCATCTAAAAAATAAAATAAATAATTATAATTTATAATGTAATCATATGATAATTAATAAAGTTAAAAAAGAAGAAAAAATTAGTATAGTTATAAATATTAAAATATACAACTTACCTACTTAACTATTTATATTTCTAAAGTTACTTTATAATCACTAGTAGCTATCATATTCTCCTTTCTAAGATAGAAAATAAAAAGAAGGGATACTTATGGGTTGGGCAGGGCAGGACATCCTCTATACTCGGTGCCCATCCTTAAAAATATATGGGTTATATTTGATAGCCCGATGTTCAGCTCTACTCTATATTTATTAAGTTGAATAAGATATTTTTATTATGAACTAAACAAAGTATAGAAGGCCACGGGATTTTGTACTACATCCACACACATTTCGAAGGACACTTGGTATAAAAGTTATACAGAAAAGTAAGTCCTTTCAGAATCCGTGATTCGGTCTTTCTATCTATGTAGGCTTTTTTTTAGAAAAACAATGTAATTACATGCCATATTTATATAATAAATAGATAAAACATGAAATAACATTCATTTCAAATAAATGGAAATGATAAAGTCGAAACGGGTTTTGATTTTAAATTCTCCCTTTTTGGCCTGAATTCAAAGTCTTATTTAAAAACAATTAGTATATTTGAAAATAAAATAAAACATATATCACGTCAAATAAAATATTCATAATAACAAGGGGAAAATCCAAAATAAACTATTTTTATATCTTTGTTTCCAGATTTTATAATAAACATAGAAATTGTATGATTTTTTTCTACTCAATATGCATCCCATAACTAAATTTAAAAGATCAAACATATTATAATTATCAAAAAGTAGTAGAAGGGTAAGAATATAAATAATTAACTCTATATTTGCTACACACACAATGTTTTCTTCATCTTGCATATAACTTCTAGGGATTAGTTGATGTCTGGGGATTCAACTTGGGTGGGTTACCTCCCCAAAAGGGAAAAAATGGAGCCCATTTCATTGAGATACAAGATCTAGTAACATAGGATAAAATAAGTAAAAAATCAAAACTTACAGAAACAGAATACTTCAATTATTTGAGAAAAGAACCCTTTTAGTATTATATTCCAACATGAATATTATTTAATGCAAACACGATACCCATTTGAGACAGGCGACTCTATTTAGTCTATATATACACACACACACCCTATTAGGTCGTTGCATGTATAGATCAAGACACGCACTTCCTTTGACAAATCAAAGTTTACTAGAAATCAGAATAATTAACACCACTTCTTTCAGTGACTTGATAAGAGAGTATTCATTATGCTTGTTTATATGAATCACATTTCTTCAAGCTTGGCAATATATATGAAGGAAGGAAGAAGATTTTCCTTCATCACATTGTGGCAAATAAGTTCAAAAGAAACTTCGACAAGGCACAGTAACATTAAAGCTGCTATTGGAGGCAAAATCATTCGGAGATTTCAAAAAACCTGTAACTGTTTTGAAAGAGTCTAGATCATTCATCCTTTATTATAGTGTTTTATTTTCTCACTCCACTTGGATTTCAAACAAATCAAAGCTTTAGCATGTTGCATGCAACCCTATGGTCTCCTCCTCCTCATTTCAATCCACACACCCAGATATAAATATATAGCCACAAGGGTTATGTCTTATACATATCTACATATTTATTCATGCTTGGCTTGGTCGTCGTCTAATAAAAAATTACTCTACTGTTCACAAAGCAGAAGGCAGTTAATATATTATATAGTGGAGTCCAAAAGTATAGATTCTTAAACAAAACATTTGTTTATTATTCCCTCTTTCTAGGTTGATCATGTGTGGTAGGAAACCATATATTGGAATTTGAGAAGGATTAGTATATAGCAACAAGCGCTACTGAAATTTGAAACCTTTAATAAATAAATCTGTGACTGACATTCACATGTTCACATCCCTAGAATCAGATCAGATAGTCAAACCTAGTGACTCGATCTGTTGACTTGTATATTTAATTAATTAACTAATGATTTCTAAAATTCCATCACAGGGACAGATTGAAGCGTATTATAGTAAAATTTATTAAATATCCATTATACTTACCGGATTGAAGCGGCTGAACAAGCTTTGAGACTCCATCGTGCATCCTTTAACTTGAGAACAGATGGTCTGCATATTGCACTCACCAGTCCTGCAAATAAAAAGCTTCAATGAATAAATAAACGCAATCTTGAATAAGTCCTGAAATTGAATGCTATTTATTTTGGATTCCCTTTTTCTGACTATACTTGTTTCTTGCACTAGAAACTGAAAAGGTCACCTACGTGCCATATGTTCTTAATTAATTAGCAACTTGTGAGAACTTTAGCTTTAAGAAGATTATATATATATGCTGATGAAGAAATGAATAATAATAGATACAGAAGATGAAAAGTACATATATAATTGCAGAATGGTTGAAATTCTAATGAGAAATACGGAAGATATTTATGGCACTCACCTATAGGAGGACAATGATATGAAGTGGGTTTTCAGCTTGTGAGAAAATGAGTGTATACTATAATCTAAAGGATTGGGAGAACAATAATTTATAGGCAGGAAAGACCATCAATTATTGTCATCACACTGATCATGTATGCACCAAAGGAAATAGTTGAGGATTGAAAACTTCTGCTCATGAGAAGGCCCACGCGGCTCATGGTGCTATCTGAGAAAAATATATTGCAGATTAATTTTAGATTTTTTAAGCATCAATCAATGATATCTAATATTCTTTTTCCAAGTAGAAATAACAAGGGACAGTGAGAAAAAGGCTTGTCGACAAAGGAAGAGATGGAGAAAGAGAGACTTGGAGGAATAAGACCCATACTTCCTACGAGAGTCCTTTCTCGGATTCAATGACAATATGATTAGCGTTTGGTTTTACTGTGACAGTGAACTGAACAGTGTTAACCCAAAGTGAAACTAAAATCACATGGTGGGAAGAGAAATAGGTACATGAATGTTTAGTACACTGAAAAGAACCAGTGACTTAGCCGTAATCTGAGTCCATGTTGGCACACAAACGTGGCTCCACCTTGAGGGGTCACATGCATGTCCTCTTTCTTGTTTTTCTTTGGTTAAATTGGTTTTGGAATTCCAATCTCTAAGTCATAGACGACGTGAGAAGTAGTGAGCCTATAATTAGTGTGTAGAGGTCAAATTTTTAGAAGTGGGTGAGAGGATGATGAGAGAGATTGAGATGAGAGGCATGTGCTTTGCTTACATGAGAATCAGTCTCAGAGCATAAGAGTCTCAAAATAATGAAAAATATCCCATTGAGGCATTTCCTCAATCCCCATTGGTCCCTCGCTTTGCCCCGACAGTGACTGAGCTTGCTCATTTTTTAATTTCTGTGGAAAAATCAAAACTTTCCCTCTTGGTAGGCATCTTGACTTGCTTGCTGCAAATGGGTCATCAACTTTCTGGATTCAAATCCCCTCAACTGATCAGAATATAAAGAATTATAAATGAAGCAAGAGATAAGAAGACACAGAAAAATGGGAGTACTAGTAGTATTCTTTGAAACATGTCCTGGTTTTCAAATTCCAAGTGTTGTTTAAGAAAGATGAAATAAAAAACAACTCTAATTTACATGTAATTCAGGCTCAGTGCAGGGCCCATTCATCTCAGAAAAGGATGGGTGTCAAGACCTAAGCAAAGAACAACAGAGGAGAATAGGGTCGGCACTCTGATTGATTTCTTCTTTTGAACAACAGTAAGGGAAAGTGAACATGAAAAGAGATGCGCTAGAAGGTATGAGACGACAAATGGGGCGTCTCGGGTAATGATTAATGAATGATTAGTGACTAGTGAAGGAGCTAAGTCTAATAATGGTGTATGATTAAATTTCTAATCTTTCTCCATTATTCATTGTGATTTCTGAAGGGACAGGGAATCAATGAGGAGGTGGTAAATCTCCACTACAAAACAATCTGTCTCACACCTCTCTCCCAATCTAATCGTTTTTAGATTATTCTATTTGTAATTATAATTTTTGAATTTATTTATTTATTTTGATATGGTTTTTGTATTTTTTTTTAATGTTAAAATTAATAAATCCCACTAAATATTATTTCCATAGGTTGAAATTTCTGTTATTTATATTTCAATGGTATTATTTATTTTACAGATCATAATATATCAATCATAATTCAAATCTTTATTCTGCTTGAAATTCCACGATGTTATAATGTTTGAAAAATAAATAAAATGGTTATAATTAACTCATCAATAATACAGTTTGCTGTAGATTTTAGTGTGTGTGTGTATATATATATATATATAATTTAATATACACTCATAGGCCATAGCACAAGTATATGTTTCCACACATTTTTACGAAAAAGTTTAATGAAATAAAGAATTGTTCAATATAAAACTAGTAAATAATATGATATATTAATGAGTTTAATCATAAATTCATGAATTAAAAAGGGAAATGACGAAATTAAAGGCAACAACCTAAACTTGTTACAGTTTTTAAGCAATGCACCAACTCAAACAAACGAGGTATCAGTAACTATATAAAACCAAGGTAACACGTTGGAAAATACCCATCTCCACTGTAAAAATACATGGAAAATAGGAATATCTTAATTACCGACATCGATCCATATTTCTATGTCAATACCATTAGTAGTAATAATAGTTAACTATAAATCAACTACTTATATGACACGTTAGATAAAGAAGAATTGATGTGGAAAAGATTGGTGGGGCCGACACAGGTTGGAAGTTGAATCAAACCAAAAAGGCTGTCGGGGGAACTAAAGGGATATAGTGTCTGTTTGTCCCTTAAGTTTGAAAACAAATTTTAGATAAAATTTTAATTTATAAAAATTTTAAATAAATTATTAAAATTAATTTTAGTTAAAATTATAATTTTAAATAAATTATTAAAATTAATTTTTAGAACAGTAAAAAAATTTATAAATTAGTTAATTATTATTTTATTCATATTTTTCTTACACCCTCTCTCATCTCTTCTCTCTACTCTATCTGTTCTCTTCTCTCCACACTATCTCCTCTCTCATCTTTATACCCTCTACTCTTTCTTCTCTATCATCTTTCCTACTTTTAATCAAATTATATATTTTTTTAATAATTTATTAATATAAACAATAATTCTATTACTAATTATTTAAATATTTTTATTTTTAAAATTTATTTTTTCTTAATTTATTTTTTAAAAATTAATTCAAATAGGCCATAATATTGGAAGTCGGCATTCTCAAATAAAATAATGGAACTATTAAGGAAACAGGAGATAATAGAAAAAAGAGGAAAGTTTCGAGAAGTGCATGGAATGAAAAAAAGCATATGAGGAGGTCAATCACTAAGGGGCCCTCGAAGATCCTCACTTTTCCATTTTAATATACAAAGAGTAATACTTCCGACACGTGGCACTCCCCACGCCTTTTTCCTTTCCCCGATTTTTTTCCCTAATGCTCCCCAGGATATTCTTCCCCTTCCTCCCGTTGTCCATGTTTTTTTACCAATAAACTGAACAGAGTATAACCAATAAATAAAACCAATGGACCTTTTCTTTTTTTTAAAAAAAAACCTCTCATACTCTAAAATAATACTAATATTTAGTATGACAAATCATCAGTTACTCTTAAATATAAATTTAGACTTTTCAAATTTAAGATACATCTTCAAACACTGAAAGTAAAATTATAAGAAAATAATATTATTTATATATCAAACACCAAATTAACCATAAAGGGCATATTTGTATAAAATTTTAGAAAATAATTTATGAAAAAAATAGATTTTTTTACAATTTTTAGAAAAAATTTATAGAAAAATTGATTCTGAATAGATGAGTATTTTAATAATTATTATTAGAATGATTTTTATAATTGGTAAATTATTATAAATAATAAGATAAATAAATAATTACAATTTCCAATTTTTACTGTTCATTCATTTTCTTTCCAGTTAAACATGTGCACAGATAAGCTGTCATCCTACTGACTTTGCTCCACCCACTGTCTTTGCTCCTATCGACACTGCTCTAATCATGAGTCTACAAAAATTGGCGAGTTCAGAAGTATTTTTAAATAAATATAATTATTTATTTTAAAATTTTATAAACTAAAATTTTAATTAAAAACTTTTTAAACTTGTAATTTTTATACTTCCCAAACAGGCACAAGGCAAGGAAAAAGATCCAAGTCATAGTCTAATCCATAGACTAAAAGTAAGCGTTATCCATCAACAGCTGCATTAATTAGTATACCCAAAAAAAAAAAAAAAACAGGTGCACTGATAATCTAATCGAAGACTAACAGCAACGTCACCACGAAACATAAGGATTTTCGCAGGATTCACGAGGTCTACACCATTAGCGTCTGAAACAGCTTTGATGTCTAGCGCAAGGACTTTAAAGCCGAAAACCTACAAAAGAAAAACAAAAGCCAAGAACACACTTAACATATAGTGTCGGTGTGTTTAGATATTTTCAAACTATAATTTAGAAAAAAAAACTTAAATTATAATTTAAAAAATTAAACAAATATATAATTTTGTTTAAAATAACTTATGTACAAAATATGATTTTTGATAAATTTATAGGAATAGTTTTTATATAAGAAAAAAATAATTTATAAGCAATTTAAATATTATTTTATTTTTATTTTTTTATATTATCTTCTCCCTCTATTTTCACCTTTTGCTCTTCAAAATGCAGCATGGTCCTCATCATTTGAGGAGGAAGTAGTTATCTAGATTAGTGAACTCTATTGTCACCAAAGAAGAAAGCAATCGTTTTCTTCTAGAGCTTCATCTGATTTTCACCATCGTAGAACTAATCTTTGTATTCTTCCAAACCTTATAGTATGATTAGAGAAGAGGTCTTTAAAGGAGGGACAAGATCAATAGAGGAGGGACAATAGTGGAGGAGGAAAGATGATAATAGAGGAGATAAAAGGGAATAATGCACTAGATTTAACTTCACAAATCTAGTCTTTATTTTGTTAAAATATTTTTTTACATCTTATTTATAGTAATTTACTGATAATAAAAATTATTATAATAATAATTTAAATACTTTTTTAATTAAAATTATTTTTTTCTATAAACTATTTTATAAGGGGTTATCTAAAAAATATTTTAAAATTATTAATTTTTATAAATTATTTTCTAAAAGTGGATTTCAACATACTCATATGATGAGTAGCCTTGATGTCTACTACCTCCTCCTCTCCCCTAACTTTGGGCTTATTTGGATACTCCCAAACCTAAGTTTAAAATTTAGGTTTGGCTCAAAACTTTAGTTTAGGAAAATTTTTAACCAAACAGCTATATTTGTTTAAACGGACTTTTGGACTAAATCATGGTTTAAAATCAAGGTTTCAGATAAGTTAGTTAGAGCAGTTTATAGAACAGTAAAAGAGCTTATGAACTAATTAATTACTATATTACCCCTACTTTTTCTTACACCCTCTCTCCTGCTTTTTCTCTATTTTCTTTCTTATACTCTCTCTCCTCTCTCCTCTCATCTCTTATCTCTCCTCATTTAATACTCATACCCTTTTTGGTCATTTAACAATCATAAAATTTCTTCTACAAATAACTATCCAAACACTCATTTATCCAAAATTACTTTTTTTCTATAATTTTTTCTAGAAAAGTTATTTTCCATAAGCTGTCTATAAACCCATTTTTTTATAAATTGGTTTGCAATTTTTTTTCCAAACACATACTTTAACTAAAAAGCCCAAATAGACTATAAAAATCGATTATTTAAATCATTATATTTGAAAGATAACTTTGTTAATATTTTTTTTGGTTTGTGAGAAGTAGTATTTAAACTTTTAGATCATTGTATTTGGCTTTTATTGTGTGTGTCTAGCCACCAAACCGTTCAATAGGCAACTTGCTAATGAATATTTATTTACAAATTGTAATATTTAAATTATTTAGATAATTTAGCTATTCAACATCTCTTTTCATTATAAATAACAAATATATATATCCATAATATATGAGCCAAACCATTCAAAAAATAATGTAACTGTAAATTTTAAAGGATTAGTTATCAATGCCTTATGGGTGAGTTGAGAATCTTAAAACGGCAACTTTGCTAATGAAATGTGTACTGTTGTAACGATAAATGGACACAAGCGGGCCCAAATATGCATGGACCAAATGGGCCTAGACTAGATAAAAAATGTATTGTCCTCCCCATCATGGAAAGCCCATTATTTTTTCTTCTCACAGCCCCATGGTACTATTTTACAAGTATTTTTTAACTTTCAATAAAAAATAGATAAAATATATAATTATTTAAAATATATTTAATTTTTAAAAAATATTATTTTATTATAATTTTATTCGGTATTTAGAAAGTCATCTTATTCTAGTCGATATTTAGAAAATTATCTTAACTCTTGGGTGCTTATACCTAAAGATAATTTATGATCGTCCTAACTAATATTAATATCACTTAAGACGGCTCGTCCTGCCTGGTATTGATATTGTCTATAAGGAAGGGAGATTTCACCCTATCTTTAGATCGTGGGTGAGCCCAACATTTTTTTAAAAAAAAATTATGACAAAAAAAAAATATCACTGACATTTCGTTTTGTCTTGGATACATAGGTAAACTTAATTTTTTTAAAAAAATTTTATACTAAAATTTTTTTTATAAGTTTTAGAATTCTAAAATAAACTTGTATAAACAAAAACACAAAAGAAAAGAAAAGAATTCCAAAATAAACTCTCCAACTCAAGTCCAAATATGACACTCAACATATAGAAATATGTCTAATTTTAATTTTCAAAAGTAATAATGTATTTAAATTCTTTTGATAATATGTATTTAAATTCTTTTAATCAAATAAATGATAACGGGGAGAATATTGATGAAATCAGACTTTTTTCACTTTAATTTTTATCACTTTTAATTTTTCAAATGCTTTAACATTTATTGAGTCAGAACAATTTAAACCCGAAATAAAATGTAAAAAATATAGGTCTAAATCAAAATCTAACAGAAACAAGTTAGTCATTCCTAAATAAAAATATTTGACCAGGGAAAAATTCCTAAATAAAAAACAAAAAAAAATAAATCAAACGGCGTCGTATTGTATGCCCACTAGTTTGTCTAAGATTTGAAGTATGTAATCCGAATCGCAAAACCAGTTTCCATTGACCCCCGGAGGTAAAGAAGATCCACCACGCGCCATCTTCCTGTGAGGAACAGAGGGTAAACACGATGAACGCGCCACCGGCACCGAATCGGTGGCCGGCATTTTTATTGATTGTGGTCCTTTTAGTTGTTATCTCTCCTTCAGTGGCGATCTACTGCGATGAAGATGACTGCTATGATCTACTAGGGTCAGCTCCCCTGCTTCCCAATTTGATATTCACTTTGCCCGACTTCTACAATCCAATTGATTTGATCTGACCCTCGATTTTAATGTAGGGTTTCTCAGAATGCTAATGCTTCGGAAATCAAGAAAGCTTACTACAAACTCTCTTTGAAATAGTAAGTTGCCGCCATTGTTGTTTTAGATATTTTCCAGTAATTTGTCCTTTAGATTCTTGTTTTAATTTTCAAAATGGCAGTTTTTCATCTTTTGTTTATATACCAATTCTAATTTCAGTCACCCAGATAAAAATCCTGATCCAGAATCGAGAAAGCGGTTTGTTAAAATTGCCAATGCTTATGAGGTGCGTTAGTTCTTGTTTTAAGGCTTTATGTGGTTGTCAATTTCGGAAACCTTAATATGGCAATGATTAAAATGTCGGTTATAATATCCTTTCAGAAACGAAAAACTGTGTCTTTAACAAAGTCCTCTAAGTGCTGGCAAGTTTAAACCTTGATGTAAATTCCAAGCTATTGCTTATCTAATCACACGTTTCTTGAGAAAATGACATTCAATGATAGAAATTGAACTTGTTTACAGATTTTGAAGGATGAGGCCACACGAGAACAATACGATTACGCAATTGCACATCCAGAGGAGGTAATTATATCTAATTTTTCTGAGGCTACTTTAAGTTAGAGAAAATGAATGGAAGTGCATAATGAGTATTGTTATGCTTATTTAGTCCCTAGATAGGCAATGGCTTGCTTAATAATGCATTTTGATATGGTTTAAGAAGTACTGGTTGGTTCATTGACATGTATGCTTAAGCCATCTGTCTTGGTTTGCATGGTTTTTATCTAGGATTTTGAAGAAAATTTTTCCTCAAAAACTAAAGGGCTGATTTGCATTTTGTGTTCTAGAAAAATCTTTATGTGAATAAGGAGATGTTTGACTGACTGATTAAGTAGTTGGCCATCTCATATGAAGTAAAATGAGTATTTTAGTAAAGTGATCATAACTTATCCACATGTAAGTAGTTGACCACATCTTGAGTGACTTTGAAATTGATTGGATTGGAGCTATCTGGAATTCTATGCATAAGAAATGCAAGAAGGCACTAAAACAAATGAATTCTTTATATGCAACAAATTCTCCGCTTACAATTGTTCCTCTGAGTTTTCAAATGAAATCAGGTGAGGTACAAATTTTGCTAAGGCTTAAATGTAGAATTTGAATAGTCAGTTATCTAGGTGCACTTTAGGCATCCTTCCGCTCTTGCCATTGGTACCCTGGCACCACCTACATTTTATTTCCCCCCTTTTTCTGTCATGTGTACAAACAAGCTGTGAAAAGGGGAAAAAGTACTCACTTGATTGCTTCTTCAGGGTCTGAAAGAAATGCAATTTTAGGTTTATTGTGTTTTAATTATTTACGAATTCTGAGTTGAAATTTTTCTGATCACAGGTATTTTATAATACTGCACAATACTATCGAGCGTATTATGGTCACAAAACGGTGAGTTTTTTTATTTTTCACTTTCAGTGGTAACAAGTAACAAATTCTGTTTTAGAACTGCATCACATTGTTGAATGATCAATATACTTGATTCTAACTTCATATTACTGTCTACTTTTACCTGCTAGGATCCTCGTGCTGTATTGGTTGGCCTTCTCATTATTCTTTCAGGTTTCCAGTATCTAAATCGGTTGACAACGTATAATCAGGTATCATGATTTTAAGCTTTCAAATATTTATAACATTTTCTTCATGTGAAACTGTTGATGGAAATGCTAAATATCGATTAAACTATTGCAGCTAGGGAACTTGCATTTTTTGCATTCATACAATTATTCATCTACTGTACTCTAATCTGCCAGCTAAAGGCTCAGGAGCTATGCCTATATTACATCAAATCATAGTAGTTGAGTCATGATTCGAATTGTGAATTGAAAGGCCAATTTTGAATTATAAATTGTATGAAGTTGTACAGTTCAAATACACATTGAAAAATAAAATATATACCATAAAAAAGTGTTTGAAGTAATAAACTCAATAGACAATATATACATCCAAGTTTGGGTTTTTTATGTATATTTCCTACTTATGCCATGTGCATTGTGGTAAGGAGTCATTCTCTGTTTGTGGATCCTGCTCTCAAGGCATCGAAGTTAAAGTTGGGTTGAATTGTCACAACCCAAGTTACGCATTGGCAAATCAGTGTTAATTTTTCTGTAGCATGCATATCCAAGGAATGCCGGTGTTAGTTCCAACTAGAATTTTTAGTGCGAATTTGTGATGCAAGGTAAAGGCCTATAATAGGTCAGAGACGTGTGTTTGTATGCCCTTCGAGAGATATCTGCAGCACCTGTTTAGGGATTGATGCATCTGTTTGTTAAAAAAATAACTATTTCTGAAAATTAAAAAGTTAAACTCATTGCACCACCATTTCTTTGTTTTTAGGCCATAGATATGGTCAAGAAGACACCGGCATACAAAAATAGACTGAAGGCATTGCAACTTGAACGTAGTGGAATAGCTACAAACAAGAAGAAGACTCAGAAGAATACGGATAAGTATGGCTATTTGTCTTTATTCCGTAGAAATAAATATCTAGTCTTGGATGTAATTTTCTTATTTCTTCTCTTCCGAATTGATCTTCTTCTTAATACATAAGATTGGGCCTTGCTGGCCATATTTTTAAAACCTTTAATGCAGACTAACGCAATGTGAGGAATGTGTGTATGCAGGAAAATGCAGGAAGATCTTGGCAAAGAACTTGAATTGCAGATAAAGGGGGCTGAAAAGCCCGTTGTATGGGAACTTATCGGTATCCGCTTTATTCTCTTACCGTATACTTTAAGCAAGGTTGAGCTCAAGCTCTGTATTTGGAAACTGAAATTTGAAAAATAAGCTTATGTATTGTTTTTGCTCAAGTATTAATTAGTTTCGTCCTCCATTCAGTTGCTGTTGTGGTCAGGCTGTTGGATTTGGAGATACAAGGTTAAGCAACACCCATATACATGGGAAGATGCTTCTTATCTGACAAGAAGGTCCCTTGGGGTACCCCAGGATGTTTGGAGAAGCATGGGTGAGTACAATTTATTTTGGATTGAGCTTTCTTCTGAAGCTGTAAGCAAATAAGTTAATTATTTTATGGTGTCTTGTTTAATAGATGAAGGTACAAAGGAAGACCTTGTGTTAAGGCGTTTATGGAAGAAATCGAATCTGGAGAGCTACCTTGCAGAGATGCGTAAGGAATCTAAGCGAAGAAGATAGATGTTTTTTTTTGTAGCTTTTCATCTGAGGCTTTTACTTTTTGATGCACGAGCATTTTACTGATGGTGATGTAGGGTTCAACACAAGTGTATTGCATAATAGTGAAAATTATAATTATGCCTCTTCTTTTAAAATTTTTATATTGGAGTGGGTAGGGGCGGGGATGGTGGAGTAGATATGTATCTTCTACTCATCTCAGAAATAGAGGATTCATAAACATTTGGTACAAAAGTTTAATATGTGACAATTTTAAAGATGCCCTCAACTATGGCCATCATTGAGTGAATATAGAAGACAATGAGTGACCAATGGCGGTTAGTTTGAGTGGTAAGTGGTTCGGTATCGTTTAAGGAAGGTTTTGAGTTTGACCATTGTAGAAAATTTTTATTGGAAGATTTATCTACTATAGCTAGATGTGTGACGCGGATTATATTTAAATATAGTTGGGGTAAAGTTATAATAAATTGGATGGATAATAAAAAAAAACAAAAGAAGACAATTAGCATTTTTCTTGATGTCGATTTATACAAGTGAAATGTAGGAAAAAGAGTTCCAATGTATTGTTTTTGGGATAACTTACCATTTTTCATTAGATAGCTAAATTACTTCACTAACTCATCAATCGTCATAAATGTGATTATGTGCCTGTCTATAAATTTATAAACCTTAGTTTTATGGCTCAAAATTTAAGTTTGGAAAAATTTTAAAATAAACAATCATATTTGTTCAAACGGGCTTTTGGACTAAACTATGGTTTAAAACTAAAGTTTCAGATAAGCTGGTCAGAGTAGTTTATGGAACAGTAAACCACTTATGAACTAACCAATTACTATATTACCCCAATTTTTTCTTACACTATCTCTCCTCTCTTTTACTTTTTCTTACACTGTCTCTCATCTCTTCAACTTTTTTTACACCATCTCTCCTACTTTTTCTTACACCTCTCTCTTCTCTCCTACTTTCTCTCTCTTTTATTTCTTACACCCTCTCTCCTCTCTCCTCTCCTCATTTAATACTCATACCCTTTTTCATAATTTACCAATAACAAAAGTACTTTTGGAAATAACTATCCAAACACTCATTTATATAAAACCACTTTTTTTTATAATCTCTTCTTCAAAAACCCTTTTCTATAAACTGTTCAAAAGCCCTTTTTTTTCATAAACCCGTTTTTAAAATCCCATTCAAACGGGTCCTATATGTTGTGAGGTGTGTGGTTGTGTTTATATATTATTTCAAATATAAAAATAAAATATATGAATAAGAGTAGTCCCTCCATTTCTATCTATGGGTCGTATTTAACTGATTCGCATAAACATTAATTAAACAATCCATTTCGCCACCATAATTTAATTACTAAACTAAATGCAATTTTTGATTATCTCTTCCAATCATTCTCTCTATTGTAATTATTCAACAATATTCATGTATGAATAGAAAAACATGTTAGTTGTTTTTTAAATTTTACATCATAATTTATAAACGAGACTTAATTAAAAAATATATTTTCTTAAATTCTTATTTTGGTGAACCCGAATAGGGGCTTCGATTCGGGTTTTTCCCCAGAACCGTTAGCAAAACCCCTTCGGAAATTGTTGGGTGTAACTCGGACTCTGCTGGGCGGCCTTGTTTCATGCAATCGGAGGTTCATTCATGTCTCTGTCACAGGTCCTTTCTGCATAATGCCTATATTTAGTATCTCGGATATTGATCTTTTCTGTTTGTTTGTTTGTTTGTTTGTGATTCTCTGGTTACTTCTTGATTTCGAAGAGTAACCTTTGATTTGTTTGTATGAAGGTGGGATATTTGGTTCCACTGAATCAAAATTTGGAGGAAGACACTACAGTGCCAAAGTTGCCTGTCACAGATGGTTCAAACACTTTCGGCCGGAACAATATTCCTCTATTGGACAAGAGACTTAGCCGCAAGCACTTGACTTTGACTGCTTCTGCTGACGGGCCTGCTAATTTGGTTGTGGTAGTTATTCAATCTTTCAGCCTTCATCGGGATTACATTTGTCCGCTATTTCCTGCATTTTAAAACTGTTTATTTTTTAGTATGACTGCTAGCTGCAAATGTAGGAGGGAGCGAATCCGGTCGTTGTTAATTCGGGGAATAAAAGAAGGAAGTTGAATTCTCAAGACAAAGCTACCATTTCCACTGGCGATATTATAGAACTTATTCCCGGGCACCATCTTTATAAATATGAAATGTTGGGTGGCGAGAAAAAAGTGTCTTCAGTTAATACTGGTAAAGGATATTCTAGTTGTGGAAGGAAAAGTAATGAAGTATCATCTGGAAATGAAGGTTCTGGCAGGAATTGTGAGGTATTTTGTTTAGCCTTCTTTTCATTTTTTTTGGGGTGGGGGGTTGGGCGGAGAAGTGGGTGGGGGAGGTGGTGCTATGTTTATGCACATTAATCCGTTGGTTATCGGATCATTCCTATGCTTTTGTGTTTAAATAAAAGTTTTAAACGCACACTCTTCTGTTCCTCCCCTCTTATGTTCGAACTTGATCATTTTCTTTGTTTCGTAGACTCTACAAAATAGAGTGGAAACGTACGACCGAGAACGAGGAAGAAATGTGGTGATACATAGGTCTAGTAGTTCACGATCCATTGAAGGCACTAGTGCAGAGGCCATTCGCCATTTCCACGTCCCTAATTATGAATTACCTTCAACTTTTCGCCTTCTAAGTGTGAAGGGGCTACCAAAGTGGGCAAATACATCTTGTGTTTCAATAAATGATGTCATCCAGGTAATGACACTGATTTTCTCTCCACGAGTCGTTCTCTCCTTGTTGCACTGCCCCTCAAATGATCTCCTTTTGTTTTAATATTTAAGTGATAAATCCACTCTTGTGCTGATTCTGTATTAACTTTTAATTTTTTAATTATTTGTTGAAGAATAATTGTGCACGACAATTAGCTTCAATTTGAGCAGTTTAACTTATTTTGTAATTGAAACATCTTAACTAATTCCTCCCCTTATCGTTGGTAGGGGGATATCCTTGTTGCTATCCTTTCAAATTACATGGTGGATATTGACTGGTTGATACCTGGTGAGCTATCTTTTTAGATTGGCCTGTTTACTCGCACAACTTCCAATTTCTTTTCAGGTTGTATTTGATATTGTCCTGCAATGCTAGCATATTGGGTTTGATGGTGCAGCTTGGGTCATTCATTTTTGTTATGTTTTTTCCTCTCCTTTATTTCATCCATCGCTACATTTGTTGGAACCCATTTCCATGTCTCATTTGGTTCTGCAATGCTAGCATTCTTGTAGTCAGTTACGTAAACATATAATAATACACAAATTGGCCTTAACTTTACTCTTATCCTTGTTGCATAATTGTTTTACATCTTTTAAACCCTAAAAGGGACAATGTCATGATCAATCTCTCGTTGCAGCATCAGTATGATTATGAAATAATTTCTTTTGAATCATTTTATAGCTAATCCGATACCACTGCACTTCACTATGCTCTTTACTGTATTTTTTGTTGTTGTAGCGTGTCCAACACTTTCAAAGACCCATGTGCTTGTTATTCATGGGGAGAGTGATGGCAAGGTGGATTATATGAAGGTTTTTCTCAGATTTAATAAACTCTATCCCTCATTTACGAAGTTTGATTTTTTTCTCCTTTAATGAATAAAGGATTGCTATCTGTTACTTTAATTATTATCAGAGAAATAAACCTGCAAGCTGGATTCTGCACAAACCACCATTGCCAATTTCATTTGGGACGCACCACTCAAAAGCCATGCTTCTTGTCTATCCTCGTGGAGTGAGAGTTATTGTACATACAGCAAATTTGATTTATGTAGACTGGAACAATAAGAGCCAAGGTTTATGGATGCAAGATTTTCCGTGGAAAGATCAAAATAATCCCACCAAAGGATCTGGGTTTGAAAATGACTTGATTGAATATCTCAATGTCTTGAAGGTATTGAGTACGTTACATGGTTTACCTCTTCTGCAACAGGTTTGAATATCCCAAGAAAAAATTATGATGCAATCAGATTTATGCGAGCAAATTTAGTTGAAGTCCTTAATGAATCTTTACTGGTCGGATTAACTCTTGTTCAATCCTGTCAAATTCTGGAACAATCCATCCCGCCCCATCCCTTTGTCAGGACTTGTCACTTATCTTCATACTGTCACAAATATTCGTTTAGTTTACATAGAGACTGCAATATAGATCTTGTTGATATATTACTATATTAGGTGGGGACATTATTATTCTGTTGGTACAATGATAGTCTTTGGATTGCGCATATATCATGGTGTACTTTGTGATGCAGTGGCCTGAATTCTCTGTTACGCTACCATCGCTTGGAAACTTCAGTATAAGTCCGTCTTTCTTCAAGAAGTTTGATTATAGCAATGCAATGGTATGGCTCTAGTTGACGTTTTGAAATTTCTTTCAATGGCCTTTGAATGATCTCTGTGACATTTGCGTCGTGGCATCTTATTGTACTTGAGCACACATGACAGAGTTGACATGTTTTCAGGTCAGATTAGTTGCATCTGTACCTGGATATCATACTGGCACCAACTTAAAAAGGTGGGGACATATGAAATTGAAGTCGCTTCTCCAGGAGTCTACGTTCGATGAAGAGTTCAAGAATTCTCCTATTGTCTACCAGGTACTGTCACATTGTATCCTGAGATGTATGCTTGTTAAAAGGCAGCTGCTGTGGATGTCAAATAGTTAATTTTAACCGAGAAGTGCTTCCTCTGCTTATATGCAGAAATCCATGATCAAGAGTTCCATACTATTATGTTTTGTTCTTTCACTGGATTTGCATTCAGCTTTATAGCAATTTGGAATTGTTTTGAGTTGATCCCTACTTGTTGATTGCTGCAAATATTTACGTTGTTATATGTCGACCGTTGGTTATTCATATTAAGGGCTCTGGAGTTTTTTTTTAATATATATAAATTTTTCATAGCAGATTTATAAGCATGGTATCTCTTTCTAATATAGCTAGCCTTTTGAACTGCAGTTTTCCTCCCTTGGCTCCCTAGACGAAAAGTGGATGACGGAGCTGACATCCTCAATGTCAGCTGGTTATTCAGAAGATAAAACACCACTTGGCATTGGGAAGCCTCAGATAATATTTCCCACTGTAGAAGATGTTAGATGCTCTTTAGAGGTTAGGATCAAAATCTTGACGTCCTCAATGTTAGATGCTATAGACATTGATACTTGAATTTTTAAATTTACTTATTGGACAATATTTAATTTGCTTCTATTTCTTCAAAAGGGTTATGCAGCTGGAAGTGCAATCCCTAGTCCTCTGAAGAATGTAGAAAAAGATTTCTTGAAAAAATACTGGGCAAAATGGAAAGCAGATCACACAAGTCGCAGGTGAGGGGTTAATAATAGGCAGAAGAAGTTATGCCTCAAAGTTGTGTTTCAATGGAGATCCTGTAGCGTTAAGATTTGATTGAAACTTCTTAAATTCATTTTTCATGCCATTTGGCTACAAGACCGTTGGTAGAAATATTATTGAAGTTTTCCCCTCTAATTATCGTTCTTTCTTTGCTTCAGTCGTGCCATGCCACATATAAAGACTTTTACTCGTTATAATGGGCAGAAGCTTGCGTAAGAATTCTATCACCCTATTTTTAATGCTCTTGGAAATTTTTGGTTATCGATAGCTTACCATGAAATTACCCTCTTCCAAAACAGTTGGTTTCTGTTAACCTCAGCAAACCTCAGTAAAGCAGCATGGGGAGCTCTCCAGAAGAACAATTCTCAGTTGATGATCCGTTCTTACGAGGTACTTGTCCGAATTTTCTGTTTATATCCACCTTCTTTCCATACTTCATTTCTTTGATAGCACCAAACGCACATTCTTTCGCAGCTAGGAGTGTTGTTCCTCCCATCATTAATCAAAAGACACGGTCGTTACTTTTCCTGTGTAGATCAGGTTAGCCGATCCCAGGTGGTAACATAAAAATCCTTGCATTTTTCTGGTGCTGTTTCACTATTTAACGAGTTAAAAAGTTTCTGACTTATTAATTAAAAAATACAGGATAAATGCAGAGAGCAAGGATCTTCTTCTCAAATGCGCAGAAAAAAATTTGTGACTCTGGTTGGGATGACAAGTGAGACTGAAGATTCATCATCAGAAGTGATTCCATTACCGGTTCCTTACGAGCTGCCTCCTCAGCCTTACTCTTCTCAAGGTCATGCTCTATCCTTACACACTCCATTTTTACATATAATGGTAACGATTTAATTTCGACTATCACGAAGATTTCTTTTTTTTCCTGCAGATGTGCCTTGGTCTTGGGATCGACAATATAGTGAGAAGGATGTGTATGGCAAAGTTTGGCCGCAGCTGATTTAATTGTTTGTATTAATCAAGATATGCATTCTCGTACTTGATCCTTTGATTATTTCTTTTTCTTTGTTGTTGTTATATAGATGGAGATGGAAGTAGATGAACTATAGTACAAAGTAATCAGATTGACTAAGATTCAAGACTTGCAACTCACCAAGATTTTCTTAATTTTATAAAATATATTTTTAATCTTTCAATCTCAATATCATTAGTTTCAGATGATATATATATAACTTAAAAAAATAAAATAGATGAAACTCATGGACCCGTTATACCATTAAATTTTATTAATTAATAGTTAAATTTAACCAAATAATAAATATGATGAAATTGTTACGACTAATAATTTTTTAAATATTTACTAGTACTCTTAAATAAAAATTTTTGTAGCTAATTTATATCTTAACTTAAAAATAAAATTGATAAAAATGACATGTGGACTAATAATTTAATATATTAGATTAATTAATAGTCAAATGTAATATAGATTAAAGTTGGATAAATTGCTATAATTTGACAACTTTCAATTTAATACTGAATATAAACAAACTTTTATGCCAACATAGCGAGTGAACTTCAAAAGCAAAATAGTACCCCAACCCTTAAAATAATATTTGACATAGGCTTTGAATTTTGGGAAAACGATACAAAAAGAATTTGGAAAATACAAAATGACAGGACGTATAAGGAATAATTTTATGTGATGGAATTGATAAAATAAATAACAATTATTTTTCTCTTACAATATCATGTAAAAATTATGAGTTGTCATTTTTTATAAGATAATTTATTAATTATAATATATAAAGTTATTATTTGTATCATTTTATTTGTTATTTTTAATAAAGGAATCAAATGATAATGTTATGTCTTGCTATTGATAAATTAAATAACAATGAATAATAACTATACTTCTCTAACAATATTAAATCTAAATTATATGAGTTGTATTATTATATAATTTATCAATTAAAATATATAAAATTGTTATTTTGTGTAATTTTATTCATTATTTTTAATGGATTAATTGGAACCCTTCCCTCTAAAATCTTATGTAATTTATCAGTGATTAATAGTCTTGTAAGATCTTAGTGAAATAAATTCTTTAACATGGGACATAAATGGGATTCCGCCCCAATAAAAAATAAATCAAACTATACCATTCGAAAAGCAGTTGCTGCAAAATATAAATGTTACATTTTAACTTATAAATAATTTGTAGCAAAACAAATATTGTAATAAGATGATATGTCAAATTTTAAAAATTACTTATGAGCCAAACTAAATTTTTTTGGGCAAATGGACCAAACTAATTCAAAGCGAATCAAACCAATAAAAAATCAAACTAAACCAAAGTTTAATAAGGTTTTATTTAATTTTAATCTAATCAGACTTAAACACTATGATGAATGTAAAGGAAGGGAATTGGTCATCATGCCATCGACTCCACTTGAATCAGAATTGTTGCCCTTATAATTGGATGATGATAATCACTATCTATTTATTTTCTTTTAAATTAAATTTTTCTTTGATATAATTTTTTTTAAAAAAATGGTTAAACTTATCTATAACTTAAAGATAAGGTGAAATATTTCTTCTTTTAAACAATATTAATGTTGAGTAGAGCAAACTGACTATTACCCTTAGGTAGGGCTATGCACAAAGCCCGTGACCCGGTATGCCCTGCCCAGCCCGTAATAAAAATACATTGTCCAGTCCGATAAATATAGAGCAGGATTAGGTATCGGGTTATAAAATATAACCCTGCTCTACCCATGAGCACTTCTACTTTTATTGTATTTTTTTCTCTATCTTATAAGGGAGAATATGATAGCTACTGGTGACTGTAAGGTAATTTTAGAAATATAAGTAGGTAAGTTGTATTTTTAATATTTATAACTATACTAATTTTTTCTTCTTTTTTTAACTTTATTAATTATCATATGATTACATTACAAATTATAATTATTTATTTTATTTTTTAGATGTTTTATCTTTGTTAATATTAGGGAGATTGATGCAAAGTTATAATTACAAACTATTTAGATTTCAACGCTTATTTTTTATATGCAATGGATCTCAAGATGTTAATTATTATTTTTGTTCTCTTATTCTTAGTGAATTATAGATATTATTTAACTCTTAAAGACACATGAATATGATATTATTTTAGAAATTTATAATTATAGATTTTTTTTATAATATGAGCATGACATTATGACTTAGGCACACCCAACCCACTCATGCCCAGCACAAAATTATTAGGGCTTTATTGGGAAGGGCCGGGCATCGGGTTATAAAATATATCCCACATATTTTTTGGGCAGGGGGACTACCCTACCTAGCCCTGCCTAAGCACATTCTTATCTTCAGACATAAATTTATATACTCAAGAGTTAATATATTTTCTTAAATTAATATCATAATTAAAATTATAATAAAATAATATTTTTTAAAATTAAATATATTTTAATAATTATATATTAAATCTATTAATTTAAGATAATTTCTTATCCTCGGTATAGAAAAGCCCACTTGGAATAAACAAAATCTTTAGGCGGCCAGCGACAGTGACGGTGGGCCCAGTGACACTAAAATATCTCTTGTACTTCTAACGCCGTTATAACGTTATGGAATCAACTAAATTAGGTCTCGCCTGGTGCGGTCACTCCGTTATAACGATCACTGACCCCATATTTTCAAATTAATTAATTAATGGACGAATAAAAGAAATGAATGGATGGATTCCAAAGTTGGACGTCTCGTTTGGTTCCAAACGTTGCCGTGTCAATGTCGTCTAACCCCATCTCATTGGTACACGTGTGACCTTATTATTGGAAAAGCACCTCATGGACGCACCTAAGTCGGTCACTTCTTGTTATAAAAGAAGCCCCAATCCTCCAATTTCCCTCACAATCAGTTTTGTTTCACGTTGCAGAGAAAACCCTAGCAAATCAAAGCTCTCCAAGGTATGCTTTATTTTTCTCTTCCGATTTTTTTTCTGTCTTGCTGCTTTAGGTTTGTGTTCTTTTCTTTGATTCTAGTCGAGGCTTTTGGTGTAAAAATATTTATTTTATGGAGTTGACATAATTGTAGAGATTTAATTGGGGTTGCGATTATTTCGAACGGAAATGTTATTCATAATTCTTCTTTCAAGGTTTTCATTTAGATGTGTATTTATATGTTTATGTGGAAACTGAGGAAATCATTTGGTTGTTTCTATTCGTAGTTGAGTTTGCTTATGGAATTGACGGATCAAACAGACAAAGATGAAATTTTGTCGTAAATTTTGTTTCTCGACAATCTTCCGATCTCTTCATAACTTACTTCAAAATTTTTAAACAGGTCCTTTGAAAATATTGGACGCTGTAGAGAAAATTCATTTGAAAGCTTTCGATTTTCATGCGGTTTTATAATTTGTTGTTTGGAAAATCTTTTCAATCTGGGTTTTGAAACAAGGATTGGCTAGTTGTGAATTGTATATCTTCTAAGTTATTGGATGAGATATGTTCATGTACTCTGATCTTGTCTGTTTGGTGTGCTATAGATGCAAATCTTCGTCAAGACCCTTACCGGCAAGACCATCACTCTCGAAGTCGAGAGTTCAGATACAATAGACAATGTTAAGGCAAAGATTCAAGACAAGGAAGGGATCCCGCCGGACCAGCAGAGACTGATTTTTGCGGGTAAGCAGCTTGAGGACGGACGTACCCTTGCCGACTATAACATCCAAAAGGAATCGACTCTCCACCTCGTGCTCCGTTTACGTGGTGGTATGCAGATCTTTGTCAAGACCCTCACAGGCAAGACCATTACCCTTGAGGTGGAGAGTTCTGACACCATCGACAATGTCAAGTCTAAGATTCAAGACAAGGAGGGCATCCCACCAGACCAACAGAGGCTGATCTTCGCCGGAAAGCAACTGGAAGATGGTCGTACCTTGGCTGATTACAACATCCAAAAGGAATCTACCCTCCACCTTGTCCTCCGACTCCGCGGAGGCATGCAAATCTTTGTTAAGACCCTCACTGGCAAAACCATCACCCTTGAGGTGGAGAGCTCCGACACCATTGACAACGTGAAGGCCAAGATCCAAGATAAGGAAGGCATCCCTCCAGACCAGCAAAGGCTAATCTTTGCCGGGAAACAGCTTGAGGATGGCCGTACCCTGGCCGATTATAACATCCAGAAAGAGTCCACCCTCCACCTTGTGCTTCGTCTCCGTGGAGGAATGCAAATTTTTGTCAAGACACTGACCGGTAAGACAATTACCCTAGAGGTGGAAAGTTCTGACACTATTGATAACGTCAAGGCAAAGATCCAGGACAAAGAGGGAATCCCACCAGACCAACAAAGGCTTATCTTCGCTGGTAAACAGCTTGAGGATGGCCGAACCTTGGCTGACTACAACATCCAGAAGGAGTCCACTCTTCATCTTGTTCTGCGTCTCCGTGGTGGTATGCAGATTTTTGTGAAGACTCTTACTGGCAAGACTATTACCTTGGAGGTTGAGAGCTCTGACACAATTGACAATGTTAAGGCTAAGATCCAAGATAAGGAAGGAATACCCCCTGACCAGCAGAGGTTGATCTTCGCTGGAAAGCAGCTGGAAGATGGACGTACATTGGCTGACTATAACATTCAGAAGGAGTCCACACTTCACCTTGTGCTTCGTCTCAGGGGAGGTATGCAGATCTTTGTGAAGACCTTGACAGGCAAAACCATCACCCTGGAGGTTGAGAGTTCGGATACAATCGACAATGTGAAGGCAAAAATCCAGGACAAGGAAGGAATCCCACCGGACCAGCAAAGGTTGATCTTTGCAGGGAAGCAGTTGGAGGATGGAAGAACCCTTGCTGACTACAACATCCAGAAGGAGTCCACCCTTCACCTCGTCCTCCGTCTTCGTGGAGGATTCTAAGATGTTGGATTGTTCTAAAACTTGTTAAATGTTTGGGTCTATGGCGGCCCTTTAAAAACTAGATGTGTTTTTAACTTTGTTGTGTTTTTTTTTTTGGTACAATTTTAACTTTGTTGTTATATATTCCAGTCAGTACCCCGGATGTATGTTTTCTGCTGTTCGGTTCTCATGAAGACTTGTGTTGAATTAGGGTTCCCTTTGTTGGGCCCCCAAATCTCAGCAAGATAAATATCACATGGTTCTTAACCTAGATGGCGTTGGTCTCTGTTTCTTGCGTATATTGTTCATGTTAACTAATTGCTATGGTTTTCCATTCGTTTTCACTATATTTCCTTTCTTTGCATGTTTCTGCCTTCATGCTGAGAAATGTGAACTTTCTAAACCTTCATGTCATATAAAGAATACGATTTTAGTGCTCACCCCTAAAGACCTCCCTCTCTCAATGATGGCGTGAGATGACTTAACTCTTGCCAAAATGATCTCCTGAACAAAAAATCTCAAGGAATAATATTATATAAAGGAAATATAATTGTAAAATGTCCATTAAAAACGCTCACAGGAGGTTTTCGAAACATAATGTGAGAGTGCTTTTTATCAGCAGCCTCCGCAGCTGACATAATGGGAACTGCGTTATGTACGGATGAATAATAAATAATAAGCTAGTCTATCAAATCATACCAGGGAAAAATAGTCTCATGCTAGTCGTATTAAAATGAATCTGAGTACTTATTTTATTTGAATAAATAAATACTTATTTTTTCTAGTATAAATTTTCTTAAAAATAATTAAACTCATCTTTAATCTAAATAACCATTTCTAACAGAAACAGTACGCTATATGAATCCCCTAATTACATGTGATTGCGGGCCTACTAGAAATTTAGGAGAGTAAAACAACTTGCTTCAACTCATTTTTGTTCGTTTTTTCACGAAAACAGTATCAGAAGAGTATAATTTCTCAGAAAACTCTGTTTATCTGCTATTCTTGCAATTGATGAATAATCAAATTATCAAAAAGACTTGTAAACTGATACTACTATAAAAAATAATCATCACAGTGTTATTTTATGACAATTATAAAAAAAAATACAATTAAAAAAAGTAGCATTTTGTAAATAAATTTAATTTTAAAAATTTTTAACAGCTTTTTTAAAAAAATTGTCACAATTTTAAAACACTATACCTCCCATTTCAATTTCAATTTTATCTTTTACAGTATCGCGTGTCTTGTTTCTCTTTTCTACCACTATAATCATTTTTTAGCATTTTCCCTATAATTTTCATATCTATCTCAATTATTAATATTATTTTTCATCTTTCTCTATTATAAAAGTCATAAGTCATTGTTTAATTTCTCTATTTACTCAATTTTTTTACTTTTTGCTAAATTTATATCTTTTTCTTTATATCTTTAATTTTTTTGTTAGATCTTCAATTTTTTAATAAAGTTAACATGATGGTTAATAGTGGATGGTGACAGATGGACTTTATTAAAAAAAATTTAAAGAGTTTTAATGAAATAAACTTGTAGATCTTTAATTTTTTTATCATATCTTTGATCTCTCTAAATCTAGTCTGATACTTTTAATAAGAATAATTGAGATAGTTAACGATAAGTGTAGACTGAGAAAAGTAAAAAAATAAATAAATAATTAATAGTAATTTTTGAAAATTATAGTGAAATGTTGACTTTAAAAATATGGATTTATAATAATGGTAAAATTCACCACGTTTTCAAAATTGCAGTATAATCTCATTTTTAACTGTTATTATAATTTTTTTTTTCTAATAATGCTCGAGAGAAGATATTCAAACCTACCCGACTTCTTTGAATTGATGAAATATTTTCCCTGTTAGTCTTATCTTCTCTTAGATTACATATAGCAGTTATTCCATGGTAGTAAAATTCAATGACAGAAGTACTAGATTCTCACATGCTACCTTATCTGAAGTAAACATCGTTCTCAGCCTTGTGGGGTGTCATGTCTTAAGGTCCACGACCATCAACAGATAAGTATGCATCAAACAGCCTGGCTTTCTGAAGCGACATCAACGGAGTTTTCAGCTGCAATAAAAACAAGAAGCAGAGAACTTGCTCTACATATACGTGCCAGTCATCAACTTCACACATTAATTGGAGCGGAAAATAACTATTCCTGAAAAACCCCACTTTTCACCTTTGATCTTGTTACAATTTAACCTTGTGGATTATAATGATCAAGATTTGAATTTCAACAAGAACTTTTAGGAAATATTCCTCACTGTTTGTGAGTTTCATCCTGGTTCTGCAAATACTAGTTTTGGGAGTTTGTCTTTGCTAGAGAGTATGTCATGAACCAGGGACTCGTTTCTGAAGAACGATGAATACCTATGAGGGCATGAGAGAAATTCTAGTCCTCAACAGTAACCTTGTTTGTCTGTCTGTCTTGTCCGTGATTCTCACGTCTCTGTTTCTTTTCAACTTGTACAATTCATTTAGTACTACTCAACAGTAACGAAACAAACAAATTATTACATATCCGACTTCTTATCTACTTTGCCTGTGTTTTAACGTACAAGGAAATCATGTATCCATACAAGGAAATCATGTATCAGACAAAAAGCTATATCAAAATGAGAAATCCACAGCAACCCCAAATTGGTTTAAGTCTCAAAGTCTATACATCTATCAAACTTCCATCGCTCATGTGAGCAATAAACAGCTTCATCATTAAAGGACCAATTTGGGATAATGTTCATCTCAGAAGCACAAAAACTTTTTCAGGGGAAACAACCCAAATTTCTTTTTTTCTTTTTTCTTTTTAACTGTGCTTGACTGAGAATTTTTTTTATTACAGAATTTTTTAAAAAACAATTCAATTTACTTCCAACAAAATCTTATTTCCTCTTAAATAATATTAATATCATACTCAATTATATTTAATTATAAATCTAAATACTTAAGAATTAAGATATTTTTTTAAATATTATAATTAAAATTATAATAAAATAATATTTTATAAAAATTAAACATATTTCATCCCTTCGAATTGAAAAGAACCGAAATCTCTCCATCTTTGCATTTGAATAGTTAAAGAGACAGATTACATGATAGCATTGGTTTCAACACATTTCTGGGCCCTCCACAAGAAGTAACCACCAAGTAAAATTTCACGGATAGTCCCCATTATCGTCCATAGCATTAGTAAAATAAATAAAAAAATATATAACTATTTAAAATATATTTAATTTATAAAAAATATTATTTTATTATAATTTTATTTATGAAAAATATTTTAATTTTTAAATATTTAAATTTATATATGAGTATAATTAACAATTTATTTTGTCTAATATAAATATTATATAAATAAAATAAAATTTTATTTTATTTTTAAATTATATATAAATTTAATTTTTTTAAAAAAAAATTGATAACAAGTAAAAAAAAATTAACGGATCATTAATATATTCCTTTTATTACCATTTCATCTCCAGTAAGGCTAGAGAGTTCTCTTTAACCAAGAGAAAAATTAAAATCCACGACATATCATGTCAAAATAACACCTCAGTGAATCTCCTCACCGTTAACGACAAGGATGATTATTTATACCAAGCCTGTAAGTAGTTCATCTTACTTTCCCTCTTGCTTCTTCATAAACTCTGTTATCCCAATGGCTGCTTCCGAACATTCTTCCACTGATGAAGTCTTGGAGAACCTTCAAGGTATGCTTTTGTTTTTTCAAGACCTCACGCTTTCTTTGGATATATTTAAAAAAAGTGCATGTTTTTGCCACAACTTATTCTTTAATCTTCTTTTTTTCGCATATGAGCATGACTATATGAACGATCTACTGATTTGTTTGGCTTTTGTAGTGAAGATTTCCTTCTTGTATCCGGATAATTTAAGTTTGCTGTTCCTTTTCAGAGGAAACCAGCAAAGAATCAAAGCCAGAATTTTCCAGAGATGAGGAATCGTTGATTATCAGAATGTATAATCTAGTTGGTGAAAGGTTTATTACTTCCATCTTTGTTTACAAATACTAACAGAAGATACAGTTTCAACTTGTTTAGCCTGAAATCTGAAATCACCAGTGCTTCCATTTAAGGTGGGCTTTAATAGCTGGGAGGATCCCTGGAAGAACAGCTGAAGAGATCGAAAAGTACTGGACTGCTACATATTCAACAAGGGATTGAGATGAAGTTAATGTAAGCTTCAATTCATAGAGTATAATTGGCGATCTGCAAGTTTTCCTTGAATTTCAACTTCTTATCTATGGCAGTCTTTGCCTTTAATTCAGCTTCATTTGAAACTTTATTTTGTCTCTGTATCTGTGTCAATGTAAAATAGCAAGTTACTCTTGTCATATGAATTGATGGACTTAATAATGTGGGCGGGTGGGTCTGCTCATGATCTGTAAAATTATTCTCTTGTTGGCGTTTGGAGTCGAAAGGGATTATTACAACCAGGAAATGCCAAAACAAGTCACGGTCCTATCCACAAAAACACAGCATAATATAACCCTTCCTCTTACCCGTGAGACACTTGTTCTAACCAGTAACCCTTCGGCTTCTTTGTACTGTCTGCTATCTAATATAAAATTATTTAATTAATTTAAATAAATTAAATTAATTAATTAATATGTTATTTTTTTAATTAAATTAATTAATATATAATTTCTTTCAAAAATATCCTAATTATCTTTTTTTATTTCTCTATTTTTTTATTATTGTTGAGAAAGTATTAATAGAATAATTTAAAAAATATTAATAAATATAAAAAATATATCTTATATTTAAAATTAAAATTAATTTTTTAATTAAATTCTATATTAAAGACTAGAAGAGTATTATTTAGTAGAAAAAATTATTATAAAGTTTAAAAGAAAAAATATAATTATTACAAAGTCTTATAATAAGGAAATAGTATGCAATGATAACTTTTAGTATAGAAAATGATAATATATTTATAATTATTTATTTATTTTAAAAAAAATTATGATAATATTATTTAAGATTTTATAGTGATTTTTCTAATTTAGTATTCACAAACGCAAATGGACACTTCAATTAATAACAAGCTAAACGAAAACCCATTAAATCTCCAAGAAAAAAGATGAACTCCCAAAGGTACATCTTATGGCCTTGCGCTCGGTATGAAAGCATTCATGGAATTAATTCTGGTTAGGTTCAGTGGTAAACCTTAAAAAAGGTTGAGTTCGAGTTTTGTCAATGAAAAAAGCCATGTTAGTAGAACTTCAGTCAATTAAAATCTCAACCTGACTTAGATCAAAATTGGTAGTACTGAATAAAAATGGTCCTTTACTAACAAAAGAAAAAATCTCTGTTACAGCTTCAAGTAGAGATACTAGTATCAACTAGATAACTATTCAAAAAAAAAAAGTGTCAAGTACATAAAAGGCTACTGTTTGCAGAAGATTCATGATTCAGACACAAAAAGATAAAGAAGGTCTGCCATGAGAATGTGCAAGTAATGCAAGCAGATTTTCTTTACCCAAAACAAAAGCAAGTAGATTTACCAAAAGAAACTAGACTGCCCTTCGTTCTAGTGTTTTAGGCTCTTTGCTATAATTTGATTTTGTCAAATAAAAGCCCTGCAGAAATAAGAAGCTCTTAAGCATGTATGCTTCAAAGAGGGAAACGAGTCATGTAAACTTTTGGATTTAAGCTTAACTTGATACTCCAAGTAACCCTAGCACTTTAGTTTTCATATTTCACTTTAAGCACATACCCATCTTTTGGCAATTCAAATGTTCGCGAACATTCCAAGTCTTCGCTTAATCCAATGTAATACTAATCTCTAGTTTAGTTCTATATAACAAAAAATTGGATGCTTAAACTATCATTCTTCCCCGCTCAATGTTCGAAAACAGAGTCTACGTACTTTACAGGAAATATCTACTTCTAATTAGAATATTATATTTTCCTTTGGTAAAGATGCCATAAAAAATTATGTTATTTCTCGCTTTCTTTAAATCCTGGTCAATTAAAGTTTCTTTCCTCGTTCTCATACATCAAAATTTGGCCCCCTGTTTTCAGTTGATCTTTGTACTTGACTCTACTTGAAGTGAAGGACACTTGAAAAAAAGTCAGGCTTGTTGCATGTAAAAACTGTAAATTTTGTCCATTTATTCCCAGATAATAAAAAGGGGAGTAATAAAATAGGAGATGAAGTGCAACAGAGAAAAAGGAGTATTTGTAGTGTTGAGCTAATCATTTCTAAGCATCAACGATGTCTTGATCAATTTCAGCGGAAGCAAAAACAAGCTCCGGCTGTTCTTGTCTTCCACACGTTCCATCTATGGCATTGTTCTTCCCCAAAGCCTTCAACGCCAGATGCGCCGCCTTCTGCCCCGATATCATCATCGCTCCAAACGTGGGACCCTGTTACAACACAATCATCATTAATCCACATGTTCATTAATCTCTTTTAAATCTGTACAAACAAGAAGCGTTTTTTGGCCCTTTAATTCACAGATTATATATATATATATATATGAACCTACCATTCTTGGGGCTCCGTCAATCTCTGCAACTTCCATGCCTGTGACGATCATCCCAGGCACAACTTCTCTGGTCAGTCGAACAATTTCATCCTCGGCGGTATTCATGTCCAACGCCTTCATTCCTGGGACTCTGTCGATCATCCCTATGCTCTTCAATCTCTTCACCCCCGTCGCTCCGAACGGACCATCGTGCCCACACGAGCTCACTACCACCTTCGCCTCCATCACGTTCGGGTCCATGCAAGACTGTGTGTCGTGGTTCATCGACACCAACGCCCAGTTTGTCACAACACCGGCCACCCTTCCTTCCTTGACGATCAAATCCTCAGCCGCCACCGCGTTGAACAGCTTCACGTTCGGCCGTGACAGAAGCTGGCTCATGATCGTCGACGTGAAAAGAGCTGCGTGTTTGATGACCACGTAATCCTCAGCCTCGTCGTACTCGATCCCGAGCTCGTCGAGGAACATGTGCGCAGGCTTGCGGACAACCATGGCCGAAAAGAGCTGCCCGCCGAGCCATGCGCCACCGCCGGGGCTGACAGATTGTTCGATGATGGCCACGCGGATGGAGGGGTTCTTGCTGAGCTCGTAGGCGCAGGAGAGGCCAGCAGAGCCAGCTCCGACGACGACGACATCGGTGTCGGCGTAGGTGATCATGTCGGTCATGTAACGGCGGGTCATTTCGCGGGAGACGACGGATTCTTTGATGGGTTGGAACTTGAAGGAGTTGAGGTCGTAGGAGGGAGTGTTGAGGGACATGGAGATGGAAGATTTAACAGAGGTGAACCGAGAAGACATTGAAGAAGAAGGCATCTTACTGTGGAAGAAAGAAGATTTTGGGTTTGAAGAGATGGAGGAGGTAAGGGTTGCAGTGGCCATGGCTGCCATAGAGAAATGATTTGGTATGGAGATGGATTGAAGAAGGAAGAGATGGGTGATGATGTTGCGAAGGGAAGGAGGAGGAAAGGGTATATAAACAGAAGGAGATAGATCTTTTGGAGAGAAATATCTGAAAGAAAAATCTGAGAGATTAGAGTTTAGGTATGGGGAAGGTAGAGTATGAGCGGTGGAGGAAGGTGAGCTTTTCGATATCAGGAGGGGAGATATTATGTCAGGAATGGATATCATATCAGCTTTTTGCAGAAGAAACAAAAGAAGAGAGAGAAAAAGACAGTGAAAGGAAAGTGGAAAAAAGGATACGAACGGTAGTAACATATAAGTACAAATGAGATTAGGAATGTGCCGTATATAACGGCCAGATATTTGGCAAGGAGTTAATCTTCATAATGCTTTAGGATTATGCTTAATTGCTTACTTACGAATCTCAAATTGGGTGACTAAAGCTGGCAAGTATCAACTCATAATCTGAGCCTGGTTCTATTGAATTTGAATGCAAGAAATGGATAATACTTTAAGAATCATGTAAAAAGTCCAATGAAATGTACGAGAGAACATTAAAAATATAGAAGAATTAAATGAAATGTAAGGGGAGTTCCATCGTTCCGGATTATTCCTTATAAATTTTATATTAAAATAAATATATAATATATGGGCCGAAACATTCACAGCATGCCCAACGAATCCGCCGAATACCAGATATGGGCCTATTGGGCTATGAATGTAACTTTACAATAACACCTATCGGGTTCTAACTTCTAAGGCCCGCTTTGGTAAATGCAAAAGTGTGGGGAGATGTTGGTTGGCCAGTTATCTTCTTAAACTATGAGCATTATTTAATTAATCACACCTTTTGCTTTATTTGTTCCCCTAATCACCTCATTCGTGGCCAAAGATTAAGTTTAACAAAGCAGCATATTACTCCTCAAAAGCGCACCCCAACCCCCATATCTATTATAAATCAAATCTATTTTTACTTTAAAGAAAATTATATTATTAAAGAATAATTCATATTAGTTGTCATAACTTTGTTAGTTTGTACATCTCTACACTCAAGAAAGCAAAAGCTGTTTTCTGTTTTACTAAGAGTGGGTTTGACAATCACATTTTAAAATAGATTATAAATAAAATTATAGTTTGAGAGAATTATTATTAAATATTATTTTTTTTTAAAATCAATTTTAAGATTTAAACTATAGTTTGAATCTTTAAACTATAATTTTAAAAAATTTTATTTCTGGATAGTTTTTTGGCGCCCCCAACTTTTCAGTTTTTGATATGTGTATGGGTTTATTTTTCTAATTTTAATTTTAAATAATAATTTAAATTTTATTTCGAAAAAAGTAAAAATAAATAATATTTAAAATCTAAAATTTTAATTTCTTATTTTAAAATTTTAGAAAAAATATAAATTTATCAATAAAAATTACTATCTTTTAAAATTTTAGACGGTGATTTAGATTGGTTAATTCTAATAAAATTTTCAATAAAAAAAATTAAAATTTAGGTGAATATTATAAATTTTTAATTTATTTAAATATATATATGTATTATTTTATAATCACTTAAATAAAAAAATTTAAAATCAAATTTATTTTTTATATAATTATTATATTAATTTATATCTTTTTTAATAAATTGTCTATAGAAAAGTGATTCTGTTATTAATTATCTAAATATTTCTAATTTTTAAAATAATTTTTTTTTAAAATTTATTTTTTTAAAAATCTATTATTCAAAATCTATTTTTTTTAAAATATATTATTTAAAAATTAATCCAAACACACCCTAAACAAAACTTCCCTCATCTATTTATCTCTTACGCCATAAAATAAGTTAATATTTCATCTGGCAATTGGGTAATAATAATTATTTATTTTTGTGTGAAAGTAATATAATAATTGGACTCCAGCTGTCAAGAATTCGAATGACACAATTACAGAGGACAGACCCCACCTCCCTTACTTCACTTAAATAATCCCCATTACCCATAATACCCCTTGTCGGTTCACCCCTATATCTAATCCTGTTAGCTATTCTCGAGAAAACACAAGATGCAAATAACTATTTCCAACAAGTAACGTCGGTATGCGTGAGCTTGGGTCCAAAAAGAAACTGGGGAACAATAGCATATAATGTTACAACTGGATTCTCAGATGCTCTGCCTCATTTTCATCATCATCCATTCAACCCATTCCCCTCATCTCTCACTCCCAGATCCCATCTCTGTCACTCCTAAGTCTTCCCTCATCCGCCATGGAAGCTCCTCCAACAAACATGATCCTTCTTATTGCAGCTCTCATGGCCATGGCGGTTGCATCCCGAGCTGCCGTTTCCAAAGGATCATTTGAAGACAACTTCAGCATAATGTGGTCCAAGCAACATTTCACTACCTCCGAAGATGGCCAGATCTGGTATCTCTCTCTCGACAAAGAAACAGGTAAATCTAATTTACTAAATAAACATGCCATCTGGGTTATTTTGGTTATGAAGGTAAACTGATCAATAGACCATCTGGGATATATTTGATCAACTGACCATTTGATGAGAATGAGATATGAAATTGTGGGTAGTGATAAGTTTTAATCCTTTTATGTGACTGCTTGATGATGAATAGGATGTGGGTTCCAAACAAAACAACGCTACAGATTTGGATGGTTCAGCATGAAGCTGAAGCTAGTAGGAGGCGATTCTGCTGGTGTGGTAACAGCTTATTATGTAAGCACCCAAATTCAATTCAAGAATGCATGCGAATTGAAATGGTACATGTTTCCCAGAGAGGGTAGATATATATAATGAGACGAGGAAAATTGGATTGAATTTGATGCAGATGTGCAGTGAGAATGGAGCAGGACCAGAAAGAGATGAGATTGATTTTGAGTTCTTGGGGAACAGAACAGGTCAACCTTACTTGATTCAAACAAACGTGTACAAGAACGGAACTGGAGGCCGTGAAATGAGGCACGTTCTCTGGTTCGATCCCACTGAGGACTACCACACTTACTCTGTTCTATGGAACGAACACCAGCTCGTGTAAGCTCCCTTTCTTCTTCCTCCTCTATCACCCTCATTTTCGAGAACTGATGAATTAAGCCATTGCTGATAACAGTAACATGATAACGTATTAAGTGATTGTGGGATCTTGGGGTGGCAGGTTTTTTGTGGACAGAGTTCCAGTAAGAGTGTTCAAGAACAATGGGAAGCCAAACAACTTCTTCCCAAATGAGAAACCGATGTACTTGTTCTCAAGCATATGGAATGCAGATGACTGGGCAACCAGAGGAGGGTTGGAGAAGACGAATTGGAAGTTAGCACCATTTGTGTCATCTTACAAGGATTTCAGTGTGGATGCATGCCAATGGGAGGATCCATACCCAGCTTGTGTCTCCACCACCACTAAGAACTGGTGGGATCAGTATAATGCTTGGCACCTTTCTGATGATCAGAAGAAGGATTATGCTTGGGTTCAAAGAAATTTGGTCATTTATGATTACTGCAATGATTCTGAAAGATATCCTACTTTGCCTGAGGAGTGCTCTTTGAGTCCTTGGGATTGAAATTCTTTTCTATTCTCTTTTTTTCACCAGCACAAATAGCATATCCCCCATTTTGTACTGTGCTGTGAAATAATGCCAAGTATTGTTTAAGCAATTTTATTGATTCCCATAAATTGTGGGAAAAAATTCAGTAAAATAAAGCATATAGTTCCATTGAGTTTAAAGAACAAAGTCTTATAACTAAAATAACTAGTTAAATAATTAAACGCCTATTCTCTCCTTTATCAAATATAAGGCACAATAGAGGAAGACTCTTTTTCATCAAATATAGAGTGCAATACAGAATTATATAAATATTTAATGATTAATAATATCTAATTTGATGACAAGGATTAATCACTTTATGTTAACTAGAAATCTTTCCAAATAATTAATTTGATTGTTAGGTTATCGATTTTATTTTAACTCAATTCTCAGATTGGAAATGCTTGCTATTGATTGGGGCATGTCATTACGGTTACTTATTTGAAGTTTTAAAATTACAAGTTTTTGGATAATGTAATTCTTGAATTCATCATCGCCAACAGTTTATTTGTATTATTAACGTTTATTTTTATTTTATTCAATTTATAGATTAAAAATTTGACCTACATCTTTATTAATTCGAATTATTAGATTTTAATTATAATTTTTATTTTTATTATTTTACTTAAATTTGATTTAGATTAGGATTTTGTTTAAAAATGTGGCTTATTCTTTATAATGGGGAAGTATTAAATATTTCAATACAAATATAATTATATTGTCAATATATAATTAGACTAAGTAAAAGATAGATGGGTTGGGTATGGAGAATTGTACATCACAAAATAATAAATCCAATGGCTCAGATTAGCAGTGGAGCACTTTGTAGATGTTTGTATACGCGTTAATACTTTTGCAAAAGGGTAATTTTGTCAATTCATACTAGTCGGAGGGTTGAAAATTTTATAAAGTTCTGGTACCTGTCGTTTACGATGCCATCAAGCTTCGCATTGCTTAAACGACATCATTCAGCCGCAGGTGCGATAGGGTTCTGGTTAGGGAGTCGTTGGATCGATAATTCACACTTCAAGTTTATCATCGGGGAAGTAGAGCCATCAACGATCGCAATGGTCTGCGAGAAGTGTAAGTTCCTCGCCTTTTGTGGTAATTTGTAGTTCGACTGGAAATTTTTTGGTGAAACTTTCTGAAAATCCGGGGGCAAAGGAGCAATTGTGCAGTTTTCTGTATTCTGATTACAGGTTTTTTTTGCTTTCAGGTGAGAAGAAATTATCAAAGGTGATAGTACCAGATAAGTGGAAGGAAGGTGCTAGCAATACTAATGAGGGTGGTGGCCGGAAGATCAACGAGAACAAGCTTCTCTCCAAGAAGAACAGGTACGTCAAGATGCAAGTCTAGATTTTTATTTTTCCTTCCTTTTTCTTGTTGGATATGCTTTGGCTCTTTGATCGATATTATTTTTAATGTAGGTGATAAATTCTAAGTGATATTTATACGCAAATTGAGTTTTTTCATTGAAAATTAATTCCCGTGTGACTTTTGCTATGCAACATGATCTTCCGGTTTTGTTTATGGATTCGTGCTATGACAAACGCTATTTTAGAACATATATTGTCATGAATTTTACCACATTATCCACGCGGGGAATGTTATTTGTTAGTGCCCATTATTCAGTTTTGCTTTATTTTATCAACCGTATTGCAGATTTGTAATTGTGACTCCTAGCGAAGAAGCGATTTCTTAGTTGTGACCCCTGCTTCTTTCTTCTATCGTTTTCTTTTGGGATATTGTGATTTTAAGTATGCGCTTGTAATGCCTCTAGCGTCCAACGCACCAACTGATTATATGCGATAACAATTTCTGTCAGTAGTTACTAGTCGAAGTACTAGTTTGCAGTTACTTTGAAGTTTTGTTTTATTGCTAGTCTAATCTAAGACGTGGTACATTCTGTTTCTTTGAAGCATCTATGCTTTGTAGATTCTTGTTTCCACGAGGCTTATTATTTCTTGAAAACGTGAAAGATTACCCATGTTTGGTGCGTAGGGTGATGAATAAATTAGTGTATACGGTAGGATGAAGCAAATGGAGTTTCCTCTGTGAATCTGTTTGCATTAAGTATTTCCTGGCAGATTGCTGATGAGGTGGTGGAATTCTCTCATTTTGTTTATGAATTGGTTAGGCTCACATGTTTAGATCATGAATCTTCTGTAAATTTTTTCTTGCATTGATTGGGTTGCAGATGGACCCCTTACAGGAACAGTAAGTGCGTTATTTTGTTTATGAATCGATTAGGCTCACATGTTTAGATCATAAATCTTCTGAAAATTTATGCTTGCATTGATTTGCCTGCAGATGGACCCCTTATGGAAACACTAAGTGCATTATTTGCAAGCAGCAGGTGCACCAGGATGCCAAGTATTGTCATACCTGTGCTTACTCTAAAGGTACAACATGTTGTTTTAGAGATGTTCTGCTACTAGACATTTTTGTATTGCAGTAACAATATTGAAATCGGGATTCTTGTTGTATTTCAGGAGTTTGTGCTATGTGTGGTAAGCAAGTTCTTGACACCAAGTTTTACAAACAAAGCAATGTATAGTGGACACCGGTTGTGTGCAAGATGCGACATTATCTTTTAGATGCATAATAGCTCTCTCTCTCTGAATGGTTTGTCCAGTTGATACTGATATCTATGTAACTGAAGCTGTAAAGAACAAAATCAGCAATCTGCCCCTCGGCAGTTTAAATGTTGAATGGTTTTTGTGTAACTTGAAAGGCCGTGACTTTGCCTTTTGTACTATCATTCTTTGTAATTCAGTCATTTTCAATGAAAGTATTCAGTGATGGACAGACATGCTCTTTTCTTCGGTCGTATCAATGCGTACTGAGAGTATATGTATATAGTCAAGTTTGTTATTTGGTGCCCTTGATCTTGGACGTGCCGTAGCGGTTGCAGAAAATCATACCGCTATGGGAAGCAACTTGGCACTGTCCCATCTTCTCATTCAAAATATCACACTCATTCAGTTAGGCTGTACCAACCAATCCAATTTCATGTTCTCTACTGTGTTACCGCCTTTTGGAAGATAAACTTATTCTGACTAGGGTGTTCATGGGAAGGTATCTTGCTCGAAAAGAACATGCCCCAATACTTGGCCTTAAGGGTGTTCATAAAGCTTACAGCTTGGTATGTCTATCTAAGCTCACGAAAAAAAAATCTTACCCAGTCCGATAAATATAAGATAGAGTTGGGTATTAGGCTATAAAATATAGCACATGCTTTTTAAGGGTTAGACATCGGGTAAAGGGGTTGTCTTGTTTTGTTCTGCCTAGGGGTGTTCACGGGTTAGGACCGGGACAATCCGATCCCGTGTGCCATCCCGAATTTATCCTGGTCCTATGGGTTCGGGACAGAACGAGAATTCCCGATTTTTTTAAAAAAATATTATAATAAATTTATCTCAATAAATCATTCTATATAAAATACCACAGCAATTTTCTCTAAATACAAATATTTCTCCCTAATATAAAATGATAACTTACCCATATAAGAGGAAAAACTAATAGTAAGGAAGAATAAAAATATCTGTATAGGAATATTTGTAAGTAAAAATATTTGTATGAGAGTAGCGACTGACGAGACCTGTGACTGGGAGCAAGTAAAGTGTAAGAAAAGAGAGACGGAGAGCTTGAGAAGAGTGTATAAAGTGAGAAATATAAGAGAATGTAATATATATTTTTTATATATACAAAAAATAGGGTCGAGATGGGACGGGAATCCCGAGGGTCAAGCCGAGACTCGTCCCGTCCCGACCTTCCCTCTGTCCCGTCCCGAAATCATCAAGACCGGGTCAGGACATGTTTGGACACCCCTAATTCTGCTTATGAGCACTCATTCTTTTAGTTTTTACTTTTCTCCCTAGATGTTATACTTGGAAGAGAGAATATGATAGTTACTAGTGTCTAAAGGGTTATTTTAAAAATATAAGTAGTTAACTAAGTTACGTCTTTTAATATTTATAACTATATTAATTTTTTTTTTCTTTAACTTTACTAATCATAATATGATTATATTATAAATTATAATTATTTATTTTTTTTGTATGTTTCATCTTTGTTAACATTTTAAAAATTGATACGTTACAATTAAAAATTATTTATATTTCAAAGCTTTTTTTATATGAAATGAATTTTAATACTTTAATTATTATCTTTTTATTGTCTTATTTTTAGTGGATTATAGATATTATTTAACTCTTTAAGACATATGAATATAGTATTATTTTATAAATTTATAATTGCATATTATTTTCTACAACATGAGCATGACATCACAACTTGCTTCTGCCCAGCCCGCCTATGCCCAACCCAAAATGGTTAGGGCTTTTATCGAGTAAGGTGGGGCATCGAGCTGCAAAATGTAGCCCATATTTTTTTTGGCTAGGGGGTTGTCTTGCCCAACCCTGTCCATGAACACCTCTACCTGGCCCTACCTGATAAAAGCCCTAATCATTTTAGGCTGAGCTGGGGGTGGGCGGGCTGGGCATGCCCAAGTTGTGATGTTATACTCATGTTGTGGAAAATAATCTGTAATTATAAACTTCTAAAATAATATTATATTCATATATTTTCAAGAGTTAAATAATATCTATAATCTACTAAAAATAAGGCAATAAAAAGATAATAATTAAAGTATTAAAATTCATTGTATATAAAAAAAAGTTTTGAAGTCTAAATAATTTATAATTGTAACTTTGTATTAATTTTCTAAATATTGACAATGATGAAGTATATAAAAAAACAATTATAATTTATAATGTAATCATATTATGACTAATAAAATTAAAAAAGAAAAGAAAAAATTAATATAATTATAAATATTAAAAGACGTAATTTATTTATTTAACTACTTATATTTTTAAAATGATATTTTAATCACTAATAACTATCATATTCTCCCTTCTAAATGTAGTATCTAAAGAGAAAAGTAAAAAAATAAAATAAAAGAATGAGTGTTTATAGGTAAGGTAAGGTAACTCCCTACCTGATGTCTAATTTAAAAAAAATATAAGTTATATTTTATAGTTTAATGTCTGACTCTATCTTATATTTATTAGATTAGGTAAGGTTTTTTCTTCTTCTCGAATTCAGGGGAACATATCGAACTGCAAATTTTATGAATACCACTGGAAATTTTCCTGCTGCAAAGAACTTGAAACCAATCCTAATAAGATATTTTACATAAATTAGCGTTTGATCAGAGCATGTCCATGTGGCAATAGGGAATAAATAAACGTGGTTGTAATTCCTCTTTTTACATCATACCAAATAGACTCCTAAAATTCTTTTATTTGTCGATAACATTGGGGTTTTTGGAATGCATTTGACATTTGAAGTAACTACATCCCCATCACGGGGAGGCTGTTTTTTTAAATATATCGAGAAAAATTTATAAATGTATAAATTAATAATATTAAATATTAGTATTTAAATTTTTAAAAGTATAGATATAATTTCTTTTAAAAAAGCAATTTTTATATTATAAATTCATTAAATAAACATTAATATATTTGATAATAAATAAATAATTAAAGAGAAATTTATCCTTTCAGGTTTAGAATTTTATTAAATAACTAGTTAAAAATAGAAAAGGGTATAGTTAATAAAAAATTAATGTATAAAAAACACATATGACCTTTCAATGGGTCTGGATGGCCTTGATTTGATCAAATTCATGTGCTGAAGGGTTAAGATTCTAGGGTTTACTAGAACATCCTATAAAAGGGGTTCTAGAGGGCTTCTCCTTCAGACTTGACGCTGCTGTATCTTACACCCCCGGGCCCAATTGTTTCGCCTCAATCCCTACCCCTTTCAGCGATTTTCTTCTGCTAATCTGATTTGTTTTGTACCCTGATCTTTGCATTTTCATGACTTGTCTTACGAATGCAAGTTAGTCGGTAGAATCAAATTTCTCCTGGGAGATGGTTTCTTAGTTCCTCCGAACTTGCCCACAAATCAATTTCATAACTTTCTCATTCTGTGCAATTTTTAAGAGCTCTTTTAAAAGAATGGTTTTTGAATCCTTTTATTCGTGATGTGAATGAAGGCTACATGTACCAAGGGAAGGGAGAAATTGAACGCCCTTGTTCTTGAATGTGCCATAGCGGCTGTAGCCAAATCAAACCGATCTAAGAAGCTAACTGGCCGGTTGTTGTGAGATCTTTCTTGGATCTCTGTCGACAAATCTGCTTACCGAGCTTCTCATATTTTTCGTTTCCTTTTTCCTTTCCATGTTTTTAATGTTGGTCTTATGATTATGAGAAGGAGAGAAGAGGAAAAATGGCGTATGGTTGGTCTTTTTCAGACCCTTCTCTGAAATCAAACGCTTTGATTCTATAAAAGGGTTACCTTCCTTGGAATCTGCTTTGATTTTCCGGCGGATTGCGACTATCGGGGCCTACAACTTATCTTCCACAATAATTACCTGAATTTGAATGTTTTGGAAATTGTGAAATTTATGTGTTAAGTTGAACCATTGATTCTTTTGATTGGTTAGAAATGTTAATCCTTGCATTCAAACTTGTCTGATGAGTGCGGGGGAGAAAAAACCTCAAGCATGTGTTCTTTTCGTTTAGAACTAAATGGCATGAGCCATGCAATCAAGAAATTGTGCTCTCATGATGAGGGAGATCTAAGAGAAATTCCTAAACTGTGAAACCGGGGAAAATGAAAATTTCTATAAAACTGAAAAATAAGAGTGTGAAATTCATGACCTATGGCCCTTGATTCTAAGGAGAAACAATCAAAGAAAACTATATTGAGCAGCAGCGAAGGATGGAATTGAACGTCAGTAAGTTAAAGTCCCTCCAAACTGGAAATGCCGATGGTATAGCCAGTATAAATAATACTGGAACCAGTGAATTACTGATGTCATTGATGTTTACCATAACTCAATCACATGCAAGTGAATAAGGGGAACAATAAATGAACAGAAACTGTTGCGTTACTTGGTTAATAGAGGAAATACGACTTGCCCGTAGCAGTCGTATTGTTTATTTAAAAATAACAGAGCACCATTGTCTGCCAGCTATAAGCAAAATCAGGTTAAGGATACACATGGTAAGTTGTAAACTTGTGAAATATTAAAAATAAATTTAAATCCTTTTGATATAAAAATATTATTTTTGAATGATATTATATAACACTATATTTGATTTTCGTTGTGCTAATTATTGATTAAAATTATAAACTATGAACCATTTGAATGTTAGGGAAAAGAAAGCACCTAACTTGTGATATGGAGGAAAAAGAACTCAATCCCTCATTTCAATCTATTCAAATGTCTCTTGCCAAGTTTCAAAATTTCTTCAGATCCTTCGCCACTTCTCGCGACTGGAGGATCCAAACCCAGCAAAATCAACTCGCTTACCAAATCTCATCCACCCTCTTGCAGAGATGTAACTGGGTGTCCCTTCTCGGCAACCTCAATCTCTGCTCCAAACTAACCCCTTCTCTGTTCCTCCAAATCCTCCTCAAGATCCAAGCTCGCCCTCAAATCTCACTGGGTTTCTTCCATTGGGCCAAATCAAATCTAGGGTTCCAGCCTGATCTCAAATCCCACTGCCATGTCATTCGAATCGCCGTTGGTTCTGGTCTTTATCCACCTGCAAAACCCCTCTTGGATTCACTGATTCGGGAATACCCTGCATCTGCTATCGCGGAGACTATAGTCACAGCAAGTAAAGGTAGAACCAGAGACTCATTATCTGTTGTATTAAGTTTTGTCATTGAACGTTATTCGCAAAAGGGTCTTTTCATGGAAGGTTTAGAGGTATTTAGGTTGATGAGGCTTCATGGTTGTACTCCTACGGTTCGATCCTGCAATTCGCTTCTTGATGCTTTGCAGAGAGAGAACAAGATTCGTCTGGGTTGGTGTCTCTATGGTGCCTTGATTCGCTTTGGATATAGACTTGGTCGCTCTACTTTGTCAATTGTTGCTCAAATATTGAGTAAAAATGGGAAATTTGACGCCATTGGCAGATTGATAAACTCTGGGATCTATGATTCGATAATTTATAATCTTGTCATTGGTGGTTATAGCGATAAAGGAGACTTCAAGTCTGCATTTGATTACTTGAATGACATGAGTACTAGGAAACTTACCCCTGATTTTGTTACTTACAGTTCAATCCTCGATGGAGCATGTAAACTTGATGACGCTGAAGTCGTAGAGAGGATAATCAATATAATGGTAGAGAAGGGACTTGTTCCTAATTCCTCGTCATCATTCAACTACGATTCAGTAGTTCAAAAACTGAGTGATATCGGTAAGACATATGCCGCAGAAATGTTCTTTAGAAGGTCTTGTGATGAGAATATTAGCTTGCAGGATATTACTTATGGGTCTCTGCTAAGAGCATTATCCAGAGAGAGGAGAATCAGGGAAGCAATTTCTGTATATAATATAACTTCTCAAAGAGGTCTTGCTTTGGACTATGGTAATTATGAAGCATTTGTTAATTTTCTCTGTGAAGATGATCAGAATGTAGAAGTGAAAGGTTTTGAACTGTTGAAGGACATTGTAAGAAGAGGATTTCAATTTGATCCTTCTTCATCAAACTTGTCCAAGTTTATGACATCTTTGTGCAATAAAGGTAGATGGAGAGAAGCAGAGGATTTGCTGGGTGTTCTTCTGGATAGAGGCATTGTGCCTGATTCTAGTCTCTGTAGCTTATTGATGAAGCGCTACTGCAATATCAGACAAGTTGATTCAGCCATTGAACTGCATTGTAAGATGGAGAAGTTGAATGCTACATTGGATGTAATGGCTTATAATGTGTTTCTGAATAGACTGTTTTTGGCGAGGGAGATTGAAGAAGCGGTTAAGGTGTTTGACTACATAAGAAGAAGTGATTTACTTAGCAGTGAGAGTTTTGTAATAATGATACGTGAGCTATGTAAAGTGAAGGAACTCAGAAAAGCCATGAAACTACATGATGAAATGTTGAAGATGGGGCTTAAACCAGATAAACCAACATATAAACGTTTAATATCTGGTTTTATATAATCAGCTTCTAGCATGAATGCATTTTTCAGAAGATATAATGTTAGGAATTTAGGAAGTTATAGAAAGATTTCATACATATGCAGTTAAGTTAGATTTGCAGCTTCTGCTTTCTTAACTTCTCTCGTGATGTTCTGACGTGCGCAATAATCACCATTCCTAAACATTGTTCTTACCCTAAAGATTTTATAAGTAGGCTATTTATAAGTATTCTCATAAACACTTTAAATTGGAAGTTATGTTCTAATTTGAATGAGCTTCTGCTTTCTTCATTTTCCTTTTTAGAAGAAGACAAGTATTCACTTTACCTGATCGATTTAGCACCATGTGCGTCATGACAGTGGCGCACCCTTATCAACAAGAGTAGATTTTGTGAAGTTTTAAATTTAATACACAAAATTCGTATAAAAAAACGCTGGTGCCCTATCCTGTATGGCTGTATCCGCATTCCGTGCTCGGCACCCAAAAACGTCATTTCCTACCTTCTGTTTTTTCTCTCTCTCTCTCTCCTAACATTTATGTAATATATTCTATTTATAACATATTTTCAATATATTTTATTAGAATAAATTAAAACTTTAAATTTTTTAAATTTTTTTTTAAATTTAATAAATTTTTAATTTTATGTATATTTAAAATACTTTCTATTTCAAAAAATACAAAGTCAAGACAATAGTAAATTAATAATAAAATTATATATTTATATACAAAATTAAGGATATAAATTATAAACAAAATAAAAAATTATCTCTCTATTTTATCAATAGGACAAGAAGAATACAACGCTACCAATTTTTCATCTTCCAAAATCTTTGAAGTTGAAGTTTGACTTTTAAACTGTTCTTTTAAATCAAAATACCATTTTTTAATATAAAAGACATTTAAATATTTGTATTTATCTAAAAATTATATAATCAAAAAAATAATTCTTATCAGCACTGTACTATTTGGGAAATAATACAGTAAAATATATTGGAGAGAGCACTTTACCCCTTTGGTTATATTTATCAAGTAGAAAGAGAAGATTTTTATTCTATCTATAAATCATAACACTAAATTTTTCATATAATTATATATATATTTATTATTATATAGACTTTATATTCTTTGAGTATAGTATATTTTAAATAGGCTAAAGTTAGAAAGTGTTAAGTTTAAAATATAATTAATAAGATTTAATAGTTTTATTGATTTTAGTAAAATATGTTAAAAATATCTTATAAATATGATCAAACAAATAAATGTTCGGAGAGAAAGAGAAAAGAAAAAAAAATGAGAAATAAAAGGGGAAAATTAAAAAAATAATAATAAAAAAGCATATGCATTGCTCAGTCCGTGCTCACAAACTGATTAGCATGGAATGCGGACGCCTTACCTCAATCCTGGTGCGTAGTAGGGTATTAACGTTGTTACACCTTGCATGCATGAAAAACTCGAATATCTTTCTGGAAATAAATCGTGGAACGATGACACCATCTTCCAAAATCCGGTCTTTCTTGCTCTTCTTCGCTCTCTGCTCTCCCGTTACCTTCAATGCTTCATTGGAATCTGCCGACAATGAAGTGCGCGAGCTTCTTGTCCTTCAATCCAGATCCACATCCGGTGTAATTCCCCTCAATGATCAATCCATCTCTCGATTCCTCACTTCTGTTGAAACGCCAAGACCCTACTGGATCATCGTCTTCTTCGACGCCTTTCTACTCCACAACAAACACGAGCTTCGCCTCAAAGATATTCTCCATGAATTCCAACTTGTCGCCTCCTCCTACATCAACAATCAAGACCCTTCTTCCCCATCACATGCGAAATTGTTCTTCTGCAAATTGGAATACACAGAGTCCAAATCGAGTTTCACTCTCTTCGGTGTCGATGCCCTCCCTCACCTTCGCATTGTTGCCCCTTATCATCAAAGCCTCAACGATTCATATCAGATTGATCAAGGAGATTGGTCCCGTCTCGCTGAATCCATGGCTGAATTCATCGAAACGAAGACCAACCTCGCGGTGGGTCCAATCCATCGACCCCCTATCATTTCTAGAAACAAATTAATACTAATCGGAATCGTATTCTTGATCTGGTTAACCTATTTCATGAAGAAGATTATTGCGGGTCAAACAATTTTTCATGACCCGAAGTTTTGGCTAACTGGCGCGGTGTTCGTGTACTTTTTTAGCGTTTCAGGGGCAATGCACAACTTCATAAGGAAGGTGCCAATGTTTTTGGTTGATCGAAATGATAGATCTAAGTTTACAGTATTCTACAGGGGATCAGGAATGCAGCTAGGGCTTGAAGGTTTCTGTGTAGGGTTCTTTTATACAATTGTTGGCGTGTTATTGGGGTATGTGACACATGAACTGGTGAAGGTGAATAATGTGGTGACGCAAAGGATGATTATGATCTTTGTGCTTCTGTTCTGTTTCTGGGCAGTGAGGTGGGTGGTGTTCTTGAGCAATTGGAAGTCTGGTTACGCTATTCATGGATATTGGCCTTCAAGTTGAAGATGGAGGAGATTAGGGACAACCCAACATTATTCCCTTTTGTTTGTTTCCCCACAAAGTTCAAGAAGTTGTTTAGGTTATGGATTCTCTTAGATTATAACTGCTTTTAAATTACTTTGAACTTGAAAGGTTATAAGCAAGAACGTTTAGTTTTCTCATCGTTTTCTCTGTTCGTAGGGCTTTGCTTTTTCCTTGAATTTCCATGCTTTTTAAAGTGCATGGTCTCAGTTTGAATCATTTCCAAAAGTTGTGTTGCAATTTGTGTTATTATGATAGACGAGCAATGGAGGTTGAAGAATTCCACTCTTAATTTGTTACGTCATACAATACTTGGAACTGAATACGTAAAATTACAATTTGAATTCTTATGAAATTGATGGATTTTTGCGATGCTTTATTGCCTCAACCATAATGCAATAGGAATAAGGTCTTAGCTTTATACACAAAGTTAAGTTATCCACATCTTTTAGAGTGATATATCAGAGCGGTGATAATTTTGTTTTCAAAAAGCTAATGAGAATTGCTGATGTATATATCCTCCGCTCATAATCTGGAGTTCATAATCCCGTCGGTATTTTCTCCATTGATAAGAACTCATGCTTCACTTCCTTCTTGGCAACCACTAATAAACTGCTCTGAAACTAAACATGTTGCATTGAAACTTCAGATTCAGATTCAGATTCCTCAATTTGTTGCAGCTTAGGAAAGTTGAAGGTTGTGATATCCTTTTGGATTAAGTTTAACATTGGGATGTTCCTGAAATTCCAGCTATTTCTTATGGACTAAGGGCCTATTTGGATACTCTCCAAATTTAGGTTTGGCTCAAAACCTTAGTTTGGGGAAATTTTTAAATAAACAACCATATTTATTCAAACGGCCAGATAAGTTGGTTAGAGCAGCTTATAGAACAGTAAAAGAGCTTATGAACTAACTAATTACTATATTACCCCTACTTTTTCTTACACCCTCTCTCCTATTTTTTCTTACACCCTCTCTCCTTTCTCCTCTCCTCTCTCCTCATTTAATACTCATACCCTTTTTTATAATTTACCAATCATAAAACCCCTTATACAAATAACTATCCAAACACTCATTTATTTAAAATTATTTTTTTTTTCATAATCTCTTTTAGAAAAACCATTTTCCATAAGCTGTTTATAAATCGTTGTTTGAAATGTTTTTTCTAAACACACACTAAATCCATTTCCTCTGAACCTTAACAATACCATGAAAGCTGATGAACAGCAAACATATGCCCGCCATTTTCAATCCTTTATGGGTTCTGCCTTTCAGGTGTGACGAATATTTTCCTTTGTTTGACAACAAAAGGAATATATTCCATACTTTGGTCTCTCTCAAATGCCACAAGAAGCGTTTCCTTCACGCCCTCCTCAACTCATTTATTAAACTAGTGTCTGCTTAATGCCTAAGCCTAGTTATCCTCAGAAACATGTACTTCTCGCATATTTTTATTTTAACATTTTAGTCCTTGATGCTAACTTGACTTTGTTAAGTAAACGCCAACTTTTGGCCAAGCAACCTTGCGTATAAACACAGCAGGTTGGATTCCCCTGCCTTAGAGACAACCAAATTGCCCTTTTACCCTCGGTCTCGATAGCAGCCGTGTTCTGTTCAACATCACAAAGGTGGCAAATTGGTCATTTTGTGCTTCATCAATTGCTGCGTCATCTTTTTCACTTTCAGCATTACTTCCCTTTATCAAAAAGTTCACCACCTTCTCAATCTCTGGGTTTGGATATATATATACAGAGACATAGAGGATCCATGAGGCATCACATGTAGCAAGTCTTTTACTGTGTGTAGAAGGCAGATAATAAAGAAGAAAATGGAGGAAGCGGCTGAAATGGTGGGAAGGGCATTTGTGGATCATTACTACAACTTGTTTGATAATGATAGAGCTTCACTGTCTTCTCTCTACAGGGACAACTCTATGTTGACCTTCGAGGGACAGAAATTTGCTGGCGCCACCGATATCTCTTCCAAGCTCACCCAGCTGCCCTTGGATCAATGCCGCCACGTCATCAGCACCATCGACTCTCAGCCATCGTCGCCAACCGGAGGTGGCATTGTTGTGTTTGTCAGCGGCAGCCTCCAGTTGGCCGGAGAGGAGCATCATCTCAGGTTTAGCCAGGTCATCAATTGTTCTACTCTTTGTTCCCTTTTTATTTATAGATGTTTCAATGTTACATATATATATATATATATGGATGTCAAACATAGATATAAGTGAGTTGAATTTATGGATTATATATGCAGATGTTTCAGTTGATTCCAACAGCAGAAGGAAGCTTCTATGTGCAGAATGACATATTTCGTCTCAGCTACGGTTAATTTCAAAGTTTAATTCGTCATTCACAATTCCAGTTTGCTTCTGCTTTTGTTGTCTGTCTTATAACAAAACTGTGATTTCATTTCGTTTCTATGATGCCTTCCTGGGAATGTGACCAAAAAGCCCAGTGCTTCATGTTCTCCACTACATCGATTGTTTATCTTTTTAGCAATTCAAAAAGATTCCTTCACTATATCAAAAAAAAAAAAAAAAAGATTCCTTCATTGTTCCTTGCTTTCCTTGCCTTCTCATTGAGCTTTCTTGCTCCTTTTAATCCTTTCTCAGAAATGTTGTCTGGGCCAATTCGCCACAAAATTTCGGAATTCCAACTCCTAAACCTGAATGAAATACAATTTACACTATAAACATAGTTTTATATTAAGGAAGGGAGTATTATTATTATCTACCTAACTATACGATTGTGCCGCATATGACAAGAAGTACAGTATGAAATTAAAAACGTTGGCACGGAGTATAAGGTATACATAGTTTTATTCAATTTGTAATTAGGTCCCTACAGTCTAGATATTTTCAATTAAGTCCCTACAGTTTAGATCATTTTAATTTATTTAAATATATTATTAAAAAAAATAAAGTTGGAGGGATTATGGTCCCTTGATTAACATAAAATTATACGAACTTGTGGATTTTGGATAAGCAAGAGTACGTGATGGCCACTTGCGAGATACTAAATAACATCAAATTAAGATACTTTAATTGGAAAATTATAATTTATGTCCTGGGGACTTATGTGGCCATGGAGGACTATTATTTGGTTGCCCTTTTTGACAAAAGAGAACGAAAAAGAAGGAGAAAAGCGAAATTACCAATACTTTTGTAGTGATGAAAAAAAAATTGTCAAGTTGATAGCTCCATCCACAATTCCATATATATAAATAATCTAATAATTAAGACTAAGATTTATGAGGGGGATAGAATGGACTTTTGATATTATATAACCTTATATCATATTAAAAAGACTCCTTCAACAATCCGTGTTTCTCTTCGCCGGTTGTGAATTAATTAATAATTACTACTATTAATACTTTCTTTATCCCTATTTGTTATTTATCCCCATAGAAAAAATATATTGTTTCCTGTTCTAATCATAAGAATTATTATTTTTTAAAAAAATTTAAAAAATTATTTAATTATAACACATGATATATAATCTCTTTAAAATAAATAGTTTATAAGTTAAATAAATTAATTTGATAAAAAAAATAAATATAAATATTTTAAAATGATTCATTTAACTTTTTTATTTTTTATAAAAAAATTTTTATAATTAAGACTAAGGTAATATATACTATATAGTAAGAAGAAAGCAAAAATCTATGTATTACAAAATATTTTTTTTTCAGTTTAGGCATCCATTTAATGTCATTATTTCAAATCTTAACTTCATTTATTGAAAGTCCTCCATTTAAAAGGATATTATTAAAAATAAGTAATAATTATATCTTAAAATTTGGAATCAAATATATATATTAAATATAAAATGAAAATTTAAAGGAAGATAAGTAAATAGTAAGTGATAATTTAGAAGATGAGAGATAGCTATTAGAGCTGAGCAACGGGTAGGGTGGGCTAGCCTGATGGTCAGCCCTTGCCCTGCCCATTTATTTTTTCTAGGCACGGGCTAGGGCAGCCCGTTTAAACTCGTATTAAACAGGTTGGGTTGAACCTATTTGAGCTCCAACGTGTATGCCAGCCCATTTATCAAAGATAAAAATATTTTTCTATTTAAACCCATTTGAAGTTCAAATAACCATGAGAACAAAACAACAATAGTGCATATATAATTTGATTGTTCATCCTAAAATTAAAAAATAAAACACTAATAATAACTATAAATTTATAACCACACAATCCACAATACTCACATAATATAATCATTCATAATATTAATTATTCAATTAGATTATGATTATACATATCTATATTATATTTACTACTTGTGATGGTTGTAGACGAAACTGACTTTACCTCTATAAAATAAATTTAAAAAAATATATTAATATATAATAAAAATAAATTTAAATAAATATAATATAATAAATTAATAAAAAATATATATGGGTGGGAACCCGTTTAACTCTGCCTGTTATAGACCTATTTTAGACTGACTTAAATAGATAAAATGATACCAAATTATGGATAGGTGTACTACGTTACTGGCACCTTGCTCACTCTAACAACTATTAGCAAATTAAACAACTTGGAAACAACCTTTTTTTTCTTTTAAAGCATAAATTTAAGATAATAATCAATATTTGCAACTTTGCATGTCTTTGCACGATCAATACTGAGTACCGAGACTGGATTATGGAATGCATGTGCACATTGAATAAAAAGAGAGGTTTCAAATACTGCACTTTGAAAATTTCAACAGCTTGTATGTCCAATGATTTATCAAATTCAAGGTTTGTAATGCTATTATATGACTTTTAACTTTGTTTGCAATATTTACTACAAAAGGATTGTCCTAATCAATGCATCAACCAAACCACTTCCCCCCTATCTTAAATATACCCACCTAATTCACCTAATAGGCTAATATGCACTATATATTCTTTATATTAAAAATATTCAGATACAAATACTATATATATTTTCAATAATCATATATAATTAACTTAGATATATTTTTCCATTTATAAAAGAGATAATAATTTAATATATATATTTTAATTTATAATTAGAGAGTTAATATTGATCATAAATATAAGATTTATTTTACGTATTTATTATTTTTTTCTTTAAATTATTGCTATTGATATTCTCTTAACAATAATAAATAAGAGAATGAAAGAGAATTGAGGAAGATGATTATGGTATTTTAGAAAAAATGTTATATAAACTAACTTAACTAACTTTTTTAATCTAATCAAATTAATTAAATATGTCTATATTAAGGACCCGAGGAACATGCTTAGTACATGGAAGTGGAAGTAAAAGTAAAATCTTCTACTTCCTTAGTTTAGTGTAATGAAAGTTACTTTTATTTTTAATATTTTGAGTCATTTCAGTTCCATACAAAAAAGTTGAGAAATGAAATGATAGAAGTGGAAATGAAATATTTTAGACAATTTTACCTTAAATTATCAAATTTTTGGATAACTTTAACATTTTTCAAGTTATAAAAAAATATTTTGAATCATTTACCTCAAGTTATAAAAAAATATACACAAATTTCATACTCATTTTTATTCTACCAAATAAACATTTAAAATTTATTTTTATCCTAATACCATTTTCATTTTTTACTTCTATTTTTATTTTCATAAAAAGCTCTTTTATTCTACCAAAACGAGATGTGAAGAAAACTAAAGAATAAAAAAAATGTTTTCTTCATGCTGTGTTTCACCTAACATGCATGCTTTGCCTCTATAAATAAGCACTACATGAGGCAAGCAAAACACCGCACTAGAATCATCCTCCTGTTATACCATGGCTTCTTCTTCCCAGCAATCTCTCCTTGACAAACCCAAAAAATCCATTTCCAGAACCGTTTTCCTCTCTCTCTCTATCTGCTCTTGTTGCTTCTTACCTCTTCATACCCTCCTCCTCCTCCTCCTCCAACCTCCCCTACCCTAAGCATCATATCTGTGATCACGCACTTAACAAATCATCATGCCTTGCCCACCTCTCTGAATTAACTCAACCTTCAACCTTCAACCTTCATTACCACCAACGACCAAGACTCCAACTTACTGCAATCTTTCCTAAAGAAAACCACCTCTCAAATCCAGAAAACTGTAGATTCAACCAAAGCCGTCAAATACAGAATCAACGATCCAAAAAGCAGCAAGCTCTGCTTGTCTGTGAACAACTTCTGGACTTGTCCCTTGATAGAGTTTGGGATTCTATGGTGGCTCTCACGTAAAAGACCACCAAATCCTACCAAGATGCTCACACGTGGCTCAGCAGTGTCTTCACTAACCACAACACTTGCTTGGATGAGTTAGAAGGATCGGCCCGAGCCCTCATAGAGACTCAGCTCAATAACTTAAGTCTCCAGAGCCAGAACCACCCTAGCCTTGCTTGTTCATGTTAAGCCCTCTCATATTGATGCTATCGATGAGCCACTTAATGGGGAGTTTCCCTCATGGGTGACAAGAAAAGATAGGAAGCTTCTGGAAACTTCCGCTAACGACATTGACATAAAGGCCAACGTTGTGGTGGCCAAGGAAGGAAGCGGCCTGGTTTAAGACTGTGAAGGAGGCTGTGGCTTCCGCACCTGATAATGGTAAGACGAGGTATGTGATATATGTGAAGACGGGAGTTTATAAAGAGAACATGAGATTGGATCGAAGAAGAAGAATGTGATTCTGATGGGTGATAGTATGGATTCCACTATCATTTGTGGAAGTTTGAATCCCGTTGATGGAACACCCACCTTCAGAACTGCCTGCCACCGTCGGTAATGGATCCTAAAACCTTCTGTAATATTTATCACTTCATCGATCTCCACTATTTTAATGAGATAGAGAAAAGTGTTCTTAAGTAAAATTATGCAATAATTTGGTGCGGGTGTGGAGCCAGCTAGATAATATGAAGATTAAAGAGTATAGTGAGGTTGGTATAAAAGATAACAATAAGTGTCTTCTTTAAGAATTTTATATTCTATTTTATCTAGAATGTCAAAAAAGCAGATCCAGAGGGAAACACGGAGAGAGAGAGAGATGAATGAAGATACAATGGATCTCAACGTTGAAAAACCACCAAATCACCAAGACAAAAACAAAGGGCTTAATTCGGAAAAACTTTATGATGTCATTCAGTCAAAGCTAACCGATGAAGTTTTGTTCTTTACTTGATAAACATTAACATCGTCTTATCATTAACATGGTATTGCAGCTGCAGTTGGGGATGGATTCATAGCCCAAGACATATGGTTTCAGAACATAGCAGGTCCTCAGATCAGAAGCACCAGGCGGTGGCTCTCCTGGACGGTGCCGATCTCTCCGTCATCAACCGCTGCCGTGTGGACGCCTTCCAAGACAGTCTATACACCCACACCAACAGGCAACTCTATCGTGACTCCTTCATCACAGGCACCGTCGACTTCCTCTTCGGTAATGCCGCCGTCGTGTTCCAAAAGTGCAACCTCGTGGCCCGAAAGCCCATGAATAACCAGAACAACATGGTCACAGCTCAAGAACGCGAAGATCCAAACCAGAACACTGGGACTTCAATCCAGCAATGTAACCTAACACCAAGCTCTGATCTGAAGCCCGTGGTGGGTACAGTGAAAACCTTCTTGGGTCGTCCATGGAAGGAATTCTCTCGAACTGTGGTGATGCAGTCATCTCTGCATAGCCACATTGATCCAATAGGATGGGCTCCATGGGACACTAAGCAATCGACACTGGAGAATTTGTATTTATCGAGAATATCAGAACAGATGACCTGGTGCTGGTACGGCGAGGAGAGTGAAATGGCCCTGCTATCATGTGATTACAAGTGCTGCGGAGGCAAGCAAATTCACGGTGGCTCAGCTCATTCAAGGTGGCACTTGGTTGAAGAACACTGGGGTAGCCTTCATTGAAGGGCTGTAGAGAAGATGATCACTTGCTTTCCAGACCTTTGATCTAGCATGTTATATATCTTTCATGGTCTTAATTATGATGGTTTTTTAATAAGTTGCTGCTGTGTTGAGGAAGAAGATCAATAATCGAATTTCCCTGAATTGATGTAATGGCAGCTTATGGTGTTTTGGAAATATATTTCATCTTACTTAACAAAACACATTTTTGTGTTGATTATTAATTGCTTCAAATCTAGTGCTGTTGCTATGTAATTGGTGGGAAAAGCTCTCTCGATATATTTATATCAAATGCAAACATTTGAAAAGTTATTTTTCCAATGGTCTCATCTTTAATTACAGGTACAATATGAGTAATCTTTAATTATTCGTCTTAAAAAAATAAAGATTAACATATTGGACGTATGGTCTGTCTCAAGGGGAAACAGTCTCTTAGATGAGGCATGTGAAGTATGCAGTAACATACAAGTCGAATGTATGTATATATACCCACTCTGACACCATGTGCTTGCCTCGTAGTGGAATCTCGTTTTCTAAAACGTAGTAGTGGAGTGGTTAATAAGGTTGACGTAGTAGCCTCCTTCTTATCATTATTGTGGATATTATTCAATAAGACCAAACATACATTTTAACTTAGATTAGGGCCTATTTGAATACATTTTTAGAAAAAAATTTATAGAAAAAAAGAGTTTTTGACAGTATTTGAAAAAGTGTTTGTAGAGAAGAATTTATAAAAATAAAAATGGTTCTAAATAAATGAGTGTTTAGATCATTTTTACTAGAGAATGACTTTTGTTATTGATAAATTATCAGAAATGGTATAAGATAAAAAATTATTATCATGCACTATTTATCTTCTTCTCCTTTTTACTGTCTCCCATCTCTCGATTTCCACCATCTCCTTATCTCTGCTAGCAACGAGCCCAGATGAGCCCCATCATCACTCAATGATAAACACAGACAATAACAAACCCCCACGACATACCATCTTCTTCTCTTCTTCACCGATGACAAGCATAGATTTAGACACACAACTCATGCGATAAACCCATGACAAGCATAACATTGTCATCATGGGCGACAACATTTTTGTGCAGAAGATCTGTACACCACCTTCGTCTTCTTCTTCTTATGACTGAGGCTGAAAAGAGAGGAGCATAGCAACATAGAGAGTCTTCGTATCAGTAGAGAGATAAAATATAAGAGAAGAGAGAGGATGTCAAAAAATTATGGGTAAAATAATAATTAAGTAATCTATAAGCTTTTCTATTGTTACAAAAGTTAATCCGTAAGCTTTTTTTTTAATTCTATAAGCATAGAGAGTTTTTAAAACTATAGTTTGATCTATAATTTTTTTTAAATAAATATGACTGTTTTTTTATTTTTTTAAACCCAAATTTAGACTAGAATCTCTTTTAAAATTTAGATCTAGAGTCAATCCAAGCAAGCACTAGATCTTGTCTAACATCACATCAGTATCCATTTATGAGAGAAAAGAAAAGGGAAAAATAAGAGAGGAAATAGTAAAAATGAAATATTTTAAAAAATGGTATATTATTTTTGAGATTTCTCTCTCCTAATATTATTTTATATCTAATTTTCTTCTAAAAAAATATAGGGTTAATGTATAGAGAAATGCTTACACACTCTAACTCCAAGAGTGTCATCTCATATGTATTGGGCTTTCAAATAAAATCTGATAACATTTATAAAAAAAATTGATATATTATGCTTATTAGTTCAATTTAATAGTCATGATATATTTAAAATTTAATAAATACAAGATATCTACAGCCATAAACTTAATTAATTAGATATATGTTCTTCTAATATTAGTAGACCTATATTGACCATTGATTTATAGATAAATTCATTTTCCCTTTCCCAGCTAATGTGAATTAGATGTCGTTGACTTTTAATTTAAAATGAAAAAAAGGAACTAATTGGGTTTTGTGGCCTGCGGTAGTTTGGGAAGCCTGCAACATCTTTTATCTTGTTTGTGTAGCACAGGGCAATGACCCTTTAGAATCATTATTTCTATTATTTTAAAATATTATTTTATTATAATTTCAATTATAATATTTTAAAAAAATATTTTAATTTTAGATATTTAAATTTATGCATGAGGGTTATAGATATTTCGCTCTGCTTAATATTAATATCGCATAAAAAAAATAGAGATTTCACCCTATCCTTGAATTGAGAGTGAATCTAATTATTTTTTAAAAATTTTTGTATATATAAAAAAAAGAATCACCGTTTTTTTTAAATCAAGCTACCTGGGTCTGGAAGTTACATGAGCCTATAATTATTAATTAATCTGAGTCGATTCGAGTAAGATCACAAATCTCTCTCAATAAGTTTTACACAAATTTCGTGTTTGAGCAATAAAGATTGAGATATGCGTCCGTATTTCCTCCTCAGCAGTCAGCACCAACTGTATAAACGTGCTTGCAGCAATCGTTCTTCATTCTCGCCAGATTTGCCAGCAATGCAACGCAATTGCTTACAATCAAACAAGTGTCCTACTCTGTATAATTCTTTATTGTTTATACATCCAATTGCTTATTTCTCTGCCTTCACTCCCCACATTTATAATTACACAGCTTTAGGAGGCAATATTGATGTATGTATTCACTCTTTAATATAATAACTTTTCCACGTTAATTTAAATAGATTAAAAAAATAAGATAAATTAATTAATTAAGATAAACATAACATAATTTTCTTAAAATATTATATTATATTATATATCAATTTATTAATTAGTTAAATTAGTTTGAGAAAAATAATAGATATAAAAGAATTGAGGTCTTATATTGATATTAAGAATAGCATTTCCAAACAAAATTTCAAGTGTTTCTTTGAGTTTCAAGAATTCTTGAAATTGTTTACTGGCCGGTCTTATACATTTGTAACATTTTATATAGAGATATATAGATTATTGTTTGGAAATAAATTAATACGATGAATTGTGCGAACTGCATCCTCGCCAGCATATTCATCATATATTTCGATATAATATTTTTAATTGGTTTGCGTTCTCAAAACTTTGTCCTATTAATTTCCAAATTAAGCCTTTTCCTCCCCTTCCATTCTCTTATTTTTAGGCTTTTAATGGAAACCGAGTATCCTCACTTTTCCATATCTTGTATATTTCATATATCTCGTTCCCTCTCCAACCCTCCAATACAATTCTCAACTACTTCTCGAAATTCAACGATATAACACAGCTTTTGCTTGTGTCGAATAGAGCCCAGAGATATTTTCTTCTTCTCGTTCCATAAAATCCCTCTCAGTCTCAGGTATATATTTATATATACAAACAGAGCTTAAAGCTAATTCTTACACATTATATTGCGCTGTAGAATCGTGTTCAATGTTGAGATGCTAATCTTGATTCGGAGGGAACAAGAGGTTCCTAATTCACATGCTGGAGAAAACCTTAGCTAACACTCTAGCTATTACTCTTTTTGTTTTTAACTTGGCACATAACTCAGACTCTGATCATTTCTGAACAGGGAAAAGGCATTATTGCTTGGCCATTATAGGATTTACAGGAAGGAGGTAAAGGGTCGCGATTTGCAGAAGCATGGCGAAGAAGATAAAAGGGATCTACAAAAGTTTCAAATTCATTTCCCAGATATTTGGTAAGCTGTTCGTTTCTTGGTTCTGAGTTCTCAAATAATGCGTGTTCAATGTAGTGGTACTGAGAAACACATCATTTATGTTGATCAAGTTGTGAAGGATCGGGAGATGGAAATCGGGTACCCTACAGACGTTAAACATGTGGCTCACATCGGCTGGGATCATAGCCCCTCCATCACTGCACCAAGTTGGGTATGCATCTCTTTCCGTTCATTTTAATTTACTCCAAATTATTAGAGCTTCATTCAACTAATAATTATCAAATGAGTATTGTTTATTTGAGATGAGTGGGGTGGCCCTAATTTAGATCTAATCAAGAGATAAATGTACAGAATAGGCGTTCCTCATCTAACGTGTGATGCTTTAACCTATATTTCATGTGTTCATCTCTCTCTCTCCTTATGTGTCAAAGAAAAGTACAGCTAGAGTTTAGGCGGGTTAGGTTGTCTCTAAAGATAAATGATTTTGTGTAGAAAGAAGTGCACATGGGACCTTATTGCATTTATGCGATAACTTCTCTGGCAAGAATTTTGGAGAGAATACTACTCAATTCCTTCTTGATGGATCCGTATCTTTATAAGAAGTTCTGTATCAGTTATCTTCCAAGAATTAGACATTTAATTACTTGCATGTTTTGCACTTGGCATGAGTTTTGATTAATTTGGTTGGGGATATATACTTTATGCAGATGAATGAATTTAGGACATCGCCTAATTTGGCAACGCACTTTGGCAGCACGGGGGAAACAACAGTTACCACATGGTCCAACCAAGGTATGACATACACACACACTACATTTGATCATTCATGAATTTAATTATATGAAATAAGTTGGGTGAGGGCTTTGGGGTAAAACCATATCTCGATTCTTTGATTCCTTCATGGCAACAAGATCTTGGCTATTCGATCGCGACCACACGTTCTCAATAATCTATTGGCTTTGCCTCCCAATAATTGAAGAATCTTGCTTTATGCTTTATAACATTGCACTCATCATATTCATTCCCCGATTTCAATTTCGCTATTATTCCTTACATCACCTTTTGTTTTGGAATCTACTGTTTCTTTTCCCTTTTCTTTCTTTGTTTCGGAATCTAGTTGGAGTTTTGGATTATTTGGGCCTGTAACATTTGGAGCACACCTGTTGGTCTAGGCCTGATGGGCTCCTCTTAGAGGATACCCGTTTGTTTTCTAGGCCTAAATGGGCTAAGATGGGCTCTCGTGGGCTTTTAGGTGCTAGGTTTAATCTTAAATTTAGAGTAACTGCTAATAGTATTAGGCAAATCGAATCTCCCTTGTTGTAGAGAGGTATTTATATTTTGCCTCTGATTGTAAAATTAGAGTCGTTTTTATGCTCTTTTACTTAACACTTGATGATGACGTGAAGTAGATACGGACGATACCATAAGAGGCAAAACGACATCAATCAAGGGCTCATCTTCGGACAATCATGGTAAAGCTTCTAAAAAGAACAAGAGCAGAAAACCAAGTCAACCTCTTCTCCTAGGTCGTCGTCTTCTTCATCTTCGTCCTCAACAAGACGATCAAAAGCTCCCAAGTCAAAGCTTACGTTTTCTGAAGCAACACCAACAATACAAATCTAGACGCCAAAATTAGTTGACGCAAAAAAATTGATACAATGTAAAGATAGGGACAAGGCCTCAACATTTTTCCAGCTCATTAGCCCGCACCGGCCATACGATTTATTGTTATTGAAGAACTGATAGCAAATATTTGAGAAACTGATCTTTCTGGCGTGTTGTATTGTAAATACTGTTAATTCAATGATGAAGGCTTGTGTCATAGCTTGTGTTTATGTATAAAATAATAGTAGTGTTCATTCAAGATGCTGTATACAATAAGCTTTGTATTTTTAGAATAAAAAGAGAATAACGTACTCTAGTGTTAACCTTAGGAATGATTTCGATTGTCAGAGAATTGGGAGAAAATCTCAGGGGTTAACGAGAAGATAGCCAGCCTTAAATCATCATATGCTGCACTAATTACTTGAAGTTGAAGACAATCGATCACATGATGGTATTCTGAAGTGAATATCAAATTAATGAGGAAAATAGAGAAGGGTGCAAAATTTATTCTGAATGCACCTACTCAACTTACGGTGTTGTCGCATTCATATTATTATTTCCATGTTGAAGGTGATATTTTGTATACCCCATTTAACTGAGTTCCAGAATATAGGTCGATGCCAATATAAATGCAAAACTACATTATTCAATTCAACATGACCATCTCTCTGTCTCTCTCTCTATCTCTCGATCTCTATGTTATCTCAAAAGGATCTTCCCTCTGTATCACGGTTCACTCATTAAAGGCCTGATCAATGCCTGGAACGTTGTAACTAATATTTGAAAGGACATTTTATATGAAGAGACGCTGTATGTAAGAATAGTTACCCATATAATATATATATATATATATATATATATATATTCTGTGATTCATATTTATAGGGTAAGGTAGGGAGAATATTTTTTTTTTTGTTCTAAAACATTATTAAATTTTTTATATTAATATATAATTTTGCCATTCATTTATTATTATATTGACTTTATTCTCATATAGTATAGTATATACTGAATAGCGATAAAATTTAAAAATTGTTAAATTTTAATGTAAAATTAATAAAATTTGAAGTTTTTCCTAATAGTATCTTAAAGATGATATATAAATAGGAATAAATGAGTGTGTGTGTGTGTGTGTGTGTATGTACGGTTGTGGACAGATTTTAGGGAAGATTCTCGTTCTTAGGTTTCTATGTCGTTACATGCATTAGTCTTTGTCAATCCCTCCGAGCTTGACATTAAAGTTAATTCTACAGATATATTGTTCTGTGATGAGCTTTGTTTGCAAGCAGAACAATATTTAGTTGAAGCACATGCATGTACATGAATTCAAACATGCAATATTAATTACGCTGCCTTATTTTGGGTTAGTCGTTATCAACAAAAAGACCCAGTGGGAATGGTTTTTTTATTATTACTAGCTAGTTGCTTCATGAATTGACTTTTTTCTGTTACTACCAAAATAAATTTAAATTATAGTATATTCATATATATATATATATATATATTATATACCAAAAGAATCTGATTCTGAATAAGATCGTTCACATTCCATCCCATGACTTAATAAATTAGTTTCACGAATAATTAACTAAAGGGTGCAACATGGAGGAAATGATAGCTGTCTTGTTGGACACAGCCTGCCAATGTTGCAGGGAACTCCAAACGACGGAATCAAACGAGCCATGCCCTCTACAGAATCCTATGCCTTCATATTTTCCTCCCTCTATTTTGCTCACACTTAACCCTCCACCCAAGCTACAATTAATTGATTATAATAAATTAATTATAATAAATATGATTTGATACATATTTACAAAACCCCTAAAATCACTTAGGCTTTTCATGCAATCCCAAAAAAAACCTTTCTACATCATATATCACAAAATCACTTATATATAATATTAAATTATATATATTAGTTTATAAGTTATATAAATTAAGTTGAAAAGAAAATGATAAATACGAGAGTTAAAATGAATTAAAATTTTATATCTAAAATTAAAATTAACTTCTAACTAATTTTTATATTTAAGATTAAAAGAGTATTCGTTTTATTTCCTCCCTTGATTAACTAATTTTCAAATTCAATATATATATACACACATATAAAACGTCTATCCAGTATACCAACATCTCGAACTGATATGATATAGAGAAGATTGCAATGGTAATAGTAATAAGAAATATAGCAAAATATGCAGTTGGCGATGACTCATCGAAAATCAATTCCCAAGAAAGTCGACGAAGAGTTGTTTACGAAGAATTGGTGTTGTTAAAGATTACCAGTCGGTTGCAATAGGCTTTTTTTTTTTAAATATACTTTGGAGATTTTTTTGTGTGAGGCATGAATTAGGAGAATCCTTCTTAGAATGTGGCTTTTAATTAGTTGACTTTTCGAGTGCTCTTGCTTTTACAGTATAAAATATTAAATTTTGTTATTACAAATATATATTATAGTTATATTTTTATTAAAATAATTTAAATCAATTTGATAGAACTCCTTTTAACATTATATATTTTTAACATTTTATTCATTTATTTATTGGGATACTATATTCTAACACAAAGCCTATCAAAATTATTTGCTTTCTATTAGAAACAAATTAAATTATTAATAAATTAGCATTTCATAAAATGACCAACACAATGAAGCATAACTTTCTAAAACAAGCTTTATAATCGAAATAAATTAAAATGAGTGTACATGTGACTTTATGTTAACTATTTCCATTTTTACACCATTTTGAAATTGATTAATGTGAAGAAAACAAAATTAAATGTGGTTAAGGAGGCTCTTGATGCCAACCCATCCTGGATCCAAATCCTCTTCTTTTCCTCTTTTTTAGGACCTTGCCAATAAGCTTGGAATGGGTCAAACAATGTGCTTAAGACATTATTTGGTTGAGATTTTTGGAGCGGAAAAAAATAGAGGGGATGGGAGGTAAATTTTTATTTTTATGTGTTCACCTCCCCTCCTCCACCTCCTCTCTAAAAGTGAAAGTTTTTAGTGTGGAGAGAAATTTTTGCTCAATCTTAACAAAATTATCAATTGTATTCTTTTAATATTTCAATTGTACGTTCCTGAGCTAAAATATTTTTTTTTTCATTCTACTCATAGCATGATTTTTGCTTTGATTGCTAAAGCCTAATAAACATGATAAATGATTTATATATTATATTAATATATATAAGGATTATAAAATTATTGAGAGGCAATGTTAAAATTTTATCAGATTTTTTTTTTAATTTTATCATATATATAAATGAAATAAAACAAATTGAGATTCATAAATTAAGAAATAATATTTGATATAAATATTGTAAATAAAAACTAAATAAATTTAAATAAAGAAATAAGGGTATATTTATTAACTTTTAATTAACTCCCTTCTCCTTCTAAACTAAATAAGAAATATCATATTTCATTCTGTATCTTTACACCCAAATCTCCTCTACCTTTCCTTAAAGTAACCCAATATGTCATCCCTTAAGTTGAACTACATAAAGCCTAATAAATCTATAATAGTTAACTTGTACATGAGCTTCTTCTTCTTTTTTTTGTACAAGAACTTTTAGAAAAGGGTTAAACTCAACCACGATTTAAGGGCAGGGCGAAGTCTCTCTTTTTCTTAGGCGATACCAATTGTTATGGCTCGGGAAAAAAATTGTATTTTTAAATCTTTTAACAAAGGGTTATATATATATTGGTGGCGGGAAATTTCAAATGGGTGACTTTAGCTGAGTGGTCACGTGTCTGGTGATTAAACCTGTATACCTGTGTTCGAGCTTTGGCAAATACTGAAGGGAAGGGTTTTATTTTTATTAGGAGGGTAAAATTATGAAAATACCCTTATGTCCTTTTACCAACTCCCTACTTCTTTCCCTCATCCTTCTCTGTGCAGTCGTGTTCCATGGCGCAGAGCAGCGTTCAGCGCTGCGTGAGGAGCAGAGTCGACAAGGGGCGCGAGGAGAGCTTCCACAGCACGAAAAGTCTATTTCCATCGCCTTTTTATCTTAGCCACTCCTTCCCCATTTCAATTTCTGTTGACAGCAAGAGGCAGTAAGCGGTGAGCAAAAAGGATTATGGGGAGGCTCCGTGGTTTCAGTGAGAGGTCGCTGAGAATTCATCGTTGGTTGTGCTGGAGGCTATCACTGTCAACGTGTATCAGTCGTCTGTCGCCATCCTCTATTACTGTAGCAAGTCTTAGATTTCAATCTCTGTCCTACTGTTGCCATGATTTGTTCTGTGGACGATGTGGGTAAGCTTCTTAAACCATATTCTATATTCAATTTCTTCCTTTTTCTTCTGGGTAGTTGCTGTGAGTAACAGAGCTCACTCTATTCTATAATGGGTCACCGTCATCCTTTGTTTCAGGATTTTTGTTGTGGGTGACAGAGGGAAAGAAATTGAGAAGCTGGGCTCTGTCATTTTTTTGTTGGGTTCCGTGGTTCAGGTGCCATGAATTTCATCTGTGAGGTGAGTGGTAAATTTCACACCTTTCCTTTCCTCCTCTGTTGCCGTGTATGTGTGGTTGTGAGGATATGAAATATTGTTGCCTATGTTGTGTTATTCCTATGAGTTTAAAACTGTGAATAAGTGTACTCTGTTTATGTCTTAAGAGATTAAGTGGCCTGTATGTGTGTGGGATTGTGCTGTGGACAAAAATAGAGAATAGGGGGAGGTGTGGACTCTGCTATGTTGATATGTGTTTGTGTGTGTTGTGGTTTTGTTGGCATTTTTGGGGCTCTGGTTAAGGGAAAATGATGTGTGTAAGTATGTGCAGATGTATATATTAAAGGCATGATTGTTCTGGTAGGTTCATGCTCTATGGTTGTGTTGTGAGGGTATATATATATTTGTGTTGTGGAAAGAAGGAAGGGAGTGATAAACATTATTGTTTGACACACCCATGCATTGTATTGGTGTTGCTGTTGTTGTGTGTGTAAATGAGTGATGAAACTAAGGAAAGTTTAATGATGAAGGTAAAGAATGGAAATGATGATTCTATTTTTTCATGGGATGAGATATTGGAGTGTAAATTTGAAATTTCAGCTTGGAATTTTAGAAACAATAAAATGAAACTTTTGAACTTCTAAAAGTTGATAGGTGTTCATGTGTGAATAAAAGTTATTACAGCCTCTAGATAAGGGGGAAATGGATATATATATATATATATCCATTTCTAGATCTGAACTGTGTAAGTTGTAAAGTTATGCAAGAGTTGTGTTCAAGGTTTAGAAATGAATAAGTGTCTGCCTTCATGATTGGTTATAGTTAATGATGATTATCATGTTAAAACTTTGAATTGGATGATAATATATTATTTCGGGATACTAAAGAATTTAGAAGCGAGAACGATCGAAAGTAATTGGCAGAAAGACTAACGGTTTAGGAGTGTGACAGGTGAGTGAATAACGTTCCCTAAAATTTATATTTTTAAATGCATTGTCATTTTAAATATTGAATTTCAAATATGAATTACAAAAATCAAATTTTACGTTTAAATCGTTAGAAATAATTTTCTTTCTATTAGTTTACAAAGGAATTGCGATTATGTATGAAAATGAATGAATAAGCTTTTGAAAAGAGTTTGGCAAAAGTTGCATTGAACTGATGTTATTCATGAAATATATTCCTATGCGAATTTCATATGTTTTCACAGTAACTTGATTTTAAATGTACATTCTGGGGTTTTGAAATTCAAAGTGATTTTTACCAATAGTTATGGCATTAAAACAGTTGAAATTATTACATGTAAAATAAACCCCATACATGATAAAAATATTTTGAAAGGACAGAATACAGAATACTGGTTGCTAATAGTAGTACTGTTAGTCCTTAGTACACCTTGGTTACTCGAGCTCGACGGATATACGTGAGTTTTGTACTCGCGACGGATTATTCGTGGGATTTATTCTCGCGTCTGTTATTCGTAGATTTTGTACCTGCATCTGTTTCATGGCTTCGGGCATCTTCTGATAGTTATTTATCCTCATGGACTGTGTGTCCATGTCTGTTTTGTGACTTCGTGCTACGCATGGTTATTTATCCTCGTGAATTGTGTGTTCACATCTGTTTTTGTTTTGTTAAAGTCCTACAGAAAAGATTATGATTTTGAAAGAATTTGTTTTACAACGATTAATTTGGAATGATTATTTCAAATTATTTCTCTGAAACAATAATGCCTATGGAAAGATTATGGTTTTAAAAGAATTGTTTTTAAACGATTGAATTGAAATGGTTATTTCAGATTGAGATGAAGTGGTTATTTCATATTGTTGTTTTTTCTGAAATACTAATATTTATGAAAATATTTGTATCAAATTACGAAATATTATGAAATATATTTTCAACATGATTATGCATGGTTTACTTTCGCATTCTTTTAAATCATATTTTTGGGATGTTATTCACGAGTAGAATATTTGGCTTCAGATAGTGCAGGTGCCCTAATCCTCCTCCTGAATAGTAAAGAGTCTCGTTGTCAATCCGAAACGTCATTTTTGACAAATATTACTTTTGATGTAATTATCCTTTATAAAGTATTTGTGTTATTTTGATAAAATGGTAAATGCTCCACATAATCTTTAGAAAAGGTTATGTTGATTTCGGAAAAATATTATGGAAACTTCAACGTTTGTAGTCTATTGTAGGATCATCGGGAGATCGGTTATACAGTGATGATACTACTGAGGTTTCTTCATAAGACTTTCTTTTTATTTATGAAATGTAATGTATTATGGTTTTCATTATAAAGGTTTCATTTAAGATTTTAAGCTTTTAAAATATGAAATTATTCATATTTCATGTCGGTTACGGTCTAAATTTTGGGAAATGACATCAATATGAGGCAGATTGAATTATATATTACCTTCAGACGTAAATTCAGGCACTAAAAAAGAAGTTAATTAACTTGTACATGCAGTTACTAAAGCCTTAATTTTTCATCTACTTTGCTATTATTTTCACTGCTTAATAAATATTACTGATCACCATAATAAATGAGACGATCGTTGTACCGCTATTTCTTTGTTAGTATTACTAGTTACTGGCAATTCTTAGTTTTACTAGATATAATCAAGCGTCGCCACGTCATATGTTTATTCCATTGTACGAATATGATTTCGAATGTTTTGATGAATTTATATTTACTTTGTCTACTTGCATATAGGTTCAGAAAAAAGAACGGTTTGGATCCATACAAGAAAGAGTATGCAAATTAATACGCTATCAACATCTCTGCTCTCTAAGAGATTGATTAAAACAAAAAACGAATCTTCACCTTAACGTGGAGGAGCCCAAACTAACGTTCTTCGAGTCACCACATGATACACACACAAACACATGTAGCCCGAGTGGTAAATAATTTATTATTGTTTAAATAAAATTTAGAATTTAAATTTTAATATATGTAAAAAATTTCTGTTAGGAGACTCATCCACTATAGTCAGGTGCGTGATACAAGTTAAATTCGAATATAGTCAGGATAAGACTCCAGCGAGCTAGATGAACAAAAAAAAATATTAATAATTAAACTAAGCTATTGTAAGTTTTGACCAAAAAAAAACACAGCTATTGTAAACTCGTTTAATTTGTGGCTGCCAATTGGAAAAAAGGACTGTCCTAAACTAGTCACTCAACAATTTGTGGGGATTTATCAGAAAATATTTTATTTTCCTCTTATGGGATTAAAAAGTCACTACTGCTATTGTTGTTATTCATATTTTAATATGTCGATAATTGTCTTCAAAAAGTAGATGCAATTACGGGGGAAAAAAAAGGTAACGTAATATTTTTGACCTAATATACAATAGTAACTCTCATTTACAAATTGCGAAGTCTTGTACTAATTGTTATTGAATTTAATTATAAATATAAAATTTTAATTTATTTTATATATAATATTTATTATTTTTTTAATCAATTTATCTAATTTATAAATTAATATATAAATAATTTATTTAATTTTTTAATCTATTTAAATTAATAAATTAAGTATTATATTAATAAATATATTTTGTTCCAACCATCTCATGATATCAATCTCTCTATCTCTCTCTTTCAAGCATTTATGTCGATTCGCCCTCCATAAATGCCAATACAACTTCTCAATACCCTCTGCACTAACTCCTCCCCACTACCGCATCATCTTCTCCTTCATCATCTCTTGATATTATCCCTCTCTCTCTCTCTGATCTCTCTCACCCAGTTTCTCTCTCTCTCTCCCCTCTTCCATTAACGAAAGTTATAAAAACCCTTGTTATAATTAACACCACAACGTCTCAATCACAAACAGGTCCCTTGAGCTAGAGCTATTTCCAACTATTCAAACAGGTTCCCTCTCCCTCCGCCTCCTTCTCCTTCTCCAACCCTACAAAGTCTTTTCTGTTTGTATGCTCGTTTTCAGCCGTTCTTTTTGGGGTTACCATTCTCATCTAAGTTTGATTCCCTACTTTCTCCGTTACTTGTAGAGTCTCTCTTTGTAGAGTCCCTAGAAGAAGAGATAGATTTAAGAGCGTTACAGTCTCTGCGTGTCAACCATTTCACACAATGTCAACCCTATTTTCCTTTTGTCCTTTCTGATTTTGTGCGCCTTTTGGGTTTTGGAGTCTCCAAGTCTTGCACGTAAACTCGCAGAGAGAGAGAGAGAGCGATAGTAGTATTAAGGGCTAAGTACAAATCCCCAAAAGCCTTTTATGCCCTTTTCACAACTCAAACCCCAACTTGCTCATTCTTCTTTCTTGTTCAAAGCTTCTCTCGCTGTTCCTGAGATATTTTGACCAGGCTCTCCAGTATTAATTTCTTACTTTGAACTGAGAGAGAAGAAAGAAGAAACATGCATCCAAATTGCAAATGCATGCCACAGAATTTCAAGCAAAGAAAGAGGATTCTCTATAGCGATCGTCTTCAAGGCTAATAATCAATCTGCCAGACGCTCAGGTGAGCTTAACTTTTCTTTCTTGCTTTTTCCCCTAATAAAACAGATGATAGTACACTGTTGTACGGAGATTTTAAGCTTTGCCAAGTTAGAAAAACAGAAATTAAATATTTGAATGGACACGAAAACTAATATTCTCACTTACAGCAGCATTATATATACATATAGAGGGAAAATTTTGTTTTCTTAGAGAAAACATCTCGCGCAATGGTTTTTATCATGAATAGTTGATAATTATCACAGAAGCCATATATTTTGGTTTCTGTATCTGCTATAATCTTAAAATAATCAAAAGGTTTAAATAAATAAAAAGTAGGGGTTTTCTTTTGGGGAGGAAAAGGGAAGCTTCCTATATATGGACTCTCTAACAGTATAAGCGTCTCTTTCCATACAATGCAAAATCTTCCTCTAGTCTTTCAGATTTCTTCACTTCTTACCAAACCTAAAGCCACCTTTTTATTTTTATTTTTTTAAAATTTTTCCTTGTTCAGTTCAGCCTGCGTCTACATAGTGTTTTGTTTTTTTGGGTTGACTTAATTTATGTTCTTGGCAGATTGGAAAGAGCAGACCGTAGCTTCTAGAATTTAGGGATTTGTGTCGCAAAATGTTTCAACAGCCAAACATGTTTGATTCTAATATGCTGGATATGTCCAACAAGATGTCGTCGGACAGTGATCTAATGGGAAGGACGACCAATGTAGACGATGATTACGAGACCAAATCTGTGACTGAAACATCCATGGAAGCTCCTTCCGGTGACGACCAAGACCCCGCCGACCTACGTCCCAAAAAGAAGCGCTATCATCGCCACACGCAGCGCCAAATACAAGAGTTGGAAGCGTATGTATACTATTTGACTTTGAAAAAGAATTTGCAAGTTAATATGATTCAGCTTTGTTTGGTTATTGCTTATATAATTGTGTGTGAAATTTTCTCTTTCTTTTCAGCTTCTTCAAGGAGTGTCCCCACCCAGATGACAAACAAAGGAAAGAGCTGAGCCGTGAGCTGGGATTAGAACCTTTGCAAGTCAAGTTTTGGTTCCAAAACAAGCGCACCCAAATGAAGGTAAAGTAGGGATTTCCAATTACATTGAAGCTTTCCATCTCTTACATATTACCTGCATCATTTGATAATCATATATTCTTTCTCATGGTCGACATATATATATATAGGCACAACATGAACGGCATGAGAATTCTATATTGAAGTCTGAGAATGACAAGCTTCGTGCTGAGAACAATAGGTACAAGGAAGCCCTAAGCAACGCTTCATGCCCCAACTGTGGAGGCCCTGCCGCTCTTGGTGAAATGTCCTTTGACGAGCAGCATCTCAGGATTGAGAACGCTCGTTTAAGGGAAGAGGTATCTACATAACGTTGTCATCAACACTTCAAAATATACTCTTTTTTGGAGTCATAATCAGATCATAATAATCATCTTCATTTCCATTTTTCTGGTTAATCAGATAGAGAGGATATCAGGAATTGCAGCCAAATACGTTGGAAAGCCAGTGACATCCTTTTCGCACCTTTCATCTCATCATCATGTTCCTTCACGGTCGCTGGAAGATCTTGGAGTTGGTAGTAACTTTGTGTCACAGTCAGGGACGGTAGGGGAAATGTACAGTGTGAGTAACAGTGACCTTATTAGGTCACTACCAGTGCCTTCTGAAGCTGATAAGCCCATGATTGTGGAGCTTGCTGTTGCAGCAATGGAGGAACTCATCAGATTGGCTCAGGCTGGAGAACCCTTGTGGATTATCTCTAGTGACCGCGAAGTTCTTAATGAAGAGGAATACTTGAGGACTTTTCCTAGGGGCATAGGTCCTAAACCTTTTGGATTAAGATCTGAAGCTTCAAGGGAATCCGCTGTCGTTATCATGAACCATACTAACCTTGTTGAGATTCTCATGGACGTGGTAATTATTATTTGTTCATTTTCACATTTCATTATATTATAATAATTGGTATTTGTCGCTACCAAACAAAAAAACAAATCCATATTAGCATAGTGATATATTTTTTTGAATTGATTGCGGACTTCAGAATCAATGGTCAAGGGTGTTTTGCGGCATTGTTTCAAGAGCAATGACACTTGAAGTCCTGTCAACTGGAGTGGCGGGAAACTATAATGGAGCTTTGCAAGTGGTAGTTAAATTATGTTTTTTTTTTGTCCTTAATCTGAGGATCGAAATGAAGCAGACGAAATAAGTTAATATATATTTCATCTAAGAATTTGATTTGTTTGCTCTTATAATTACAGATGTCTGCTGAGTTCCAAGTGCCTTCACCTCTGGTTCCAACAAGAGAGAATTATTTTGTAAGGTACTGTAAACAGCATGCAGATGGGACATGGGCAGTGGTCGATGTTTCCTTAGATAACCTACGACCAAGTGGTTTATCTAAAAGCCGAAGAAGGCCTTCTGGCTGTCTCGTCCAAGAATTGCCAAATGGTTACTCTAAGGTTACATTTCACCTTCCTCTGTGTTTATTATATCCCACATGTTGATGATATATAGTTTAAGAACGTAACTGTTGTCTAACTTGTTTTCTTCTGCTATATCCTCATCAGGTTACTTGGATAGAACATGTAGAAGTGGATGATAGGAATCTGCAAGATATATACAGACCCCTAGTGAATTGTGGGTTTGCCTTTGGAGCTAAACGTTGGGTGGCCACACTAGATAGACAATGTGAACGTATTGCTAGTTCTATGGCCTGCAACATACCTGCAGGGGACCTTTGTGGTAATTTTCATTTCAAAACAGAGACTTTATTATGTGTTCTTATTAGTAATGGATTTGAATGGAATGATCAGTGATAACAAGTTCAGAGGGAAGGAAGAGTATGCTGAAGCTAGCAGAGAGAATGGTGATGAGCTTCTGCGCTGGAGTTGGAGCTTCAACAGCACATGCATGGACGACACTATCAGCAACAGGGAATGATGATGTGAGAGTTATGACCAGAAAGAGTATGGATGATCCTGGCAGACCTCCTGGTATTGTTCTCAGTGCTGCTACTTCTTTCTTCCTTCCCGTTCCTCCAAACAGGGTCTTCAATTTCCTCCGAGATGAGAACTCCAGAAGTGAGGTACTTATTGCTTTATTCATTAATTTACTATACACCTAGTTAGCTCTTGTTTGGGTTGGTTTTTTTGTAACTTCAAAAGTCCGTCAAAAAACGAGTTTAAAAGCCCAACAATTATGTTTGGATTGATGCTGGAAGCCTAGCTAGACCTCAAGTCATATTCTAGAGCTTTTAGGATTACAAAAGTCAAATGGGTATTTAAATTGATTTTGTTTTAATGAAAAGTATACAAATAAACCTACTTTTAACCCAATACTTTCAGTTTGCAAAATACATATGAGATCAAATAAAGCCACTTTTACAAATGTTAATCCAAACGAGTACTTACTTTGTTATTGCTTCCACGTATCATTCATGATCTCTCTAAGATCATTTTGTTGAATGTTTGCAGTGGGATATTCTATCCAATGGAGGTCTAGTACAAGAAATGGCTCACATAGCAAATGGTCGTGATCCAGGCAATTTTGTCTCTCTACTTCGTGTCAATGTAAGAAGCTTAGCTTCTTATCCATTCTCCATATTTTAATATAATCGAATGGCTCCAATACATATTAGATGTTTAAAGAGATTATATATATATATATGTTAGGTTTTTCTTTTTAGTAAAATAACGCAAGTGACTCACCTTATAACTATGCATATGTTGAATCCATTTTTTAATTAGCGGATGTGGCACTTTTTAATATATTCTAATACACGTAAGTAAGTGGGTGTTATTATTGCAGAGCGCAAATTCAAGCCAAAGCAACATGGTGATACTACAGGAGAGCTGCACAGACGCAACGGGGTCGTATGTGATATATGCTCCTGTGGATATTGTGGCCATGAACACCGTGCTCGGAGGAGGAGATCCTGATTATGTTGCTCTCTTGCCTTCTGGTTTCGCCATTCTTCCCGACGGCTCCTCTCTGAACAACAACAATGGGGGAGGGAATACTCTTGATGTTGGATCTGGAGGAGGTTCTCTTCTCACTGTTGCGTTTCAGATCTTGGTTGATTCAATGCCAACTGCTAAACTCTCTCTGGGCTCAGTCGCCACTGTTAACAGTTTGATTAATTGCACCGTCGAAAGGATCAAAGCTGCTGTCATCTAACTTCTCCAAATCTGGTAATTAATCATAATATCTTCACATTTATAATAATGACTCATTTTTTATCTTTCTTAATCAATTTGCTTCAGGTTTGTTAGGGCGAAGATAGAATACAGAGAATGGAGAGAAGCTACTGCGAAAGGAGGTGGGGAGAAAGTCAATGAACGCACCTTGGAGTACTGACTTGCCAATATCGAGGGCTAAAGTAGTTTTGATTAATTAGTTCAATATTAGGACTTAGCAGATGTAACTTAGAGAATAACTTTAAATTTCACCTGCCTTTCAATTATTAGTTTAATTAGCCTTGATCTTACCTAGTTCTTAATTTGTATTGTAAACTTCTGAGAAATTAAAACCCTGCTCCTGAATATTATCTTAGTTTTTCTATTTTCAAGATACTATGACTTCTTTTGCAAGCTTAATTCAACATAATCACTGACGAAACCAAGATTAATTTCAGTTTAGATATATACATATGTGTGTGTGTGTGTGTATACACACGCGCGCGACATTACTTCCAACATGAATGTGAATTTTAGTTTATAGCCCCCATATATATATTTATTTACAATACATACCCTGAGTACTTTTGTGGGCATACTGAAGAAGTAAATGAATAACAGAAAAAAAGAACGAAGTTAAGACTAAAGAAATTAAGACAATCACAAATTAAAGATAAGCACATTTCTATAGATTGACTTCATTTTTTCCCCCTTAAATAATGAATCTCACAATAAGCTCGAAGTCTGCCAATTCAAAAGTCCTCATTTTGGGGCTACTTACCTTGGGAGAATGTCATTGAGGCCCCAGAAGTAAGATAATGCTATTTTGGGCTAAATATTTTGTAAGAGTCTTCTACAAACTCACTGGGCTAAAGTGAAAATTTATTTTGAAGTTAAATGTAAAAAATAACCTTAACATAATTAAATGTTATTAATGTGATAACTAGAAATTGACCAAATATTAACTTGTTCAGAACCGTCTGAAGATATTACAAACAGCTTTCACTCATGGATCATGGGGGGGGGCATTTTAGCTTTGTTGTGGTTGAATAGTAGTTGTCAATTATATATCTTAATTTTTAAATACTTAAGTTTATATTTAAAAATAATTGATAATTTATCTTATTTGATATTATTATCACTTAAGAGGAAGAAATACTTCGCTATGCTTTTAGATTATGAGTGACTCTCAACCCCTTTCTAAAAATTTTAGTATAAAAAAAAATTCCCTCATTGATATGTGGCATAAGATATTTCTTAAATATATCGTTCTTCTAAATTTAGTTTTTCCACCTAACGAAATTACAAAAACTATAGAACCATCTTGCAAACAGTGAATAAATTTCTTCTTGTTTTTTTTTTTTACTTTTGGAAATTATCTTTGGTTTTGCTGCGTATTATTGTGCGTACTGGTGGATATAGTGCAATTAAATAGATATAATCTCATTTATATGTCACTTCTACGATTAATCTATTTCATATTATTAATTTCTATCAGCATTTTAATTACCTCTTTTAACATATCCTCCTAATTTGACTTGTATATAAATAAAATGTAAGGAAATATACGAATTTCTCAACGCCTTCAAGATACAAAACTCAACTTTTCACAAAAAGTAGTACAAGTATTTTAAATTCCCACAATGTCAATAAATATACTTCATGTGGACGAGGGACGCAATGACCTCTCCACTGTAATATGTTATTTAAATCTGAAGTTATGGTCACATAAATTCAATGGAGAGGTTTGGTGAAACCATTCAATTTCATTGTAATAACCAAATGGCACACTCTGCAGTTGGTCAGTGAAATTTTCACCTTTCTTTCGAGAAAATTGATCAATTAATTAAATGGGGAATCTCTGCAATTTGTACCAAAGGGACTTGCGTACCCTTTCCTTATTGATGATGATTCCTCTCCAAACATGATATTTTTACTGTGCAAGCCATGATGCAGTTTTCAAACGTCTCAAAGAAAATGTCATGAAATAAAAAATTTGATGAGTTTTTTTTTTTATTGTGGTTTTTTGGCTTTGGGGGCTATTTAAGGAAAATTTGAATCGTAAAGAGACTAACCAGGAAAAATGGAAGCACACCAGTTTAAGGATAAAAAAATTCGTTCCCATTAGGCCCCACACAATAACACAAAATTATTAAAAAAAAATCACTTAAAATCATCAAAATACTCATTCTTCCTAAAAAAACTCTCCCATGGTTGCCGCCACCAAAATACTCATAAGACTTCAGAGTATTTTGGTGATTCTCATAAAATTTGGTAATTTGTGTTGTAGTATTTAATATGACTGACTGATTCAAATTTTATCAAATTTAGATAGGAGGCCATTAATTCACGTACCATAATTATATATATAAGAATTCAGACAATGGGTAAATTTATTTTGATGATGGGTCTGTCTACAAAAGATTTTGTAAAAAGGCTTATAAAAAAAAGTTTTTGAACAGTTTTTAATAAAAGATTTTTAAATAAAAATTTATAAAAAAATGATTCTAAATAAATGAATATTTAAATAGCTATTTTTAAAATAACTTTTATAATTAAAAAATTATTAAAAATAGTATCATTTTATTAAAAATAAAAGATAGGAAAAAAGGTAAAGAATAGAAAAGAGAGAAAAAAAAGAAAATAGGATAGAGAGTGGAGAGAAGAGAGGAGAGAGTGTAATAAATATTAAAATAATAATTGAGTAATATATAAACTCTTTTATTGTTAGTAGTTTATCTATAAATTTAATTTTAAATTATAATTTAATCTAAAAGTCTTTTTAAATAAATATAATTATTTATTTTAATTTTTTTTAAATTAAAATTTAAGCTAAAAATACTTTTATAATTTTCTTTCTTTTTAAATTGGCACAATATCTACTCTTAATCTTTGATTCTATTATCTCTTACAAATACAAACCATATAGAAATTAATTAAGTTTATCAGTATCAAATATGATAATCTTAGATAAAATATTTTGCACATTTTATTATTATATATTAAAAATCATAACGCAGTCATCAAACGCCACCAAAGAGATAGTGGGAGAATTAATGGGAATGAATCAAAACAGTTCATTAGGAATAGGAATTGTCCAAAACACAAGCCAGTGATTACTTGTCAGCAAAATCAGTTACTTTTTGGATTAAATCTATAAAGTAATCGTGAAATGACCTCAGTGCGTGGAAGGAAGGAAGAAGAAAGGCACTGTAAAACCAGGGAAAAGCAAACACCAAAAAGCTGAAACAAACACAACTTTTCTGGGATCTCACCATCATTTATCGTTATTCCCTGTTACTGTTCATCTCCAGATACTGAATTTGTCTTCCTTTTGTTAACCTGAGTTACCATGGCCTTGTTGCATGAATACGCTTTTTTACCTGCAAATTTCACTGCTATATATTATGATATCCTATATATGTCACGTTTATCGGTAACTGTGCGACCACCAAACAAAAGTGAAAATCTTAAATAAGTTTAATAACGAACATATATATCAATGATCTGAATGAACGAACGAACGAATGAATAGAAGGAGCCATCAAAAAGGACACTGTACCGTTTCAGAAAGTAGGCATGGAGTAAAACGACGATGTAATTTAAAAGCTTGACTCCAACGCTCTCGACTGGTGAGAATGAATTTAGTCATTAATGGCGGTTGAAAATTTACTGCTTCTGTTGTTTCTTCTTCTTCTTCTTCTCCTCCGTCATCTTGGTTAAGTTCTTCTGTTAGGATTCTGATATATGAAACAGAGAGAGGCAGAGGAGCAGGCGAAAGAGTGACCGTTGGTCTTTTATTATAATTCACAGTGGAGGAATGAACGTAACTAGTATGCGTTTGTCGTTAGGCCGGGGGATTGATTACCATACGATTTCCCCAAAGTTTACCCCTTCTATTTTTTTTACCAGAAAAGTTTACTTTTATTAGACATTTTATTTCATTTTCGTAATAAACATACACCAAAGTTGAAGTAGTACCTATTGGAGAGAAAATACTAAACTAGAGTGTTTGAGGTGATTTGGATACGAATAAAAAAGATCAATATATATACGCTGGTGAGAAAGATAAATTATATAATATAGAGTTCTATAAAAAAATAATAAAAAAAGATTAAAGATAACGCATTGAGACTATTAAGTAGTATCTTTTAATTAATAATTTATCTTAAGATTTAATTTTTAATATAGTAAAATAATATCATATAATCTATATAGCTTACTCTATCTAGTGACATAAAATTTATAATTGTTGTTGTTATTTATTTCATGTTCAGAAATGTCATTTATTGTTTCAGCCCCATAAATATTTGATCTAATTGATAAAATTATAGATTCATCAAAACCTTTTCCTACCAAAAAATACCAAGTGTAATTGTTTTTTTTTTTTGTTATCTATCATGTTTCCGGTATCCTGACTACATTTTCCTTCTTCTTTGCTTTAGATCCATTTTTACTAATGACGTTGGTACGTTTAAATATTATAAAAATAAATACGGTCATCCAAAAAACTTTTAAGTTGGTTTATATATATGGCGGAAAAAATATCCAATCTCACGATAACACAACACAGCCGTTGAATGACAACAAAATTCTGTCTTATCAACAAACAGTAGAAAATTTAAATACTTTGTTACAAAATATCAATATTATTTTTTTTTTATACAAAATTTTTTGAAAAGAGATTAGACTCACTCACGATCCAAGGGTTACCGAAAGGAATTCGATGAGGTGCGGACATACTGTTTGAAACCTTCTTCAAAATTATGGGCCTTCGATGGCCCAAATATCTTTTTTTTTCCTCACGAAAAAGAAGACAGCCCGCTTATTTTTCAAATTCGGTTCAGAGATGAGTGTCGAAATCAACGTCTATTTTTACGATATATCGCATGCAATATATACAACTACATGAAAAATATTCATAAATTCTTACAAAATTAAAGAGAGGTCTGAATTTTTTTTTAGTTTTATGAAGTTTTACTAGTGAATTTGAATGATTAAATTTAATTTGTAAATATGATTTTTTAAAAAAAAAAAAAATTGTCCGTATGTATTTAATTTTATTACCCAAGCGCAGGAGGTAAGTCGAGACTGATAAAGAAACAAAAAAACATTTAACAGCGACGTACCCTCGGCAAGGGCAGGAGGTAAGCTTTATGAAATCCCCATGTGGATCATTGCTGTGTATCAGGATGAAAGAATTGCAGGTTAGCAACATTTAACCTTGGCTCTAAGAAAACTCGCATGGTAACAAGTTCAACTATACATGTATATAATTTCGCCATGGTATCCAAAAAAGATCAAACTCCATTGGAAAAAAGAGACTAAGCCAGAGCGAGCATACACTAACTGGTAACCACTGTTAAGTTACAGTAAACACATGGCAAAACTGATCCATATTGGTCAACTCCGCATTCGCTTTCGTCGACTCTCCTCCTCATCAGTGCCCTACACTCAAAGAAAAGGTGGAACACCAGGTGTACCATGTCAAAAACTAAACTACCGTAAAAATTTGCTGGTCTTTGATATTCATGCCTATGAATTATGATTGCATCCCGATTAAACACCATCTAACCTTATATGACAAGTAAGCCATGGGATCCTCATATTCCAACGTAACTTTAGTTACATCAAAACTTAGACATGCTTATATCAAAGAATACATGTATTCGCATATTTAGCGAGATTGTCAAATGAGGCGGAATTGGCAAAACAATGGTCAACGGCCTATGGAGTCCTGAAGATCAAGGGTTAATCAAGGAATTCTCAAATGAAAGCAAACTCAGAACTATTTGATAATAATCTCAAGAATTTAAAGTCGATAGGAAGATGCATAGAAGAGGAACAAAATAAGAAATACATACCCTTTCATCCAGTCCGTTATCTTCAGACGGAACCGCACTAGACTCAGATCTGCACTTCGCATGAACAATGGGGCCTAACTGCGACCTATCCATGCCTGCTACTGTTCCTTTGGGTGCATTGATATATACAGCTCCTCTGTACATCCATTCCTCAGTTTCATCACTGTAAAACTTATCGAAAGGTTCACCACATAATGCGCATGTATTCTGATCCTCATCAGCTGGCACAGCCAACTCTTCATCATCTGTTTTTTCCTCTAAAATCTCACTCGGCAAAAAACCAGGGACTGATTCTGTTCCCAATGCCTCTGCGCCTCTAAGCCACATACTCTCACTCACAAACCACTTGCGAGAGGGCTTCTGCTTATGGTTTTTAGACATCCGGTTCTTAGTAACATGCCAATCCATATGACTACCGTGCTCCTCTTGGAACTTAAATCGAAGCCCACAAGTAGTGCATTGTCTTGGAAGATCACCATATAAAGCACTGATTGCAGACTCATGACGAATCTTTAGAACATCTGGATTAAATTCAGTTCCAACAGAATCCTAAAAGTTGGGTATCTTTAGTTTAGGTAGATCCTTTTGGTTGAGTTACAAAATCTGAAAATGAAGGAAGAGAGGAAAAGTATACGCAAACAAGACAGATACCTGTTCGGGAGGTTGATTAGTCATTGATATCAAACCTTGGGCCATAAGCGAGTTAATTAAACCAGAAAATGCACCACCTGGCTGTTGGGTTGACACAATAAGGCCGGCATTTGAATGAGGTATTGTTAGTGGCATAGCAGGATCAGCACCAGGAAGTAAAGACATCAAGTTCTGTAATTGAGAAAAATTATTTGCAATATTCTGGACTGTAATAGGGAATTGTACAGCAGGAAGCACATTTGGCATGGCTGCACTTATAGCATCAGTATGCCCTAGCAAAGAGTTTCCATGACTAAATTGCAGAGCTGCTGGAGCTTGTGATCTAAGTAACTTCTCTTGCACATCCTGAGATGGAAAAACTTGTTGTGGTGCTTGTCCATGCTTTTTCTGGTTAAACAAAATCTTCCCAGATAGCTGGGTTGGCAGCTGATGCAGCTTTGATAGACCTGTAAACTTGTTCTCAACACCGTCCAAAAATGAAGAATTATTTTGATCATTATTTACTATGGTGCTGCTAGCATGTATTGGCTCAAACTGACTCTTAACATGTTTATCCAAGGGAAATGTATGGTTTAAGGTGGGAGAGCGAACAGCATGAGCATTAACTGGTGGTCTCATTCCAAGAGATGCTGGTAAAACTGTTGGATGAATCTCCATATTAGACTCACGTGCGGAACCCATTCTGGACAAAGCTGACCGAGTCCCATATAGGTTTATATCACTATTTGGAATGTTACTGACAGGGGATATCTGACTATTGCTCGCTCGACCTCTAACATTCCAAGCATCAAGAGGTGGACGGGAGCTCAAAGTTTGGTTTGTTTGATTTTGGTATCCAGATGCCTGAACTGGTGATCCACGACCATACTGCAGAGGGAATAACTAAGCTTTCAATTCATCAACGAAATATTAGAAAATCCTATTCCCTTCTAATTAATACTAAAAAATAGCAAGTTTCATCATCATAATAAAGAGTTCAACCCAGTATGAAACCATTAGAAGCCTACAGCAAGGTATAGGATTTTAAAGCATTAAGAAAGTACAGAATGCAAGGGATTATGATGCGGGGTTGATAGGGACCTTGAGCTCTCTAACCATCATTAGCTAGTTTTCTGGGGCATGACTCTCCCATCGGTCCCTCATTAGAAGCTCACAAGGACATGTGTCTTGTAAACAACCAAAAGCTGACATTTACTAATATTCCCTAACATAATGCTAAATCCAAAAGGGAAATCAAATGAAGGAAATAAAAAATGTGTAAAGTAAAAACAAAGAGCAAGTCATAAAAAAATGAATGAATCTAAGAGTATTTGATTGGACTTTCCTAAATAAAACAATCAACAATCTTCAAAGTCACAAATTTAATATTAGATCTAGACAAATCAACAGCATCTGATTAGTGCCAAACATCAGAACAAAGTTGAAAAGGGGATCATCTAAAACTGAAGAGCTGGAAGAATCACATAGAAAAGTTGAAGAAACATACACTTGAATAAACATATTTATCTCCTTCTATAACAGAGGAATCGTCCATTGGTGGTAGCTGTGACCGATTCGACCAACTACGCCTAGGATCCCGCTCTGAAGTAGCTGCACTAGTAACAGGCTTTTCCCTGGAGAAACCAATTCTTGATGGTAAGAATTCATTGTTCCTACTATGGTCTACTAACGTTGGACTCATATCTTCCCAATCAAATTCAGCCTCTTCAGTGTTTTGCCATGATGTTGACACAACCTTGTTTAAACCATTTGTGTCCTGATGTTCAACCAACAAAGGCTTATTATTGAAGGTTTCTTTTTTATCGCTCCCATATGCATCTATTAAAGCTTTAAGATTTTGACGCTGATGCCCATTGCTAAGACTAGATGACATAGAAACATGAAACTGGTTCCGACCATCATCAGAATAATGTTTTTGTTTCCACCCACTCAACTCTTCACCTCTACTTCCAGCTTTACCAACTCCATAATAAGATGCAGGATGAGAAATATGATCTCTCTCAACTATCCTGCCAGCAGAATTGTCAACCACACACTCATCTATAGTTGCTGACAGAGGCCTATCAAGTCCGATTTCTGAAGGTGAAGATCTCCCAAGCCTGCTAGATAAAGGTTGATGCATCTTACTAGCTCCACCGCCAAAATTCGCAAGACCCAAATTTACTGTTGATTCCAATTTTTCACCTCTAACCTGCAAGGACAAGAACATCCTTTTAAAATGCCACAAATCACACACATATGCAGGTTTTTCTTTGCCCAGATAAGGCTTGATGATGTTTCTACTGCATACTCAATATTCAGCAGCAATCACTTTGTCCCATCAAAGGACAAATCTGCTCACACCCTCCCTTACATCAACCAAATGAAGATAAGTGAGGGAGAGGGGAAATTAATAGAACACAGCAAAAGTGATAAAAGTACAAAATGTCCGCTTTCATATGTCTAATGAGAAACCAGTGACACTAACAAGTAACCGATTCTTTTCCCTGTTGAAGATATGGTTTTAGATTTAACATAGCCCCCAACTTCTTCTATCTCAGAATCACAGGTGCTATGAGCACGGACCACAATAGACACAAACCCAGGCTTAATAGGAAAAAGTAATTCAAGGAGAAAAAAGGGGGAATGCAGTTGTAGGATCTGATCGTGAAAATATCATATCCAGGGATGAGCAAACATGAATAGAAAACGGTCAAAAAAAATTACATTGATAGCAAAAACAATTCCTCAATTGATAAAATGCGTTGCCTACATTAGCACTATCTTCCATTGCTAACTTTAACGTCAAAAGTCTCAGTCATGGAGCTTAGAACTAGGAGAATCAAATTGATGAAAGATGCATGCTGGTGACATTCCTTAATGATCAAGTTGCAATCTTGTCCCTGAACATTATGTAAAGGCTTCAGTGGTTTAATCAAAAAGGCTTACACTATCCATAGTAGAGTGTTCCAACTGCTGCAAGTATTTTGGATTGATATGTATGCCATGAGTTGCTTGACGAGATTCAGACACCCTAAGGGGATCAGTTCTAGATGACCGACTATTAATTGCTTGAGAAAACTGCAGTTGAGCTTCAATCTTGCGTAGGACAGAAGGTGGAAAGACAGTTGACCAGGTGCCAAAGAGATGGCGCATAGCGTTATGCATCTTAGGATGAACCTGCCTGTATGCCTCACAGAAAATCTGGGGAGACAATAGAACCACTAGTTTTAATAAAATGCCATTATAAATTAACATGATAACAAAATATTAATTGACCTACTTCAGACAGACATGAAGAGAAGTATCTAATATATCCCTGACCAACATTCTTCACAATGCTGTCCAAAAGATAGAGGGACGGCAGCTTTTGATCTGCAGGCACCTGCAAAGGGATAGCTTCAAACAATCGAAGTCCTATGAAAATAGTGGCAAAGCCAGACAAAAAATTCAACAGGGCACGATTTGTCATATTTTTTTATTACTCTAAATGTGTTTCTCGGAAGATGTAACATAACATATACTCAGCACTTTTGCATAGCCCCTTACTACAAGGCCATGTGTTGATAATAATTTTCTTAAACAACTTCTAAATAAAGATCAGTATTAGAGATCTATGATATACACTGTCTAATAACCAACACAGGGTTGAGAGTCTAAGTATCATCCTTGCCAACTAAAGATTAATTAAAATTCCCAGTAGCATTGGCAAACCACCACATCTTTGATTGCTTTCATAATCAAGTTCATTTTAAGATAATTCTCCCATATCTAGTATTGATTAAATAAAATAACAGAAATAAAAAAGTTGAGAAAGATAAAGCTAATGTATACATCAATTACACAAGTAATTATTTAAACACACACACACTCAAATGAAAACACTTTAGTACTGCTTTGTTCAAATAGGATTGAAAATTTTCATATATTAAAGCATCAAGCATGTGTTAGTTCTGGATATGTTTAGTTTTCAGACCCTCAAGCACACACCACAAATATTACTCAATCATATTCAAGAATCAGTTCAATCTTTTCTTCAATCACCACTTTTTTAATTGTACAAAATCACTCTCCCCTTTTTCAAAACCTCAAAAACTGTAGATCCTAGCTTTTTAAACACTTTTAACTTTTAAGATGTAGTATGAGGACACCCAGAGACACTTAAGATTCAGAAAAGATAGGGTTAGCAAATAGAACAGCTGCGAGGATAATTGATGTGAATTATGTACAGATGTCTATTTCAGATTGTGCAGATCGGCCAAAAGCTTCATCTTCAGCAAAACTTCACAACTGACCAAAATTTTCCCGCTCTTAAATTGTCCTCAAGTTGAATTAGGAATTCCAATGTGTTCCATACTAGATTGTCAGCTTCAAGTATAGTAAGATAATCGCATGTGCTAATCAGACGTACCTACGAATTATATAATATAATACTAAATTTAAAGAAGCAAGGCTTCTTATCTCTTGACCTGCCTTAATATTTATGATCATTTTTATAAGGAGCTCATACAGCCAACATAAGGCTTCGCCTGCATTCGTGTAACTCAGTTAGACTGAAATTGGAAACGAGAAAACTAATAACCAATTGAAGAACGGCGCAATCCATTTAAACGGGAGTCATGCTTTTCTAATTACCGCTATAAGGATCATAAAACTAAAAATCCCCACCTTCCTTTATAAGTCAGGAAAGAAGCATAAAAGAAGAAGAGAAGTAAAAGAAAGGGGTGAACAAATTAGAAGAAGCGAACTAAAAATTCTGGTATTCGTAGTTGCACAAACTAAAACAGAGGATAGCATAGCTTTGATCTCAATGTATTTACAAAAGGTGGGGGGAATCTTTCCGCGGCTACCGAGACAGACCTCAAGAATCCGAGTGCAAATTGCATCGGCGATGCCTCTGGCATGCTCTACCTGAAGTTCAGCAATAATGGTAAGATCCGTAATGATAGGCTTTAAGTTGCAAGTGAGGTCCGACAACAACAACTGGTAAATTTGCACAATTTCTTCGGTGCTAGGGGGTGGCACCAGCACGTCATCACCTGAGGAAGCCATGAATTCATCCTCTCGTTCCTTTAGCAAAGCCTTGAACCGGCCCACTAGAATCGACGGGGAAGGCTTCTGCGCGATCTCATTGGGGATATTGGGTTTTGAAGAGACAATCGGAGCAGTAGCGAACGAGAGGGGTCTAGGGTTTTCTCGGGAAAATAAGAAATTTTGAGGGTCCATGAAGATCAGAGCATACACAAAGATGAGGAAAAGGGTAGGTCGGGTAGGATTAGGGCTTGGGATTTGCCCCAACCAGAGAAAGTGAGGAGTGAAACATGGAGATTTTCCCCTCCCACCATCGCCAGAAAGGGCGAGCGAGAGAGAATGGATAGGAAGTTACGAACTAGCGAAGGTCCACACGAAACGATGTAGACCTGAAGAAGAAATCGATCGGACGGCTGCTAAATGCGTAATTTATAGCTTATCATGATCGCGATGTGATTGGGAGCCCTGATAGTGCCTGTTTGTAACCACGGAAACGTGGTTTTATAAACTTTTTGATAAAATTTAAATTTAAAATAAAATAAAATAAATAATTATATTTATTAAAATAAATTTTAAATTAAACTATAATATAAAAATAAAATTTTAAATAAATTGACGAGAATAATTTATAAAATAATAAAAAAATTTATAAATTAATTAATTATTATATTATTTTTATTTTTTTTATATTATCTTTTCTCTTTTCAATTTTTTTTATATTTTTCTCTTCTATTTTATTTTTTCTTATACTATTTTTTTTCTCTCCTATTTTTTCTTATACTATATCTCATCTCTTTTCTTACATCCTCTCTCCTCTCATCTCTTATTTCTCCTCATTTAATACTCATATATTTTTTTATAATTTATCAATAATAAAAATATTTCTAAAAATAACTATCTAAACACTTATTTATTTAAAATAACTTATTTTTTATAAGCTATTATCTAAAAATCTTTTTTTATAAATTATCTAAAAATTATTTTTTTTATAAAGTTATTTTTAAAATCTTATTAAAATGGGCCTATAAGTGCACAACGCCGTTGGATTCTTTCAGGCGGTTGGATTTATTAAGAATCGCTTGGATTAATTTTAAAGAATTGATTTTAATTTGTATGAGATAAATATATTATTTTAAATATTAATATAGAATTGATTTAGTATATAAATATCATAGATAATTTAATTTATTTAAATCTTTTAAATACGTTATATAAATAATATTAATATTTAAATAAATTATATTATTTTTAGGGAAAATTCTAGTTAAATCATACTGAAATGTCTAAATCTAAATTTAGGCCTATACTCTAGAAAGGCCAAGAGATCTAATTAGGAATTTTTTAATATTATTAAAAATATTAAAATACCCTAAAACGGAATTTAAAATAAATATATTTGTGATTTATTAAAATCTAGATATACCTCTAATTAATGTTAAGAAGTGGTTTTTGATTACGTAACAGGTACGGGTATCCATTAGAGAAAGTGGGGGTTTGAGCAGCGTATCCTTCTTGTACAATCAATGACTCTGCATTTTTACTCTTGGCATGCTCTTGCCTTTTCTTTTTTGGGATTTCTTCAATACAAGAGAGCACTCGTAAAAATGGTTTAACAGGCTTTCCAAACGAGCTCGCAAGCCTTCTTTCATTTTTGATAGTCAAATCACGCTTGAAAAATAAATAATGTCTGCTGCTAATATGTTTTGTTCAAAGTGGTAATGGAGACGATTCTGGCGTCCAAGATGTTCTCTAATCATCTACAAATTATTTTTCAATGCAAAGATAATATTTATTATTTTGATTCTTGTCTTAAAGTTAAAGCAACGCATTATTTTATTAAAAATATCATAAATTACACATTTTATTTTTTTTACCAGAAGATTGTTTATTTTAATTTATTCCAGCTTGAATTAGTTGTAAAGAATTAATTTTATACAATAAAATAGTATATAATATCTATCAATTTTTTTGAAAGGGATTGAGTTTATTCACAATTCAAGTATAAGTCGAAATATCTCTTATTTTTATGTAATATTAATGTTAGGTAAGGTGAGCCGTCTATTACCCTTAAGTATAAATTTATACATTGAGGACTTAGGAAGTATTTCTAAGCACTGTGACTAAAATTATAATAAAGTGATATTTTTTAAATATCTAATATACTCTAAATAATTATATATATGTTTTTATTAGTTGAAATTATGTAGGATGGGTTTGCATATAATATCTCATATAATTGTGAAGATCCTTCAAACTAGCATATTATGTGTTAGCATGTTAAAAGCTGGGCCGCTTATGTTAAATCATAGCCCAACGCAATAAAAATAGCATGTCATAGTCCTGTATACTTGCAATTAACCACTTTTAAATATGATCTTAATATTGTACCAAAAAAAGATCTTTGTATAAAAAAAACATCTTAATATAAGCAATACATAATTTATGAACAATAATACGACACATATTGGGAGGCAAAAATGAACAGGTAGTTATTGCCCCATAAATAGCACAATTTCTTAGAATTTTTATATTATATATAGATAAAAAGCAAAATAATTAGGGCATATTTAGTAGTATGAAACTGTAGAAGTTGAATTGCTATTTTTTTATTTAGTAAAATAAAAGTCATTTTTATTTTTAATATTTTAAATTATTTTAATTCTATAAAAAATTGAGAAATAAGATAGGAGAAGTGGAAATAAAATATTTTAAATTATTTTACCTAAAGTTATAAAATTTTTAGATAATTTTAACTATTTTTAAGTTATAAAATAAATATTTTAGACTATTTTATTTTAAATTATAAAAAATATATATTAATTTTATATTTATTTTTAATCCAGTAAATAAATTTTTAAACTTATTTTTAACTTTAATTTTATTTTCATTTTTACTTTAATTTTATTTTTTATTTTTATTAAAAATTCTTCAATCCCGTGTAATTAATTCATCATATTTCCTTATTGCATGATGACCACATGTTGCAGGTACATTTGAAGTCGTGAGGAAATTCCAAGGATATTGGAGGGTGTGCATCCCCTTGTCTGACTAAAAAAATTAACAGTATAACGCAAATTAATCATTATTAGATTAAAATGATAATGGGTGGTTTTTATTCATGCAAGAAGTAAAATACATGTATCTCAGCAATTAATTCATCAGATTTTTTTTTTCTTTTTGCATGTTGACCACGTGTTACTAATGCATCTAAAGTTGTGAGGAAATCCGGAGGATGCGATTATGCATCCACTGGGCTGACTAAAAAAGTATTAAGATAATATGGAATAATTATTATTATATTAAAAAGGATATGTGAAATAAACCCTTGCGTTGTTTCAAAAACAGATATTTTAAGAATTAAGAGTTAATTTAAGTATTAGAACAGATTAATTACATGATTTTTCCTGAAAAATTTAATGGCAATATTTAAAATAAAAGGAGTGAATATATAAAATTCTATTAGAAAGTCAAATAGTGAAACTTGAAAGAAGGAAGAAGAGCTCTTTAGCTGGAGACGGAGCCTGCGTTTTTTATCCCATCGCCAACATCTGCTGTTACATTTCCTCCCCACAACAACTTGTGGTACCTTTGCTGTTTTTCTTCCATACAACCTCCCAATTTTCATCTTCTTTCTTGTTTACTATTCAAAAATTTATTTTATTTCACTGTTATCCATTTTTTGTCTAATGAAATTTCACCTATAAAATTTTTTCTAGTTTTGATTTGATCCCTTATTTTTGAAGCGGTTTCGATAAGAACTTAAATCTAAATTGTCTGACTTTAATTCGTACTATTCAGTTCTAATCTAAATAGTTTGTATTTATTTTTTTAAAAAAATTATTTTAATATATATATTTCAGTTTTTTAAAAATAATTTTTTTATTCAAATTATCAGTTGAAAATTTTAAATATTTAGATTATACAAACCTCACCATTAATGATTTCCTTTAATTTACATCCTTGGGCATTAAGTGGATTTTTTGTAAGCACCATTCTTTGAGTGTTAAAAGAATCTCTCAATAGTTAGTCCTTCAAAAAATAATAATTAAAAAATTTAGATTTGAATCGTTAAAACTGTATTTAGAGCCTCCTATACTTATATCACAATTTGTTATTAATGGTTCTATTGGATTCACCGCAATGATGTAATCTAAAGAAACTTTTTCACAGCCCTTTTAACTTTTTTTCCTTTAGGACTTCATCCATATATGCATGCTTTTGCTTGTGTTACTCATTGGGCTAGTTCATTTGTTTTTTAATATTTAAAATTTGTTTTGTAACTTTCGTATGTTAGGGCTGTCTTGCCAGTTAGATCATGCCTCTAACAAGAAGAACCAGAAGGAGGGAACAGAACAACAGGAATGGCATTAATGGTGGTAGGCATAGAAGCTTGAATGACCTACCGGATAATGTTCTTACGAACATTATTTCATTTCTTCCGACTAAGGATGCTGTACGAACAAGCATATTGTCCCAAAGATGGGAATTCATATGGACAACAAGTCCTGAACTTAGCTTTGTTCAAGAGAAAGCAGAAACAGAGACTTTCATGAATTTCGTCAAAAGAGCACTTTCATTAAGAGGATCATCTAAAATAACCAAGTTTCAACTCATTGGCAAAATGGACACTTCACTTTCTGTTGAAACAGTGATTTCTTCAGTTGCGGAATGTAACGTTGAAGAGTTTGAACTCCACCTTGAGGACATTATTAGAGAAGCTTTAGCTTTGCCTCTTAAACTGCTTAACTCTGCAACACTCACTCATTTAAATATCAGAATGCAGAGAGGCCAGAAGCTTATACTTCCTTTTCTGATTTGGTTACCAAGCTTAAAGCTGCTGAATTTACAGGATATCACTTTCCCCAATCAGCATTCAGCTCAGAATCTTTTTTATGGGTGTCCTGTGCTTGAGAATTTACAGCTAGTAAACTGTAAATGGGTGGATGTAAAAACTCTGAGAGTTCCATCTTCCAAGCTTCAAAAATTGGGCATGTTTGAAGATCATGATGGACAACAACAAAATGGGGAAAACAGGCCTGAGTTTGTAATTCTGGGAAGTGGTCTCAGACATTTCACTTATGTCGGTTTGTTATACTTTGATTACTGCTTTATGAATCCTGTACCGTTGGAAGAGGTAAATGTATACACTTATGACGCTTCTTTGGATGAGAACCAAGAGCTCATTGCAAATAATCTTTTGAAACTTTTAAGAAGCGTCTCTCATGCTCCAACGTTGATGCTTGGGCATTCTACTGTCTCTGTAAGTTTTCTTCCCTTGTTCTTCAATTATGAAGGTGAATTGTACTTTGCATTAGGGTTAATATAATCTTTGATCCCTCACGCTGGGCAAAAGATCCAGTTTTTTATTAACACATATTGACCAATGTTCTTTATTAACAATTCTAAGATGCATCTCTAATGCCTCGGAATGTTTGTTATGCTCTCTCTCCCTCCCTCCCTCCCCCATGCGTTCAATAGGCATTAATTGTAAAACAATTTCTTGTTTCCAGCTTCTCCTTAGTATACCGGAGGCAGTGAAAGTACCCATGTTCTTGGGCGTGCGGCTTCTTCGGACAGATATTAATTCATCAGATTTTTCAAATGCACGCTTATTGAGACTACTAGAAAGCACCCCCTGCCTTGAGTCTCTCGTCTTTCGTGAGGTAATTGATTAACTTCACAACCAAATTGATCATATTTGTTTCTTGTACGTAGTTTCTTAATTGCAGTTAATTAACAGTGGCTAACATTTGAATTATTTTGAATTATCATTTGACCAGGGACTTATGATGCCTTCCAATCCAATTGAGGATGACATATTGGACCCTGTGCCTGCATGTTTCCTCAACCACCTGCATTATGTTTTTGTTCATGTTTATCATGGAGATGACGTGGACTTGGTGGGAATAAGGATTTTACTCAAAAATGCAAAGGTCTTGAGGAAGATGGAGATTCTGCTGGGATTATTTGTGACTCAAAACAGGAGAATCAATTTCCCCTTGGAGCTATTGAAGGTCCCAAGAGCCTCAAAAGATTGTGGCATCTACATACTTTAAACTAGTTAGTGGCTGAACTTGTTCTTAGACAAAAACTTGAGTGAAATTATGTACTCTCTGTTTTGTTTTTGTATTATAATTCAGAGACCATCTTCATAGAATGCATTGGCCTGGGCTTTTTGATGACTCAGTTTTGAAACCAAATATTGAAACAGAGTATTCTCTCAGTGATTTCTGCCGTTGAACAATGCAATGTTGAAGAGCTTGAACTCCATCTTGAGAACATTATCAATAGAGAAGCTTTAACTTTGCCTCTTTAATTGCTTACTTCTGCAACGCTGACTCAGTTTCATGTCAAAATGCTGAGACGCCAGAAGCTTATACTTCCTTTTCTGATTTGGTTACGAAGCCTAAAAATATTGAATTTATGGAACGTCACCTTCCCCAATCAATATTCAGCTCAGAATCCTTTTTATGGGTGTCCTGTGCTTGAGCATTTACAGCTAGAAGAATGCAAATGGTTGAATGTGAAGACTGTAAAAGTATCATCTTCCAAGCTTCAGAAACTGATCATAAATGAAGCTCATGATCATGGACACCAACAAAATGGGGAAAACAGGCCTGAGTTTTTTATTCTGGGAAGCGGTCTCGGACATTTCGGTTATGTCGGTTTGTTATACTTTGATTACTTCATCATGAATCCTGAATTGTTGGAAGAGGTAACTATTAAGATTGATGATGATTCTTCGCATCAGAATCGAGTGCTCATTACAAACCATCTTTGAAAGCTCTTGAGAAGTGTCTTTCATGTTCCAAATTGATGCTTGGGAGTCGTGCTATCTCTGTAAGTTTGCTTCTCTTGTGTTTATTAAAAAGAAAAAGAAAAACTTATATTATGAATGTGAATTATACTTTTGATCATAACATTTTGAATTCTAAGCTATTAGATCAACATTATTAATATATACATGAAAATAGTTTCCTACTTGCTTTCTATTGTTTCTTAACAATTTTAATATACTTTTTTTAATTCTAAATATAAGAGCTAATTTAAAAATTTATTTTTATCTCATATGTAAAATTTTAATATACTATATTTTTAAAATTTATAATTCTAGTAAATCTAGACTTATCATGAATTCTAGGAAAAGAAAATGCAATCACCAATTAATTTGTAGCTGGGCTGGTGATGGGTTGTGCTAATCTCACTCAGCTTAGTTTGGATTAGCTATAATCCAAAAGATTTTGAATATTGGGATCTACTGTGAAAAAAAAAAAAAACCTTTGATTTTGTAATGAATGGTCAATCAGTCGCTCACGTCAAAACAAAACCAAGTATAATTTCGTCACTCAAATGGTTACAAGGTTTTCTTTCCTGCACTCTTCCTACTTGCATCCTCTTTCATAATACTATTCAAAGCTTTCATTTTGTTTTCGCTTTCATCGTTGTTGTGCACTTCTGAAATTTCAGCAATCCAAACCAACTGTAATAAAATATTGTTTGAAGAATATTCGCCGAAAGCTTTTTCCCCTGGGAAATATTAGAGAGATTCATATAAGTTCCCGATATGAGATGAGATGCCATTCCCAACTCTAAGTGCAAACAAAAGTGATGGTTGTTTTCAGTGACGCAAGTGGATCAAAACTCTCGTCACGTCACATGCTTGTGTATATATTCAGAAACCTCGTGAACGACGAACCAAGTGAAAGGGCACGTAGCAGCGTTAATTCGTCGACGTTGTTTATGTATCTCATCGGATATTCGTCCTTATCATGTCTTCTCTTAAATTAATTACTATTCGGTAATTAGACAATCCTAAGAACTTGACTATAGACACTCAATTAATTCAAATAATGAGGATCATAGAAGGGTAGGAGGGTTCTTGTTTGATGCTCATCACAATATTAATAAGCATGTAATCATCGATATAATGAGATTTAAACTGATCAAATAATTTATTTTTAGTGGTTAAATTTAAAGTTTTCAATAATATATATGATTAAAATTTTGAGATAAATGTGAGCAAAAATCAAATGATTCATGGAAAAATTAGAGGGAGAGATAAATATTAACTCCATAACCGAAAACAATATTAATAAAAACTTATAATTTTCAAAAAAAAAATTGATGGACATAATTTAAAAAGATGTTTGTCACGCAAATGCATGAATAGTAGAACTGCAACAATAAAAAATTCTAATATATTCATTTTAACCCTTTAATATAAATATTTTTATATATAAAAAAATTTAAATGAATGTATTTCCCGAGCTAAAATAAGCTTCAAAACTAAAAACAATTACTTTTTTAAAGTTTTTATATTAACAGCAAAATTTAATCCCATATTTTTGTGACAAGAATTATAATTTTAGTAACTAAACCAATTTTTCTTAGTTAATGTAAATTTTTCTAATTTAATATTTTTTTTAATTATAAGAACTAATTTTATTATTTACAAAGAAAACTTGTTAGTAATTAAGAATTGATTCCTAAATTATTTTAAAGTATTTTCAATTTTCCCCTCAGTTAAATTTCATAATAAATTTTATCCAGAAAGTCGGTCAGAGATTTTATTTGAATAAAAGTGTGTTTGGAGTCGTGAAATGGAGGAACTCTGGCACAGAGCAAGTGGCGTTTAATGCATAGATTTCAAGGCCAGGAAGCCGATGCAGACGCAGTGGGATGAACGGGGAAGAATGGAACGAAGTGTCCAGCCCCATTGCTTGCAACATGCAGCTCTTGTTTCTTTTTATTCAAAATTATAATTTTTTAAAATTTATAATAAAATATATTTAATTAATTATATTAAAAAATTAATTAATATAATATATTTTTTAAATAGTTTAACTATCTCTTTTAATTCTCTCTTAATCTCTTATTTAATTAATATTAAAAAAATAATTTTTAAAAAATAATAGATAAATATAAAAAATTATATTTAAAATTAATATTAATTTTTTAAGTAAGTATTATATTATGAGTAAGAAGAGTACTATTCTATCACTACATATATATATACACACACACTCTCTCTCTCTAGAATCTCCATATCCTTGTTTGGAAAAAATTGAAACAGAAGATATGAGAATGCCATATATCATAAACGATCAAGAATCATAATACATGTTAGACGTTACCTATTTTGTTTGATACTTATTAAATAATTCTTTTATTTTATCATATTATTATTTAAAAGATACCTACGTAATATTATTTTAATAAATATTATTAAATAAATAATAAAATTTTTTAATTTTTCATATAAATTATATTTAATATTAATTTTAAAATTTATTAAATATTATTTTTTTAAATAAAATAACACATATAATATTTTAAATAATAATATATAAAAATTTATAGACATAAATTTATATTTTTATTATTAAAAATATATAATTATACTAAAGATAAAATTATATTAATTTAAATATTTTAAAATATTAACACCTTTAAAATTAGTATATAGTTTTAATTATATTTTTAAATATTTTAAAGTATTAATTATTTTTATAAAATTAAGTTGAATGCTAAATATATTTTTATATAGAGAATTATGACAATTTTTTTTAACAAAAAGTACGACGTAATTAAACAATATAATAGGCAAGGTCAGGTTAGTTGTCACCCTAAACCCTGTCCTCTAGTCCCCGACCACCTTTGTGCCTGTGGCTTCGGTCTGTGTGTTTGGACTTTGGACTTTGTTGTTACTAATTCATATAATAAAAAAAGAAAAAAGAAAAGAAACCTCCCTCATTTAATATGTTTTAACAAGACAATAAATTATTATTTCCGTGCTAATCTTAAAAATGAAAAAATCAACCTCCATAACGTCCGCACCAAATTCCCGTAATGCCGCTCGCAATAAATTTTTGATCCGGTAACGATTCTCGAAAATAGCATTGTGGGGTCCATGTAAATACCCTCCTCCATCGCTACCGCCATCCTTTTAGGAAAAGCCGTTTCCAAATGATTTCCTCATCTTCCCTTCCTTCTCTCCAATGCTCACCAACCTCTTTTCTCTCACCATTCCATACCCAAAGTTTTGAACTTTTCTTCGCCTACCTCCTTACCTTTCCTCGAAATCATCGTATAAATCTTCCACATTGTATTCACCTACCACTTAAAGCCCCCACCTTTACAACTCCCTTCTTGAGTCTTCTCCTTCGCTGAACGAAATTTCAGTTCATTAGGTGTGCACCTTAACCATGAACTCTGCAATTAGGTGTGCACCTTGTTCGCCTCTGAGCTTCTCTGCTTTCTCAAGCAGAAAGCCTTCTGTTGGAACCACTCAATCTTTCTACACGTCACCCGCAAGAGAAAATGCTCAACCCAGTTCCAATCTCTCTGTTTCTTCTCATAAACCTCTTTACATCTCATCCACTGAGAATTTCTCGTTGGTGGCTAAACCCAGAAAGAGGGGTTTAGAGTGTGACGCCTATGAGGCGGATAAGTCACGACCAATTGAGATTAGTGTTGATGAAGAGGCTCGTGTTCAGGCGGCTCAGAAGCTCAAAATTAGTTTGTATTTCGCGACCTGGTGGGCTTTGAATGTTGTCTTCAATATATACAATAAGAAGGTTTTGAATGCTTTTCCTTATCCATGGCTCACTTCCACTCTTTCATTGGCTGCTGGTTCGCTCATGATGTTAATTTCATGGGCCACGAGAATTGCTGAAGCCCCCAAAGTCAATTTAGATTTTTGGAAGGCCCTCTTCCCTGTAAGCAAATATATGTCAACTTGTTTATAGTTTGCCTGTGTAATTTAAATTGTTTTCATATTTGATGTGTGCTGGATACATTGAGACATAACAAGATCCGAATGATATGATTCTGTATTAATAGATGCATAACAGGAAGTCCACCATATTATTTATGGTTTGAATGGGAATCAAAGAATAAGAATTGATAATGAGATTATTACGGCAGAATCTCTTTAGATCATGTGTGGCAAACTTTGATTAGGAGATGGGATAGGATTCGTTTTTATGCATATTTCGGACGATAATCACCGAAATAATTTGGTTTTTCAGGTTGCTGTGGCTCACACGATTGGGCATGTTGCCGCAACTGTGAGCATGTCGAAAGTTGCAGTATCATTCACCCACATCATCAAGAGTGGAGAACCTGCTTTTAGTGTCCTGGTTTCAAGGTTCTTGCTTGGAGAATCATTCCCTATGCCAGTGTACCTATCACTTCTCCCAATTATTGGTGGTTGTGCTCTTGCTGCTGTGACAGAACTCAATTTTAATATGATTGGTAAGAGCATGTACTCTAAAATAGTCACATGCAGATCATGATCTTCTTTCATGTTAGAGGGTACTATAATAGAGACTGAAAGGGTTCTATTCATATGACATGTTTGTCCTTAAACACTACATGTTTTTCATGTTTTAGTGTTGATGTTGGTATCTTCTCTGTTTCTCACAGTGGACAGTTTGGTTAGGAAGTTGAAGATGTTAAAAAATCCACTAATTAGACAACTTTACATCATGTTTTCAGGGTTCATGGGAGCTATGATATCAAATTTGGCATTTGTCTTCCGGAACATATTCTCAAAGAGAGGGATGAAGGGGATGTCTGTTAGTGGAATGAACTATTATGCTTGTCTTTCTATGATGTCTCTGCTAATCCTCACGCCTTTTGCCATCGCTGTGGAGGGCCCACAGATGTGGGCTGCTGGCTGGCAAACTGCTATCTCTCAAATTGGTCCCAATTTTGTATGGTAAGTTCAACCTTCAATTCTTAGTGTGTGTTTGTATGCTAATCTGCCATCATCTTTGTTTCTTTGTATTGGTGGAATTTCATTTTATTTTTAGCTTTTGGTATGCCCTTCTGTTGGCCTAATGGCGTAAACTGCACTTTGTTGATAAGAAATGCATAATCTAGTTGGATGGAAAATATTCACTTGATCTGTGAGAAGTAGATACTGATGAAATCTTCATCATCATTGACATAGCAATTTTCATTGCTGGCCAATGTTAGGCTTCATGGTTTTCTTCCTCTTATGTTTAACTAACTAAAGATCTGGCTTGAAAATTTCATAGGTGGGTGGCTGCCCAGAGTATCTTCTACCACTTGTACAACCAAGTATCTTACATGTCACTCGATCAGATTTCCCCATTAACGTTTAGTATAGGCAACACAATGAAGAGAATTTCAGTTATCGTTTCCTCCATTATTATCTTCCGTACGCCAGTCCAACCCGTCAATGCCCTTGGGGCAGCCATTGCCAGTCTTGGTACCTTCATCTATTCACAGGTGCATTCTTGTCTGCTATATTGTTTTGAGTTCTTCTTTATTATACTATGTTTCTCTGTTTGTGAAGTTGTCTGGTTTTCAGTTAGTGTTGGTTAACACTATATAACAATAACATAACAAGTTACTTTGGATCGTGTGAACAGGCTAAACAGTGAGAAATACTTTGGGAGCTAAGATTCTTGGTGATACAAGTGTGTGTTACAAGTTCGTGTGCCTCTATAGGTCAGTCTATGTTTTGTAGAACGGGATTACTTAAATTTTCAAGATATGTGCAACACCTGGTGAAGGATGAGCTATGACTGAAGCTGTGTAAGAAAGACAAATGAAGTTATGGGGCTAGTACGCGTTGTGGTGGATGGGACATGAAGCTGGTGTTTTCTTAGTCCATAATTATAGCATTTGTAATCAACATTTTGATATCGTTGATTGATTTCATCGTGTAGAGGATTTTTCTTTCTTCAATTCTTTTGAATTTTGATCATTGGAATTTTTTTTTATAACTTCAATTTCAAAGAGTACTTGGAAGATACTTAAATATTCCTCACTAAGGTAGGATTTGATGCATTTATTGATAGGAATTCTTTTAATCTTTATTACTATATGATGCAGACCAGAATTAACTAAATTTAGTTAATTAGAACAAGGGTTAGAATATAAAGAACAGTGGATGGAATCATATGGAGTTGGGAAATAATTTTGGCTAAATTTTAAATAGATTAGTTTCTTTTGGCTAAGAGAAAATCATATGGGAGATACAGTATGCAATTAATATTGGTGTTATTAGCCTTCTTTATGAAAAAAATAAAAAAATATGAATACAAATTCTTTATTTATATACAACTAACGCTGTTATTTTAGATTTAATGCGTGTTTGGATGTAATCAAAAATTTAAATTTAGATAAAATTTTAATTTTAATTCTTTTTAAAACAAACAGTTATATTTGTTCAAACGAATTTTTAAACTAAATTATAATTTAAAACTAATATTTTAGATAAATTGATCAGAATAATTTATAGAATAGTAAAAAAATTTATGAACTAACTAATTATTATATTATCTTTATTTATTTTATACTATCTCTCATACTTTTTTTACACCCTCACTCATCTCTCTTACTTTTTCTTACACTATCTCTCTTTTATTTTCTTATACTCTCTCTTTCCTCTCTCCTCTTATCTCTTATCTCTCCTCATTTAATACTCCTACCCTTTTTCATAATTTATCAATAATAAAAGTACTTTTAAAAATAACTAGCAAAATGTTTATTTATTTAAAACTATTTTTTTATAAAAATTTTTTAAAAACTTTTTTTTAAAAGTTGTCAATTTTTTTTTCATAAGCTAATTTCTAAAATCTTATCTAAATTAGCCTTTATTTCACTTGCTAAATTTATTTTTCAATATTTCTTTTTTATATCACTTGACTTTGAGAAGTTTATTAATTTTTGCTTAAAAAAAAGTTTACTAATTCCTATAGTCAGAAAATTTTCTTTTTAACTTTTTAATATAAATTGGCTTTTGTTAAAAAAAATATAAGGATATAGTTTGTGCAGAATTGATTTTTATAAAAATTAAATAACTTTTTTATAACATGCTAAAATTTTAAAAGAAGAAAACGTGATTAGCGTCAGATTCGATTGAATTGAACGAGTGTGTGTTTAGGAGCCGTTTTTAAAAATTAATTTTATGTAAAATTTTAGTTTAAGAAAATTTTAAATAAATAATTATTTTTGTTTAAAAAGTCAAAACTACATTTAAAACTATGGTTTTGAATAAGGTACTGAAAATAACTTTTAGAACAGTAAAAGAGTATATAGACTATCTAATTACTATCTTACCCCTACTTTTTCTTATACCATCTTTTATTTCTCATCTTTTTTATTCACTCTATCTCATCTTTTCTCTCTTTTTTCTATACTCTCTCCTCTCTTCTTTCTCCTATTTCTTCTCAGTCTTCTCTCATCTCTCATACTTTAATCAAATTATATATTTTTTAATAATTTATTAATATAAAAAATGATTCTACTATTAATTATCTAAATATCTCTATTTTTTAAATCTATTCATTCTCAAATCTATTTTCTAAAACCTAACTCCTGGTCTCAGCAATTTTTCAATGCCGTTTTTGTATGGTGTTTGACTAAACTAAATATAAGTTAAAAAATCATCATATAAACTGTAAGATTGATTTTTAATAAAATAATTTTAAATATTTGCACAGGCATAACTTCTTTAAAAATATATTAAAACAAATAAAATTTAATTCAATAACATTTTATCAATTTCTAACTAACGGAATCAAATGATAAATTTAGATAAGTTCTTAAAACTTTGCCAATTCGTAGTTAAAAATTAGTTTTCTTACACAATAAAATTATAGTTTTATTACACAATAAAATTAGTAAGTTTTTTTTTAACCAAACAAATTAGTAAGGTTAACTTAAGCTTATTTTTATTTTTTATGCAGTAAAAATATTATAAGGTTAACTTCCGTCTATTTGTGGAAAACACAGTCAAGATAAGAACTTAAGACTATAACATGAAGTTCAACGAAACTATCAAAGCAGAAACAATATGATTGGTCCTCCATCACGAACTTTGGTTTCGTTGTATTTTTCGTTTTACATTTGATTAATAGAAGGTAAGAAAATTAAATAAACAAACATAAAAAAAATTATATTTACAATTTAATAATTAAATTTATATATTTATAAGTCAAATAAATTATTATATATCTAATTTTCTTATCAGAAATAGATCGATGGCCAAAAGAAGGGATATATATCTTCTCCTTTTTATTTTTCTCCTCATCCCTCATCATCATCTCCCTTTCTTCGTTTTGCCTTACCTCCTCCTCTTTTTATCCACTCTGTTACAAAAAAAATTATTTTTTTTAAAATGTTATTTAAAAAACACTTTAAGTGTTTTTTTAAAAAAAATTAAAAAATAAGCCTTTTTCTAAAAACAGTATTTTTTTAAAAAAAAATAAGCTTTTTCCTTAAAAATACGTTTTTTAAAATAATTAAAAACACTTTTTTAAAGTGTTTTTTAAAAAAACTATTTTTTAAAAAAATATTTTTTTAGGCAATAGTGATGAGGAGAGAAAAGAAAATGAGAAGATCTGCTTCCCAAAAGAAGTGTCTGATTCTCTCTCTAGTCCATATATAAGAGATGTCGAGTTTGAAAAAAATGGATAATGGGAAGAAAGAAACGAATGATGGAGCGGGGTTGGTTTAAGAAAGGTCAATTGTTGCAGATGGGACTGTGTCTTCTTCATCATCTCCAGATTTGTTCAGCTGTTTCTGATGGATCTTCCTTTCCCCCCGGTTTCCTCTTCGGCACTGCTTCTTCCTCTTACCAGGTTCCTTCTTCTTCTTCTTCTTCTTCTTCTTCTGGTTCATTCATTTAATAATGGTAATGGTGGCATATAGTATGAAGGTGGCTACTTGGACGATGGCAAAGGACTCAACAACTGGGATGTCTTCTCTCACCTCCCTGGTTCACTTTCCTCTCACTCTGCTTCCTCTTCATCATCATCATCTTCTATTTCTTCATTTGAATCATCTGATCTTTAAGTAATTAGATTAGAATACATTATTATCTGTGGTTGGTAGCAGGAAGGATAAGGGATGGAAGCAATGCTGACGTTACTGTTGATCAGTACCATCGCTATCTGGTAGGCGTCTTCATTTAGATTACGTGCTATACTACTAATATCTGCCGTTGATTGGTTCTTCTTGATATATCATATATATTCCTTTTTAAACAAGTATTTAATTGAATATAATTCAAATTCTAAATCTGTCTGTGTGGAAACTTTTCTTTTCGACTGAGGATAAAACAGGAGGATGTAGATTTGATGGAAGATATCAAAATCAACAGCTACAGGTTTTCAATTTCATGGGCAAGAATATTACCGAGTATGCTCCTCTCTGCTCTTACGCACTTCAGGGGGGGGAAAGAAAACAGAAGAAACTATTCCCAACTTTCATTGCTGTGTATTAACCCTAATGAACCTTAGAAACATACTTTAATTTTCATTCTTTTTTTAATGACTGTAAACAGAAGGAAGATTTGGTAAAGTGAACTTGCCAGGTATCAACTACTACAACAGTCTCATCGATGTTCTCCTCCTCAAAGGTTTGATTTTCATGTCCATGGGGCATCCCAGTTGGCGTCCAAAGTGGCATCCTTGGTGGCGTGCCATGTCATCAAGTCATCCAAGAGGAGGAAAGCCAGTGAAGAGATTTGTAGTCAAGAGGCTTCAATATGATTATAGCCTCATGAACATAAACTCTTCACTTTGGCTTTCATCCACTTGGACGACTTGATGACATGGCGAGCCACTAGGATGCCACTTTGGACGCCACATAGGATCATACTTTCTTCTCAATTTCCCTCTCCTTTCTTTAGTTATAACACAATTTCTCTGACCTTATCTTATTCTTCAAACTTTGCTAAAAAATCAAAGGTATTGAGCCATTAGTAACAGTTTCACACTTTGACTACCCTCAAGAACTTGAGGATAGATATGGAGGTTGGCTTAGTCCCCAATCCCAGTAAGTTAGCCATAAATATGGGATTGTGTTTTGGTCATCTTCTCTTGTAGGTCACTGATAACATAGTATTCTGAGGTTTTGACATTGTTGCAGGGAAGAGTTTCAGTACTTCGCAGAAGTGTGTTTTAGCTCGTTTGGGGGCAGAGTGAAGTATTGGGTGACCTTCAATGAGCCAAATCTTTGGGTCCCACTTGCTTATCGCAAAGGAGGCTACCCACCAAATCGTTGCTCTGTCCCATTTGGGAATTGCAGTGTAGGAGATTCAGAGAAGGAGCCCTTTGTGGCTGCCCATAATATCATCCTAGCTCATGCTGCTGCAGTACATACTTATAAAACCAAATACCAGGTTGACACTGAAACACAAATTGATCTTGATTGCATTGTCCGAACAGATATATTCCTCTTATCTTATTTATAAGGCACTTTTAACATGTTTCATTGGAACCAAGAAAAATTAAACCCCATTAATTATACCTTAACATTTAACAGTTTTCCAACTTGACCGATTTTTAATATACTGAGAAGTCCAAGAAAATCACAGTAGCACAGTAGATTAGAGGTAAAATTATACAATCATATGATAAATTTAATGAGAAGACTTATTTATATTAAGGACAAAGAAAAGTACTCTCTCTACCCTATAAATAGGACCTAAGCCGTATAAGTTAGGATACTAGGTTTACATATCAAAGACAGAAAGTAAGATTAACTGTTATTAATGGCATATCCAGAAGGAGCAAGGAGGGCAAATAGGCTTTGTGTTACACTGTGACTGGTTTGAGCCTTTCAGCAATTCAGAAGCAGACAAATTGGCTGCTGAAAGAGCACTAACATTCACCATAAATTGGTAAATTTCCCCCACAATTGATTTTTTTTTTTGTCTATATAAAACACAAAAGGCACCATATATTTTGATGCTTGATTACTCTGCAACGCAGGTTCTTGGACCCTATTCTTTATGGAAAATACCCAGGAGAGATGGAGAAGGAACTGGGAAACACATTACCCGGATTTTTCCCGAAAGACAGAGAGAAACTAATAAGGAACAGATTGGATTTCATTGGCATCAATCATTATGCAAGTTACTATGCCCGAGACTGCATCTCTTCACTTTGTAAACCTGGGGAAGGAGGCTCAATATCAGAAGGTTCATATTCTCGAACTGCACTAAAAAATGGCGTCCCCATGGGAGAACTTGTGAGTACACAGCAAAATTTGATTGTTTTAATCTAACAATATCTTTAATCTTCTGCATTAATTTGCTTTTTTCCTTGTCACAATACAGACACCTATGGAATGGTTAAATGTTTATCCACCAGGCATGGAGAAAATGATTACCTATTTCAAAGACAGATATAACAACACTCCAATCATCATTACAGAAAATGGTAAGAAGAACATGGTATTCATCGTCCTTAATATAAAAGCTAGTTAACTTTTTTAGACAGTTTAAATTAGTCAAACAGATTAATTAATTATAATTAATATAAGATTTAATAGACTAATTTAAGTAGATTAAGGGATATATAATATAAATTCGTCTTAAGGGATTTAATTTAGTCATAATTAACTGATTTATGTAGTTTTCTTAATTAATATAAAAAAACTAACCAACTCTTATATTAAGGACGGGATTAGAGGGAGTAATTAAGTTCTTCAATCAACTTTCTCTGCAACATTTCTGACAATCCAAACGTGTTTTGTAGGGTATGGAGAACTGAAAGATCCAAGTAAGACCCAAGAAGAATATCTCAATGATGTTACAAGAATTAAATACATCGAGGGTCACTTGAACTATGTTTTGGCAGCAATAAGGTAAGAACACATAAAATGAAGTTTAATGTATGGATCGCTAAAGCATATAGGAATTGACACAGTTATATATCAGGAAAGGAGCAGATGTGAGGGGTTACTTTGCATGGTCCTTGTTGGACAACTTCGAGTGGTTATATGGATATCAAGTGAGATTTGGACTGTACCATGTTGATTTTGTTACACTGAAGAGAACTCCAAGACTATCAGCAAGTTGGTACAAGCAATTCATTTCAAAGCATAAAGCACGCAGCATTGTGAAGGAAAATAATGGAGAAAGGAAGAGAAAGTTCAACGACAGCACCAAAATCAGAAAGCAAGAGGCAGAGCCCTTGAAGATAAGCTTTGAGTAATTTTGTCACATTGGTCAATGCCCCTTTCTCCAAGGACAGCCGAAGATGTTACTTCTCTGAAAAAATCTTAGATAGACTCGTCTGGGGCCCACTAAAACTTTTGTAAACTAAGTCTACTTAAGGATTTCTCATTTTTATTGGCAAGGATTAGTTGAATTCTCAGATATCAATAGGACCAAAACGTGTTTGAGACAGACAGCTACCTCCAACTATCAGATATCAGACTGTTTTACTCATATTGATATACTCCCTCTCATCCTGTATATAAGGAACACTCTTCTTCGTGTTTATCTAAAACTTTAATTGACTTTTTTAATTTTTAACCCCAATCATTGTGGATTGAACAAAATCAAAGATTTGATTTTAATTATTTTTCCCCTCTTACGCTAGTTTGCTGTAAAATGCCAACTTCGTCAGCATTGACTTATAGGAACCTAATGGCAGCTTTTCTCCTCAAAATTTAATTTAAATTTGAGTAAAATACAATATTCTTTTAGGGAAAAATTAGAGAAACACCTCATCTATTTTTTAAACATACGCTTCAATCCAACTTTGAATAATACTTAAAAATTACTAGTATTATTTAACTATACCGGTCCGCTCCAAACACCATTGCTTTCTAATAAAAGCATCAACATATAAATAATACGGTTTATTTTCAATATCTTACATAATATATATGATAGAAAACGTGTGTAATTGCAAACTTTGTCAAGGGAGATGTGTACCTCACTTAAAAGAATAATGTGATATGATATGATTTGGACGCAACAAGAAAGCCGCCCAATTGTCTTGTTAGTTAAGAGAGAACTATAAATAATGAAGCAGCCTTATATTGTTAGAAGAAGAAGGGCATTCATGGCGATCTGGAAATTGCAGACGACAAGAGTACTGCTTCTGCTGATACTGTTACTTCCTCAGCTTTCATCAAATCAAAGCGTAGCAATCGCTCTTTCTTCTTTGCCCTCCAACTTTCTCTTTGGCACTGCTTCTTCTTCTTACCAGGTCTCTCTCTCTCTCTCTCTCTCTCTATATATATATATATATATATGTTTCACTGATCTGAACAAGCTTCTGTATAGGAGAATTCACGTTGTCAATTAATCGTCAAATCTTGTTTAACAGTATGAAGGAGCATACTTGAGTGACGGCAAGGGACTCAGCAACTGGGATGTCTTTTCTCACATTCCAGGTTGATGTTACAAATGAAATACTCTTGAAACATAACACAATCTATATTCATTCATTCATTAATTAAATCACTCCATTAACCTCCTGTTGGAGGTATTAAACCGATATTGTTGGTTAAGATCTTATCTTAGTTAAGATTACAATTAGGAGACTCTGTATAAAGCATCCTATTATAATTAATATGTTGAAGGTGTGAAGGATGATGATGGTTGAATTCTTTATGTAAGAGGGAGCTTAACATAGGTCCTCACCTCACGAGTCTTAAAGAGTTTAGAGTAAATCACCTTTAGAAGGTCGGTTATTAGTTTCATTATAAACATTGATTCTTGATTGACAAGATTCTTTTTTCCTTTTTTTTGTCGGATATTCATTCTTGCTCATTTCATGATCCTCCTTCGATCAACAACCTCAGCTAATTTGTCTTATCTTTTAAGCTTCGGCTATTTTTTATTATTATTATTATTGATTATTTAATTGTGAATTATTGCAGGCAAAATAATTGATGCCAGTAATGGGGACGTTGCAGTTGACCATTACCATCGCTACCTGGTATGATCATTCACTGTACAACTCATGTTTGTGTGTAATGCTTCATTCACGTGCCCGCCAGTCTCATGCCCATTTTTTTTCCTTTTAAAATGAAGCATATATACTCTCTCCTCTACTTAACTAAGTATATTAAAGAAATTATTAGTCTATATTTTAGATAAATTAATTTAAAAAAAATAATACTACATTTGATCCTTAATATAAGATTTATTTAATTAATTTTAATAAATTAAAGAAATTGGTTAAATTATTTATTTGTGATAATTATGTATTAATTTTTCTAAAATACTCACTTTAATCATATGTATTTTAAACTATCTTTGATAGAAATTCCGTTAATATGTATAATCACATAGAGATATTTTAAGAAAAAATTAAAATATAATTTTAAGAGACAAAGTATATAATGATCTTATAATTATGATCAAATTAAACCCCTCATCTAACTCTTATAATTAAGAGTTAAATGAGTAAATATTATATATATAATATATTAAAATCTTAAATTTAAAATTAAATTCAACTCTTCATCTATCTCTATAGTATATGATGTAGTAACATATATATATATATATATATATATATATATATATATTTAACTATTTTCCACGTGACACATATAATTGCTATATCGGCTGGGGTAAGTGGAGTGGCCCAGGCTATGTATAATTATGTTTAATCGTAAAAAAATGAGAGATCTTCTTTTCCTTTAATTATTTTCTTCTTCTTCTATAGGCATCAGAATCCCGTATAATAAGTCCGTCATACTCATATCTTTAGAAAGAAACAACAATATATATATATATATATATATATATATATATATATTAAACTAATATATAACGTGTTCCTACTTCCTATTTCTACTTGACAGATCACAAGGAAGAGACAATTGGATTTTAATATTATTAATTAAATGTCCAAATTTTATTAAAGTGTGAATCAAATCGACAGGAAGATATTGAGCTGATGGACGAAATCAAAGTCAACAGCTATCGATTCTCTCTCTCCTGGGCAAGAATTTTACCAAGTATGCTTCCATCTATATACAGTTTAATTGAGATACATTAATTTTTCATTTAATTTTTAATTTCATCTTACTTTATTCAAATTTAGTTTTACAATTTAATTTCTTTCCTGTTGCAATAATAATAATAATAATGATTTTATCATCATCATTTAACCAATGACAGCAATAAAATAGGCTGAAGCAAGTTGATGTGAATTTTTCATTATTAATATGGATCTTAATTAAGATTAACACATTTTTGTCTTTAATATAAGACTTAAGTATAAAGTTAATTTTGGTCTTAAATATAAGAATTATTCTCCATATTTATTAACTTTTCTTAAATTAACCCTATTGATACTCCCATAACAATAATTAAATAAGAAAGAAGAGGAGCTAAGGAAGATAATTAAAGTGTTTTAAAAAAATATAGTATAGTGACTAAATTAACTAATTTCTTTAATTTAATCAAATTAATTAAATGGGTTCATATTAACTACTAATTATTTTATATGAGATTTTGAATAGAAGGGAGATTCGGAGAGGTCAACTTGGCTGGCATTGACTTCTACAACAGACTAATAGATGCTCTTCTTCTCAAAGGTTTAGTTTCAATCTTCAATTGTTTTCTTTTAGCAAAACGATGGAGGAAGGGGGTGGGGAAGCAAATTGGTCCATTTTCATCACATGTATTTGCATGTTTGGAATATTAAACTTACAGGAATCGAACCGTTTGTGACTCTGACTCACTTTGACATACCTCAAGAGCTGGAGGTCAAGTATGGAGGTTGGCTCAGTCCCCAATCACAGTAAGCGACTTAGTTTTTCTTTGAAGAGATTTATTAGGGAACTTGAGTTTAAATTAAGTTCATGCGGATCATATATATTGTATTGTGTGTTTGATGAGCAGGGAAGATTTTGCATTTTATGCAGAAATTTGTTTCAAATGGTTCGGAGACAGAGTAAAGTATTGGACTACCTTCAATGAGCCAAATATTCAAGTGTCATTTGGTTACCGAAAAGGAATGGTTCCGCCGAGTCGATGTTCTAAACCTTTTGGAGATTGCATTGAAGGAGACTCAGAATCTGAGCCCTTCATTGCAGCCCATAACATGATCCTCTCCCATGCTGCTGCTGTTGACAACTATAGAACCAAGTACCAGGTAGTTACATGAATGACTCAAGAGTGATCTCATTGAGTCTCTCTCTCTCTCTCTCTCTCTCGTCTTTCTTTTTTCTAATTAGAGGGGTAGGCACTAATAACTTCAAGTTATAAGAGGGATGGATTGAACCCATGACCTCTTGCTTATATGAGAACTTTTATTATACTGGACTACACGGGTATTATTGTTTGAGTCTCATCTTTGACTAGTATTTTTTTGTCCTTGGACAATAATCTTAGCAAGTTTAAACTTGAGTTTGGTTGATAAAGTAATAAACAAAAAATGGTTGTGAAATAAATGTGTTGTGGATGAATCATCCAGAGAGAACAAAAGGGGAGAATTGGGATAGTCTTACAATCTGAGTGGTATGAACCTATCAGCAATTCTACAGCAGATAAAATGGCCTGTGAGAGAGCACTATCATTCACTTTCAATTGGTATGTTCATTAATTTTCCTTCTTTCATTTTGTACTTTTAATACAGTAAAGCAGTAATTATGGAAGATTTATTGTAATGTAGGTTCTTAGACCCAATCATCTTTGGAAAGTACCCTTCAGAGATGCAGAAGATTCTAGGGACCATTTTGCCCAAATTTTCCAGCACTGAAATGTTGAAACTCCAAAAAGGATTGGATTTTATTGGTATTAATTACTATTCCAGTTTCTATGCCCAAGACTGCATTTTCTCAACATGTGAATCAGGAGAAGGGATAACTAAAACAGAGGGTTTATACCTAAAGAGTACAGAGAAAAATGGCGTCCCCATTGGTGAACCTGTAAGTAGCCCCAACTCTATAATTATGCTTTGATTTTCCCCATCAAGAGATGATTCATAATCCATTAGTTTCTGCCTTTGTATCCAATTGCAATCATGCAGAGCTCAATTGGTTGGAGTATTTATCCACTTGGCATGGAAAAAGTGATCGCACATATAAACGACAGATACAACAATATTCCAGTGTTTATTACAGAAAATGGTAACCAAAACTAAGTATCTTCTTAATTGAATCCAGCTTCAGTGCATTTATTTACAATCCAAAACCATTTTGTAGGGTATGGTGAGACGGATAATCCAAATTCTACCTTAAAAGAACATATTAATGACATCAAAAGAATGAAGTATATGGAAGATCACTTGAATACCCTGTTATCAGTAATAAGGTAAATGTCAGGCACATCAATATATTTTGCCATTACATTCACTATAGATTTGATAAGCATAATGAATTACTAACAAACAATAAGAACAACAAACCTTATTCTATTTGGTAAAATTGACTACATGATTTATATGGTACTAATGTGCTCTATTAATAACTAAATTATTAATTAAAAGGTAATATTCAATGACTTGATGATGTTCTTTTCTATCTTTATCTATCTCTTTTTAGATGAATGAGCACTATCTGATATACTTGGTCCAATGAATCACCAGGAATAAATGACTAAACTAAAATCATTTGTTTGTATAACGTGTGATCAGGAAAGGAGCAGATGTGAGGGGATACTTTGTTTGGTCCTTGCTTGACAACTTTGAATGGATATATGGATATACAAGAAGATTCGGGTTATACTGTGTTGATTATTCTACTCTCAAGAGAACTCCAAAATTATCAGCAAGTTGGTATAAGCAATTCATTACAAAACATAAAACAGAGGCATTGAGGCCGGAACATGATGAAGAGCAGCAAAACCAGTACAGACAATTCAACAGAAACGCCAAAGTTAAATCGGTTATACCAAACACAAATCAACTTCGATTGCTTCAATAATTTGTGACTTTTGCTCAATGCTTCCATCTCCAAGCAGAATGTATGAACTTAATTTTCTCTTCATAAACATGTATTTAAATTCAACAGTTAATACAATTTTTGAATCTCAAGTTTGCAAAAATTCTAATTTTGATTCTTCAAGGAATAAAATTGTCTAATTTTTTATCAAATTATAGGACTAAGGTGTTAGACAAAAAAAAGATTTGAGTGAATAAAAATTTCAATTTAATTATGAAGTAATGTACACTACAAGGTATAGAGGCATATGACATTAGTCTTCTCCTTTTCTTTTCTTTTTTTGTTTTTTGTTTTGTTTTTGAACTTACCTTGGAATAAAATAGAGACGTGTGTACTCTGTAATCAAAGGAATAACAGAAACGAATCTGGAATAAGCTATTCACAATGGACGATTTACGCATTTATATGTATCCATGCTTAAGCTAAGTTGTCATCCATGGGTGGAGTCGGACCTTTGGCAGTCAAAGGGTGCAATTTAATATTAAAATTTAATGATTAAAAAATATTTTAATAATTTAAATTTTTAATTACATACTTTTCTTATTCTATTTATAAGTTACTCTAAGAGCCTGTCTGGATAGAATTTTAGAAATAAGCTTATGAAAAAAAAGGTTTTTAGAGAAAAACTTATGAAAAAAAGTGATTTTGAATAAATGAGTGTTTGGATAGTTATTTCTAAAAATATTTTTATGATTGGTAAATTATAAAAAAATGTATGAATATTGAATGAGGAGAGATAATATATAAGAGGAGAGAGGGTATAAGTAAATAAAAAAAGAGGTTGTAAGAAAAAGTATGAGAGAAGAGAGAGGGTGTAAGAAAAAATATGAGAGAGGGTATAAGAAAAAGTAGGAGAGAGGGTGTAAGAAAAAATATGAGAGAGGGTATAAGAAAAAGTAGGAGAGAGGGTGTAAGAAAAAATATGAGTAATATAGTAATTGGTTAGTTCATAAACTCTTTTACTGTTCTATAAGCTACTCTGATCAGCTTATCTGAAATCTTAGTTTTAAACTATGGTTTAGTCCAAAAACTCGTTTAAACAAATATGACTGTTTGTTTAAAAAATTCTCTAAACCAAGGTTTGAACCATAAGCCCTTTTAAAACAACAGTTTTGATGCATTCCAAACAGGCCCTAAGTATATTTTATATAGAATAAAGAAAATTTTAAACATTATTAACTATACCATAAAATTTAATAATTTTTTAACTTTACTCCTATTAAATATATATTACACACAATGAAAATAAAATCAACAATTCAACATAAATAAGTGAAAAATAAAATTATATATTAATATAAATAATTTCTCCTTATTTTATAAATAGGACTACCTGCCCTCTAAATAGAACTAGAGTACCTACAATAATTGTGAACCAAATCTTAATTTATTGCTGTTATAAGTTTACTTCATAACAGTAAAATGAAAGTTGTTCAAACAATTCTTTTATTTTGTATTGAATACAATAACTTGCAGTATATATGCCCTAAATGATGTTTGAACGTAGGAAATACATTTAATTAATTAAGAATATCTAAGCTATAATATTAAAACAAATGGTTGGCTTAAATAATAATAATAATAATAGCATCTTCTGTCCATTTCTCTCTCTCAACTAAATGACAACATCATAGGGGGTATGTTTGCGTGGGTGAATATGTTTAAATTGTATTAAATAAAAAAAAAACAAGCATTACTATTCAATATTCATACACATTTGATTTTTCAAAGATTTCTGGGGGTGCATCTACGGCCATTGGTCAAATTTGAGTCAGATGCTGTTGGCTGATTGTGGTTTAAGAACACATAAATTATTTCAAATTTATTGAAACTTCTCCTTTCCATTCCTCACGCTTCAAAGAACCATCCTCATCCTGTTATTAACTTCCTTCCAATTTTTCTGCCATGGATAAGCTTAGGTATTTCATTGATTTTGTTCTGAAGATGTTATGCTTAATTAATCATTGAGGATGTTCACTGTGTAGGTTTTGGGTAGTAATATACTTGTTGATCGATCATTGCAGGAGTCAAGAGACATATAATCCAAGTTTGGTCAAAATGGAACCGAGAGAATAGAGAAGGAATCCCTGTTGCGGGATTTTGCATATTTGCAGGAACTGGGAACTGACGGCGCCGTGGATGGGTGCTCAAATAAAGTTGAAATTAATCTAATAAGAGGATGAGGATGGTTCTGTAAAGTGAGGGATGGTGAGGAGAAGTTTCTAGAAACGAAGGCCTGCATATAAATTCCACATCTTGCTGATTTGGCAGGGTTGTTTTACACATAGGATGACTGAGTTAGAGTTGGGCTGACTCATGAACGATTTGGACCATTTTTTAAAAACGTTAAAAGATAAAAGACTTCAAGAATTGAGTCCGACTCATATAAGTAAATTAAAAATTGAAGGATTTGGCACATTGTGATTTAATATCCTTACTTTACTTTCTTTAAAAAAATAATATAAAATAAGAATATGTGCACCTCCCTTGGAATCTTTCTTAAGCTCGAGGTAGGTAGTGAGTTCTTTCCCTTGGATAAAGAGTGGCGAAAACAAAACTCTCCTTTTATACATATAATATATACGAACGAAGCAGCCATTGTTGCTCACGAGACCAAGAGAAAGCATTATAATGGCTTTGGTATGGGAATTGCAGAGAAGAGTGATTCTGCAAATACTGTTGCTTCTTCTTCTGTCTTTAAATGATAAATTAGTAATAACATTAAGAGATCATTCCACTGATCATCCTTGTAATCATTTCCCAACCCACTTCCTCTTTGGCACTGCTTCTTCTTCTTACCAGGTTCCTTCCTGCTTTCTCAAGAATTCATGCTGTCAAATCCTTAAGTCTACTTGTTCATTCTTTATCACTTCGTTTTCTGGGTTAACAGTATGAAGGAGCATACTTGAGTGATGGCAAAGGACTAAGCAACTGGGATGTTTTCTCTCACATTCCAGGTCACCTCTCATCATATTTACTGTTATATATGCACCACATATACTTTAACCAAAACACTATGACAACTTGCTTACTTTTCATTCAAGCTTTCAGTATTATAAGTTATTATTTCATTATTCTCAAATTATTGCAGGCAAAATTATTGATGGCAGTAATGGGGACATAGAGGTTGACCATTATCATCGCTACCTGGTTCTCTATATACACATTAACTTTTCATGCTTGATTAATTCACACTCATGCATGTTGTTTTGTTTTTAAAACAATGGTATATTTACACACACAATTATTTATCACAACTAAGCTAAGAGATCTGATTTGCCTTCACTAGTTTTACTTCTAGAGGAATCAGTTCAGAAGGACCATAATTAAATGTCCAAAATTTATTTGAGTTTGAATCAAATTAACAGGAAGATATTGAGCTGATGGATGCAATCAAAGTCAAAAGCTGTCGATTCTCTATCTCTTGGGCAAGAATTTTACCAAGTATCCTTCAATCTAATACAGTTTAATTGAGATACATTAGCATTTAAATTTTCATTTCATCTTGATTTTTTAAAATTTTACAATTTAATTTCTTTCATGTTGCAAAAAAGTTAGATACTGATTAGTGTCTAATCAGTTTATATTTGATTTTGAATAAAAGGAATATTCGGAGAGATTAACTTGGCTGGCATCGACTTCTACAACAGACTAATAGATGCTATTCTTCTCATAGGTTTAGTTTAATCTTTAATTATTTTCTATTAAAAGAGCAAAAGCTGTGAATGCATCAATATGGAAGGTAAACGGATCCATTTCCTTGACATTGCTTGTTTGGAACGTTAAACTTACAGGAATCCAACCCTTTGTGACTTTCACTCACTATGACATCCCTCAAGAGCTGGAGCAAGTATAGAGGTTGGCTCAGTCCCTAATCACAGTAAGCTAATTTAGTTTCTTTTTTAAAGAGATCTTTGATGGAGCTTACGTTCAAATAAAATTCATGAGGGTTAGTTTCATTGAGTTATCGCACATGAAGATTCCCACCAAATCGATGCTCTAAACCATTTGGAGATTGCATGGAAGAGGAGACTCAGAATCTGAGTTCTTCATAGCGGCCCATAACGTGATCCTCTCTCATGCTGCTGCTGTTGACATCTATAAAACCAAGTACCAGGTAAGGAGTGTGTGTGTGAAAGAGATGAATAAACAAGAATGATTATGCAATAACTTTGTTGTGGATGAAACATCTCAGAGAGAGCAAAAGGGGAAAATTGGCATAGCCTTACTAGCTACATGGTATGAACCTATCAGCAATTCCACAATAGACAAAATGGCAAGTGAGAGAGCACTATCATGCACTCTTAATTGGTACATTCATTTATCCTCTTCCATTTTCTTGATTCAGTCACACCATGAAGTGGCCATGAGTTTTTTCCCACACCACACACAATTTGTTTTAATGCAGGTTCATGAACCCAATCATCTTCGGAAATTACCCTTGTGAGATGGTGAAGATTCTTGGGACTATCTTGCCCAAATTTTCCAAGACTGCATTTCCTCAACATGTTAACCTGGAGAAGGAGTCAACAGAACAGAGGGTTTGTACCAAACACTTACATAGAAAAATGGTGTGCCCATTGGTAAACTTGTAAGTAGCCTCAACTCTACAATTATTGCTTTCATTTTTCCCTTAAAGAGATTAGTTTTAGATGGACCAAACCCAATGAACATGTTGACTTTTATTATTATTTTTTGGAATTAGAGGGATAAATGCTAATTGGTTGACGTTATAATTGGGATTGAACCCACAATTTTCTACTTATAAAGTAGTCTTTATGCCGCTACGCACCATTAGCATGAAACATGCTGATTTAAAGTAAATTAATATATCAATGGCTTTGTAGTTTAGTAACATAAAATCTCTCTAACAAGTATAAGGTTGTGGTTCAATATAGTAAGTGTCCTAACGAGCAAGAAAATGGATGTACAAAAAGTTATAGGCTTTCACTAACATGAGCCAAGTCCATTGCTTGTTGCAACGGCTTGAGGCATTGTTGATTGAAAAAAAAAAAATCTCCCCTACAGACTGTACTGAAAAGCCTGTAGCATGTAGTACTGGTTAGTGGTTTGACTATAATAACTAAAAGTTATAATAACTAAAAAGTTTGTTTCTTCATGCCATAAATGGTTGCCCCTCTAATTTTTTTTTTACAAAAAGAAAAGTCAATTAATATCTTCACTATGCATTCCCTATCCAATTTTGAAGAATTTGCAATCATGCAGAGCACAATGGGTTGGTGTGTTTAACCACAAGGCATGGAAAAAGTGATCACATGTGTAGAAGACAGACACAACATTCCAATGTTCTTTACAGAAAATGGTTAGGAAAATTGAGTATCTGTTTAATCTAATCCAATTTTAATGTATTTATTTACAATCCAAACCATCTTTTTAGGGTATGGTGAGACGGATCAGCTAAATTCCACCTTAGAAGAACATATTAATGACATTAAAAGAATCAAGTATATAAAAGATCACTTGAATACCCCATTATCAACAATAAGGTAAGAAAATTAAATGAACAAAAACAGCAACATAAATGTCCAGCAATTCATTTGGATACCCTTATATTGTTCCTTATATTTTGCTAATATATCTACTATAAATTTCTCTAACCAATAACTGATATTTGCCTCGAGACTAATGAATCACAGGAAAATACATCATTAAATTAAGATCACTTTTGTATTCTTTCCTTCCCTCTTAGCATGTGATCAGGAAAGGAGCAGCAGATGTGAGGGGATACTTTGCCTGGTCCTTGCTTGACAACTTTCAGTGGTTACATGGATATACAAGAAGATTCGGGCTATACCATGTTGACTATTCTACTCTCAAGAGAACTCAAAGATTATCAGCAAGTTGGTATAAGCAATTTATCACAAAGAATAAAACAGAGGCTTTTAGTCCAGGACATGAGAGGGACCAAGAAAACCAATACAGACAATTCAAGACAAGCGCCAAAGTTATCTTTTATTATAACAAAGCCCGATCAACTTCTCTTCAATAACTTGTGACTTTTGCTCGGTGCTTCCATCTCCAAGCAGGATCTGTAAGCTTAATTTTCTCTTCATAAAATAATATTTAAATTCAAGAATAACCTATGCTCTGGCTCACCAAGTCAATTTAATTCTGAAGGAATGTGTACTACAAGATACAGAAGCATATGATACTACATTTGACAACCTCTAATTGTCTTCTCCTTTTCATTTATTTTTGTGAACCTAGGAATAGACTTGCTGTCTAACTTCTCCAATCTTTAAGGAATTATTGCGTCCTTACTAGGATGAGAATCCCTTTCAATTAGAACGACAGCACACTCAAAAACTGAAGGCAAAAAGAAATGAGACTTTGTCGTTGCTTCTTGCCAATAAGCATACACTCTTAAGCATTTTCATACCTCCACCAAGGAGACCCAGCTTTGTAAAAGTGTTCACCATCATCCCAAGATATTTGACAGGCTTGAAGGCCAATTGCAACACTTGGTTCCTTCCCATGTTGTGCAATCCAATTTAAAACAGCCATTTCCTTTTCACTCTCACCAATGTGATCTTCCTTGTGTTTTCCAAATGGATTAATTCCTGGGTTAGCCATCTCTGCAACTGCAGCTGCCATGTACATAGAATCACCAACTAATGGTGCCTTACACGCAGCAAATTGGGCTAGAATCTGCACATTTAAATATATATATATATATATATCAAATTTAGTTTCACAAGAAGGAAAAAACATGAGAAAATCCTAGATTCATCCATTATAAAGGTAAAATTGGAAATACTGGCAAGCAATACCAATCAGTTCATTTTAGGAGAAAAAAGAACAAGTAATTTATACCTGATGGGTTTTACCAGTAAGAAGGTTGATTGTACACATACGCATAATCTTGGCAAGGCCATCCACAGTCTTCAATACAAAACTTGTCTTGAATAAGAGTGGTTGGCCGGGGGAACCTTCTGCATTCCAAGACCTCAAGTTGACACAAGTGACATCCCTCAACGTAATCTGCATCACATAAACCAATACGGTTTAATCTCCATAATACATGACTCTTCTCTATAAACTTCTTGCGCACAGAAAACAAAATGTTTCCAAATTCAACTTTGCAAAGAAAAAAGCCATTGTCAATTTCCATATCATGTTTCTATAGAAAATACAGTTTATTAATAAGTAGAGGGTAATGGTCAAATTAGTATCAGTCATAGAATATAACAATCATACATGTTGGTGGAGTACTTAAGTCCATCATTGTTAATGCATCTAAGCAAAATCTAATGGATAAGTAAGAATGTGATATTTGCAATTTTTAAACACACACACACACCCTACCCCATCCCACCCGCCCCCCAACAAAAAAAAGTCTGCTTATTTTTCAAGATTTCACTAAATAACTAGAGCAGCATTTTTGTATGTATTTAAGAACATCTTCTGTTAACTCTAAGGAAGATTGCCACTCAAGTTCTGCTAATGAGACAACCATATAGGCTCGGGCACATGGCCTTGCCTTATCTATCTGGGGATGTTCCCACCCCAAGTCCAATAAATGAAGCTTACTCAACTGTAAATATTTAGCTATTTCAAGGTTATCAAACACTGTTTTCAAATCACACCCATATGCACGATTACCTTCAGAAATACGACGAGGAGCCCTGTTAATTGGACGCATATAATGGCTAATAATTCCACATGGCAGAGGAGCAGCTGCTAGGGCGAGATAAAGCTTCTTCACCTGTATTAAGAATGAACACCCAAAAACATGAGACAAATACAATAATAAATGGACTTAATCTGTACATCACATTCACTAGTCAATATGAAAACCATTTTACAAAACGCAGGCCCTTCTCAGTTTATGTACTACAGTAATCTAGAAATACATTTGCATGTTTTCATGCATTACAAGCCATACTAACATGACATAAGAAATTACATCACAAAACTTACCCGGATTTTACCATGAAAGACAGAGCAATATTCTTTAGTCCTAGCGAATACTACACTGCATGTAAATTACCGTCCATTACAATCTATGACAGATAGACTGACAATGAGCAACTTAACAACTCTTGAAATGAACATTAATTCAAGTAAGATGTCGCGCTGAGGATAAACTCAATGAAGAGGCTATTGAAGATGCCAGAGATCTCGTTTCTTTGGCCATCAAATCCTCTTTGAAAACCTTCTCTTACTCCAACCTTGTAGTTGTTGCTGAAGATTTTAGTCATGATTTCATACCTTGTCGAAGCTCAAACACTGAAGACACGTGGGGATAGGGACGATGAGTTTCTTGGGCAGGACAAAAGATGTGGAACTAAGAAGAAAAATAATGGAGGAATGATTGCTGGAAGAAAAGAATAATTTCAATGAAGAAAATGGTGACAAAGTTTGGTCATGCATTTTCCAAAATTTAAAAATACTAGATACTTATAGTGAAAAAATTATTGTTAAAATTGCACATTAACCCTATAATTATTTAATAAATTATCTAGTTATAAAAAGAATTAATTAATTAAAAATTTATAAACTCTATGTTAATTAAATCACTTAAATTTTTGTCTCAATATATTAAGAATATTAAACAAATAACTATTACAAAAATTAAAATTAAGGAAAAGATAAAAACTCTTAAATTTTTTAAATAATTATATCCAAAATTAAGGAATTAGTAATGATAAAGGGTAAACTAGTAAATAAATTTATTTTAACATAAATTTTAATTAAAAAGTATCTATTTATTTACAATATTCTTAATGAAGTTAATGGTTTATACGTAAGGTCTGTATAATTAAGGTAAAATATAAGTATTCGACAGTATTTCGAATATAATTGTCTTTAATATGAGGATACCTATACGTACAAAAAATGTATGTTATAATATTTTACTCATCAAGTTTTTTAAATGTTTGTTGACATGCTTTATCCTTTTAATTAGTAATGCGTCTATACAGTTGTATTGCAAACCCTCGAATAGCACTAGTGTTTCTTTTTATCATCATGTAACCATCCAATCCCTAAGTTGTCCCCCAAGAGTTCTTTATCCGCCAAAAATTTTCACCATCAAGTAAATCATAACCTACAATTAAGATTGTGTGATTATGTATACATGTGCTAAGGCCTTCACATTCTTCTCCTTTATATATACTGTATCAATTAATAAAATAAAATATTAATAACTTTTTAAATAAGTATTATTAGATGTTAGAGACAAAGTTAAAAAACTACGAATACAACTCACTTTAACTTATCTTTAAAATATCTCTGTTGCATATATGAAAACACTTATCGGTCTGAAAAACCAAATAACGAATAACAGCTCCTGATACCATCTGATACCTTTTAATATAGATTCTCATACACAAAATTTAAAGTCATTTATATTAATATGTTTTATTCTTCAAAATAAATAAAATAAGAATTAAAAAATATACATCTTTTAAATTTTTAATTAAAAAAATAGACAAACACTCACCAGAATAGAAATCTAATTACGATTATCCTTTGCAGTTTTCTCACAAGAGATAGATTGTGCTGGATAAAGGACTGTAAGCAATTGTGATGTTATATGGTTAATCCATTCAATTACAGATAATGCACAAAATGCCCAATAGGAATATGCAAAAATTAATTTGATTAGTAAATATGGTAGGGAAAAAGAAGGTGACAGGCTAAGAAAGACTTACTGCACTCGCCTTGTTGTTTGACGTGAGCTACAGCTCCCTTCTCCCTCCAATCTCAGTCAAATGGGGCATCAAGAGAAGATAATATGCTGTTCAGTATCAGTTTGTTGTTGCCATCCACTACCTTTTTCACCAACTCATGTAAGTAGGTTTCCATAAATTGTTCAAAACTCATTTGAAAAATTATTTAGACCCAAATAACAATCGTTGGGTGACTCTCATTTTAAAGTTTTCTCTCTTATTTCCTTGCTACTGCAAGTGAAAATCCTAAACCCGTATTGTTACTCGTCTAGGGTCTTACACTCTTGACCAATCACCTTTCACATTTCTTAACATAGCAATGCATCCTTATCAGATGTGAATTTTTCGATAGCAATATTAAAATCACCTAGAGTACGATGGGGAAGGACTCGAATCCCATTTGTCACATGTAAGATCATCATAATAATAAGTAACTACTAACTCCAATATCTAATAGCTCCAGTTTTGCATTAACTGACTAGTCTTTTCACAGTATGTTGATTATGATTCAATCAATCTCATGAAGATATCTTATGGAAGGTGCATAGTGTCGACCTAATTCAAATAATGCGCTTAGCAAGTTCTTTGAATCGCCTGTGTAAGTTTCCTACAATTATTTATTCTACCTTATATATTTCCTGTCAATTAAAAAAATAAAATATTAATAAATTTTTAAATAAGTATTATTATATGTTAGAGGCAGGATGTAAAAATAAGAATATAACTCACTTTAATTCATGTTTAAAATATCTTTTTTGAATATATAGAAATACTTATCGGCTTAGAAAATAAAATATCGAATAACATGTCCTGATACCATATGATATCTTCTGATACAGGTTCTTATATCCAAAATTTTAAGTCATCAATATTGAATATTTTTGTAGACGCACTCACCAGAACAAGAATTTAAAGAAGGTTGTCTTTTGCAGTCTTCTCACAAGAGATATATTGTCGTGGATAAATGAGCGTCAGCAAGCGTGGCACTATATGATCTATCCCTTCAATTGTACCTACTGCAAAAAATGCCCAATAGGAATATGCAAAAATTAATTTGATTAGTAAATATGGTAGGGAAAATAAAGGTGACAGGCTAAGAAAGACTTACTGCACTCGCCCTGTTGTTTGACGTGAGCTACAGCTCCCTCCTCCCTCCAATCTCAGTCAAATGGGGCATCAAGAGAAGATAATATGCCGTTCAGTATCAGTTTGTTGTTGCCATCCACTACCTTTTTCACCAACTCATGTAAGTAGGTTTCCATAAATTGTTCAAAACTCATTTGAAAAATTATTTAGACCCAAATAACAATCGTTGGGTGACTCTCATTTTAAATTTTTCTCCCTTATTTCCTTGCTACTGCAAGTGAAAATCCTAAACCCGTATTGTTACTCGTCTAGGGTCTTACACTCTTGACCAATCACCTTCCACATTTCTTAAAATAGCAATGCATCCTTATCAGATGTGAATTTTTCGATAGCAATATTAAAATCACCTAGAGTACGATGGGGAAGGACTCGAATCCCATTTGTCACATGTAAGACCATCATAATAATAAATAACTACTAACTCCAATATCTAATAGCTCCAGTTTTGCATTAACTGAATAGTCTTTTCACAGTATGTTGATTATGATTCAATCAATCTCATGAAGATATCTTGTGGAGGGTGTATAGTGTCCACCTAATTCAAATAATGCGCTTAGCAAGTTCTTTGAATCGCCTGTGTAAGTTTCCTACAATTATTTATTCTCCCTTATATATTTCCTGTCGATTAAAAAAATAAAATATTAATAAATTTTTAAATAAGTATTATTATATGTTAGTGGCAGGATGTAAAAATAAGAATATAACTCACTTTAATTCCTGTTTGAAATATCTTTTTTGAATATATAGAAATACTTATCGGCTTAAAAAATAAAATATCGAATAACATGTCCTGATACCATCTGATACCTTCGGATACAGGTTCTTATATCCAAAATTTTAAGTCATCAATATTGAATATTTTTGTAGACGCACTCACCAGAACAAGAATTTAAAGAAGGTTGTCCTTTGCAGTATTCTCACAAGAGATATATTGTCGTGGGTAAATGAGCGTCAGCAAGCGTGGCACTATATGATCTATCCCTTTAATTGTACCTACTGCACAAAATGCCCAATAGGAATATGCAAAAATTAATTTGATTAGTAAATATGGTAGGGAAAATAAAGGTGACAGGCTAAGAAAGACTTACTGCACTCGCCCTGTTGTTTGATGTGAGCTACAGCTCCCTTCTCCCTCCAATCTCAGTCAAATGGGGCATCAAGAGAAGATAATATGCCGTTCAGTATCAGTTTGTTGTTGCCATCCACTACCTTTTTCACCAACTCATGTAAGTAAGTTTCCATAAATTCTTCAAAACTCATGTGAAAAATTATTTAGACCCAAATAACAATCGTTGGGTGACTCTCATTTTAAATTTTTCTCTCTTATTTCCTTGCTACTGCAAGTGAAAATCCTAAACCCGTATTGTTACTCGTCTAGGGTCTTACACTCTTGACCAATCAACTTCCCCATTTCTTAAAATAGCAATGCATCCTTATCAGATGTGAATTTTTCGATAGCAATATTAAAATCACCTAGAGTACGATGGGGAAGGACTCGAATCCCATTTGTCACATGTAAGATCATCATAATAATAAGTAACTACTAACTCCAATATCTAATAGCTCCAGTTTTGCATTAACTGACTAGTCTTTTCACAGTATGTTGATTATGATTCAATCAATCTCATGAAGATATCTTATGGAAGGTGCATAGTGTCGACCTAATTCAAATAATGCGCTTAGCAAGTTCTTTGAATCGCCTGTGTAAGTTTCCTACAATTATTTATTCTCCCTTATATATTTCCTGTCGATAAAAAAAATAAAATATTAATAAATTTTTAAATAAGTATTATTATATGTTAGAGGCAGGATGTAAAAATAAGAATATAACTCACTTTAATTCATGTTTGAAATATCTTTTTTGAATATATAGAAATACTTATCGGCTTAGAAAACAAAATATCGAATAACATGTCCTGATACCATCTGATACCTTCCGATACAGGTTCTTATATCCAAAATTTTAAGTCATCAATAGTGAATATTTTTGTAGATGCACTCACCAGAACAAAAATTTAAAGAAGGTTGTCCTTTGCAGTCTTCTCACAAGAGATATATTGTCGTGAATAAATGAGCGTGAGCAAGCGTGGCACTATATGATCTATCCCTTCAATTGTACCTACTGCACAAAATGCCCAATAGGAATATGCAAAAATTAATTTGATTAGTAAATATGGTAGGGAAAATAAAGGTGACAGGCTAAGAAAGACTTACTGCACTCGCCCTATTGTTTGACATGAGCTACAGTTCCCTTCTCCCTCCAATCTCAGTCAAATGGGGCATCAAGAGAAGATAATATGCCGTTCAGTATCAGTTTGTTGTTGCCATCCACTACCTTTTTCACCAACTCATGTAAGTAGGTTTCCATAAATTCTTCAAAACTCATTTGAAAAATTATTTAGACCCAAATAACAATCGTTGGGTGACTCTTATTTTAAATTTTTCTCCCTTATTTCCTTGCTACTGCAAGTGAAAATCCTAAACCCGTATTGTTACTCGTCTAGGGTCTTACACTCTTGACCAATCACCTTCCACATTTCTTAAAATAGCAATGCATCCTTATCAGATGTGAATTTTTCAATAGCAATATTAAAATCACCTAGAGTACGATGGGGAAGGACTCGAATCCCATTTGTCACATGTAAGACCATCATAATAATAAGTAACTACTAACTCCAATATCTAATAGCTGCAGTTTTGCATTAACTGACTAGTCTTTTCACAGTATGTTGATTATGATTCAATCAATCTCATGAAGATATCTTATGGAAGGTGCATAGTGTCGACCTAATTCAAATAATGCGCTTAGCAAGTTCTTTGAATCGCCTGTGTAAGTTTCCTACAATTATTTATTCTCCCTTATATATTTCCTGTCTATTAAAAAAATAAAATATTAATAAATTTTTAAATAAGTATTATTATATGTTAGAGGCAGGATGTAAAAATAAGAATATAATGTTGGAAATCGTGCCCTAGGGGCCAATCATTGTCTTATGAACATTATTGATTTATGAATTTATTAATTGAGTTATCATATTATTTGCATGTTTACTATGATGACCATCCTTGGATAATTCATGATATTATCCTAAATGTCCCTGGTCGATCATCTATGTGGGAGCACAGATGAAATAAGACCAGTATGACTTTGAAGATGTATAGAGATATAAATCAAAGTCATAAGCACATGTAAGAGTACAGGGTGTTGGACCGACCCGCTATGAGAGAACTGCATGGGTAACGTCATAAGCTTCTCTCATATACAAACCATGTCAATATGCCCTTTGACCTGAGATCATCATGGATTCCTACATGACAAAACGCTCAGCTTTGACCTAGTCAAAAGTCACTTTTGACCGAGTGATCATAAAGACTATGTTCGGGCTTAGTGGTTTTTCATGCGGAGGAATGTGAATGGTCAAGATGGAATTTGTCCCTCACATTCGTGGAGAGATATTACTGGGCCCATCGATGAGTGAGTCTGAGAAATGTATGGCCATACTGTAATGGAAAGGTAGTTCCATCTCTATAGTCAGACTACTCAGGGATCGAGAAAGTAACGGTCGGGAATAGGAGGATGACATTATCCATGCCTCATCCATGACCAAAATATCGCGTGACAGAAGGGACATGATATGGTTGTATAAAAGGTTACATCGTTTATCGATCCTCATATGATTTGGGTAGTTGTTATGTCTTGCTAGAGACCGCTTGCGACTTGTGGGCTAGTATAGCAAATGGCCCACTGCCAACTTCATATGGGCCTACAGGGTCGCACACAAAATAGCCCAACACGAGCTATGATGTCCAGATTCATTGAATCTAAGACATGTCCAGATTCAATGAAAGATCCAGGTGAATGTATATATATTTATTTATATTTATATTCGTATATATATAAATTCGTATATATATATATATTATATATATGAGATATATGAGATTTAATTTATAAGGATAAATTAAATCCCTATCACGTTTGAATTCGAAATTCAAATTGATAGGATATCTCATATAAGAGATATTTATAAGATTTAATTTATAAGGATAAATTAAATCTCTATCACGTTTGAAATTCGAAATTCAAATTGATAGGATATCTCATATAAGAGATATTTATAAGATTTAATTTATAAGGATAAATTAAATCTCTATCACGTTTGAAATTCGAAATTTAAATTGATAGGATATCTCAAATTTGATTTATGGGAATAAATCAAATATAACTCAGTCTCATCTTTATTTAAAGTTAAATAAATAAGTAATTAAATCTGTGGGACGGATTTAATATTATTTTATTTAATTAGTTTCTTATAAAATTATACAATATATGATATTGTATCAATTCGGAATTAATATAAGATTAACTCCAAAATCCAATTAGGTCAGGTGGAAAAACGCATAGCATCCTATATATCTGATTGGAGGAGCTACGTTTGAAAATAACATAGAACACAAAAGGCCGAACGGAATCTGCAAAAGGTTTGCAGACAAGAAACTCCCGAAATAGAGACGGAGACTTGTGAAAGCCTTGGAGGGACAGGAGACGCTAGCACGTCGTTCGTGGTTGGAACGCTGTTCGTGTGGATACCAGTAGAGGAAGCCGACCTGAGGCGTCGACTTCTTGTGATCGGAAAGAGACCACCGTCCGCGGAGAGAATCTGTGAAGGTCGCTGAGGAACACTCCGTCGATTTCTTGCGATCAGAAAGAGATCACCACCCACGTAGAGAAGCTGTGAAATTCGCTGAGCAACACTAAGGGTAAGGATTCTTTCCATTTGACTTAAACACATACGGCAGATCCTGGCAAGGAATGGAAAATTTTTAAAGTTTATTTCCGCTGCGTGTCTTCCAATTCCTTACAGTGGTATCAGAGGCATGCCGTTTTGTGTTTAAGTTAGGCTTGATTTGTGATTTATATGATATATGTTAGTAGTAGCCGATCATATAATAAGCGTTGTATGTGTGACATATATGGAATCCTTGTTGTGTATGACATAAAAGGAATCTAAAAGGAAATTGAAATCGGTGGTGATGCTTTTTGATTTGATCAATCCGCATAGATGGGGTCTAAGAAAACCGAATTCGAATTTGTGATTATTTGTGAAAACCGAATTCAGATTCGTGATTATTTATGAAACCGAATTCATAGCGGGACCGCCGTAGCTACCTGTTCGTAGCGCAACATAACCGTAACATATGTTACTTTGTAAATGTTTTTTGCCCTTCGATTAGATCTGAATATTGATTCTTGAATGTTTGGGTATGGTGAACAATATGGCTCTAGATTGCAAGTGTTGTAATTTTTAAAAATACGGCCTACGTGTCGTGCCTTCCTCTATATACTCTCAATGTACCTTCTCCTCTCATCTCACTCCCCTCAAATGTTAAAAGAGGTTTCTATATGTAATTTCTCTTTTCTTACTAGAGAGCTCCTCTCATTGGCTTGAGGGGACTTAGGATAGGTGAGCCATATTGTATCACGTTTGAATTATGCATCTTATGATTAGATCAGCACATGCATATTACTTGTATGAGATACGAACTGAGAAACATGCGTTTTATAAACCAGATAGTTAAATTAGGCCCTCTAAAAGAAATCTTAAGTCATAATGCCGTCAATTTATGAACACTTGTCAAAACCTCGATCGCTCAATTGTGGACTCCACCAAAGTGGGTGCTTTTGAGTTATCTTGGGGAGATAAGCAAAGAGTAATGGTGCTACTCTCATAGGTTCATTATTGTTTGACTTAATTGAGATTAACAAAACGGTTTTGGATCTCAAGGCATTAGATGGGATTAGAACATGCCAGATCATATGATGATAGGATCCCATGAATATCTAAGAGTTACATTTGATGTAATTGGTAAAGGTGTTACCTACCTAAATAACTTAATTTAAGTGTCCTGCCAAAGCGGACTTAAGTTTGAGCCAAATATGGATCTTAGCCCACTAACTATTGCATTGAGGGTTGTTTATTTAGTGGGAGATTACTAATTACATTGCATATTTTAATTGTAGAATCATGACGACTAGTAATACTGCTACATTATCGCTGCGATCTGTCCTTGAGAAGGACAAACTTAATGGGACAAACTTTCTTGACTGGTTTAGGAACTTGAGAATTGTTCTCAAGCAGGAAAGAAAGGCGCATGTCCTAGATCAACCCATTCCTGAGGAGCCAGCCGCCAATGCTCCCAGAGCTCAGAGAGATGCTTATATGAAGCATAAGGAAGACTCTGTCGATGTGGGATGCTTGATGCTAGCCACCATGGTTCCGGAGCTCCAAAGAGATCTGGAACACATGGAGGCTTATGAGATGATTGTGCATCTCAAGGAAATGTTCCAGCAACAGGCAAGGCAAGAGAGGTATGAGACCACTAAGGCCTTACATTCCTGCAAGATGGCTGAAGGTGCATCAGTCAGTGCTCATGTCTTAAAGATGAAAGGGTACATTGATCACCTTGAACGGCTTGGATTTCCCATGAGCCAGGAGTTAGCTACAGATTTGATCTTAAACTCACTCCCGGAAAGTTATGACCAGTTTGTTATGAACTACAACATGAACAACATGGAGAAATCTATTTCTGAACTGCATGGGATGCTTAAAACTGCTGAGCCGAGTCTTAAGAAGAAATCCAGTAGTGTTTTGATGGTTCAAAAGGGAAAGGGTACGAAAAAGAAAGGCAAAGGCAAGGGGAAGGGTCATGGCTCATCAGGTAAGACCAAAGAGTCAGGCAAGCCCGAAACCAAGCCTGCACCAAAGAAGGCAAAGCCTCCGAAGGAAGGAGTCTGCTTCTTCTGCAATGAACCGGGTCATTGGAAGAGGAATTGCAAACTCTACCTCGAAGATCTGAAAAAGAACAAGAAGGATAGCGGGGCTATCGCTTCAGGTATTTATGTTATAGACATTCATCTTTCTACTTCCACCTCATGGGTATTAGATACTGCATGTGGTTCTCACATTTGTACGAATGTGCAGGGACTAAAGGACAGTAGGAAGCTGAAAAGGGGTGAAGTTGACCTACGAGTTGGAAACAGAGCAAGGGTTGCTGCGTTAGCTGTAGGCACTTATGAATTAGTTCTGCCCACTGGGCTTTTGTTAGTTTTGAACAATTGCTATTATGTTCCTGCTTTAAGTAGTAACATTGTTTCACTTTCTTATTTGGATAAGGAAGGTTTCACTTCCATTGCTGGGAATAGTAGATGTTCTATTTATCGTAATGATGTTTTATATGCTCATGGTGATTTGCATGTTGATCATTACATATTAAATTTGGAACAACCCAATCATGGAAATATCTATAACGTAACCGCCAAAAGGGTCAAACCAAACGATTTGAATCCCACATACCTCTGGCACTGTCGTCTGGGCCACATAAATGAGAAACGCATTTCCAAACTCCATCAAGATGGATTTCTAAACTCATTTGATTTTGAATCATATGACACTTGCGAGTCTTGCTTGTTAGGAAAGATGACAAAGTCACCTTTCACTGGGCACAGTGAGAGGGCCACTGATTTATTGGGCCTCATACATACAGATGTGTGTGGACCGATGAACACAAATGCCAGAGGAGGTTATTCGTACTTTATAACATTCATAGATGATTTCAGCAGATATGGGTACATCTATCTAATGAAACATAAATCTGAATCTTTTGAAAAGTTCAAGATATTTCAAAATGAAGTACAAAACCAGCTTGGCAAAACAATTAAAGCCCTTCGATCTGATCGGGGTGGTGAATATTTGAGCCAAGAGTTCATAGATCATCTTAGGAATTGTGGGACACTCTCACAATTGACTCCTCCAGGGACACCACAATGGAATGGCGTTTCTGAACGGAGAAATCGAACACTATTAGATATGGTTCGATCCATGATGAGTCGAACAGATCTTCCGCCCTCCTTTTGGGGCTATGCCCTAGAGACAGCTGCGTTCACACTCAATCGTGTTCCATCTAAGGCAATCGAAAAGACTCCGTATGAGATATGGACTGGGAGGACGCCTAGTTTGTCTTTCCTCAAGATTTGGGGATGCGAGGTCTATGTTAAGCAACAAGCCTCAGACAAATTAGCGCCCAAATCCTCAAAATGCCTTTTTGTGGGATATCCTAAGGAAACCAAGGGATATTACGTCTACAACCCTGCTGATAACAAAGTGTTTGTTGTCAGAAATGGTATCTTTCTTGAACGAGAATTTATCTCTAAAAGAACCAGTGGGAGTAAGGTACAACTCGAAGAAGTTCGAGAGCTACAAGACACCACAGAACTGCAGATGGAAAATAGAGAAGACTCACAACAAGTTGTTGAGACTCCTCAAGTCACGCAAGGTCCACGAAAGTCTAATAGGACACGACTTCAGCCTCAGAGATATGGATTTCTGATTTCTGATAGTCGTGATGTGTTGCTCATTGAGCATAATGAGCCGACTACCTATCGAGAAGCTATAGTGGGACCAAACTCCGAAAAATGGCTTAGTGCCATGAAGTCTGAGATGCAATCCATGTACGACAATAAGGTTTGGACCTTAGTCGACCCGCCTGAAGGTGTAAAAACCGTCGGGTGCAAGTGGGTTTTCAAAGAGAAAACTGACATGGATGGCAATGTAAATGTCTTCAAGGCACGACTGGTTGCAAAAGGTTTTACTCAAACTCATGGTGTGGACTATGATGAGACCTTTTCCCCAGTAGCAATGGCCAAATCAATCAGAATCCTCTTTGCTATTGCAGCATATTATGACTATGAAATATGGCAGATGGACGTCAAGACAGCCTTCCTTAATGGAAAGCTCCTTGAGGATGTGTACATGACACAACCTGAAGGGTTTGTGCGTTCCGAGGACTCTGGTAAAGTGTGCAAGCTTCAAAAGTCCATTTATGGACTAAAGCAAGCCTCTCGGAGTTGGAATCATCGTTTTGATGAAGTAATCAAAGAGTTTGGATTTCTTCAAAACATTGATGAACCTTGTGTGTACAAGAAGGTTAGTGGGAGCACAGTTGTGTTTTTGGTACTCTATGTCGATGACATCCTACTTATTGGGAATGACATTCCTACCTTGCAGATTGTCAAGTCTTGGTTAGGAAAGTCTTTCTCGATGAAAGACTTGGGTGAAGCCACCTACATCCTAGGAATCAGGATCTATAGAGATAGATCTAAAAGACTTCTAGGACTCAGTCAGAGTACATACATAGACAAAATACTGCATAGGTTCAGTATGCACGAATCAAAGAGGGGTTTCATACCCATGTCTCATGGTACTCACCTCAGCAAAGATCTGTGTCCTAGTACATCTGATCAGCGAGGTCGCATGAGTAAGGTTCCATATGCCTCGGCCATAGGATCTATCATGTACGCCATGTTATGTACTCGACCGGATGTCTCGTTTGCCTTAAGTATGACTAGCAGATACCAACAGGACCCTGGTGAGGGCCATTGGACTGCTGTCAAGAATATCCTTAAGTACTTAAGAAGGACTAAGGACTTATTCTTGGTCTATGGTGGATTGGATGATGAGCTCTGTGTAACTGGTTACACAGATGCGAGTTTCCAAACTGACCAGGACGACCAAAAATCGCAGTCTGGATACATATTCCTCCTCAATAATGGAGCAGTAAGCTGGAAGAGCTCTAAGCAGGGCACTGTAGCAGATTCTGCAACGGAAGCTGAGTATATAGCAGCATCTGATGCAGCTAAGGAAGCCGTTTGGATCAGGAAGTTCATCACAGAACTAGGGGTGATACCTACCATCTCAGATCCAATAACTTTGCTCTGTGACAATAGCGGTGCTATTGCACAGGCCAAAGAGCCTAGGTCACATCAAAGGACCAAGCATATACTCAGGCGATTTCATCTCATCAGAGAAATCAACGATAGAGGTGATATAAAAATATGCAAAGTAGCAGGAGAAGATAATGTTGCTGATCCTCTAACAAAGCCGCTTGTGCAGGCAAAGCATGAGCGTCATGTTAGGTCAATGGGAATTAGTCAAATTAATGATTGTACCTAGTGCAAGTGGGAGGTTGTTGGAAATCGTGCCCTAGGGGCCAATCATTGTCTTATGAACATTATTGATTTATGAATTTATTAATTGAGTTATCATATTATTTGCATGTTTACTATGATGACCATCCTTGGATAATTCATGATATTATCCTAAATGTCCCTGGTCGATCATCTATGTGGGAGCACAGATGAAATAAGACCAGTATGACTTTGAAGATGTATAGAGATATAAATCAAAGTCATAAGCACATGTAAGAGTACAGGGTGTTGGACCGACCCGCTATGAGAGAACTGCATGGGTAACGTCATAAGCTTCTCTCATATACAAACCATGTCAATATGCCCTTTGACCTGAGATCATCATGGATTCCTACATGACAAAACGCTCAGCTTTGACCTAGTCAAAAGTCACTTTTGACCGAGTGATCATAAAGACTATGTTCGGGCTTAGTGGTTTTTCATGCGGAGGAATGTGAATGGTCAAGATGGAATTTGTCCCTCACATTCGTGGAGAGATATTACTGGGCCCATCGATGAGTGAGTCTGAGAAATGTATGGCCATACTGTAATGGAAAGGTAGTTCCATCTCTATAGTCAGACTACTCAGGGATCGAGAAAGTAACGGTCGGGAATAGGAGGATGACATTATCCATGCCTCATCCATGACCAAAATATCGCGTGACAGAAGGGACATGATATGGTTGTATAAAAGGTTACATCGTTTATCGATCCTCATATGATTTGGGTAGTTGTTATGTCTTGCTAGAGACCGCTTGCGACTTGTGGGCTAGTATAGCAAATGGCCCACTGCCAACTTCATATGGGCCTACAGGGTCGCACACAAAATAGCCCAACACGAGCTATGATGTCCAGATTCATTGAATCTAAGACATGTCCAGATTCAATGAAAGATCCAGGTGAATGTATATATATTTATTTATATTTATATTCGTATATATATAAATTCGTATATATATATATATTATATATATGAGATATATGAGATTTAATTTATAAGGATAAATTAAATCCCTATCACGTTTGAATTCGAAATTCAAATTGATAGGATATCTCATATAAGAGATATTTATAAGATTTAATTTATAAGGATAAATTAAATCTCTATCACGTTTGAAATTCGAAATTCAAATTGATAGGATATCTCATATAAGAGATATTTATAAGATTTAATTTATAAGGATAAATTAAATCTCTATCACGTTTGAAATTCGAAATTTAAATTGATAGGATATCTCAAATTTGATTTATGGGAATAAATCAAATATAACTCAGTCTCATCTTTATTTAAAGTTAAATAAATAAGTAATTAAATCTGTGGGACGGATTTAATATTATTTTATTTAATTAGTTTCTTATAAAATTATACAATATATGATATTGTATCAATTCGGAATTAATATAAGATTAACTCCAAAATCCAATTAGGTCAGGTGGAAAAACGCATAGCATCCTATATATCTGATTGGAGGAGCTACGTTTGAAAATAACATAGAACACAAAAGGCCGAACGGAATCTGCAAAAGGTTTGCAGACAAGAAACTCCCGAAATAGAGACGGAGACTTGTGAAAGCCTTGGAGGGACAGGAGACGCTAGCACGTCGTTCGTGGTTGGAACGCTGTTCGTGTGGATACCAGTAGAGGAAGCCGACCTGAGGCGTCGACTTCTTGTGATCGGAAAGAGACCACCGTCCGCGGAGAGAATCTGTGAAGGTCGCTGAGGAACACTCCGTCGATTTCTTGCGATCAGAAAGAGATCACCACCCACGTAGAGAAGCTGTGAAATTCGCTGAGCAACACTAAGGGTAAGGATTCTTTCCACTTGACTTAAACACATACGGCAGATCCTGGCAAGGAATGGAAAATTTTTAAAGTTTATTTCCGCTGCGTGTCTTCCAATTCCTTACATATAACTCACTTTAATTCCTGTTTAAAATATCTTTTTTGAATATATAGAAATACTTATCGGCTTAGAAAACAAAATATCGAATAACATGTCCTAATACCATCTGATACCTTCTGATACAGGTTCTTATATCCAAAATTTTAAGTCATCAATATTGAATATTTTTGTAGACGCACTCACCAGAACAAGAATTTAAAGAAGGTTGTCCTTTGCAGTCTTCTCACAAGAGATATATTGTCGTGGATAAATGAGCGTTAGCAAGCGTGGCACTATATGATTTATCCCTTCAATTGTACCTACTGCACAAAATGCCCAATAGGAATATGCAAAAATTAATTTGATTAGTAAATATGGTAGGAAAAATGAAGGTGACAGGCTAAGAAAGACTTACTACACTCGCCCTGTTGTTTGACGTGAGCTACAGCTCCCTTCTCCCTCCAATCTCAGTCAAATGGGGCATCAAGAGAAGATAATATGCCGTTCAGTATCAGTTTGTTGTTGCCATCCACTACCTTTTTCACCAACTCATGTAAGTAGGTTTCCATAAATTCTTCAAAACTTATTTGAAAAATTATTTAGACCCAAATAACAATCGTTGGGTGACTCTCATTTTAAATTTTTCTCTCTTATTTTCTTCCTACTGTAAGTGAAAATCCTAAATCCAAAAAATCGAATAAAATCTTCTGATACCTTCTGATATAGGATCTTATACCCAAAATTTTAAGTCATCAATATTAAATATTTTTTTAAACAAATACTCACCAGAATAAAAATTTAATAAAGATTGTCATTTGCAGTCTTCTCACAAGAGATAGATTGAGGTGGATAAATGAACATAAGCAAGCGTGACACTATATGATTTATCTCTTTAATTTTACCTATTGCTCAAAATGTCCAATAGAAATATGCAAAAATTAATTTGATTAGTAAACATGGTAGAGAAAATGAAGGTGGCATAGCAAGAAAGATTTACTGCACTCGCCTTATTGTTTGACGTGAACTACGGCTCACTTCGCCCTCCAATCTCAGTCACATGGGCCATCAAGACAAGATTTGTCGTTCAGTATCATTTTGCTGTTGTCATCCACTGCCTATTCCACTAACTCATGTAAGTAGGCTTCCTTAAATTGTTTAAAATTCTTATTTAAAAAATTATTTAGACCCAAATAACAATCGTTGGGTGACTCTCTTTTTGAATTTTTCTCTCTTATTTCCTTCCTATTGCAAGTGAAAATTCTAAATCCATATTGTTCCTCGTCTAAGGTCTTATACTCTTAACCAATCACTTTTCACATTTTAACAATAGCAAGATATTCTTATCATATATGAATTTTTGGAGAGCAAGATTAACATCACCTAGACTAAGATGGGGAAGGATTCTAATCCCATTTGTCACCTGTAAGACTATCATAATGATAAATTACTGCTAACCCCAATATCCAGTAGCTTCAATTTTATATTAAATAACTAGTATTTTCACAGTACATTTAATAATGATTGAATCAATCTCATCAAGAAATCTTATGGATGGTGCATAGTGCTGATCTAATTCAAATAATGCGCTTAATAATTTCTTTAAATTACCTGTGTAAGTTTCCTACAATTATATATTCTCCTTTATGTATTTTCTGTCATTTAAAAAATAAAATATTAATAAACTTTTAAATAAGTATTATTAGATGTTAGAGACATGGTTGTAAAAATAAGAATATAACTCACTTTAATATATCTTTAAAATATCTTTTTTTGAATATATAGAAATACTTATTGGCTTAGAAAATAAAATATCGAATAACATCTTCTGATACCATCTGATACCTTCTGATATAGGTTCTTATACCTAAAATTTTAAGTCATCAATATTGAATATTTTTGTAGACACACTCACCAGAATAAAAATTTAAAGAAGGTTGTCCTTTTGCAGTCTTCTCACAAGAGATATAATGTGGTGGATAAATGAGCGTAAGCAAGCGTGACACTATATGATTTATCCCTTCAATTGTATCTACTGCACAAAATGTCTAATAGGAATATGTAAAAATTAATTTGACTAGTAAATATGATAGAGAAAATGAAGGTGGCATAGCAAGAAAGACTTACTGCACTCGCCTTGTTGTTTGACGTGAACTACGGCTCACTTCGCCCTCCAATCTCAGTCACATGGGGCATCAAGACAAGATATGTCGTTCAGTATCATTTTGCTGTTATCATCCACTGCCTATTCCACCAACTCATGTAAGTAGGTTTCCGTAAATTATTTAAAATTTTTATTTGAAAAAATATTTAGACCCAAATAACAATCGTTGGGTGACTCTCTTTTTAAATTTTTCTCTCTTATTTCCTTCCTATTGCAAGTGAAAATTCTAAATGCATATTGTTCCTCGTCTAAGGTCTTATACTCTTGACCAATCACCTTCTACATTTTAACAATAGCAAGACATCCTTATGATGTGTGAATTTTTGGAGAGCAAGATTCAAATCACCAAAAGTATGATGGGGAAGGACTCTAATCTCATTTGTCACCTGCAAGACCATTATAATAATAAGTAACTGCTAACTCCAATATTCAGTAGTTTCAGTTTTACATTTAATGACTAGTATTTTCATAATATGTTTACTAATAATTGAATCAATCTCATCAAAAAATCTTGTGGATGGTGCATACTAAACTCCAAAAAGCCTGTAGAATATACGACTAGTTAGCGCTCTTACTATAATACATATAAAGCCTGTCTCTTTAAGCCATAAATGGCTGCACCTCTAATTAAAAAAAACGCCTATTAATGTCTTCATGATACATTCCTTATGCAATTCTGAACAATTTGCAATCATACAGAGTACAATTGGTTGGTATGTTTACCTGCGAGATTGGGGATTTTTTTACTATCAGCTCTCAGTATTACAATTGCTGCCTTTTATTATTCATGAATAGTACTATCAAAATTTCCATCAAAATTGGAAACTATGGAGACAGAGGATTGCTATTTTGAAGATTAATCAAATTAAATACTAATATGATGTATCATGTAGATACTGGTAATTTCCATTTGGGATATGGATTTCTCTATTTTTCCAAACAAAAGTCATGAATTCATTCCTTGTTCATTGATCATAACTCTTTCACATGAAATCCTTTTATTATCTAGTCAGATTAATTATTTTACATTAATTACAAAAAAATCTCATGGAATCCTTCCTTTCCCCCTTATTTTGCTTTTTCTTCGTCAACAAAATAATGTACAAGTAAAATTTAATTTCATACTTTATGGATACACAAAATTGTTTATTTAATTTGTGGTGAACATTTTTTAATTATCTTTTTAATATAATTTATCATATATTTTTATCTTTAATTTAATCCCTCACAAAGAAATTATCATAATTAATATAATTAAAATTAAAATATTTTTTAATATTATTAGTTTCATTTGCCATAAATTAATAAAAGAACGTTCGATAATTTGGGAAGAATGAGATAAATAAGACTAAATTAGGGAAATAAGAATATTCTTTAGGAAATCAAATTAAAAATATTTTATTTAATAATGACCAAACTTAAAAGATAATCTTATGAGTAGAGAAGCGTAAACTCTCCGTTTTTTTTAATTAGAAGGGTAGACACTAACAATTTAAAATTACAAATGAGATTAAACTACCAATTTTTTATTTATTAAAAAGCTTTCATGTCACTAAATTAAAAGGTAAATTGATATTAAATACAAACTCTAAACATGCTCACTATTCCACCAAGGTGATGCAGCTTTGTAAAAATGTTGAACATCATCCCAAGATATTTCACAAGCTTGAAGGCCAATTGCCACACTTGGTTCCTTTCCATGTTGTGCAATCCACTTTAAGATAGCCATTTCCATTTCCTTTTCACTATCACTGCTAAAAGCTGTCTTGTGCTTTCCAAATGGATTAAGTCCGGGATTAGCCATCTCAACAACTGCAGCTGGCATGTACATAGAATCACCAATCAATAGTTCCTTACATGAACCAAATTGGGCTCGAATCTGCACACACACACACACAAAATCTATTTTTCAACTTTCAAAATGATGTTTATCAACTGCATATGACTCAAAGGCATGTAAACTCCCAAGAATGGAAAAGGCAAGACCCAAACCAACAATTCAAATGAAAGAAATAAGTAAGAAAAAATCAGTATGAGATTCTAGAGTAGAAAAGTGACCATAATAAAGTCTCATGATAAGCATGCAATGACATGCTTTAGTGCAGAAAATAACAATAGGTTCTTATTACTAATTTGTCGTTGGACTTTTTGGTGATTACAACTCTTCTTTAAGACTTTAGTGATTTTCGCAATAAGTAAAGTGTAGATGATGATAGAGACAGACCTGATGAGTTTTGCCAATAATAAGGTTGATTTTACACTCATATGCAAAATCTTGGGAAGGCCATCCACATCCTTCGATACAGTACTTGTCTTGAATAACAGTGCTTGGCCAGGGGACCTTTCTGCATTCCATGAACTCAAGTTGACATAAGTGCCATCCCTCCGTATAATCTGCATCACTTAAACCACTATAGTTTAATACTCATTAAAGAATACACAAAATTCATCTTTAGAATAGTTCAATAGTAGAGTACAGCGATCAATAATCACAAAGGTTAATGAAGGCATGCTAAGATATAATAAGTACGATTACCTTCAGAAATAAGACAAGGAGCCCTACTTACTGGGCGCATGTAGTGAGTAATAATTCCATAGGGTAGAGGAGCAGCTGCAAGAGCAAGATAGAGCTTCTTCACCTTTTTCTCCTGAAAAACAATAAACACTCAGAAGCTTATGATTTCGATACATTTTTCACTTTCACTTTGTGAAGAAGACACTATTGCAAATAGGAAACTTATCAGAGTGTTTTTTCATACATGACAAGTTATTATTCTTGCAAAGGGAAAGAAATTATATCATTCACTTACCCTGATTTTACCATGAAAGATAGAACCAAATTCTTTAGTCCTTGCAAATACCACACTGCATGGAAATGAAAGTCTAGTAATTACAATATATGACAAACTTACAAAGAGCAACGTATATGACATAACGGAATAAACTACCATCCTTCTGTGCAATTATCAATCTGATGGGTAGTTAACAGAGGTGTAGACAGTCCCAAGGCACGAGTTGTAAATGTTGCGCAAGTTTCTTCAATGTTATTAGTAGTGCCTCCAACCTAATTAACCAAGAACGACAAGAAACTAAAAGCAATTTGGATAAGAAATGCATATAGATAAGAAATGCACCAATGAATTTCAACACAATTGAGACATTTTAGGATTGACACTACATACTGATGTACTAGTAGGTTTGTCCAAAACCACGTAAGATTCGTTCATAGCTATGATTCTTGATCTCCAATTGATCTCGTAACACCTAAATTAAAATAGACTAAAATATCAAATACGGTCTTGTTCCTCAAAAACATACAAATAATTACAACAAGCAATCCATATTACTCCTCCGGTCCTCAATTAGTTGACTTTTTTAGATAAATTAAAGAATATAAATAAATTAATTAATTATATAACTAATGACTAAATTAGATAGATTAAGGAGTATATAATAATATGTTAGATTTAATCATAATTAACTTATTTATTTAACTTTCTTAATCTATCTAAAAATATCAACTTGTTCTTTTATATGAAGGAAAAGAAGGAGTACCTCGAAAATCGTTTGGGGTAGATGTATACTCTTAAATAGGTTCCTGCTTCTAAAACTGATCCACATTGGTTACACAAAAAGTCTTCTATGCCTGTTGTATGGTCATCCCTTTGATGGATGATCTTTTGCTTAAAATGGATGGTTTTGTTACTTCTTTGAATACCCTAATTTGCTCGTGAGGAGCTGTAGAATGAGGTTGTGGAGAGACAAGAGCATAGGTAACAGCTCCAAATCGGATTAAATCTGCAACAAACCTTCAAAGAATGAAACTTTCCATTTATCATTGCCATACATATACATCGGTCAATGTTGAGAGATAAAGAGTGGAACTTACGAAGGAGGAAAATCCAGATTTTTGCAAATATATTCCAATACATGACCATCTTTTGAAACAATTAAGTGTTCAATTCTTGGCGCAATATCATGGGATGGACATGGAAGCAAGCGATCATACTTTGGGTAACTTAAACAAGATTAAATCTCAGTGAGAACAAAAAAAGTATAACATTATTACAGAAGAATATGTAATTCCCAATTAAATAAGGATATACTTAAATTAGAGAAGAAAATTAAAGTTGGAAAGCTGAAGTACTCAGTGGAAGAAGAGGCAGTGGGTGTGCTTGTGAAGTTTGCTCTTGAAGACTCACTGTCGCTGGTAAGTGCCGTGGAAAGAGTGTTCACTGGAGAACAACATTTAATGGTATAACTGGTGTCGTGATTGTTAAGAGATGAATGGGAGATTTGAATCGTTCGAGGTAGAGATAATGAAACAGCGAAGCTCCGGCAGCCACTGGCCACCATCGACGCCGGAGTCACCGACCTCATCCTCATCCTCCTTTAGGATGCTGTGAGGCACCAATATTTTTTGAACGCTGTGTTGGGTTTTTTAAAGAAAATAGAAAGATAACGAGAATTATTAGTTATTACCGGATAATTCTATTAAGAAAAATATTATAAAGTACATTTAAAAAATAATTAGTTAAAAAGGGATGTCTTTACTTACTTTTTAATTTTTTTGCTTAACTTTTATAATATTTATCTGCTTAAATGTATAATAAATTATACTTGTATTTTATATCAAGAAATTATAAATGAAACTCCTGTATAGCTTTTTTTTTTTTTTTTGCTATTAATTAAAGTGATATTATAGGCCCATATACATCATAGCTTATAAGAAAAAAAAATTTAACAAGATTGCCTGTTTTAAGTAATAATTTCTTGTTTAGATTGTGTGTTTTCTTATGGAGGAAAAAGTTTATTTTTATTATAAAAAAATTTAGATAAATTGAATTTATAAAGCTTATAAGAGTCTAGATATTCTTTTATGTTTAAAGATAACTTAAAGATATACTTATAAATTATCTATTAATAAAATATTAATATCAATATAAAAATTTAAATTTATAATTTTATGAGTTATAAATTAATTTTTTAATTATATGATCAAGAAAAAATGAGAAATTAGTGTTATGAAGATTGTGGTGGGCCTCAGAAATGGATGTTTGGTCTTCCAATATAGATTGGGCCTTGTAAAGTGTATGCCTCTCAATTCGGCTCTTGAATCGGTTTTTCAACACTAATCGCTGTTTCTTCTCTTGGGAATTGATGTGAGGTTAGGTCAATCTTGAATGTTAAAGAGGATAAAATGTTTGGTCACATGTTATGTTGGTCCGCTTGACGCCTCCGAGACCTCCTGATATTGGTCCTCCAACTACATACCACTCACTCACGTTTTTATTCGTGGGATAAATTTTTTTGTAAAGTTAAAGAAAGAGGGAGCTTTAATAAAGGTAAACTTACAAATTTTATTAACTTAAGGTATATTTAATAATTTAATTATCATTTGTTAATATATTTAATGTACATGGTAATCTTAGTAGGACTTTGGGTTTGGGTCTCTCGTCACCTCGCTATCAGTATCATAGACTCCGCCGAAAGCAAAAATTTAAGTAACAAATAAATTATGATCGGCATATGTCAATAACCGAAAAATCAGTCCCTATTCGGTGTTGACAAAAAAAAAATATCATCCCAGAGAAAATACAAAAAACCAAGATCATACGCACAAAAGCCCCAGAAAAATAATCCCGAGATAGAGATATATCCTTAAATAAAATCTATTTCCCCTGCTTTTCATCCATTAGGATCGCCATAATGTTTTTATGAGTAATTTATCTTTAACTATAAATAAATATCTCAATTCTAATAGGTTGAGACCTTTGTTTATAATTGAAAAAAGTTACACATGCTAAATTGCACTTAACTCATTAAATAAAGGCATAATTACTAAAATGTCAGTAAAAAATAATTTATTATAAAAAAATCTTATAAAATTATTAAATATTTAAATTGTTTTAAGGGATATGAGGATAATAAGTTTAATTTTTTACAATTCATAAGTTACTCTCATAAATAAATGACATAATAATTTAAAATAATATAAATAACAACTAGATAATTTAAAATAATATAAATGACAACTAGATAGGTAGATAATAATAATTTGAAGTGACATAAATAAATAGTAAAAAAATATGATAATAATTTAAAATAATATAAATGATAACTAGAGGGTTGTTATTGCATGTTATAAGTTGTTATATATATCACTTCAAGTAGTTATTATATACCTTCAATTATCATTTATACTACTTTAAATTGTTATTATATTTTTAGTAACTTATTATTTTTGCATAAAGACAACTAGGTAATTACATAAATTTAATTTGTTACCGTAAATTCTTTAGGACTATTTAATTATTTAATAATTTTATAATATTTTTTTATAATAAATTATTTTCTATAAGACCTATGAATAATTCTCTTAAATTAACTTCATGTATTTTTTTTTTGGGAAGAATTGTACCTAAGTCACATGCAAGATAAATTATTACTAAAGAGCCCCTTGAAATAATCAAATAGTTAAAAATCCAAAGGGACTTTAGGGTGAGAGATTCTTAGTGTACAATTATCAAATTATCCTAACTAATTAGTTTAATTGTTAATATATGTAACAATAATTATTAATATAGTTAAATTAGTTTTCAATAATAGGTATGTAGTATAGATTGATATTAATTGTTAATACATGCCACGATAATTGTATATCGCTAGTTTAGTTATCAATAATAAGTACAAGTGTAAATTACATTAGTTAATACATGCTACTACAATTACTAATATAGATATATTAATTGTTAATAACAAATATGTGATGAATGTTAATATTAGTTGTTAATACATGCTGATAATTATTGATATAGTTAGTTTAGTTATTGATAATAATTTAACTATCAATAACAAATATGTGATATTATAATGTATTATAATAATATTGTAACGTAATATTATAATATAAAGGAAGTAAAAATCCTCACTTATCAACCATATAACACCCTAACTTGTCAATGAATACCCTCTTACTTGTGAGACCTAAATAAATATAAAGAACACACTTAGTTAGGGTGATCTTCTCACGTACATTAACTCACCTAAAATTTGGTCAATCCTTATATATAAAAATGGCGAATCCCTAAAATAATTAAATGCACTGCAGTCCTTTCCCTTCCATCCCAGGCTAGGGCCGCCAACACCCACCCACTTGCTTTAATTTCCGTAATAATAATGTGACTAGTAATTGCAGTCAGCCAGTAAGTAGATATATATGGTACATTTTGTTTCATATATAATTATTATATAACCATTTTAATATTAATATAACAAACAGTTTTTTCCTCATATCTCATATCGAGGCTTTCCCTGTTCCGGCATGTCACCTCGTTTTCTTCTTTCATCCACACATTCTCTTGTAAATGAAGTTAGCTTGGTATTTCAACGGAATCAACACATCATAATAACGAATAATTTAATTAAATTTTCTTAATATATATCAGTTAGTTAATTAGTTTCTAATGAACACAATACATTATCATGGGTTAACGACTTGTGTTATGCGTGAATGTTTGTTTGAGTGCTAATATATGTGGGACCTTTCATTTAACCGATAAAAACACAAACGTTTGAGGTTTACTTGGTAACAAATTTTAGAATAATCAAAGACAACTTTTTCTAATATCTATCATAACAGTGAAAAAGTATAATTTTATTAAAACAAAAAATAATAATTTAATGAAATTGTGCTAAAACCCAAATGTATAATATTATAAAATATTAAAATAATTTATTTTTTAAAAAATTAACTTTCCGTCCACTGGCGTGCTTGCTGTGCACAAGCACAACGACCCTGCTGTCCGGATGTGCCATACAAATATAACGATACTACCATCTTATCTCAAATTATTGAATACGTTTCAGTTTTTTGGCGAACCAAACACTTTCAATGATATTATTAGTTTATTTCCCTCGCTTCCTCTCACTTGCTTTATTTTACAAATCATCAATACTACTCATATAATGTGTGCGCGCGTGTGTCAACGTTCAAAATAATTTCAAGTTTTGTACCCGGCACAAACATCACCCCTAGTTTAAAAAAAGTGATAATATCCAGATACGACTGAGTCAATGTTTTAATATAATTTACTTTTTATCAACAAATTGTATAAAAAAAATAAAGTCAAATCTTAAAAAATATATTTATTAATAGAAATAAAAATTCTTAGTGTTATAAATCTTTAAAAAAAAATTAAAGATACCTTTAATTAAATAAAAAAATCTGTTGTAATTATCAAAACCTAACTCAGTATGATACTGGATCGTAATTAGAATGCATTTAAAATGTTATAACTGTTTTATTAAAAAAGATAAAATCTCTCACTTTGACTAAAGGAGTGCCCTGACCAATGGGAAATCATCGTTTCATTATAAAAGCAGTTAGCCGCCTTATTATGCCTTCGTCTTTTCATCAAGACAAGGCACGAACAGTAGCTCTCCCTTTCCAGAAATGATGGAGCTAATAGACGTTCTTCTGCTCCTCTCAGCTTTTCTCTTCCTCCGTTACTGGTGGCGCCGCTGGTGCACCACCGGCGGCGGCCCTAAAAACCTCCCGCCTGGACCACCAGGGTGGCCTCTCGTCGGAAACCTCTTCCAAGTCATCCTCCAACGCCGTCACTTCATCTACGTAGTACGCGATTTAAGGAAAAAGTATGGTCCTATATTCACTATGCACATGGGTCAACGTACGTTGATCATCGTCACCAGCGCCGATCTTATCCACGAAGCTCTCATACAGCGAGGCCCTCAGTTCGCGAGCCGACCAGCTGACTCGCCGATCCGGCTCATCTTCAGCATGGGGAAATGTGCCATCAACTCCGCCGAGTACGGCCCTCTGTGGAGGACGCTGCGGCGGAACATGGTGTCGGAGATGATAACGCCCTTGAGGATCAAGCAGTGTGCTTGGATAAGAAAATGGGCGGTGGAGGCTCACATGAGGAGGATCGAAGCTGAAGCCCGTAGAAATGGGTTCGTCGAGGTGCTGAGCAACTGTAGACTAACGATTTGTAGCATTCTCATATGTCTCTGCTTCGGAGCCAAAATCACTGAGAATCGAATCAAAAGAATAGAAAGCATTTTGAAAGACGTTATGATCATCTCACTTCCAAAGCTTCCAGATTTCTTGCCTGTTCTAACTCCACTATTTCATCGGGAAGTGAGAGAAGCGAAAAAGCTGCGAAAAAAGCAAGTGGATCTTATCGCGCCATTGATAAGAAGCAGAAAAGCTTACGTGGAGAGCAACGGGGAGATCAACGAGAACTCTGAGATGGTGAGTCCGATCGGTGCTGCTTACGTGGACTCGCTATTCGGGTTGGATGTTCCGAGTCGAGGCAAACTCGGGGAGGAGGAGCTGGTGACGTTAGTATCGGAGGTTATCAGCGCTGGGACTGACACAAGTGCGACGGCGTTGGAATGGGCTTTGCTCCATTTGGTGATGGACCAGACGATTCAGGAGAAACTGTACAAGGAGACAGTGGACTGTGTGGGGAAAAACGGTGTCCTTTTGGAGAGTGATGTGGAGAAAATGCCGTATCTCACTGCACTGGTGAAGGAGACATTCCGGAGACACCCACCGAGCCATTTCGTGCTATCGCACGCAGCAACCACTGAGACGGAGCTCGGAGGGTACACGATACCAGCAGATGCCAGCGTGGAGTTTTACACGGCGTGGTTGACGGAGGATCCGAGTATGTGGGAGAATCCGGATGAGTTCCGACCCGAGAGATTCTTAACCGGTGACGGGGTGGACGTGGACGTGACGGGGACAAAAGGAGTGAAGATGATGCCTTTTGGAATTGGACGAAGGATTTGTCCGGCATGGACGCTGGGGACGTTGCATATAAGCTTACTGCTGGCCAGGATGGTGCATGCTTTCCAGTGGTTGCCGGCTCCGAATTTCCCACCGGACCCGACAGAGACATTTGCTTTCACGGTTGTGATGAAGAACCCTCTCAAGGCCGTTATATTGCCCAGGTCAATTTAAAGTTAAATATAAATGGCGGGTCTCCATCAATTTACGATCTTTCTGCAGAAGTTTGTTCGAGGAGTTATCTTCTGTTTGATCATGGTGGACTTCAATTATTGATGTATTAGAACTAGTTTTAATTCAGTAGAGGGTTGAAATATATATATCATATTATTGTTCACAATATTATATAGGCAGATGAAAGAAAAACAAGGAGATCGATCTTCACTCTCCAATTCGGATCACTTTGACGCAAAAATATCCCAGACAATGTTCCCGTTGGAAGAATGTTTGGTTTGATTTTATACATGGTTGAAAGTTTGGTCCATTAGTTGACCATAAAATTTTAAAATACGTATGTATTGGTTATTTGAAACTTTGAGAATATACGACCTTCTTCTTTACTTTGTTTTTTTCGTCACACATTAAAAATTAACGATAATTATTGTTGTGTTGTGACGTTGTTAGTGAGTAATTATAAAGTGTGTGTGTGTGTGTGTTCTGCAAGCTCTCGAACATAAATTTGACAAAAACCTTCATTCCATCTCGTGACAGAGGAATCAAGAGCCTACTAACACTGCTTTTTGGCTGGGCAATTAATCAGTTCATAGCGATTCATGACTGCAAAGTGCGAGACTCTTACTGGATATTTGGATATTGAAGAATTAGTTAGAGTTAATTTCCTGCTACTTCTTTTTTTTTTTTGTTAAAAGAGAAATCCAAAATATTATGCCATTTGATGAATTTTAGTAGTTAAACAAGCTTAATTTACTCTTCATTCATTCATATATTTATCATTTTCTACAATTTTTTTATAACATATAGATGAAAGCTTGCTAGACGACAGCTATGTAATTTGTCCTTTTCTTCTTGTTCTCAATCCTTTTCCTGTTCTGAATGGAACAAGTAATCCTTTTTTCTTTTTGATGAAAAGACAAGTAATTCTTTTATTTGACGAAATGGAACAAGAAATTCAGCGGTCGACGCACAGCCAATGAACGACGATCCTAGGAAGTGGGACGCCCACAGATCGGAGGGCTCTATAAATGTGGGTCATGATCAGCGTCTCTACGTGTTTAGGGTTTAATACAGATGAAGTGACCCGTTAATACTAAAAAGGATTGTGTTCGAAATTTTGAATACTACTCCTGATTTAAATAATTGAATATTAATTTTCAACTCGTGATTTTCCTAAACTAATCATATATATAATCAAGTAAACTAATATAATAAAGATGGGCATAGAAATTAGTTGGAGAGTTAATTTTAATCATAAATATAATAACTTACTCTATTTTATATATATAATATTTAGTATTTTTTAAATTAATTTATATAATATATAAATTGATATATAATATAATATTATATACATTAGTTTAGAGAGATTATGTCACATTTATTATAATTAACTAATTTTTAATTTTAATAATTTTTTAAATTAATCAAGTATATCTTAGGTATATAATGGAGTATTAATAAACAATTAATGGCAATGAATACGTTGGTGGACTGCCTGGAAATTATTTCTCCTTAACTGAGAACAAACAGCAGCTACTACAATATTTGGGAAAATTAAATGAGAGGGACAAAATAAAACACAGAAATTTCTGATGATTATTTATAGCAGAATTTTTTTTAGAGAGAGCAAAAAAATGGTCGATTTTAATTTGTGGTAGGTATTTGGAAGTGATAAGTGTGAATCATTAAGAATGGGTAGGAATGAAATAGAATAATAATTCATTCATGGAGTAGATGGACGTGAAGTTATTGCTCAACTGTTTCAGTAAATGGGTTGTTTCATACAGCTGTTCATATTTAAAATAATAATAATTAAGTAGGTGAATAGAATATATTAATTACATATATTTTTAAGTTGATTTTTATCAATGAGATACTTTCAATAATCTAAATAATTAAAAGGAATATTTTAAAAAACTAACTCATATTTTATACAAATAATTAATTTAACTAATTTTATTAACTTTTATAAATTAGTTATATGACTTGCAAATCTTGGTAAGTTGTTAGGTCCTTCCAATATGATGAATGGAATTTAAATTAGATTATGTATATAAAAAATATTTTTAGAGGTCCAATAATTACAAATAACATTTCTTATTCCTTTTTTATTAATGAGGTTCTACTTATCAACCTTATCTAAGGTATATATTAAGGTTTTTCACTCTGTTCATTATTGTTAGTGAATTAATTTATTTTGTTAAAAAAATAATAAAAAGGAAATGTTATTAATGATTGTGTTTTCCACGAATAACTCTTCGGACCTTCACCTTTTCCTAAGATATGAACAACAGAGCTAACGTTCATAACCATACATATTCGATGGCTGAAAGTGAGAGCGAGGGTGACCGGAGATGAAAAAACCGAAAAAATATGGTAAGATTAATAGCATGCATAGAGAGAGAGAGAGAGTTATTATCATCAAATAAATAATTGCTAAGGTAAACCGAATAAAAAAATTGGAGAGAAGTACATGTAAGGGAGATATGCATGTTTCATATATAAAAAGTTAAAATACTACAAAATATCTTGATCTTATTTTTATATACGGTTAGTATTTTAATATTATTTATGATATAATTTTATTTATAATTTTTTTAATTTGGTACAATTTTACCTATAATATTTTTAATTATATTAAATTAAAAAAATTATGAATAAAATTACACCAAAAATAAAAAAATATAAATAAAATTATATCACAAATAGAATTAAGATATTGGCCGTATATAATAAATAAGATCAAGATATTATATACTACTTTACCCTATATAAAACCTAAAAAATTAGAGCAAAAGATTAAGAGAGAATGATATTTATTGAAAAAGTAAACTTTAAAAATTATAATTATCTATTAAAGACTTTATAAATATCAAAATATGAATTTAAAAAATATTAAATGATCCCTGAGTAAGTGAAAATACAGGCAGTCAATTAATGAAAAAGATAGTAAAAAAAACACAAAATCAAGCAATAATTTTGAAACGAGATAGAAAACTTAAGATAACGATAGAATTAAAATAGAGAGAAACACTTATTAGTACTCTACCAATAAAATAACAGACGAAATTAATATGTTCAATGGGATACGGCAATATTAGAGATACTTGGCCGTTAACAATTTGGTAAAGACACCGTGCATGTAGAGATCAGGCTTATTGACCTTGCTCGCAAGGAAATTGTGGGAAATGCTCTAATTAATTATGAAAATACTTAGACCACCTCATAGTATGATATCTGAAATAAGCAAAAATTCACGTATCATGGTGAATACTCATGAACTATACAAAAAGACAATGTACATTGACATGTCATTAAGTTCCAAAGGACGCAAGTCCTAATCACAGGAACAAGAACAGGCTATTTTCAAGTTAGGCATGGTAGTTACATCATGATCATAACAACATATTTCCAACATTTGGCTTCATGGGATAGGTTCCCTCCCTGATGCAGTATCCCTCAAAGTAGCAATCAACCAGTTGATCTTAATTCCAAGAGAAGAAGCAAATTGTTGAACGGGTTCCTCTGGGATCCGTGGGTGGTGGATTCCTGAAAAGAATCAATTATTAAACCAAGAAAGTAACACAAGGAAAAGAATTAAATAGCATAAAAGTAGACATGGTCTAGGGGGGCTTTACTTGCTGATAAAAGTTGATGCATTGGACCGCATGAACAAAATTGGCAGTGCTATTGGAAAGTGGCAGACCAAAGTGAGTAGATGGTATTCAAGCAATTCAAATAGAACCCAAGCAGTTGTGGCAGTACCAAGCACAGAAGCTGATCATATCTTCTTATTCCTCCATGGGATATATAACTTCTGCCGCTGATACGTGAACAAGAATAATCACAAGACACCAACAAATAAAACAAAGATAAAGGAAACTGGAGACGGAAGCAAATCTAGGCCCTAAATTTCAAGTATCCCACTTTAATGAATTCTCACCATAAAATCACACACATCGATAACCTTAACCCCGGATCATGGAGACCAACAAATACAACAGAGATACAGGCATAATTAAGTCAAATTATATGACTTCAGTAATTATTTTTTTTCTCAAATCAAATTTAATCACTGGAAAGAGAGGTACAAAACCGAAAGGCGAGTTTGCTCCATCTGCGTCTTTATTAAAAAGGGTAAAATAGTAATTACACAATAAAAATATCACTATTAGGTCCTTTGTGCTTTTGATTATTTTAAAGGACTTTTTGTGGTTATTTTTTTTTTGCTAGACAATAAAATCAACAATATTCTCTTATTTTTTTATAATTTGAAGAAGAAAGGTCTAAAGAAAAAATGGCGAGGAGGAAAATGAAGTGGGGACCACACAATTAATGGTAGGTCTGACGAGAGAAGAGATAAGGAAGCAAGGGCAGTCGCACACGCGGTATGGTACTGCCCAACGACCATCCGCCACGTTACCTCACCACATAAATGCTGCCAGTAATTACATTACACGCAATTCTATATTCCCGTCATATCACGCACCAATAAATTACGGCCACGTTATCCAACTGGAGTATATAATAATTTTATAATTCTTAAAATAATCTGTTAATATTCAATAATGTCATCTTGATAATAAGATTCAGTTAAGTTTATATTTCTTTTCAGTTGACAGGGTTTTATAAGATGATTTCCTTCTCCACATTTTATTAATATGTATTATCATATAATGAGAATGAGCACTTATATATCGTATTATTAATATGTATTATATTTATTAATTTTTTAAATTATCTATATTAATACTCTATTTATAATAATTAATGTAAAGGAAGGAAGGAGAGAAGGAATTAATAAATATGATAATAATATTTAAGAAAAAATATCTCATATATTAACTTTCTCATATAACTAATTTAATTAATTATTTTAATTTTATTAATTAAATAAATTTTATATTAACTTTATTAGTTACGACAGTAGGGAAATTGCATCATCTTATCATTGCACTTAAGCACGTATCATTTTAAAGATCGTGAACAGTGTGATTAATGTCAAATTTTGTAAAATAAAACAGACCCCGCTATGGTTAATTTAGTTGATAAAAGATTACCATAGTAATTATAGGGAACATGTTTCAAAGTTCCAAAATTGATAATCAAGATAAGGGAGACGGAAAATATAAAATATTGGAGCAATTCGTATCTAATTCCAAGTCTGGTTGCATGCAAGTTGCAAAACATCACGGATTCGAATAAACCGTGAGCTGTCCAACGAAATGTTGAGGCAAGAAGTCTCAAAATAAATACTGATATCCAGATCGATGTTAATCAATAAAATAATAGCTAAATTATCAAAACTATAATTTAAAAAAAAAGATATTTAATTTGAACTATATAATTACAAATATACTTTCCCCATATAATTTTATAATTAATATTTGACACCCCACGCAAATGGATATGTGAATGGAACAGAGCCGTCTTTTAATTCGGTCGAATAAATGCATCCATTTGAGTAGTTTAATTTTAGCTAAACATCTCTCTCTCGCTCTCTCTCATACTTTCCACCCGTTTTTTCCTGTTTTTTTGTTCATTCATTCTTTTGAGAAAAAAACACCCCATATCATCTTGATTAGCATGTGAAATACTATACATTATATACCCTATTTATATCCTCCAATAAATTAGTTAACATCATTAAAAAATACACATTCTTCTCATATTTACCCTATTTTATTAATAATATTATTCTCGAGAAATACTAGAATGCTTGTTTCTTAGTAATTTTTAATACTCATTAAGAACATTTTTTTTAAAAAAAATCTTATGTATTAATCACATCTTAAGAACCAAAAAATGTCATATATTTTTAAGCACATTACTTCACAAAAATATTTCCTATAATTGCAAACGGTGCATTATTTCGTATATATTCTGCAATCGTGATAATAATAACAATACACTAGCATATAATAAATATTTCAAATAAAAAAATTACCCTAAGCCTAACAAGAATTAGGCCTGGTCGAATTGTGATGTCCTATCCTGAGTTATCCCGACTTAGTCCCAGACAATTTGGGACTAATTTATGGGACTGGACGGTATAATTTAGAATGGGGGCAAGAGTCAAGACGGGACGGGTCTTAGTCTGGTCCTCGAGATTCACGTCCCGTCCTGAATATTTTTTTAAATAAAAAATATTTTTATTTTATTTTTTATAAATATAGAAATAGAAAATAGTATTAGTTATATCATATTATTTATTAGATAATTATATATTTTATTTCTTACATATATTTGTTTATTTACAGATGAAGTAATAACTTCAGTTGATAAAGTGAAAAATTAAAAAAGTAATAGTATTTGTAATATAATTAATGATATTTATTGTTTTAAGTTGGTAATTATAATAAAGAGAATTTAATTTCTTCTATTATTTTTTGTGTTCTAATTATATGTTACTAATAGTTATGATATATATAAAATATCTAGTAATATATTTTTTTAAAAAAATAGATTCAGGAATTGCTGAACCCCTCCTAGTCCCAAAAGAGATCAAGATATATTCAGGACGGGACTCAAATAGAGTTGTCCCAGTTCCGTCCTATTCTATCCCTACCCCTAACAAGAACTAATCATAATAATAATATAAAAATACAATAATGATCTTTATTTAATTTATATTCTAATTAGTTAATATATATAGGCTGCTAATAAAGTTGCAAAAGAAGAACATGAAGAAATACTTCATATATTACAGTTTGCGGGAAGAGGAGCACCAACACCACCTAACCAATTAAATGACGATGGGGTCACTTTGAGAGGGGATTAGTGCAATTGGTAATACTTTTAAATAAATGCTTCTATTTCTATATATGTCTATCTCCCTCTCTTAATAAATAAATATAAAGGGGATGATGATGAATTGATGAATTAATAGAGTATATTATATATCCTGAGATTTCTATAATATTAGAATGATATAGAATTAAACTTCTAGAAGCCTGCGGCGATTTAATTAGTGACAGTATTAAAAGCAGTACTTAAATTAGTAGTTACGTTTAAAGATCCGTTGAAAGGATTTGTATTGGCATTCGACTTCAATCTTCGTGCTCGTATGATATTTTTCTCAAAATTATCACATTAATTACAAAGTTTAATTTTTAACTTTCATTATCTCCCCGCATCTAATATCCTCTCTCTTGATATTTTAAAGAAATTAGCTCATTTTTTAACAAACAAATAATTAAACTAACCACTTTTTTTTTTAACTTTTCGTGTTTTATATATAAAACTACCAATGTTTGTACACACAACGTATGGCCACTAGGAGATTCGTCTTATGTCAGTATATTATTAAAGTTTATAATAATTTTCGTATCAGTGTTTGTGAACAGAGAATAAAGATGTTCATGAGACAAATTGGGATCAGAATACCCTTATCTTGTGTCCTTTCATAAAAATGGGGGTAAGCCAAGTTAAAAAAAAAAAGATAAATAGACTAATATTTAATCAATCAATAATCTATAGTTACAAATTAAAATAAACAATGATCTACACCCGTCCTGATCCTTTCCATTGGGATAAGTCCTGATCCTTCCCATTGGGACAAGTATAGGACACATAGGTTGGGGTAAGTCTCAGCACCTTTAATAGAGAGTCATTATATGCAAGTCATGTTAGCACTGCTCACGGATATTGTCACTTGGTTTGAACAGTATTCACGGGCAGTTTGATATTTATTTTTGCATAAATTAACATTTTGATTCAATCTTTTTTGTAATATACTAGAAAGCAAAACAAACAAAAGCAACAAAACTAATTACGTCTCAGGTATCGACCTGAGAATCCTCATGTTCTAATCAGGGCTCACAATCTGGAACCCCTTAGCACCATCTAGAGCCCGTTTCTGCAGTGGAATTCGAATCTCTGTCAATCCGGTTAGGTTACTTTCCTCGGAGGAAAAGAATAATTTTGATGGATTGGTCGCCTCTAAAATTAAGTCTTTAATTGTGTTGTCTAATTTCTTTAAAGTTCACGAAGCATTATTAGAAGTTTTCGCGGATCTAATTCCATCACTATGGCCTTCTTCGATCGAAAGATGCATATGGATGGATAACATTTAATGCAAAATAATTAGTTCCTTTGTCAACTTACGTAGCTATCGAAGACTTGACGTGCACCATGCATCAATCCATCCCCTTTTCCGGCCATAAAAGAAAAAGCTAGCTAACCATTGAGAAAGTATCAGAGCTTGTTATTTTCAAAGCCTTGTCTGTAGCCCTCTACAAAAGTAATACACGGCACGATTTCTTTCATAATATATGTGTGTGTGAATACTAACTCCTCTGAAGAAATTTGAGCCTTTTGTTCTTATTTTTGTATTAAATTGTGATTACGACTTGTGTAGCTACATCCTTCTCTCTAGGTAGCAGTCAATTTGATTAGTCTGTTGAGATTGCCCCTTTGATTTCGCTACATCCTTCTTTTTCTTTATTTTTTTAAAAAGAAGTCAATCTTTTAAGAGATTATTGATGATCACTATATTATCAAGCTCAGTTGGATTCCTCAGTTGGTTTGCTTCATATGAACTTCGACCTTTCAAATTCACTTGCTTTATATTATATTCCTCCAGTTTTGATTATATTAGCTACTTAAGAGAGATATTGATATTAATTTTAAATATAATATTAATTTATGTTATATATAATATTAAGATTAATTTATTTTATATATAATATCTATCATATTTTTTTAAATTAATTTATCTAATCTATAAATTATATATAAACTAATACTATATATATGTGTGTGTGTGTGTATTATAGAAAAATAATGTCATATTTATTATAATTGAATATTTTATTTAAATTTTTTAATTTATATAAATCAATTAAATAGTTTTTATATTAAAAGTTTGACAAAACAAGAAGGAGTACCTACCTTATGTCTTCAATTTTTGTCCTAAAATATTTTATTTTTAGAAAAAAAATCTTAAATGGACTGTAACCTCCACTTTAAATTTATTTTTAAATACGTCTCTTCAATTATTTACTCCTAAATTTACCCTGATTTAGATTGGGTCTCTTTACTCATTTTTTATCGCGTGATAGAAATATGAAGGAGAAAGAATGGCATTGTATAATAAAAGTGCATTAGTTTATTTGCCTCTTATGAAAATGACTGAAGATATATAATAATAAATAAAATACTATCTAATGAACAGTGGTATTTTAAAGTACCTTCTGAAAATACTTACTTCAATAAGCAACGTTTGAAAATAGGAGGCTCACTAAGCACGATCGACGCAACCATCCCTACTACATATTCATAAATTCCTAGTATCAGCTACTGAGATTAGATAGCTAAATCCTATAAACATCAATTGTAACAAAATGTCGTAGGAGGATATTCCCTTTGTTTTTTAGATATTTAAGCAAAAAATTTAATCTAAAATCCATTTGTTAATGTCCATGGAAAATTTGATTCAGATCTCTTTAGTATTAATGATTTTCAGAGGGCCTGTGAGAGAGTAGGTGGATCCATTATGGTAAGAATTTAATACCTGTTCCCAATTTGCCACTTTTAATATAAAAATATTCTCATTAATTTTTATTTGCACTTACTTTGATGCTTATTCAAAGGAGGGTCAATCGGCCAAAAGTACAGTTTTTTTTTAATTTTATTGGCTAAAGATTTTGAATTTAAATATGTGCAATTCATATTCAGTTAGTACAATTATTTTTTAATTATGTGTAACTTATTTTTAATTATATATAAATAATTTTTATTTTGATGATTTTTTTTATAGTTAAATATATGCTACAAATAACTAAAAAATAATTGTATCAGCTGAGAAGGATAAGTTGTATATAGTTTTCTTTTCTTTTTTGCTAAGTATAGGTATCTCATATTTGAGACAATCATATTTAAAATATTATTGAATATTTAATATAAATATTTCTTTTAATTAAAATTTAAATTTAAATTTATTATGTTACGAAGAACTAGCTCATTTTAGTAAACTTAATTTAATCCAAAATAAGTTTTATGTTGCCCCAAGAACGATGCGGCCAAAACTGTCCAAGAGAAAAGTGTTCGGCGTGTGAACTAGATTGGGCCTCAGACATTCCAGGACAGTCTACAACTGGGCTATTAGTGATGGCCCAATAATTGGGCTCTTAAGTCTAAATCCGTTTTTGAAACCACATTAGGAGTATCTAAACTCTTTGACTATAGTATAAAAAAAACAATTTGACTACATGTAAAAAAAAAAAAAACTGTTTGACTAGTGACAAAAAAAATAACAAAGAAAATCTTTGGCTAGTACCTTTATGATCTAGGGTAGCCTCACGTTAGATATCTATGTTTTCAATATAAATTCTATGAAACAACGTTTTCAAATAAAATATTTTTATATTAACCAAAAGAAAAAAATGTCACAGAAGAAAAGACATTTCTACACGAAGAAAGGATTTAATAGTTTTTTAAATAAGAGATTAAGGGCCCGTACCTATGTGTCTATACATAAACAATGTTAGATAGCTAACTTCATTTATTTTGATAATATTTAAATTTTACTTAATTAATAGTCTGAAACACAAATTGACTATTAAAAAAAATCCAAGGTGAAAAAAACCTGCTTTATTTGGTTAAAATATATTATGTTAATTTAATAGAGAGTAAAGAAATATAGGAGAGGTTAATGAATGGTATTTTTTGTTTGATTCAGGGAGGGGAGGGGAGGGGGATTAATTAAAAGTTGATAAATATATCCTTATCTCTTTATTTAAATTTATTTATTCTTTATTTATAATATTTATATCAAAATTATTATTTTTTAATTTATGAATCTTAATTTTTTTATCTCATTTATATATATAATAAAATTAAAAAATATATTAAAATTTTAACATGATTTCTTATTAATTTTATAATTATTATATATTTTAATATAATATATAAATAATTTATTATGTTTATTAAATTTTATTATAATTATTATGTAATTAAAGAAAATATTAGATGTGAGAAAAAAAATTTAAAGATACAATTAGAATATTAAAAAAAATTTGAGAGTATTTTAGTTAAAAAAAGGGTAAAAGTTTATCTTCCCTCCAAAAATTTCTACTTTTAGATGGGAGGTAAGGGAGTAGAGAGAACCATAAAAAGATAAAAAATCTCTTCTCTCTTCTCCTCTAAAACCTCCCAACTAAACAAACCCTAACACGGTGAAAAAACTAACATGAACTAAGTTTTAATTCACATATAAAAAAATATATGTATATATAGTATTCCACATATTTTAACTATAATTATTTTTAATAAAATAATATATATATTTAATAAAAAAGAAAAATATTTAAATATAATATAATATGTGGGCTCGATAGGCCTGGCTAGCCATTTGTGGTCCACCCCTCTCTCTCTCTCTCGTTCTGTACACATGCACGGATGTTGGATGAGAGATTCCAAGGTGATTGAGAGTCTTGGGACATCTTGGTCCCCTGGATCAGAGAGAAGACAAGACAATGATGCAAGCAGAGAGAAAGAGAGGAGTCCTATCAAAAGGGGATGAGTGATGAGTCACATGCAGTGTCTGTGCTGCTTACCTTTTGATGCGATTAACAATTTAATAGGTACTTAAACATGTATTTTGGGAATCGATCTATCTCTTCATTAAAACCCTCCTGAAAATAGGTTTACTTGACAAACTTCCAAACCAATTTGAAAGTGCAAATAAAAAAGTGCGAAAAGAATGGTTGGTGACGTAGGATGCAATTTCAATACATGGTTTACACTTCGTAACACTTTCTTCTGAAAAAGAAAGAAAAAAAAAAAGACAACTTTGTAGAACTACTCATCCAAAAATGGATCCGTGAAAGAAGCACTCATACTTTATTGAGAGGAAAGTTAGATGAAAAAAGCACAATAGGGAATTGTTAAAAAAGCACATATGAAAATAGTCACACCAAGAGAGACATTAATTGAACACAGTCTGAAAGAAGAGGGGTCAAAAAAGTGAAAAGGAAGCAACTTGAGGTGGGGGTCGAACCAACATGAAGTGAACGAAAACAAAGAAGATGCAAAGTAAAGTTCTTTGATGTTGGAAAATCTATTTCTTGAAATAGTGCATTTCAACTTGTGATACGGACAAGTTTGGTTTTAACTTTCAACTCATTGCCTTGTCACATCCACAAGTCATTCCTGAATTCATATTTGTTTCCCACCCAAATGCTTCATTCATCAAAATATATACCACAACCTATATTATTTATAGAACATTTATGGAACTTTTCTTAAATTTCATGAATTTATTTGTTTGTCTTTAACCCAAATTGGTCCATTTTTGTTGGGCTCAGTAAAAGCACACAAATGGGTTTCGACCAGTTTCCACAAAACAAAATCTTTATTTTGATTTTGTGACCAGTTTCCACAAAACAAAATCTTTATTTTGATTTTGTAAAGTTTGACTTCTGTGTCGTTGATTTCTTGAAAATAAAAAAAAGAAAAGAAAAGAAAAGGCTCATTTTCCACGAGTAAGTTGGGCTTTGGACGGGATAGACTTTCAGCTTTCCATTTGCGCGACCCGTATTGCATATAACCAAAGCAAATCCATCTCCTCGAGCCATTATTCTGCAATCTGTTGTTCAGGTCAGTACAAAACATTGAATAATCTGTCAACCCAGTGAGGAGATTAGTGAGAGGAAAAGAGAGATGGAGTGGTGGGTCTCAATGCCAAAGGTGGAATTGCATGCTCACCTCAATGGATCCATCAGGCACTCCACCCTTCTGTAAGTTTCTTTCTTTCCTTCTTTCTTTCAATTTTTCATGAACTCCTTTCAATTTTTCTTTCTGTCTCATTTTGCAGAGAACTTGCTCGAGCTTTAGGTGAGAGGGGTGTCATAGATTTCTCCGAACTTGAGCATGTCATCCTCAAAAGTATGCCCAACCATTGTTCTTTTCTTGTTATCTGTTTATTTTCTGACAAGAAAAAAACTGGAAAATAAGAGAGTGCTACTGGGATAAACTAATACTTTCATACCTAGATTGTCTTCTGGTCGATGCAGCTTTACTGAGTGCACCAATTAGTCTAAGAAACAGGGAAGGACTCATTTCTTATTTTTTGGACTAATTGATGCAACCGCTAATATAATAATATTTAATGACTAAAAGATAAGTAGGTCTGGACCAAATTGTTAGCTTAGTAAGGGCTAATATATATGCTTCTTTTTTACCCATCATTTGATCAGACTCTGTCATGTTCTAGGTTGATATCTACAAGGGAATACATAGTTTTTTTTTAACTGTTTTGCATGTGCAATAGTCTGTGCTCTATGGTTAACACCTGAAGGCAGTTTAAAAACTGAAAAGATGAACCGTTTGATTATGTTTCTTAATATCAATGTTCTGCTGGAAAATTTACTTCTCAGAGCAATTTTTTTTTCTAAACAAATTTTTTTCAAATCTTCTGTCAGGGAGGCCCTAATCTTCTTGCTGTTTGTTTGTTTCCTGACTTCACTTTTTGATGATCCATATTTACCTATTGATGTTGAAAAACACAATGCTGGTGTTGTTTATGGCTTTGTAAATACAGAGGATCGTTCATTACGGGAAGTATTCGAGTTGTTTGACCTAATCCACATTATTACAACTGATCACATGACAGTTACAAGAATCACCAAAGAAGTATGGCTGCTTGTTTACTGTGTAAATTATAATGTCAAATTTATTGCCTATGCATTTATATAAGTATCATCTGAATGCAGGTTATTGAAGATTTTGCAGCAGAGAATGTTGTGTATCTAGAGTTGAGAACTACTCCAAAGGTAATGCAAGGATCTCCATTCTGAATTTGGGCTGTACTTATATCCATCGAATTTATTGGATGAAGAAAAATGTTTTATGAGTCCCATTCAGGCAAACGGTTCGATTGGAATGAGCAAACGCTCCTACGTTGAAGCTGTGCTGAAAGGTCTGAGAGCTGTCAGCTCAGTTGATGTGGATTTCATGCCTGACAATGAGAATTCTGAAAGACTTGTAAATTCGCTAGCCCCCGCAACAAATCATAGGTATAATGAAAATACAAGAAAAAGAATCGTTGTTAGGCTGCTGCTGAGCATTGACCGGCGGGAGACAGCTGAGGCAGCAATGGAAACTGTAAGCTCAAACTCTGAGTTATCTGGGCAAATGTTGAGTCTTTTGGGGAGTACTAATGATAGACTCCATTTCTTTGCTTCAGGTCTCGCTTGCGCTGGAAATGAGGCATTTAGGGGTGGTTGGAATAGACCTATCTGGAAATCCAGTTGTTGGTGAATGGTAGCCAATCTTAACCATGACTCTAGAGGAATACTCTTATCTTTTAAAACGACGGTTAAGCTCAAAACCCTGTTTATATCTCTTGTAGGATTACATATTTGCCAGCATTGAAATATGCTCGAGAACAAGGTCTTCGCATAACCCTCCATTGTGGAGAGGTGCGTTCATCTATAGTTTTCACCTTTTATTAGTGGAGTTTACCTAACTCCTTCATTCTTTCGACTTAGTGTTTTTAGGTACCTAATTCAAGGGAGATAAGGAACATGCTTAACTTTCTTCCCCAAAGGATTGGACATGCTATTTTCTTGGATGAGGAAGATTGGAAAAAACTAAAATCCTCCAACATTCCGGTTAGATTTTGCTACATTTTTTACTTTATTACTAGTGAAGTTAAGCGGTGGTTTGTTGTGACTTGTTTGGGAACACAGAAAAATATTTTAATGTATACTATTGGTTAAACTGTCAAATTTCAGAAGTTTCTTACAGATAATTCGTTTAAAGGTTTTGCTGGCTCTTAATTTTTATCTGAAGTTTAAAGCCTAATTTTATCTGTAAGAAATGGGAAACTATGGATGCCTGTTTTTACTTATTCGATTTGCGCTTTTGCTAATTTTCAGTGCCCTGTGTAATGCTGTCGCTTTGCTGTTCATAATGGTTCGAGTTAATCATTACTTGTCGCATCTTTTCTGTTTCAGGTTGAAATTTGTTTGACTTCAAACCTAAGGACATTGTCTGTTTCATCATTAGATGTTCATCATTTTGGTAGGTTAACTTGTTTGTATCAGGAGATAATTGTCTTTATTTTTGAAAAAGGAAACGACTGTCTATTCAACTTTACATATGAGCTAATCTGCTATCAGTTCATAAAGTTAGAACTTCATTTTTTTTAATTCTTCTAGTCCTTAATGTAAGAACTATTTAACTAATTTAGATAGATTAAAAGAAAATGATACATATGCGAAACAAAGTAGATTAAAGTCTTACGTTTAGGATTAAAATTAACCCTCCAACTAGCTCCTATATTTAAAACTAAATGGGTGTTTTTTATGCATAAACTCTAAATAGCTTTCCTTAACATGATGCTCCTGCTGATGCAGTGGATTTGTATAACTCAAAACACCCAGTAGTCCTGTGTACTGATGATACTGGTGTGTTCTCTACCAGTCTCTCTGATGAATACAGAATCGCTGCTTCTACATTTGGTAGGTTTTATAGTTATACTTTTCTGTTGCAACTAAAGGAGTTCAAACAATTTCACTCTACTGATTGTTTGCTTGGTTTGGCTATATATAAAATAGGGCTTGGAAAGAAAGAAATGTTTGAGCTGTCAAAGAAGTCTGCTGAGTTTGTTTTTGCAGATAATGGAGTAAAGGAGGAGTTAAGAAGTATTTTCAATTCTGCCGCTAAGAGTTTCGATGCATAAGCGCGATTTCGTCTAGTTAGTGATTTGTATTCAGGTTATATATGACTTGTTCTACTAGTTCTTTCTCCCACAATACACAATTTTAGATGTTATATAATCAAGAATGACTTTGGATCTTGATGTGAATTTGTTGTCTTTTCATGGCTGTGCCATACTATTGAGTTAGTCAAGTCATTAGGTATATGTCTATTTAGTTGCTACTTTTGCTGGTGATCCTGCATTTAGCCTCATTTGTATTTTGGCCAGATCTGGGTTGGACTTGGTTTCCCAAAAACTTTTCCATTAAATTCCTCTCACAGATTTGTCTAAAACCACTTCTAAAAAGTTAATCTAAATGCCCTCTTAGATAGGTGCTTATGAACTTGTCTCCCCCCCCAAGTTAAGGAGTGTTTGGTAGCTGTCTCGTTTTGGCTTTTTAATTTTATTTAAAATCAATCTTATAAATTAATTACAACTAAATTTATTATCGATTATAAATCCATTTTATGCAAAATATTTTACAGCTAATTTAAGCACTATTCCCCGATTGGCCAAGGTAGGCATAAATATAGGAAACTCTAGTGGATACTTCTGTATGCCTAGGCAAATAGGTCAATAGGTTCCCACCACCATATGAGCGTACACTTTTAGTCTTTAGTTATTGATACCCTTTAGTAAAAAATAGTAAAAACTAAGGTACTATCTTTTAAGCATGAGTTTAATTTTATTTTTTATTGGTGCTCCAATTCATTATAATTTTATTTTGACTATATTTATATCTGATTCACGTCATGTACTTAACTATGGTGGGTGAGTCTCTAACGGAAATTTTTTATATATACTAAAGTTCAAACTTAAAATCCTGAGCCGTTTATTTTAATTTTTATTGTTTGTGAATATTTCTTTGGTAAAAGATCTTATTATAAGTATCTTATAATTGCTCTCTAAATTTTAGAGTTATGTCTTAACTTTAGAAGGAAATTTATATCAAATTTATCTAAATTTTTTTTATATAATGATTATTTAAATAGGGATTTTTATGGACTAAATATAATAGAAATTAAATAAAATTATATTGTCGGAATAATCTATATATTGGAAATATATGATTTGATTTACTGTGTTTAAATCACGTTTATGAATTACATTAGGATTTTATCCATTACCTGATATCATGAATATATATGATAAAAGCTAAATTTATTTAAATATATAGCCGCATATAATCTCATTAATTGAGATAATAGAGATTGTAAAATATTTATTGACAAATGGATATGGTGTTAGATATTAAAATGTTCACCCACCTATCTCTCTAAAAGTAGAAGAATTAGTCCGCTAAATTTTCCAGCTATCCGAATTCGGTATGTTCGTCTCCCTCATTCTTTATTTTCTATCACTTCTAAACCAATGGGAATTCTGCTTGAATCATTCACTCTGGAATTATTTTGGACAGATCCGGTTTTATCAAAATTATGTTTTAAATATTTAATCATCTTGTGTATTGTTCTTAGGCTGAATTGGTATTATAAGTCTTTAAATTTTATATCATGGGCAGACTTGTTCTTTGGTTTTCCAAAATCAAAGCAATGAATTCTTTTCTACTTTAAAATTTGTGTTGATAACACTCATGTTATTTTTTTTATTATCCACTTGATTTATCAAAATTTTATCTCATTATATTTAGATTCGATCTATGTCACACACCTATATATAGTAAGTGAGTCTCTCAACGAGAATTTTTTACATACACTAAGATTTAAATTTAAGACCTTATTTAAGTGATACTAAATTGCTTACCATTCAGACTAACTCTATTTTAGTTTATAACACTCATGTTAATCAAACATGATTGATTGACTTGCCAAATCTAATTCAAAGTTACAAAGTACTATGACTTTTGTAAAGCTCAAATTCTTTTCTAAAAAATATTTTTAAATAACTATTATTTGGATATGTTAAAATATTTTGTAAAAATCTATTTTATTACTAAATATAAATATCTTCTTTATGGGATGATGGGGCAATATTGTTTACTAGATAACAGATTTTGGAATTGTAAAATCACAGAACGAAGAAGAAGACCTTAACCCGCCCCACAAAAATATCTTTTAATCATGGCATAATGATGTGGCCAAAGCCTTCCTTTACAAATTTGAAGATGAATATATATATATATATATATATATATATATATATAATCAAGTTGGCAAAAAATATATAAAAAAATAAAAATTTCGGAATAAGGGAAAGGATGGAAAAAAACCTCGAACCCTTTTTATTGCCAGGGAAGAACTCATAAGCCAATTCAACATTTTAACTAGACTAAATATATAATCTGGTTCATGAAATGTACGAATTTATAAATTGAAAATATTATTATATTTTTTTTTATACACAAATTAAAAATGTTACAGTCATTAGATTTATTACTCTGTTTAAATGAGCTATTCTTTCTTTGGCCAGACATAAATGTGACATTCATCGTATATATATTCTTATCATTAGTATAAAATTGAGGTTAACTGTATAATTTGAACCATTTTCTTTTTTCTTTCCAAATGATTTGGACGACATTTGTCATATGAAAATTGAGAACGTGTTAGGTCCCTCTATCAATTTTGCCATCACGAAATTATGAAGTACGACTACGCCGTCGGCCTTGTATAAACGACACTGCGTATCGTTGCCTCTCCTGATTTTCCCCGCTAAATCATGTCTCACAGTTGCCCCGGTCAACTTGACACCAACTCCATCTAGAAGGCGAAAGAAAGGAAAATTTTGAATAAACTGGGAAAAAGCTTCGGTTTGTTTCTTCAGTTTCAGTCTCTCTCTTTACCACTTCATCTTCAAAACTTCAACTCTTTTCTCCGTCTCTGCATTTCAATCTGCATTGAAGCCCCGCCTTTAATTTCTGAACCCTAATTGACAATCCTCATTCTTTTTTCCTAATCCATTTTTTTTTTATCTGACCCGTTAACAATGATCGGATCCTCGTAGATTCCGAATGCTGCTTCCAGGTCAATTCCCAACCTTTTGTTCATATTGCAGCTGATCCTTGATCACAATGTCTTGGGGATTGGGCTGGAAGAGACCCTCGGAGATCTTCCGTCTCACGCTCAACTATGGCATCGAGGAACCTGCGGAAATTCTTGGCCACAACTCATCCTTATGTCGTTCCTCTTCTGCTTCTTCGCATTCGTCCTCTTCCTCAACACTCTCGCAGGAGCAGGAACTCGGGTTTCGTATTGACCTGGATTGGTCTGCATCGGAGGATGACGATCAGGTGGCTTTGAAGCTTCAATCGCAGCTCATGGTGGCTCTGCCGATGCCACAAGATTCCGTGGTGGTTGAATTGAAGCCCGGTGATGATGAGAATGTGGATTTGGATATGAAGGTGGTGAAGAGACGGGAGCCTCTGAAGGCGATCACAATGACCAAGGCTATTGGCTCTGGGCAACAGAGCGATGGGATTGGGGTATTGACACGCTTGATACGATCCAATTTGTCTCCCATAACGCCCACTATCGGAGAGGGGGTTGCAGGTTGCGGTGGCCATTGGAAGAATATCTCTGTGCTCAGTATTTGTGGCTGTAATTTGTCGGTGAGTGTTATTAGCTTAGCAGAAGTTTCTAGTTTTCATGTTCTTTTTGCGACTTTCTTGCTATATTCATTTTTTATGCACCTTTGATTTCTGTTTTCCTTAGGATGATTTGTGTCTGTGTTTAAGCTTTAAATTTTAGACAATGACTATGGTAGGCCTTAGCAATATACAGAAAAGAGGGGGGGGGATTTCCTTTTTCTTGCTACATTTCTGTGTCTTGTATGTATGTATGTATGTATGTCGTATTAAGGAATTGGAGCTCCAGGATGGATAAGTGCTTAACAGCGCTACAACTTCTGGCACTGGAATTATATAACTCCAATTGTTGGTGTGGTATGAAGCATAATGCTAAAATGTAAGGAACTGTTAGTGGTGCCTCTTTTTTAACATTTCTGGCTTAGCCACAACTGAAAGAAATTGTGTGGTTTTGATCCCCCCCCCCCCCCTCTCCCTCCACCCTCCTTGAATGTTCAAGAAGCACTTTGGTTTCTATTTTAGTTGGAGCCTGGAAGTGAAACTTGATTGAGTTGCATCAGGGATATTTTTAAATCATTAAATGCATTACTCATGTACAGGTATTTCCAGTAGAGCTTACTCAATTGTCACAACTTGAGAAACTTTATCTTGACAACAACAAGCTAACATTCTTGCCACCGGAGCTTGGTGATCTGATAAGATTACAAGTGCTCAGAGTTGACAACAACATGCTTGCGTCAGTACCTGGTGAGATTTTCATGTATTGAATGCTACCCCGTAAGAATGGTTGTCTTTTTGTCTTACTTGGAAAAACTGTATTATTTACATGTTTTTTAGTAAATGCACTGAGCATTCTCGTGCCAACAAATCAATATTTTAGCTGTTGTTGTCATAAGATAAATGTTTCTTGAAAACATTTCCATTTAGTTGATTTTGGTAGTATTTTTTCAGCAGTGGAGCTGAGACAGTGTGTTCAGTTGGTGGAATTGTCGCTGGAACACAACAGGCTTGTTCGACCTCTTCTAGACTTCAGGTTGTTCTATTAGGAGACCTTTTATTGATTAGTTTTGATTCCATGTACTCTTTGTTCTTATTGTTATCCTATATTTGTGGCAGGGCTATGGCCGAACTACAAGTCCTTAGGTTATTTGGAAATCCTCTTGAGTTTCTTCCTGAAATTTTACCCCTCCACAAACTTCGCCACCTTACCCTTGCAAATATTAGGATTGTGGCCGATGAAAATTTAAGATCAGTGAATGTGCAAATAGAGGTAGCATATGACAAACTAACATGAGCATCTATTGCCATTATTCTTCTGAACGCATAAAATATTCAGTGAAGTGTGCTTTTTCCGGTAATTGCAGATGGAAAACAGTTCTTATTTTATTGCATCTAGGCATAAGCTAAGTGCCTTCTTCTCTCTTATATTTCGATTTTCTTCTTGTCATCACCCTTTGCTAGCCTCTGCACTTGCAAAGATAATGCAAGATGAAGGAAACAGAGGGGTTGTTGGTAAAGATGAGAACGCAGTGCGGCAGCTTATAAGCATGATCAGCAGTGACAATCGTCATGTGGTAAGTTCAATAGTTCTAGATATCATAATTCATTTATTTGATTTTCTATCCTAGGTGGTTGTGCTAATTCTTTAATGTTTTTTAACAGGTCGAGCAAGCTTGCTCTGGTCTTTCTGTTCTTGCCTTAGATATTCCTGTTGCATTGCAACTTATAAAAGCTGATGTTATGCAACCTATAGAATCAGTTCTCAAATCTATGAGTCGGGAAGAGGTGATGTCTGTGTTGCAACTTGTGGTGAAACTGGCATTTACATCTGATACTGTGGCTGAGAAGATGTTGACCAAAGATTTACTGAAGTCATTAAAATGCTTATGTGCCAAAAAAGATCCGGAGGCAAGTTGTCTAATCTTTTTTGGCTTGATTTGATTGGTTGGCTTGTATTGTTAAGGCCTATCTTTCTATCATCTATAGTTACAAAGGCTTGCTCTGTTGGCTATTGGGAATTTGGCTTTCTGTCTGGAGAATCGGCGTATTCTTGTTACTTCTGAAAGCTTGCGAGAGCTTCTCCTACATCTGACAGTTGGTACCGATCCACGTGTGAATAAAGTGGCAGCTCGTGCTTTGGCAATTCTGGGTCTGTCTCTAGATTTGTGTCATCTCTCTCGCTTTTTCCCTTTCTTTTGTTTGATATTATTAGTATCATATTTTAACTTCTAAGTGATTAGTGAATGCTGCAGAAAAACCTGATTAATGTTCATGTTTCTTCGTTCTGTGTTCTGTTGTAGGAGAAAATGAAAACGTTCGGCGTGCAATAAGAGGGAGACAAGTGGCAAAGCAAGGACTTCGCATACTATCAATGGATGGGGGTGGAATGAAAGGCCTAGCAACTGTGCAAATTCTAAAGGCAATTGAAAAGGGAACTGGAAAGCGAATACATGAGCTGTTTGATTTAATATGTGGCACATCAACTGGTGGGATGCTTGCTGTTGCTCTCGGGATCAAGCTAATGACTTTGGAAGAATGTGAAGATATATACAAAAATCTTGGTGAGAGTTCTGCTGAGGAATGGCGTGTACTAATTGTTTTTATTATTATCAAATTGTTTATTTTCCAAGAAATTGTAGATTAAATGTGTGAATGACTTTTTGGATCAGGGAAACTTGTTTTTGCTGAACCTGTGCCCAAGGATAATGAAGCTGCAACTTGGAGAGAGAAATTAGATCTACTTTATAAGACTTCATCACAGAGTTTTAGAGTTGTTGTTCATGGATCAAAAGTATGGAACTTTTTCTTTTGGGTTGCTGCATTTTTTCAAAGTCTGTTAGTATTGTAGTTTTTAGCATTTCCTACATTTCTCGAAGCTTGTGGTAGGTATTCTGAGAAGAAATGAGATACTTTAGACCATGCTTTTCAACTTGCTGACTACATCTCATGATGTGGTCTCCATGATATGGATTCCCTATTCTGCTTGGGTGTCTAATAAAAACCTGGCTTTTGAATACCAATCCTTTTTGGCAGGATAGCTTATTCTTTGAAACATAAAAAATAACACATTCTTAACAACATCATCTCCCCCACCCCCACCCCCACCCCCCAAAAAAAAAGAAAAGAAAAGGTAGTGTCTATTTACATTCATACGTATGTTATTCTGCGTCCTAAAAGGAGACATTATGACTTATTGTCTTGCAGCACAGTGCAGATCAGTTTGAGAGGCTGTTAAAGGAAATGTGTGCTGATGAAGATGGGGATCTAATGATAGACTCTGCTGTGAAAAATGTGCCTAAAGTTTTTGTCGTATCAACCTTGGTGAGCATGATGCCTGCACAGCCTTTCATATTTCGTAATTATCAGGTGAGAGGCCAAGTTTCTTGTGTTTATATTGTTGAATGGATGTAAAATCTTGGCCAAAAAACAAGGATGTAAAATCTTATTTCTTCCTGGTTGTTAATGCATTATATTGTTGCAATCTTTTTCTCGTTCTTCCTTTGATTTGCCATATGCAATCAGTATCCTGCTGGAACACCAGAGGTGCCCCTTGCAAGTACAGAGAGTCCAGGGGCCAATGTAATAGGGTCACCTACAACAGGTGCTCAATTAGGCGACAAGCGCAGTGCTTTTATTGGAAGTTGTAAGCATCAAGTGTGGCAAGCTATCAGAGCCTCATCTGCTGCCCCTTATTATCTTGATGATTTCTCCGTTGGTACTATTGCTCAGCCATTCTCAGAAATGAGTTTCTTGTATTTAGAGCTTAATTTTTTTTCTTTTTCTTTAACATTTTGTTACGCTTTTTTCTTTCATCCTGCTATATTCCTTAAGATGTCAACCGCTGGCAAGATGGTGCAATAGTGGCAAACAATCCTACAATTTTTGCAATCAGAGAAGCGCAACTTTTGTGGCCTGACACAAAAATTGACTGTTTAGTTTCAATAGGGTGCGGTTCTGTTCCTACAAAGGTGATTGCCTTTATCCGTGTTAATTTGCAAAGAAATTTCAGAGTAAGATTTTTTATATGGATACTATCATCCTGAAGGCAGTAACTGTGTGTTCCATATTTGGAAAAAGATTAAGGCCTTTGATGGTAATGCTAGTGCTTCCTACTACATTTCCTTCTATAGTTCTATCAATATAAGAAATTAACATGTGAAGTGAATCGGCAATTTTGATTTTATGCTATATGTTATTGTATTACAGGGCTTTTAAATTACGATGTAATTTAATATTGTACTTTGATACTGCTGTAGTTACGAAAAGGTGGTTGGCGGTATCTAGATACAGGGCAGGTGTTGATTGAGAGTGCATGCTCTGTTGATCGAGTAGAGGAAGCCTTAAGTACATTGCTACCTATGATTCCTGAGATACAGTATTTTCGTTTTAATCCAGGTACGGCATGAGTTTTAGAGTGAGAAAAGATACTAATCTCTCATTTTTCACATAACTAATTCTGATCAAATAAGGTTTAAGCAATGCGCTTTTATCTAAAAATGTTTACTTCCTTTCTTTTCCTTACTTTATAGGGAAGTATCCTTGGCAAGTAGCTATTTTTGGAAAGAACTTTGACTCTTGAACCCTGATCAGTGTTTTCTGGCTTGTTTTTCAGTTGACGAGCGTTGTGATATGGAGCTGGATGAGACAGATCCAACGGTTTGGAAGAAGTTGGAAGTTGGAGTTGATGAATATATTTTAAAGAATAATCAGGAATTTCGAAATGCCTGTGAGAGACTGCTGCTACCTTTCCGACATGAAGAGAAGTGGTCGGAGAATCTTAAATCTAAAGTGAAGACAAAAGAGGGTATTGCTGCTGATAAGTTTTCTATTTGCTTGGTGTAATATTTTACTTCTGGTGATCCCTTATTAAAATTAGAGATCTTGCCTATTCTCCTTTACCAGGTGCTAGTGGCCCCACTTTAGGGTGGAGACGTAATGCACTACTTGTTGAAGCTTTGCAAAGTCCAGATTCTGGCAGAGTGGTGCACCATGCCCGGGCGCTTGAATCATTTTGTGCTCGTAATGCAATACGATTATCCCTTATGCAGGGTTTGTCTGGGAATGTGAAGACAGTGCCAGGAACATTATTGCCAACGCCATTTGCATCACCTCTGTTTGGAAGCTTTCCATCAAGTCCACATGTATATAGTCCTGATATTGGTCAGAGGATTGGACGAATTGATCTGGTCCCACCTTTAAGTTTAGATGGTCAACCAGGAAAGGCAGTACCGTCACCTCCAATGTCTCCTAGAGGACTTAGACAGCTTTCTCTGCCAGTCCGATTGTTGCATGAGAAATTACAGAATTCTCCACAAGTGGGTGTTATACATTTGGCTCTTCAGAATGACTCAGATGGCTTAATTGTGAGGTACTTGCTTCTTTATATTCTGAATTTATTTCCATTGGCTCCTTTTCTTTTTCTCTTTTGTGGATGGAGGCATGATATTGATGTCTATTTAGTTGGCACAATGACGTATTCGTGGTGGCTGAACCTGGAGAGCTTGCTGAGAAATTTCTCCAGAGTGTAAAATTCAGTTTATTGTCAACAATGAGGAGCCATCGCAGAAAGGGTGCAGCTGTCCTTGCCAATATCTCTACTGTTTCTGATTTAGTTGCTTTCAAGCCTTATTTCCAAATTGGAGGCATTGTCCATCGTTATTTAGGCCGTCAAACCATAGTATGCCTCCTTCCCCTTATGATTTACAACTTTTTTCCTTATTTGAATTAATATTCTATATGATATTGATCCGGATTTTCCTTTTGAAGGTTATGGAAGATTATGAAGAAATTGCATCATACATGTTCCGTAGGACAGTCCCCTCTGTGCACGTAACACCTGATGATGTTAGATTGATGGTAGGTTCTTTGCTTCTATTGCATTCGATTTACAATCTTTCCCTCTCTTAATTTTCTGGAGCTTCTCCCAAACCATTAAAACATAGCCGTCTTATGTGCTGCCTGCTGCCATCCATTTTTTGCCACTTAAATCATTTTTTGAATGAGTTATGAGATTAATTGCTGGATTCTATAGGAGTTACTTCTAACTTTTACATCAAATGAGAGGGAATAATGATATTTCGTCTGAAGAAGAGCAATAGCATTACTGTTAATTATGATGTCACTGTATAACTGTATTTTCCATATCATATGGACGAAAAATTTGGTCTCATCTCTGTTTGTTGATGTTCTTGATTGACCTAGGTTGGAGCATGGAGAGACAGGATCATAATATGCACAGGGACGCATGGGCCCACTCCAGCTCTTACTAAGGCTTTTCTGGACAATGGTGCCAAAGCTGTTATAAGTCCGTCAAGTGAACCCAAGGAGTCTCAGATGACATCCCTTGATGGTGCTGGTTGGGAGGTAAATGTGTTGGAAAACGGCAAGTTTGAAATCGGAGAGGATGATGCGGAAGATGAGAACGAACCCGCGAGTCCCTTGAGTGATTGGGAAGATATTGACAACGAGAAAAACTTGGACAGGAATTTGTGTTTTTGGGAGGATGATGAGGAAGAACTGTCACAATTTGTGTGTCAATTGTATGATTCCTTGTACCGGGATGGCGCTAACGTCAATGTTGCTCTGCAACATGCTCTTGCCTCACATCGAAGATTGGGGTACGTGTGTCATCTCCCCACCACACAATAATTTGTTAACTTCATCATCTTTACAGTTTATGCATGTAAATCAGAAAGACCAAAAAAAAAAAAAAAACAGAACAAAACACAGGAAGGGGTGGGGGTGGGTTGAAAACAGAAAGATAGGGAGCAAGTGAGGGAACAAGCTTATGTTGAGAGAGTTACAGTGCATACCCAATTTTGAGGCGGACTAATACACGTACCTTCTGATGATCACTGATTTATGACATAGAAATTGAACAGTCTATTTTTTTCGGCAGTTTGCCTATAACATGAATGTGCATTAAAATAGTCTCGGTTGTACAAGTACCATTGGTAAAACGGCAGTAGTTCATAACTTCTCATACCTCCTAGCAAAGAATGCAGATCCTAATCTTCTAGGAAGTTTTCAGATTCGATGCTTGACCTCTTAACATAGGAGCAATCTTATCTCGACAACACATTCAATGGTAAATAACTGGAACTTTTACCAGTAGAGTTAGGTCTAAAAGAAGGGTTAGTATTTTACAACATGGTGAATTAATGTTTAAATCTTTATTAGAAGAACTGCTAATATTTAACATTCAACAATGTCTTAAATAGTATTACCTCTAATATATTTGAATATAATACCTCATGAGAATATATGTATTTTGAATAAAAAAATCAAACCTTTGCCTTTTGGAAACTGAATAAACCCAACTGACAAAGGTTTTATATTGAAAAAGAGTTGATCTGCATCTTTCAGTCGTTGGCAACCAAAAGCACATGTGATCGGTTACTTTAAAAAATTAGAACCTCTTGTTTTGAGGTTCTGTGCTTTAGAAAGTGAATGTTCCCAGCAAACTTCAGTTCTCACATACCATACCATCTTGTGACTCTTTTTGGATTATCTATACCACTCTTCATATTTGTATTTGTTTGAAGGATAAATTACACTATCCATTCGTTTATATAATCCGATTCACTAAAAATTTGATATTTTACATTGATATATTGAAGTAAGGATCGGCGCATTGCTGAGGGAACGAGACATTTTCCTCTGACATTTTCAAAATCCTCTGACCCGGTAACTTAATTGAGTCTCCTAACTATTGAATTACCTGACTTCAATAATGGCAGTTTCCTATTCAATTACTGCCAATTCCCAACATAATTTCAGTGACTAAGGATTAATGAACGTGCAAAAAGTTGGCCTTCATGAAAAATAATGCATCGTGTCCTCTTTCAAATATTTTTTGTGTTTAAAAAATAAAGACAATAAATCAAAGTAAAATAACGATATTATATATATGAGCAAGAAAGGAACACAAGGGACACCGTGGCCCTTAAAGCACCGAACTCGTCTCTTCCCTTTGATACATGGCATCAGCCATGAAAGGTGGACACTTAACTTTGACCCCAACACACATTACATCACGAGACACAAAACTGAGCTCTTCCAATAATTTCAAAAAAAAAAATCCATTATCAAGTTAGATACTATCAAGTACTGAATGAGAATATATCTTTTAATAGAGATTTAAATTTTAATTTATTAGATTGTGAAGAACTCATCCCAATTAGTAGACTATGGTTCTTCAATAAATACACATAATGCATGTGTATATAAAATTATCTATTAAACTGTAACAAATATTTGCTTTTCTTTATTATAATTTTTTTTTGATACAATAATGTTTTAAAATGAGTTGAATTTACCTACGATTTAAGGGTAAGACAAAATTTCTTTTCCTTCTTAGCGATACTAATATCGAGTAGGGCGAACTGTTACTTATCCTCAGATATAAACTTAAATATCTAATAGTTAAGATGTTTTTCCAAATCATATGATTAGAACTATAATAAAATAGTACTCTATAAGAATTAAGTACACTCTATATAGTCGTATATTTAATCTCTTCACTAACTTCTTTATTATAAATTTTGATAACAAACTTGTGTGTAAAATAAGCAAAGGAGTATATGACCTGAAAAGTCAAGACGGCATATAAAGTGAACAAGTTTTCAGACATGTAGAGACAACGAGGAATTCCATGGTCACGTGGCTTTTGTAAGGAATTGGAAGACACGCAGCGGAAATAAACTTTAAAAATTTTCCATTCCTTGCCAGGATCTGCCGTATGTGTTTAAGTCAAGAGGAAAGAATCATTACCCTTAGTGTTGCTCAGCGAATTTCACAGCTTCTCTACGTGGGTGGTGATCTCTTTCTAATCGCAAGAAATCGACGGAGTGTTCCTAAGCGACCTTCACAGATTCTCTCCGCGGACGGTGGTCTCTTTCCGATCACAAGAAGTCGACGCCTCAGGTCGGCTTCCTCTACTGGTATCCACACGAACAGCGTTCCAACCACGAACGACGTGCTAGCGTCTCCTGTCCCTCCAAGGCTTTCACAAGTCTCCGTCTCTATTTCGGCAGTTTCTTGTCTGCAAACCTTTTGCAGATTCCGTTCGGCCTTTTGTGTTCTGTGTTATTTTCAAACGTAGCTCCTCCAATCAGATATAGAGGATGCTATGCGTTTTTACACTTGACCTAATTGGATTTTGGAGTTAATCTTATATTAATTCCGAATTGATACAATATCATATATTGTATAATTTTATAAGAAACTAATTAAATAAAATAATATTAAATCCGTCCCACAGATTTAATTACTTATTTATTTAACTTTAAATAAAGATGAGACTGAGTTATATTTGATTTATTCCCATAAATCAAATTTGAGATATCCTATCAATTTAAATTTCGAATTTCAAACGTGATAGAGATTTAATTTATCCTTATAAATTAAATCTTATAAATATCTCTTATATGAGATATCCTATCAATTTGAATTTCGAATTTCAAACGTGATAGAGATTTAATTTATCCTTATAAATTAAATCTTATAAATATCTCTTATATGAGATATCCTATCAATTTGAATTTCGAATTTCAAACGTGATAGAGATTTAATTTATCCTTATAAATTAAATCTTATAAATATCTCTTATATGAGATATCCTATCAATTTGAATTTCGAATTCAAACATGATAGGGATTTAATTTATCCTTATAAATTAAATCTCATATATCTCATATATAATATATATATATATATATATATATATACGAATTTATATATATACGAATATAAATATAAATAAATATATATATACATTCACCTGGATCTTTCATTGAATCTGGACATGTCTTAGATTCAATGAATCTGGACATCATAGCTCGTGTTGGGCTATTTTGTGTGCGACCCTGTAGGCCCATATGAAGTTGGCAGTGGGCCATTTGCTATACTAGCCCACAAGTCGCAAGCGGTCTCTAGCAAGACATAACAACTACCCAAATCATATGAGGATCGATAAACGATGTAACCTTTTATACAACCATATCATGTCCCTTCTGTCACGCGATATTTTGGTCATGGATGAGGCATGGATAATGTCATCCTCCTATTCCCGACCGTTACTTTCTCGATCCCTGAGTAGTCTGACTATAGAGATGGAACTACCTTTCCATTACAGTATGGCCATACATTTCTCAGACTCACTCATCGAGGGGCCCAGTAATATCTCTCCACGAATGTGAGGGACAAATTCCATCTTGACCATTCACATTCCTCCGCATGAAAAACCACTAAGCCCGAACATAGTCTTTATGATCACTCGGTCAAAAGTGACTTTTGACTAGGTCAAAGCTGAGCGTTTTGTTATGTAGGAATCCATGATGATCTCAGGTCAAAGGGCATATTGACATGGTTTGTATATGAGAGAAGCTTATGACGTTACCCATGCAGTTCTCTCATAGCGGGTCGGTCCAACACCCTGTACTCTTACATGTGCTTATGACTTTGATTTATATCTCTATACATCTTCAAAGTCATACTGGTCTTATTTCATCTGTGCTCCCACATAGATGATCGACCAGGGACATTTAGGATAATATCATGAATTATCCAAGGATGGTCATCATAGTAAACATGCAAATAATATGATAACTCAATTAATAAATTCATAAATCAATAATGTTCATAAGACAATGATTGGCCCCTAGGGCACGATTTCCAACAACCTCCCACTTGCACTAGGTACAATCATTAATTTGACTAATTCCCATTGACCTAACATGACGCTCATGCTTTGCCTGCACAAGCGGCTTTGTTAGAGGATCAGCAACATTATCTTCTCCTGCTACTTTGCATATTTTTATATCACCTCTATCGTTGATTTCTCTGATGAGATGAAATCGCCTGAGTATATGCTTGGTCCTTTGATGTGACCTAGGCTCTTTGGCCTGTGCAATAGCACCGCTATTGTCACAGAGCAAAGTTATTGGATCTGAGATGGTAGGTATCACCCCTAGTTCTGTGATGAACTTCCTGATCCAAACGGCTTCCTTAGCTGCATCAGATGCTGCTATATACTCAGCTTCCGTTGCAGAATCTGCTACAGTGCCCTGCTTAGAGCTCTTCCAGCTTACTGCTCCATTATTGAGGAGGAATATGTATCCAGACTGCGATTTTTGGTCGTCCTGGTCAGTTTGGAAACTCGCATCTGTGTAACCAGTTACACAGAGCTCATCATCCAATCCACCATAGACCAAGAATAAGTCCTTAGTCCTTCTTAAGTACTTAAGGATATTCTTGACAGCAGTCCAATGGCCCTCACCAGGGTCCTGTTGGTATCTGCTAGTCATACTTAAGGCAAACGAGACATCCGGTCGAGTACATAACATGGCGTACATGATAGATCCTATGGCCGAGGCATATGGAACCTTACTCATGCGACCTCGCTGATCAGATGTACTAGGACACAGATCTTTGCTGAGGTGAGTACCATGAGACATGGGTATGAAACCCCTCTTTGATTCGTGCATACTGAACCTATGCAGTATTTTGTCTATGTATGTACTCTGACTGAGTCCTAGAAGTCTTTTAGATCTATCTCTATAGATCCTGATTCCTAGGATGTAGGTGGCTTCACCCAAGTCTTTCATCGAGAAAGACTTTCCTAACCAAGACTTGACAATCTGCAAGGTAGGAATGTCATTCCCAATAAGTAGGATGTCATCGACATAGAGTACCAAAAACACAACTGTGCTCCCACTAACCTTCTTGTACACACAAGGTTCATCAATGTTTTGAAGAAATCCAAACTCTTTGATTACTTCATCAAAACGATGATTCCAACTCCGAGAGGCTTGCTTTAGTCCATAAATGGACTTTTGAAGCTTGCACACTTTACCAGAGTCCTCGGAACGCACAAACCCTTCAGGTTGTGTCATGTACACATCCTCAAGGAGCTTTCCATTAAGGAAGGCTGTCTTGACGTCCATCTGCCATATTTCATAGTCATAATATGCTGCAATAGCAAAGAGGATTCTGATTGATTTGGCCATTACTACTGGGGAAAAGGTCTCATCATAGTCCACACCATGAGTTTGAGTAAAACCTTTTGCAACCAGTCGTGCCTTGAAGACATTTACATTGCCATCCATGTCAGTTTTCTCTTTGAAAACCCACTTGCACCCGACGGTTTTTACACCTTCAGGCGGGTCGACTAAGGTCCAAACCTTATTGTCGTACATGGATTGCATCTCAGACTTCATGGCACTAAGCCATTTTTCGGAGTTTGGTCCCACTATAGCTTCTCGATAGGTAGTCGGCTCATTATGCTCAATGAGCAACACATCACGACTATCAGAAATCAGAAATCCATATCTCTGAGGCTGAAGTCGTGTCCTATTAGACTTTCGTGGACCTTGCGTGACTTGAGGAGTCTCAACAACTTGTTGTGAGTCTTCTCTATTTTCCATCTGCAGTTCTGTGGTGTCTTGTAGCTCTCGAACTTCTTCGAGTTGTACCTTACTCCCACTGGTTCTTTTAGAGATAAATTCTCGTTCAAGAAAGATACCATTTCTGACAACAAACACTTTGTTATCAGCAGGGTTGTAGACGTAATATCCCTTGGTTTCCTTAGGATATCCCACAAAAAGGCATTTTGAGGATTTGGGCGCTAATTTGTCTGAGGCTTGTTGCTTAACATAGACCTCGCATCCCCAAATCTTGAGGAAAGACAAACTAGGCGTCCTCCCAGTCCATATCTCATACGGAGTCTTTTCGATTGCCTTAGATGGAACACGATTGAGTGTGAACGCAGCTGTCTCTAGGGCATAGCCCCAAAAGGAGGGCGGAAGATCTGTTCGACTCATCATGGATCGAACCATATCTAATAGTGTTCGATTTCTCCGTTCAGAAACGCCATTCCATTGTGGTGTCCCTGGAGGAGTCAATTGTGAGAGTGTCCCACAATTCCTAAGATGATCTATGAACTCTTGGCTCAAATATTCACCACCCCGATCAGATCGAAGGGCTTTAATTGTTTTGCCAAGCTGGTTTTGTACTTCATTTTGAAATATCTTGAACTTTTCAAAAGATTCAGATTTATGTTTCATTAGATAGATGTACCCATATCTGCTGAAATCATCTATGAATGTTATAAAGTACGAATAACCTCCTCTGGCATTTGTGTTCATCGGTCCACACACATCTGTATGTATGAGGCCCAATAAATCAGTGGCCCTCTCACTGTGCCCAGTGAAAGGTGACTTTGTCATCTTTCCTAACAAGCAAGACTCGCAAGTGTCATATGATTCAAAATCAAATGAGTTTAGAAATCCATCTTGATGGAGTTTGGAAATGCGTTTCTCATTTATGTGGCCCAGACGACAGTGCCAGAGGTATGTGGGATTCAAATCGTTTGGTTTGACCCTTTTGGCGGTTACGTTATAGATATTTCCATGAGTGGGTTGTTCCAAATTTAATATGTAATGATCAACATGCAAATCACCATGAGCATATAAAACATCATTACGATAAATAGAACATCTACTATTCCCAGCAATGGAAGTGAAACCTTCCTTATCCAAATAAGAAAGTGAAATAATGTTACTACTTAAAGCAGGAACATAATAGCAATTGTTCAAAACTAACAAAAGCCCAGTGGGCAGAACTAATTCATAAGTGCCTACAGCTAACGCAGCAACCCTTGCTCTGTTTCCAACTCGTAGGTCAACTTCACCCCTTTTCAGCTTCCTACTGTCCTTTAGTCCCTGCACATTCGTACAAATGTGAGAACCACATGCAGTATCTAATACCCATGAGGTGGAAGTAGAAAGATGAATGTCTATAACATAAATACCTGAAGCGATAGCCCCGCTATCCTTCTTGTTCTTTTTCAGATCTTCGAGGTAAAGTTTGCAATTCCTCTTCCAATGACCCGGTTCATTGCAGAAGAAGCAGACTCCTTCCTTCGGAGGCTTTGCCTTCTTTGGTGCAGGCTTGGTTTCGGGCTTGCCTGACTCTTTGGTCTTACCTGATGAGCCATGACCCTTCCCCTTGCCTTTGCCTTTCTTTTTCGTACCCTTTCCCTTTTGAACCATCAAAACACTACTGGGTTTCTTCTTAAGACTCGGCTCAGCAGTTTTAAGCATCCCATGCAGTTCAGAAATAGATTTCTCCATGTTGTTCATGTTGTAGTTCATAACAAACTGGTCATAACTTTCCGGGAGTGAGTTTAAGATCAAATCTGTAGCTAACTCCTGGCTCATGGGAAATCCAAGCCGTTCAAGGTGATCAATGTACCCTTTCATCTTTAAGACATGAGCACTGACTGATGCACCTTCAGCCATCTTGCAGGAATGTAAGGCCTTAGTGGTCTCATACCTCTCTTGCCTTGCCTGTTGCTGGAACATTTCCTTGAGATGCACAATCATCTCATAAGCCTCCATGTGTTCCAGATCTCTTTGGAGCTCCGGAACCATGGTGGCTAGCATCAAGCATCCCACATCGACAGAGTCTTCCTTATGCTTCATATAAGCATCCCTCTGAGCTCTGGGAGCATTGGCGGCTGGCTCCTCAGGAATGGGTTGATCTAGGACATGCGCCTTTCTTTCCTGCTTGAGAACAATTCTCAAGTTCCTAAACCAGTCAAGAAAGTTTGTCCCATTAAGTTTGTCCTTCTCAAGGACAGATCGCAGCGATAATGTAGCAGTATTACTAGTCATCATGATTCTACAATTAAAATATGCAATGTAATTAGTAATCTCCCACTAAATAAACAACCCTCAATGCAATAGTTAGTGGGCTAAGATCCATATTTGGCTCAAACTTAAGTCCGCTTTGGCAGGACACTTAAATTAAGTTATTTAGGTAGGTAACACCTTTACCAATTACATCAAATGTAACTCTTAGATATTCATGGGATCCTATCATCATATGATCTGGCATGTTCTAATCCCATCTAATGCCTTGAGATCCAAAACCGTTTTGTTAATCTCAATTAAGTCAAACAATAATGAACCTATGAGAGTAGCACCATTACTCTTTGCTTATCTCCCCAAGATAACTCAAAAGCACCCACTTTGGTGGAGTCCACAATTGAGCGATCGAGGTTTTGACAAGTGTTCATAAATTGACGGCATTATGACTTAAGATTTCTTTTAGAGGGCCTAATTTAACTATCTGGTTTATAAAACACATGTTTCTCAGTTCGTATCTCATACAAGTAATATGCATGTGCTGATCTAATCATAAGATGCATAATTCAAACGTGATACAATATGGCTCACCTATCCTAAGTCCCCTCAAGCCAATGAGAGGAGCTCTCTAGTAAGAAAAGAGAAATTACATATAGAAACCTCTTTTAACATTCGAGGGGAGTGAGATGAGAGGAGAAGGTACATTGAGAGTATATAGAGGAAGGCACGACACGCAGGCCGTATTTTTAAAATTACAACACTTGCAATCTAGAGCCATATTGTTCACCATACCCAAACATTCAAGAATCAATATTCAGATCTAATCGAAGGGCAAAAAAAAAACATTTACAAAGTAACATATGTTACGGTTATGTTGCGCTACGAACAGGTAGCTACGGCGGTCCCGCTAGCCGGTTAGCGGGCGGCTGTCCCGCTAGCCGGTTAGCGGGCGGGGTCTCTGGGGCAGCGCCCCGGAAGAAATTTTTTTTTTTGTTTTGTTTCATAAATAATCACGAATCTGAATTCGGTTTTCACAAATAATCACAAATTCGAATTCGGTTTTCTTAGACCCCATCTATGCGGATTGATCAAATCAAAAAGCATCACCACCGATTTCAATTTCCTTTTAGATTCCTTTTATGTCATACACAACAAGGATTCCATATATGTCACACATACAACGCTTATTATATGATCGGCTACTACTAACATATATCATATAAATCACAAATCAAGCCTAACTTAAACACAAAACGGCATGGCTCTGATACCACTGTAAGGAATTGGAAGACACGCAGCGGAAATAAACTTTAAAAATTTTCCATTCCTTGCCAGGATCTGCCGTATGTGTTTAAGTCAAGAGGAAAGAATCATTACCCTTAGTGTTGCTCAGCGAATTTCACAGCTTCTCTACGTGGGTGGTGATCTCTTTCTAATCGCAAGAAATCGACGGAGTGTTCCTAAGCGACCTTCACAGATTCTCTCCGCGGACGGTGGTCTCTTTCCGATCACAAGAAGTCGACGCCTCAGGTCGGCTTCCTCTACTGGTATCCACACGAACAGCGTTCCAACCACGAACGACGTGCTAGCGTCTCCTGTCCCTCCAAGGCTTTCACAAGTCTCCGTCTCTATTTCGGCAGTTTCTTGTCTGCAAACCTTTTGCAGATTCCGTTCGGCCTTTTGTGTTCTGTGTTATTTTCAAACGTAGCTCCTCCAATCAGATATAGAGGATGCTATGCGTTTTTACACTTGACCTAATTGGATTTTGGAGTTAATCTTATATTAATTCCGAATTGATACAATATCATATATTGTATAATTTTATAAGAAACTAATTAAATAAAATAATATTAAATCCGTCCCACAGATTTAATTACTTATTTATTTAACTTTAAATAAAGATGAGACTGAGTTATATTTGATTTATTCCCATAAATCAAATTTGAGATATCCTATCAATTTAAATTTCGAATTTCAAACGTGATAGAGATTTAATTTATCCTTATAAATTAAATCTTATAAATATCTCTTATATGAGATATCCTATCAATTTGAATTTCGAATTTCAAACGTGATAGAGATTTAATTTATCCTTATAAATTAAATCTTATAAATATCTCTTATATGAGATATCCTATCAATTTGAATTTCGAATTTCAAACGTGATAGAGATTTAATTTATCCTTATAAATTAAATCTTATAAATATCTCTTATATGAGATATCCTATCAATTTGAATTTCGAATTCAAACATGATAGGGATTTAATTTATCCTTATAAATTAAATCTCATATATCTCATATATATAATATATATATATATATATATACGAATTTATATATATACGAATATAAATATAAATAAATATATATATACATTCACCTGGATCTTTCATTGAATCTGGACATGTCTTAGATTCAATGAATCTGGACATCATAGCTCGTGTTGGGCTATTTTGTGTGCGACCCTGTAGGCCCATATGAAGTTGGCAGTGGGCCATTTGCTATACTAGCCCACAAGTCGCAAGCGGTCTCTAGCAAGACATAACAACTACCCAAATCATATGAGGATCGATAAACGATGTAACCTTTTATACAACCATATCATGTCCCTTCTGTCACGCGATATTTTGGTCATGGATGAGGCATGGATAATGTCATCCTCCTATTCCCGACCGTTACTTTCTCGATCCCTGAGTAGTCTGACTATAGAGATGGAACTACCTTTCCATTACAGTATGGCCATACATTTCTCAGACTCACTCATCGAGGGGCCCAGTAATATCTCTCCACGAATGTGAGGGACAAATTCCATCTTGACCATTCACATTCCTCCGCATGAAAAACCACTAAGCCCGAACATAGTCTTTATGATCACTCGGTCAAAAGTGACTTTTGACTAGGTCAAAGCTGAGCGTTTTGTTATGTAGGAATCCATGATGATCTCAGGTCAAAGGGCATATTGACATGGTTTGTATATGAGAGAAGCTTATGACGTTACCCATGCAGTTCTCTCATAGCGGGTCGGTCCAACACCCTGTACTCTTACATGTGCTTATGACTTTGATTTATATCTCTATACATCTTCAAAGTCATACTGGTCTTATTTCATCTGTGCTCCCACATAGATGATCGACCAGGGACATTTAGGATAATATCATGAATTATCCAAGGATGGTCATCATAGTAAACATGCAAATAATATGATAACTCAATTAATAAATTCATAAATCAATAATGTTCATAAGACAATGATTGGCCCCTAGGGCACGATTTCCAACAGCTTTTTCTTTCCTTCTTTCTTTTTTTCTTTATAAAGAAAAAGTTCCAATCATGATTGAAAATTTCATGCTTTCCTTAGTGTTTTTAGCATCTACTGTTTAATTAATAATTTTAAAGGATGAGCTGGGCGTGATGCTTCAAATTGAAAATGTATAACCCATCATCTATGGATAAGACATGCGATCATTTAGAGCATATTCAATTTCTGAAAAGTATCACTTTGTTGTATTTTCAGTCAGGATGCTTGAGAAGACATTATAACTCCTAGGTGCCTAAGTTTATATTTGAGAGTAATAGACGAATTGCTCTGCCCAATATTGGTATCGCCTAGGAAGAAAGGAGACTTTACTTTACGCTTAAATTATAAGCGAGTCCAACTCCTTTCAAAAAATTTTTATACCAAAAAAATTGAAAATGTATATTGAACCCATCATCAAAGCTTCCTTTTTTAAGAGAAGATAACCTTTTTTTTTTTTTATATAATCCTCTTTTTGAAGGAATAGAACAATACACAAAATAAAACGGTAACATTATTTATGAACAATCTTCAATATGAGGGAAAAAAACACAAAACCAAACAACATATATGGAGATTTGAAAGATTAAAAGTAGAGAAAAAAATAAAGCCTTGAGATATTATTAATCTTTGAATGAATGAGAATACAAACAGACATTTATATATATAAAAATATAATTTAATAGGCTAAATTTATAATCTACTATAATCCTAATATCTTAAATTTATTATTTTATGATATGATAATTTAATATTTAAATCAGATCATAAATAATACTATAACTTAATTTTAGATGATTAATTAAATAACTAACGAAATATAATATAAGAGGTAGCTTGAATACTTGTGCTTCTCAATATTCTCCCTCAAGTTAGGAGACAACTTAGATGTGAGTAGTATCATTATAAAATAACTAAAATTTTAAATCCTTAAACCAGTAGTAATCACTAAACTGAAGTTGAATGAATATTGAATATAAATCTTAAGACAAAGTTGCGAATTTGACGAAGAACATCATTTTTGGATGCCTGACAAGAATATTTATAAGAGATAAACTTGATAAAAAATCATATGTATTATTCAAAAGCAATATGCTTATATAATCATAGTAATATATTTGGGTTTGCATACTAATCTAACTTCATTTGAAGGAGATAAACTAATCTCATCACCTATATTCTAGTTTAACTTTTTTTCTTTTTCTTCTACTCTGATACCATGTAGAGATTTGAAAGGTTAAAAGTAGAGAAAAATTAAAATTTTAAAATATTATTAATCTTTAAATAAATGAGAATACAAATAAACTGTTATATATATAATAATTAATAAATATAATATTAATTAATAATTAATTATAAATTAGCATATCTCACCAACATATTATAATAGTACTATTTAACAAAAGCAAAGAACAATGATGCATTATAAAAGCAGAGGCATAGGTAAACAAAATTCAGAGACTAGTTAAATAGGGACTCCTCCTCCAGTGGCGATAGGAACTAGGGGAACTGTAGGATCTCTGGTGTGGAAGGAAATTGAATACTTCACCATGCTCGAGTTAGAGAGACGAGGTTATTGTTCACATAGACAACAACCTCGTACACAAGCTGTTGACCAGGTTTCTGCAAGAGGATTTTCTAGTTGCAGACCCAGTTTCTGGGTGTCTCTAATGACCTGGAAGAGGAAGAAGTGAAGATTCTCAAATGGGTTCCTCCCAAAAATCTGTTCTGTTTCAGGAGTAGCAGAGACCCATCATCTAGACAGAATCCCAGGTTTCAGCTACAGGATCCTCAATAATGATATCAACCACTTCGCAAACTGCAAGGATTTTGTGTAATATGACATGATGATATTGATATCATATCTCTCTTTACAGTTTCCAATGAAACTCACAAAATATATTTATCTTGTAAATTGTATTTTACCCAGTAATTTTCTTCTGGTTTTAATCTAAAACCAGTGTTGGAGACTGTTGTGGATATTTCTGCCAACAAGACAGATGATCTTATATATATCAATTTGGCTTTCTTTACTCTTCCTTTGTTCTCTATTCTTTAGATCTCACATATCAAAATTATTTGCTCTAAGGTTTATTAGAACATGGCATTAACCAAAACAAGAACAGTACAGACACAAACCTAAATAATATGAACCCACTGATCATCATCAACAAAAGGCTAATTTGTTATATTATACAAACAAAACCACAATACAAAGAAGCACACTAATCTCTGTGACACGTTTTTTTGTTCATTTTCTTTAGTGTGCATGTGATATGGAGTTTACGGGTTCAAATATCATGTAAACAACCTCTTTAATTGCAGAGTAAGGCTTCGTATATTTGTCCATCCCTAAACCCTATTTGGTGGGAGCCTTATACCCTCAACTGCCTTTGATTTCTTTAGTGTGCATCAGGGTATTTTTTTAGTCGCCCACTTTGAATTGCTACAATTGTTGATTTTGTTATTGGCCAACACTTGAACTTCCAGCCCTATGATGTTGTTGATGGCCTCCAACACTTGTTGAACTTCCAGCTCTGTGATGCTGTTGATGGCCACCAACACTTGAACTTCCAAGCCTGTGATGTTGTTGATGGCCTCCAACACTTGAACTTCCATGCCTGTGATGTTGTTGATGGCCTATTGAACTTCCAATCCTGTGGTGTTGATGATGGCCTCCAACACTTGAACTTCCAAGTCTTTGATGTTGTACACTTGAACTTCCAAGCTTTATTTGATGTTGTAGATTGTCTACACGTGTGCTTCCAACCCTAAATGATTGAACATGGCCTGCAATTTTTACAGATTGTCCTTTGTTGTTGTTATTTTCATCATCTTCTGCACCATTTACTGGTGGTTGTGTTATGTGCTGAAGCGCTGTTACCACATCACTCATCAATGGCCTTGTGTCTGCTTCTTCTTGCAGACACATGGCTGCCACTGCAAGTGCTTTGAACAGTCCCTTCACTGGGAAGTTATCCTTCAGCAATGGATCTGCCATTAGTGTGAACTTCTCTCTGTCCTCTAGCATTGGCTGTGCCTGCAACATTCATTAACAATATAATATGTTCACAACCTCAAATTTCTCCTCCAAATTTTCAGAGTCGTACTATTCATAACGGATAAACCGTGTAGTTCCTTGATTAATGCTTTGTACGGTGATATTTCTTATGTTGATTTTGATTTAATGCGTGTGATTGATTGGCAGGGTGTTATGTAAGAAATCATATGATGGAATGTGAGGTAACGGCTTTAGAATTGAATCATGCTCAAACGGCTAAAAGGGAAATGATGGAGGACTTTATATACTTTTTAAATTGAATAAAATAACAATTTAGATCTCATCAGAATTAAAGAATATAATCAAGATTGAACAAATCACAATAACTTATGCACATGTCCAGCTAAGTATGATTTTTTTTTTTTTTTTGTATTTTTAAGAACATTATATTTCATCCCTTGTTTAGTCACCTTAATAGCCAAATTTACCTAACTAAATGGCTTGAAATCAAGGCAATTCAATCCAATCCAACCTTATTATTCGATCAACTGGTTAATTTTTTTTTATAAAACTAATTAAGCAAATGACAAGAACATATACATGCTGAGATAAAATATGAAAATTAAAAAAAAACAATCTAATAAAAATGCTACTGGAATTTTAAAATTTTAAATAAGTTTCTATACTTTAATAGATATTGACTATATATATTTAATAAGTAAATAACAACACATTTTTTTATATGAATTTCTTTTGAGATTTTAAAATTTAAATGGTATTTTTATGGGATTTTTCCATAAATTTTTATATTTTTTAAGAACATTATATTTCATCCCTTGTTTAGTCACCTTAATCAACCAAAATTTTCTAACTAGATGGCTAGAAATAAAAGTAATTCAATCTGATAGATTAACTAGTTAATTTTTTAAAAAACTAATTAAATTCTAAAGTAACTTCTCTCAAAATGAGGAGATAGATAAATACATGATAATAATAAAATCTGCTAAACCACAAAAGTGGTGAAATGCACTTCTCGAATCTATTTCTCTTTTTCACTTCAAGTGAATTTTGTTCAAAAGTTTGCAGATTACAGAAAATGTGAATTCCAAGGGAAGAATAATAAATAAGAAATAATTAAAAACATACCCAGTCAATAAGGTTTTGCTCTTCTTCTGCCCTAGCAGTATCATAGACTCTTCTTCCAGTGATGATCTCCATTAACACAACTCCAAAGCTATAAATATCAGACTTTGTAGTGACCCGACCCGTCAAAGCATACTCGGGCGCACAGTACCCAAACGTTCCCATCACCCTGGTCGACACATGATCTCTTCCTTCTTCTGTCGGTCCCATCTTCGCCAACCCAAAGTCTGAGAGCTTCGCATTGAAGTTCTCATCTAAAAGTATGTTGGATGCCTTCAAGTCTCTGTATATTATTGGTGGATCTGCTTCTTCATGCAGATACTCCATTCCTCTCGCTGCTCCTTCTGCTATTTTCATCCTCGTTGCCCAATTCAATCCCTCCTTATCTGCTTCTAAATCTGCAGACGAATATGGAAGATCATATAGTGTTAGCTATTTTAATTATTGTTATTAAATTGGTTATTTAATTAAAATATTTCCCATTAGTTAGTTTTAGTCCCAGTTCAGGTTAGTCTTTTTTCCTTGTCCATTTAATCATTGATGGTAGGTAATTAAGATGACGATGAAGACTGAGTAAGGGCCACATCAGAAAAATCTAGTTCATGGCGCTCTTGAGGTTCCTCCACTGGTGATAGCTATGTCACATCCCAGATGTCCTTTTTACGTGTTCTGTGATTTCAATTATCCTTATTTCAAATCAAGAGCTTTTTGGATTGTGGACTCCGGGTTCAAATCATCTATAGCATGGTTTGAGGTATTTCTGATTAAATTTTCCATTGCATCCACATGTTCATCTTGTTATCTTCATATGGTATGTCTTACATATATTCAACTAAGAGGTTAATTAATTAAGACTTTGTTTTAATTATATGTATGAGTTTACCTAGAAGGTGACTTTCGAGGCTGCCATTGACCATCAATTCATAAACTAACATCCTTTGATCTCCTTCAATACAATAACCTATGAGCTTGATGAGGTTGGGGTGCTTCACCAAACTCAACGTTACAACTTCTGAAAAGAATTCTCTACTTCCTTGCATTTTGTTCCTGTCCAGTCTCTTCACAGCCACGGCCTGCAAAGATTCCAACATATATAACATTCACGTAAACCCACTGTACAACGTTGCTTGACATCAAACATATGTTGAAGTGTTTGAGAGAGAAAGAGAGAGAGACTTGATTAAGACTTTGTATGTATCCTTTGTAGACACTGCCAAATCCACCTTCACCGATCAAACAGTCATTACTGAAGTTGTCAGTTGAAGAAGCGAGTTCTTGAACTGTGAAAACTCGGGAATTGTTCTTCGCTGTTCCATATTTTCGTATCTCAGCTGTAATGTGTCTGTGTCTGCTGCTACCTGCATTAATTTCAGGCATATTATATTGCATGCATTCATATAAACAGTTATATATATGTGTGTATGAATATATCCAAACATCAAATATTTTCCATCTTTACAACGCACTTCAACATTCCTCTTATTTTTCTCTTTCTATTCTCTAACATACTGGGGATAGGAGTTTGACCATCTTTAAAGATTGAAGAATTTCTTTAAAAGCTGGGCAGATCCAAGAGTACTGTGTTTTCCAGATATTCTAGAGCATGATTCAAAAACTTTGATAAGTTAGATATTTTTTGATCTCGCATCACCTTATCAAATCTTTTAACGAATTTTTAGTACGGTAAAGAACTTGAATTCGCGGACGTACGGAGTATTTATCGTGTCTTGTGAAGAAATATTGTATGGAAATAAAAAAGACTCAGTAATATTTTTGTACCTGTTTTGATAGCGAGAGCCCCCAAAAAAGATTTGAACGTGGATTTACTGGATTGTGCATGATCCTTGTTACTTTTGCTCAAAGGATCCGTTTCAAGTTCTTGTTTATTGCAGCATGGGAAACAATCCATTTTCTTTCTCTTCTGGGCGTCACCCTAATTAGCTTCTGAAACCCTAAATTCTTGAACCCTTTGGCGCTACGTATCAGATTAGGCAACCACATACAAGATGGTGATCAAGATCTGCTATATATGTTATAGGTTTGATGATGAAGGTCACGATAAACTGCTGTAAGGTCATGTAAGGGCTAGGGTTAGATTTTATTAGACTCAAATTGGGTTTGACATCGATCTCTGTTTAATTCGTTGTTGGTTGCCAAAAATGGATGCCAAATTTTGGTTTTGTTGGTTTGTTTCATGTTTCATTTGATGAATTTAATGTTAATATACAGGAGAGAGCTGAGCTTGTTAGTTTATATCTAGTTGTGCATCGCAAATAATAAAGCAAGAAAATATAGTTATGTCCTGTCATTCTGGTAATTATAGATTATAGATAAAGGTTGGATTATTGCATGAAGTAGAGTACTTATTTTTTGTTGGCAAAAAAAATAGTATTTATCTTTTATCCCTTCCCCGGCATCTGCCTTTGAAACAATTGTAGATTCTTATATATGAATTTTGTTGAAAAAAAAATGTAATTGTGCTAAATTGAATCCATTGGGTAAACACTTGTCTAATCTAAACTAACCAAGCTCAACTCAAACTAATTTAAAATATGTTAATTTTAAATATTTCCAACATAAAATTAAATACGCATTCACAATGATGATATTGAATGAGTTGATCGCATTTCCTTCAAGTTTGTTTTTAATTTTGATCCCTTAAATTTTAAATTATAAGTTTTGATCCTTAAATTTTTTTATCTAAAATATTAACCTTTATAATTAATAAAAACTATAATCATTTTACCTCTCTATGACCACCAAAATCCATAGTTTAAACTATATCCAATAAAGATTATATTAATCCTAACAATAAATACAATCTAAGTATGTGTTTGATTTTTCAAAAAACTAAAGTTTTAAAAGAGTTTTTGGTCCAAACTATAGTTTTAAAAAAATTTAAAACAAACAGTCATATTTATCCAAAATTACTTATTGACCAAACGATAGTTTTATATAAGCTTTTGTGAATAACTTATGTAGTAAAAAGAATTTATAGAATACCCAATTATTATTTTATCACTATTTTTTTTACTTTCTCTCTTTTCTTCTCTTCTCTCTGTTCTTCTCTCTACTTCTTCCCTGCCTCTTTGTCGTCGTTCTTGTCACCTCCACAAGTCGCCTCTACAGTTACCATCATCGCTTCTCCTCCATCTATGGTTTTCACTATAAATCTGAGGTCAGGAGGCCATGGTCTAAGGTATTTGTTTCTCCTCTGTCTCTAGTCTTTGTTGTAGGTTTGAGGTCTGAAAGTCATGATATGAGTTTCCGCTACATATCTGAGGTTAGGAGGTCATAGTTTGAGGTCTTCACTTTTACCCCTGTCTTTGGTCTTCTCTAGTCTTCTCTTTTGTTATGTGCAAGCTTGTGGACGCTAAGAGATGCTTCTATTGCTGATGGATGTTAGGAAATGGTTGAAGTCGTGGAGGTCAGAGATGGTGAAAGTAGGGAGACAGTGGAAATATTGACGATTGAAGATGATAAACAATTACTACTCATTTATTTATAATCATTTTCCCTATAAGCTTACCTCTAGAAGAGATTATCTAATAGTACTTTAAAATTATATCTTTTTTCTATAATTTTTTTTTCAAAAATTGATCCAAATGTTTTTAAGAAAATGTGTGTACTTAGATCCTACTGAAAACAATGCCTTTGATAAACTCTTACCCTTATCTGTTTGGATAAGAGTTTAAAAAGGAGTCTATACAAAAAAAAGAACTTTTAGATAGTTTTTAGAAAAATAGCTTTTAGAGAAGAGTTTATAGAAAAAAATGGTTATGAGTGTTTGGATAGTTATTAAAGATTTTTTTAATTAAAAAAATATTAAAAATGATATGCTTTTATTAAAAATATGAGAGAAGAGAGAGAGTAGAAAGGAGAGAGGAGAGATTATAGAGAAATGAAAGAGGAGAGAAATATAAAAAAAATAAAAGTAAAATATAATTGAATAGTTTATAAATTTTTTTACTATTATAAAAGTTAATCTCAAAAATTTATCTAAAATTATAATTTTAAATTATAATTTAGTCTAAATACTCTTTTAGATAAATATAACTATCTATTTTAAAAAAATTAATTTAAAATTTAAGTTAAAAACAACTATAAAATTTTAGTTTGGGTTTCTCAAAAATTAGCCATTTTGTTTGGTTGGGGTTTCCTTTTAGGGAAACACGTGTGCTGTGACCAACGACACAAAGCCGCCGCAGCCTCGCCGCATGGGCAAACGACAACATCACACGTGTCGTCCTTGTTCTTCCCCAAAGTCAAAACTCCTTCCCCGAAGTCCTTGTTCTTTTCACGTAAGAAAAGAGCTTTTGCTCATCTGTACTGGATTTCCGAGAATGCCTCGACGATGGTGCTCTTCAGGTCCCTTAAGTTTATGGCCAATAACACTAACACCAGAAGTCGATCCTTTCTCACGTTATCGACCGCAACCACTTCCTCATTCTCGCGGTGTGTTTCTCCTTCTCCCCCACTATTCCGATTGCCTTCCAACAACTGTCCTCACAGATTCTTTCCTCCTCTTTCCAAATGGATTATCCCATTTCAGCAAGGCCTTCTCTTCCTCGGTTGCCCACCATGGAAGCTCTCTCAGTCCGCCACTCCTCTGTACCTGCAAGGAAATGGCTTCGTTCGACGAAGGGTTGAGGCGTTGAATCTGAATCTGAATTTACTTCGGGCTAGAACCCGTTTTCCTCTCAAATTGTTGGATCGGGTTGATTCAAAATCGAAAGAGTCTTCGAAGCACGGTATTGTGGACAGTTTCGTTAATGCGCCAAACTTGATCTCCTTCAGTCGAATGATTTCTGGCCCTGTAATTGGATGGTACGTCCCCCCCCCCCCTTTGGATGATAGGATGGTACACTCTGAGCTCATTAATGTAGAAGATTCGCTAATGCTTCACAGAGAAACAACTGAATGGACTGTAAGCAGATGACAGAAGCTTTGCTAATTGCTTTTGTTCCTTATAGTCTTTATTGAAAATTTGTTTTTTCTTGTGTTTGAGTTCATTAATTTAGGCCTTCGGTAATGAAATGTTGATAAGTTTTGTTTGTGAATAAGTTTTGACTAAAACAGCTTCTAATTGCATCAGTAGAATTTGCTGAACTTTTGGTTGCTTGTTTAATGATGCTCTAGTTTGTGTGGTAATTTTGTCCAGGATGATCACAAACAAGTTTTATACTTCATCGATGATAGGGTTAGCCATCTCTGGAGCAACTGATTGGGTACGAAAATAGCCTTTTTAAAAAAATATTATTGATATTGAATCAAACCATTCTCTATAGAATAGAAGTTACGTGCTAAACGTCTTTCTCTTCTCATATATTCCAGCTGGATGGATATCTGGCTAGGAAGATGAAAATAGATTCTGTGGTGGGTTCCTATCTTGATCCTCTTGCAGACAAGGTACAAAATATATCCTCTCCTTCCAAGTTCAGTGTCATTTCACATCTGAGGTTGCAAATTTTTTGGATGATAGAACCAACCTACGGGCTCTAGTTTGCGTAATGATTATTTATCTTCAATATATGGTGCAGGTACTTATTGGTTGTGTTGCGATTGCAATGGTACATCAAGATCTACTGCATCGTAAGTCATCATTTTATTTGATTTTAGCTTCAGATTTTTCAATGTTCATTACTGGCAATCAGGCGTAGTACTAGGTGATATCTTCTATTAAGTATATGTTGCTTATGCTTAATGGTTTTGGTACTGAAAGGGCATGATAAGTGTTTTCATTGAAATGATTGTTGTATTTTTCATCAGTTAAACCATGAGAAAAACACATTACTCTGTATCCCTTGATATATTATTAAAGTATTCTTTTTGGTTTTTGTACTTTGAAGCTGGACTTGTTGGACTTGTTGTGTTCCGAGATGTCTTGCTTGTTGGCGGTGCAGTATATTTAAGAGGGAGTAGCTTGGGCTGGAAGGTAAGAACAACGCGGTTTTCAAGTTTTCCTTTTTGCTTGAGAGATCGTGTACTCTGTAGTTTTCTTATTGAAAGCTTATTTATGTTCTGCTTCTCGCAGTGGAAAAGCTGGTTTGATTATTTTAACCTTGACGGGACTGGTCGTCAAAAGGTTGAACCACTCTTTATTAGCAAGGTAAGCATTTTGGACATTTTAGTTTATTGTACAGTGCATGGGTTTGGACATTTAATAGGGAGAAGATTATATAATACTAGTTGTCATTTCCTGCTTATCAAACTGGATCCATTTCTTAATGCTAGGATGAACTTTTTATATGCATCAATAGAACAGTAATAACGAGTTTTACAGTCTTGGATTCTGAATTCCCTGCAAGATCCATATTTATATTGACTATTGGAGTTTGGCATCAGGACATGAGTTGTTGACTGGTGCATACATATTAGCATACCCATAAAATGCAACATTGTCGGTAGTGCAACTGAACCCATTGTATGATAGATAATTGGAATGATTACAAACCAAACTATTCTGTCATTGGGTGCAGAAAAAATCGTTGCCTGTCATTTGTCTTGGGTTGAATTACTAATTTAAACTCCTACCCCCATCCCTTGCCTCAAACATAAGAATATTAAAAAATGGTACTGCATATGAAGCATAAGGTAGGCTATGGGCATAGAGAGCATTTCTGTAGCTTTGATTCTAACTATGAATGTGGACAGGTTAATGCAGTGTTGCAGTTGGCTTTAGTTGCTGCAGCTCTTATTCAACCAGAGTTTGGAACACAAGAAACCCAATCGTTCATTACTTATCTAAGGTAATTTTTTTTTTTCAGGCGAGAATTTTGGTTTGGTTGTACTTGTAATCCTAGCAAGTATTCCTAGAAGCTTAAGTTGTGCTTTTCAACTTGTCCAGTTGGTTAGTAGCTTCAACCACAGTAGGATCAACTGCAGCATATGGAGCACAATACGCACGCAGATAAGCTCTTACATCAAAATTAGCATAGATGCTCCATCCAGCTAACCACGTGAAGCCACACCCCTTGGGAAAGGAATTTAGGGGCCATATTGAGTCCGTCAAATTGTTCCACGTATGATACTTCGAGGAATCGTGCATTGAGTTGTTTCAATGCACACGGTCATGACGGATGGAAGATTTTGTTTATTAAAATGGTGAAATTTAAATGTAATTCTGTTATTATCTCTCTTGCTATCAGCTCTTCAATTTTCAATTGAAGCTTGTATAATAAGAATATAAGGATTTTGCGCACTAACGGAAAATTATAGTTCTTGCTATATGTTCTAATCTGCTCGCGGATTAGTCAAGGGTTTTTAAAATGTTAAGGCGCCATTTTCCATCCATCAAATTTGTAACGAATGTTATATTTCTCAAAATTTTGCTTAAATAGAGTTACATGTCTATTACGGTAGAATGCGATATGAGTGATATTACCAGAGTATTGACCCGAATCAATTCTAGTTCAGATGACCTACACAATTCCGAAATTAACAGGATTTAACCTACTTCAAATTCAAGTACGACGTCCCAGTCGTTTTAATCCTGTTTAATGCGTAAAAGAGAACCAAAAATGAAAGCTTGCAAGAAAAGAAAATGTAAATCCGTAATGCCCTTGGGACCAAAAAGAACGGTGATATTCAATGGCATGATCAAGTATACGGATGCAAGTCTATTGAACAACCATCCCCTCTCCTAAAGTATTCAAACTGAGTCAAATAAAATCATTCCTCAAGGGCTAACCAACCCGATTAAATGTTACCCAAATCATGAGAACAAGCATCCAGGTATTCAAGCGTCTGGCCACAGCGCTGTCAAATCCTTTTCATGAGACCGTTTTAGATAGCCATTGCTTCCCTCTCATTATTTATAAACTATACTCCCAAGAGATCTTGAACTACAAAATTTAGTAAGAGCTCAACTTTCAAGTAACTGACTTTCATTTATCAGAAAACGCGACTGATAAATACCCGCCTTACAGGCACTTCAGGCATAAGGAACATCCCTTTATCATGGCTCAAGGAGACTTAATCCGCTCACTCCTACAACACCAAACAGTTTAGGTTGTCTCCAAGTTACATGTTTCTATAGCTTAACCATTTAAATATTCCTACCATTAGGTTTTGACATGCATCAACGAGATCATCTAAGAGCTTACACAAGAAACTAAACGCATAACTTAGAGATCGATTTGTGGAGATAACAGAAACTCACAGAAAACTAGCCGCGTTTATTACCCGAATATGGAAAACCATATAAGATTAACAAAGAGAAGTGTACAAAACTGAATTGGCATAATATCATTTAACAAGGACTTTTAGCAATAACCCAAGTGTCAGCAAGAACAATGAAACTACATGATGGGACCAATTATTCCTCAACCAACCCTACCAGATATAAATCTTTCACAAGACGAAGAATTGATTGATATTCGGCAGATGAAATGACCGAAAGAACTTAACCTTGACCAGAACGTAAAGTCATTTCTGCTAACTTTCCCCGGATAATTAATCTTCCAGGGTTCCGTCTGAACGATCAAATAACTATACTATCCCAAGTGTTCATTATTGAGGAATTCCAGCTTCAATTTCGTCCCATTTATCACTGTTTCCCGTAAATTTCTCCTTGATTTGCTTGACAAGATCTTTAGCTTCATCAACCTTAGAAATGCTGACCAGCCCGTTCACAAGGTTTTTCATTACCGAAAACATAGGAATCCAATCCTTTCCCATGCTTTCTTTGGCAATCAGTAAAGCAGTCTCAAAATCTCCAGATTGGCACAAGAAGTAAACCAAAGTAAAATAACAGTTGCTATCCGGCTTGAAACCTCTCTTTTTCATGTCCTCAAACAATTTCTTCGCTTCCTCGAAGTGACCATCTTTACATAATCCATGAATCAATTGAGAGTAAGTATCTGTATTCGGCTTTCTACCCATCGATATCATTCCATCAAGCAAAGCCTTCGCCTCCAATGACCTCTTCAATTTACAGAGACTCCGAATCCTAACATTATAGGTGCTTAAAGCCGGTTTAATGCCATGCTTCTTCATCAAGTCCAACACCTTCCCGACTTCTTCAAACTTCTCCTCCTTGTAAAATCCCGCAATCCATGCAGTGAAAGTAGTCGCATTTGGTCTAATAGACTTCCTATCCATCTCAGCCAATACGGAATACACAGAACTAGATGAACCCGACTCGCAGAAAGACTTAATTACTGTATTATAGGTATCAAGGTTCGGCTCTATTTCATACATCTTAGGGAACTCAAGATAAATTCGGCTTACCTCCTTATAGTTCTTGGCCAGAATACAAGCGAAGAGAAGAGCATTGAGCGATTTAACCGCTCGACGAATGCCCAATTCGTCCATTTCCTTGAAAGTACGAATGGCATGGTCAAGCATGTCAGCTTGTCCATACAGAACAATCGCGTGCGACACATAACGCTCATTCCTGAGGTCAGGTCGCGTCTTCAACTCCTCAAGGAACTGACGAATTCCCTCGAAATGATTAAACTTGGAGAGCTTAGAAATAGCGAGGGAGAAAGTGAGTCGATCGACGTGAGTCACGGGAGTGAGTGAAGCAGCACGGCAAATCTCGAGAATGCGTTCTGGATTCTTCTCAGTCTTGATAAGACTGAGGGCAGCTCTGGATTTCTCGATGGAGGACAGAGGCTTGGATGAGTCCGGAGATAGGATTGTTGAATAATTTCGTTTGGGGTAGACTTGGCAAAGCCGACAGAATATAGACATTCTTGGAGATTGAGATTAAGCTATAGGTATAAGCCTGGCTAGGGTTTTTCAGCAGAGACGATGGAAGCGTGATGAAGGCGAGTGTTATTTATCGTTGAGATTTTGATGGTGGGGAGAAATAAAATTCTTTTGCAGGCATGTGCATGCGCTAATTTTTTTTTTTTTTTTTACAAGTGCATGCGCTATTGGTAAGTCCACTAATCATTACGGTTTATATAAAGTCCATTAAGAGTTTTGGATCTATGTGGCCTTAACTTGACCCGAAAACAAATGGGCTTGTCATTATTGTGAACATTCGGGGTAATACTGGCCCATTTACCCGCTAAAAATTGGGAGACTAGGAAGAATAATAGGATTGATTCGTGAAATGAAACGCCCTCCTCGATTCGCTTGCAAGTGTCATCTGTTTTTTTTTTTTTTTTTTTTAAGAACCAGGAGGTGTTTCCCAAGCAAAGTCCAGAACAGGAAAGAAGACACTCTGTCTCTTCTGAACGTCCGGTCCGCTCGTTGGCATTCCCTTGCTTCGTTGGTTTTCTCCTTCCGATTCTTATACTAGCTCGCTGATTCTGCACAAGAAATATCTCGAAGCTTTCGTATTCGCTGTTGCAATCATTTCAGGCAGAAATTAGGGGAAGAACAGAATGGCTCAAGCAGTCGAAGAATGGTATATGCAGATGCCCGTAATTACGCGCTCGTATCTCACCGCAGCTATTGTCACCACTGTGGGCTGCTCTCTTGATGTACGTATTCTGTTATTTCTCTTCTCTAGTTTGATGCTTTTCTCAGTCGTCCTAAACAAGGGTTTGCGATTGTTGTCCGACGCTTTAAGGGTTTGTAATTTACTGTTTGAAATGCGTTGGCTTGATTGTTTCCTCTTGAGATTGGTATTGTTTCGAATCAAGGAAACATATGATCATTTATTTAATTGGAATGGATGTTAGGAAATTGGTTGTGATCTGATTAAGTTCATGTTGAATTGGAATTTGGAAAGTTTAAGTAACATGATTTTTGTTGATTTTTCTTTAATGACTACGCAGATAATATCTCCGTATCATTTGTATTTGAATCCAAGACTGGTGGTTAAGCAATATCAATTCTGGCGTCTCGTTACTAATTTCTTATACTTCCGGAAAATGGGTAATTTTTGGCCTTCATATTTTATAGAATTGTTACGAGTTGACTCGTGTGCTTCATACTATTTGATAATTAGACTATAGGTGTTAGATCACACGTCTGACTAAGCTTGACCTGGTGTAATCTCATTTGAATGGCAGACTTGGATTTCTTGTTTCATATGTTTTTCCTTGCTCGATATTGCAAGCTTCTAGAGGAGAACTCGTTCAGGGGGCGAACTGCGGATTTCTTTTATATGCTCTTATTTGGCGCCACTGTGTTGACTGGAATTGTTCTTGTTGGTGGGATGATACCTTATTTGGCAGCCTCATTTGCAAAAATTATATTCCTCAGCAACTCATTGACGTTCATGATGGTCAGAAACATCTGCTTATATTTTTGTTGTCGAGACGTCATGTTTTAAACCCTTATAATGTTTGAATTCTTTTAACTTCTCTTAATTTTCAGGTTTACGTTTGGAGCAAACAAAATCCCTTCATCCATATGAGTTTCCTGGGGCTCTTTACTTTCACAGCTGCTTACCTTCCATGGGTGCGTAAACTCTGCTGTTGTTATATTGTTGGACATGTTTATATGATTAATGTTTTATACTTAAAACCAAATGTTTCATTATTGAGGCAACCTGTTCTTAAAATTTTATGCAGGTTCTCTTGGGATTTTCTGTCCTTGTTGGTGCTAGTGCCTGGGTGGATTTACTGGTGTGTTTACTAATCTTAGAAACTACTATCATGCTGATACTTCACACATACACACACTTTGTCTGTAATATGATGGGAACAAACTTTATATAGATTCTCTTGTAGGAATATGGCATGAGAATATTTTTTGCAACTCAACATATGGTCGATTTTTGAAACAAAGTTTATCACCATTTTATATTTTAATTGCAGAACTTGAAACTGAAATAACTAATGACGAACTTGAAATCACATTTCAGGGAATGATTGCTGGCCATGCGTATTATTTTCTTGAAGATGTCTATCCTCGGATGACTGGTCGCCGGCCTCTTAAAACCCCGGCATTCATCAAAGCGCTATTTGCAGATGAGAATGTTGTTGTGGCACGGCCAGCCAATGTCAGATTTGCTCCCCCACAAGCAGAAGAAATGCACCGCGATTGAATATGCTTTTGAAAAGGCCCAACTAATGGACAGCTGACGGTAATTTGAGCAGTGGAAATAGCAAGTGAACAGAATTGGTTGATCTTGTAATATATAGATGTCCGCAACTTCTATTGTTTACCCCCCACTTTTTTACGTTAATTTGTTAATCATTATTATGATTTAAGTTGTGTAGTTGATGGCTTTTAGTTTATATCAATTGGTTCATATTGATTAAGTAAAAAAGGTCACAGTAATTTAATAATAAGTTAATTGTGAAGAAAAGGCTCCTAGTTAAAAGACGGCTCCATTAGTTTTCGAAGAGACTCATGCTCACTTGCTTTGCATACGCCTAGTTGCTCTACTCGCACACATTACTCAGAATCGAGGTCAGTAAGAACTAAGAACAGAGCTAAGCTTACGATGAACGATAATGTTTGGGCTAACCTAAGCTTAACTTGTACTTGAACTGTAATGTGAAAACATATAATCTCTTTGCTCAATTCGGATCTCTAATTCCATAATGTGTGATTTATCTTTCTCCCATTTGTAATTCTTATTTGTCATATTCCATTGATGATATTGTTGTTTCAACAGTTATCTACTGCTTGAGAAAATTGTCTACCCGAAACGCACGAAGTTGGTGAAATAGGTAAAGTACTCCACAGCACAAAAGGAGCAAAACGCAAATATATAGGCACGCTTTACATGGGACGTAGACATAAAATAATGCAACATCTCAGTACCGCATAGAAGAATATTATCCTTTTGGTCCATTCAACTCTTGAATTATGAGTAATTGATGTATTGGCATGTTCAAAGAGAGAAATCGACTATAGATGAAACATGTCCTTTTTTAATTAAAGAAGGTTTTAATTTGGAAAAACAAATTCTTTGAGAGTTAATTAAAGAAGTTTTTATTAAAGCATGATCTACATTGATGCAGCCGGGCATTGATTCCCCCAAATACATGTACCATTTGCGGTAAGTTTAGGAAGCAATAACCGTAACTATATATATGCAAGCATTAACAAGTAAAGAATGGATGCATCATTAACTTCCTGTTTCAGGTAACCGCTTGGTATTAGAACTCTGAAAACAGTCTCCTACATCTAAGACCCCTCCCCCACCTTCTTCCTCCAGGTTAAAAAAATCCCTCCTCGAAGAAAAATATAAAGAAAAAGAAGACCCTAGAAAAATGAACCAAAACTATCATTCCCAAGCGGCATCGCTGTACATTATACATATCTCAGAAGACTGCACCCACAACGTATCAATGGTTTTGGCTGCACAGTTTGTCTGCATCTGTTTCTCCTGCTAAGCTTCAGAGGCATCTAACTACAGAACCTCTTTTTTGGGTTTTTTTTTTGGACCGAAGGTAGAGAATCATAAAAATAATATGTAAATGGCAAAAGAATAGAATAAGATCCAAGTTGCAATATGGTTAACGGATAGGGTGATATTGGGCTGATATTCTCTTGGGGGGCAATTTGCGAAGGATGAAGAGGACTAAAGCTGAAGGCAGGATCTCCACCAGCTGTACTCGAGAGATAAATGCCCAGATGTTAATATCGACAAAAAATGGCGGTGGCAATTAACCAAAAGGAGTGTCTTAGTAGAATAATACCAGGTAGTAGATCAAGTCTAGAATCGGATGATTCAAAACGTCGAGAGATGCATCTGTGTCAAATGCAGCTAGAAAAACCTGCATGCGTATTACCAGAAGTGTTTTGAATCACCAATGAAAGAGTGTGCTTGAGAATCTAAAAATAACGATAAAAAAACGTACAAGAATATTATTAACATAACAAAGAAACCTTTCCTTAGATTTTACTATTTTACAATTACGCATTGAATAAGTATTTTACTTCATCCAAGTACGTAAAAATGTTCATGTTTTTGGTGTTGCACTCTTTCGTGCATTCAAACCACCTACTTCTACTGCTACCAGTACAGGGGAGAAGACTTAAATATTTATAGCAGAATAAAATAACACAGGATGGTGCAAGGAATAGTAGAAAAGAGAAAAATGATATCTACAAACTGACATGTTCATATTGACAAACTTCAACATATATATGTAGAATATATAAACAATAGAGACAGAAGTTACCATTATGCATCGTATCAAAAAGCAGGTGAAACATATGACAGTGACAGATCCGACCTGCAGTACAAAGCCCACTTTTTATCAACACAACTATTATTGATATATACATTCTCTATCGCAATTTCTCTTGCTCTACATTAGGGACAAAAGACAATCAAAAGGTTCATGTAATGGTGGTAAAAGAAAAGCAGAGTGTGGCTACGATACCTCATAAAGCTTCTTCCTCCTCCCTTTGGATTCAATAGGAAAGCGCTTCAGCATGAAGAATAATCTATAAATAACATATACCAGGGGTGATATTGAAAAGTCCGCCCACAACAACCACGAAGGATGAATTAGTTAATGATAATGGAATTGAGACATCAAAGCTATTTGGTAGTCCAGAACATTTCAGCCAAAATGAAGCCTTACCTTCCACCATGGAGCAAGAAGCCTAATGCAGCCATAAATGATACAACTGAGCACAAGAAAAGCAAATCCCATTAAAGAGGTCTACGGTATTGCCAAGGTCATTTCAAGGGAGGAAAACTCATTCTCAAGCTTGCGAGTCAGAAGAAAACACAAAACTGTAGTTGAATAGAAAGCTAACCTGCAATAAATATCTTTCCAGCAATTTCCACAACTCTAATTTCATCTATCCAGAGGAATATCCAAAAACAAACCTGAATACCAAGACATTTTTATTACGATTATCACCCTTGTTACAGATTAAAGAGCATGTTCATTTTTGCCTCAGGAACAATGGAGAGATTCAAGCAGGAACTAAAAATCGGTAAGCCATATTTCAAAATCCAACAAACATAGTTGAACATAAGAAAAATATGTAAGAAGTGTCTTGTCTTGAAACTATTTACTAGTATGGATCCTATGGTGCAGTGGGGAAGTCATTATGTGTTGACAAAAGGTATTGAGATGAACATGAAAAGATTGAAACACACCAAAAATAGTGATATCGAGTTCATGCCTACAGACTCTAGACAATAACTTCGAGTGAAGAAGAAGAGAATATAAGATAATTACCTGGATAAAATATATGGCGCCATTTATTGCAATATAAAATATCCTGAGCCTATCAGTCGGTAAACTCCTCGCCTGATCATGTATTGTAAAGCAAATTAGAACTTCCCCATCCTAAGAATGATGGGCTGAAAAACAACTTTCTGTGAGGCTTCCGTAGATAATAGCAAAAGTCGAAATCAACAAACGTAGGAATTAAAACAACAATTGACTTGCCTGGTGATAAATTTCTGCCCAGAAAAGGACAAGAAGAGTGTATGTCGAAAAAAACAGTAGTCCGGGTAGATCCAATAGCACCAAAACCAACACCTGATCCAAAATGCAACCACTCTGTTAGCGCTCAAGCCTTACCATCTTAGTTATAGAATTCTCTATCCAACTTAGCAACCATAAGAACGTCACAGATGGAAAGCCAACCTTCGGATGCAACAGAAAAACTTGATGGTGAAATCCAAACACAACTGCACGCACTGCAATATGAAAAGCCAAGAAACGAGTAAAACTCCCAAACAAACACATAATATCATCGATTCTTCAAGGACCAAGACTCTAAATGGCAACTCACCTCCATTGACAATGAAGTTCATCAAATGAAAAATTTTCTGTGTTGTCCAACCATATTCAGGCACTCTTAATTCAATTCTTATCAATTGAATCTGCACCGTATTAAAACCAAAAAGACTGCATAAGTTTGGGATCTCGTTGCCCCATAATAGACAAAGGAGTAACCGGCCTAGTGTGCAAAACAGTGGTCATAGTCAAGTCCAGAACTCTTATCCTTTATATACAGCATAAACAATTAATTGAACAATAAATTTTCGGAAAAGTATAAACTGGGATCAGGTAACCACAGGACACCGCAGACTGAAATTCAAAAAATGAAAAAGTTGATCAAAACTCGAAATCATCTATTATTCTGGCTAGACATATATGATCAATCAGGGTGTCGGTACAAGCCTACTATTCTCCTTAGCTCAAGTTAGATAGGTAAAAAAGAGTTAAGAAAAACATAACGTGTATAATAATGAAATTCCCGGTCATACTAGTACGTCTCAAGTAAACATTACAAAATCAACCAGTGACTGTGAGAATTGCACAAAAGACAGAATCAAGCACAAAGATACAGTTGCAGATAAATAGACAGATAAAGAAACCGGAGCTATAGGGAGCCAGACTTGTAGTTGTCTAAGTTCAGCACATTCATACGTTATTTAGCAAAGCTTAAAGCAACTGATTAAACTAGTGCTTACAAAAGAAAACAAGACGAAATCACACAATCACAGTAGAAATCAAGTTGAAATTCAGCTTCAAAACTTCAAAGAATGTTGACAGACAAGAGAATGCAGATGCAAAGCTACTTTTCCAAATAGCTTTAGCTAAACAAAAACAAAACGAACGAAGAAAAAACTTAAAAATCCACCACAGTGAAATTACAATTCAGAAGATTACAACTCAAGAGCACAAAACTAATCAACAATCACAAGAACTGCTAACGAAAATCCAGAACCATTGCGAGTTAAGCACAAATATACAGCAGTTTCAGATAAAAGAGAGGAGAGAGAGTGTGTGTTGTCAGAAACCAGAGCTACGGAGGAAACGAGAGCATATGCAGCACAGAGGAAGTAGTAAATAGCGTCCTGCCACAGAGAAGAGTCGTTGATCTCGTCCCACCAGTCTGAGAGGAGAGCTCCAATCTCCATGAACGGCGAGCCAAACGGGAGAATCCTCATTTCTCCGCCCAGAAGACGAAGACAATGACAATGAACGAACAGAGCTACTCCTCTGAGAGCGAGGGAAGAGCCTACCAGACAGTCTAAGCTGTTGAGAGAGAAGAACGAGCGTATGCGCTCGTTATGTATGAAAGGGGCGTTTATGTGGAAAGTAAGAGAGAGAAAATCTGTGTTATTAGTTTTTTATTTTTACCGCAAAGTCTCCCGCCTTTTTCCCTCCCAAGTTCCCAACTAAGATTCTACGATGCGAACGTCAAGGCGTCACCTAGCAAACTTGGTTGGTGAAGTGCATTTACTTCTTCCTCTACTCCTTGCCTTTTTTAGTTTTCATTTCCCTTCCTTTTCTGTGTAATAATATTACCATCGATAAATAATAATCTAACAAAAAATTTTCGGTTAAAAATATATTAAGTTGAACAAAAAATTTTAAGTAACAAAATTCGAGCAATAAAAAATTGAGAGAAGAAAATAGAATTAGAAGTATTAATAAAATAAAGAGATACATGAAACAAATGCATACCATAGGATACATGATTTATAAATTATGTGATTTTTGTTTAAGGGGGATTGACGATAAGTTGAGATTGATTTGGAGATATTCGTTATAATTGGATCATTAATTTCTTCCTTTTTGTTGTTTGATTAAGTTCTTCCTTTTAATAGGCGTATATTTAAAAATGTTTTATTAAGACCAAGTACAGCTAATCTGTTCTTCTAATTTGTGAGCATTTCAATTAATTTATCATTTTAATATAACTAAAATTTATATTAAAAAGGTTTTTAGTTCAAAACTTAATTTAAAAAAAATAAAATAAATAGTTATATTTATCTAAAATAATTTTTGAATAAAATTATAGTTTAAAACTAAAATTTTAGATAAATTATTGAGATTAGTTTTTAGAATAGTAAAAGAGGTTATAGACTATCAAATTACTATTTTACCTTTATTTTTTCACACACTCTCTCATATCTTCTCTTTCTTCTATCTTATATCTTTTTCACTATTTTTTCTCTTTACTCTTTCTTTTATACTTTATCTGATCTGTCCTCTTTTTTTCTACTTTATTTCATCTCTTATCTTTATTATTTTTAATTTATTAATAATAAAAGTATTTCTATGAATAACTATTACAACACTTATTTATTTAAAATTATTTTTTTTCATAAATTCTTCTCTAAAAACCTTTTTATAAAATATATCTAAATTTTTTTTATATAAATTATTTTATAAAAGTTTATCCAAACAGGCTCGATAAAAGAAAAATCATAATAAAAATTAAAGGTAGCTCTATCCTACAAAATGGAGAAAGCTAAAAATAAAAAATTGACGGCTTTATTGTCACTAAAATACTTTTTATTGTATTGGATATTTAAAGTGTATATATATTTTTACATTTTTATTATTTAATTAACTAATTAAAATATAATAGTCATATGATTTTAAATGATAGCGTTATAAGCATAATTATAATTATAAATATATTAATTCATGCCCTTAACTATCTTAGGATAGTAGTTTGGACATTAAAATGTGAAATTACGTGACAGGCATGGTACACTTGTTATATTAATTATACCATTAATATAATCATTCGTATAAAATATAAAATTTATTGCGAGATATACTATTTATAAGTTCTATCTCATTTTTCAAATTTTACATATACATGTTTGAATTGACAATTTGAAGGGTCAATATGATATTTTAATCGTGATTTTATGGTTTATAAGATAAATATATAAAGAGGAGTTTTGGAACATAATTCGCGAAATTAAAATCCAAACAAGCAAAGATGGATGCGGCCTTTCCATGTGGTGTCTCATGAAGCTACCTTAGGGATTGGGCTTGTGGTTATGATGCTGAAAGATGAACCGGATCATATGGAACTTGCGATTTTTTGTAAAAGTTGGCATGTGATGATGATATAAATGAGACCGATATAAGTGTACGGACTCGTAGAAGTTGAAGGAGTTCTTTTCATGCAGACTTTAAGAGCGGTGTTCAAAGAATTTGAAATTGAATTATGGGAAGGATGTTGGGAAGTGGGGTAATCTTGCTCCTCTGGAAATATAAAAATGAAAGGATTTTTGAAGATAAGAGTACTCATCCCAAAGCGTTATTGGTCAGGTTAAAACTATAATAGTGTGTATGATTCAAATACGAGGAAAGTTGTATAAGGCAAAGCTTCAAGGCGTTGGTAGTGAGATATTGGAAGATGGTATCGATGTTCATGTTGTATGTTGATGGTGCCTTCTCAGAACAGACTACTGTGGTACAATGCGGTGGACTCTTTATTAAGAATCATAGGAGTAATTTTTTTTTTATGCTTTAATTTTATGCTTAGAATTCAGAAGAGAGACAGCCTTTCTGCTGAGTTATAAGCATACTACATGGTTTTGAAAAGGGCACGTGGGAGAATGGATTCAGGAAAGTAACAATACGAATTGGTTGCTTACATGGTAGCTCTCTCTCATTAGTAACCCTAATAGATGAAATGAAATATTACCTCTAATCTTAATTATAAAATTCTATTATTATTTTTTATAGAGATTAAGAAATAATCAAATAAATTAGTTTAATAAAAAATTATAAATATTTTAAAATAATTTTTTTTAATTTTTTTAAGAAAATAGTGGGATGTTATAATTAAGATCGAATATAGTAAATATTAAGGTGGATAAGTTACTTATTAAAAGAAATTATAATGTAGAAGTTGATTGAAGCCTTGGTAAGAAAGTGTACGTTATCTATTCCTTTTGGATTCCATCATACACCTGTGGGATATCTCAAATTTTTCCAGCGGTGGATGTGAGCTTATCTGGTCTTTTAGTACTTTATTTACTTTCCTTTTGTATAAAAAAATGAAACATATGCTTAGTCAATTATCATGTAGCCAAAAAATAAAAAAAAATAAACCTCGTTATCAAATACAAAATTATATTATAAAGTAATTAATTAGTTATGAATCATGCAACCTTTCCCCTCTTGTTTTTGTAAAATAGTTAGGAAAATGCATCTTCTATATATATCAAACAAAATAATATCTAGTTAATTAAAATTCCAGCTACATTAAATTTGAAGCTCATATGAATAAAAATTTTCTAAGTTACTAGCTGCAACTTACATTAATTTTGATAACTACATGCATCTTACAAAAAAATTGAAGCATTATCATTATATTGATCCCCACCTCAATTTTATTTATATTAGCATTTGAACAAGTCCGTTTCAGTGGACACCCCTTGATAGTGGGTATTAAATAGCATGGCGTGCGGTTCAACTATCCACATGCGAGGCTAGTGGAATGGAGAGCGGTCATGGGATGCACACGTGATTAGGCTGAGCGTCTCTATTTTGGCGAGTGCAAAAGAACTTTGGTTGTTTTGTGTTTGACCTATCAAATTTCAACATGATAAAAAAAATTATTATTTTCTGTGTACAACATAAGTTATTTTTAGAAAAATTGTTTGATCCATAATATAAATCATTTGAACACTCTTTTTATTGTTTTTTTAATTCAAAACCTTATTAAATATGGTTAAAATTAAAAATAAATTAATATAAGATAAAATTAACAAGTCAATTGTCATTATTTTTAAATTTTAATAAATTAATTGAAATGACTTATATTGTGAATAAAAAAATAGCAATACAAGCGACTGCTTATTATAGTTATACTGCTTGGTGTTTTTAATATAGTATTTAATTATATTATAAATTACATTTTATATTAAATATTAAAATGAGTTTCAAGTATCAAGTGAGGGTTCAATATTATGTGCTCATTTAGATAGGATTTTGTACAAAGGCTTTTAGATAGTTTTTATATAAACTATAATGAAAAAAAAATATGAAAAAAAAATAATTTTAAATAAATGAGTATTTTGATAGTTATTACTATAATTACTTTCCCATTGATAAATTATTAGATAAAGTATGAGATAAAAACAATTAATTCAACCAGTTATGATCTAGATGGTCGTCGCCTTCTTATCGACAGAGATTAGAGAGAGAGGAGCATGGAATCTTCCTAGCACAGTCATCGGCAATAAGCTCAAAGAGTCTTTGTAGCAATAAAAAGAGGAAAGAGGAGAGGAGATAGTGTAAAAAAGGGATAAAATAATAATTAAATAGCCTATAGACTCTTATCTTATTATACAAGTTATTCCCAGTTATTTATTTAAAGTTATAATTTTGAAATTATAGTTAGTCTATAAATATTTTTAAATAATTATAACTATTTATTAAAAAAAATAAATTAAAAATTCTTTTAAAATTTAGATTTGACATCAATCGCATTGTGACAGACCAAAAAAGGCTTTCACTTTATTACTTTACGTAGAACATGTTTAAACAAATGATTAGAAAATAATTTATAAAAAAAATTAGATAATTTTTAAAAAAGAGCTTTTAAAAAAAATATAAAAAAAATTATTATGAATAAACAAGTGTTTAGATAGTTATTATTATAAAAACTTTTATAATTAAAAAATTATTATAAAAGATATAATTTTATTAAAAATATGAGAGATAAAAGAGGAGAGAGAGTGAAAAATGGAGAAACCAGAAGAGATATTAGAGAGAAAATATGATATAAGAAAAATTAAAAGTAAAATAATAATTGAATAATTTATAAACTCTTTTATTATTCTAAAAATTAATTTTAATAAGTTATCTAAACTCATGATTTAATCTAAAAATCATGTTAAATAAATATAACTATTTATTTTATTTTATTTTAAATTTAAATTAAAATTAAAAATCTTTTTAAAATTTTAATTTACAGCGTTCCTAATTAGGCACATAACTTTTTTGGGAGCCATGCAGATTAGCGGCTCTCCATTTTCCACGCCATGCTTTATCCTCGCCCAACTTTGTTCACAGTTTCCTGTTGCCTTCAAAGCTTTAAATTCAGCCTCCGATAACAATAAAACTCTGACATATTGTCCCATGCTATTTGTTTGAAAAAAAAAAATCGAACCATTCATCTTCATTCAATCTATTTTAGAAAAAAAAAACTACTTAAAAAATCTCGTTATATCGAAATATTTATTGCCAAAGGTAAAATTTGTTTACAGATCTAAATTTTTGAGCAGGAATAATTTATCTTTTAACTATCTAAATTTTTTTTATCTCTAAAATATAAGATGTGTGTAATTTATTTGTTATGAGTCTAGCTATTATTTAGTTGTGTGTTGTATCTTTAATTATATATAAAATATTTTTTGTTTTATTTTACTTTAAAGGCAAAATATAAAATATTTGTATGCAGTTAAATATATATTGTATATAATTAAAAAATAATTATAACTTTTAAAAATAGAAGATACCTACTTAAAGACTATATTTAAACAAAATTTTAGGTAATTTTAAATAATATATTTTTTAAAGGGGGAATGTGATAAATTATACAGTTATTTATAGAACATTACACGTTATTATGATGTTATTTCTCTTTCACTGGATGTCGAAATTTCAATATACAATGATGGCACAATGATATGTTTCGGGAACTTTATCCTGTGTGTGTTTATGAACTCTGAACTGTCTTACTTTATATTTGCCTTTTTTGTGGCAACGAGCTAGGTCGGACTGTTAGCTATATGCCCCAGAAGAGCAATTTGTGACTTGCTCTGACATTCAGCCGCCTCTCTCTCGTTTACTAAACAACCATTTCGGATAACACCTAAATTTGCAATGCTAACAAGAAGACCGCCAAATTGGGCTGTACATATCAAATTGTTTACCAATTGGTAGGGGTAAACAAACTTATCTAAACCAAGTTATCTTGACCTAGTTTTAGGGCCTGTTTAGATTAGTTTTTAGAGAATAGATTTTAAGAAAAATAAATTCTAGAGAATAGATTTTGAGAAGAATATATTTTAAAAATATAGATGTTTGGATGATTAGTAGTAGAATCACTTTTTATATTAATAAATTACTAAAAAGGGTATAATTTAATTAAAGTATGAGAGATGAGAAAGAGTAGAGAATAAATATAAGAGGAGAGAGAAGAAATAGGAGAGATGAGAGAGTGTAGAGAAGAGAGAAGAAAGAGGAGATAATGTGAAGATGAGAGATGAGAGAGAGTATAAGAAAAAAGTAGGGGTAAAATAGTAATTAGATAATCTATAAACTTTTTTACAGTTTTAAAATCTATTTTCAGTAGCTTATTTAAAACTATAGTTTTAAATCTGAGATTTTACCTAAAATTAATTTTAGATAAAAATAATTATTTAGTTTAATTTTTTTTAAAATTAAAATTTTATTCAAAATTAATTTTCAGAAACTGAATTCAAAACAAGTACTTTAAGTGTTATAGGATAGGTTAGTCCCATCTTATAAAAGATTGGGATAAAAATTTGTTAGAGTCATGATAAAAGAAGAGTCGAGACGAGAAGAGTAGACATCTCATCCCTTCCGGATAGTATTTATTTTTGTTTTTTAAAAAATAATAATGTCACATGCAGCGTAGGTTGCAGACTGCACTTTCCCTCGCCCTCGGACTGAGACTATTTTTGAAACCAATCAGATACCGCCATTTGTTGCACAATTTTTGCACCATATGCATATTTCTTTTTTTCGCACTTTCAGTTTTAAATCCTTGAGCGCTGAAACAGAAGTCCAAACGGAGAAACAATTCTGACGGAAACGAAACCCAAGGCCAAGAGTGCCTTCAATCTTTGATCACTAAACCCTAGGTAGACATTTTTCCAAAACAGTCTACGGGACAATGGGCTCGATGGGATCGACCAAAGGTGGGAGGGGTAAGCCCAAATCCTCTAAATCTGTTTTTAGGTCTCAGAAGGCTGGTCTTCAATTTCCTGTTGGTCGCCTCGCTCTCTTTCTCGAGGCCGGTAAATATGCTGATCGCGTTGGTGCTGGTGTTCCTGTCTATCTCTCTGCCGGATTGGAATATCTTGCTGCGGAGGTCAATCTCCGATTTCCCTTGCGAGCTTTTAGTATTTGTTCTCCCGTCAATTTGATTGTTTATCCTGATACTCTTTATTTAGTTCTTAAAAATGATAGTGCATTCTCATCACCAAAGTTAAGTATCTTCAATACATCCCATGCAATAGAGTCATTCTGTTCGTTGGTTGCTTTGTATTAGATTCCTTGAATCCACATACTGCTTCCACCCTTCGTTTTTATGTGAAGGATTTTAGAACTTTCATATACAGGGAATCGGGGAGTTAATCGAAAAACAAATTTGTTTATATTTTTTTTTTTTACCATATTTAAGTTTGTGAGAGTGGGGTTTGATTTTCTAGTGTTGACTATTGAGGTAAATTACACAGTAATGTGGTTGCATTTCTGTTAAAGTTTACAGGAATCAATGCAAAAAATGGGGATCCGAAAAGGCCAAATCATCAATATTGCATTCAATAACACCACCCTCGCAAGAATTAAGGAACAGTAGTCCGCTAAAACTAAGCTTGCTGTCCTTTCAACATATGTAGCCATATTATATTAGCAAGGACACGTGTTAGAATCACAACACACTTCATCTTCCAAATTAAGCTTCTGGGCATATCGAGTTCAATAGTATTGAACCAATGAGTACATAACTCAATTGTCGCGGGGTTATACAAATTTAATTAATGATCTTCTATTTGAGCCATAGGAATTTAGTCACTTTAATTGCTCGTTAAAAAGTTCTACTACTCTTGTGGTCCTTTAATTTTCAATTCGAGATGGATTAGTTGAAACTTAATATAGTTTCTAAATACTGGATGGTTTGATGCTAAAACAAAGTATACCATTACTCTCTTCAATTTACCATGGGACAATATATACCCCATCTGCTTCCTTATATAGGCTTTATCAACTTGCCACATTAATCCGTTTTTTGAGCTTCAATTGTACATAAATGGGACTATACAACTTGTAAAATCTGATACTTCCAGAGATAAAGCTAACTTTGCACCATCAGATCCGTAATCCTTTTAGATAAAAGCTGGGGTGTGCATATAATATACACATGGATTAATTCCTTTCTCATTTTTTATTCTAAATTTTCAAAATACAACAAATTACTTTATCATCACTCCATATTGAATCGCAGCATATATAACCCTGTCTCATACCACATGAGATTTTTTGTTTTGGCCGGACCTGAGAATATAAATCTAATCTATATATGATAGAAATCTTCGGAAGTCAGTTCAGATGATATATAAATTGGTCCATTGTTTTGGCCAAACAATACTAAATATTATATTAGATTTTTTTTGGCCTGAACTGATTTATTGATTATTGTCAAAATAAATAATATCTGAAAAATAATAAATAAATCAAAACAATCAATATCAGTCAATTGGTCAAAGCAAAGTAAAAAGGGCCAAAAAAAGCGCCAAGTCACGTGCCATACACTGCTCAGGTATTCACCCCATTCCATTTGCCCGCTCTCCTTCCCATTTCAAATTTAAAACCGAACTCTGCGACTCCGGCTGTGCCGTTCTCTTCCAGTTTCCGACTACACTGCCAGAAACTCATTCCACTGTACACTTTCTCACGAAAAGCCACTCAAGTCCCAGACGTAAACGAGATCAAAGATGGACGGCGATGAACCTCCTTGTGCATCGCCGTATGTTTCGTCCTCTTCGATCTTCAAGGACATATCCAATTTCAAAACACCCAAACGTCCCTCTTACAACCTCAACTTCCAATCCCCCGGTCAGAAGTTTTTCACTGCCTCCAAGCAAACGCCGCACTCCTCAGCGTTCCGTCGCTGGCCGTATATTGCTCCGCCATCTTCAGCTCGAACCAAGAAGTCCGCAGCGGCCGCCAGGAAACTCAAGGCATTTGAACTTGAGCAGTCTCAATCCTCGAGAAAAGCTGAAACGAAGAAAGAACAATCTCTTAAATCTCTAGCTAAGTCTATCACTGTCTGGCTCAATTTTTTGTTCGAAAACCCTGCTACGTGCGGATGTAACTTGTCCATCGCCGGTATTCAGATGGGGGATAAGCATTTTGAAGCTGAGGCGACGAAGGGCAAGAGGGATAGCGGTGCTGGGATTTCCATCGGGGTTGATAAAGCCTGGCGTACTCCGAAGAGGCAGAGGAAGATGTGGTCTCGGGCACAGGAGTGTGTTGTTAATGGAAATGCGCTCACAAATTGTATGTTTTCGAACTTGAGGAAATCTCTGGAGGATGTCTGCAGTTTCGATGATTTGAAGCAGCGAATGAGTGTTTATCTGAACTCGGGAAGTTGCAAAGAGATTTTTGAAGTTATGAATCAAGTCACCAAGGTTTGTTTTGGTCTTCCTGTGGCTTGGCATAAATTTTTTGAGAAGAAGAATGTTTTATTCTCCTCTTTTCCTTTAATTGTTATGAATGTTCAGTAAATTAGGTCATATGAAATTCTGAATAACGGTCTTAATATTTTAGTTTTAATTGTTTCAGTCATTGACTTTTGGATTTTAGAAGGCTTAGGATATTGAGGCCCCCACAGGGACAAGGCTTGTTGTTGTTGTAGGATATTGAGGGCATGCCTAACTATGTTATGGATGCATTAGCCAAATTGTTTGTCATAAGAGAGTGAGCGAGCTAATAACTACGGCATAGTGTATGGAGCACACTTTATAGTTGATCTGATCTGAACATCGTGCATTTCACAATTGGTTGGAGACGAACCTTAATTTGTAGTCACTAGAACTTTTCACAGGATCTAATCTTTATTGACCTAATTGAATTTTGTTTCATTTTTTTATGATTTATTTGCCAGAATATCGACGAAGGAAGGTTAAAGTTGAAGCCACATTGCCCCATCGTAACAGATCTCGGATTGAAAAATAAAGCCACAAGAATCCTTATGAGTTATAATCCAATTTGGCTGCGGCTTGGATTATATTTAATTTTTGGTGGTGACTCCTTGGTGCCTGACGGGGATGATGATTCTGAACAACAAATCACGTTTTTAAAAATGGTTATTGAGAAGCAATTTTTTTCACATGCGGGTTTGGCAAAAGCATATGCTTATAACAAGATGGTTGACGGCCTATACAGGCCAGGGTACTATGAAAATTTGGGGAATGTGATTTTAAAGAGAATTTTATTGCTTGTGCTTACTCTGGATAGAATTAAATCTCAGAGCTGCCTCTCACTCAAGTATGGTATCGATGGATTGGATGGGGGTTCCCCTTTGTTATTCAAAGCAGATTCTTGGATTAAATCGAGTGGTCAAGTCATCAGTGGTAAATCTTTGTCTATGTACCAGTCCGACTCCAACTTTCTGTCAATGTTTTCAAAATAACTGCCATTTAACTCGTCTCTCATCTTGGTTAAAAACTAGAATTCCTATCGTCAGAGGTAATGCACGGAGAAGGAAATCTTCTGGCTCATTTAGTGATAATAGGCTACAAAGTATCTCATCAACAAGTAAGTGATTTATTACAATGGCTCATTTATGTGAGATTATGCCTTCTTATGGGTAATTTTTAACTTTTGAGGCCTTGATATATTTTAAGACACTGTAAGGTTGATTTTACGTTCCATTACGTTGGTGATGAGGAATTGCATCAGGATAGCTTATAGAAAGATATTATCCGGCTTCTTTGTAATTGTGCAGGGGTCACTTGTCGAGTATGATTTCAAGGTCAGAGATTTATTTGTAGATCTCCAAGATGGATTAAAGCTCTGTAGAGCTATACAGCTCTTGCAGCATGATTCTTCTATCCTCACGGTTGGTTATATGTGTGGGAAATAATATTAGCATGCTTGGTATTTTAGGTGCTATATGTTTTCGATGTTGAAATTGCTTATGAATGAGGCATCATTTTGTGGACAGAAAATTGTAGTTCCGTCAGATACTTATAAGAAGAATTTTGCCAACTGTGGCCTGGCCCTACAATACCTTAAGCAAGCTGGTGTGTTGCTGCATGATGAGGATAACATGATGATTGTAGCAGAGGATGTTGCCAATGGAGACAAGGAACTTGTTCTCTCGTTGCTGTGGAATATGTTTGTTCACTTGCAGGTGACACACCTACCTTAAATTTATAATATCGCTGCAATCTTGTTGATTTAGGATTAGATTATTATTAGATTTTGACCTGTATAGCAATCTATAGAATTTCTGATGTTAATGAATTTGCAGCTACCTCTTCTGGTTGATAAATCAAGTTTATTAGATGAAATTGGTAAAATTCGAGGACTTGGTGTGGTATGTCCCATTTTAGCTTTGTTTCTGTTATAATTTATAAGTGAAGAAATGCATTGATTCTTATATTTTCTTAAGAAAAAAAAACTTACATGATACTTAAGCCTTAACCTTTTTTCTCATATCACAGGATGCCATTACCAATGCAAATTCAAGTTCATTGGAATTGCTTCTGAATTGGATTCAGGTACTATGCCTATGACACTTTCAAATTGGCTTCAGAAAATTTCCCGCAGAATCAACAATGATGAGTAATCTGTAATGCTTTGTTTGCTTTTAGTACTCTTTTGCACTTCACATCAATTGCCATCTTCCTGTAATATTCTCCATAGTGTCCTGCAGAGGCTTGTAAGTTATATTCGTTACATAATAGTTACTATACAAAGCTAGCTTGAACAGTTTGACGCGCTGTATGGCCATAAGATTGTCAAAAATAATGTTTGTCTTGTATTTGCTTAACTGCCTTTATTGATTCAGAGTTCCACAGTATCTTTCTCTTGTTAAGTAGTTAAATTTACTGTACTTGAATGCATGCAATTTTGCCTAGTTGTACCTAGCAGCATCATTTCATTAATGTGTATTCTTTACTCGTAATTTTCTCTCCTTGCTCAAACTTTGGCCGAGGTATTTGAAATTTTCATAAAGGAACATGCTGAAAACATATTTCCTTATATTATTTATCTGAATTTCGATCATGTTGTTTTCTCTTTTCCAGGCAGTTTGTGAAAATTATGATTGTGGGATTGACAATTTTGATTCATTAGTTGATGGAAAAGCTATCTGGTGCTTACTCGATTATTATTTCCAGAAAGAACTTCCTAGTTCCTGCTTACGGAAGGTAGTAAATCTTATTCTTCTTGAGGTTCCCGCCAAAACTTCATTATTTAGAATCAGCAGCTTTAGTTTTTTCTTTTCTCCCTACAGGAAGTCAATACGAAAAGTGGCCAGGAATCAATAATGTCTGTCAATGATTATTCAGATGCAGTGTACAATTTTATATTATCACAGAGGCTGACAAAATTATTAGGAAATTTTCCTGAGGTAAGTATCTTAATTGGTGAAAATCTCTCTGGAGAGTTGGACTATTTTCTTGGCAGGGTCCGAGGGTTGCAAGAATTTAACGGATCACTTATTTTTGTGTAGTGCCAAAAACAACGATGAAATTTTGAAGTAACGAAAGTTGAAAATGGACCTCTTTTTGTGGGGGCAAGAAGTGACTGCAATACAAAATTACAAATATCTCATTTTATTACATTTGTAATGGTAATGCGTGGTATGTTATTCTACAGGTACTTCAAATAAGCGACCTACTTGAATATAATGGTGCTTCCAGTGATCGAAGTGTGGTGATATTGTTGGTTTTCCTTTCAAGGCAATTATTTGTCAAGAAAAATATGGTAAAATGAATTTGGCTCGCATTCACATCCTGCTTTGTCTTACTAGGAAAATAGTGTAAAACATGTCTCCCTCTCTTTCTAGGATCAATTAAATTTCCATAAGCTCCTTGGTTGTGATTGCCAAAGTCTGTACCGGAAACATTTGAAGATGGAACAGTGTCTTTCTAATTCTGGAGCAGTACAAAAGCCGGACGCTTCTGATGTGCATGACAACGAAGGTTTCATTGTTGCCTCTCTATTGACTCAGAGTTTGATTATTTATGCAAGTCGTTTAGTTATACATTAATGAATTCGATTTTCATACATGCAGTAAATTTGAATTGCTTTGGCTGACATCTTATTAACAACTGAGTCACCATTCACCAACTTAGTACTACTTTGTAACCTTCCTCTCATGGCCGTTTGTTTCTCTTTATAAGTTGGAATCGTGTGCTTCAGTGTTAAGAGAAGTAAGAAGAATTTATTCTAGTAAAAAATGAAAGCAGGTCCGTGAACCCTAAATGGGTATATATTGAAAGTATAGTGTACTTGTTTACAGGTTTGTGTTGATTTAAAGGTAGTCCATATTGTAGTTCTTGCATGGTAATGGGATTTGCTGTCGAGTAAACAGCTTTGTGATATCTCTTTTTTCAGTATTTTGTTGGCAAAATGTCAATTTTGAGCATATAAGCTGAAACAAGCATCATCTTAAAATCTTTAATGAGAATGTCATGATGTTATTGAAGTAAATGATATTACATTTATAATTTTCTTCTTTTCATGTATATATATATATATATCCTTAATTGATGACCGCTCATTTATTAAGATAGATGCTGCAAAAAAATTCAAGGCCATCCAGACTTGGTGGCAAGATATGGCCGAAAGAAATCAGAAATCTTATATGAAACTGGCTGCCTGCAGTCCCATTGAAAGCAGCGCCAACTTCAGAAGAGGTAAAATATGATTTGCTTAGTTTTTTTTTTTTTCTTGTTATGCAGCGCCATATGCATCTACTTTAACCCTTCAAAGAAATACATATCTTGCTTTCTTAAGAAATAGATCAACTTCCCTTTTCTCCCCTTAAAATTACTCATACGTAGTTATATAGAGAAGCAAGACTTGGTCCATCCCTTACCAAGTTCCAACTGGCTACAATTACAATGGATAGGGTGGCCTATCGGCAAGGTTAATGAGAATCTATGTTTTATTTATTGGCTCCCTAATTATTGGACTTGATAGTTTGAAGTTGACGAAATATTATTCGTATCACTTACTCCTTTCTTCTCCAACGGCATTGCTTGGTGAAAGTATATGATAATTTTTGCCACATATTGTAGCTCATTATTACATTGTAAGTGAGATAATGCTGGTAAAACTAGTACTGACGATACTTTTTTCTTATCGATAATTGTGTAATGATTCCAGAAACCGCTGCAATAACAATACAATCACATTTCAGAAGGTTGGTTGCTCGTCGCATGTTTCTCAAAATGAATAATGCTGTCTCTCTTTTGCAAACTGTTTTCCGAGCTTGGCTAGAAGTGAGGCAGGAGTCTTCGTTCACCTTTGTCCAAGGTCAAAATTTTTCATGTGGTATGCTGGAATTAGCTTTGTCCCTTAAACATTTGTACGCAGTATGGTTGAGTAATCATGTAGTTTTGCTTGTTCCTTTGCACAGCAATACACAAGAGGTCAGAAACATATAGGAGATACGCCATGTTTTTTGTTCAAAGGCTATCTTTTTTGAAGTCAAAGAGGTCAACATTACTGATTCAGCAAGCAGTGAGGAGTTGGCTTTCTTGGAAGCATCAGCGGGGATGTAGTATACTTCCTTATCTGACGACTTCAGATCCAGTGGCTGCTGCCATTATTGTTCAGAAATTTGTTCGTGGTTGGATGGCACGATCTAGATATAATCAAATGCTTGATCAGCAACAGAAAGCTTCATATTTGTACTTTCAAAAGGCTATGTTTGAACTTCAAACAGAAGCAGCCATTAGGATTCAACTTGCTTGGAAGAGGCATATGTTCTTCAAGTCTACTCAGAGGCACTTCTATGCGAAGATAATTCAAAGTAATTTTCGTAGGTGGCGATTAAGAAGAATATATTTGAATCAAATTCAAGCTGTTTTGAGAATCCAATGTTATTTTAGAGTGTCAATGAGTGTAAAGGCTTTTCAGCACTTAAAAATGGCATTTAAGGCAGCCATTGTCATTCAGTCTTTCATGCGTGCATGGATTGCACGGAAGGAAGCTTATGCACGTAGAAGTTGCATCGTTTCAATTCAAGTAAGACCTGACAATCGTACTATTGTTAAAATTTATTTTCCTTTTTTGCTTGACCTTCCACTACATGGAAAAGAAAATGATTGGTTATTGACTTGTTCCCTTACCAAGACAGAATATATAGAGACCGACTGGTTAATGTAGAACTGCTATTTACATTATAATTGTTTTGTAATGGCTCAATCGAACTTTTAGTTTGCTTTGCCCTCGTTCATATCTCAGTCCAAATCAGTGGATGAAATTTGTTCTTATATTTTTAAGATTTACTCTAGATTTTTATGGGGTGCTCTGAATGAATCCAGAGGCATTGCCGCACTTGGCTGGCGAGAAGGGACTTTATGTGCCAAAGAGGCGCTGCAATGAAGATCCAAAGCGTCATTCTCAGTCTGAAATACCAGAAGGCTCTCAATTATCGGAAAGATGCAGTGTTGCAGATTCAGCGTTTTATTAGGGGGCATTTATCACGAAATAGGCTCTTGGGTAATACATAGGCGTTTCTGCGTTTATCCTTCTAATTCTTCCTTTTAGCTATCATTTGCACGATTTAGTTGTGAATTAACATTTTCTTAATATGCGATTCTGGTATGTTGTCGTAATGTAGGTGGGGCATCTCGGCAACGCGCAATGATTCCAAGGGGTTGCATCCTAAGATCAGATGGTTACATTGGTTTTCAACTGGAAATATTTTTGTGTTCTGTTCTGAAATTGCAGCGATGGTGGAAGTGTGTCTTGTTACACAAGTTAAGAACAAAGTCTGCGATTATAATCCAGTCTTGTACTCGTGGGTGGATTGGTAGGCGAATAGCAACTGTTCGCAGACACCGTGTTGTTGTCATTCAAGTACGATAATCTGATCGCTTTCATAAGCTATGCTGGGGTCTATTATATTTTGTTTGATGCAACCATTCACATACACTTGCTATTTTTCAGTTAGCTTCATAATTCATCTGAAAATACTTTATAAAACAAAATTTATGGGGAAGCCCGTTGAATCCAAGACTAGATTGACCCCAAAATAAGGGAATTCTATTGTTGTGATGATGTAGGGGAAGACGCTTGTAAACATTGTCCTATTTTCATCATTATCTTGTTTGTTCTTTTTTAATGACTTGTATATATTTTGTAGTCCCATTGGAAAGGTTACCTTGCTCGGAAAGAGTCAAAAGAGCAGCTGCGAGACTTGCGCCTGAGAGTGAAGAAGTCTGCCAGAAATGTGGATGATAGCAAGCGTCTCATAAACAGACTTCTCGTAGCGCTTTCAGAGCTACTTCAAATGAAGAGTCTCAGTGGCATCCTTCACACTTGTGCAACTTTGGGTGAATAAAACAATGTTCTATTTGGAATTTGTTACTGTTATTATCGATAAAAGGAAATATACAATTTTTAAGGAATTAGATCAATCTCTATAAAAGCACGAGATTTTCAGGTCTGTTTTAGAATATATTGACACTATATAACCGGCTCTGGTAACAAATTCTTTCATATGTTGTATTTTCATAAACATGATGACAAATGCCTAAACTTTTTCCTGGATTTTGTCTTTGAACTACAAATATTGAAATAGTAGTGGCCTTTACAAACATGACGTTTCAAGTACTGTCGTTTAGATTTATACACTCTTTTGATTGTATGAGATGATTTAACTAAACAGTATAGACAACCTGGCCTAATTAGGAAGTTATCTTGTGACTTGTATGATTTCAATCTTCTTCACAGATGTGGCTACAGAACATTCTCAGAGATGTTGTGAAGAACTTGTTACCGCAGGGGCTATTGACAAGTTGCTGACGCTTATTCGCTCAGTGAGCCGAAGTATACCTGATCAGGAGGTTCTTAAGCATGCTCTGTCAACTCTCCGAAATCTAGCCCGCTACCCTCACCTACTTGAATTGCTGATCCAGAGCAACGGTTCTATACAGACAATCCTCTGGGAGTTACTGAGGTATGTATGACGTTCTACTAGTGGCTAACGTTAAAAGTTGACAAGAGAATTGTTGTGTTGTCTTGTTAGTTGACCCATACAATTAAGGTGTAACATTTTAAATTCTCTCCAGGAATAAGGAAGACAGTTACTTTATTGCTTCTGAACTTCTGATGAAGATATCTTCAACTCCTAAAGGTGTTGAATCGTTACGCAGCTTACCTGCTCTTGTAAAACGACTGAATGCTCTTGTTGAGGAGCTTAAACGGAAGGCAATCTACGAGAAAAGGTCAGTACTATAAAGAGCCTTTTTAAAATAATTGATAATAATTGGTGTTACGTTTTTTTTTAAAAAAAAAAATCTTACGGGTCATGTTTATATTAGAGGACATATGCAAATGTCTTAAAAAGTAAACTGAAATTTTGTTAAAAACGTTAAACAAACCCTCTAGCTCTTCAAAAGTTAGGTGAGACAGAACTAACTGGGAACTTGGATCATACTTCTAATTTCTCTGATCTATTTGCTTAACTGCAGAAATGGCAGAACTCCTAGTGCAGTAATAAGAGAGAATAGAGAGAGGAGGTTGAAGGAGGCTGCTGGGATTCTCAAACTGATAACAAGTGCCTAAAATGTAGTTGTCATGCCCAGATACAGCGTGCAACAGTTGGATATTTTTAAGGAAACAAACCTTCGTCTTACTATGATTTATTCTTTGCACATCTCGTGGATTCAATGATTGAGGTATCTAGTTGATTTCCTGATCAGAAACATGATTAATCGTTTGTTAACTGACTATAGTTCTCGAATATTCAACTAAAAATGATATATATATATATATATATTTATATATGATTGTCTCGTAGTTGTAACTAGTCTCTCCACCCACTTTTATTTTCTTATTTCTTGTTGATATATTGATATTAAGGTGAATTTAAGTTTCATAATTTCTTGTTTTGATTTGTATAGGATATGTTTAGATGGAAACTAAAGAAAAATGTTATAAAAATGTTGCAAATTTCCTATCATAAAATCCTATTAAGCTACAAATTTAAATCGGAGAAAAGAAAGTGGTGCGTCTCAGGGCAAGGCATCAGATGAGAAAACTCAGCTCGTATATATACAACAATAACAACCACAACCTTTATTCTATTAAATAAGGTCAGCTATATAAATCATACAATGTTATTATGCTTTATCAAAAATTAAATCCTTAGATAGATTATTAACCAGGAGATCCCGTTCAATGACTTCTTTGAGCATTCTCTTTAGCCTTCCTCTATCCCTTTTAACTGGTGTCCATACTATTTGATCCACCCTCTTCACTGACGTATCCCTTGGCTTTCTTTATATGTGTTTAAATTATCTAAGACGGTTCTCTACCATTTTATCTTCAATAGGTATTCATTATAAATTTTATTTTTTTTATATATTCATACATTTATTTCAACATCCTCATATCGATTATCTCAATTTTATACTCTTATTATCCTCCTAAAACTCTGCACATATTTCCATAAAACTCTGCTCGTATATATATCACCGAAAAATCTTCTGCGATTCTCGAGAAAGACGAGGTAGTCACGCCACTGGCACATGATAATATTTTATATATCCTTTGTATTGACATTTGAATTAACTACTCTGATCCACGGCCAAAATATCTGAGTCCACGTGGAGGGTATGTTTGGACATCAGATTTCTTGTCCAATCTTATTTTTCGGACGGCTTGAAAAAGAAAGTGATAATCGGTGATTGTCAAACTGCCCCCAATGGATGTAATTGGTTTTGTTCCATTTTCCGTCAAGTCATTCTTTCTTGTTCCATTTTCCGTCAAGTCTATTCTTGTCATTTTGCTTTATTATTTATTTTTCCAGATTTTGAATGTAAATATTGCTTTGAGACAGGCATATGAACTTAATTTTGGGAGTAATTAGTCATCAAAACTTAAAAAGTTGATACAAATTTGAAATAATCAGACTTGAATAAGATGTATGAGAGTAAATAGCAGTGAGCAGATAAAATATCCAACTCCATATCTACCAAGACATGACAAGAACCAGAGGCTGCTGAATTTTCCCAGAAATGTATGAACAAAGAAGAAGAAGAAGCATTAGAATTCAAGCAGCTGTTGCAAGAACTTCCATTGAGTCAGGCACATCAGAAGGGTCAATGAAAGAAGCCTCTCCTCAAAGATCTGGGAACTGTAACGGTCAAATCTCCATCTTCATAGCCTGCAGAGATGGCTTCTAGATCAACCCTAGCTGGAAGCCTGAACTTCCTCATGAACTTCCTCGCAGGAGGCTCTGGATTTCTCTGCTGGTTCTGATTATGGGGTACCTCGAATCCTCAACCTCCACTCTCAGTTCTTATTTCCTCACACCTAACACGCACACAAACATCAACCAAACAAATTAATGCGAGTCACCAAACACAGAACAAAAACAAGTGAACTAAAAAGTGAAGGAAGTCACATCACATAGATATGTATACCAGGGATGTCAGCAGAAAAAATGTGAGATTCTGGTGTTTGGGTCCAGTGAACATAGTTTGGAGGGCTGAAGTTGTGTGGAAAGAGGTGAGGAGGGAAAAGGAATTCCCAGGAGAGGGGATGGACGCTCCATGGAAGATGGGTTCTGAATTCTTATATTGATGTATTATGATCTCAGGCTCTGTTTGGCCGCTTGATATGATATTTGGATGCTGTTAGAAAAGGAAAGTTTGTTGGCTTTGCCTTTTTATAGCGTAAATATATATATATATATATATATAAATAAATAAATTTTAAATTTTACTAAACAAATTAGATATGAATAATTAGAAATTTAAATAGGCTAAGTTAGGCTAAATTTTGGATAAATAAACTTAAGTATATAATAAGTGTCTAAAATATGAGTCTAAAGTTAAGTTTGTATATATACTTTTTTTTTTTCTCATGTCTAAATATGTAGAAGATCTACAAATTTAAAGCTTGTTTAAGAGAGATATATTATATATAAACTTTTAAATATATCTTGTATTTTAGATTTTAAATAATATAAATAAATTTAAAGTTGATTAAAACCTACATAAATATATATTTTTTATAGATTTTAAAATTTATATATTTATAAATAAAAAAATTTAAATAAACTAAACCTACTTAAAATATATATAATATTAAACATGATAAGCCTGTATGCTTATAAGTCAAATTAAAAAAAAAATTATTCTATTTAAATTAATAGATTTTTAAATTAATATATTTTTAAATAAGTATAAAGTATGATATATTTATTAAATATATTAAGTTTTACTAAATTTTAATTATGATAAACTATAAGCTCCTGTTAAAATATAGTATATTTCTATTCCTACAATAGATATTTTTAAGGGCATTTTAGAGATCAAATGAGCTGTCTTCTAGAAAGAAAGTAAGGGAAATGGAGATTTTTGAGTGTTAAATGTCAATAAAGTTATGAAAATTTATGTATATAAAATAATGAATAGATCGGAGGCACAACAATTTCAGTCTCAAAAGACTCTCGGTTTGAAACAAGATTAGAATAGGATTGTTTTTTATTTTTTTCTGTCAATCCCCTATCAAGTGAAGCCGTGAAAGGAAGATAAAAGGCTCAAGTTTCATCTGAGGCATAAATAAATCATATCCAACGGCTAGATCGAAATCATGAGACAAGCAATAGATCGAGCGGTGGCAGAGTAATATCCTCCTCTGAGTTTTGCACGAATACACAGCCCCTGGTCATTTCCGGTTCGGAAATCGGAACCATCTCCCATGGGAACTCACAGTCGAAACCTACAACATAAATTAAAAAAAAAAAACCCTTAAATTTAACCTTCCAATCTTTTATAGTTTTTCTTTTTATTATAGACCTCTGATCATTAAGTTACTGTTATTTTTTTTTTTTACAGAAAGTACCCATCAAATTAATATAAAAGATGACATCTTATATAATTTAATAATTACTATATATAAAATCTACTCAAATTTAAGCCAATTGTGTATAACTTTCTCATTTCAAAATTTAAATTTAACTAAAGCTCTAATTTTTAATATTAAATCCATGTTATTACTTTTTTTTTTATCTAAGGCATATTAAAACAGGTTATTAAGATAGCCTTGTACAATTTTATAATCTTCTTTAAATGTCTTAATAAATTCATTTAGATTGTGGAAAATATATATCTCTTTTGCGCCAGCAATTTTAAATTTATATCTACTACTATATCTAAACTTTTTGAGCTGTATGGAATTTTATATTTTTCTTTATTTAATGTGTGGGCAAATTTTAATTATTATAATTATAATTTTCATTATTAAAATAAAAATTAAAGAATACTTATTTTAATTTTATAATATGTAATTTATTTCTAATTATTTCATTGTAATCAATATAGAATCCTCAATTTATGCTTATTAAATTAAAAATACATGTATTTTTGCAAAATAATTTTTTTTAATACAAGCGAAATAACTTTTAAAATAAAAAGGATTATCAATTTTTTTCAGGATGTGACATACACACACACACACATATATATATATATAAATGGGCCATTATCATTGGACGATTCCCAACCTCGGGAACCTTTCCGTTTTAGGGTTAGCTTTGTGGCCTGAGCCCTTGTCCATAGAAGACCCTCCTGGAGCCTCCCTTCCGTTGATTTGCCCTATCTCGTCTTCTTCTTCTTCTATCTTTGCACAACACCCCCCCTTTTCTCTCTCTAAAAGCCCTTACTCCGTTCCGCAAGTCAAGATGATGCAGCCTGGTCCTGGCATGGCTCCCCCAACCATGGGCCAACAGCCTCCCCAGCCGTACCCGCAGCAGCAACATCCCTACATGATGATGCCTCCACAGGCTCAGGCGCCGCCGATGTGGGAACCCTCTGTTCAACCACCGCCACAGTCGATCGCTCCACCGCAGGCGAGTCAAGCCGCCCAACCCACAAGCGCCGACGAGGTCCGTACTCTTTGGATCGGTGATTTGCAGTTCTGGATGGACGAGAACTATTTGTACAGTTGTTTTGCTCATACAGGCGAGGTAAAATCCTTTTCTCCGTCTCTCTCTTTTTTTCTCTTTTTTCTTCATTGATGTGCCGAGGATATTGGCCTGCCGTGCGTGTTTCAGCTGCAAGTTTTCGGTTCCCCCTGCTTAGACCCTGTGTTTTTCTCTTGCCTATAAGGAGAGACGAACCTCTTGGGATTTTTGTAGTACGCGGTGTTTAATTTGATGTTAAATAACAAATTAATTTTGGGCGAATTAGTTATTATTTATACTTGCCATGCGCTGAAACCTGGCAGCTGTTCTCTTTTCATTTTATTGCTGAAGGAAAACAATTTGCTTGCAGGTGGCCTCGGTGAAAGTTATTCGAAACAAGCAAACTAATCAATCTGAAGGTTATGGGTTTATTGAGTTTTTCACACGCGCAGCCGCTGAGAGAATACTTCAAACGTTTAATGGAACCATTATGCCAAATGGTGGGCAAACCTTCAGATTGAACTGGGCATCTTTTGGTTCTGGTGAGAAGCGGGGCGATGATAGTCCAGATTATACAATATTCGTTGGAGATTTAGCTGCAGATGTTGCAGATTACTTGCTGCAGGAGACGTTTCGGGCTAGGTATCCCTCAGTTAAAGGTGCAAAAGTTGTGATCGATAGACTCACTGGAAGGACAAAGGGTTATGGTTTCGTCAGGTTTGGAGATGAAAACGAACAGATGCGAGCGATGACTGAGATGCAAGGTGTATTATGTTCAACGAGACCCATGCGCATTGGACCAGCCACTAACAAAAACCTTGGCACTCAGCCTAAAGGTGCGTCTCTTTCAATTTGTCTTCTGTGTGGCCTTTTTTTTTTTTTCAAATGACTGTACTATATATGCTCTTTACAGAATATTAGACTGGATTTCTTTTGATGTTAATAGTTTTAGACTCTTCGTGCAGTTATTTGACATTATGTGATTTTGATTAAGGTTTTACAGTTTTACTTCTATTGTCATGTACGGGCTAAGTCATGGTCCATTTTAGTTACGCTCTTGAAGATATGCAGTCCACAGTCATTTCTTCCTGTAATTTCGTTTAAAAATTTGGGCTAAGTAAATGATCTATAATTATAAATTATAAAATCTTATAAAACTCCTATTTTCTCAAAGCAGGGTGTCGAGAGGCTTTGTCATCTCGAAGCCTGGAACTGATTTCATCAGCTGAAATGGTTACCATTTTAGTGCATGGCCTCGTGTAGGTCAGTTCCCATTCATGTCTTGCCGTTATTTTTGGTCTCATTTTCTTTTTCCGTCTGCAATTTTCAAGTTATTCTTTTCAGTTCTATTCTCTGGTTGGTTCTAAAGCCAATTACTTTGCACATCTACTCCGGATGCTTATTTTTTTCAGTCCGCCATTCTTTATCTTCATACCTTTATTTTTATTCCTAATAGCTTGCCAGAAGAACTACATCTTTAATTTCTTTTGCAGCAGTCCCCTGTTGTAAACAATATTCGGTGTACCTTTTTTCCCCATTTGTGCATCTTTTTCATTCCAGCTATGTTGATTCAGCTTCCAGTCCTCAGTCTATGAGAAAATAACTGAATCTGTTAGGTCTATTGCAGACGGATTGGAATTGCCAGAAATATCTTGCAGACTAGCTATTGTTTCTTTTATTATGTGGTGGTGTTTTTTTTCTAGTTTTAGGTTCTGTTTCCATTTTGCCCTTACCATTTGTAGCACAGCAGTATGCAATCAAAGCTCGCTTCATATTGCTGTTTGCTATTTCCATTCGTCATGTTCTCTTGTCTGCATAAACATTTATCCGTCTTCTTGCCAGTCTTTGTAGCAAATTTAATCTATTTTTATCTTTATTTCTGTTGTGGAAAGTCCGAACGAGATGTGAAGGTGGGGTAGATCAATGATATGTGTTGGCGTCAGCTATGTTATATGAACTGAATTACGTTTCTGTCTCTCCCTTGTTTTATGTCTTGAATGTTTGATTAGGGAGGTGACTATTTTTTATTGCATAGTTATCCCCTATAATTAAAATTCTGAAAGTGCCAAATATCTTGCCATGACGTTGTATACCTGATATACCCATTGAAGTTACTCTTTTAAGTTAATTTAGATTTAGATAATTGGTTTAGGGTTGATTAGGTAGCGGCTTATTTTCTACACTTGTTGAATGCTGATTAATTTTATATGTTCCTAAAAAATGTGATGGGTATATGGAGCTGACCATTTTGTTAGTTTCCTCTGAAATTGAGACATGCATGCTGGTTTCCCTCTCTCTATGAATTATACGGTATTTATGACATAACCTTGCATGGTATTTACTCAACTAGATGTATTCATCAACTTTCTTTGATCATAGTGTTTCTCAAAATCTGCTTCCTTCCCTGTGTTTATGCAATTCATCTTTTTTACTTCACGTCTGCTTTGGTCATGCAGCTTCATATCAGAATCCTCAAGGGCCGCAGAACGAGAATGATCCTAATAATTCAACTGTGGGTACTTCTTTGCAATATGGATTTTTTGCTTTTGTCCCTGCGTTTGTGTGACTTAATTTTTGAACTGCAGATTTTTGTCGGGAATTTGGATCCTAATGTAACGGACGATCATCTTAGGCAAGTTTTTGGCCAATATGGTGAGTTAGTACATGTCAAGATTCCAGCGGGCAAGCGTTGTGGGTTTGTTCAATTTGCCGACAGGTGAAAATTTGTTTATGAAAGCTGTCCTAGCAACGTCAATTGCATGCCCTTACCGTATAATATGTATAGCCTTACCATTTGTGGCGATTTTTCATGCATTAGGAGCTGCGCAGAAGAGGCACTGAGGGTGTTAAATGGAACACCATTGGGTGGGCAGAATGTTCGCCTCTCTTGGGGCCGGAGTCCTTCAAACAAACAGGTAACAAGATTTCCTTTCATCATTCCGCACTGCCTTTAGCATAATTAAATGCCTATATGATTCTGATCAAGGCATGAATCTTCAGACTCAGGCAGATCCAAACCAGTGGAATGGTGGTGGTGCTGGGTATTACGGATATCCACAGGGGTATGAGAACTATGGATATGCTCCAGCTGCTGCTGCACAGGATCCCAACATGTATGGAAGCTATCCTGGCTACAATAATTACCAACCACCACAGCAACAGCAGCATAACGGATATACTTGAGATTTGTAATCGTTACGAGTTGCTACTTTTTACGTGTCTCTTGACTCTTGCTTGGCGTAGAACCGACTTATCTTTCTCTTTCCTTTGTTATTAGAATTAATATGCGATCTTTAGTTGTTTCCATAAACAATTACTGGCCAACCTGCATATGTTCAAATAATGATGTTTTATTTGATGTCCCTAGTAGCAGCTTTTGCTTATAACAACGCAGTGGGTTTCTTGTTAGGAAACTTGTGCCATAGAAATTGGAAAGCTTGACTTTTTAGATGCTGAGCGCTACTCTTGAAAGGGGATAGATAGAACTAGATTTTAAATGACATTGACTCTTCATTTGGTTAGAGGAGAATAAAACGGGAGGGGAAAAAAGTTTGAATAAATTTGATTTTATAAATAGGATAATTTATTTATGATTTTAAAATTTTTTACCCATATAACTTGCTTATTTTTTATAAATTGTTCTTAAAACTACATTTTCAATTTTATCTACTGCGTACTAAAAAATTTAAAGTTGAGAGCTGCAAGCATTACTAACCTAATATGCTTATATTCATTAAAAATAAATAACTTTTTGTCGGAAAGCTAAAATAATCAATCGGCAAGACTTTCACCCTCCGCTTGGATAGGGAGAAAATTGAGGGAAAGAAAATAGGGAGAAGAGAAAAATAAGGAAAAATATAATTGGATGGGTGAAAGAAAACAGAGACGGACAAAAAGGGTAAATATATGAATAATTAAAATATCCTTACCTCTATATTGAAATATATTATGTTTAAAATTAAATTAAATATCCCAATGACATTATTTTAATATTAACCTCATCCAATAATTTAAAATGATAAACATATATTTTAAAAAAAATTATTTAAAAAAAATGTTATTGTTTAGGTAAAAAATTAAAATATATTTTTTTAAAAAAATAAATATAATAAATGAAAATAAATAAATTATATATAATCCAATATTATTAATAACTAATAAAATCTAATATAAAAATATAAACCCGTATTTTTAGGAAAAAATAAATATACAGAAATTACAAACCTGACTTTTTCAAATATTCTGTATTTGTGTTTTAAAAACTATCTTCTCATGTCTGTTGGTAAAAAAAATATTCCCTAAATTTCACTTATAAAATTATGCAATAGGTTCTGAAGAATGAAAAACAACAAACCACATCGGTGTATAATTTATAGAGGGAAAAATAATAGATTAGACAAGGACAAATTGGAATGAAAGATTTCTCTATGTAAATCTCTCCACTTTTGAACAGAAATTGTAGGAAGAAAATGGGGCGTGGGATCCACCCAATTTTTCTCTCCATTTTTTCTTTTCCCCTATCTTCTCTTACATCCAAATATAGGGGAAAAAATTTAAAAAAACTATATTTAAATCTCATACAAAACATTTAATTACGAAAAAAATTTAGGAAATCATTTCACAGCTATCAAGTAGGGTGTATATAGACAAAATTGGATATGGTAGCACTCTGCCTAAGTTGAAGAAAGAATGGGTTATATTTTACGTCTTCATACTCAATACTATTTATAAAAGCCTTAATTATTTTGGCTAGGTAGGGATAGGCTTTCTATGCTTAAGTGTTAATGCCTTGCTCATATTATAGAACAAAAAGATATTATCATAAATTTTTAAAATAATATCATATTTATGTCTTCAAAAATTAAATAATATTCATAATTTATTAATAACAATATAATAAAAAGATAGTAATTAAAATCTTAAAATTCATTATATATATTAAAAAAACTTGACGTCTAATTAATTTACAACTATAACTTTACATTAATCTTTCTAAAATTGATAAGGATGAAACATCTAGAAAAAAAATTATAATTTGTGATATAATCATATGATGGTTAACAAAGTTAAAAAAAATAAAAAAAATCTAGTTATAAATTTTAAATGATACAAATTACCTATTTAACTACTTATATTTGTACAATAATATTTTAGTCACTAGTAGCCATCATATTCTTCTATCTAAATATAGCATCTATGGGAAAATAGAAAAATAAAAGAAGAGGTGTGTATGGGTAGGGTAACCCCATTCCCAATGCCTAACCCGAAGAAGAGCATTTTATAACCTAATGCCTGGCTCAACCTTATATTTTTTGGGTTCGGCAAAACTTTTTTTCGCAAACTCAAGTAGGTGCACTTGGCAGTAGGCTTTATGCACACCTCTATTGTCAAATCCCACTGGATTTGGGATTATTTTTTTAGTTGTAAAGCAATAAAACTATCCTTATAAAAATACTTCAATTGTTATTTTTTTTCGTCTCCAGTTGTTATTCCTTCTTCCAAGAATTATCATTCATATTATTTGAGTTGTTATTTTTTTCTTCTTGTTTGAGTTATTATTTTTTATTAATAGAATTGTCATTCCTATTACTTGAATTATTTTTTTCTAAGAAGCAATTTTATCATTTTACAATTCAAAAAAATCAATCCCCATTTCTATAAAACTTCACAATCTTTTAATAAATTCATGATACTTTTTTGTAATTAGATTCCTACTTAAATACAATTTTTCTAAACTTTTATCCTCCTCTGTTTTTCACCTCACTTTTTTTCCTCTCTTATTTTCTCTCAATCCAAGTATAGGATTAATCTTTTAACTTTGATTGTTTTGTTTTTATTATATCAAATTTATTAAATTTCATATTATTTCATTTACATGCAAAGAAATAAATGAAAGGAATTAGTACTATCAAATCTTTTTGAAAAAGATAAAATTAGATAAAAGGAGTAAGAAAATGAAAATCAGTAAACAAAAACACACAATCAAATTATTATAAAAATTTTAAAATCGTATTTTTTTAATTAAACACACAATCAAATTATTATAAAAATTTTAAAAATCGTATTTTTTTTAATCAAGAAAAAGGACGCTTGCCTTGTTTCTATTTTTTTTTAAATCATAAATTAAAAAAAAACAAGAGCGTTAACCTCGGCGCCTCAGCCACGAACCATGTCTCTCTCGCTCTACTACTCGGCGACTCCTCCTCCTCAGTGAATCACTTGGCAGAAATATCGTTAGGCTATCTCGCTCAAACAACCTGACCTCCACACTCCCTTAGGTCTTCGATTGTGTAAGTGATATTTGCTTCTTCTCCACTTTTATTTTGCTCTCGTTTCTACTGCTATGCTTACTCCCTACTTTCTGCTGCTGTCGCCTATATTAACTGTCTCAATCAGTTTCTTTTTGTTTGATAAGCGAGTAACAAATCTCGACGTTGCTTTGCTAAGAGTTGGTAGAATAGTCATATAAATATATTTACTAAGAAACTGAGTTACTAGCTGAAGCATAACTTTCAATGAAAGATTAGAGCTCTGGTTGCTTTACTTTTATGATCCCAGAAGGAGGAGTTTGCACTTTACTGTGATTAATTTGTCATAAATGGTATTACACTTCATAAGCCTTTATTTCTCTATACTTTTAAAGAAAAGCAGTAGACTGAGTGAAGTGTTTTGAATCCCCATGTATTGTAGCCTGACTTCTTTCTTTCATGTTTGCAGGTTAAATTTTGAAGAGTTGCTGTTTATCTTCATTTCTTCAGCCTCGCCCATGTATTGTAGCTCAAATTAATGATATTCTCGGTACCTTCTTTGTTTTGTTGGTAATTTGCAAAATTAAGATATATCCCAGGCATTTTACCCATTTGCGATTGATTTCTTATGGTGATCTGGATTCTTGCCCCTTTTGAGCTATATCACCCATAAGGTGTTTGATAATTGTCTTGAGTGAAGAAAACAATCGCTCTGTTTAATGGCAAACAGTAAATATGAGTATGTAAAGTCATTTGAGGTTGAGGATGAGGTGATGTTTCCTAATCTGATTGTTGTTTGGATCAATGGTCGTAACTTTGAAAGGCTTTCCAAAATTCATGATTTTGAGAAACCATGTGATGAAAGAGCTCTGCAATTGATGAACTCCTGTGCTGTTTCGGTGCTTCAAGAGTATGCAGACATTGTTCTAGCATATGGGTTCAGTGATGAGTTCAGCTTTGTCTTTAAGAAGAGCTCCAAATTCTATGAAAGGCGAGCGAGTAAAGTTTTATCTATAATCACATCTTTCTTTGCATCTGTGTATGTAAGAAAGTGGAGTGAGTTCTTCCCACAACAAGACTTAAAGTACCCTCCTTCTTTCCATGGAAGGGTTATAAGTTGTGCATCTATCGAAGTCCTTCAAGCATACCTTTTGTGGAGGCAAAATATCTGTCATGTTAAGAATCAATATGATCAATGCTTTTGGCGTCTTGTTAAACGAGGAATGACTGAAATGGAAGCACAAAATTTTTTGGAGGGTGCTGAGAAACATGACAAAAACGATCTTTTGTTTGATGAGTTCAATCTCAACTATACCACCCTTGAGCCTATATTTCGTCAAGGCTCGTTTGTTGCAAAAACTGTAGTGGAAGATATTGTTAAGTACAAGGAGAATGGTGATCCCATCAAGAGGCTAAGGAGAAAGATAATTACAATGCATTCAAAGAAGATAGCTAGTAAAAGATTTTGGAATGGCAACAGTACGCTAGTAAAGGATCTTGGTGGGTTTGTGGAGGAGATTGATAATGTAAAATCAGAGTATGTAAAGTCCTTTGAATTTTACACTAAGTTGATGCCATTCACATGGATTGTGGTCAGAATTGATGGGTGTCATTTCCACAAGTTTTCTGAAGCACATGAATTTGTGAAGCCGAACGATGAAAGAGCTCTTAATTTAATGAACTTCTGTGCAATGGCTGTGTTAGAAGAGTTCCAGCCGGATGTAGTATTTGCCTATGGGGTTAGTGATGAGTATAGCTTTATTTTCAAACAAAGTATTAATCTATATCAAAGGAGAGCCAGTAAAATTGTTTCTGCTGTAGTTTCATTCTTCACATCTATGTATGTAATGAGGTGGAAAGACTTCTTCATGGAAAAAGAATTGAAGTACCCTGCTTCTTTTGATGGAAGAGCAGTGTGCTATCCATCAAGAGAGATTCTTTGTGACTATCTTTCATGGAGGCAAGTGGACTGCCACATCAACAATCAGTATAACTCTTGTTTCTGGAAGCTTGTTGCTTTGGGGAAAAGCAAGAAAGAAGCCCAGAATAGTTTGAAGGGAGCTCATTTACAGAAAAGAATTGAGGAATTGGAAATTGACTATAATAGTTTGCCCATCATGTTCAAACAAGGATCCTCAGTTTTCTGGAACGAAGGAGGCAAGTTTCTGAAGCATCAAGAGAATGAGGAGTCTTGTGAGAGTCGTGGAAAAGTCATCATAGAACACTGTGATATCATTGGACCAAGGTTTTGGCTAGAGCACCCAAGCATCCTTGATGGGAAGTAAGCACATGTAGTGCTTCTTCCCCAATGTAATTGTCAAGTACTCGTCTGGGGGTAAATGTAGGATCTAGTTAATTATGACTATTTTCATCTTAAATATAATGACTTAATTTAATTGATTTCTCATTCTTATCAATTTTTTTCTCAAATTAATTTATCTAACTTAAAAATTGATATCTAATCTAATATTATACATGAGTATTTTAATAAAATCATGTTATATATATGCTATAATTAAATAATTTATTTAATTTTTTAATATCCCTAAAATAAATAGCTCTTTGATTAAGGAGAGAGGAATATTAAAGTTTTTTTTGGTATAAAGAATTTTTTAAAAAGTTTTAGGCTCATATATGATCTAAAGACATGACAAAGTATTTCTTCCTCCTAAGCGATACTAATATTAAGCAGGGCGAGTTGTCTATTATCTTTAGGCATAAGTTTAAATGTCTAGGAGTTAAGATACCTCTCTAAACGTCATAACTGGAATCATAATAAAATGGTATTCTCTAAGAATTAAATACGTTTTAAATAGTCGCATGCGTTACCCTTTTATGAGTTTATTAAATTAAATTAGAAAGGAAAGCAATTGCTTGCGTCAATGAGTTTTTTTTGGGCCAACTGTTTCATTGAAGGGATGAATGCTGGAACAGCCATTTATGACTGGGAGGAGGAAACAATTCCTCTTAAATTATTAATCATTGATACAAAATAATGTAAAAGTTAGCATTCAGAGATTGAAGAAGGAATCTACTACAAATTCTGACATGATTCCATTAACTTTAGCCATAAGTCTACATTTTGAGAATAATTATTTCCCTTTTGCCCCTATACAAAATTATTAGTGTTTATTTATATTCGCAAAGGTTTCGATACATATAAGCAATTATTTGACTTTAGAGTTGATATTTCAAGTGTGTAGTAGTTATCGAAATTGCCTCAAATGAATGCTTCAGTCAGGGGCGGTGACATATAATAATATATTCATACCACATTTATCAACACAACCACCTGAACATAGTACATAGCACCTCCATGCAAATTATTGTTCATAAAATAAGCAAATATAATAAATAAACAGCAATTATGGTGGTCAACGTAACTTTATTTAAATTAGCAATATTTTACATATAATAATCCCATTTATTTCAAGCCACCTCGCATGCATGATGCCTCATTTAACCAAATAAATTATGTGTGATCATAAGTTTGTGAACATAAATGCTCTGCCTAAGCCAGTTTCTCAATCAAAGCTTACGCAAATGATGTCAAACTTGCCACTTTCTTATGACAATTTGTGTTAAACAACAATAGAGTTTTAGCCTCTGTTTACTGGGGAAGCTTCTATTTGAGTGTTCAATTTTCATATAAGGGATAAATAGAATATACATTTAGCATAAAATTTTATTGTTTTATTTCGTAATATTTTATTGATGGAAGTTTCTACTATAAATATTGCTTTCAAAATGGTCTTCATTTGTACATCCTCACATCTTCTTCCTGAGTGTTTATCAGAAGAATATGGCCATTTTACTGAAGAATCCGTTGGCTTATTCAAAGATGGAGAAGGACGACCCAGAAGAGAGAATCCACAGAAGAGCACAGTTCTTGATCTACAAAGTGTTGGAGAAAGCAGATTCTCAGAGAAAGATTTCGTTATGTTTGGGATTCAGAATCTCAAAGATCAAAGTGAAGATCGGGAGGAGAATGAAGAGGATGAGGAAGAGAATTGCGCGTCACTTGAAATCATGGAAACGATTGTTTGCGGGAAGAGGAAATCAAGCCTGTGTTATAAGCCTTCCTTCTCTGTTCAACTGATATGTCACCACACGCTTCTTGTAATTCATGAAATATAATGTGTGTGAGCACAACCTTTTCCTTTTAAAAAATAAAAGTCCACGTGTAAAAACCAGCCAACTAATAGCAGTTTGAGACTCGACAGTGCTTAACAGGAATAAGATTTACTTCTATACTTAATATAAAAAAATAATAGCATGAGGCTGAAATCTTAAGAACGAATGACTCTGTTCTCTGCAAGGGGAATGCTTGTGATAACATAATGGTAGCCTTCAAAGAGAATGGCTCTATACTTTGTCAGAAGCAATATTTATGATAACAGCTTTGAATCATGATGAGAGAACGAGAGGGTGTAATTATCCCCCTTTCTGTTGTATTAAAGTCATAGAGATTAATTATTTATTTTTCGTTATCATGCTTGCTAATTGAGTTATTGGCGCTATTTCATTAGTTTATTAAATATGACGTATTATTTGTTATGATATTTTTCTTTGATTTATAGGTTTAAACCCCAGAAGTGGTGATATGATAAGGTTTCATTGTTACTTTGGTCCCTTTAGAGGGATAACAAAAGTACTCTTTTGATTTGGATAATAAGGCAAGACTTGAATTCATGAAATAAATACATTTTTTTTTATTTCTTGAATTCATGAAATGAATACATGACCTAAAAAAATGAAACGAATTTGAACTTCAAATTCAACAGTTCTGTTTTATACTATTGAATTCCGAAATATAGTCTCTCCTACAAAACCCAGTGAGTGACCACTTGCCAGCATTAAATGCGGACATCAGTAGCTGGAAACTGATGGACCCTTTTAATTCAGCAATAGCACTGGCAATGCTATCCACAATTTCACAGATGTATTTGGTCGGCCAACTAAATCCTGCAAGAGACTCCCTTGACTGACACTGGTAAGTCGGTTAACTTATAAGAAGTAAGAAAATACATTTGGTCCCTCCAAGAGATTTCGCCCAAAAAAACAGAAATTATTATAAGATCCAAAAAAAAAAGATTTAATTACCAGTAAGTCAATAAACTTATTGTGAATCCTTATAACTTGTCGTTGTTAGTTCTATAATTATCATTATAACTTTTAGATAAGTATATCTTTGCTTGGACCTCATCATAATTGTCCCATAAAGAGATTTAAATGTGCCATGTCTCCTTAGAGGGGTTAGGTCAAATTCACGAAGCTGAAACAATTTGTAAACCCATTGAGATATTGCACTTCACAAGATGACAGAGATACTTAAATAGATGGCTACAAAGGCTTCTTACACTGCAATACAGGTTTGCATCTCAATCTCAACAAGTTACTCTATAACCTATAATTCCCTAAGTTTCCTATACACAATTTTATTACACAAGCATGCAAGAATCATTAACTGACAATATAAGAAACAGATCTCTCTGCCCAGAAGACTAATTTTCTACAACCAAAACCTGTCAGATTAGGATGACAATTAACCTTTGGATTAGCACTCACCCAAAAATAACTGTACTTGAAGGACTAAAGAGGCTGCATTAAGCAAGGATGCCCTTGTAATTAGCCACGTGCCATAAGGAGCAGGGAGAAAGCGAAAAGCATAGGAAACAGCACATAATCACTTTGGGGGCCTGCAAAAACACAAAAACAAGTCAAGCAGGCATGAAAAAAACAATCTGGTCTTGCTAAAAAGGCCAAATTCACATTTTTTGTGCTTAAATCGTCACTTATGTCAGTTTAGTTTCCTCAAAAAAGGCGTAATTGAGTCATTTGGGTTCGATTTGGTCATTTTATTAGCTCACCAAAAGATTATTGACCTCAAAATCAAGGAAATCAAGGACTTATTATTAGTACATCATCGTTTCAGGGACAAAATTCAAATTAGAGCCATCTTCCAAGGACCAAATTGTGAATTTCTACCACTGTGACCAAGCCAGCTTACATTTCCAATATACGTCTTGTTTTCTTTAAGGTCTATATATTGTATAAATGATTATAAGATATTATTTGAAATACTCAGGACTTCAAACAAGCATATGTTTCAGGATAAGCTATGTCTAAGGACATCCATTGGATTACAGAATAAATAAACTACTGAAAAGGTGCTCTTACAACTTTGACCGTTTGCTGCTGCAGGAAGGGCAGGAATGTTGACAGCTGTAGATCCAAAAAAGTAAAATTGGAAGTTAACAAATTGCAGAGAAATAGATTCTAAAAGTTTTGAAATAATTAGAAATCCTCCAGAACGTTATTAAATAATTAAAAATGTTCCAGAAAGTTGTGAAATAATTATCCCTCCTCCAAGACAACTTCCCAAGTCTAACTCTTGTCTCTATTTCTAAAGGGGAATAAAACCAACCAAAACAAGGTTTGCTACTCAAAAGTATATCTATGCTTTCAACATGTTAAACATACTCTTGTTGCATGCTGAAGTCGCCACTTGAGACGTAGAAGGCCAAGGTGCTGGAATATTGTCATTTAGATCACAATTGAAGCTAATCCCCGTCGTATCTAATGTTAAATCTGAAGGCAAGCTAGGTAGCAGACAACCAGCCTCTGTTTGAAGAAAAAATGAAGCAAGTCACATCGGTGTATAATTCTATACACAACCGTACAATAATGGACACTTCAATCTCTTTTCCAACCCGTCAGCAAGGCTAAAATGCATTTTGAATTAAGCCTACGCAACCCCATTCCCTTCCCAAATAACAAGATGCTATGATATTATTTGTAATAATGCATTGTAATTTGAATATGGTACCTTGAGTATTAACTGAAACATCCACATGGTTGACTTCCACATCATGTTGAATTGGAAGGATGGAAAGAGAAATAGGAAGATTAGATTAAAAAATATATACATATACATATGATAATTAAGTCTTTCTGTTTGTCCAATCAACAGAATTAGACAATCAAAACTAACCTTGAAGGGAGAAATCCTTGAGACTAACGTGACAGAGACTATAAACATCTTCAGTAATATTTGATTTTTGTAGTTTTGTAGCCAAAGTCTCTGCACAGTCCAAAGCTTGTAAATTTGTGATGAAAGTCTGCCTTTGCAAGTGAGACACATACACTTCCATGGCATCACAGCAGGCTCTCTTGTTTTTTGTCCCATCTCCACAAGCCTTGGCGACATGTCTTACATCAGGCAAAACCAGTGGGCAAACTGAGGCAGAAGAAAGTATAAGATCTGAGTGAACGAATTCAGTACTACAGGGGAATAAACTCTTCATGCAGAAGCATTCATGATTCATAATCACATTAAAAGTAGCAACAAGACCAATTGAAATTATTTAACAAGCCAGCCGGTATCTACCAAAATCACAAAATGATGACCGTTATACATATGCTCAGAGCGAGAAGAAAAAGACAATAAGCAGATACATGCACAAGTGAAAGATGACATCCAAAAATTATTCTAGCCACATTTTTTTCCATTTAACGATCTTTCTCTAAAAGCAGACCTCACAAGTTTTCAAAGAGTCAATCACATACTGATTACATCTTTTGTTTGGAGAATCCACCTCCAACACAAAATCTATATAATTTTCAGTGTATCAACATGATATAACATTCTATTCTAGCTCACCTTTGTTAACCTTGCAATTAGATATTCCTCTGAGAATTTTCTTTGCATTAGAAGGATCAAGCTCGCTAGCAAGCCACCGAAGTACAATATTTCTACAATCATTGATCCGAGTTGAGTGCTCAGGTAGGACATGTGGCCCATCTAAGCTCAAGAGATCAGAACCTTTTGATGCAATTTTTGTAGCTGCTTCTAATATAGCATTCTGACAAGTTTGATCACAGCATTCTTTAATAGGATCAATTTTCTCACAAGCAATAAGAAGCTTAGAAGTATCCACTATGTCCTGAAACTCATTTACGTCTTTGACCGTGCAAGATGCTTCAGTGAGATTTAAATAATGAATTGAACACATCTGTGACAGACTATGATTGGCACCTTGGGCAATCAAAATCTGTTTTGCATCTGACAGGCAATATTTAGCAAGAGTCCTGTTCAAGGCAAGCATGTCTGTATGCTTGCTAGATTGCCCAATGAGAATAGAGAGTGTAGCTTCCAGCTGGGGACAACATATTACATTAGCTACCAATGGTGCAAAACTTTCCAAGCAATCAATTGCTGTCATGCTCATCAAGCTTTCAGCAGCAGTGAAGTTCAAAGGGCAAAACCCTGTAACAGACAGCCACATATAAAGACAACAAGAGAGAGATAATCAAATGCAACATGTAACAGATATCTCGATTCACGTGTTAAAATTCCAAAATACCACTGCAGCATTTAGAAAAGAACCTGATAACTTTGGGTTAGATGATATATTGGTGAATGGAACTAATGGGGAAGGTGCAATGAGAGGAAGAAGAGGTTGCGGAGCACCAAGAGGTGGAATTTTAGGGATCATGGAACCCACATGGCTATCCGTTTCTATAGGATCTTGACGGTGATCTAAGATACTGCCATGCAGCTCATGGGCACCTGTACCAAACACATGAGCAAGAAAAAAGATCTCTTTTATGTGTCTGATTCTCGAACAATTTGGCAAGGAAAATAACTTACATAGAATCATAAACTTATTTGTAGAGAATCATACATGTTTATATTTTCTGTCACCTTAGAGTGTAATACAAGACATGAATCAAATGCTGGATTTTGCAAACAAGAGGGCATTGGAACATAGCTTATAGGCAAAGCGACAAGACTTAAATTAAATAGTAGCTATTAGTCTTTTCAGCATAGATGCATGTCATTAACTCATTTGTGAATAATGCTCACAGATGAAACCTTCCAGATAATGATTTGGTTTTCTGTTCCAATGGTTCATGTGTCACTCCAGTGCCGTCCCAATCAAAATCTTCCGATGGCAGGATGAGAGAGATATTTAGGCAAGTTTATATTTCAAACAGCAGAAAACACAATGCTTAAATATAATTGACACAATATCTTTTTAGACATGAGATCTATGGAAACAAAATGCCAAAAGAAAAGTTCATTGAGCTAAAGCAGAGGACAAGGATCACAACGAATGATAAGGCTGAACGGTTCACGCTCAAACTCAAGAATACGTAAAACCCACCATTAAAACAGAGGCGCTAATTGATATACTAGAGAAGTTTTGGAGGAAAAGGAGTGCGCTCAGGTAATCAATGTTATGTTCTCAAACTCATGGGCCTGGCTCTGCCATTTATTAATTTGTTTTGGCTGATACTCTAGAAGATGAACTCTCCACGCGAAGGGCTAAATCGAGAAAGCCACCTATAGAGGTCATTTCAAATTTTCAGCGCTGTATATACAGCTTGGTTAAGAGCTCCCATTCACAATGTTACTTATTCGCATAGCTTATTTTAATGGAAACTAGTTCCAAACTTTAATTAAGTGGGCTGGGATAACTATATCGTCTGCCAGCAGTGATATGAAGATTAAGATCTCTCACTTGATATGTTGATATGGTGAAGCTATTGGCAAAGAAGGTTTCTCTACTATTGGGAAAACGATGTTCCAAACCCTAAAACTCTGCTTACTCCGTTACAATCCCACTTCACCATATTCAACATTAGATAGCATAGAAAGCTGAATCCTCAGTGATTAAAAATTGCAAGTGAGTAGGGTTCAACTTCAAGCAACTCGAAATAAATGATGTTTAAGGAAGAATTCCCCGTCACATACTCAAGTCCTTCTAAGAAAAATAAAAAATATCCACTAAATAAAAAATATCCACTAAGTTACCCAACAAGAACAAAAACGCGTCTCTTGAATTTTCGCCAACATACAGCAGCGTAACGACAGTCCAACACTTCAGAAATCTTACGGATCACAACAATTTGAAGAAAACCCGGCAACAAAGTCAGCAATCAAGCGTAAAGCACTTACCGGTAGCCAGAAGCAACAGCTGTACAAGAATGAAGTGATAAACAAGCTTAAGCAACACCATTTCCTTCATGCTCCCCCTTTAAAAAAACCCAGAAGGGGAAACCTGAAAACTCAGCAAGTTAATGCAAAGGCAACGAGGAGGTACCAAAAAACAAAGACCTGTGAAAATGTATATTGCATTGAAGAGGAGTTAGAAGTGGGTGAGCAAGGAGGGAAGAAGAGAAGGGAAAAAGAAGACTGGGCACGAAGAAGCCATGAATAAGAGGATTCAAAGTTGGTGGGGACTAAGGCAGGCTCAGTAATAGCTGTCTCTTCACAGATTGAGAGACAGAGAGAGAGTAGACCCCACCATGAAAAATGAACTCAGATAGAAGCTGCGCTACCGCATTAACGCCATCAACAACTTTCTGTGATACGGGAAAGAAACTCCTATCGCCATATGCCAGCGATTATCTTGCACGCGTGTGTGACACGCTTGAAGAGACTAGTACGTGTAGCGCACGTTTCAAGGCTTCTCGAAATCAAACAGTGAACCACTGCACATATGTAAACGATTTTCGTTTTCGTTTTCCGTTTTGGCGGTAACTAATAGGAAAGTTGATAATGGCGATTCCCGGCGTCAGTCTCACCCTCCATCCGTTGCCGACTTGCTGTAACTGAGAAAACAACCCTCAGCTTCACAGTTCTAGAAGAACAGTCTCGTCCGCTGTCACTTCGTATTATTAAATTATCATTTAATATGCATTTATATTTAATACAAAGATTATAAAAAAAATAACACTCTCACATATTATTATTTTTTATAAATTAGATCATGTGTATATTTAGATAAAATTTTAAAAAGAAATTTATGAAAAAAAATTATGGGTAACTTATAGAAAAGGGTTTTTGAAAAAAAAATTATGAAAAAAATAATTTTAAATAAATGAGTGTTTAGATAGTTATTTTCAAAAATACTTTTGTTATTGGTAAATTATAAAAAATGGTATGAGTATTAAATGAGGAGAGAGAGTGTAAGAAAGAAAATAGAAAAAAATATGCGAGATGAGAAAGGGTGTAAGAAAAAGTAAAAGAGAATGTGTAAAAAAAATAGGGATAATATAATAATTAGTTAGTTTATAAACTCTTTTACTATTCTATAAACTGTTCTGATCAGTTTATCTGAAATTTTAATTTTAAACTATAATTTAATTTAAAAATTTATTTAAATAAATATAATTATTTATTTTAAAATTTTATTAAATTGAGATTTAAGTTTAAAAATTTTTAAAAATCATATTTAGAATAGTTTTCATGACCATATTCTTAACTGATATTTTATAAATCGCTAAAATACGACTTGTTTAATCCTTATGATATCATGTCTAATCCTTTCATTACGTATTAATGGTCACATTAACGTCATTTCTTTATTGTATTTTTTATTTATAATTTTGTATCATGTTAATTTTAAATTTTAAAAATATATTAAATTATGATAATTATCTATATAACACGAAGATTAAGAATATTTTAAGAAAATATTATATTAATTATATTTAAGTGCCCAATAATAATTATAATAAATTAAATGAGGTATTAAGTTAGGTAAGTTATATTAATTATTATTCTCTATTAAACACTAAATTTTGGATAAGTTGAGATTAATCTTAATAATGGAAGGTATGTTCCTGTTAACATCATGATTTTTCCATCTTCAAATCAAGTCCTACCAGATTCAAAGGGTGGAATGAATTTTTTTGGGTCAATGATGAGATTGTATCATGAAGTCAAAGGATTGGATTGGACTTCTTCTCTTTTGGACTATTTGTACCGTGTCAATTAAACTTATTTCTTAAACCTTACTAAGTACGTATTTGGCATCCACATTTGAGAATAAATTTTGGACAAAATCTCAGTTTGAAAAAATTTCATATAAACATCAATTTTTGTCCAAAATTGATTTTGGAACAAAACCTCGGTTTGACAAAATTTGAATCAAACAGTCATTTTTGTCCAGACTTAATTTTGGTCAAAACCTTAGTTTGAAACCATGGTTTTGAATAAGTTACTGAAAATAGATTTTAGAACTGTAAAAGAGCTTATAAATTATCCAATTATTATTTTACCCCTACTTTTTTCTTATACTCTCTCTCTCTCATCTCTCTTCTCTCTCCTTTCTCATATCTATTCTTCACACTATCTCCACTTTCCTCTCTCTTCTCTACACTCTCTCCTCTCTCATATTTCTTCTCTCTCCTCTATCATCTCTCTTATATTCTCTACCCTCTCTTCTCTCTCATACTTTAATCAAATCATACCCTTTTTGATAATTTATTAATATAAAAAGTGATTATACTATTAATCATCCAAACATCTCTATTTTTAAAATCTATTCTTTCCAAAATCTATTCTTCCCAAAATCTATTCTCCAGAATCTATTATTTCAGAATCTATTCTCCAAAAGCTAATCCAAACACACTCTAAATTAACTAGTTTATCTAAATAATAAACAGTTTAATATTATTTAAGCGATATCTTGAGTTTAAATTTTGATATATATATATATAAAAATTATTATTAGAAAATTTACTTACTATAATCAAATACGTTACATAAGTTAGATTTAAATATAATTAGAATAAAATTCTAGTCGATCGGATGAACAATAAAAAAAATTCTTACTTATCATTTGTCAACGGATCGGATCGAATCGGATTGGAGAAGGAAGCCTTCTCGTGAAATCTTGAATTAAGCACAATGTAATTAATGGTTGCTAGAATTCTCCCCTATATCTAAAAAAAATAAAAACTATACTTAGTTTTCTTATATTTTTAGCATCAAATTTTTTAAGGTTGAGATTTAATTTTACTCCGAAAAATATTACGTAAAAATAATGTTATCAATATTATTCTTAACTATTAAAAAAATTAATGACCAATATTAATTTTTAAATGTTAATGTTGATTAAAATAAGGGAATTTTTTAAAGTCAGCCTGTATTTCTTATAAATTTCTAATTTAATTACTTTATTTAATATGTATGAATTAATTATATATGCTTCTTATATCAAAAATAATGTAGAGTAATAAGAATGTATTAAACATTAAATTACATTAACAATGATGCATTGATGCGCTGGGGCATCAGTATTTGTTCTTTTTAAGTGGGCATGGTGAGCAGGGAACTTATTGTTAGTTAAAAAGGATCCATGGTTATGGACCCCATGATATTTGATTTAATAGTATAGATGTCGTTTTTTTTTTATTTATTTAAATTAAAGGGGCAGAAAACAGAATCTCAACAACTTTACTTCAAGATCAAACGTACAATTCTTGATTAATGTTCTAAAGATTACAGAAGCATAGTTCCTATTCTCATGCTATGATGACAGATTACGTAAAATTCAGGTAAATCATATCAAAATTTATTAATTAATGGTTAGCACAAGTTCTTTCTTTCCCCTCCCTCCCTCCCTCCCTGTTCTCTCTATTTGATTGGCACTCGACATTAGCACAAGTTCTTTTTGTCTTTATGAAATTCTGCTAATGGTCTAGTCTTAGTATCTATTCTCAGCATTGTTCTTGGCTTCAAGGCACAAACTTTGAACGGATAACGGCATGGAAAGTTCGAATTTGTTATTGATTTTTAATTTATTTTGTTTTAGTTCAAGTTAATAAAAACCATTAATTGAACCGAGCCACGCAACTAGTTTGAATCTTGTCTAGTATTATTTCGTACAAATCTTAAGTAAAGTAAGAATAATAATTGTGAAGATTATTTTACAATTTTTTAAATAAACTAGAAAAATAAACAACTCAGTTCATTAAGGGATCGTAGAAAACCGGGTAGCATGAGCAAAGCATAGTAAAAGGAAAAAGAGAAGCCAATTGCTTCATATCTGGATTCATGCTACGCAATGGGCATCTTTTTTTTTTTATTTTCATTGCCCAATGTGCCCAAGAAAGTCCATTATCCTTTCCTTTTTATTTTTGGGCCTTGCAAAAGCCCAAATTACTTATAAACCAAAGAAAAGTCTCAATAAGCCCTCCTTGCTACCCTAAATTGAATTCGGTGGTAAGGCCCAAGAAACTTGTAAGCTTTCAATTTGCATCTAATGAAAGATGAGACATGCGATCATTTAGAATGTGTTCAATCTCTGAAGAGTATTACTTTATTGTAGTTATAGTTGTAACACTTGAGGAGGCATAATAGCTTTTGGGTGCCTAAGTTTATACCTGATGGTAATAAACGGTTCGTCCTGCCCGACATTAGAATTGCCTAAGAGGAAGAGAGACTTCGCCCTATACTTATATTGTAGGTTAGCCTAACTCTTTTTTAAAATTTTTTGTAAAAAAAAATTGAATCTAGCGGGGTTATGCAAAGCAGAAGGAATTAGCCCTCATAATAACTAGGTCAGCATTTTTCACATATTATAAGTAATGTAGGAGACATCTCTATTTTTTCCTTGGGAAATTCTTAAAATTAACGGCGGTTAACTTTCAATTTACTTATGACCATCAAATGAGATGTGAATAATCTATCCTCCCCCTTAAAACAACAGATATTTCTAGTTCAGCTGGTACTTAAACACAATGGTGGAATTACTGTTGGAGACATTTTTATATCTAATGCTTAAAAAATATTTCTTCTTTACAAACTAGATTAGAGAAATATAATAAAAAAACAAAACTATAGTTAAGGAGACCTCTCGAAAACTAGTAGTATAAGATTATAGTAATAACGAGATTTACATATACAAACAACTTAATTAAGGAAACCTAGTAGAAAAATGAATAAAATGAAGGGATTTTCATGGTTTTGATTACAATTTTGTACAGGAAAAGAACCCATATTGAATGAATTAATCAAGCTCAGGAATACTCTGCAGAACAGGCCTCCACGGCCCATGGTGAGCACGATGATGATGCTGATCTCTAGCCCTCAACAAGCGAACCAGAACTTGTTCTGATGAAGCTCTTCCTCCTCTCTCATTCTTCCCCGCCATATGTCCCATTAATTCCTCAAGCTCCTTCTTCGAAATCCTTATCGTCACTTTCCCATTATTAGTACTGCTATCAGACGACGAAGCTCCCATCCCTGCCAGAAGTCGTTTCTTCTCCGGGACGACCTCGTTCCATGCATGACCTTCATCAAACACCTTGCTTGACCTCAACGAACCCCAGTCCTCGCCGGCAAAGTCCATCGCCGACGGCTTTCTGCAACAGTTTCCCATATTTATCCCTCTATGTAGCTTACTGAATCTGAATATGATGGAATGAGAGAGGATAGAGAGGTGGGGAGGTTTAGGTATATATATGGAGAGAAGAGAGGAAGGAGGTGGTGGGCTTTCTTGACCCAAGGCGTGAGATCAAGGGATGGGATCGATGAGAGGTGGCGTGTAGGACTCAGATTGGGTGATGAAACAAAAAATCAATATAATGAAGGTGGCATGCTTGATTCGGTCTTAATTTTGAGTGTGAATCAGCACTCAGCATCTTGGGAGCTGTGAGAAAGTGGGTGTGAACGCACATCTTGTGGAATCTTGGGCTTGTTAATATTGATCCCCTGTAATTAGTTTGCATGTGGTATATATAATTACTTTCACGCGCGGGATTCACCTTAATTCCTACTTGAGCTGCCACCACGTCAACATATACATGTTTTACTCTTTTACTAGTAATAGTAACAGCAATGCTTTTTCATTTTTATATAGGAGTTAGAATGTCGGTTGTCCAAAAACGGAATGAGTGTGGGGATAATTAAACAGACTGATGAGTATCAATAGCTTATTAGTATTGTCTAAAATATTGTAGAACGTGCCTCAAAATAATAGGAAATATTTTCATTCTAAGTCCAAAATTAAACTTTTGTGATTTCCTCTTAAATAAATTCATAATAAATTAAGCGATCAATTAATATTTGGCAAATCCAATGACGACAAGTTTTTGTTGATTAGATAATATGAAAGAAAATGTACACAATGCTTTGATGATGATGCAAGAATAAGAAATCATGAAGGAGTGGCTTGAGAAAGACAAGCAGGGAGAAGACAATAGGAACTGAAAAACGTAAGTGAGAAGGACAGGTAATCAATGGGAGCAAGGGACGTTGGACGAAACCCAGAGAAAATAATGAAAAGGATTATTAATCTAACGCCCATAGGATGAAAATTCATAAATTCAATTATGCTGATGCTTGCAAGATAAGAAGAAGAAGAAGAAGAAGCCTGGATGCGTTGCACAAGCTGGATATGGCATTATCTAAAAATATCTAACGTTGGACATGTAATCCACTGTGTGTCGGTTTGGTAGTTGAACGCATATGCTCTATCTGTCTCACCGTAATCGACACTTCTTGAACCTTCTTCTTATTAATTAATATTATTCATCTTTATATATGTGTATTAATTTGCATGCACATGTGACACACCGACTCTGAGTTATTTCCCCTTTTAGGTGTGTTCTACTGTGTGATTGCCCTCGAAGAACAGCCGATCAAGTATATGATTTTTTAAATGATTTTTATTAAAATTAATTATTTGAAATAAGAAGGTGGATATATAATATAATATATATATGGAGAAAAGTTGAGATTTTAAATCATAAAACCACCACCAATTCATAATGCGTTTTTCCCTAGATTTAATAATTTAGAAAACGTCTTCGGGTTGGCTCTCTAATATTACTTTGGTTAGGTAATTCTTGAGCATGCATAGCTACATATATATATATATATATATATATATATATATATATTTATGGTTGAAGTTTTCTTTTAGAGTTGGTAACACGTACACTAAGTTAATGATACGACTGAGTCATGGGATTATAATTCCTAATTAATTGAATTGACTGACTTTGGTCATCAGTTAGCCGCGTTTAATTCCAGTTAAACGCGAGTGAGCTTGTAATTTAATTATATATCTATTTAATCTTTTATAATTTCGAAAGAAGGTCAAATTAAGAAACTTAATTAATTATACCCATCCGTCGATGTGCTTCATACGTACGCGAACAATATCATTTGAATCGGATAGATCCCCTCTAATTAATATGATTTACTGTTTTAATTTGTCTCATGTGATTTTTTTTTATTATTGGGATAAATTCTCAAATATATTATTGCAACAATTTCCACCGTTCTGGGGTCATTAATCTAGAGTCGTTCAACTGCTACAAATTAGTTCCTGGAAATTCGTTATAAGCCGCGTTGGGCACCTCTGAAATATCAAATATGTTTCGGGAGTTCTCAAGTTTACGGCCAATTATGATCCGACCGACTTGATTTTTAAATGATAAAATAATATATATGTGCATGTGTATATTAAAATTTTCATATACGTATTTAATATATACATTAGTATCCCAACATATGTAATAATGGCAATAACAAAAATATCTTTAGACTTTATAACATTATGTGTTTATATATATATATATATATATATATATAGTAAGAAGTTGGGTTTTTTTAAATGTTATTAATTCTTGTGATAAATATTATATATATATATATATAGATGTCTATATAACTATTAATTTATAATTTTTTTAATAATTTATTATTTTTTAATATCATAAATTTATAATCTTCCTAATAAATAACTAAAAATAATTTTTTTATTATTAATATTATTATATTCATCTTTATTCTTTTATAATATTAGATTTAGTGTTAAATAATTATGATATATAAATAAATGTTATATATAAAAATTTTGTATAAGTAAATATACAAGTAAAAATAAAAAGGAAACACTCTCTTAACTCCCATTTCAATATCTTATCTTATTATTTTTTTTCTCTAATTTTTCTATCTTCTCTCATTTTATAACAATTCCAATATTTACCTTTTTGAATGCTCTAATTCTTTAAACGGGTTAATCCATGCCACATTCTCATCGGAAATATAGAAAGCTAGGCCTAGCAATGAAAGCATATATGTGTCATTTTCATTTTCATTTTCTTTCAATTATATTCCTTTTATTTTTGCAGGAAAGCATATGTCATTTTCTTAACTGCGAAAAATAATGGCTGAGAAGAAATAGCATGCCAATACCCATATCTGTGGATATATATATATATATATATATATATAGTCAATTTATGTCCAAACAAATCTTTTCCTATAAATAACTATATATATAAACAAATTATTTTATTTGTGTATAAAAATGAACAAAAACATATTCTCGCACATGCTCGCACATATAGTACAAAAAGTATTAAAACAGTAAGTATTAAATATTTTGAAAATTAAAGTATATAAAGACTAGAACAAACCACATGTACGAATAAAATATTCATTAAAACTTACAAATGAAATTTGAAACTATTATTTCTTGTTAAATATCATATGTTGACTGGCTATTTTATAAATAGATTATAGAAATATTCTAAAACGAATGCAAAATGAATAAGATAGAAATATATTATTCAATGACTGAAAACAATTCAGATTTTAAATCACGAAGGAACCAATTTATATTTTATATTTTTTTTCCCTGGATTTAGAATATGTCTTCTGGTTGGCTCTTATTAATAACTTGGTTAGGTGACGCTCAAGCATACATAGAGGTGGTGAATTTTTCTTGTATAGTTGGTGAGACTCAAAACATCGCTCATTTGACGGGGTTATGGATTTCGTTTCTTGTTCGAGCATTGTCAATTGACTTGTAATTAGCATTTAGCAACATAAATATATATATACTAATTCTCTTTGGTTTTCCATGAAATAGGATTTAAAATTTGAAGAATTGGGGAAAAGTTTTATAGTTGAAAATTTTATTGTCAGAAAAAATTCGATATATTTTCGTACACACAGAATATTGGTATATTAAAAAATTTACGTATAAAGAGTACTAATATTTAAACTTATATCATTCTTGATAATAAAAATTTTAAATAGACTTTCACTTATTTTTCATTTAATATAGATAAACTGTAATTTTTATAAACTTTGACTAGAAATATAGAAGCCTTTTGAAAGAAAATTGTTATTGACTATGGGCTAATTGTACTGTTAAACAGTTTCTATAAGGAAAAATACACAGAAGACAGATTGTATAAATGAAAAATAAAAAAGTGAAGAAAATTGGTATTTATTAAAAGGAGGGAGAATAGGCTTGAAAAATAGGGGATATGAGACTGGGTAAGAGGTGTATTGTTGCCACTAGTCTACAATACACCAGTCTAACAAGAGCTAGCATGTCACTGTCTTACACTAATTATGATTGATACCCATATTTGTGGATAAGCGTTACCAAGTCAAATTAATTTAATTATCCCAAAAATCATTTTATATAGACATCTTCATATTATATTGTCAATTTGTATTTGCCCTCTCATATCTACTTGTCATTCTCATTGGAAACTGAATCTTGGACTCTACCCTTTTATTTATATATGGCTACACATTTGATCACTAAACTGGGTCCAATTAACTTTATTGAAAACCCTTTTTTTCTTTTTTGAAATTACTCAATCTATTCACAAAAAAGTTATAAGTAACATAAACTTATAAACTCAGTAAATTTTTACAATTAAATTTGTTAATATTAGCTCATTATTAGTTATTGTTAAGACTTGTGGATAATTATATTTGTTATTTGAGATCTTATAAAAATTTCTCTTTTTTATATGCATGTGTCTTACTATTAAACATAATCATATTTAAAATATTATTAATACTATATATGAATGAAATTTAAATATTCATTTGTTATGTTGTGAGTGATTAATTATTTTTGTTAGATCTAATTCTTGTTAGAGACCCTTTATTTATTTTTTGTATAAAATTTAAGTGAATTTAATACTAATTTTCTATTAAGATCAGAATATAATCTTAAGATTTTAAAAATATTTATAGAAAATTTAGAAAATCACTCAATAAATAAATATTTATAATAATGATAAAAAATAAATATATATTTTTTATTATATATATCAACTTTAAATTACTTTTTTATAACTGTACAGAGCCTTATAATTTATAAAAACAATATGTTAGAAATATGACATGGGGCATTAAAAACCTTCAAAAACAAAAGATCAGAGAGGGGAAGTGATGTCCAATCAAGTTTTTTGTGGATCTTATTCAAAAATTTCATGAGCAACTGTGACCAAACTCTTTAGTAAATATATCTTAATTTTTAATTATTTAAATTTATATTTAAGAGTAATAGATAATTTATTTTATCTAAAATTATTATTATCGAAGAAAAAATAAAATTTTACTTTATCTTTAAATTATAAATAGATTTAATCTTTTTTAAAAAAATTAATTATAAAAAAAAAAGAGGCTTCAAGACTCAAGACTAGGGAAGAGGATGAATTGTAAAAGATACTCGGGTAACAATTTTTATTTATCAATAAGTTACTTATTTAATAGTAAAACTGTAAGATATAGACATACGAAGTTTCTTTTTTAAAACATTATCACGTAGTATTAAGCTAGGGATGCCATAATACCATTTTACTTCCAAAAATATTCTGAGGGCATCTTTTTTAACGATATTTATTTCTATATTGAAAACTATCAAAATTATGATTTAAATATAATTAAATAGTTATGTGTTACCATTGAAAACTTGAATGTAAAATCCCAAACATTAAATTCTAAAATTAAAGAGAGTATGTTTAGATAGTTTTTTAGAAAATAGTTTATATAAAAAATTTTAGATAGAATATCTTATAAAAAATAATTATTAATAAATTAGTGTTTATATGATTGTTTTTAGAAAAAAATTTGTGATTGGTATATTATTAAAAAAAATAGATGAGATGAATAATTTTTATTACATAAAGTGTAATTTTTAATTTTTATTTTATGTGTGATGTTAAAATAGTAAATGATACATATATTTTATTTATTGGATAAGTAAGAATACATAATTAATAATAAATAATAAAATAAGTAATTTAATTTATTTATTATTAATTATTTAGTATTGATTGCTTATATGTAATTATTTAATATAGGGGGAGTAAAAATTTAAGTTTGTAATTGATTAAATAATTATTATATATATATATATATATATATATATATATATATAAAGGGGGTGGGGGGGCAGATGAGATGCACTAATGGCAGACCACATAGGGACGAGTAATGGGAAAAGGTACTATGAGACAGAACAAGTCTTAGTAGAAGAGATAGAGGAGATATTAAAGAAAAATATAGATAAATAATATTTTAATATTTAAAAATTATTATTTTTTATTTTATAAATTATTTTTAATAGTTTATCTAAAATTATAATCTAATTCATAAGTTATTTTAAACAAATAAAATTATTCATTTAAAAAAATTAAACTAATTTTTAATTTTATTGTAATTTAAATAAGTATTTAATAATAATTTTTTTATATAAAAATTTTTAGAAATATGTTGACTTCTCCTACGATATAAGAGTAGTGTAAAGTCTCATTTTTTTCTAAGTGATATTAATATCTGGTAGGGCGAGTTGCCTATTATCTTCAGGCATAAATATAGATATTTAAGAGTTATAATGTCTTTTCAAATATCATGATTAAAATTATAATAAAATAATATTTTTTAAAAATTAAATATATTTTAAATAATAATATATTTTATATATTCTAAAATTAAACCTATTGATGATCGGTTAATAATAATCATAAAACCATTGAATGGCAACAAAAGTAGGGTTTGTGCAAGTGGAGGGAATATGGGGCTGGTAATCACTCGTTTGCCCCAACAATGTCGCAGCCATGGGTGAGCCTTCTGTTAAGTGTCACTGGCTCACTGCCTCCCTCACATGAGCCTCTCATAGCTGATATCTCTTACTCTTGACAACGACATCGTACCCCACTTACCTATATTCATCTTAGGGATGTATATAAGTAGGGTTGAACAAGGTAACTCTCTGTCTAGTGTCTTGTCTAAAAAAAGTATAGGTTATATTTTGTAGTCTGATACCCGATAAAAGCCCTAATAATTTTAGACTGGGCATGAGCAGGCTGGGTATATCTAAAATTGTGATGTCATACTCATATTATGAAAAAAAAAAAAATCAGCAATTATGAACTTCTAAAATAATACCATATTCATGTATCTTTAAGAGTTAAATAAATCTATAATTCACTAAGAATAAGGCAACAAGGATAATAATTAAAATATTGAGATCTATTACATATAAAAAATAAACGTTTAAGTTTAAGTAGTTTCTAATTATAACTTTGCATCAATCTTCCCAATATTGACAAAGATAAAGCATCTAAACAAATAAAATAAATAGTTATAATTTTTAATGTAATCATATGATCATTAACAAAGTTAAAAAAAAAGAAAAAATTAGTATAGTTATAAATATTAAAAGATACAACTTACTTACTTATTTATATTTCTAAAATTACTTTATAATCACCAGTAACTATCATATTCTCCCTTTCAAGATAGAAAAAAATTAAAAAAAATAAAAGGAGTGCTCATGAGCAAGACAGGGCAGGGCAACCCCTATACCCGGTGCCCAGCTCAAAAAATACATGGGCTATATTTTATAACCCGATGCTCGGCCCTACCCTATATTTATCGGGTTAGGCAAGATATTTTTATTGCGGGCTCAAGCGAGTTTATTGGGCGGCGGGTTTTATGCACATCACTAATTCATCCTACAACCGTTACGTAATAAAATTAAATTCGGACAGTTATGTAATAATAATCATACAACCGTTGAATGGCAACAAAAGTGGGGTTTGTGCAAGTGGAGGGAATGTGGGGCTGGTAATCACTCGTTCGGCCTAACAATGTCGGAGCCATGGGTGAGCCTTCTGTTAAGTGTCACTGGCTCACTGCCTCCTTCACATGAGCCTCTCATAGCTGATGCCTCTTACTCTTGACAACGACATCGTACCCCACTTACCTATATTCATCTTAGGGATGTATATAAATAGGGTTGAGCAGGGTAATCCTCTTTCTAGTGCTTTGCCTAAAAAAAGTATAGGCTGCATTTTATAGTCCGATGCCCGATAAAAGCCCTAACAATTTTAGACTAGGCATGAGCAGGCTGGGCATAGGCGGGCTGGGCATATCCAAAGTTGTGATGCCATACTCATGTTGTGAAACAAATAAACAATTATGAACTTCTAAAATAATACCATATTCATGTGTCTTTAAGAGTTAAATAAATCTATAATTCACTAAGAATAAGGCAACAAAGATAATAATTAAAATATTGGAGATCCATTACATATAAAAAATAAACGTTTAAATCTAAATAGTTTGTAATTATAATTTTGTATCAATCTTTCAAATATTGACAAAGATAAAGCATCTAAATAAATAAAATAAATAATTATAATTTTTAATGTAATCATATGATCATTAATAAAGTAAAAAAAAAAGAAAAAAATTAGTATAGTTATAAATATTAAAAGATACAACTTATTTACTTACTTATTTATATTTTTAAAATTACTTTATAATCACCATTAACTATCATATTCTCCCTTCTAAGATAGAAAAAAAATAAAAGGAGTGCTCATGGGCAAGACAAGGCAGGGCAGCCCCTATATTCGGTGCCTAGCTCAAAAAAATATGAGCTATATTTTATAGTATGATACTTGACCTTAACTTATATTTATTAGGCTAGGCAGGATATTTTTATTGCGAGCTCAAACAAATTTATTGGGCGATGGGTTATATGCACATCACTAATTCATCCTACAACCGTTACGTAATAAAATTAAATTCGGACAGTTACATAATAATAATCCTACAACTGTTGAATGGCAACAAAAGTGGGGTTTGTGCAAGTGGAGGGAATGTGGGGCTGGTAATCACTCGTTCCGCCCAACAATGTCAGAGCCATGGGTGAGCCTTCTGTTAACTATCACTGCCTCCCTCACATGTGTCTCTTTTAGCTGATTTCTCTTACTCTTGAAAACGACATCGTACCCCACTTACCTATATTCATCTCAATTTTGTTCCTTTTCTTCTTCTTACTATCATTGACCCCTCATCAAAAATATAACATTCAATTATCCAGAATTTATAAAATTAAATATCTTTGAAGATTTATTCATGTGATTTTCTTACTTTTTTATTGATGTGTTCAGCCTGAAAAAATACGTTGGCCACACCTGATAACTAAAGCTTATCAAGCCTCAAAATATATTTTTTTCAAGGCCCTTTAGATTTTCTAGGCTTTAAAATATTTTTCTTTAACAAAATCTCTGTAGACGTATTTGATTTTCTATAACAAAATTAAATTTTCGTTAGTTACAAGTCATTTCTTTTATTAAAAAAAATGTGAGGTTTCAACTTTAGACGCGCCTGATTTATAAGAGTACAGGAAAAAAGAAGAAGCAATATCTATCCACATATTCAAATTTGGAAAAAGTAGATATACTTACTTTTAAAATATTTATTGATTAATAGGAGATATGGGGGAAAATACTTACTTTTAAATTTAGAGTATGACTAACGCACGGGAATATACTGGTCCCTCCCATCTACAAAAAATTAAAAAATAAATAAAATTAATATTTTAAAATAAATTTATATTATATTCTTTTCAATTCACTTAAATTAAATAATTAGATATTATATTATTAATAATTAATTTATAAATTTATATAAAAAATTAACTATTTTTTATAATTAAAAATAATTAAGATAGGAGAAAACATTCGATATTCATTGCAAGGGAAATTTAATTCGCCTGATATTTTTTTACTAACCCCAGAGAATGAAAATGAGCTATCAGTTGGGGAAAAAATGCATTTCTAATTAATATTTCTTATAACAAGTAGTTGACATTATAGTATTGGATAGACTTTTTTTTAAAAAAAATTATAAAAAATAGTTATAAATAAATATTTTTATAGTTATTAATAAAAAAACTTTTATAATTAAAAAATTATTAAAAATTATATGATTTTATAAAAAATAAGAGAGTATAGATAGTAGAGAAGAGAGATTATATATGAGAAATGATAAATAAGAGAGATGGGATAAAGTGGAGAAGAGTAAATAAAAAATAGATAAAATATTAGAGATGAGAGTTGATAGAAAAGAGATAAGATAAAAAAGAAATTATAGAAAAAAATAAAGATAAAATAATAATTGAGTAGTCTATAAGATTTTTTATTATTTTAAAAGTTATTCCTATTAACTTATTTAAAATTATAATTTTAAATTATAATTTAATTAATCTATAAATATTTATAAATAAATATAACTGTTATCTATACAAAAGAATGGAAATTTGCTCAATGGATGCAGGAACGAACGGTCAATGTTCGATATCGATAAGACAAACTTGTTTTTATTAATGTAAGGGTATATACTCATCTTCTAGTCTAATTAAACTTTTTATGTTTTGAGTCTTATCGACCACAGACACGTACATCTCATACTTTATTAAATAATTATACGACACATCGTGTGATTTCCCAAACACACACACAATTTTATCGTATGCTTATCATGATATGTCCGTAAGAATAATCCCATCTGAGGTTTATCTCGAACCTTTATAAGGTGTGAGAATAATAATATATAAAGGACGAGGCCACTTGTAGAGTAGCCTGCTAGCACTGAAGGTTTATGATCAGAAATTAAGAGGAACCTCAAATGGTGGACTCCATTGATGCAGCTACTTTCTTCCAACTAATCACTTTGATTGCCAAGAGAGAACAAGATGAAGATACCATTAAGCACCTCAATTTTTTTCCTTTTATCTTTCATAACAAGTGGAATAGAATATAAACTTGATCGAGAGGCATTAATCCTAATGTAATAGACTCTAGCTACTTAAATATATTATATTACATTTAAATATGTACTTAATAATATTTAAATATAACTCAATTAGACAGTCATATAAAAAAAATTAGACTAGAAAATATAATCCATAGAAGGTGTTATGCACCTTATCTTCCTATATATTTCTTTCGATAAAATCCCAGACCCGTCTATATTTATATTAACATGAACAGTAGTATCAATTAAATTTTACATATACTAGTGAACTTGATCTCTTTAATATCCTGATATTAAAATAAAAATTAATTTTTTATATTTAGAATGTTAAGATTAACAAATAGTTAGTTTGACCATACAAGACTCTATTATACTTCTTTAGTCTTAAGTTTAAATTTGAGAGGAAATCCTTGTGTTAAGAAATCATAATCTTTGAAACTAATATAATTTATTGTTCAGATATTTATTAATAAAATATAAAAGAAAAGGCTAGATATCATCAATAATATGAAAAAAAAATTAGTGTTAAGAGATATCTAGTGTGAAGAATGAAATAGTGTAATAATATATATATATATATATATATATATATATATATCTGTGCGCGCGCGCGCGCACATCAGAAGGGGAGGTGTGTGCATGAGAAGGATGATGAAATGCAGGATGAAGTGGCTTTTAACTTTATAAAAAGGAAGAAGGAATCTTGGTGGTACAATGATTGCAGATCCATTGGATCCACGAGAGCCATAAAATATTGGGATATGAAGAAGGAAGAGAAGGCATTTTTGCAGATCTCAATCTCTGTCATTTGCACAACTATGAACTATCTATCTGGAATCCATGATCTCACATGTACAATTCCACACAACCCACTAGCCTTTCATTGCTCTATCTCAACTAATATATATATATATATGTGTGTGTGTGTGTTTGTGTGTGTTCAGAGTACAAGATCATCAGTTTAGTTTCATTTGTTGGCACAATACAGTAGGTTAGATTCTGATTCTGCCAAATAATATGCCCCACACTACCATTAGTGCAATTTATTAGCCTATTATAATGTTGAGGTTAATACAATTTTTCTTTAATCCTTTAATTTTTTTATTTTAATTTTAATTTTTTAAATTTCTTTTAGACTAAAGTATTAATTTTTATAATTTGATAAAAAATTGTAACTATTTTGCCGTCTCAAAAAATTAAAATTTAAAATTTTAAAAATTAAAACTAAATTTTATATAAATTGAAGGGATTAAATATTATAATAATTTTATAATTAATAACTTGTAATAATAATTTAGTAAAGTAATTAAAATGAGAGCAAAAAGTAGAAAGGTTGGGCGACAGAACCTAAGATAGACGCGTTACAGTATTGTGTTGAGTTTGTTTTGGAAGAGAAGAGGGTAGGCGTGGACTGTGATGTTAGTGTAGGACTAGTGTCCTACCTTTAAAGTGTTAAAATTAAAAAATATTATTTTATTATAATTTTAATTATAATATTTAAAAAATATTTTAATTTTTATATGTTTAAATTTATATATAAAGATAATAAATATAAATTAAATTATAAGTATAGTTTAGGAGAAAGATAAACTTTATTCTACTATTAAATTATAAGCGAATTAATTTTTTTTAAAAAAAATTATTAAAAGAAGAGAAAAAAATTGTAATAGAGTAAAGAGGACAAAAAAAAATAGTATTATTTTGCAAAATATAAATATTATTATTATTATTAAAAAGAGTATTAACCGATAGAATATAATCATACACACACATGTAAAATATTTAACAAATAAATAATAATTGATCCCCCATCTAACCCTTTTTATTAATTTTAAAAATATAATTAATATCAATGTAAATATGAAAGCTTTCAATAATGTTGCAACTTTTCAAAATTTCATTCAATGCGTAAACCCACCACTAATTCGCCTGTATTTATGCCAACATTTAATTATCAACGTTAAGATATGCTATTTTTTTCATAACTCATTCAATAAAATCTTAAGGAGAATGTTCGGTGCCAATTTGACTATAAAACTCGACGAACTTTAAGTTATACCTTTGCAAATTTAATTCATTAATATTTTGAAAAATAAGAGATTCTTAAATGTAGTTCTTATTTTTTTCCCCATAATAATTGTAGCTAGTTTTATTTTATATGAAACGTACATTTTATGATTAAATATAACAATTTTTTTTATAACTTTAATATTCAAGCATTTGAAAACAATCATGATTTTTTCCCAACAGGTAAACCTAGTTAATAAATATAATTTGATGACTTTTGTTTTTCCTTTTTACCAAAGTGGAAAGTAATCAGCTTTTGTAAATAAAAAAAGTGACTTTTAAGAAGCCTCACGACAATTATTGCCCCAATGAGAAAAACCTAAAATAATAAAATACTCAAAATAGAAATCATTTTATTTATTTATTTTTATTTAAAATTTTTTAAAAATAAGTTAGACTCATATACTATCTAAAAGTATGGTGAAATTTACTTTCTTCTTATGTAATACTAATATCGGTAGAATGAGATATCTATTATCTTTAAATATCTATATATTAAAATGCCTTTTTATACGTTATTATTAAAATTATAATTAAATAATATTTTATAAGAATTAAATATATTTTAAATAATTATATATTTTATTTTTTTATAATTAAATCTATCAACAATGAGTGATGTGTAATGGATGTCGTTTTATGGTTGCTAAAGCATAGGCAACATAGGATTCTTGATTGGTTTGAAGGGTCTAGGTCTAGCCAGAGTTGGGCCCAGGGCCAACCACCTGCCACTTCCAACTAACCTTTAAGGCCCATATAAAAATTAAAATAATTATCATTAATATTAAAATTAATCTAATAGTATAATATTAAATTATTTTAAATCCTGATTTTAATTTATAAAATAAATACCTATATTAAAAATGATAGTCATAAATCCCAAAATTATAATACTTAATAATATAATCTGATTAATATTATATATTCAAATTATCTAGTGAGTATAGAAAAATATTTTATAAAGAGAGGTGTAATTTATTTGTATGATCTTAATATTTTTAGACAATTAATATTTAAATTATCAATTATATATATATATATGATATGTCAAGTTTTAAAAAATAAAAAGAAATGGCATGTAAGGTACTCCCAATACCATCAAAATATGAATGATTATGAAAAAGAAAACGTACGTAATTTCAAAGCACCAGCGAAAGGATGTGGTCTTAGTGAAATTCTTCGGTTTGTGCTGTGCCGGGGCCCCTGGCCCTAGCCTCATTGATTGCAGAATCTATGGATTTTATTATATGAAACGAGGGTGATCTCCACTGTCAACAAGTCATATTTTTATTGATTAGAAGTAGAGCCCTTTGTTAATTTTTTTATATTACATATGGATTCTTATGTTGAAAAGTCATCACACCCACACATATTGCATTCTTTTTTATCTTTTCTTTTTTTAAATATGAATGACAGCACCATATATACTTCCTAATATCAAAAAATAGTTGAATCTATAAATGATGGTTAATTTGTTTTCAATTTTTTTTTTATATAATTTTTTTTAAAAAAATATTGAATTCATCTACAATCTAAAAATAAAATAATTTTGTTTTTTTTATTGATATTAATATCATACATGGCCTAGCAATTGATTTTTTGATTTGTTTGTGTTGATTTGGCCGTTGAGGTGACTTTACTTATCCAGTCCAACCTCTCAATAGATAAGGGCTAGAGACACAAACATTGAATTAAACCCTTTATTGTTTTACTTTTAATATTTTTTTTATAAAAAGATAAATATATTATAAATAAAAAGTTAAAATATACATGGACTCTATCATTAAATAAAGACACTACAAACTGCTAAAACCTGAAACTCACATGACAAAATCAGTAGAAGTTAAAACACTAAGCTAAATGACACTAATACTAGGACATACAAATGACTCACACTGAAATACAGCCATAATCCATGCAAAAACAAATGACTCAAACGAAGGGTGAGACCCTGATACTGACGATCGAAGACCGCTACTCCTGCCAGGTAATAAGCGATTGGAAGGCGACACCGAGGTAAAAGGGGATGATCCTAAGTGCTCATGACGCTAAAGAAAGTCAAGAGTGAAAGCTATCCAAATATGCTGCCAAGGGCATGGGTATCCGTAGGAGACTGACAAAGCTACTGATTTCATGAACCAGAAGCTGAAAACATAGTTAAAAAGCCAAGATGAACCAATAGCAGCACAATCTATGAGCCAGAACCAAAGCCTGAGCAGCGGGATCAGAAGCAACAGAAGTAAGCATGGGTATTTGACAACTGCAACACAACAGACGTCGAGGTACCTGATAACAACAACAACAAAACAAACAGAAAAGAAAAGCACAACAAAAGACATAAGATGGCAGCACCTACAAGAAAGGACCTCTAAGTGGGCTGCTATTGAACTTAGAGGTCCTTGTTGCTGTAATAAGAATTTGCAGAGCTTTTTGGCAGAAGCTCTGCACTAACCCAGATCGTGAGGCTCATCCAAAGAGCCTCTAACATCTCCCTTCTTGGTCGGCTCCTCTGAGGAAACATGATTATCGCTAAAAAAAACAATACTTGCTATTCTATTAATGACTTGCAGAGGTTGCTCAAGAGTTGTATACTTTTCTTTACCAAAATCAGAAGGACAATCCTTCTTAAGACAATAATCATTAAAATCCTCACGATATCTCAGAATACCCAAACTGTAAGTGTTAAGTTGATCTCTAGATCGAATACTATCAGATGAGCAGGATATAAGAACCCTCTCTGTATCACAAAGACTAGATTTAGCCCTCTCTTTTTTCCATGCATTGTCTCATCATCAATGATTTTCCTTTTTTCCATCATTGCTGCATGCGTGGGTTGGACTGAAGAATCTCCATCACAAGAAGCAGTACTTGAATCAGTAATCAGTGGCACCATTGAGGTTGTGGATTGAACAGGGGAAGTGGGAGGTTAAGCTTGAGAGGGCATCTCCTTAGACAGATCCAAAGTGGGGTATGAGGACCAGAACTTCAAGTCTTCAACCCAATATCTCGGCAAGAAATATAACGAGAGCCTGAAAAGGAGACGTGCCCAATGCAATCATCTCTCACTGCCATACAACATTGATCATTGTGAAATCCAACACCTCCACATATAAAACAAATCTGGTTTGCATGTTCAACAAGGAAAGCGAAGTCCTTTTTCCTAAGCTGGAGATCAAACACCTCCGACAGTCGAATTTGTCCTGGAAGCAAAATCTTAATGCGAAGACCACCAAGTTGCGACAGTGAATGGGAATCATAATCTATGAACGAACCAAACAACCCTCCTATTTTCCGTGCAACCTCCAAATGAAAGTAGAGTAGTCAAAAGGAAAATTCAACAGTTGTATCCATACATTAATGAGACAGGAAACGAGACAGCGGATATGGATGTATCATGCCGCCAGGCAAAAACAGCAACAGAAAGACCTTGAAGCAACCAAAGACCATGATCAAGAATAAAAGAGCAATCTTACGAGTTGCGAAAGTGAATAATGAAATGATTCCCGTACTGTTGAATTATTAATAAGTGACGTTGCATATCTTTAACAGGTCCTTGAGATAATTGATTCTTAATCTTGATAGTTGATATAGGGAGGAAGCTTTTATTTTATACTTTCCACATCTTGAGATTAATTTTTGTCATTGATGAATAATACTCTTATCCTAAAAAACTGGATATACATTTTTATTTCAAAAATTACTTTATTATTATATTTAAATATATTTTGTATGCAAATCAGTTAAGAATATATTTCAAAATTCATATATAACTTAACACTATCATTAATATTAATTTATACATTAATTATATATACAATATATAAGTTAGAATATATTATACTATTAAGTTTTACCGAATAATAAATTCTATATTATCCAGGTCATATAATAAATAACGCTGCTCCACGCTATATACAAAAATTCTACCTAATCATTCCATTCATGGCCAAAAAATAGTCATTTAACTTTTAAGTGGCAGTAGTCATTATCCTTTAATTAATATATATATATAAATTTAAAGCTCACCTAAAAATTACGCGATTTTAAATAAATATCAAAATTTACCACACAATTAAATATCATCCAAAATTTTAAGCATGGCAAATGAATTACGCCATTTAATTACTGAAAAAAGAATTACTTATTTTTTGTTACTTCGGATCATAATTAAATTCGATTTAAAAAAGAGAAAGGCGGGGAAGATGAATTACAATGGCCGTTGGTCGGGTGATTACCAGGGAGAGTGTGCTCCCAAATTAACGGTATATATTTGAGGAAATGCAGACAAAATGAACCTGAAATTGAAATGAAATTCGAAATGGTGGGTCACCCCAAGGAAAACGCTATATATAGACGTTCACCTTCGTGGGTCTTGCTTATGCCCAAACCTCCAGAGGTTATGGATTCGTAATATCTTCGTCAGCTTTTCCTTCCTTTCTGGCTTCCTTCGTCGTTCCTACATGGTCAAGGGTCGTAAATTGACCGCAAGCCACCGTAGCGAACGCCTCCTGGGAAGCTACAGCTACAATCTCAACAGCCAACCCTCCATCGGCTCCACCACTGACGCATCGGAGTTCGCTGAAGACGATGTCTGGTCCACCGTCGACGAAATAGACGACCGCGCAATGAATGCCTCTGTCGGCGAGAGGCCTCCACGCTCGTCTGCGGAGATCAACGGCGGCCGTCGGGTCTCCCGCAACGATCACCGCTGTGTGGGCGGACTGTCCCTGGCGTTCGACGATTCTGGAAACAACGCTACGACGACGTCCTCCAGGATTCTCCACCAGTACCAACGCGGGCACGACAGCGTGGCGCCACCACGTGGACACCACATGGCCACGTCGGCTCCCGTGAACGTGCCGGACTGGAGCAAGATACTCCGGTCTGACTCGATCGAATCGCTTCACAAAATGGATCGCGGTTTCGAGGACGAATCGGAGATGGTCCCGCCACACGAGTACTTGGCGCGTGAATACGCGCGGAGCCGGAAAATGGCCGCGAACTCCGTTTTTGAGGGTGTAGGACGGACGTTAAAGGGTCGGGACATGAGACGGGTTCGCGACGCAGTTTGGAGTCAGACCGGGTTCGATGGGTGAGGAAACCAGTACAGGCAGGTATTGTGTTTGATAATTATGGTTGTTCTCAGTCTCAAGCGTGGTTTAGTTGGGAAAATATATATATAGCATTTAGGTTTTTTCGGGATTTTTGTTTCCGGGGAGGGTTCGGGACGATGATTCGGTCGGGTTGACTCGGATGAGGGAGTCTAACTCACAAGCCTGGACTTTCTAGATTCCATTAAGATCTCTCCAGTGACGAATCCAGGAATTGCTTGATTGGAGGAGGGGGAATTGCAAACAAAATGTCAATTGGGGGCCAAAATTCATTTAAAGTATTCTTACACAGGTAAAAAATGTAATTCTCTTCGAACGGTTGCAGGTTGCCCCCACGTAGGTTCGTCCCTGGATCTCTCTCACCGGTTTAACCCAGTTTTTTTCATACTAATTTTGTATTCTAATCTCTCTTTGTTTAAGCGGATTTACTATTCCATATTTAGGATCTATGAAGCATGGTGAAGCAAAGGCCCCGAAGTGGATATATATGATCTCCGAAAAACCACAGTGGAAATAGAATTTATCATCAATTTTATTATTATTAAGAGTAAAATAATAAATAAAGTTGAAACTCCAAGAGGCGCCTTGGTAAATTGATTGGTTCTCATTCAATGAGAATGAGAATGAGAATCACATAAATTCTTGGCAGTACCTCTGACATAAGGATCCAAAATTCCAGAACAAATTCTTCTTATTTGACCCAGGATTTCACCATTTTTACCCATTTAACTTTCTAAAATTTTTATGGAAACCCATTAAAAAAAAAAGAGCGAAAAAGGGAAAAGGGAATCAGAAAAATCTACTATTATTTAATTAGTATGTGAGACATGGGAAGAGGTCAAAACAAAGGATGATGATTCTGATTGTAGGGCTGGTATAATTCAGGACCAATAATGGCGTTTGTTTGGATTAGGCTGCAAAACAACAATCCTTCTATTGGATATAAAAATCAAGACAGGATATTATGCTATGAGACCATTTTTCAAATGAATATTCGATCGTGTGATTGAACAAATTTCCCTTCACTCAGCTTTGGATCATGTGGCTTTTGGGTCCATGAGAACATATGCATTGTCCTGTGTCCGATATTTGCTACGTGCAAAAGCTTTTTTTTTTTTTTTGTATTATCTTATATCCAAAGTTATAGCAAATGACTAATTCTAATTCTGTTTGACTCGAGTGAAGTTTTAAATAGGAATAACTTTCTCAAGAGTTTTTTTTATATATAAAAATTTTCAAACATATATCTTCAATATAAAATTTAGTTAATATTTTTTAAAAAAATTAAAAAAGTTAATAAATTATTTAATTATAATTAAATCTATCTCTTTAAGATAAATCCATATAATATACTACTTTATATATCTAAATTAGTTAAATATTTTTTATATTAATCATAATTAACTAATTTATTAAATTTTTTTAATCTATTAAAAAAATTAATTATCTCATATATTAAAGTCGGAAGAAGAGTATTACATTAATTAATTTTTATCTCAACTTTAAATTATAAAATTTAATTAGAATAAAAGTTATATTCACACACAATAAACGAACGAGCCTTAATTGGATGTACCCTTTTATCCAAACAAGCATGATATTACCATCAACCCAACATTATTTAAGATTATCGTCTAGAAATTCAATCGCAATATCTATTAATTATAACAATGGATTAATAATTCATGAGACCAACGCCTTGTCACTTTGACAAATCTCTTCACCATCTTTAAAAAAATTCCATTTACTCGCTGAAACAAAACCTGTGGTCTTCTTCTGACAATGAAATATATATTTGCCTCTTTATAAAATAAAAAGAAAAAGAAAAAAAATTTGTGGACAAATCATAGGGTCCACCCCCACGAGAGTTGGACACCCAATGCCTTTAGAGGACAAGTGATGGATGGTGCCCCAAAATTGGCAAAACATAGCAAAGGTCCGAAGATGATTGAGAGCAATATTAATAAGATTAATGGCCAATGTTTTCAACTTTTTCCTTGAAAATGACCTGTAAATCTTTTTCATTTAGTGTGCTGGGCTCACAAATTATGTGACTTTAGGACCATCGCTTTCTGGGAAAGCCAAAAGTTACGATTCTGGGAAAGTCAGAAGTTACGATTCTGGGAAAACTAGAAGTTACGATTCTAGGAAAGCCTCTTGATGTCAAGAAATTCAAGAAATTCTACACTCTGGCCAAAGAACTTGGGAGAGGGCAATTTGGGATTACCCATTTGTGCACTTAGCAAGTGAACAGTAAGCACAAGACTAAGTGTAAGATTGAAAGTTAGGTTAGAAAAATTATTTCAGGTAAAACTTTAGTTTGATAAAATTTTAAATAAATAGCTATATTTTTTCAGAAATAATTTTAACTAAAATTATAGTTTAAAATTATAATTTTGAATAAGCTATTGATACTAATTTTTGGAACAGTAAAAGAGTTTATGTACTATCTAATTACTATTTTATCCCTACTGTCCTCTCTTCTCTCTCTAATTTTTTCTCTACCCTCTCTCCTCTCTTTTACTTTTAATCAAATCATACATTTTTTTGGTAATTTAACAATATAAAAAGTGATTATACTACTAATCATCTAAATATCTCTATTTTTAAAATCTATTATTTCTAAAATTTATTATTCTCAAAATCTATTTTTTAAAAACTAATCTAAACAGTCAGCATTATCAAGTTGACACTGTTTTTGTTTACAAAAAAGTTTTAGATGGATCTCCACTACAGGGATAGCCCAAATTTTAAAAAGCGGTTACAGGAAATTTAAATGTTTTGTTTTTTTTGGTATACAAGAATTTAAATGTTAACTTTATCAAGTCGGCGCATGAGCATTTCTTGTATTAAACCACAATATTGGGCTCCTAAATATGTATTGGGCTTGTTGGGCTCTTGGCTCGCTATGATTAGTTTTCTTCTTCTTCTTTTATATGAAATCAATTCACTTAAAAAAATCACGTAAATTTTTTTAAAATTAATCATTATAAATTGGGATATGCAAGAATTTCTTTCTATTTGAACATAAAATTTAATTTCATATTTTATGGATAAATAAAATTTGTTATTTAATCTGTGATAAACATTTTTTATTGTTTTTTAATATAATTTAACATATATTTCATCTTTAATTTAATCCAAAAATTATCATAATTAATATAATTAAATATATAATATTATTTATAATCCTTTAGAAATTAATTCAAATTCTAAAGGGCTTGTTATTTTCATTTTCCATAAATTAATAAAAGAAAAACCCACAATTAAGATTGATATATTAAAATTGATAAATGCTATATGTCCCGTTTGGATAAGAGTTTATAAAATATCTTATAAAAAAGAATTTTAGGTAGTTTTTAGAAAATAGTTTATAGAGAAGAGTTTATGAAAAAAATAGTTTTAAATAAATGAATGTTTAAATATTTATTTCTAGAAATATTTTTATTATTAGTAAATTATAAATACGGGTATTATTATTAAATATAGGAGACATGAGATATAAGAGACGAGAGAGAAGAGAGGAGCCGGGGTGTAGAAGAAAGATGAGAGAAGAGATATGAGAGGGGATAAATGATGTAGAAAAGAAATGAGAAAGGAGATATAGTGTATAAAAGAAAGCCCTATTTAGATAAGAGTTTGGAAACTATCTTATAAAAAAAAAATTTGGGTAGCTTTTAGAGAATAATTTATGAAAAAAATAGTTTTAAATAAATGAGTGTTTGGATAGTTATTTCTAAAAGTACTTTTATTATTAATAAATTATAAACACGTGTATAATTATTAAATATAGGAGATATGAGAGATAAGAGAGGAGTGAATGTGTAGAAGAAAGGTGAGAGAAGAGAGATGAGAGAGAAGAAATAATGTAGAGAAAAAAAAGAGAGAGGAGATATAGTGTAGAAAAGAAAGGAGATATGGTATAAAAGAGATATAAGATAGGGTGTAAGAAAAAATAAGGGTAATATAATAACTAGTTAATCCATACACGTTTTTACTATTTTATAAATTATTATGACTGGTTTATTTAAAATTTTAATTTTAAATTATAATTTAATCTATTTTTTTAAATATAATAATTTATTTTAAATTTTATCTAAATCTAAATTTAAAATTTAAATTTTAGGATAAACTAAGCCCAGTGTATATATCATAGTATATTATGATAAGTCAAAAAAACCGCGTGCAGAGTGCACAGGATATTCGTTCTATTGCATTATTGTTGATATTCCATGTCCAAAACAAAATGGACCACAAAAATAGTTTTTAAAGTCCAGACATTGAGGTTAAATATTTATTGAAATAAAATAATTCATGTAACCAACGGCTTGTCACTTTGACAAATCTCTCCACCAACTTTAAAAGAATTCCATTTACTCGCTGAGACAAAACTGGGGTCTTCTTCTGGCAATGAAACATTTGCCTCTTCATAAAATAAAGAGAATAGAGAAAACAAACTTGTCACCAAAATCATAGGGTCCACCCTTTTAATGGGCAGGTGACGGATGGTGCCCCAAAATTGGCAAAACAACAAAGGTGCAAAGAGGATTGAGAGCAACCTTAATAAAATTCAATGGCCAATGTTTTCAACTTTTTCCATGAAAATGACTTGTAAATCTGTTTCATTTAGTGTGTTGGGCTCACAAATTATGTGACTTTAGAACCATCGGTTTCTGCACTCTCATCCCCCACCCAAAATAAAAAAGGGTTTATGGGAACTTTGGTTACCTATGATTTGGGTCACACTGCTATTATTTTATCAATATTACAATCATCAACTAATGAGATTGAAAAAGAAATATCTTTAAAATCATTCTTTAAATTTAGAGAAATAACAAGAGTTGAGTTTGACTAAAGGAATTATTTTATTATATCACATTGAACCAAAATTCGAATTATCAGTAGAGGAAATGTTCATCTTTAATGTATTATAATATTTATAATATAATTATTTCTAATAGATATATACATGAACATTAGCCCAAAAAAAATCACCATCATCTATCCGCATTTTAAATCACATGACTGCTTTAATGATTATATTTTTGAGAATTTATTTGAACTATCTATTTATTAAAAGAATTAATTAACTGAAAACATAAGGTTTTTGGCATCTATTTACAATATTTGTAAGGTAAAGCATTCTAATGAGAGAACAATATCCAGACTAATTTTTTTTTCTTTTTAAATAATATTAAAATATTAGTTAAGGTGAATTGTTAATTATTAGATAAAATATCCAGACTAACCCGAAAGTCCGTTATAACCTGTTCGGTGCGGTTTGGATAAGTATCAAGTTATGTTTGGGTCCAACGAGACTATGGGCTAATTTTTCTAACCCAATTGTTATTTTTGACCGGTCCAACCTGCTTTTGCACTTTACAACCCTACTTATTTTAGGCTTTGCGGCCTCCCCTTCGCTCTCCCTCCATCGCCCACCTCCCGGACTCACAACCAACCTTTCTGCGGTATTCTACCCTCGCAATCTCATCTCCGACTATCTCTCACTGTCTATCGCCCTCTCTTGCCCAGCGCCGTCGTTCTCAGGTGCGTTTCCCCCCTCCCTTCTTGATTGTTCTTAGACTCTGCTTTTCCTCGCCGTCTGCTCTTGGGATTTTGGTATATTTTACTAAATCTTCGGTACTGTTGAAATCTCACGCGATGAAACTCTTTTTGTGCCGGAAACTGAGCTTTAGTTTTCGGCTTTGCTTCTTCCTTCGCTCTTTTACTTTTTTAGATGTATAATGTTCTCGATTTATAATTTGTTTTTTCTTTTTTGCATTGGGCTCCGGGACTTCCCTGTCCCAAGGGTTCCCTTCGATATAAATTATGGAATTAAGGAATATCTTGTTCCCGAGCCTTTTTTCTCTCTCTAGAAGTCACGTTGTTAAATAGTGATCGTGCGGTTTCTCCCCTTATTGTTCGTGACATTCTGACTCTTCTAAATCTTACCTAGGATTTTTTCTCTCTAGAAGTTACATTGTTAAATATTGAACAGCGGTTTTCCCCTTATCTTTCCGTCTGCATTTCAATGTTGGTATTCTGACTCTTGTAAAATTTGCCCCTCTTCAATTAGGAAAATGTATTTCAAGAACTTGAAGGTTCCTAAATTTCCAGGTGGTAAGCTGTGGATTTTTGGTGGTCTTGGCCTGCTTGCAGCTGCTAACAGTCTCCGCGTACAGAACTCTTCTCTGATTTCCATTAAGTTTGGTCCTCTAAGATCTTGTTGTTTTTCCTTATGAAATATCTCCTGTAGGTCTGTCCTCGAGGGAGTACGTCAGGGAGTCGTGGTCTCAACACGGTAATTGCTTCTAACTAAAACTTGCCATAAAAGTTAAATTTGAAAACCGAAATGTACGCAACTCTTACCTCTGAACCCCTTTCCCCAGAAGGAATTCCCAATCTTCATTATCACATCCTAAACAAAGATGAGTTTCTTTTTAGCCTTTTTATTGTTTTGTTTTAATATTTAATGTAGCTTTCTTTTCTCTTGGTTTAGCCTTTTTACACCCGCTTGGTTTCCTGAAACTTTCTGTAGGTCTATTTCCATTTTATGGTCTTGTTTTAATATTTAATGTAGCTTTCTTTTCTCTTGGTTTAGCCTTTTTACACCCGCTTGGTTTCCTGAAACTTTCTGTAGTTCTATTTCCATTCAAAGTGATCCCATGCATGGTGGAAAATAGAACTAGGAAAGTGGTTTCTGGAAGTTGATCTTAAAGTGTTTCATATTTGTAGAAATTTGTATTCTTTTGATGCCATGCTGGCTTTGAATTGCGTATACATGTCAATATGATTGTTTTGTGGTCTGGTTGCACAGGGCAAAACTGGGCTTGGAGACCTTGTCCTTACTCCATCAGGTGATGAGTCACCTACAATTTAACAGACTCTAGGTGAAAATTATAATGAAAGAGTTTTATTTTCTATTATAAATGAAACTTTGACAGCTTCAATATATAACATTTTATGGAGGATGTGTTTGGTATTGGTATACAAGCATGCGACGCAGGTTTATAGAGCACAGTTTGTTCAAAAAAGCCTAGCCAGTAGTTAAATGCTTGCAAATTAATTATTTTTCAGGGTTCACCATTTCTCGGACTCGCCGTTCTGCCCTGCAATCAGAGTTTGACCGCATAGGTAATGTAATTTATTCGACATTGAGAACTTAGTTATAACATGTGGGATATAATAAGTATGAACGTTTTGTTGTACGTGTTCAATCAATACAAGGAGTTAATTTTTGTTTGTTTGTATTAAACTCAATTTGTATTTAATAATTTTCAAATATGATAAAGGGATTGCGGCTCCCTCTATATATATGGAACAATGCTTTGGAAGAACTACAATCCAAAAGCTTGATATCTATTACCTTCTAGGGCACAATAAGTTGTTTTGCTGATAAATTGCTCCTCCTTTTCTTGGTTTGGTGTGCTTCAATTTGTCTCACTGCTAGGGTGCCTGATGAGTATTCTATTTTAAATATAGATCTAGACGAGTTGACTTCTGAGAAAGCTTTCCATCTATTCCAAATGTGGAAGAAGGAGATGGGACGAGAATATCAAACCCTAGAAGAGGAGGCACAAAGATTTCAGATTTTCGAAAGGAATTTGAAGAAATGCAAAGAGGTGAATGCAAAAAGAAGGTCACCCAACGACTTATGTCTCGGTCTTAACAACTTTTCAGATATGAGTTTTGAAGAGTTCAGCAAGATGTACCTACACGCGCAGCAATAGGAAAAATAGTACATAGCCAAACAAGCTTTGAAGTTTGCATCTTATATTTGAAGTACACCCGTAACAATTTATATTTGTGTTGGACGTTGTAAGTTTTGCACATTATATGTGGGTATTTGGTATAAATATATGGCAAATGGTTTGCGTTTTGAAATAAATATTATGTGTGCCTTCATTATGACTCAACAACAATAACAGTGTCCTATTAGGAGGGATCGGTTTATCAAAATCTAAGTCTTTTAATAAATTGTTGAGGAAGAGGTCTATTTCAGCGTTTTTCTTGGTGTTTCTTTACCCTTTTTAAGTTGGACAACAAATTATTTGATCCAGTCTTCTTATCAGTACATTTGGCAATATTCCCTGTATATCAGATAATTCTTTACTGTCATTTTAACTATTTCATATATATGTTTATTATAGATCTTATTTTTGTGTGTTTTCACATATCATCTCAATATCTTTATTTTAGCTAGTCTTTATGGTGTTATTGTTCCTTACCCTTTTAAAACACAATATTTATTACTATATGGTATTGTTAGTCTTATGGTTTTGCTTTTACCATATTCGATACTTTTCAATCACACATAACTCTAATAATTTTTTCCCATTTAAAGCACCAAATTTAAATAGTAATTTTGTCATCTTTTTTTTATGATTACCTTCATTTCAAAACTCTATATTATGTACTCTTTTTAAAATGAATTAGGGCTATAATTGTTGTCGTGAGAAATTATGAATGTCAAATATATAAAAGGGTCAAATATTAAATCCGGGGGTTTCAAAATTTAATTCTAAGATTGGGCTTTTAAAATAAATATTTTCTTTCCATCATCCAACCTGTGCTTTGCTCTATTTCATGCCATGACTTCGTTTGTCATGGATTCCAATTGGCCTAGTGTGTAAAACATGTTTTTTTCTTACGAATATTTATAATTATAATTTACAAGATACAATCTGTTGGGATATTTTAGCTCTAAACTTTAGAATACAATAATAGAATATAGTAGTAATTTTTCGAAAGCTAATTTATTTATTTGTATTTACACATAATGCTTACAAAAAGTATTAGTTTTTTTTTATATTATTTATCAGATATTAGTACCAGATATTTACCGGATATTATTACAAAAAGCATTAGTAATTGCACATATTAAAATAATCTTTTTATTAATATATTATTTTTTAATATAAATAATTAGAAGTATTTTAAAAAAATAACATATTTTTTATAAAAAATAATTTAATTAAATTTTAATACTAGCAAATTAATTATTTAACTCAGCTTCAATAGTTATAAAAAAAAAGTTGTCACCTTAAAGAAATATAAAACAGGCTCAAAATGCTGTTAGCCTTTTATGAAAATATTTATAACATTAATTCATATTACTCATTTGAAAAATAAACTAAATATTTCAAAACTTGGACAATCTTTGTTTTTTGTCACCCAAGTGACGAAATTGATGGAGTAGAGAACATGGGCTAGCACACCATAGCTTGTGGTCTGAACAACGGTGGATTGTGTATCCTGTCATAAAACGTGCTGACTAAATAGTAACCTGAGCCCGCCCCACTTAAGTGGTAGGCTAGTTCGCTGGCAGGCCACATTTTTTAAAAATATTTATAAAAAAATTATTTATAAACCCTTAAAATACTAATAAAAAATTATGAACATTATATTAGCCTAATAAAAAATTATTAATTTCATACTCTTAAAAATTTCTATTTTTTATAAAAAATCTCAAATTTTATAATTATAAATTTAAATAAATATTAATAAGTATTATAATTTTTAATTATAATTGTGAATTTATTTCAAAAACTAAATAATTATTTTTATAATTTTTGATAATAAAAATATTTAAAATAATATTTTAAAAAATAAATAATAATATGGTAATTAAAAAAAGCTAAATAGATAACTCACCGCAAACTGGGTTATTTTTTAGCCAATTTTAGTTTAGCAGATAGCTGAGCCCATTTTATTAAATATGGCCGAACTATTGCGGATAATAGATCTCCCCGCAAGCATGTTTTATTATGAAATGGTTATTGTTTATTCTCCTGGAATGGTTTTACTTTTCAAGTCGAACTCATGATAAATTTTCAACTTTCTTCTTCCGGTGGCTCGATCCTGCAATCCAGGCATTTTCCCACGGGATTAGCCCCTAACAAGCTTGATCAACATTGGTCCATCTTCTCTTCCTCTACCAACCCACCATCACTTTCACATTCTGATTCTCTGCGCGTAAATCTTCACTCACTCCCTCCATTAGGTTCTTTCAGAAAGTACCTCACTTGTGTTCTTTGAGAATTACTTCGCCCTTCTGACTTGTATTACCATTCTGATCGGGAAATCAAATGGGCTGTCACGGTAGCAAGGAGAAAAAATAAAAGGCGGAAATTAGTGGCTATGGATCAGCCACGGGTAGTGTTGGCAGTACCGGTCAAAGTTACCACACTGTTCAGTCTCCTTCTACTCAAATCCAGCCTCAGATTCGAACATCAGAATCCAAACCCCAACCGCCGCCGCCGCCGCTTTCTCCTTCATCGCAGCCTCCCGTGACTGTCCCAGCCAAACCAACTTCCCCGAATGTCAGACCCCCGCAGCAGAAACCAGAAGTTACGATTCTGGGAAAGCCTCTTGAAGATGTTAAGAAATTCTACACTCTGGGCAATGAACTTGGGAGAGGGCAATTTGGGATGTTATGACTCTAAAAATTTGGTAGATAAAAAATTAATTTAGCAAAAGGAATATATATTTTTGCTGCAGAGAATTCTTAATGTATATGTGGTAGCCGTGTGGCCAATAGGCAAGGGTTAACTTTTGAGATCCTGTGTTCGAATTCTAAGAGCTACAAAAGGCGAGGTTTTAATTTTTTTTTAGCACCTGAAATTACGAAATTACCCTTCCTGCCTTTTTTTTCTCACATGTACTCCTGCCTTCCATTTTTCTCAAATTCAGACGCTGTACTCACCCATTTTCCCTGAATTTGTCGGCGACGTAGAAGGAGAGCAGGGAGCGCACAGAGTGAAGACCTTCACGCCATCAGAGCCGTGTGACCAGACTCTGTCGTGTAGTCTCCATCGGAGTTGTCCCAGCACTTGAAATCTCCATTTTTGTTGCCTTTAAATGCTGTGAGCAGAGGAAGAGGAAGCAAGGGGAGGCGGGAGGCATAGTGGGTGCGTGTGACGGTTGACGGTGTGAGAATTCTCAGTGGTGGGGTTCAGCTAACATTATCGCCGTCGTACTGTGCAGAGTCTGCGTCCTTACTGAAATCACTCAGGTTACTGTAGCAAGTATATTTGTTCGTTTTCCCTCTTCCTATCGTCGTCGCAGTTTAGGGCATTGCTTTAGTCAGTCGTGGCCGTCACATCTCTATTGCCATGACTGAGCATCATCATTTGAAGGAAAGAGGTGAGTTTTCCGACAACTCTCTGCTTTGTTTCCTACTGGCTGAGATGTGCCGTGAAGTTTTGGGGTGAGTTGGAAATTTAATCAGAAGCATGTTGTTTGGTGAGTGTTGCTGCAGGGGTGAATGATGTGTATATATAGATATATTGTGTGTGCGTGCACTGGGTATGTTTGGATTGGTTGTCGGTGTGCGGTTGTGTTAGCTTGTCAATTTCTGCTAGAGTGTGTGGGTGTATAATTCATTTTCTGCGTGCTTCATCCCGTCAAAGCAGTAAGGGATTGGATGGACGAATGAAATTGTATAAAGGTGGTAACTGTTGTGGCAATTTGAAGCTGTATATGATTGTATATATATACGCTGAGATTGCGGGTGTTGTGAAGATATATGTGTGTATGTATATATGCTCTATGTGCTGTGGGGATTTATATATATATTTATATGTGATAAATGATTTGGAAAGGAGGAAGAAAGAAGTGGAGTTAATGGGCACTGATGCATACGTGTATATATATATATATATATATATATATATATATATGATACGTTTGTAGATGTTCATGGAAAGGAATATCTTGTTGCCTTGGTCGGTATATGTATATATATGTATACATATGCTTTAAGATGCTGTGTTGTCAGAAAATGTAATTCTGGGGTTAAGTAAAGCAATGAGAGAATGTTATGTGTGTGCAAAGTGTACTGTTAGGACTTATGGAAAAGTAACTTTATAGTGATAGTTAAGTTCAAAATTTGGAAGAAATTAAGAGTTAGCTTATGGTTAGAGATTATTCTTCTCTAATCTTAATTTTTGGTGATAGTTATAATTGTTATGAATATTAAATCTGTGTGAACTATGGTTCTTGAATGTTAGCTTACGAAATGTGTTATTTTGGGATACCAGGGGATTGAGAAAAGATTTTGTTTAGTCGGAAGTTATTTGACGGGAAGAGAAAAGGTTTAAGAGCGTTACAGGTGAGTGAATAACGTTCCCTAAAATTTATATTTTTAAATGCATTGTCATTTCAAATGTTGAATTTCAAATAATAATTACGAAAAGTAAATTTTATGAAAGTATGGTTTAAATCTTTAGAAATGATTTTCTTTTGATTGGTTTACAAAAGAATTATGATTATGCATGAAAATAGATGAATAAGCTTTCTGAAAAGAGTTTGGCAAAAGTTGCATTGAACTGATGTTATTCATGAAATATATTCTTATGCGAATTTCATATGATTTTACAATAACTTGATTTTTAATGTACATGCTGGGGTTTTGAAATTTAAAGTGGTTTTTACCAACGGTTATGGCATTGAAACGATTGAGATTATTACGTGTGAAATAAACCCCATGCATGATAGAAATGCTTTGAAAGGACAGAATTCAGAACGATGGTTGCTAACAACAGTGTTGTTAGCCCTTAGTGCACCTTGGTTACCCGAGCTCGATAGATTATGCCGTGGGTTTCGTACTCGCGAAGGGTAGTGGCTGAGCTACCAGATTATGCCGTGGGTCTCGTACTCGCGAAGGGTAGTGGCTGAGCTACCAGATTATGCCGTGGGTCTCGTACTCGTGAAGGGTAGTGGCTGAGCTACCAGATTATGCCGTGGGTCTCGTACTCGCGAAGATTAGTGGCCTTGGGCCACCGACAGTTAGCAGCTTCAAGCAGCCAGATTGATTAGTTTATCCTCGTGGACTGTGTGTCCACATCTCTTTCGTGGTTTTGGGCCACGTCTGATGGTTGTTTACCCTTGTGGACTGTGTCCATGTCTGTTTTTATTCTGTTGAAGTACTACGGAAAAATTATAGTTTTGAAAGGATTGTTCTTAACGATTGATTTAAAATGGTTATTTCAAATTGTTGCTTTCCTTGAAGTATAAATGCTTACAGAAATGTTTGCATCAAATTAAAAATACTATGAAATACATTTTCAGCATGTTTATGCATTGTTTGTTTACGCATTCTTTTAAATCATGTTTTTGGGACGTTATTCACGAGTAGATTATTTTGGCTTCAGATAGTGCAGGTGACCCTAATCCTCCTGCTGAGCAGTAAAGAGCCTCCTGGCCGATCCGAAGTGTTATTTTTGACAAAGATTATTTTGTTGATGTAATTACATTTATTAAGAACTTGTATTATTTTGAAAAAGGATAAAAGCTCCACATAGACCTTAGAAAATATTCTGTTTATTTTGACAAACTATATGGAGAATTTGAGTATTTTATTTAAGGTGTTAGGCTTTCAGAATATGAAATTATTCATATTCTGTGCCGGTCACAGTCCAAATATCGGGATGTGAAATGGGATTACCTATTTGTGCCCTGAGAATTCCACCGGCCGCACTTATGCGTGCAAATCGATATTGAAGAGGAAGCTTGAGTCTAAATTGGATAAAGAAGATCCGAAGAGGGAAATTCAGATTATGCAGCATTTATCTGGGCAACCGAACATTGTCGAGTTTAAGGGTGCTTATGAAGATAGATATTCTGTGCACCTTATAATGGAGCTTTGTGCCGGTGGGGAGCTATTTGACCGAATCATAGCTCAAGGTCACTATTCAGAGAGAGCTGCTGTATCAATTCGTGGAGCTATTGTTAATGTTGTGCACATTTGCCACTTCATGGGGGTGATGCATCGTGATCTGAAGCCTGAAAATTTTCTGCTTTCTAGCAACGATGAGGGAGCAACGCTTAAGGCTACTGATTTTGGACTATCTGTTTTCATTGAAGAAGGTGGAATCTTTACTTCTCAGTTTCAATCACATACTTGCAATTTAATCAAATTTATGCCGAAGTGGTTAATCCCTGTTATAAATTTCAATCGTGTTCTTGTTTCTTTGATTATTGGGTAGACATATGGTGATGAATATTAGAGAGATGCAAGAAAGTTGGTTCTTTTTATCTTCAAGAGATTAATTTTAGATGGACCAAAACGGTGAACATGTCACTTCTTTTCTTTTTTCTTTTTATTCAATTAGAGGGATAAACGCTAATTGGTTAAGGTTACAATCGGGGTTGGTAGTGACAAGCCTATTAGCCTTCAACATGTCGATTGAAAGTCAATTAATATGTCAATAGTCTTGTAGTTTAGTGACATGAAATTTCTCCTACAAGTGAAAAGTCATGGATTCAATATCGTTAATGTCCTAACGAGTAAGAAAATAGATGTGTGAAAGCCTAACGTGCACTAAGACTTTTGTTTGTTGCAGCCGCTTGAGGCATTTTTTATCGAGAAAAAATTCTCACCTACATACCAAACTCTAAAAAGCCTGTACGATGTAGGACTAGTTAGCGGTTTAACTATAATATATATAAAGCTTGTCTCTTTATGCCCTAAACGTCTACCCCTCTAGTTAAAAAAGAAAAAGCCTATTAATGTCTTCACGATACACTCCTTATGCAATTCTGTAGAATTTGCAATTATGCAAAGTACAATAGTTGGTATGTTTACAGTTTACCCAAGAGGTCGGGGATTTCTTTACTATTAGCTCTCAATATTACAATTGCTGGCCTTTATTGTTAGTGAATAACTGCTATCAAAATTTTCATCAAAATTGGAAACTATGGAGACAAATGATTGCTATTTTGAAGATTAATCAAATTAAATGCTAATGTGATGTATCAGGTAGATAGTGGTAGTTTCTATTTGGGATATAGATTTCTCTATTTCCTCTAAAAAGAATCATGAATTCATTTCTTGTCCATTGATCATAATTCTTTCACATGAAATCCTTCTATTATCTAGTCAGATTAATTATTTCACATTTATTACAAAAAATTTCTCATGGAATCCTTCCTTTCCCCCATTTTTTGCCTTTTCTCCGTCCGCAAAATACTGGGCAAGTAAATAGACTGCTGATCACGAGTTGAACTTTTCTGCTTACATGTCACTAGTTATGAACTATTTCATGAACTCAAGTCATCATTGAAGATTGTTCTCAGTGAGGGTTAATAACATGTCGGCATTCTGTTACTTGAAAATACCTAAAAATGATTAAATTGAAAATGCGCTTTTCTGTTAGGGATGAAATGAGAATTCTCTTTTTATTCTTTTATATGTTGTTTTCAAATATGAAAATTCCTATATAGTCTCTGTTGTTCCGGTACGTCAGGCGAAAAATGAGTTCTGGGACTTGAACATCACCATGCCACCAACATTTCGCAATTGGTTCAACGAATGATGCTGTAAAGGAAGGACTGTTTCATACGCGCATATTTCCATTTGAGTTTGGGAAAGCAAACACAAGTTCGGAACAATTTGTCTATGTTTCTGTGAGCATCAATGGTTGTAAAACACAAAGGAGACAAAATGCTGCAAATTATCGAACTAAGCAAGCTATCTGTTTTTATTTGATATGAAAATGGCTTTTGAGCCAGAAGAGTGGGCGAGGGTTGACAGTTTTCTGGAACTGGATTGGAATGACGTGGAAATACAAGTCAAATGTCTAATCTCCCGCAAGAGAAAGAGAGTCATATCTAACACCAGAAATGCCTATAGTTATCCGTGGATTTTGTATACAGACAGCAAACAAACATGGAGAATGTACAGTTCACGTCTTGTATGCTTTCTTTGAATGCTCCAACGACTTCACTGAAACAAAGTCATTGATGAAGGAAAATTTAATAACACAGAGAAAGGGACAAGGTGAGCTTATACTTCCTACTAGTTTTCACTTCATGGTTTTTCTATTATTACTAAAATTTCCCCTTTCACTCATTGTAGGAGAATTAAACAGCACCAATTTCAAAAATACTGCATTGCTTAAATAAATTATCATAAGAGATGCAAACCTAAAAACTGACGTCGCTTTATCCTTTTAATTGGGAACGCACCTGTACAGTAGTTATTGCAAATCCCTCGAATAGCACCTGTATTTCTTTTTATCATCCTGAAGCCATTCAATCCCCAAAAGGGCCTCCACGAGTTCTTTATAAACCAAACATCTTCACCATTATATGAACCGTAACCTACAATCAAGATTGCATGATTATGCTCACATGTGCTAAGGCCTTCGCGTCCTTCTCCACTATATACTCCCTGTCAATTAAGAAAATAAAATATTAACAACTTTTTAAATAAGTATTATTAAATGTTAGAGAGATAGTTGAGAAAATAAGAATATAACTTACTTCAAAATATTTTTGAAATGACTCTGTTGCATAAATAGAAACACTTATCGATTGCAGGAAAACCAAGCAACGAAGAACATGTTCTGATACAGGTTTATGTACCCAAAATTTAAAGCCATCAATATTGACTGATTTCTTTTGTTCCTACAAAACAGATGAAATAAGAATTAAAAAATATACGTTTTAAATATTTAATTAGTAGATTAGATATACTCACTAATGCAGAAATGCAAGGAGCGTCTGTAGCAATGCCTCCATTCTCCATTACGTATTGAAATGCTTTCCAGTACATCCCTCCTTTGCAGCCACCGCTACATTTTTCACAAGAGATAAGTTGTTGTGGAGAGAGGACTGTAAGCGATCCTGAAGCGATATGATTTATTCCTTCAATTGCACCTACTGTAGAAAACGCCCAACAGGAATCTACAAACATTAATTTGATTAGTAAGCAGAGTAGAAAAGACCAAGGTGATGTGCTAAGGAAAACTTACTGCAATCGCCTTGATCTTTGACGGCAGTTACGGCTCCCTTCTCCCTCCAGTCCCAGTGGGATGGGGCATCAGGACAAAATATGCCATTCAGTACTATTTTATTGTTGCCGTCCATTAGTTGTTCTTCCAACTCATGTAAGTATATTTTCTTAAATTCTTTAAAGCTCATATCTAAAAAATCATTCAGACCCAAATAACAACTGTCGGGTAACATGATCAAGTAAGACAACCCAAAACCATTACTGGATAACCCCGTCACTTATTGCTGCTGAAGATGAATATGGAAGGACCAGAGGAAACAAAGAAAATTGCAGAGAACGAGGTTTTAATTTAAAGCAACGAGAGAGAAAGAAAACATGATATACCTTTATGGCCTCTCAATTGGTAAATCAGTGATATATTTTTCACAAAAAAAAAAACACAGACCATTGGCTTGTTTAAGGACAACAAATCCCAAATAATAGGCACATATGCTATTACATATCTGCATTAATCATTCTAGATAACTCTAAATAACATTAAATAATATAGGTATAGAAGGACCTAAAATATTCGAGATTCGGTTCCAACAAAAATTCTTCAACAATATAAATCTGCAATGTAATGATTTGGATTTAGGATCAAGATCCTGAGTTTTACGTGAGGTCCCTGTTTTTTCATTGGGTCCTTTTGAATTTACTTTATCAAATCTGGTAGTCTTATAAAACTGTTAAATTGTGACGGACACCGTGTGTGTGTGGACCTGTTAGACTTGATTATGCATCAGAGGTGAGAAATTTAATTAAAGAAAATCAAGATCTTGCATGTGAATACAGTTAATAAAAGAAAAAAGGATATGGTAGTTAATTTCATTGAAACTAAAAAAATATTAAACTATAATATTTTTAATTATTTAATATTTTTGAGTTATTGGTAAATAATATTTTAAATTGTGCTTAAAAAATAAAACTAAAAATTAGGATATTACAATCTAGCAACAGAGTCCAGCTATTAAGTGATAAATGCATGGTTGAAGAATTAAAATAGAAGCCTTATATCTCAAACGGTCACCAACATGTCCCAAATGACTGGTATCATGCCAAAGGGCATATTCTAGTTGCAATTTCTCCGCATTTCAAGAATCCAGCAGACAAAATTCACCGAGTTATAACCTGTTTGGTGTGGTTTGGATAAGTATCAAGTTATGTTTGGGTCCAACGAGACTATGGGCTAATTTTTCTAACCCAATGTTATTTTTGACCGGTCCAACCTGCGTTTGCACTGTACAACCCTACTTATTTTAGGCTTTGCGGCCTCGCCTTCGCTCTCATCGAACACCTCCCGGACTCACAACTAACCTTTCTACGGTATTCTACCCTCGCTAGCTCATCTCTGACTATCTCTCACTGTCTCTCGCCCTCTCTTCCCCAGCGCCGTCGTTCTCAGGTGCTTGTCTCCCCTCTCTTCTTGATTGTTCTTAGACTCTGCTTTTCCTCGCCGTCTGCTCTTGGGATTATGGTATATTTTACTAAATCTTCGGTACTGTTGAAATCTCATGCAATGAAACTGTTTTCGTGCCGGAAACTGAGCTTTAGTTTTCGGCTTTGCTTCTTCCTTCGCTCTTTTACTTTTTTAGATGTATAATGGTCTCGATTTATAAATTGTTTTTTTTTTCTGCATTGGGCTCCGGGACTTCCCTGTCCCAAGGATTCCCTTCGATACAAATTATGGAATTAAGGAATATTTTGTTCCCGAGCCTTTTTTTCTCTAGAAGTCACATTGTTAAATATTGATCTTGCGGTTTCTCCCCTTATTGTTCGTGACATTCTGACTCTTCTAAATCTTACCTAGGATTTTTTCTCTAGAAGTTACATTGTTAAATATTGAACATGCGGTTTTCCCCTTATCTTTCCGTCTGCATTTCAATGGTGGTATTCTGACTCTTGTAAAGTTTGTCCCTCTTCAATTAGGAAAATGTACTTCAAGAACTTGAAGGTTCCTAAATTTCCAGGTGGTAAGCTGTGGATTTTTGGTGGTCTTGGCCTGCTTGCAGCTGCTAACAGTCTCCGTGTAGAGAACTCTTCTCTGATTTCCATTAAGTTTGGTCCTCTAAGTTCTTGTTGTTCTTCCTTATGAAATATCTCCTGTAGGTCTGTCCTTGAGGGAGTACGTCAGGGAGTCGTGGTCTCAACACGGTAATTGCTTCTAACTAAAACTTGCCATAAAAGTTAAATTTGAAAACCAAAATGTACACAACTCTTACCTCTGAACCCCTTTCCCCAGAAGGAATTCCCAATCTTCATTATCACATCCTAAACAAAGATGAGTTTCTTTTTAGCCTTTTTATTGTTTTGTTTTAATATTGAATGTAGCTTTCTTTTATCTTGGTTTAGCCTTTTTACACCCGCTTGGTTTCCTGAAACTTTCTGTAGTTCTATTTCCATTCAAAGTAATCCCATGAATGGTGGAAAATAGAACTAGGAAAGTGATTTCTGGAAGTTGATCTTAAAGTATTTCATATTTGTAGAAATTTGTATTCTTTTGATGCCATGCTGGCTTTGAATTGCGTATACATGTCAATATGATTGTTTTGTGGTCTGGTTGCACAGGGCATAACTGGGCTTGGAGTCCTTGTCCATACTCCATCAAGTGGTGAGTTACCTACAATTTAACAGACTCTAGGTGAAAATTATAATGAAAGAGTTTAATTTTCTATTATAAATGAAACTTTGACAGCTTCAATATATAACATTTTATAGAGGATGTGTTTGGTATTGGTATTCAAGCATACGACGCAGGTTTATAGAGCACAGTTTGTTCAAAAATGCCTAGCCAGTGGTTAAATGCTTGCAAATTAATTATTTTTCAGGGTTCACCATTTCTCGGACTTGCCGTTCTGCCCTGGAATCAGAGTTTGACCGCATAGGTAATCTAATTTATTTGACATTGAGAACTTAGTTATAACATGTTGGATATAATAAGTATGAACGTTTTGTTGTACGTGTTCAATCAATACAAGGAGCTAATTTTTTTTTTTTTGTATTAAACTCAATTTGTATTTACTAATTTTCAAATATGATAAAGGGACTGTGGCTCCCTCTATATATATGTTGAACAATGCTTTGAAAGAACTACAATCCAAAAGCTTGATATCTATTACCTTCTAGTGCACAATGAGTTGTTTTGCTCATAAATTGCTCCTCCTTTTCTTGGTTTGGTATGCTTCAATTTGTCTCACTGCTAGGGTGCCTGATGAGTATTCTATTTTAAACATAGATCTAGACGAGTTAACTTCTGAAAAAGCCTTCCATCTATTCCAAAAGTTTGTGTTGGACGTTGTAAGCTCTGCACATTATATGTGGGTATTGGTTATAAATATCTGGCAAATAGTTTGCCTTTTGAAATAAATATTATATGTGCCTTAATTATAAATCAACAATAATAACAATATGTATTCTATTAGGAGCGAGCGATCGGTTATATAGATTCTATAATATTATTGTATTTTATAAAAAGTTAAGTCTTTTAATAATTTGTTGGTTTTTCTATACTTTTTTTATTGGACAACAAATTATTTGATCTAGTCTTCTTATCAGCCCATTTGACAATATTCTTCATATATGTTTAAAGTACCTCAGATAATTTTGTATTATTATATTTTCAATGGATGTCATTTTAACCCTTTTATATGTATGTTTATTATATATCTTTTTTTTTCTATACCCAAACATCATCTCAATATCTTTATTTTAACTACTTTAACTTCATGTTTTTATTGTTCTTTACCCTTTAAGAATACAATATTTATTACTATATAATATTATTATTCTTATAGTAATATGATAAAATTTTAACTCTATTAATCTTCTCTTAATCTTGCCAATTGTTGTCAAAGATGTTAGTCCTTGAAATGATTGCATCGAGGTAAGAGTAATTTCAAAGAAGAAAATGATGCCATAGAACTCTGGGCTTTCTTTTTATATATAATTTTTTAAAAAATAATTTATGATCATCCATGATTTAAAGGTAGAATAGAGTTTATATTTCTCTTAAATAATATTAATATCGTATAAAATGAACTGTTTATTACTCTCAGATATAAATTTAAATATATAAGATTTAGAATATCTTTTCAAATATTGTGACTAAAATTATAATAAAATAATACCCCTCAAATATCGAATATACTATAAATAGTTACATATATCACCTTTTACTAGTTAAATTCACATTATTGTCTTTATTTAGAATCAAAGCTATATCTTATGTACTCGATCTAAGTCTCTTTTTATACTCTCTTATCTTTAAAATGAATTAGGGCTGATTGTTGTGCTCACAAATTATGAGTGTCATATATAAAAGGGGTAATATGGTTTTTATATACTAAAATTGTAACCAGTTTTTCCTCTTGGCTTTTGGCATCCTTAATTTTTGTGATTTTCAGTGACCCATCAATCAATATCATTCATATATTTAAAAAAAGCATGAAAAAATATATCATGTACAAATAATAAATAATAATATACTCCATGTCAAGTTAAGTTTAAGGTTTTTTATGTATAGTTTAAGAAATATAATTATAAAAAATGTCGTTTTGGAAAAACAATAGTACAATACAATACTTTATCTTAAATATTCAGCACATATTTCACAAAAAAAAAATATTCAGCACATAAAATACGTGCCCGAATTTTGAAGCTAAAAAAACAGAAAGAAAGAGAGATTATCTGATAGGAGGGAAGAGCATGACAATATTGCAAATGCCTAACTTTAATTTATAAACTGAAGTAACGAAATTGGTATATTTTTTCTTTAAAAAAAATAATTAAAGAAGAATGGTCAAAATATTAACGCTTCATTTGATTTTAATAGGTGATATATGATACTCGTCTATCAGCAATTCATTCTTTCATATTAAATCCGTGGATTTAAAATTTTAATTCGAAGATTGTGCTTTTAAAATAAATATTTTCTTCCCATCATCCAGCCTGGGCTTTGCTCTATTTCACGCCATAACTTCGTTGTCATGGATTCCAACTGGCCCTACTGTTGTACGACTTTTTTTTTTTTTTTTTTTTACGAATATTTATAATTATAATTTACAAGGCACAATCGGCTGGGATATCTTAGCTCTAAAATTCAGAATAAAATAATAAAATATAGTAGTAATTTTTCACAAATTAATTTATTTATTTATATTTACACATAATACTTACAAAAAACATTAGTTTACTTTTTATATTATTTATCATATACTATTATCAGGTATCTAATTTTAAGGTTTATTATTGTACATCTTAATATAAGTATTTATTCTAAGAATCGAATTTGATACCTAAAAAATTCTAACGAGACTTTAAACTATTAGATCAAGTCTATATTAATAAAAAAAATATTAATTTATAACATATTTTTCTTTGGATAATGGAACTTTTAGTCTCAATTTTTTTATTGAATTAAAAAATTATAGACATTGAGTTGCTTTATGTAAAAAAAATATTAAAATAATTCATCAAAATTTGATCAAGTTTTAAGTTTTTAATCAACACAATCGTTTCTAGTCATATTTACTTCATATATTTAAAAAAGAAGCACGATCTCATCTTTATATTAGTATGACATTGATTTTTTTTTTTTGAAAAATAGAATTTAATTGGAATGAATATTAAGGAGATTTTTGATAGCAATCATAGCATGGGAGTCTTCTGTGCAAATGACATAAAAATCCAATCAACACGTTCCAAAGTTGATGCCTTTAAATTTTTATACAGAGACTTGTCACATAACTGCAATAATCCATGAAATAAAAAAATAGGGTAACGCCATTTTAAGTGGCCCAAACAACAGCCGAAGTGCTTTTCTTTTATGCCGCATAATTGTTTTATTGTTTCCTTCTTACAATGATTGATATGAATAACATGATTCATTCCAAAATAACATACTCGTGTTCCATTGGCAGAAGAGTTAAAATCTCAATCTATTTTATTTTATAAATTTATAACTTTTTTAATTTTTTCTATTAATTATACATATTAAAATAACTTTTTTTATTAATAGAGTAGTTTTTAATATAAAAAATTAAAAATATTTTAAAAAAATTAACACATATTTTTTTTAAAAAATAATTTAACTAATTTTTTAATACTAATAAATTAAGTATTTAATTCATATATTTAGAATCAATATAAAAAATAATTTAATTAATTCTTAATACTAATAAATTAAGTATTTAATTCATATATTTAAAATCAATGAGTATTAAAAAATACATTATAAAGTTGTCACTTTAAAAAAAATAGAATCGTCTAGATAAGAGTTTAAAAAATAATTTATAAAAAAAATAGAGTTTTTAACAATTTTTAGAAAAAAAAATTTAAAAAATAACTTATGAAAAAAATTAATTATGAATAAATGAAGATTTGGATAGTTATTATAAGAAGAGTTTTTATAATTGAAAAATTATTAGAAAATATATAATTTTATTAAATATATGAGAAAAAATAGATGAGAGAGGATATAGAAGAGATATGAGAGAGGAGAGAGATATAGAGGAAAGATAATATAGAAGATAGATGAGAGAGAAGAGAAAATATAGAAGAGAGAGGGTGTAAAAGAGAGATAAGAGATTATATAAAAAAAATAAGAATAAAATAGTAATTAATTATTTTATAATTTTTTTACTATTCTAAAAATTACTCTAAATAATTTATTTAAAATTTTAATTTTAAATCATAACTTAATTCAAATTTTTTTTAGATAAATATAACTATTTATTTTAAAAAAATTAAATTAATATTTGGTTCAAAAAGAATTTTTAAAATCACGTTTTGTAATATTTATTCCATTGGTTGGATAATTTAAACTTTTTAAATTTATAACATTAATTTATATTATTTATTTTAAAATAAACTAAATATTTCAAATATTGGATAATCATTTTCTTTCTGGGGTCACCCAAGGGACTAAGCTGAATCTGAGCATCTCACCACGCTATTGCGGATAATAGATCCACTCGTAAACATATTTTATTGTGAAATGATTCTTGTTTATTCTTTTCCTAAAATAATTTTACTTTTCAAGTCAAACTGACGATGATAAATTTTCAACTTTCTGCTTCTGGTGGCTCCATCCTTCAATCCACAGTAATTTTCTCACTGGATTAGCCCGCAACAAGCTTGATCAACATTCGTCCATCTTCTCTTCCTCTACCAGCCCATCATCACTCTCACATTCCGATTCGCTGCGTGTAAATCTTCACTCACTCACTCCATTAGGTTCTTTCAGAAAATAACTCGCTTGTGTTCTTTGAGATTTAACTTCACAATTCTGACTTGTATTACCATTCTAATCGGGAAATCAAATGGGCTGTCACAGTAGCAAGGAGAAAAAATCAAATGCGGAAATTAGTGGCTATGGATCAGCCACGGGTAGTGTTGGCAGTACCCATCAAAGTTACCACACCGTCCAGCCTCCTTCTACTCAAAGCCAGACTCAGATTCGAACATCAGAATCCAAGCCCCAACCGCCGCCGCCGCCGCCGCCTTCATCGCAGCCGCCCGTGACTGTCCCAGCGAAATCAACTTCCTCGAATGTCAGACCCCCGCAGCAGAAGCCAGAAGTTACGATTCTGGGAAAGCCTCTTGAAGATGTTAAGAAATTCTACACTCTGGGCAAAGAACTTGGGAGAGGGCAATTTGGGATTACCTATTTGTGCACTGAGAAGTCCACCGGCAGCACTTATGCGTGCAAATCGATATTGAAGAGGAAGCTTGCGTCTAAAGCTGATAAAGAAGATATGAAGAGGGAAATTCAGATTATGCAGCATTTATCTGGGCAACCGAACATCGTCGAGTTTAAGGGTGCTTATGAAGATAGATATTCTGTGCACCTTATAATGGAGCTTTGTGCTGGTGGGGAGCTATTTGACCGAATCATAGCTCAAGGTCACTATTCAGAGAGAGCTGCTGCATCAATTTGTAGAGCTATTGTTAATGTTGTGCACATTTGCCACTTCATGGGGGTGATGCATCGTGATCTGAAGCCTGAAAATTTTCTGCTTTCTAGCAAAGATGAAGGAGCGACGCTTAAGGCTACTGATTTTGGATTATCTGTTTTCATTGAAGAAGGTGGAATCTTTACTTCTCAGTTTCAATCGCATACTTGCAATTTAATCACATTTATGCCGAAATGGTTAATCCCTGTTATAAATTTCAATCGTGTTCTTGTTTCTTTGATTATTGGTTAGACGAGATGCAAGAAAGTTGGTTCTTTTTATCTTCAATGTGTTTCTGGTTAATTTATCTGTTGCCCTGCTAATGAAGAAATTGTTGGGATGCTGGTCCTTGGCTCCTTGCTTTGAATGCAACCCCGCAAAATGGCCCTTCAGGGTTGTAGTAGTTCTTGACTGGTTGTTATATTTGCAGTGAGCAATTGATCATGTAAGTGACCAATTATTCTACTGTTAAAATCGATAACCTCACTTCCTGGAGACTTTTTCTGATAATGAAAGAATTAGATCAAATGCACTGTTTCTGATTCCTTGCAGTGGCTGGTGATGACATGAATACCAACAAGACTGAAAGCTGTCATCTGTTTTCATTGACGCTTCTCTTTGATTTAATTATTTTCTGGAATTCATTTCAGGGAAGGTTTACCGAGATATGGTAGGCAGTGCTTATTATGTTGCTCCTGAGGTATTGCGTCGTAGTTATGGAAAAGAAATAGACATTTGGAGTGCAGGCATCATATTGTATATTCTCCTTAGTGGTGTACCTCCTTTTTGGGCTGGTGAGACCAAATAGTTTTTTTCAAACTTTTGCAGATGGTTTTGAATTTTCTTATTTTTTATCATTAAGATGTCAATTACAACGGGATAAAAGAAATGTTCGTTTTGATTGCAGAAAATGAAAAGGGAATATTTGATGCTATATTGGAAGGCAAAATTGACTTTGAAAGTCAACCATGGCCCTCAATATCAGACAGTGCTAAAGATTTAGTCAGGAAGATGTTGACACAGGACCCAAAGAAGCGAATTACTTCTGTACAAGTCCTTGGTAAGATTAGATGACTACTACCCTCTATTTTGGTCAATCAACTTTAGCCACTGCTATGCTCTTCTTCGATCAAATTGAAAGCTATGTTTTCTTTTGCTAGTTTTTGTTTACACTTTAGATTTTTTCTGGTTTGTTAGAAATGTCGAAAATCTTTGCGTCTGCTGCCGCTGCCGAAGTTGTCGTATACAGTGTGTTTGGATGGCTTCCAAACCTAGGTTTGTACAAAATATGGGTTTTGAAAAATTTTAAAATAAACAACTATATTTACTCAAACTGGCTTTTAGACTAAACTATGGTTTAAAACTAAGGTTTAAGATAAGTTAATCAGAGTAGCTTATAGAACAGTAAAAGAGTTTATGAACTAACCAATTACTATATTACCTCTATTTTTTCTTACATCCTCTCCCCTCTCCCATACTTTTTCTGACACCCTCTCTCTTTTCTTTTCTTACACCCTCTCTCCTCTTATATATTATCTCTCCTCATTTAATACTCATACCCTTTTTCATAATTTACTAATAATAAAAGTAATTATAGAAATGACTATCCAAACTCCCGTTCATTCAAAACCACTTTTTTTTTCATAAACTCTCTCCAAAAGCCCTTTTCTATAAGCTGTCCAAAAGCTATTTTTTTTCATAAGCCCGTTTCTAAAATTTTATCCAAATGGGCCCATAGTCAAAGGCAATGCATTGCTTCTATGAATGAAATCTGAGAGTACTGGTTTATGAGCTGAACAAATAAGACAAAACTCAAAAGTAATACTCCCTCCGGTCCTAATTATAAGACCTTATTAATTTTTTTAGATAGATTAAGGAAGTTAAATGAACCACTTTAAAATATTTATATTTATTTTTATAAAACTAATTTATTTAACTTATAAACTACTAATTTCAAAGAGATTATGTAGCATATACTATAATTAAGTAGCTCATTTAGCTTCCTTAATATCTCCAAAAAAATTAATAGGATCTTATAATTAGGACCGGGGGTAGTATTAGCATGGAAGGGATAGTTGTTGTGGAAGTATTAGCCATCATGTAACAAATTATTGTTTATGCCTAGTTTGTCTGACTTTTCTACATCTGTGACCTGACTATTATTGATGTTTTGTTTGGTAAGAACACCCATGGATCAGAGAAGGTGGAGAGGCATCAGATAAGCCAATCGACAGTGCAGTTCTATCGAGAATGAAGCAATTCAGGGCAATGAATAAGCTCAAAAAGCTCGCGCTGAAGGTTTGAACTCAATTCAGTACTTGTTCATGGGTCCAAGAAATTGTCAAAAAACCCACCATTTTTACTTTTGGATTTAATTTTTAGACCTTGTCTTAGAACCAACCATTTTTCTTAGAGGAGACACCTATACTAAGGGTAGCCACAAACCTTAAAATTGAATATTTGGTAATATGATCTAGTAAATAGTATAAAAAAAAAGAACCACCCATTTTATATTGTAACAATATATGTAAACTCGTATTATTATGTAAGTACTTGTTCATATTAATTTGTGACCTTTAAGTTAATACTTCTTTGAAAACTTCTAACACTATCAATTTGGTGGGAACTTTTGTAGGTTATTGCTGAAAATCTTTCTGAAGAGGAGATTAAAGGTCTCAAAGCAATGTTCACCAATATGGACACAGACAATAGTGGCTCTATCACCTATGAAGAACTGAAGACAGGTTTAGCCAGGATAGGATCACAACTGTCCGAGGCTGAAGTGAAGCAACTCATGGACGCTGTAAGTAGTAACACAACTCTCAAGAGCTCAATAAGTTGGTGATATTAGTAATCCTCGTCTAAGACTAAACTTGACATTGCCTCCAAAAAAAAAAAAACCCTAAAGTTGTCATTCTGGGACTTCTGTTGATATTGTTCAGGCTGATGTTGATGGAAATGGAACAATCGACTATATCGAATTCATCTCAGCTACAATGCATAGGCACAGACTTGAGCGAGATGAGCACTTATACAAAGCCTTTCAGTATTTTGATAAGGATAACAGTGGGTGAGTACAAGATTGGTGCTTTTGGCTGATTTCTATTGTTAGTCACATGATACACATCAAGTTTTAGCTGTTTTGTCCTCTGCCATTATTCAGTAATTGATTTCTTCTAACATTTCTAGATAAAATTGAAAAGGTTTGACCCATATCCGTCAGTTCTTTCTCTATATAACTAATTTGACTATCACATTGTTTCCAACTTTCCATGGTCTGATATTTTATACAGTGCATCAAGCTCTCTTTTTGTTACACCATGGAGATTTAACCAAACTAATAATAGATCTGTTAACTTGGATCAGTTTTACTGTTTCAGATTTACTGATTTGAGGGGCTAGCTTAGTAGGGTATAAAATAGGTTCATTTAGAGACTAGCAGCTAACGATGCAATCTCAAAAACTGCTTCTCTGAATTTTATGGACAGGTTTATTACTATAGATGAATTGGAGACTGCTATGACAAAGCATGGAATGGGTGACGAAGCGACAATTAAGGATATAATATCCGAGGTGGATACAGATAACGTAAGTTGGTGCTAACTTAATTAAAAGAACTCTCTTTTTTACGTATAATTGCCATGCCGTCGTCACCTATTGTTTCTGCGCTAACAGGATGGGAGAATAAACTATGAGGAATTCTGCACAATGATGAGGAGTGGAATGCAACATCAAGGACCACTTTTTTAAAATTCACTCAATTAGAGGCAAAACCTTACAAATCCCAGGGGAATCACAATCGAAGCCAACAAGTTTAGCGGTTGAATGTTGCTTGAAAGTAACATTTTCTTCTCCGGGAGTGTGTATAACACAGCAGCATCACTCGTGGATGATTCCTTCAAAGTCCAGATCTCCATAACAAGGTTGGCTTTGTGCTTGCAGTTGCAGGGCTTAAATGCCTTGCTTGGAGAAGGATCATTTTGTGAGCTTTTTACAATTTTCCAAGTGTCATCTTCTTTAACCTAAAATTTTCATGTTTATGAAACTTGAGCTATGATATCCGATGACGAACTTTTTTTTAAGAAGACGCGGCTGAGTAATGAGATTATCAGGCCAGGGAGCTGATTTCCTTGACTTTTATGGAACTTAAAGTTCTATTTTGGATGACTGTTTATGATAACATCATGTGTTAGCTACCTAATCATCGTAGTTGTGGACTGTATTGCACAAAAATTTGCCAGGTTTCATTTTCGAGACCGTAAAAGTTACAGAAATCAAGTGTTTGTAGAGGACTCCTACTTTCCCCTCCTGGTTTTTCTTCCCCTTGCTTTAATGGAAGCTCTTTCTTCCTTTTCCATGGAAGATTCTTCAATCGTAGCTTCTTTTTTCAAAGAGGCTTCTGATATTCAATACTCTCGTAGTCCTTAATTTTGGTATTAAATATAAGATTTCAAATTCATTCTATCTTTAAAATTTATAATTTTTTTTTGAACTATTTTTATAGATTGCATTTATTAAAAATGAATTTTCCTTGATAGAAGTAGTGTTCAATACAAATAATTAACTAAGTGTAAAGACAAGTTTAAAGATTTTGTACCAACAAGTGTTTGTTTGGAAAGAATTATGATAATTTAAATATAAGATTTTAAATTTGAGTTTGTAAGAATATAAAATATACGTCTAAAAGAATTATTTTATAAAGTTTAATGATGCTTGAATTTGATTAGACATAAATTATGACTAATAAAATAATTATTGGTTTAAAAAATTATCAAAGTCAGAATAATTTTCATAGCTATAAAACTATTAATAGAATTAATTTTTTTCTTAAATTTTATTATTTAAAGAAGTACTTATCAAATCAAGGGGATTCCTGGTTATTTGTTTATGGGGTAGCAGTATGGGAGTACTAAAGTGGCAAATAAATAAATATTTCTTGGGGTAAGCAAAGGCTTAAAGTAAAGTAAAGGAGGCAGAGTCATTAGATATATAATGAAAAGATGATTTGTTTAACAATGATAAAGAGTTAAGTGAAGGTATCCGATGTTGCAGCTTCATATTCCCCATTTTTACAGTAAAAGACAGCCTCTTCAGTGATGTTGCACTGACGTTCTTCTTTTTGTTTACTATAAGCGCACGTGTGCACCCCTTTCTTTATCATCTTTCCAACATTTTTTCCCATATGATTATTATATTAGTTAATTTTTTTAAAAAAATATTACTAACGTAAATTGGTTATCTATTCCAATTTATCTCATCGCTATTTTGGAAATGCCACTCCTTGTGTTTTCCACATCCCTACTTCAGCACAGAATTTATCAGTCAGTATTTTTTTTTTAAATTTGGAGTCTTGAATGTTTATTATTATAGTGATAAAAAAGAATGGTTTAAATAGATTGTTAAGGGAAACAAGGGTGCCTCGGATGCTCCTACCATGCTGTTTCTTAGGGCAACACACGACGGCCTCACGCTTTGCATAACCTGACATTACCATTTTTATTTGCTCTCACGCTGTGACTTGTCCTTACCAATTAAAGAGTTCACCTGCTCCTTGCTTCTTTGCTTTGCCCAAATAATTGCACTCTTATATTACTTTATTATTCTTAATTTGACATAATCATTCATTTAGTTATATATAGTTTTAACAAAATTATAAGGTTGAACTTTTTTTGGAAAACTTTGAGGAGTTGTGGGTATTTAGATTTTTTTTAGATCAATATTATCTTAAAAATATTAAAAAATTAATAATATTATTTTTTTATTAAAAATATTAAAAATCAATATTAATTTTATATAGATTAAGACAACTTTTATTTTTTTTAAAAATTATTTATCTAAAAAACTTTTAAATAGGTGCGGCTCTTATATGCAAATTTATTTACTCTCTTTAGTGTTAATTATAAAAATTTATTAATTTTTTAAAAAATATTAAAAAAATTAAATGAATCGTTTTAAAATATTTATATTTATATTTTTTATCAAACTAATTTATTTAATGTATAAACTATTCATTTAAAAAAAGATTATGTAGCATATGTTATAGGTTTTATAATTACTCATTTATTTAATTTATTTGATTCATTAAAGAAATTATATAATATATATTATAATTAAATGGTTTATTTTACTTCTTTAATTATTTTAAAAAAATTAACAGGTCTTGTGGGATATTGGTAATATTACACAGGAACGAAAGAAGCAACTGTTTAGCGGAGGATTTATATGAAATAGACAGCAAATGTGGGCCCGCCGCACGGTGAAAGGTGAAAGATGAAAGAAGGCGAACGAGACGCACGTGGGTGTGCATGCTTTGCTTACTTCTTCGCCTACTCTTTTTCATTCCTTATTACATAAAAACAAAACCCAGAAACTGAATCCACAAAAGTCTCTCCCTAAACTCCAAAACACTCCTCCTTTGCGTTGAGATCACTATTACCATCTTCCTCTCTCCATCAACCTCACTCATAAATGGCGTCTCCTTCTCCTTCTCTTCTCAGTCTCTCGTGAAACCTCTTCTTCACAGTCTCTGTAGCTTCCAATCACAGCTGTTCCCACTGACTTGCTCCCCCCCTTCAGTTCAGAGCCCATATAAAACAATATATAATCCCTATGAAAATGACTTCTTCTGAGTTCTGAGTCATTGGTTTTCTGCCAAACTAGTCCTTCACCAAATTTTCTCTGAAAAGTTCCTTTTTTGACAGAAGATTTTGGTCGTAAGGAGCATTTTATTGAGGTTTTGATTAAAGCGTCGTGTCTCTAGCTAGATTTACGTAACTTATTGTCTGAAACCATATATTCTGAGACAGAATCATTGATTGCTTTTCAAATGGTGGAGGTTCAATCTCGTGCTACCTTAGTGAATGCCACCTCATTGACGGAGGAGTTGCAGAGAGAAAGACAGAAAAATGCAGAGCTGATGCAGAGAATATCAATCCTTGAAGCTCAGATACGATTCATACGAGATAGAAACAAGAAGGAAGAAACTACTTTGGCCACAGATAATATTGGACGACAAGTACGATGATATACTATGTTTCCTGTTTGAAATATAGCCTAGCTGGTGGTTATGTCTGCTGATCGATTCTTATCATTTTGATGCTCCAACGTTAATCATCACATTTCACCATCCTCTGATCATTGCAAAGGAATCTACTTCTGTCCCATTCTGGGTTGTGTTTTAGATTATACATAACAATCTTCGACTTGCTTCAGAATTTGCTTTGATAATGGCAAATTAATGTTAATACTTAATATTGATTCAGGCTCTCATGTGACCAAGATTTCATCGAGAGCCCGAAACTTTATCATAACCTATGCTTTGGAGTTAAAACTGTTCTTCACAAGATTATGTAGCCTTCATACTTTTAAGTGGTCATATGTGTAAGGCAAATTAGAGATATTAATAAGACCAATAATAACCCTTCAATTAATAGCTTAAGCTTGTGTTATACAGGGATTTATCCATGTTTTATACGGATAGTGAAATTTTTTTACTAGTTCTATTACTAAATGTGAGGGCCTTTCCTTGGTTTCAGGGGAAGTACAATGAAGTGGCAAGCAGCTTCAAGAGATCCAAAAGGAGGAAACTGGAAATGGTAAGTGATGCCAAAGAGAAGGAGAACAGAGAAGATTTCAAAAGTGAAATGATCTCACAGCTTAATAATGATAATAATAAAGCTGAGAGAAGCTTGGTCAATTGGATGAGCATAGATCATGACACCCAAAATCTTCATCTTGAAAAGTTCAAAGACAGTGATTCTGTTGGAGATTTTGATGGAACAGATAGTGATGATGACTATGATGATCGTGATGAAGATGACATGAATAATGGCCACAGAAATAATGCAGAAACTGATGTGAAACAAGAGCAACATGGAGATCAAAATATGAATGAAGTCAAAACAAATGAAGGCAGAGAAATTGAAGAGGTTCGATCTTTAGGGTCTACAAGTGTATCAAATAGAAATCCTCTGAAGGTAGCTTTCTGCCCAAAGGAAGTTAAGAGTATGCTTGAATCAGAACTGCTATTAAAGAAAAATGCTCAGTCTCATACTATAAGGAAAATCATAGTTTTTGCATCACTTGGCATAAGGCATGGGTGTGAAGATATGTATGAGCTAGATTTTAACCACTTTAGCATCTTGAAGAAAGGAGAACCATACGTATCTCCAAAGAACCCTGGGGTGAGAGATCTCATTTACTTTTTTTTTGTTCCAAACGAGATCTAATTTACTTAGATTTCAATGTTGTTTAACTTAAATTACTACTATTGTCTTAATTTGAATGAGTTAAGCTTTTTCATCTTTCAAATATGCTTTATTGACTTTACAAGTTCCTCTATCTAGGTGAGAGTTATATTGTTTGTATCGGCATTTGATAGAAGATCACTAAAAAGTCTATAACAAGGGAGCAACATACAATAATAAAATCCAGTGTAGGAAATAACAAGTTATTTACTGCTTACCTGTTGTAGGACTTTTAGTAATTAAATTACTTATGTAGGATTGTATAGTAATTCTTCCTTTGAACTACAATTCATTTTGCTTACAAATCATAGTCTGCCTGCACAAAGCAAAGTCCATCATGTTTACATTTTTTAGATAATTTCTAAACTTATACCCATTGGCTAGTTTAATTTCAGATGGCTCTAAATATTTCTCTTCTGAAAATGTGAAGATTTCTATTTCTACACAGGAGCATGTCTTGTACGAGAATCCCGGTGTTAGAAGGAAAATTTTCTACCCAAATAGACAGAATTCAATCTTATGTCCTGTTCAGATACTTGAGGAAGAAAAACTCATGCGTCCATCTGACGATAGTTGTCCTTCATGCCTATTCTTGTGCATTAAGTATGGTGGAAGAACAAGAAATCTTCCCCAAAATGAGTAAGTTATGCAGAACTTTGAAAAACCAACTAGTGTCGTGGAGTTATAAGAACTAAAAAAGAGTCTCCAAATGTTATTTCTGGCGTTGATTTTGGATTGAATCATTGCAGATATGTGAGGCAGAGGATGGGAAGGAACAAATTGAAGTCTTTTGGGCCACTGATGTGCAGAATGGCAATGTTGGCTAATATTCGAAGTGGAAGCTTTTTCTTCAAGGCCTTGGGCCTCACACTTCTGTTCATGGCTGGATTTCCTGTTAATATAGTTCAGAGAGAAACCAAATACCGGAACTTAGACTTGCTTCAGAAATATTACAGGTTCTTCATTAACTTGGTCTGCTTATCTTTAGTAGATTGATTCTACCTAAACATTTATCCTTAAAAGACAACTTTAATTTTTTTCATTTAACGCGCAATAAGTTTCTTTTCACAGGCCAGATGAAGATGCTGCTGAAGAGGAGCTGTTTCTACCATATCCAATTACATATGACACTGTAAGTTTACAAATCCCAAATTTGGACTTCTCTTTGGATGAAGTTTAGTTTACATAGTGACCATCAAGTATCAACTTTTGATAAAACAGCACACCCAAAATACTCTAATATGAGATTCCATTCTTGCATTTAAGATAAAGGGAAGATGAATCCTTTTGTCTTATTTTAACTTGATCGTAATCCAATCACTAAAATTTAACTCGATATAACTCAGTCCTTATCATTTAACTATTTGAAATATTAGTACTTATATTTTTAGAAAATAAAATTATATATTTGATGAAGCTTGGGGCCTAAAGTTTTAAGTGGTTAAAATTATAGGAATTGAGTTGTAATGAATTAAAGTTCAATGAATGAGTTTTACCTGAATCTTAATTATAAGGATTGGGTTGCACTGAATCAAAATTTAAGGATTAAGTTACAATCAAGTAAAATCTATAAGAATCAAAAGATCAATTTTAGCTAAGATAAAATATCTGCAATGCTCTCATACTTTAGCTGATTTTGGATGTCTATCTCTATATATCATGTTCTTAATTTCATTTCCAAAACCAGCCACGTTTGTGTCAAGTTCTTTATAAACACCAGTTCTACTTTTTCTTGTTCTAGCATGGCACTGCTGAAACTCAGAGTTCAACCAGAAAGCCACTTGCTGATAAATCCGGGGGAAAGAAACGCACAAACTCTCTGAACAAGTCTCAGGTCTTACATATTAAGACTTCAGCTGAACATTCAAAAATCCCTTCAAGTCCAAGACCCTCTCAATTTGCCCTAACTGGTTATTCCTCTTCTCATGCTTTCGCAATGGCTGCATTTCATTCTCAAATAAGAAACAACAATCATGCCTCATATCAGATTCTGCCTCCACAACCACCAACAAGTGCTTATGTGCCTCTGATGTATTGGCCTCCACCACCACCACCAAGTTCATTTCCTTATGCTTATCGATCTTTTCCTTCTGCTGCAAATTTCGTCTCGTTTCAGTCACAAGTTCACTTCGATCCTCCAGTCCATAGTTCCTCTGTGACAACCAAGTTATTAGAGGGAAGTGTAAAGAATGAAGTGGCCGCTGCTCAAATTGACAGTGACTCTGATAGCAGTAATCCATGTGGCATCTATGAAAAAAAGAGATCAACTTCCAGCAAGTAATATGAACATGTTATATGTTTTGTTAATGTGGTACTAGTTTCTAGAGTTGCCATTTTTTAATTTTGAGAATTTGTAATTGGGTCTTTATAATTTTTAAGGCATTTTAATTTGTTTTTCTTTTATTGTTAAAATCTTTATCAATGTGCATAGGTGATGATAGATTGAAAATCATTAGTGCGTGATATCATATGGGATGCCATGCTAACTATGTGTTTGGTTTTACGTTTGAAGCCATAAAAACAACAAGGTTTTGATTGCTTCTAATGTGAAACCAAACATGCTTTTAGTAATTAAGATGAATTTATTTAAATCGTTAAATATTAATAGGTAAATTATTCATGGTTTGTATATAATACAATTCATGATAATTTTTATTGATATAATATTAATATTAATAGATAAATTATACAAAACCCTCTTGAATTTTGCCCCACATATAAATAATCCCCTTGCCATGTAAAACTTGACAAATAACCTCTCTAAACGTTTAAATTTGTGCATATTTCTGTCATGCCCTTGATTATTTGGTTGATTGTCTAGGAGTCAACTGGTAACGGAAAAAGGCCATTGAGCCAAGACTCCCTTAAATTTGATTTTTTTTTGTCACAAACGGCCTCTTAAAATTTGAGTTTTGTGCATATATTTAGCTAAATTTAAAATTATATATTAATAAACCCCTTGTCATATTACATTATCGTTATAAAAAAAATGGACAAATTAATGACATAGGATTTATTACATAATTATAATTATTTAGGGGTCTATTATTATTGAAACAAAACCCAAATTTCAGGAATAAGATATAGGTAGGGATTATGTGTCAGCATGACAACTTGATGTCTCACTCGATGAAGCACACTTTGAAGTCCAATACTTCTCAATCTCTTCTGCGCTCCTCCCTGGGATTCTCCCAGCTATAAGAGACCACCTATCACAAACACAAGTTGAAGGACATTAATACAAAATTTATAATAATTCATTAAATGAACAGAATTCTATAATCCTCACAAAGTAGATTTCCACTATATATAGAACTAGAGACAGCACTGTCCCTTATTACAGTTTGTTTAATACATAATTAATGGGAATTAATGACATATACCTTTACATGAAAAGTGATGTAGCAGTCGTTAAAGTGTCCTACAATTACTAAAACAGAGATCACTTGACAATCTCTTATCTCTATTTGAGGGAACATCAGAAATACTAATTTAAGCCGCCTAGTTAACATCATCATCTTAATGGACAGTAAACTTTATACAATTCTACAAATTAAAAAGAGAGAGAATGAAGAAATTAAGGAACCTGTCTCCAACCAAGTTAAACATCCTAGCAATGAGAGACTCTTCATCTTCAGAGAATGGCAGCTGGTTGTTATCATTCTGACCTGATCTCATCTCTGGGAGACAACATCGTAAAACAGAGTAAGAGGAACAAACAAACAGAACAAGACAGCGAGTGGAAGTAAATTAAGTGTTGATGATGAAGAAAGGCACTACCTTTGCAATTTGCGTGGTGATTTGATTCACTCATTTTGTTTTCTGCTCAGAAAGAACAAAACCCTACTACAGCAACATAAAAAGTAGATGAATCCCGATAATATTTTAAGTAAGAGACTTAATTATTTTAAAATTTAATAATAACTGAGAAATATATAATAATAAAATTTAATATAAAATTTTATAATTTTTCATTTATCTCACTTGATTTCAATGATGAATGGCATTACCGAGATACGGTCTGATCTTTGCCCTCCACAAGATCAAGATAATGATCATGTCGCTCCTAATGTTGCTGAAAAAGTTGATGTAATTTGTCATTTACCTGTGTCGGGCGACGTCTTTGATATATGTAACGTTATTTACATGTCATAAACCGATTAAACCCCCTTACCCCTCACTTTCCTGTTTTCTCAATCATCAAGCACATTGAGGCCGGTGAGGTCCCTTTCAAGATTATCCTTTTAAGTTGTTTTTAACTATTTTAAAAAAAAAATCATAATCTCGGTTTTGTTTCTAATGGCATGTTTAGAACAACATCATATTACCATCGAAAAAAGAATAATAACGTCATATTTACTTATTAAAAGGACTACCTTTTTTATGCCACAATTTGTTTCTGGCGAATTCACCACCCGTCCTTAGTTGGGAGGTTTGTCATAAAGATAAACCTTATTAAAAATAACGATTAAAAGGGTATTTTTAAATTATTAGTTATAAATCAACTATTTAATAGAAAGAATATTGATAAAGAATCTTATATCTCATTTTGTATAGAACATAAAAATTTGTATATTCAATTCGACATAAGAAGAATTATGACAAATGAAATAATATAAGGTTGAACTCAGCATATCGTGTGAGATTGAGTTTAAATTAATATAACGAATTGGGTAGTTTAATTTGATTAGATAAACATATATATTATTATATTATATTATGTGTTATAAATATTAATTTTAGATAATATCAACTGGATAAGATTTTATTATTTAAAAATATAAAGATTGATAAGGTTAATTAGACTATAAATATAATTTAGTCCAATATAATTTATCTAACCTAGTAGATACAGGTTTTATGTTAAACTAAAATGAACAACCTACAAAATATATTAGATTAAACTAGGGGCTAATATTGTACACAGTCGGGCGGTCTTTATGCAGCCTGATCTTTTAGCATGTGTTTGTGTACGTGTTTTTGGAAACTTCAAAAATTTAGATAAAATCTAAATTTTTTTAAAAAATTAACATAAATAATTATATTTATTTTTTAAAAAATTAAATTAAATAATAATTTAAAATTAATATTTTAGATAAATTAGTTAAAATAATTTATAGAATAGTAAAAGAGCTTATAGACTAACTAATTAATATATTATCTCTATTTTTTTTACACTCTCTATTCTTTCTTCTACACCATATCTCATATCTCATTTCTTTTATACATCATCTCTCATCTCTTATTTCTTTTCTACATCCTCTCTTCTACATCATCTCTCATTTCTCATTTTTTATCTCTCATATATTTAATAATCATACTTTTTTCATAATTTACTAATAATAAAAGTATTTATTAAAATAACTATTCAAACACTAATTTATTTAAAATTATTTTTTTTATAAATTTTTTTCTAAAAATACTTTTTTAAAAATTACCTAAATTTTTTTTTTACAAGTCTTCTTTTTAAAATCCTATACCCTATATTTATTTACCTTGGGGCCCTGGTCATGTGGGCCAATGACCCCCTTGCCCCTCTTAGATCCGTCGACGGTCACGGTATCAACTCCAGGGGGAACGGCACATATTGCTCATCTTAAACGGCGTAGTTTTAATAAGTGGATAGCTCCTGACCGTCCGCGGACGCTTGCTATTCTGGAACTTGGATAATCCTGTGTCGTTTTGAAGAAGCAAACCGGAAGCACGTAGAGCTAGGGAAAGTGCTCGTTTCGCTGAAACGTGACTGCAAGACGCAAATGCAAAGCAGGCAAGCAAACGACAACGTATTGCTTCTTCAACCATCAGCTCCTCGACGGCAGTCTTTCGGAGCAGAAATTCGGTCCGGAGTAGCTTCGGCCTCATCGCTGGTAATTGCGCATTCTTGATCTTTATTTTAGTGGCTCTTTGCTCTCTGTGTAATTCACACGCGCTTCATGATGTTCTTGAGATTGGAGCTTTAGATTGTTAGGGTTTATGGCTTCGGCTGTATTGGCCATTATGCAAACTGCCATTCCCTCGCTTCTATCCTTGAAATTAATTATGATCAGTGACAATTCAAAGTGAGTATTGGGATTTATGTCGTCAGTTTAGAATTGCAAAATTTTTCGGACTTGGGTGAATTTAGTACATTCTACATTGGAAAGTTATGTTGTGATGTCGACATTGACGGGTTTATAAACGGGAGGGTGGTATTAGTTTCTTTTGGGCTGTGCAAGGGGCATTTGAAATCCTCTTATATTGGTGTATGCTGGTAACGAACCGATTTGTGTCTGCAAAGCTCTCTTGGTTTGAAAATATGTGACATGGTTTGTTACATTGCAAATGGTGCTGCTGAACTGTTACTTGCTATTCCTATATCCCTTTAATTATTATTATTATTATTATTTTTATTTTATTTTTCTTACAAAAGCAACCGTTTGTCTCTGTTTAAGCATGTAATGATCACACTCAAGCACAAGTAAACCTGATTTACACTTGTACCTCTGTTTAATCAAATTGAATTTACAATCGACAACAGAATTAATTACATTAGTATATTAGTCTAAGAAATTTTATTACAACTTTTTACACTTTGTTTATTTCGTTATTTTATATTTTTCTAATCGGATTAGAGAAGTATGTGATGATTGTCAAGGGTACATTAATTTATATATCAGGTATTGATCTCTTATGTTATCGATCAAAGTCCTAGGATTGCCTGATACTTACTCCCTGAGAATTGTGTTGTCTATTTTTGGCAACTGCTATATCACTCTTATTTGGATGAAGCGCATAAACTTTGTGAAACCCTAGAATTGTGCTACTAGTAAATTGCTAATAGTTCCCATGGCATTGGCCTTAACCTTCTAGATTGGATTGTACTTGATGTGAATGGGTTTGACGACTACTTTTTCTGCCCTCCTTCACTGCTCCCCATTCCTAGGTCATGAAGAGCTCCTTGGTTCCTTTGTAAACCAACAAATTAAAGAAACAAAAAGAATCCGTATCCATTGTTTCACACCCATATATTCTTTTGTCCCAATGTTTCTTGGAGAGCATGACCAATTTATCTCATTCATGTGATAAATTTTACAAATTATTTTTACCTTTTATTCCTTTTCTTTTGTATCTTTGGTAGCATTTGCTTTTGGCAATAAACCAGCGTGTTCAAAATTGAAATTGATTTCATTCATCTTAGACGTCATGGGTTATGATTTCATAATGATAGTGTGCATGCTTATGCACTGTATACTCCTGAGATTTTTACTCTTCCTGCCTTCTGCTTTCTCTCAGGCTCTCTACTGATTTCAACATCTGTACGAATATTTTTCCTACAAGCACTTTTGAATACTCTAAGGCTCTAAGCAACAAAAACAATCATATATTGTTTGTTTAAGATGCCTTCGTGTTCAAATGCACGATCAATGAATGTTGCCTGTGCCAAGGATCGAAGTATGTTGCATTCTACTGATAGCCATGAAAGAATTTTGAAAACTGAGGAGGCACAAGATGAGGAGGAAGAGGAGGAAGGAGACGAGGAAGATGCAGATTTCAATCCTTTTGTAAAGGAAACCCCATCACAAGAAGCATCTTCAAGTTTGAGCTCAGAGGTTGATGGTGTGGTTGGTGATGTTGACAGTAGTTTAACTGTGGATATGAATTTATCAAAACTAACCACTAATGAGCAAATCTGTTCTGTTGAAGATCGTGAACATGGTGAGGAGGAAATTGCAATGCATTCATCACTTTCTGAAGATGGAACATGCGAACAAGAATTGCAAAATAATGGTACTTGCAGTTCTGAAAAGAGAAAATCAGTTTTGAATTCAGAATCAGGAACTAATCAAGAGAAGGACCATGGCTTAAGCAGTAATACTGATGATTATGCATTGAAGATAGGAGAATTAAATAATGCAACAAAAACCCAGAGTCTAGTAGCAGAAACAGACGATAATGATGCCATATGTACTCGCACTAGAGCCCGCTATTCACTTGCAAGTTTCACTCTTGATGAACTTGAGACTTTCCTTCAAGAGAGTGATGATGATGATGACCTTCAAAATGTTGATGACGAAGAAGAGTATAGGAAATTTCTTGCAGCTGTGTTACAGGGTGGAGATGATAAAGGTCTATCCCCTCATGGAAATGAAAATGTTGATGATGAAGATGAGGATAATGATGCAGACTTTGAGATCGAGCTTGAAGAATTACTAGAGAGTGATATCGAAGAGAATGCAACTGTGAAAACCCGAAAAGAGTATGAAGGAGCCATACGACGACCTGAGACTAGGCAAAATCGGTGCCAGAAGGCTTCTTCTCAATGTGAGAAGAAGACTTTAGGACTGGCTAAGAAGCCATTGCGGCCCATTTTGCCAAATTTGTCTAATGGGCCACCTTCTTCAGGGAAAGTTTTGATGCCTGATGGTACTTTGATTTTTCGGTCTTCTACTTCAGGAAATGGTCTTGTAAATGGGTTTACTCCTCAACAGATTGGTCAACTGCACAGTTTGATTCATGAGCATGTGCAGCTTCTTATTCAGGTATTTTCTTTGTCAGTTTTTGATCCTTCACGGCAACAGATTGCTTCTCAGGTTCAAGATTTGATTTTTGAGTTGCTTCACAAACGTGACAAAGTAGTATCTTCAAAAAGTGTGCCATATCCTAGTATTTGCTTTTATCCATCAAATGTCTTCTCATCAGTCTCCAATGGAGGCCAGTACGACATAGAATCATCTTGTACATATTATGCAGAGAGAATGTTTCTTTCCCAATCAAATCAGTGTTCTTCCGAAGGAAGATGTGGATATAATCCAAGCGGGTCAAATTCTTCTCAAGACGTTGAGGGTTCTTTGCAGTTACCTTTTGTCAGAGGCCCTATAATATCTATTCTTGATGTTGCTCCACTTCATTTTGTTGGAAGATTTGTCGATGATGTTCATAATGGTAAGTCATATTAAAGAAGTAAAGTGTTTTTGGTAAGTCATATTAAATAAGTAAAGTGTTTTATGTGCTTTGCCATTATATTCTGGTTAAGAAGAGTGGACTTTACATATTTAGGAATTGGATTGAAATTTTGCAGCCATACAAGAGTGTCGGAACCGCTACTTGAACTCTGGATGTGATATGCATGCTGAGAAGGAACCTCTCTTTCCTTTTTTTCCATCATTATCCAATGCTACTAATGAAGTTTCAAGTGGAACAACCACTTCAGCTGGGAATGTGGTCTCAACTTCACCTGGTCAGCAGCAGCCTAAGAAAACATTGGCTGCGGTGCTTGTTGAAAGTACAATGAAGCAATCAATTGCTTCAGTACCTAAGGAAATTGCTGAGATAACTCAAAGATTTCTTCCTATGTTCAATCCAGTATTATTTCCACATAAGCCACCCCCACCAGCAGTTGTAAATAGGATACTGTTCACTGATTCAGAGGATGAGTGAGTTGCACGTCTTCTCGTTCTGAACCATCTCATTTAATGCCTTTCTGGTTATCATACTTGATCTTTATTCTGCTTGAAGTTTTTTTGGCCTTGAACTTGATGGTAAACCAATTTTTTGTTTCTTATTTATTAGCCCTATATTTAAGCATACATGCATGTGCAAGAAGACGAACTTGCTATGATGAATCACCCTAAAAAATTTTCTTAAAGTGTATATGTTCTTCTTTGTCATCTTTTCTTTGCTAATGTTTTTCTTTCTTTTCTTTTTTTAATGTTTTTTTTTGGTATACTTTCTTTACCTTTTAAAACTATCCTTGGCCAGAACTGTTTGCTTGTAATGAAATTCCTTTTTCCATAGAAAAACAAATAAGGATCTTGCTGTTTTATTTAGCTTCAGAATGTATGGTAGCCTATTTTGGTCCTATTGAGGTGTAAGACGACCAACGAATGTTTGTTTATGGCCTTTTAATTTATACACTATTCCCTTTTGTTTTCTTAGTTGACTTTGATTTTCTGCATTTCTTTTCTAGTTGTTACTGCCTTTTATCCTCATGGTTTACAAGAACCTTATGAAGTTGACATTTTTTCTCTATGATTTTATTACAGATTACTGGCCTTAGGGTTATTGGAATATAATACAGATTGGAAAGCAATTCAACAACGTTTTCTACCCTGCAAGTCTAAGCATCAGGTGATTACTACTATGGATTATGCTTTCTAAGAACAAATTGTCACTTTTATTGGAGGGGAAGTTGAAGCCTATTCATCTTGCTTTACTTTAATGCTCTTGTGAGCCAACAGAGACACCATCAATTTTGAAACGTATCATGCATGCTGAGCTTCTGTGACTTGCTTTTCTTCCTGGAGATAAATTGTCTGATTTGTGAACATTCTCGTCCCATTAAAAAAAAGAACCCGTAATATGTATGAATCATAGTTTTTATTATCGAATTACATGATGTGGTTGAAGAAAATACTCAACTTATTTTCCATTGAACATTGTAGTTTGCAAACCCTGACTCTTGGTGATATGGGAATGACCCAGGGGTGGGATGTAAGCAATGCTGATGGGTATTCTCACCAAAAAAAGAAAAAAAGAAAAGAAAGTAAAGTTTGTGGGTATTGCTTGGCTGTTTGCTTCTAGTTTGTTGAAAATATAAATCATGTTTACAGGATGACATGATATCATTTATTTGTAGATGGATTGAGATGTTTTTAGAAGCTTCAAAAATCTGGTTTAAATAGTTTTATAGATATTCAGTATAGTACATTTTAGACTTACCATGCCATGGTGCTTTTGTTCTGTGGTTTTAAAGGTTTATTATAATGTAATGTTGGTTGACTGATCTAATATGATATGGGGTCATTTGCTTACAGATTTTTGTCAGGCAGAAAAACCGCTGCTCTTCTAAAGCTCCAGATAATCCAATAAAGGTGAGTTCATGTGCTTAAATTATATGATTAAAAGGACAGGAAGCTTTAATTTAAAGCTATTGCACTCTAGCAGGCTTCATATTTGCTGTCTGGCATGCATGTAATCACATTAACTAAATAAGTTAATTAATATAAATCTTGATATTGTTGCTGGCCATTTTCATGCAGGTGGTCAGGCGAATGAAAACTTCTCCATTAACTGCAGAGGAGATAGCACGTATCCATGAGGTAGATTATTGAACAGCATATAGGGTTTAAAATCTGTGGATTTTTTCTTTGATAGACTGCATTATGACTTGCTGATACATGACCTAAAACACACAGGGACTTGAGGTTTATAAATTTGATTGGATGTCAATATGGCAATATCTTGTTCCACATAGAGATCCATCATTGCTTCCACGTCAATGGCGTATTGTACTGGGGACTCAAAAGTCATATAAGCTAGATGCAGCCAAAAAGGAGAAGAGAAGATTGTACGAGTCAAAAAGAAGAAAGTTGAAAGCTGCCGTTTTGGAGAGTTGGCAAGCTGTATCTGATAAAGAGGTTTGTTTTTGTCATTATGCCTCGCTTACATGTAGAATTAAGGGGATTGCCCGAATGGCTTATGACGGATAATATTCCGGCTGAAAATGTTACAAAATGCTGTCTTGAATTTGCCATTCAAATGCAACTCATATGCAAATGCAACTGTATAGGAAGCTATAAATCACTAAAAATTGTTGATGGTGCTGGCAAATGGGGAGCATATCGTATTGATGTCTGTCTTGATTGGTTTATTTGCACATAAAGATGTTTTTAACTCGTACTTAAGTTTGCAACCCAAGCTCTCACCACTGCTGCCAAGTTCATGAATCTATGCAATAGGGCTGAGGCTATGGCATTGAAGGTTTAATCCACTGATCGATAATGAATTTACTTTCATAACCTTTTTCCGCTCTGTTGCAGGGTTGTGAGGATGAAATTGCTGGCACAGAGAATTGGGTGGATGATTCAGATGTTGCTTATGTCCATCAGGCATTTTTGGCAGATTGGAGGCCAGAGACATCCATTTTTACTTGTCCTGAACGCTCTCCTGCTAAAGACAGAGAAGTGAACCTTGACAATGATGCTATGTCACAAGAGGCTTCTCAAAACTACAACAGCCAAAAAACTCAAAACAGTGTATGTGGAAAAGCTGGACCTAATATTGGCGATAGGGATGCATTTCCTTTTGTATCTAAGCTTCCACAATTTCAAATTTCATCTGACTTAAGGAGTAGTCTACATGGTGTTCCTAGTGCCATGAAACCTAGAAACCCAGTTTTTGATATGACAACGTCTAGCTCTAAATACCACTATCGGCCATATCGTTGTCGGAAAGTAAATAGCTCCCGCTTGGTGAAATTAGCACCAGACTTGCCCCCTGTAAATCTACCTCCATCTGTTCGTGTAGTTTCTCAGACAGCCTTTAAAGGATACCAGTGTGGAACATCTAAGGTTTACCCTTCTGGAGTTGGTGTTGCGTCTCATAGAAAAGATCATTCTGCTCCAATTTCACCTGGTGAAAAATGTGGAAGTGCTTGTCCAGTTATGAGTACAAGGCTCACAGCAAAAGACAACGGTACTGGTTCTCAACTTGAAAGATCTGGAACTGTGGGGGGCACATCTTTTGCAGAAAAAGGTCCCGGTAGTGATCTCGAGATGCATCCTTTATTGTTTCAAGCCGCTGAAAATATACCTTATTATCCATTGAAATATAGTTCTGGCACTTCTAGCTCCTTCAGTTTCTTTTCAGGAGCTCAACCACAATTAAATCTAAGTCTCTTCCGTCGACCTCGCCAACAAAACCATGACGATGGTTCTAATAAATCTTCAAAATCAAAAGTTTGCACTTCAAGGTCCAGTGGCTTTGACTTCCATCCGCTTCTGCAGAAATCGAATGACTCGCTATTGCAAACAAGTTTTGATGCCATTCAGACTGAGTCACCAATCACTAGTTGTATGCCAGCTGTAGAGACATCTTCTAGTATGAATGGAAAGTCCAATGAACTTGACTTGGACATTCACCTAAGTCATGAATCGAGAAAGGAGAAATCTATTGAAATCAGACACTCCGAAGCAAATGATCCAATGGGATGTACAATAAATGTAACAAATTGTGGAACTGCAGAAAAACCTTTAGAGACTGGTGTTCCATGTAGTCAGGAGGGTGAAAAAAGCCCTACAGTTGGCAGTAACATGCTTGTTTCATGTGCTCATCCTCAGCTGTTGGTTTCTCTTAATGATAATATCAGCAGATGTGACATTGACGATCTTCTGGATAATTCTCATCCTGAGATTGTGATGGAACAAGAAGAGTTAAGTGACTCTGAGGAAGATATAGAAGAACACGTGGAGTTTGAGTGTGAGGAGATGGCTGACTCTGAAGGAGAAAATAGTTCTGGCTGCGAACAACTTATTGAGGCACTTGATAAGGTCATTTGTGTCTTTATAGTTAGTTGCTAGCATTTTTTCTTTTCTGTGATCTTCTTGTCGGTTCACCAGTGACGATTTTATTTGTATACTAGAATTTGTGTTGAATAGGGAATGGTTGAGTATAACCCTTCATCAAGAAATTTCGTTTAATGTGTACTCCTCACTAACAGTGTGCTGAGACTCAATTACTTCTATCGTAACTTCCTTCTTTGTTTTGATAGGAAATCCCAAATTCTGCAGTAGGAAAAGTTACGACAGAGAGTTTTTTCATGGGAAACTCATCTGGACCCAGGTCCAATTCCAATACTCAAGCCGATGATACTCCCCTCAGAGATGGTATACGTGCGTCAACAGTGGCTGTGTCTAGTGAGGGAAAGGGCGACAAAAGTAGTTCTGCATGGTTGAGCTTGGACTCACGTTCAGCAGATAATGAAGTGGGCAGAATCGGCGGAGCCATGCTAGAAGTGGATACAAGTACAACCGATGAAGCTCCGAGTTCCCAAAACGTTGAGTTGTCTCAAACTAGCAAGAAGTCAAAATCTTGCAACAAACTAGTCGCCAAGGACAGACATGCTATCGACATGGAAATGGTACAGCAGCTGCACCTGGGACCTGTTGTCTTTGCCACACCGAAAAAACCCAGGAAGCATTCCGGTAAATCAAGATCAAGTTTGAATATAGGATTAACTGTTGAAAGTTCCAGCCATGGTGATAATCATAGATAACTGAACGATGCACCATCATAACTAACATAGGTTTTTCTTTGCATTTGTCCATATTGATCATTTAGGTATTAATTATCATTTGTAGTTGAGATGTGACGATAGCAAGTCATCAGAGCTCAAGTTCTGCTTGCGAATGAATGAAAATGATGCTTCGTACTTTTTTGTTTTGGATCTCCCCAAGAATTGACACTTGGCATTATTCCTTTTCTTTGTAAATATGAATTGAGAAACCGGGGCATATTTAATTCGGGCTTTGCTCATGTTCACTAATCATCATGTACAGAAATTTGTTGTGTTAAACCCTTGTTTGTGGTGAAATTGATTGATTGATTGATTGAGTATATTTCTTACTTCATATCTTAAACTACATCGCAGGAATAATGCTTCTCTCACTAGTAATTAACAGTGGAAAATTTTGCCAGGGTTGGCCATGTTTGATACGTACATCTGAGGCCAACATGTAGTTTCCTCAAATTTGTTTACAATTTTTCAACTCGGCTTAATCAATTGGCATTTGGATTGAAACCCATGACATGATGAGTCTTCCTCTTCGCCCAGTTAAGTAATTAATGAATGGCCCAAGCTGTCCCTGGATTCTATTTTACTCATCGGAATGGTAATAAGCGAATCTTTTTAGTTGGGCCATTCAAAGTTTTCTTCAAAATCGTTCTGCAGAAGACACATTATAAAATTTAAACATGAGTATCATTTTATTATGATTTTAGTCATCATATTTAGGGAGATATTCTAGTTTTTGAGTGCCTAAATTTACACTTGAGGGTAATTGATAGCTCATCCTACTCGACATTAATATTATCTAGGAAGAAAAGAGATTTCGCCTTACCCTTAAATCGTGAGTAAATTAAACACTTTTTAAAAAATTTATGTAACTAAAAAAAATGTTGTAAATCAGAAGAATATATAATTAATCATATTATTCACAAGCTATAAATAACATCTCATCCTTTAAATTCCATGAAATGCAAGTGAGAATGTGTCTAGACTATGAAAAATATCACACAGCTAATCTCCACAGACTCCGTTTACTTTTCCCATGGACAGAACTTGTGGCGTTAATTCTGCGACGATGTTCAATCCATGGAATTTAAAGAATTTGTAGTAGCTTTGTCACAACTTGATCCTCTCAAATGGATAGGACTAGAATTTCACTAATTCTT